>OY728122.1:722737421-724161968 GCA_963277665.1 Viscum album | reverse complement strand
CTAGAAGGGCTCAATAAAATATTTATATAGTATCTACATCCTTAAAAAAATGAATAGTGAAAGGGATAGAGACTAAAACTCAAATTTCCTTGCATCAATGGTGAAATGATAAAGATTTATAGGAATAAAAACACTTGGATCGTGCTTCTATTCGACATGACGATGATCTGTATCAAAATAATGGGGATCGATGGCACTTTTTCGCTTCAATTTGGCATTGGTTTTGTTTATCACCAAGTAGAGGAGAGGGGGATAAAGAGGGGAGGGGTCTCCTTTGGTGTGTCTTCCTACCAAAATGATAGGGGAGGGGGATACATTACAAAAAAATGACTTATACCAATAGAAATTTTGTGTCGGATAATATATCTATTGATAAAAATGAGTAATTCCAACAGATATATCATTCTGTTGATGTTATTTATAAGTACTGACAATTATTTTCACCAACATATACATCTATAATTATTAACTGTTTTATACCAACAAATGATTTAGTATCAATTAAATTTTTCTCTCTATCATATCAACACAAACAATTATACTATAAAAAAATGAATATATTCTTATCATTTATCATTAATGGAAATTATTTCACTATTAAACACACACATCACAATAAATTATTAATTATCAATAAATATTTTCTAATAATTTAATATATATTTATTATTATTATTTTAATAATATTAATTTATAAATAATAATATATTCTTATTTAATGAATAAAAATATTGACAATTTATCAAATTTTCATCATACTAATATATATATATATATATATAAAATTTAAAATTATAGATAAATGATTCAAATTTATGCTGAATATAACCAAATAGATTATAAACCTATGAATAAAAAACAAGGAATTAGATTTATCTATAATAATTAATCTATTTTAGAAACATATAATTAACATTATAATAATTATTTTTTATATTTATCAAATAAAGCCCGCGCCCAAAATGTCACAGCTGTTGCAAAGGGATTCCCAAATCTAGTACCCCGATAACCCTAATGATCCAGAAGAAATTAAGCCTTCATCGCCACAACGTTCATCCCTATTCAGTTTGTCGCCACAGGGGCCATCCTTTCGGTTTGTTGCCAAAATATTCACCCCCCTTCGATTCATTGCCACAAAGCCAATTCCTTCTGGTAACCCATTCTCCCCCCTTCGGTTCATCGCCACGTCGTTGTTCTCCTACTATGTTTCATTATATTAGATGTCCCTTTGGTTAATCGACATCATCCCCCCGCCCCCTCAATTTTTAATTCCCATCCCGAATTAGGTTATGAAGAAAATATTTTAACGGAAAAAATGTGAACTTATTACGATTTCACAATTCATTCTTATAAATATTGAGCGAATGAATTTGTTTTACATTTCAAAACCCATTATTTAAAAATAAATTCACCCAAAATCATCTTTTAAGAAAGATATTCATTCTTAGTTCTATGAATAGTGTTTTTCTATTTAGTATTTGATCATGCCAGCACGATTCTCTTTCTCTTGTAGAACAATGGATTCTCTAGAGATCAACCTACCTGTCTTGAACTGTGAAATTTCAAATTTGATTGATACTAGATGACACTACCACGCATGTTGTACTTTTTTACGTGATGGTTTTTGTGTTTCCTTGAAAATTAGTGTGAGGTGTCAATGAAATCAATCCAAAAAATTCACATTAGGCTTTGGGAATTCATTGCATCACTCACCCTTTACTTTCTAACCTAGTTATATTTCATTGAACTTCAATGTTACAATCTCATGTTTAATCATTCTGTTTTGTAGGTAATGGTATAGGAATAAACTATTTGGACATAATTAAACTCTAAGGTTGTAATTAACATTTTCTGTTACCTTTTATGAATAGGTGTTTTGATGATAGAAACTTGGTTATATTTTTTTTTGACAAGGTGGATGATTTTTTCAATTCAATTCTTAGGCTAAAAACAATCATCCTGGGAGTTTTATTTCTTTTCAATTAGTTTTTATGTTCTTTCAATATGAATTAATCTATGAAGGATGATAAAAAATTATTTTTAGCCTAAAACTATGAAATTTAAAATGTATTTGATACTGGTTGACACTATCTCACGTGATGAAATTTTTGTTTTACATGATGTTTTTTGTGTTTCCTTGAAAATCAATGTGAGGTGTCAATGAAATTCTTAAAAAATTAACATTTGGTCTTGGGAATTCATTTTATCACTCATATTTTACTTTTTAACCTAGTTATATTTCATTTTGAACTTCAATGTTACAATCTCATGCTTAATCATTCTGTTTGTAGGTAATATTATGGGAGTTATCCATTTGGACATCAATGACAATAAGGAAGTGAGATGCTCTTAAATTTGTCGATCAATGTCTTCTCTATAGATCACTCTGTCTGGATTGAATCTCATTAGATTCACTTCTGAAATTTTTCATTAGGTTTAATTCTAATCATTGATTACTAATGTTGCAATTAACATTTTATGTTATCTTTTGTGAATAAGTGTTTTGATGATAACAACTTGGACATGATGTTTTTTATGTTTCCTTGAAATTCATCGTGAGAGGTCAATGAAATTCATATAAAAATTAACATTTGGACTTTGGAATTAATTTCTTCACTCATCCAATGCCATATGATGTTTAATAATTTTGTTTTGTAGGTAATGTTATAGGAATAAATTGTTTGGACATCAATGAAAACAAGGAAGTGCGATCCTCTTTTCTTCTATAGATCAACCTGGTTGAATATTTTGATAAGAAGGTCGATGATTTTTTCAATACAATTATTAGGATAACATCAATCATGAGTGGAGTTTTCTTTATTTTTTTGTTGGATTTTATGTTATTTCTGTACGAATTATTTTGTGGATGGTGTTAAAAATTCATTTTGAGGCTAAAACTGTGAAATTTCAATTGTGTTCTATTTGGAAATCAATGACAACAAGTCATGCCCTTTATTTTTTAGATAAATGGCTTCTCAAGAGACCAATCTTCCTTACTTGAGTCCCATTAGATTCACTTCATTTATTTTTCATCAGGTTTCATTCTTTTTTAGATCAATGGATTCTCAAGAGACCACCTTGCCCTACTTGAATAGGTATTTTGATGATATAAACCTCATTGAATTTTTTGATAAGAAGGTGGATGATTTTTTCAATTAAATGCTTAGGATAACATCAATCAGTTGGGGTGTTTTCTTTATTTCTGTTTGTTTTCACATTCTATCCATAAAAAATCATTTTGATCCTAAAATTATGAAATTTCAACTATGGTTTCAATGAAATTCATTCAAAATTAACATTTTGATCATAATTTTAACATGGACTGTAGTGGGTGATCATACTAAATGTAGTAGACTCTGCTCCTATTACACCTGATACGATATATTATTATCGACTCTACTTCTATTAGACAAACAGATTAGATAGTAACTCTAGATTATAGAGGTTCAATGAATCACACATAGGATCCAGAATAGCAGTAGTACATCGTATATCATATCAGCAGAGTTACACACAGGCTTTAATAGAATCTACTATGATATATGATTATTGACTCTGCTACTATTATACACACAGAACTCCACTACTGTTCTGGATCCTATGTATGATTCATTTAACCCTTGTAATCTGGAATTTCTATGTAATCTGTACAAAAATCTGTGTGTGCTATATATGTACTGTATGAAATCTGGTATCTGTTTAAAATTTGAAATATTAATAATCCAAAATATGTATGTGTTATCTGTGTGATATTTATAACAAATTATTTTCTATTAATGTGATCACTATCTTAATATCTTTAAAATATTTTCTGTGTAACATTCATTATGAGTAAATTATTACAATTCATTCATTATCTGTATATTTTTATAGTCCATCGATTATCAGTGTATCATTTATTACAATTTTTTGGCAATCAAAATTTTTTAGTTGAAGAGGGAAAGAAGGCCCAAACTTCTCTACCAGTAGCCTTCTCACTGGAGTGTTCCTCCTTCCAGCAAAGTGGTGCTTCGATAAAATACGTGTTTTTCTTCTAACTAGCTGTGACTTTGGGGAACATATTCATCATATTCGTGTGTGCTAAGGGGATTTTTTTGGGAAAATAGGTATCAAGGTTGCTGATTTCAATTCCATAAAAAAGGAGTCATCTGAATTACCTTATTTCTTTCACTTTTAACATGAAAACTCACATAGAATGCTCAAGTGGGTCTGTCAGCTGATGCTACACTGAATCTATATGAAGCTGTGGTGTGGGATGGTTTCATGTTTTTTAGATATAATAGTGGATTTAATTCACGATTTATATGTTACAGGGTTGGTATGTTGAATCCAGAGGCCAGGTGACTTGAGTTCAATATTGTTTACTACTGTTCGAAGATTTTAGGTGAATGAATTCTACTGCTTTCTCTTATCTATAAAAATCTAATTGAACGATTCATGAATGTTATTCCCACATGTGGATTTTTATACTGCCTTATTATTTTTTCTATAATACTATTTCTTTCGATAAAAAGGGTTCTTTTCTTCCAACTAGCTATGACATTGGAGAACAGATTCATCAGATTCTTGAGTACTAAGAGGAAAAAATTCTGGGTAAACAGGTAGCATGGACACTGCATTCAATTCCATAAACAAGGACTCGTCTGCATTGTCTTCTTTCTTTCACTTGTAACATGCACACTCACATATAATTTTCAAGTTGATACATTGAATCTGTCTGAAGATGTTGTGTGGGTTGGGTTCATGTTTTTTTGGATACAATGATGGTTGTAATTAACTATATATGTTATAGGTTCCGAATGTTGAAGTTAGAGGTCATGTGACTTGAGTTCAATATTGTTCTACTATTGTTTGGATTGCTTGATTATATTCTCTATTTTTGCATACTGTTCATATTTTCTACTTTAAAATATGTGCATTCATAGTTCATTTACCTTTTTTCATATTGTAATATGTGTTCATTACAACGCAGCATGGCTCATTATTTTTGGAATCTAAGTTCTCAATCTGTATGATGCGACTTGGATCATTCGATCCGCATATCGGTTCTCAAATGATGTGATGTGGCCTGGCTCATTGGTTATAAATCTAATCCAAAATGAGCTTTCTATTAATGAAGGTTGTCATTGTGGCCATGTCATGACTAAGTGGGAAAAATCCATACATTGATCATGTCACAATATGAACAATGATGCCCACAACTGACGTATGGAACAAATTGTTGATGATGTTTGATGGAGTTTCATGTAAAGTGTTTATATCATGTTTGTTGGAGTTTGATGTATTTTCTTGGTTTCCAAATTGTGGATAAATTTTCATGGAGTTTTATGTAAAGTGTTTGTATCATTGGAGCTTCATGTATTTTCATAGTGAATGAATATTTTTATTTAATTAGGTTTAAACATATTCTTTGAACTAAATCCACAATTTTTTAGAGTTTAAAATTTTATAATTATATATAACAAATATATATATATATATATATATTAATAAATAATATGTCACATTTTAGCAATAAATATTGAAATACCAAGTCATAATATCTTATTTAAAATATATATTACAAACTAATATTTATTATTGATATTGATAATGAAATTTCATAATAATATCACCAACAGATAAATTTGTCATAGAAATATATTGGAAAACATTTTTATCAACATATATATTATCTGTTGGTATTATTATAATAGCAACAGAACTATTTTATCTACCACAATAACATTTAGCGATAGGGTTTTTACGAACAGTTTAGTGATAGGGAAATTTTTGTTGGTAAACAGTTTTACCAACAGAAAATACACTTTTACCAACAGATATACTCATGTTGGAAAAAGATAATTATTTTGTAGTGATATGAGGTTTAGGTTTTAAATTAATTAATTAAACTTTCATTATTCAATTAATTCACCGTACATCATGCTGCAAACTCACCTACATCCAAAACTCCCAGTGTGAATGACTTTATATTGCACCTAGGGTAAACATGATATTATGAACACAACCTTGCACTAAAAAATATGATCTAAGACACCATACATGAGTTATTTAAATTTCAATAGAAACTTAAAATGAATGAAAAAATATATTTAATATATTTAATATCCCAACACTGAGGCTCCATGGGCCTTGTCATCCCTTGCTGACAAAGCACAAAACTTTAGAAATATTTTACGGAATATTCCTACGTCTTATGGGTCAAAACTCAAGTCATTAAATTCTCCCCAACATTGGAATTTTCTTCCCATAAAAGAGAAATCCTAAACACCAGGGAAGAAACTGGGTTCTCCACTTAACTCCCATGCTTGTGAGCTCACCAAGGGGTCCCATGGAGCATACAAGCACACACTTGGGGGAACCACCAAGGCCAAACCAGTATTATGTCCAGCTTATACAAGGACAACATTGTGAAAAAATGGGATATGTCTCTTTAGTTGCAATTGGTGGAAAAAATAAGCACCACAGTCTATCTGCAGTCATGGGGTCTAGTGGCACACCACCTCGCTGACCTAATGCATATACTGATGGTACTCAACAGTTCACATCCACCCCTGGATGGACTGTACAACAGCCTCCTCAAGTGTTTTGTGTTCAAGTATGAAACTGAATACTTGAGGGTAATAACAAATGAAATAGGGTTTCCCAAGAGTAAACATTGGATCTTAACAAGCCCTTCATCTACAAACCTCTAATTGCCACACAACTCAGCAAAACAAAAACACTTCCATACCCACTATTGACATCCAAACTAAGTATGGATTGGAGGAAACCAATAAAAACTATAGAAACATCATAGGGTCTAAATTTTACACTGAAAAATGATTCTAAGAAAGTCTCTCCCTCTCTTAGGTCCACCAAGCTAAAGAGGTCGAGCAGAGAAACTCTTCTGGCATGGTATGGATCTGCTCTGACACTCTTTCACACAACCTCATCCTGAACCAACAAGTCTATGAAAATCATCCAACACACATTAATACTATCTGATTTGGGTGGAACTAACTCAATCGAATGGTTTTGTTCATTTATAAAAACACATCTCAGTGTGGAAATCAACCCTCTTCCTCACGAGTTTCAAGCTATGTCAAACTGCACCACATCCTCTTCTAGTGCATTACTTATATAGATGAAGAAAAACACATAAGGGACTACTGATAAATAAAGGGCCACCCAAATTCACACTAGGTCTTATTGGGGCCTCTATTGAAACTACCAAAATAGGGTTCTACCAATACCCCACGACTCCCTAGTTAATCCTCAAGAATGAAGTATACTGAATATTTTACCTCACTATTGTGTCTATAAATTACTACTGAAAAAGGTAGAAAGGACATAAATAGTACCTCTATTCATCCACATTGAATCCAGGTCAAAGGACATTATGTCCTATAGTTGTCCTCGCCCACATCCTCCAACACCCCATGCCTGTCGCTGACCACCTGGGGGTGCTGGTGGAAACACCGCGATCCACCTTCCACCTCCTGCAACTCTTAAATTTCTTCTGCCCCATCAAAAACATGGAAAAACTCTTTACTCCAAATGATGCCTCTTCCAATGTATTTTTTCACCTATCTCCTTCCATGGAGCATGGTGGTTTAGAAAACCTCTACCATTATTTTACCGTCTATCATAAGTGTAAAATTACCTCTCTTACTGTTGGAAAGATCTGCATCAATACTCATATGCTACATTCCTACATGCCTGGGTCTAGATATGGGTATTCCTCTTGCACCAGGATCCAGTTACATGATTTCTTCTATCTCCTGCAAACACCTTAGCCTCAGGATCATCAATGTGTTCCACATCCATCTGTCCCTCTTCTATGAAACTATTTACCACTAGAGCTCACTCTAACACTCCAACATTGGTGGGAATGCACAACAGAATCACAGATGTGTGGATCTCTCAATGCAAGCCCTTTTTGAATGTTTGTGCTCTAAAAAATTGATCTCGACCCATATCCATGGAGTATCACGATAGGTCTGTGAACCATGACAAAACTCCCCCACCATCATGCTACCTTAAAGAATCTATATAAGTTCCTAGATATGTATTTATCTCCACATGGATGTGTAAAACACTTCCCTAAATATTTCATCGAACTCCACTTAAGAGAGTGTCACCTCTTCATGGGATTATATCACTAAACTCCACCACCTACTAGAAAATGCTTGTAGAAGGATTGACACTAAGACCACCATATAATCAAGAGGTGTCCTCACTAAGTAGAAAAATCATATGACTACCTCAAACCTGTCATCTTCTTCCTGTGGGTTCGGATTACCTCGGTACCTCAGAGGTTTATTCCTATGGAACTCATGTGGGTCACTCATCCTATGCACATCCTCAGCTAAAATTTCTAGTAAAACATTCCTCTTAATGTGTGGTAACACTACCAGCGGACCACCCAGAGGTAATGACTTAGAATTACTTCCTTGTACTGAAGCCTCATCATGGGGTGTATTTTCTTCAAAATTACAACATACAAGCATATCTAGATGTTTTCACAAAGGCATACTGAAATAGAATCAAGAAACACCATATTCAATGAGATAATTGGGGGAGTTGACTTGAGAAGGAAATGAAAAACCAAAACTCTATCGTATATGATGCATGAAAATTTTATTTCTTATTGACCAGTGCCCTAATGTACCAAGTCAAAAAGAAAGATATTGGAGTCCTGGTGAATGGATACGTTAGACACTATACAGAAATAGGAACCTATTTTCTAATATATGAACTCGAAATATCCTCACATTGTCACTATTAAACCCTAACAAAGCACTCTACACTTCACTCCCAAAGTGGAATCAACTCTAATACCACTCTGTTGTGACCCAAAATAATAGGTCCCAAGATGAAACTCGCCAATCTAGCCTCCAATAAGCCAGGAGATGGTTACTAGCACTGAGTAGGCATATCACTAACATGGGAGGCATTGCCTATGTATGTGTACACATGCACATATCTCCAATATCTCAAAATGATGAAATTTAAAAAAACACTACGTATCTAATGCATGCATATATCTATATCCCATAAAAATAGTTCAACAAGAAGAAAGGTAATGTGAAAGAAGGAAAAACATCCATAATAGAAAACAATAAAAGCATCCAACCTTTTTCTAAAGAGGGGATCACTGTCAAAATCAACTACTAGAAAGATCACCAGACCAGCTTCAGTAAACACCTCGGTACATCTAGATCACTATGCTCAATTTTCCTCAGTCCCTACTAGGACTCCGTCAAAAGGTTGGTGGTCTTAACAAGAAAAAAAACATGTGAAGGAAAATCCCATACACCGGTGAGTATAAAAAAATCATTCTGCACCCCAAAACCCGTAAAAGAAAAAGGATGAAACTGAAAAGAAATAGTCCACTCGACCAAGCCAGAGGGAACCCCAATCAAGAGGGAAACTCCTTCTTAGACCATCCTCATTTTACATGATATTTCAACTCAATCTACAAGTGGTGTCAACCGTGAAATTTGAAAACCCCACAATGACTCCAATAAATCACCCAGATATACTCGTCTCAGACTCCAAGTCTCACGAGGATCTGACCTCAAAGCGAACAACATGAGTTCTACTAGAGGCTCAAAAGGTATCACATAAAACTAGAATAACACACTCCATATGTTCATCCATCCTAGATGAAACCCATACAAGAGATACACTCCATAAGGAAAAACTCTATCATTCCTAATGGTATGTTTAAGAGAACTTTCTCCCTCAAGAACATCTTAATATGTCTAGCTCTAGTTCTCAACACCAGAGGTCCGGTCATTTTTACCCTACACCCAGAGCAATATAAATAACCCTGTGTTAATAGTCCCACCCCTCACCACTGCAAATAGTTTATGGGACGATGCTCTAGACTATGCACCATGTGAATCCTCTCTAACGAGAGAGAATGAAGGGCCCACACCATTCCACGATCCCACATTCGAGGGATTAATTCTCTTATATAACTTACAAAATTTATATATATATAGTATGGAGTGTCCCATACATCATTCTGTCGGGGAAGAACCAAATCTTTACTAGTTATTGTTCATATCATACGGAGGGGCTTGCTCCTTGTATCTTTATCCAACAGCCGAGGGATCTCCGACTCCATTGGAGGAACTGCTCCCACTGCTACTTAGAGATGGGGATATACTACTCTATAAGATAGGAACCATATCTTGGAACAAAATGGGAGTACCACTACGATAATGGAGTAATTGCACCCTAAAACAATAGGGGAGTACAACTCTATAAATCGAGGACCTACACCCTAACCTAGTAGAAGAGTAACACTCTGAGAAGCGAGGACCCACACCCTGATATGAAAGGTGAGTAAAACTCCATAGTTCGAGGACCCACACCCTAACTCAGTAGGGGAATATGAATTTATAGCTAGAGGACCCAATCCCTCATATGATATGCAAGTGCTGACTCTACTAACTCATTCACTATGGGGAACCCACACCCTAACAAGATAGGGGAGTACCAATCCCAGGCTGGAGGACTCTCTCCCTGTAATGATAGGGGGTACTGACTCTATAGGAACAACATGTTTGAAGGACCCACTTCCTGGAATGATAGTGGATTACTGACCCCTATGATAGTAGACAGGTTCCCTAACAAGATAGGGGAGTACCCAATCTATCTATATGTTATATATAGAGGACCCATGCTCTGGTCCAACAAGGGAGTACCAACTCCACATATAAAGGACCCTAACCCTTTTATAAATGGATATTACCTACACTACCTTTCAATGAGTATGGAGGGAACTCACCCTTACACAGTAGGGGAGCAATGTCCAACATTACGAACATCACGGGGAACCCACACCCTAGTCCGTCACAGGACTGGAAACCCAAAAAGAAAACCAAAACAAAGGTAATGAACCATCTCCCACTACATGGGGAGCCATATATCTACCTATGTATAGAGGTAAGGGAAACTTGTGCCCTAAAGATACAATGGAGTATCATTCCCATCATCTCTCTTCACGAACAACACTAATCTCCATCATTGGCTTAGCATAGATTCATAATCATCTTTCTTTATTTACGCTACCACATATATCATAGTCCATAAAGAAGGAAACTATCAGGTCTTATGAAGAAAACCACTCAGGATAATATATTCACAAGACAGAATCCATGTCCCATAGAAGTTGATATAGAAGGTTGAAGACCCCATGAGGATCTCCTTGTAGTACACGGTGTGCACTAGGGAACACACAATGTGTGATCCCACCTAAGCACCCAACTATGTATCCCGACTACATATTTTTTGAACACATGTAGAGGTACACTAAATGTAATGGTGGTACACATCGTGTCCCTCTTCTCCCAGACCTTTGTCTTGTTCCACTTCTACCTTGGCCAACCAAACATTTCCCTTACACACCGTGTATCACATACTACATGATGTGTTAAAGTTAAACATCCACCTGCCCATGTAGTTTTCTTGTGTCCATGTAACACACCCCATGTCCATGTACCTTGGTTGGGTTCTAGTAAATGACCATGTATTTTCACATAGCTAACCCAAGCCAGGTCCCATAGAACCATAGTTTTGGGGCACTACATGTCCTCTAACCCCAATAAATAGTGTGTAGTCCCCAATTTTCTTCTTCCCAGAATAGGGAGGGATACAAAGAATGTGTTACTAAACTAAACTCTATGCATACAGTAATTCTAGTCATTAATTACCTAAAAACTCCTTAATTCATTTCGTTCTTCCCCAAAACCCACAAATCAATCTTGCATGGATCAATAAAAATTATATTTGTGCTCTAAAACATTAAAAAAATGAATAAAAAATCGATTAAGACTAAAACTCAAATACACCTACCTCGACAGGGAAGAACTGAATCTTTTGTTGAAGAACAATGCCCAGATCATGCTTCTCTTAAATATGATGATGATATGCGTCAAAAAATATGGATCATTGACACTGTGTCCCTTCAATTTGGCATTGGTTTCATTCATCGCTAAAGGGAGGAGATGTGGAGAAGGATGGGTGGGATCTCCTTTGGTATTTCATGCACCAAACATGAGAGGGTAAGGGAATATTAGGTTTAGGTTTTAAATTAATAAATTAAACTATAATTTAATCAATTAATTCACCATGCATCACCCCGCCAACACACCTCCGTCCAACACTCATGACTGAGAAAACTTTTTATCGCACCTTGGTAAAACATGACGTTTGGAACTCAACTTCACCCTCATAAATCACGTATAAGACTTAGTGTGGGATTTATTTAAGTTTCAAACTAAAATACTCACCAGTGAAAAAATATGTTTAATATTTTTAATATCATTGCATTGAGGATCCCCGACACCGGCTTCCCGCGCCAACTCAGTGCCCGACTTCAAAAATATTTTGTAGAATATTACAAAGTCTCATGGTTCAAAACCTAATTCATTACACTTATTTAAAGTATTTTTGTTGTATAAATACCCATTTATTAAAATTTCATTGCATAATTCCATGACGATAATGATATCATGATGCCACTGATCGTGATTTCTAACAATAATCATTTATATCATTGTGAACATAGTTATTAATATCAATGAAATTATTATATTGATATTATCAATTAATTCATTTTCTTCTCATGTTATTATTTAAATAGTATGTGTTTTTAGATATTTAACATTCAATTTTGATTACACCTTATGTACTCATGATAGATTCCAATGTATTTAAACCTTTCTAAGCATCTGAGTTCACTCTTTATTTGTATTTATTTAACCATGATATGAAGAAGGAGATTATGAATAATATCAAAGACCAGAGAATATTTATTATGATATCTTTTTTATATTTCCTATGAAATATAGGAATATTTTATATATTTAGTATTCCATGACTATTATACTGATTGATCTGGCATGGTGAGATCCCCTGTATCTTTTTCTAATTAAACAATGTAGAGATATAAGTTTAGTTTTTTATTTGGGTTTATATAGTTGGTAATAAATGTATTAAAGGAGAATCCTTGGGAGATGGATTTTATATGAACATAATTACCATGATAATTATGATAAACCATTATTGTATTTGATAATTTTTTAAATTTATTTTGAATTTATGGAACAATATTAATAGAGACAATGAGATAACACAATGTGTGAAATTATTTAGTGATGGAACCAAATTGAATAAGGAAATAAAAACCCATAGTCAATGTGGGGATTTCTCTATTGAGAAATCTAATACATCTTGTGTCAAAACTAAAAAGATCATGCTTATATTAGGGTAGTTTTCTTAGTTTATAATTAGTAACCATGACCTTATAGAGAAACCTTTTGTTCCATGACATGATTCACAAATTATGGATCACTTCATATGATATAATCCATATTATTTTAATAGAACTACTAATCCATTTTTATTTTGAAAATGAGTTAATTCCCTCAAAAATATATTCTTGATTTGGGAAGATACACTCGATATTCCAAATCAAACTATGATATTCAATCAATGAAAGGATGGAAATAAAACCCAAATGTAAATTTATTTCATTATATGGGTTTTACTACATATTCAAAAGTGATATTTTTCTCATATTATTTGGGAGAAATAAACATTGGTGATATTCCTATTGTGTGGTAGTTTGTTGATGTCTTTTTTGAAAGATTTTCCAAGTCTTCCCCTGAATCACGATGTTTAGTATTCAATTGAATTAATACCTAGTTCCGCAACTATTTCAAATACTCCATATCGAATGTCCCTTATTGAGATATAATAACTGAAGAAGAAACTCTAAGAGAATTTAGATATTGTATTTATTTGACCGAGTTCTTCACCATGGGGTGAAAATGTTCTTTTTGTTAATAAAATAGATGGGACAATGCATATTTTAATTTATTATTGGGAACATAACAATATCACTATTAATAAAGACTATACTATACCCTGTATTGTTGTTTTATTTGATCAATTTTGAGGATAAAAATAGCTTTCCAAGATTGATCTTTGTTCTAGATATCATCAAATAAGGGTAAAAAAGGAGGATATACCCAATACAACCTTTTTTTTGAGGTATGGTCATTATGAATTTATAGTAATTCCATTTGGACTTACCAATTCTCCTATTATATTCATGGATTTAATGTATATATTCTTATGAGTTCAACTTCATCAATTTTTTTAGTCTTTATAATTGATATTCATATATATGTGAAGTTCAAGGAAGAGCATGAATAGTATTTAGTGATTGTATTGACGACTCTGAGGAAGGATATGTTTTATGAAAAATTTACCAACTATCAATTTTGGATATAGTAAAGTCTCATTAATGTGAAATATAATTTCATGTGAGGGTATATCAGTGGACCCTTAAATGAAAAAAATTTATTAATAAATGTAATAAAACAACCAGAGTATCCAAGATACATAGTTTTCCTAGGTTTTATGGACACTATCGATGATTTTTGAGATATTTCTCATGACTATATAATATAATAACTATGTTGAATGGTAAGGGGATTAGGTTATTTTTGATAGATGAAATTGAGAATAATTCTAGTGAACTAAAGAGAAGGTTGGTCAGTGCAACTATACTTACATGACCCTATTTTAGAGATGTGTTTGTGATATATAGTGATGCATCAAGTAAGGGAATCAGATGCTTCCTCATAAATAATTATATAATGATAGCTTATGCCTATTTCTAATTAAAAATTCAAGAGAAAAACTACTTTATTCATGAATTAGAGATCAAAGAAGAATTTTTTTTCATTAATGATATAGAAGGATTTTATTTATAGTGAAAGGTGTGAAATATAATATAATATTCAATGATTGAAGAATATATTTACATAGAAAGAGTTGAATATGAACCATAGAAGATGTTTGTAGTTGATAAAATATTATTACTACTCAATAAATTGCCACATTTTGAAGGCGAACAAGGTTACTAGTTCTTTGAGTGAGAAATAACATACAGGTTTGTCTATGATGAGGATTGAAAAAGATCCAATATTTATAGATTTTTAGAATTTGGATCTTGAAGTCCTAATGAAAGGGTAAATATATTATCTTTATTAGATGATGTTTTAACTATCCATCCATGAAAGGATTAAGAAAGAATAGAAAGAATATATAGAATTATAGAATATATTAGGAATTTTCTTATGTTCAATGATGATCAGGCTATAATTATTAGGATAAGGAACCATGTATATGTTATATCAATATATATTTCTAGAAGGAGATATTGTATGAATCCCATAGTTCATCATTATCTATTCATCATGGAAGTATAATGATGAATTGTGATTTGATAGAGTATTCATAGTGTGATAACATGAAAAGTTATATTGCAGAGTATGTGTCTTGATAAAGAGTGTTTTAGTAGGTTAATGGTAAGATATAGAAGGATATGGGGTTGTTACAACCATTACCTAAACTAGAATGGAAATTTGAAAATATTACTATGTATGTCAACTTCATACTCTCAAATACTTCTAAAGGATATAATTATTTTTGGGTGGTAGTTTACTACCTTATGAATTCAGAACACATTATTTCTATTAGGTAATATTTCTCTCATCATCATATTGCATGGTTAGAAATTTAGGTAGTTTTGATATTTTATGGATTACCAATATCAATCAAATCTGATCGCGATATGAGGTTTACCTTGATGTTCTAGGGAAGTCTTCAGTAGGATCTGGGTAAAAAAGTTGAGTTTCTGAAATTCTTTTCATGGTTATATATATGGTTAGTCTTATACGATCAATGAAACAAAGGAATACCTATTCAGATATTTCCTTATGAATTCCGATGGTGGTTAAGAGAAAAAAAATCCATATCTTGGATTTTCTTACAAAAATAGATTTCACTCGATCATTTGGAAGGCTCCTTATGAATCCCTATAATGAAGGAAGTGAATAACTATAATGTTATAGAGATATGTAGGAGAGGGAAATTTATTAATACATAATCTAGATAAATAAATTGTAAATAAGGATAAATACATTTAATAACACATAAGGAATGCTCAGAGTTGATAAAAATTTATACTAAAAATAATAAAAAAGATCATGAGTTTGAAGTTGGTGAAAAGGAATTCATCTGAATATGTACTTGGAAGAATGATATCATGTTTTTAATAAAGGAAATATTATCCCTTGATATGTCATTACATTTTTAATTCTTGATTATGTTAAGATAGTAGCTTATCTCTTGGAACTTTCATCAAATCTCTATCATATTTATGATGTATTTCATACATCTCTCTTGAGAATGTACACACTAGATGATTCAAATGTACTGAAATTAGAGGTTATACCATTAGATAAAGATCTATCTTTTTAGAAATAACAATTAGATATTTTGGATCATATAGAGAATGTGATACAAAACAAGCCCACTCACCTGATCAATGTTTTGTGGTGAAGTCATAAAATTGAAGAAGCTACAAGAGAACATGATGAAGTGACACGGTATAATTATCCATATTGGCTTATATAAAAATGAAGAAATTTTTATAGAACAATTATTATAAGGGGATATAATGTAACACCATGAGATTTTATGTTGTATTTTTATTCAAATAAATTTAATTTCTTTGATATCTGGCAATACAAGCTACCCCAAGTCGAAATGAACCGTAATATAGTATATCATTATAACCTAGATATTAAAAATATAGGTACAAATAAGAATAAAAAATTATAAAAAGAATATATATATAATTGTTTTATATAATTAAAATTATTTTATTAATGTATAATAAATGAGTATTAAATTTTCATTAAAATCGTTTTGTTCTTCGAAAATACATTTTCTTCAAAAATGGTTTTCACTACCATTTGTGAGAATATATTGTAATTTTTTTCTATATTAGAAATTGTTTTTAATAAAAAAAATATATCATTTTAAAGTAACCTTATCAAAATTTTCTTAGAAATATTTTTTTTAAATATTTGTAGAAGTTTGATTTTTTAATTAATAGTGAAAATACTAATTTCCAATAAAAAGTGTCTTTTCATTTCAATAATTTACAAAGTTGTAATGTATTTTAAAATTTTTTAGAAGTAAAATTAGTGTATTTATATTATTAGTAATCTAACTAAGGTTATTTTAATAAATTTTATGTTATTTTTTTTTATTAAAACTATTTATACTTAAAAAGATATTTATTTTGGAAAATAGTTTTTCATCACGTTTTTCTAGTTCAATTTTAAATTAAATTCAACAACTTATATGAATAGAATTTAATTAAATGGATTCAGTATTTGGAATCATAATAATTATTTAATTAAAAAAATGGTAATATTTTTTTTTTCATTATGAATATTAACTATAGTAAATATTTTCCACTTCTGTAAAAAAGATAAAATTAGGTTAAACCATTGAGTGAAGATTCAAAATCTAAAAATTTTCTTTATCTTATATGTGGGTTTTTGGAAAAAATATATATATAGGGATTTAAATATATTATTTTAAAATATTATTTTAAATTTTGGATCCCATTCTTTAATTTTGTAAAGATAGGTTACATTTTATTCAAATTTACAACTATTTTAGGTCATTTAAT
Organism: Viscum album; assembly: GCA_963277665.1. Taxonomy (NCBI): domain Eukaryota; kingdom Viridiplantae; phylum Streptophyta; class Magnoliopsida; order Santalales; family Viscaceae; genus Viscum; species Viscum album. The sequence continues at coordinate 724,144,411 of OY728122.1, read as the reverse complement.
TTAATGGATTTGTTGGATGATTCCATTTGGTTTTGTATTATTAAAAAGAATAAAATTATTTCTATTTTATTATTTAACCTAAAATTTCATGGAAAATAAATTATTACTTTATTTTAAGGGGAAATTATTTTTATGCATAAATTAGGTATTTCCTAATATATTGTTTTTCTCAAGTTCTACAATGTTATATTAAAATAATTTTATTCCAACCATATAAAATTAATATTATAAAATTGAATCCAAATTTTTAATTAAAATGTACATATTTTTTTATAAGGCCACTTTTATTTTTTATATATAAATATTGTATCTTGGTAAAAGACAATTTATCTAAATTAATGTTAAAATGGGATTAAAATTATTTAACCAGAAGATAAGGCATGATTTAAAAAAAACATTTTCAAATGTTATTTTTGAGTCTTTCAGACCCTATCACATATTTTATAAGACTTTTTGGTTAATTTGTTCTACTTTACATGATTATCAGATTTATATTATGTAAAAATTTATGAAATTCCAAGTCTATTTTTTCCATCCCTTATAAAAGGATACTACACCTCTTATATTCTATAGAGTTAATTAGTTTTATATTATATCCATTATCTACCTTAATACCTTCATAAAAATCATCACAATGTCATAGATCTTATGTATGTTCCAATAGACCATTTTTCATGGTTTAACGTATAAGAGAAATGGATTTTCTCAATGAAGAAGATATAACTCTTAACTGAGTATATTAAATTTTATTTATTCTTATACTTCCAATAAATAAATTGTAACTATAATAAAATAATTACTTCATTATCATAAATATACATAGATGTTATTTTGATCACTTTACAACCATTTTCTACCTCTCTCCCATCTTATGAAAAGAGAAAATATCGCTTGTGTGTACGTAAGGCTTACCATATCCAGGTAGTGGTGTAATTAATTATTCATAACAATTTTAATTGTATGGTTATAAAGATTTAAATAATGAATATATATGATATTTATGAAATAATTATCACCCAGGAAATAAAATATATCATTTACCTTTTTATTCTCCCACTCGTTAAAAAATGTTAATGTTTCTTGTTTATATCTCTGGACTACCACCTCTATGAAGTGATGTGATCCATTTTTTTTATGTCAAACATGAATGGATTATTATATATATATATATAATGAATATATATAATATATATCATTATAAAAATTATTTATATTATGGAAATATAATAAAGATACAAGGAACAAAACCAAAAAATCAAAATGTTCATAAAAATTGAAATAATTAACACCCAAAAAAGACAATTTTAATAATGAATCTACTATATATACTAATCCTGGAATTCCTACTGCCACATGTCTAACTCTCGTGCTTCCACCGCATTTTCTCCTTACGTGTCATTTCTCAAAATCTCCATGTCACCCCTCTCCCAAAAGGTACCTCTTCTTTCCTACATATCCCTCTCCCACTCCATTTGAGTAATTCCATGTCATGAGCTACTCTCCCCTCAAACCCTCGCCTCAATCGTCTGGTCTTTCATGGTCAATCTATACTCAGTCGAACTCCATATCCAAAATCCACCTTCTACCAGTTTCAACTCTACCCTCCTCCATTTTCATTCTCTTTCTCACAATCGGGATTGAGTTCTTCGAGACCTAGAGTTCCCGCAAAATCCCAACGATGGGGTCATCCACCTCCTACTTTCCCTATAGTCTGTCGAACTCCTACTCTATCTTCCTCCTTATAATGGTGTCACCATACCTCCTCATCGAGTTCATTATCCCACTCGGATTTTCATTCACAACTGCTCTGGGTCACGGCCTTGCATCTGACTATTGCTTCATCTTTGATGACCTACTCCTCTGTATGCCACTGTTTTTAGGATACATGTGAGAATTGATTCCTCCATCCTCGCTTCAGACTACTACGAATTCTTAAACCTCTTAATTCTAATCATTCTACAAATGTTTTCTTGTTAGTGGTGAACATCAATTCCAACCTGCTCACCTCCAAAGGTCCCTTCAGCTTTGACCACCAACACATAATAATTTTCCCACCTCATTCAGGTTACCGCTGAAAAACTACTCCTTTATCCTCACCTCCAGTTATATCTAAATCCCTAATCCCCTTTAAGATCACTGAAACCATCTTCAATGATCTTACATATCCATAGAAATGTATACTATCTAAATATTGTTAATTAATCCTATCAATTCCTAGATACATTTTCCATTTTGTTTTAGTTTTACTAATTCGGGTTACATTTTTCATTAACAAACAATATTACTGTACACCTGCTATATTTTTTCATCGTTTACACCTTGTGATTATTCTACTCTTCCAATCTATCATCATGTATAATATTTTCCAAGGAAGATATTGATTTCTTTCCACCAGATGAGAGCTTCTTGTAGTTTAGTTATGCATAAATTATTTCACTCAATACACAATTTTTCCACTTTTATTGATGAATATTATATGTAGTTATCACTGATTTTTTTTATAAATGACTCTTTTTATATTCATAGTGGACATACTGTCTATTCCACTTTAATGTTTTTCCACTCACTCTATTGATACCAAATTTCACTATACCTGTAGGATTGTACACCTATTTTTTGAATACGAGATATCAGAAATGAGCTTCCCATTGATGCTATTAATTTTTTTTTTCATTCGTATTGTTTGATTCTCTTAAATTTGGGTACAAATTAATCGTTATAAACCGGTGATTCAACTATGATTTGAGGTGGAAACCTATTATGTATTCTATCCTATGAATGATCTTTCCCATGTTTTCTAATGTTGTTCACATGTTGACCTCCTTCCCACCACCTATCAACTATTTAGATATTATTATTTTTTGAATTATTTGACTAAAAATTTGTAAATATTATTATTTTGGAAAACTGTTTATTCTATTCATGTAGTATCATCATACCTTTCTTCATCACTTGTATTATAGTATTAACAAATCCCATACATTTATTATTTTATAATTTTTTTCTATCGCCAAATAGATAGTCTTTCATTGTACAGGTGATGAGAATACTAAGGTCATCTTTCTATTCATTTTATAATGCTTCATTTATCTTAATTTAACAATGATTCAAATGTGTTTTTAGTGCTTACAATATTAGATATTGTAAAAAATCTACTATTAATGATACTATTAAGGGTTCTTTCATTTTATTCTTCATTTAATGAAATTCAACTACATATTATTATCCAAATTATCATTTCACAACAGTCATCAATTTATTTACCAGTGCATTCATTTTTCATGTTGGATTTTCAAATTTCTATTAGCTGCTCACATGGTTCAAAAAAATAATCACTTATCACTTTAGATGTTTCATATACTGTCTATGGTTTGTATATTTACTTTCTCTAATTCCTTAATTCCCTATCTTGATATGGTTTTGAAATTTTAGGCAGACTACAAACCCAAAAGATAAAACTAGTTAAGTTGAATGTTAAATCAGGTTTCAATCAAATTCTTTAATTTTAGTATGTGAAATATGATTTTTTAATGTTTTGGATACATTTAAAAATATCATTTGGGATTAAATTTTAAATTTGTGAATGTTTTGGATGCTATGGTTTTTTTGTACATATTTATTGTTTGATACTCTATATTTTTTGTACATATTTATGGTTATAAACTAGTTATTTCTCTCTAATTTATTGTGGAAATATTCTATACATGCCTTCCTATCAACAATAATTCCCATGTTCACTAATTTTGTTCACGTGTTGAAGTCACCTAAATCACCTCTCAGCTGTTGAGATATTATTAGTTTTTTAATTCTTTGTCAAACCATCAGTAAATATTATTATTCTAGATAACTATTTATTATATTCAGGTAGTATCATCAAACCTTTCTTCATAGCTTGTCTTATAGTACTAATGAATTCCATACATTTCTTATTTTATGTTATTTTTTATATCACCATATAGACATTATTTCATCGTACATGAGATGATAATTCTAAGGTAAATTTTCAATTTAGTTCATACAGTTTAATTTCTCCTGATTTAACTGTGCTTAATATCTATTTTTCAGTGTTGAAATTATTAGATATTCCAAACAATGATATTATTAATGATACTGTTAATGATTATTTTATTCTCTTCTTCGATGCATGCAACTCAACTACATGTTATTACTTAAATTAACATCTCATAGTTTCCATGAATTTCTTTTACAACACATTCAGTTTTCATGTTGGGCTTTCTACTTTATATCATCTACTCACTTGGTTCAAATAATAAATTTATTTTCATGGTTTCAACAACAAAGATCACCCATCAAACCCAAGCTGTGATGATAGGATTAATATAGTAATTTTTTTTTGAGTTTTTGAAAATGAATGCACTTATATTTCTTTGCATATTCTACATGTGCTTATTATTTATACGACTTCATAGTAGAATTGAATTGTGATATTGATTGTCACACTACAACAAGATGCAATTTGGATTCAAAAATATTTTTCAATTGAATTTCATGTTTTCAGGTATTTTAATGTGGTTGAGAGATTTATGTTGAAGGTTTTTTTGGATTGGGTTAGCGTCTCCAATCCCTAGAAACATATTCACCGGCCCCTATGCTTACCAATTACTTTTCTCTATTCAGGCGATCATTAAAACAAACAACACAACACTCTGGAGGTTCTCTGAAGGATCTGCTTAGGTTTTCATGCATGGTAAATATTGAGTTTCATTTTTATATTAATTATCATTAGTTGAAAATCAAAATGAATTAGGTTTTCATCATCTACAATATATACTAATCCTGGATTTCTGCCTGCCATGTGTCACAATCACCTTCATCCACATCACTTTTCCCATACATGTCCTTCAACCACTTCTCTGCATCACCCCTCTGATTGTATATCATCCTTTATCCACTCCTGCTCCCACTGAGTTTATCGGGCATCACGTCACCCTCTCAGGAATTCTCTCCACTATGATTAGGGTACCATATGTAATCTGCTTTGCCTCCGCCTCAACATCCACTATCGGATGCAGCCTCTCTCGCACAGTTCTGGCCACCTACCTCCCTAGTTTTTTTATCCCTCCTCTACAGTTCCCTCTAGTGGTACTGCCTCACATCCATTTACACCATTTCCATGTGACTCATTCCATTCTGCATCATTCCCTCTACAACTTTGGGTTTCCTTATCACTGAACTAGGGTATACACTAAATCTGAATACCAGACTCACAACCTCCGATTCGTTCATCTTCTTTGGCCACCAACTTCTACTCGCACTACTACTGTTGTCTGATTATCTCTAAATTTTGAATACGGTGACATGTTCTATGACTAAATCATCATCTTTTCCCACCATGACATGCTACGTTGAACACTTACATTAGCTTACAAGTGATATTCAACTACTATATCATCAGGACAGGAATCCGATAAATATTTTAACTCCTTATTGACATGTTTCTACCATAATTCCCGGGTTTTAGGTGGCATATGACTCCTTCCTATAATAATTCACCGAACTCAAAAAAAATTTACACTGTGGTCACATTCTCCTTTGGTTCCCCTAGCGCAATCCATTCCACTTTCTGCATCACCATACACTATTGCGGATGAATTCTGCCAAGTTCTTCATGAATCCCGTACCATTAACAACAGTTTATTCAAAGATCTTACAAATCTAATATTTCAGAGCAGGTATAGTCTCCTAATGATGACGAAATTTACTCTGTTTTTCCGTAATGCTTTATTTGGTGTTAAACCATATGTAATGAGAAAATGTTACTAAAGTTATGTTATTTAGATACTCCATCTCCGCCTACCATACATCTGTTCTGCCATTCTTTCTTCATCAATCATTCTTAGGAGTGTTTTTCTTGATTTTTTCATCGCATCAAAGTCTACTGCATAGTATAATAAGTTTAACCAATTCTATTCAATATAGAATTCTTGAACAATAAATTCGTATATTAATTTTAGGATATGTAGTTTCATCAAAAAACAACTTTTTAAGGGGAAATTATTTGTTTAGATATAGTTAATACCCGATTCTACTATGTCTATCACATCTTTGGTTGGCATACTTCTATTTATATTTATTAATTCACACTACAATTATTGATTCTGCTTAGAATGATGAAGAATTAGTGGATATTTTATTTTTTCAGGTTTTGGATGTGTAAATTATATTGACTTTAGGAAATGAGTTTGCATCAAAGAACAAGTTTTGGGATGGTAAAGAGATGGTTCAGAATCGTATCATTCTTCTGAACATAACAACTACAAAGTGGTTTTTATTAGTAACAATGAAAACTACATCAAAATCTTTAGTGAAACCTTAGAAGACAATTAGGTAAGTTTATAATTATTACGTATTTCCATTGAAAGCATAAAATAACCAAACATTATAGTTTTCTTCATTATTATACAAGATAATCAATCCAATGGGTCCTCAATAGTAAGCAGTGGGGTTGATTATGTACAAGTACCATATCATTCATTTTTTTTAAATTTCTTTTTCTAAAAAATTAATATCAATCTATTGACATGTTGTTTTTAACATTTCATATTAGGCACATGAAACTATTAGGTCCTCTATTGGGACTTTTCACTCTTATGATCCTTATATTATGCATTTATAGAACATTAATATTTATTACTACAACTCTGTTCTATTTAATTATTATATTTGATTTTCATATTTAAATAATCATTAATTTTTAATTTATATAATTTTATTCTCATCCGTAGAGTGAATTTTTTGGAAAATGATGATAAAGACATATTGCAAACACACTTTCTTCCAGGAAGACTTTACAAAAATTATTTAGCTAAAAAACTTATACTAACATGTAGTTCATAAATTATTGTGAAATTAAATATTGGGTTTTAACATTACTTATTCACATTAATCCTTTTCCCAGTACACATTTTTTATTATCACAACCACACATACCATGTATTAGTGTTTCAGTTCGAAATACTCTACATGCAGTACTCTTTCTATAGAGACAATTTACTTTTCTTGTTAGATGAAGCCTGTAATGGCATGTGGTGAAGAAAAGCATAGGTGCTGATGCCCAATGGCCAAAAATAATTTATTTAATGCATTAGGAAATGATTTTCAATCTCCCTCTAAAGGTATAAATTTTTTTCTTGTATCCTATGTTCGAATATTTTATTATTATGTCTAGAATTTATCCACTCCTACTACATTTTCATGTAAAAAAAATTATGATTACAAATTAATAAACATTACTACTACTAGATTTCTATTATTAAAAGAATTATCTTTTTAAATTGTGGTTATCAATTATGTTTTGTGTCAGTTAATTTTGTTTCAGTTGACAATTTATTTTACTTTTATAAAAACTTGTTGACTGGCTTCGATGCTGATGATGCGGTCAGACACAATGTTTCCCTGACTGGTGACTCCTCCCCACAATTAGCTGATGCCACTGATCTTCATATTCAGATAATGTACAAAATAAATAATAAAATAGAAAAATTCAACTAAATTATTATCATGTAGTAATTATCCATTTTGGAAACACATTTTCTGTAGTTTGTAAATTTCAAATGGCCTATTACAAATAATTTCACCAGCATTATGTTTACTTATACTGTAGTTTAATAATACACTGTAATGAAATTATGAAATTATAAAATCAATTTACATGATGGGAAATTTATATAAATTAAAATAGATAGTTCATGTTCTGATATGTAATGATAGTTTCTAGTAATTTTGTGTTATCATATTAAGATTTCTCAATTTTTTCTCCACTAGAATAGATTTACAATTCTAGGACTTGTCATTGTTTTTTTTCAGTCAAACAATTGTCCTAATTTTTTAAGTTTTCATGTTTTTTTTAATTAAAAAATAATTGGCATTATCTGAATTATGATGTCTATTTCCTGTATAACATAATTCCAAAATTATAAATTATTTTGTATATTTCCAATTAAACAAATTATCTATATTGTTATTAAGAATTTTTCCTGAATAAAATCGATTTCACTATTTATGATTACAGATGTCTATTTCCTGTAAAAAAGTGTACCTAATTTATGTCTTCTTTTGTTTGTTTCCATTATTAATGACTTCCCATTTTGTGATTAGGAATTTTTTTCCAGTCAATTGTTTTTTATATTTGATTTTTCATGTAGGATTATTAGAAAAAACACCCATTTTATTATGTCATGTCTGATTCCAGTTTACCAGATTAAAATAATTTAGACTATTCATGTTTCCTCCTAGTAAAACATAAATCCCATTCTATGAGATCTTATTATCTCTTCCAATTGAACTGAAAAACCATTTTCTGAATACTGATGTTTGTTTTCAGATTTAACATTTTATGATTACACATTTTTTATTCCAGAAAAAATGTTATCCTATATTATGATATCTCATGTTTTTTACTACTATAAAAGAAAAGTATAATGTAAATCCAACATTAAGGTTTGGGGCTGTAATTCATCATCATATCACAGATAAGAATCTAAAGATAGATATGTCAGTTTTTTTTAAGGGAATTATTCAGATTGTATCTATTATTATCCTCTTCTGTTACATGTCACTGGTTGTTTTATAATACTAATATGTGTCATTTACTCTCATTAATGTTTAATTACATATTTCATGGACAAGTATACATTCATGTTTTCCAGTGATTTTATTTTCATCTACTGTAAAAGTTGTATTTGTTTTGTTAAGAATTCTTTTTTTCTCTGCATTTTATTTCATTTTCCCCTACATATCATTTTTTTTACTACATTTCCCATTATTTTATTCCATTTCTTAATCTTTATTTACCTTCTTGAATATTATTTCTCCCATTTCATTTCCTCTTATATTTCCTTATATATTTTTACTCTATTTTTGAATCTTTCTAATTTTTCACGGCATTTCCCATGGTGTGGTGTCATTAAGTCTAAGTTTTTTTTCAGTTTTTTTAACTGAATAAATTCCACTAATCCAAAGACACTAGAGGTTAGTATGTTGTAATTAAGTGTGATTGTTTTTCCAAACTAATAATCTGAAAATTAACATACCATTTTTATGCAAGAATATTCCATATATGAATGATATTTTCTATATAATGAATGAAACTGTTGTTGTCTTGGAAATTAGCTCTCATTATTCTGAATTTCCTTAGTGTGTTGGTCTTGAGATTGTAAGAAGCATTGATGCATAAAGGGAGATTCTTTATCTAATCAGGACCTACTTTTGTGTCACTATGAATAAGTTTAGTCATTTTCTTTAGGGTTTCATTCAAATTCTGTCAAGTTTATTATAGGATTTTGGATACACATCACCTTATATTTCTATAGATTCCCTCTCATTTCAAAATATTTTGATGCTCTTTAACTCCACCAGGAGAAACTGGTAGAATCATGGGTTGGTTTATGAATTTATAAATGAAATGGTGTTGTTTTATGATTGGTGATATAAATGGTAATGATTTTGATAATGTGATTCAGCAGGTACAATGTTTGGATGCTTTGAATCTAGATTTTGGTTCCAAATTATGATATCCATAGGGTGGTTCCAAATGGTTATTTCAAATGGTGGATCTAGATGAAGTTTTTTATATTTTAGATTTCCAATGTTCGGTAACTGGAGGGTGTTGTATTTTCCATTATTGCATTTGATCTTGTGGGTATTTATTTAAAGGATATGACTTATCAATGTTTTCTCCCAATGATTACCATCATTCCTATGTAGAAAGTATTGTGATGTTTTGACCATTTTTTTTGAGATTTATATGGAGCCATGAGGTATGGTATATCAATGATATAGAGAGATGAGTACCTATAGTTTTAGTAAAATTCAAAAAAAAGTTACTTTTTAAAATTTCAGTAACTTATTGAAACTTTTAACATTATTAAAAAAAGAGAACTATGTTATATTATATTACAAGATGTTACTGTGGAAGAATTCATGTAAGATATAAGTAAAATAGCTATAAATGTGTAGTGTAATTAATGCTATATAACACATTGATTGATGTTATTTACACCCACATTTTTTGTTACGTTTATCTTACTTGAAATGTTATCCTGTAACGATAAATTTTTTTTCCCGAAATATGGATACAAGTAAAACACCTATAATCCAAAAACAAATTTAAATAATTACATAAATCAATTTATAGTCATCAAATGAGAATTCCATAAATACATGATATATGTATATATATATATATGTTTTGTTCAATAAATCTTATATTATTTTTTAATAAGTGGTGATATCATATCGACCAAATTTACTCAAAATGTGTTACATATTTATTTTGATTTCTAAATAAAATGTACAACATTATACAAATATTCTTCCTCAAAATTTAAAAATTCATATAATTTTACTCTCCAATTTCTTTGTCAACTATATGAATGGCGTCTTCATATTCTATGCACTTTTATTTCATTATCATAGACCATTACTTTCTAATTAAAATTTTTTCAACATTATTGTTTCTTCTCAAATATTATAAATATTAATCTCTTATTTAATGAAAAACCAGTAATCGAATGCGTCGTGCAATAGCACATACGAGTACAAGTTATTAATAAAAGCATAGAAGAATTACATAAGAGGATCCTAGATGATATAAAATTATGTATATGGTTCTGGTATATAATATAAATAAATCTAAATTTTTTATATAGGATTTTAAAATAAATTATAATTAAATTTGAAATTAAGGTAATAGATTTCATCTCAATTTCTATTCCATTGATTAAACATTTATTATTATGGATCTATTTTATTATTTTTAATTAATATACTACCATTTTTATGTATTTAATAGTAATGTATATATATATTCATGGTGAAAAAAGTTTCAATTCATGTTTAATCTTTCAGGGGGTTATAATTTAAAAGTTATGAATTTTGTAAGAGTTTTTTTACAATCTCATTTTTTGGGATAGATTGTATTTTTAATTGAAGGAATATTTTCCTTTATAATTCATAAAATCCATCTATTTAAATTTATCCTACATATTTAAATAGGTTCTATAATTTTTTCAAACATTTCATCTCTTTTTAACAAGAATCAGGAAAATAAAAGTTTAAAATAATAGTAGATCATATTTTTCTTTTTGATCATGTATATTTTCTTTAATATCAATATTTTTTTAAAGTTGTTTTACAATTTTATTTTTCATTTACTCAAGATATTTATAATGAAAAGTTTTTATTATATTTGTATTTTAATGTGTTTTAAAAAAATCATTCTAATCTTCTCTAAAAGGTACATTTTTTATTTTCTTTTTAAAAAGTCTAGAAGAATATTTTTAAACATATACAGTGTTAATGGACCACCCCTGCCATAACTGTTTTATAATATTTAGCTTCTTATAGATGATTAAAATGGTCTTGAAAAGAAATATATTTAATGAAATATTATTTTAATGTTTTTATTCCATTTTATATATTGCTTAGTAGGATATGATTTTAGTGAGAAAACTATATTTCTCATGAATTGCTAGTCACGTTTTACCTCTTATTAAATTTTGGGACATTAACTTTCTATTGGAAGATTAATTTTCTTGTGATCATTTTTTAATGGAAATTACATTCTCTTAAATATACATATTCTTTTCATCAGAGATAAGATTATTTCATAAACATTATCCCATTTCTATATATAGTGTTTTCTTATGAACTCATTTTAATTTATTGAGGAAATATTGATATTTCATATTCCTTACTCAAGAAAAATATTTATTAATAAGATATAATGTTTATGAATTTAAAATATATTTTAATTTATAAGTAATGCACTAGACATGTAGTGATGGGTGGATCTTGGTTACAGATATCCCATTGATGCATCAAAATGTCTCATGAGATAGGCCATTTGAATAAAATTATTAAATGGGTTTGTGTTATATACCTAATAATCAATTAAATTATATTGGAAAAAGTCTATGATGGTAAAGATATCATGGTTTATGAAATGAAGTACTACATTAAGATTTTCCTTCATTGAGAATTTAGTTATTATTATTCATGAGATTACTTCTTTTATATATTCAATGAATGCGTTTTTTACTCAAGTTATTGATTGAATTTCACTTGTTTTTTATTATTTACATTACCTGTGAATTAGGATTTCTAAATTCATTGTTTTGTTTTTAATATTAGAATAGTTGTTTAATATGATTTCCATTTAAATTTCAATTACACCCCTTGTTTAATATACTATTTATTATGCTGGTTATATTTTTTTTGAGGTCACAGTTAGTATGAGGCACAGACTTTGTGCTTACCTACATTGTATACTGGAAATCCTTGTTGTACTTCCTGGATGTATTTGCACTGTCGATTAAATCCACCGTCCCTTGCATGATTTCATTCCATTTGTTTTGAGTAATCTATTCATACCGCTGTTCTTTTCTGGGTTTCAGTTTCACACAGGCTTTGTGGAATCCCTGTATTGGGAGATTAGTTATGGGATCATCACGCGTATGGGGTTTCATCACCCCTAAACTCGTTGTTTCTTGATACCAATACTCCAGATTCTTGTTTCTCTCACGGTGAGGTGCTTCGGTCTTCCTCGTTGAACCCTAGATTTCAGGTTCTAGTTTTGTGATTCACCTTCATTTTTCGGAGCATTCGTCCTTGCATGTTGTTCTCCCTCGGCCATATCACATTTCTGATTCGTGGTGGAGAGAATGAACATTCTTGATGAAATATGTGTGGCTCTTGGTGATTATTACTAGAACCGTAATAGAATCATACCACTACTTCTTCTTCAGATCTGAAGGACAATGACGCAGGACTTCATATCTTGAAGAGATCAAGACCGTTAGACTCTTCTATATCCATCACTGTGGGTATAGGGATTCAATTTCTTTTCTATTAAATGTTAGAAATTTTAGCTTCTAGTTTTGATTGTATCTACTATATTGCAACCTTTGTACTGTTTCAATTATTTTTGAAAGTAATAAAATGGGTGTGTGGGTGCAGGTTGTGTTCTTTCCATGTAGTAGGATCCTTAAGGGTATGAAGCATGTTAAATTGGAATTCCATTTACTATTCTTCCCTTTTCATTTTATCTTTCCTTCATGTATTATCAATTCACAATTCTAGAAATCAATCTTCATTATATTGTTGTTGTCGGGTTATCGATCTACTTCCCCCTCAACTGCAACAAGTTGTATCAAAGCCTCCCTGGCTACTATATAATTTTAATTTTAATAACCTTCTTACTTTTCCTTCTAATTTTTGTTTCTTTAGAACTATTTTAAATTTATTTTTTCTATTTACAGCCTTGTTACAATTATTGTTTCTTATTTTCGGCCCCTGATTATAGTTCTATCAAACTATCTTGTTATGATATGAAAATAGTTAATTGTAGTCTATGTACAATCTTATTTATTTGGACTTGCTGCATTAATTTTTTCACATTCAATTATCTGTTTAATTCTGCTAGTTTTATTGTTTTTTAATATAATTCATTGTATTTATTAAAATCCTATGATTTTTGTATCTCACCATACATGTTTACCCAGTGTGATTGGTCGGTTCTTGGGGGAGTATTCCTAACATTGTCCCCAACAACTCAGTATCCACTCATCTGGATAAACATGTCTAAAATGCGATATGAAATCGAGAAGTTTGAAGGAGACAACAACTTCAATTTATGGAGAATTAAAGTGAGGCCTTTTCTTGTTCAAAAAGGATTTATTGATGCCCTATGTGGGTCCAAAAAACCCATTACAACTATTAATAAAAATTGATAGACCGTTTTAGAATACCAAGATATAACCCTTGTTGTGCTTGTTAAAGACCATAACTCACTTTTACTCTCCCAAGGAGATAAGGTCCATAGAGTGGTTTCCATCGAGTCCATTGCTTCCAACATTTGGTTTAAATTAGGGAAATTTTATATGACTTCTTCATTAGTTGATAGACATTATAAGAATCATTGTATGTTTACTTTGAAGATGAAAATTGGCAGTTCTATCTAATCACATCTTTATGAATTTAATTAAGCGATTTTAGATCATTCCAATATAAATGTTGTAGTCAATGACAAGGATCAGGAAATGACCCTCTTAATTTCTCTTGACAAAAATTATATTTCTTTAGTTGAGTCTATGATGTATGGAAGGGACTCGCTAACCTTGAAAGAGGTTAAGTCCACTCTTCTTTCAATAGAATTGTAATCTAAGAACAGGTTAGGATTATAGGGAGAGGGGTGTAACATATTGGGTAGAGTATATTTGAGGGTTCAAAGGAAAAATAGTAATATGGGAAAGAGGAAATGTGAGAGTTAGTTTAGAACATTGAAGTTTTATTAGTGTTGTAAACCAGGTCACATTAAAATGGATTATCCAGAATTAAATTGTTCAAATGGTAATGGGGATCAATCTAATGTTTTTTATCATAGTTTCGATGATTTAGTTGTTCTGTAGTGTTTCTAGTGCACTACAGGGGGTAGAGTTGTGTGTTCAAATCAATTTTTTTGTTTCCTTATTTGTGTCTTAGGATGGTTTAGATTCACAGGAGGTAACTAGGTGTGAGGATAGCAAGGTGTTGGGAATTGGTTTGAGAAGAAGGTTCCTGAGGAGATGTTTGTCTAATCACTAGACTTCATAATTGTGCTGCTGGTATCACTATGAAGACAATAGATGGGTAATGGAGAATGTGGTTCTAGATGTCGTTAATGGGATAGAATAGGATGGGTTTTCCTTAGGTCGGATGTGGGCTTCCCTTGCCTACTAGGTTTGTTTCCTTATGGTTACGAGTTGGCCTATAGGACTGGGGATGTATGGGTTATACAACTGTATCGGTTAGAATGTGGTTTCCCCTCTTGAATGAAACTGGGAAGTGTTCTCTACTTAGGTGGAGAGTCTTCTGGGTTTGTCGTATATAAAGGTGGAGTGAGTGATTTTCTTACTATGAGCTTTTTTTTGATAGTTTGCTTTAATTTTCATGAGATATTTCTTTTACTGATACTATTTCCATAAGAACTATTGAGTTTATATTCATACCTTGAATTGCTGTTATGATTTTAGAATTGGTACTTCTATGTTTTCGGTTATTATGTAGGTACTTTTTTACAGTTTCAGACTTCCGCGCTGGCATCATCTCAGAGGTAGGCTCAGGTATGTGAAGGTATGTTCAGTTTTTTGCGTTTATGTTTAGAGGTTTTAATTCTAAACATGTCTAAGTAGTAGTTTAGATGAAAATGATAAGGTAAAATTTGTATCACATTGATTCACATGTTGGAAATAAGCAGTGCATATTGAAAAGCATCGTTTATTGTCTCTTTTTTTTCATAGTTTGTGTAGCGTGATTGCCCGATTCAATTCATAGGTTAGGTGCAAGAACATCAAAAAATTAAATTAAAAATGGTGAAGATTTCTGAATTGATATTTCTTTATACATTGTTTTGTTTTTCATATTAAAATTGTGGTTTAATGTGCATTTCATTTAAATTTTGTTTACACCCGATATTTTATATACTCATTATTATGTTGGTTATATTTCCTTTGGTTTGTAGTTTGTTTGAGGCATAGTCTTTGTACTTACCTAGTTTGTATGCTGACAATCCTTGTTTTACTTCCTGGATGTACTTTCACCATTGATTAACTCTACCACCACTTGCATGATGGTCGTCCATTTGTTTTGAGCAATTTGTTCGAACATCTATTCTCTGGCGGGTTTCGACTTCACACTGGTTTGGTGGAATCCCTGGATTGGGAGATTAGTTATAGAATCATCACACATAGGGGAATTCATCACCCCTCCCCTCATTGTTTTTGAAGACTGATCCATCGGCTTCACAACTCGCTCACAGTGGTGTGCTTTGGTTTTCCTTGATTAAAGTTGTCTTTTGGGTACTGGTTCTATGATTTAGCTTCTTTTTTA
The DNA here is from genome assembly GCA_963277665.1 of Viscum album. Taxonomy (NCBI): domain Eukaryota; kingdom Viridiplantae; phylum Streptophyta; class Magnoliopsida; order Santalales; family Viscaceae; genus Viscum; species Viscum album. The sequence goes on along the minus strand of OY728122.1, from coordinate 724,128,523 downwards.
GAGCATTTATCATCTCCTATTTTTGTCCCTCGGAGTTTTCCCGTGGCTGGTTTGTGGTGGAGACAATGAACCTTCTCGGCAGAAGATGTGTGTCTCTTGGAGAAAATTTCCAGAACCACGACAGAAGCGAACTACTACTTCTTCTTCTAGTCCAAATGAAAACGACGTAGGCCTTTATATCTCAAAGAGATCAGGATTGCTGGACTAGTTTATGTCCAGCACTGTAACACCCCAGGTAAATAAAGAATATGACATTTTTATATTTATCCATATTTTTGAATAAAATATTAATATTACTTTAAAGGGTTGCTATGTTCGATAGCGTACCCGATACGCAACAAAGAGTTTCATTGAAATCTTACATTGCACTCTAATAATAAAATAATATTATTTTAAATGGTAGTTAACATGTAGCCGTTGTATTGGCGGGAATGGATAGAAATAACTAAAATATTATTATATATGTTTTTAAATGTTTTTACATTTATCCAATAAAAGATAAAGGCTTAAAATATGTAAAGAATTTAATTTTAGGCTTTTATACCCTAATTTTCACTAAAGGTTCACTTATCGCCTTTTGATGGAGAACTGTCCTTAAATATAGATTTGATCACTCTTATACATTCTTTTGGACCAAATAAAACTCTTCTTTAGAATCGGGACATCAAATTTTACTTTGTGTAAATTTTTGGTATCTTTCCGATAATGTTCATTTTTAATGAATAATGTAAAATGTTGTATTTTAATTCAAAACCTCTTTTTAATCTAATTTATTTATATGATTATATTATCATTTGAATTGGTTTTAAAGTGAAATTAGAAAATATTTTTACCATTAAATCCAATAGAGGTCGTTGTATTTAATTTCACTTTGAAATCGGACTTAAACTATTGTCAATCTTTTGATACTTATTGTTTCATAAAAACACGCTATTTGTCATGACAGCGGGAATTAATTATTAAATTAATTAATGTGACTTATATGTTTTGAATTTTGTAAAATAGACTTCATTTTTTAATTCGGAATATCAAATATATCTTAGGGTGAATTTTTGGGATTTTTCTGAAAAACTTCAATTTTTGATGAATAGTGAAACCACTATGTGGTACTTATAAAAAATGATTTTTCGTTTAAATGAAATTTTACCACTTCTGTATTTTTAATTTCAAAAATCTGACATACATGGTTGTCATTAAGAAGTAAAATGTGGTTCAATGAGATTAAAATAATTTTTTTGGTGAATAGTAACTTATTAAGTTTTTAATCGCGGTTAGAGGTAATTAGTGCAATTTAAGGCAAAAATGATATTATAATAAAATGAAAATACCTATACACATGTCCTACCCTTATTTTATGTGTCATGGACGACCAAGACAAGCCATGGGTCAACTTGGGGACCCCATGGAGCCACTTTGGTTGGGAAATGACATAAATACCTTTTTATTTAATGTTAAAGTAAAAATGACACAAACATGAGATGTTTTACTAAAACATTTTTTACCTAGGGTTATACAAGTCAGATATTTGACTATAAATATTCATTAGAAATCTAATAATATTTCCTACAACATAGTAAGTTTTTTATAATTTTTAGACGTTAAATAAATTAAATTATTTATGACATCATCATGATGCAGTGATGACCTCATTATTTAACGATTTAAATAAAATGGAAAGATAATGTAATATATAAGACCTACACATGTCCAAAGCCTATTGTATGAGTGGATTTAGAACCCTTATCACCTTATCTTCGAAATAAATCAATGTGGGACCTTTAAAATCCGAAACTCTTTTGAAAATAAAGTAACATTTTGTAACTTTACAAGAGTGCCCCTCCTCTCCTCTTATAAAAGGCCCCCACCTCTACCTCCTTACCCACACTCCCAAATCCTTTGTCTCGGCCAACCCCTACCCATTTTGTCTCTCCACTTCCCTATATTACTCCTTGAAGACTCACTTTGGGCAGAAGTCTTACCAAGGAATCCTTTGAGCTCAAACCAAAGGGAGTTACCCGATTTTAAGGTAATGTCTTCTTTTGATTCCTTTTGTTTTATTTTGCTTCTCCAACCCCCTAAACTCTTTTTGTTCTTTTCTTTTGTAACAAATCCAGTACCCTAAATATACTAGGATGTTTTTATAAGAAGTATTAGAGCTACAATTACACACACCTACATCTAATGGTTAAAGAACATACTGTTTCTGTGGATGGTGAATTTCTGCCTCACGAAACGATGATTGTTCAACACTCATATAACACCTTCAAAGGTGGACATTAAGGTGTAACTATATTTATATATGATATATAATATGTTTATGTTTTACTTGATCTTATGTATTTTTCATTTGTGGCTTACCTTTATGGCTTCCATTACGGGTATATGCGATATCTTCATTTTAGGAAGTGCGGACTACCGCCCCCTCAAAGTGATGTGATTCGTTAATGCCATACGTGGGGCGTATAAAGGATGTATTTAATGTTATTATATAGGATTTTATACTGGAATTATAATATAACTCCATATCATTATTATTTCTTTCCATTAAAGTATGAGATAGAATTGAAAGTAGCGTTCATGCGTACGTACGGCTTACCGTCTCCATGAACGGTGCATTTCATTTCTTATCCCCAAATGTAATGTAATATTAAAAGTACATGTATATAATGGATATATATAATGAATGATACATCTAAATGATGAATATAATTCTGGAATTAAAATATACATACCTCTCATTTAATTTTAATTTCATTAATATGAGAAAGATATGAAAGTAGCGTTCATGAGTACGTACGGCTTACCGTCTCCATGAACGATGCATTTCATTTCTTACCTCTAAATGATTATGTAATATTATAAATAAATGTATATTCTAGATATATATGATATATATGCTATCAAAATCAGTAATTTCATTCTGGATATAAAGAACCTTTGACCACATGAACATCATGTAATTGTAAGAAGTCCACTTTCGACTTAAGAACCAAATATCAACAAAACAAACATTATTAACTTAAATGGTTACATAATGTTTATAACATGGCAATAAGTGATATAAAAGGAGTAATGAACTTTAAAAAGGTTCTTAAGCAAATAGAAATTAACTCAAGTTTATTATTCAGGACGTTAAAGAACGATCGAGTCATGTCGGACCCGAGGTAAGGGATCCTACTCCACTCTTTCTTTTTAAGTACACTCTTTTATGTCATTCCTTTTAAAGCTCAGCTTTCTTGTTATTGGGATGTTATTTTATATTAATCTTACTGTAATTTTTATGTTCATGTGATGAGAGACCCTATTCTCTCTCATCAATCCATTTTAGAAGTTTTAAGTGGCGCCGTTAGGCTGCCGAATTTTCGTAAGAGATCTAACCTCTCTCTTTCTTTTTAAGTACTCTCCTTTATGTAACTTCTTTTAAGGTCCTCTTTGTTATGTTGGGGGGTGTTCTTTTATATTCCTATTTCTATAAACTTTATGTCAATATGATGATATGCCCTATTTGATCTCATCAACCCATTTTTGTAAGTTTTATGTGGCGCCGTTAGGCTGCCGAGTTTTTGTAAGAGATTTTTCATCTCACTTTTATTCCCGTGAGATTTATGCTACATTTGCCACAACTTCATTTGAGTGGTGTATGTACCACCCGTTATTTTACTCATTTAGTAATATAATTTCTTTTATGAGTATTTACATCAATGTTGTATTTTCCTTCTTTCACGAGGTGTATGTTTCGAAAGATACCCATGTCGGTAAGGGAACCTTTCACCCTCCTCTTTTTAAAAGATTTCTTTTGTTGGGTCTTTTAATTTACATATTGGTATGTTCTGATATGTTCTCATATATCCTTATTGATGTAAATTTTATGTCCAAGTGATGAGATACCCTTTTTTTATCTCTCATCAACTCATTTTGATGTGACGTCGTTAGGCTGTCAAGGGAACTTCTTAACCCAATTTCGATTTCTTTGGGTTCAACATGTAGTTATTGAATATGTCATCCTGTAAACATGTGTGAATGACCTTTGATTATTTTAAACTTAATATCCACTTATATTTGGTGTATTCATTTGTCACACATAATTATGTAACTGATTTATCCTTAAACCAAGGATACCGTCTTTGTAAGGGACTTCGTCTCAATCTCCATTCATTGAGGCATATTTTGTTTTATACACAACCTTCTTTTATACAGTGTAGAAACCCCTTTTAATTTTACATTTATTCAAAAGGAATCTTCTTTCTACGTAGCGTTTTACTAAATGACAAAAAGGAATGTTTCTTTTACGTACGCGGTGACAATGACCTTTTCCGCCGCCGCGAGTATTATTAGATCTTTGGCTTCCTCAACCAGCCATAATGTTTTTAAAATAAAATAAATACCATATACTTTTTTTGTATTTTGGTGTTGAAAATGTTTTTGATAAAGGATTATATTATGTCAATATATTTAAATGATATATTGTTATTGAAATGTGGAAATTTTATCATTCCTTTATGTTGGTTTTATGTGTTATAATTTTATAATGGTACTTGGACATTTTATGGGTGGTTACGTGATAAACCATATGACGGGTGGTTCCATGAATACCAGGACGAGTGGTTACGTTATAACCTCTAATGCATTGGGTATGGAAGTCGGTCGTTTGGCTATTCCATTAAGTATGTATGGAAATTGGCCGTATGGCTATTCCATTAAGAGATATGTGTGGACTTCGACCGTATAGTTATTCCACTTAAGTATGTTTATGTCCCAAGTTACCTTTATATATGTTATGTGTTCTTTATATGGGTTTTATGGTAATCCTTTGGTTACAAAAAGGAAAGTAATGATATTTTATTCAGTGAAGAGTTTTTACTACTTCAAAAAGGTGAAAAGTATTACTTTGATAAAGTATACATGTTTTACTTTTTGTTTTGATAAACTAACAGTTTTTATTCTTTGTGTATCCCTTACTGAGCTTTTTATGCTCATCCCAAGTTTTTGAAATGTTTTTCACAGTACTTAACGTGGAATAGCGTCAAGGATGGGATCAAGGGAAAGTCATGCTACCAAAAACATGGAACTAGACATGTTTCGTTTTAAGAGTTTTTATTTTTTGGAAAATTAGTAGAAGTTTCTACTTTGTAATCTTTTGAGATGTAATAGTTATGTCCTAATTCTCTAAACTATAAACCTGAAAAGATCCTCAATGTGAATTATTAATTTAATTCAATTTTATGTATGGATTAAGGCCGGGGCCTTATAGTTGGTATCAGAGGTCGGTTTAGATAACTTTAGAGGTTAGGGTATTCTTTAAGCATAAGTGACATGACCATAATGGTTAGGATTTCAGAAAGACTCATAGTTTTTAGATAAAGTGAATGAGTAAGTATATCTTCCTCATTAGTACATTATGGTTTTGTTGTTATACTCACACTGGCCCTTTTTGGTTTTAGTAAATGGCTGGATCTAGCAGGCACCAAGGTAACAGTGGATGTGAAGGAAACTGTGACCGTTTTCTGAGCGAGAAACTGAATGATATAGGAGCTGTAATGAGAACTCTTGTGTTTATCCTCAACCAACTCTCTGGAGTCATGATTGACCACCTAAACCTTGGTTATTTCTATAAGGCATCATATATGCGAGAAACAAATCCCTATGGAACTACAGGTAATAATCATAAAGGTAAGTGTGTTCAAAAACCTATGGGTCATAGATGTGGAAAGAAACACCTAGGAAAATGTTTCAATGGGACAGAAATATGCTATAGATGTGGAAATGAAGGTCATAAAGCAAGAACCTACCATGGAAAAAGGAAGCATCCATTTGACTCGAGGAAAGGGAAAGAAGTTCTTTCTGAGGGATCAATTGAATGTTTTAAATGTGGTGTGCACGGTCATTATGCAAACACATGTACTATGAAGAAGTTTCGTGAATGGGATCACCAAGATCATACAAATACTCATTTACCAATACCTAATGCCATTCCGATTGTGGATGAAGAAACTGACAATGACCAATCAAAGGTATGGATTATTTCTTAACTTTTGTTTTGTATTTTGGGATCTTAGGATATGATTCATGATTTTGTTTGTAGGAAAGAAGTATTTCAGAATAAGTTGGAAATGAATGGTTAATGGATCATGAAGAATGTTGAATGAGTAAGAAGTCAACATATAAGGGCTTCAAGAGTTATGGTGAAATTATTAAGAGTATTAATTGTCTTTTGATGATGGGGTACATTAGAAAAATTTTTATTGTATGTGTAACACTGATGTTTAATATATGAAAATTTTATTCATGGAATAGTTATCTTTTCTTTTGTGGAAATAGTTATAAAGAACCATTTGGGTTTATATGATCCTTACTTTTGAGGTAATTATGGGTTACTATATGTTATGATGGAAGTGAAAGGCTTGAGATAAAATTGAGGTTAAATTATGTTATGGTTGTTTTTGATGATTTTATCTCTTTTTGGGGAATGATTTGAGAATTATGTAGTTTTGGAAAAAGGACAACACGCAGACCGTGTGATAACCCGTCGCGTCGGACAAAGCTGTGGGAATCGAACCCACAACCAATGTGCGACTGGTATTTATCGCCTACCACTAGACTACGTGAAGTCCCTAGTTAGTTTGACTGATTCTTTTTAGTTAGATGATTTTAGGAATCAAGAGTATGTTTATTTTGGGTTATTTATGAAAATGGTTAACCTATCATGGAGGATATGTGATTAGGTTAATTACTTTTCAATATGAGACTTTAGGATCAACTGATGTTGTTTGGAGATAAATGTTCCGATTTAACTTGGAAGACTATGTGACTAAATCCTTAAAATATTTGGTTTTCAATCTTAGATTGGTTTACTTTGAATAATTTTATGGACAACATGTTTATCGGATGGTCCTCGTTGAACTTTGGGTTTTGTTGGACAAATTTTGGAGATTAATCATAGATTTTCTTTTTAAAGGGTTATCATTTTCTGGATTATCTGACCTTGTACTAACCTTTTTGGTTTGGGTTTTGGTTAAAGCCTAAAGACATGGGAAGTATATAGTTCTCTTTGGTGGATTAGTTTATTCTCTAGAAGTTGATTATAATACTCTTAAAATGAGCAAGTCTTCCTAAATACTCATCTTTTGGAAAAAAATATGAGTTTGATTAAGGAATCTAGTAAAAGTTGAAAGTCAACATGATAAGTGATTATGTTTCCTTACGAATAAATTCCTCAATAAAAAGTAACTTAAAACAAAAATGTTGTCTATTAACTTTTCCTACTGGGGAATCGAATACCGTTTAACCCATCACAAGTTTGTGATTTTCTTGTGGTTAACTTTCTCCTAAACATGTTTTCTATCAATCTCCATCAGAACATGACCCTATGTTTTCTCCTCCATGTCCATGTTTTCATACGTGTAATCCTAGTATGGGTTAACTCAGGTGACCTTTGTACTTATCTTTATTTATTTTAAAGTGACTGTTTTACCGACTCTTGTTCCGATGTGGGACTTTCAAGGATGTTTCCAAGCTGAATTTTAAAAATTTCGAGGACGCAATTCCCAAAAGGGGGGAAGGATGTAACACCCCAGGTAAATAAAGAATATGACATTTTTATATTTATCCATATTTGTGAATAAAATATTAATATTACTTTAAATGGTTTCTATGTTCGATAGAGTACCCGATACACAAGAAAGAGTTTCATTAAAATGTTACGTTGCACTCTAATAATAAAATAATATAATTTAAAATGGTAGTTAACATGTAGCCGTTGTATTGGCGGGAATGGATAGAAATAACTAAAATATGATTATATATGTTTTTAAATGTTTTTACATTTATCCAATAAAAGATAAAGGCTTAAAATATGGAAAGAATTCAATTTTAGGATTTTATACCCTAATTTTCACTAAAGGTTCACTTATCGCCTTTTGATGGAAAAATGTCATTAAATATAGTTTTGATCACTCTTATACATTATTTTGGACCAAATAAAACTCTTCTTTAGAATCAGGACATAAAATTTTACTTTGTGTAAATTTTTGGTATCTTTCCGATACAGTTCATTTTTTAATGAATAGTGTAAAATGTTGTATTTTAATTCAAAACCTCTTTTTAATCTAATTTATTTATATGATTAGATTATCATTTTAATTGGTTTTAAAGTGAAATTAGAAAATATGTTTACCATTAAATCCAATAGAGGTCGTTGGAATTAATTTCACTTTGAAATCGGACTTAAACTAGTGTCAATATTTTGATACTTATTGTTTCATAAAAGCACGCTATTTGTCATGACAGCGGGAATTAATTATTAAATTAATTAATGTGACTTATATGTTTTGAATTTTGTAAAATAGAATTCATTTTTTATTTCTGAATATCAAATATAGCTTAGGGTGAATTTTTGGTATTTTTATGAAAAACTTCAATTTTTGATGAATAGTGAAACCACTAAGTGGTACTTATAAAAAATGATTTTTCCTTTAAATGAAATTTTACCACTTATGTGTTTTGAATTTCAAAAATCTGACATACATGGTTGTCATTAATAAGTAAAATGTGGTTCAATGCGATTAAAATAATTTTTTGGTGAATAGTAACTTTTTAAGTTTTTAATCGCGATTAGAGGTAATTAGTGCAATTTAAGGAAAAAATGTTATTATAATAAAATGAAAATACCTAGACACATGTCCTACCCTTATTTGATGTGTCATGGCCGACCCAGACAAGCCATGGGTCGACTTGGGGACCCCATGGAGCCACTTTGGTTGGGAAATGACATAAATAACTTTTTATTTAATGTAAAAGTAAAAATGACACAAACATGAGATGTTTTACTAAAACAATTGTTACATGGGGTTATAGAAGTCATATTTTTTACTATAAATAGTCATTATAAAGAAAAAAATATTTCCTACATCATAGTATTTTTTTATAATTTTTAGACGTTAAATAAATTAAATTATTTATGACATCAGGATGATGCAACGATGACCTCATTATTTAACGATTTAAATAAAATGGAACGATAATGTAATATCTAAGACCGACACATGTCCAAAGCCTATTGGATGAGTGTATTTCGAACCCTTATCACCTTATCCTCGAAATAAATCAATGTGGGTCCTTTAAAATCAGAAAATCTTTTGAAAATAAAGTAACATTTTGTAACTTTACAAGAGTGCCCCTCCTCTCCTCTTATAAAAGGCCCCCACCTCTACCTCCTTACCCACACTCCCAAAGCCTTTGGCTCGGCCAAAACCTGCCCATTTTGTCTCTCCACTTCCCTCTCTTACTCCTTGAAGCCTCACTTTGGGCATAAGTCTTCCCAAGGAAGCCTTTGAGATCAATCCAAAGGGAGTTACCCGATTTTAAGGTAATGTCTTCTTTTGAGTACTTTTGTTTTATTTTGCTTCTCCAACCCCCTAAACTCTTTTTATTCATTTATTTTGTAACAAATCCAGTATAAGCCATATACTAGGATGTTTCTATAAGAATTATTTGATCTACACTTACACACACCTACATCTAATGGTTAAAGAACATACTTTTTCTGTGGATGGCGAATTTCTGCCTCACGAAACGATGATTGTTCAACACTCATATAACACCTTCAAAGGTGGCCATTAAGGTGTAACTATATTTATATATGATATATAATATGTTTATGTTTTACTTAAGCTTCTGTATTTTTCATTTGTGGCATACCTTTATGGCTTCCATTATGGGTATACGCGATATCTTCATTTTAGGAAGTGCGGACTACCGCCCCCTCAAAGTGATGTGATTCGTTAATGCCATACGTGGGACGTATAAAGGATGGATTTAATGTTATTATATATGATGTTATACTGGAATTATAATATACCTCTATATCATTATTATTTATTTCTATTAAAGTATGAGATAGAAATGAAAGTAGCGTTCATGCGTACGTACGGCTTACCGTCTCCATGAACGGTGCATTTCATTTCTTATCCCCAAATGTAATGTACTATTAAAAGTAAATGTATATAATGGATATATATAATGAATGATTCATCTAAATGATGAATATAATTCGGGAATTAAAATATACATACCTCTCATTTAATTTTAATTCCATTAATATGAGAAAGAAAAGAAAGTAGCGTTCATGCGTACGTACGGCTTACCGTCTCCATGAACGGTGCATTTCATTTATTACCTCTAAATGATTATGTAATATTATAAATACATGTATATGATGGATATATATGATATATATTCTATCCAAATTAGTAATTTCATTCTGGATATAAAGAACCTTTGACCACATGAACAACATGTAATTGTAAGAAGTACACTTTGGACTTAAGAACCAAATATCGACAAAACAAACATTATTAACTTAAATGGTTACAAAATGTTTATAACATGGCAATAAGTGATATAAAAGGAGTAATGAAATTTAAAAAGGTTCTTAAGCAAATATAAATTAACTCATGTTTATTATTCATGACGTTAAAGAATGATCGAGTCAAGTCGGACCCGAGGTAAGGGATCCTACTCCACTCTTTCTTTTTAAGTACACTCTTTTATGTAATTCCTTTTAAAGCTCATCTTTCTTGTTATTAGGATGTTATTTTATATTACTATTATTGTAATTTTTATGTTCATGTGATTAGAGACCCTATTATCTCTCATCAATCCATTTTAGAAGTTTTAAGTGGCGTCGTTAGGCTTCCGAATTTTCGTAACAGATCTAACCTCTCTATTTATTTTTAAGTACTCTCCTTTATGTCACTTCTTTTAATCTCCTCTTTGTTATGTTGGGGGATGTTCTTTTATATTCATATTTCTATAAACTTTATGTTAATATGATTAGATACCCTATTTGATCTCATCAACCCATTTTTGTAATTTTTATGTGGCGTCGTTAGACTGCCGAGTTTTCGTAAGAGATTTTTCATCTCACTTTTATTCCCATGAGATTTATGCTACATTTGCCACAAAATACTTTGAGTGGTGTATGTACCGCCCATTATTTTACTCATTGTGTAATATACTTTATTTTATGAGTATTTACATTAATGTTGTATTGTCCTTCTTTCATGAGGTATATGTTTCGAAAGATACCCATGTCGGTAAGGGAACCTTTCACCCTCCTCTTTTTAAAAGACATCTTTTGTTGGGTCTTTTAATTTACATATTGTTATGTTAGGATATGTTCTCATATATCCTTATTGATGTAAATTTTATGTCCAAGTGATGTGATACCCTTTTTTTTCTCTCATCAACTCATTTTAATGTGACGTCGTTAGGCTGTCAAGGGAACTTCTTAACCCAATTTCGATTTCTTTGGGTTCAACATGTAGTTATTGAATATGTAATCCTGTAAATATGTGTGAATGACCTTTGATTATTTTACACAAAATATCCACTTATATTTGGTGTATTTGTTTGTCACACATAATTATGTAATTGATTTATCCTTAAACCAAGTATACCGTCTTTGTAAGGGACTTCATCTTAATCTCTATTCATTGAGGCATATTTTGTTTTATACACAACCTTATTTTATATGGTGTTTAAACCCCTTTGACTTTTACGTTTATTCAAAAGGAATCTTCTTTCTATGAAGCGTTTTACTAAACGACAAAAAGGAATGTTTCTTTTACGTACGCGGTGACAACGACCTTTTCCGCCGCCACGAGTATTATTTGATCTTTGGCTTCCTCAACAAGCCATAATATTTTTAAAATAAAATAAATACCATATACCTTTTTTGTATTTTGTTATTGAAAATGTTTTTGATAAAGGATTATATTATGTCAATATATTTAAATGATATATTGTGATTGAAATGTGGAAATTTTATCATTCCTTTATGTTGGTTTTATGTGTTATAATTTTATAATGGTACTTGGACATTTTACGGGTGGTTACATGATAAACCATATGACAGGTGGTGCCGTGAATACCAGGACGGGTGGTTACGTTATAACCTCCAATGCATTGGGTATGGAAGTCGACCGTATGGCTATTCCATTAAGTATGTATGGAAATTGGCCGTATGGCTATTCCATTAAGAGATATGTGTGGAAGTTGACCGTATGGTTATTCCACTTAAGTATGTTTATGTCCCAAGTTACCTTTATATATGTTATGTGTTCTTTATATGGGTTTTATGGTAATCCTTTGGTTACAAAAAGGTATGTAATGATATTTTATTCAGTGAAGAGTTTTTACTACTTCACAAAGGTGAAAAGTATTACATTGATAAAGTATACATGGTTTACTTTTTGTTTTGATAAACTAAAAGTTTTTATTCTTTGTGTATCCCTTACTGAGATTTTTATGCTCATCCCAAGTTTTTGCAACATTTTTCACAGGACTTAACGTGGAATAGGGTCAAGTATGGGATCAAGGGAAAGTCATGCTACCAAAAACATGAAACTAGACATGTTTCGTTTTAAGAGTTTTTATTTTTTAGAAACTTTGTAGAAGTTTCTACTTTGTAATATTTTGAGATGTAATAGTTATGTCCTAATTCTCTAAAACTCTAAACCTGAAAAGATCCTCAATGTGAATTATTCATTTAATTCAATTTTAAGTATGGTTTAAGGCCGGGGCCTTATAAGCACTATGAGTATAAGGCTGCAATTGATTTTCTTTTCACTGATAGAAATTCATGCTTCGAGTTTCAATTTTATTTATTATATTGCATCCTTTGTATTGTTTCGATTTCTTTGTTAATAGTAATAAAACATGTGCATGGATGCAGGTGGTGTGCTTATCGTGTGGTAGGACCTCTAAGGGTCTGTAGTACATTATATTGACTGCCCTTTTACTATTCTGCACTTTTCATTTTGGCTTTTCTTCTTGTATTATTGAATCACAATGCCAGAATTTGATCTTCATTTTATTTTGGTTGTTCAGTTATCATTGTGTTTCCCCCTCAACCATAGAATTACCATATTAATTTTTCCTTATTTACTCATTATGGATTAATATGTATATAACCATTATTGATCATTTGATCTAATCCATTATTTGTTTTACAATCCTTATGATTTAACGAAATATATTAAGAATAATATAAAAAATATGAGAATATTTCATAGGAAATATTTTTATATTTACAAGTAATATGAGAATCATATATATATATATATATATATATATATAGATCTAGTTTTTAAAGATGGATAAACCAATCGATACTTCAAGGTGGGATCCCATCTATCTTATCCAATATAATAAAAGAGTCAACGACTTCGGGTTTCTAGATTCGGGATTCTAAAAAGTTTAACTTGATGTGTCCCATGGCTAATCAAGAACTCCCAATATGTCTTAGCAAGGGAAAACTGATTAATAATGGAAAGTAGGAGGAAGTAGGCCTCGAAAAGAAAACATCAGAGTTGCATACACACATGTGTGCATGTTTGGTGTAAGATAAACATTACCCTGAGGAGCACAGTCATTCAAAGAGGTGCATACGGGGCGTCTGGTCCATTTTGTGTTGGCTTCCCAAGAAATCCTCTCGTCTTTAGGGCTCCTCGGTGTGTGGATTGAGTGTAAGGATGCTTGGCTGTTTATTTTTCAGCAGAGGGACCCAAGGATGTTGTGGAGTTCCACAAGGTGGTGACTTTTGGGAATGAAAAACCGCCTCAAGAGTTTTTCAAGAACTCTGTTGGCTCATGGGGTCTACAGTATCAACCAATGGTTTTGATCCTTTCCAGATCCGTGTTTTTCATCCATTTGTTCCCTCAGGAAGATTTTGTAAGGGCTGAGCCTAGGGAGGCCTGCCACTATGGTTCTTGGAAGTTTTAGTTGTATGGGTGGTCTTGGGATACCCTCTATTGGAAAGAGTCTAGCTTGGATATTGTTTGGGTTAGATTACTGTGAAACCCCCTTCCTTTCCAGAATCCAGTTATGTTGCAATCTATTGGAATCAATTTGGGATACTTTATTTGGACTAATGAGGATACCATATGCTTAATGTCTACATCAAAACCCCATATATATGTTGAAGTGGATTTGTTTCTCCAGACCCGAGTGCTCATCAGGGGTGGTGAGGACTTCTCTGGGTGGAAAAGGGTCTTGATTCTGGAGATTCCCCACTTTTTTGTGTAGTGCTGTCAGCATTGGAATTCAAATTTTTGAAGGCATAGGAGGAAATTAACCCTCTTGGAAGATGTGGTTGTAGGACCATTAGCTGTTCAAGCTTCTTCTTTGGCTAGTGTTTCTGAGGCTGTGGTTCAAAAGGCTAGTTGATCAGAGCTGGGCCCATCGTTGACCATAGTGGATGATCATGATTCCAAATGCGAGATTTCCATAGAGAAAAATGTTTCAAATCTAGAGGACATACCTCATTCTCTCCAAGTTGTTTCAAGGTGTTGAAGCAACTAGACAATAGCAGACACGTCATCGAAAGAAGGTGTTGTGGTTTATTACCGCAAATCTATGAAAGACTTTATAGACTTCATGGCTTCGAATGGTCTAATGGATCTTGGTTTCCCAGGTAGTAAATTTTCCATGGTGTAACAATATCAAAGGGCGTAGATGTATATGGAGCAGAGTAGATCATTTTTTAGTCAACTTGAAATCTGTGGATTCATTACCTTAGTCTTCTATTACTCACCTCACGAAGTCCTTATCAGAACAATATCCTCTGGTGATAAATATAAAGAAGCATAAAGGATCAAATCATTTCATTTGTACAATCTACTGGTCTAGGATGGCGGGTTTTCTCGACATGGTTTGGAGTTCCTGGAACCGACCTATTACGGGAAATACAAGGGCCATATTGACACTCTATCTCAATAATACGATTGAAGAGATTTAAGAGTGGATCTCGAGCATAACCAGCAATGACACCAATTTGGAGGGTATTAAAAAGGGAAAAAAATCTTGAAGAGAGGCTCTTACAGTCCCAGTATGATGAAAATTTCAATACATTGAATGAGAAAAAAAGTGAGTTGGGGAAAAGAAATTTGTGGACATAAGGGTTTGTAGGGAAAAATCAAGGGTGATTTGGCTTAGAGAGGGGGACCAACAAACAACCTACTTTCTTGATTGTATTAATTAAAGGAAGGGGACCCAAAGGATCATCCTAAAACATCAAGATGGGTCCTATATGGGTGATATTGAGGTTGTAGGGAATCTGGATTTTCCCCACATTGGGGTCCTGCTGGTGGGATCGAAGAGCTTCAATGAACAAAGACTTGGTGAGGCAACATGTGAGGTGTGATTTATGAAATTAATTCCATGGTTAGTGGAGGATAATAGTAATGAAGAGTTAGAAGGCATACTAGAATTGGCAGAGATTCAAGAGGTAGTGTTTAACATGAAGTCGGATAACATGCTTGGCCTAGATGGGATTTCAGGTTTATTCTCCAAGGATTCTTGGAAAATTATTAAAGAGTGGGTTAGGGAAGCAGTGTGTGATTTATTTAAAGTAGGGGAAATTTCATGGTTGGTTTGTCCTTCCAATGTAGTTCTCGTTCTGAAGGTTCAAACACCCTTCTCGATTAATCAGTACCACACGATTTGTCTCTGTAACTATTTTTATAAGCTACTAGCTAGACTTTTAAACAGAAGACTTAGTCATGTCATTCCAAGAATTGTTTTAGAGGACAAGCATAGTTTCATCCATGGAAGGTGTATTGAAGGAGTAGAGTGGATTGAGTAGGAGATGGTGGATGATATTGATAATTAACTAGATTACAATATTATCATTAAAGTTGATATGAACAAGGCATATGATAGGTTAGAGTAGAGCTACATTGTCAATATAATGAGGAAATTTTGGAATAACGAATATGCTTGTGACATGTTCTTTAGATGTTACTATTCACCATGGCCCTCCATTTCTGTCATGGGGAATGGTTTTGGTTTCTTCAAGAATGCTGATGGACTAAGGATAGGTGAACCAATTTCTCCGAGAGTATTTATTCTATCATATATGGCTATCACAAGAAATATAAAGCGATATATGAAAGATGGGATGATTATGGCTTACATGAATGGGTATGGGGATAATATGATCAATCATATTATGTTTTTAGATGATAAAATTTTCTTGATAAATGGTTAGCAGAGGTCCATTAATTGGATGAATAAAATCATGGAGAATTACAAAAACCAATGTGGCCAAAAGATCAATCAAGGGGAGAGTAATGTTTACATTTCTAGAAAACACTCAGATCGACACAATAGAATTATAGAAAATTGGATGGGCATGAAAATACAACATCTCCTAATGGATTATTTGGGTTCACCCATTAAAAATGGAAGAATCAAGAAGGCCATTTTCAAATGAATTCTGAATAGAATCACATGTTAGACTTGTAACTGGAAAATATATATTTCTATCATTTGGAGGGTGCATCACGTTGGTGAAAAAAATTCTCTCCTCTATCCCTAAGAATGTTTTTTCAATACATAAGGCACCAAATGAGACCCTTGAGTGATTTTAAAAAAATGGGAAGATTAATATGGTATACAAACTAAAGTGAAAGATTCCACTACACATCCTGGAAGAGAATGGAAAGGACGACTGATGATGGTAGAATTAACCTATGAAATGTGTCAAAAACCATCAATGTCATGAAGGTTAAAATAGTGTGGGGAATTATTGAAGGTAAATGGATATGGATTATGTGTATGAGAAATAGGTATGGTAAAGACTATTAAGAGTGGGAATAATGCACTAAAAGGCCATATGTCCTGAAAAAGAGAAATATTGAAGACCTAGGGACATTGGAAGGAAAGATTTGGTGGGTGGTGGAAATTGGAGAGGTTAACTACTGTAAGGAGAACTAGGTAGATGAACCTCTATTCTTTTTGAGTTGTCCAATTTTGGAGATTTTTTATGGAAGCATCTAGGTTGTCAGTTCTGGGCATTGCGAAAGCGCAGATTGGATGTGTGCTCAAATTTGAAAATTATCATAATCAATGATTCATCTGGGATCAATACGATGATAAATTCTAGTATACATGGAATTGAATCAATGATAAAATACAATTGAGATAACCCAATGCCAAGAAGATACGATCGATATATTTTGTTTATAATTAATTTAATTTAATTATAGAATTACTTCCAATGTGATTATTTCTTTGTTGATGCATCTGACCATAGGTCTGAGGTGTGGCTTCATTGCGATGTAGAATCCAAGGATAAGAATCCTCTAGTGCTGATCCACATATGGTCCACATATATCTAGATGTCACCCAAGAAGTCTCTGGGTTCTAGCATGGAAGATCCTTGTGCTTGTGATGTCCAACTTCGATCACCTTGAGAATCACTTCCAAAGCATTTTCCTTAATCTGACGGAGGAGGATCTCTTTCGTTCTTAGGAGAGTTTTTTCATAGGGAAGAGTTCTCTAGGATCCAGAGTTTTTCTCTAAGAATTTTTTGAACACAATGATTGGTACGCTGGTCAAATGACCCCTTGGATTATATAGATAGGGATTCCGTGCACACAATTACTGGAGAGGGAAATGTTCTCTAGGCTCCAAATTTTTTCTATAAGGATATGTATGAAAATATTCTAAGAATTTAATCCCTAATAAGTCCAGATGCTCAATGTAGCCAATAATTTTGACTACATGTGGTCTAGTTGGCCCAAAGACTCCAAGATTAGTAGTGAATAATGAATTAGAGATCTCATACCTATCCTGTCTCGTAGTGTCTTGATAGAGATCCTGGAGGTGAGTCATCATGCTATAAGAATCCATTTTCTCATGTTGCTTCAAGAGCTCATTGGTCAGGGAAGATAGAATGAGGCACTGAACATCCGTAGCATCATTCAGACCATTCTTGTACACAGAGAGTTCCTTATCACTCACCTAATTTATATTCACAAATAGAAAAGTCCCTTCTAGTACATAATGTTTCCCCTCATGGTGAAGGATAACCCGATGGTGCCATTGCCACTCTTGGAAATTAGTGCCCGTGGGAAGGTTTTACCTCTCAAATATGGATTGCAATGATATTTTTGATTTCATTTTGATTATTGTTACTATAAATTAAGATTAACTGAGTTTTAGTACAATATCTTGATAAATATAGACAAATAAATAAATTAATATCTATCAGTATCCAACTATTTTATCGAAACCCAGTATCCCTCACCATTGGCCTCATAATATCCTGTTTATTGGACACTCTAGTAGCATGAATCCATATTGACCTTCACATTACCCCAAATAGGGTTGTTCAAACAACTTAAAATGTTTTAGGTAGGAATTCCAAATACTAAATGCATTAGCTCACATATCCTTGATATTTTGAGGGGACTCCCCAACTCTAAAAACCTTAATTTTGGATTTCCTCAACCTTTTCCTCTCTGTTACACCATGTCCTGCTAGAGTAGTCAACCCTTGATATAGAAAATGTTATGTAAACCCAAAAAATCAAATTAAAAATACTCGATAATTGAAATCACCTCAACTAGGTTTGGTCGAGCAATTTGAACTATGGTTCAATTCTAACCAAAGTAATGGAAGGCTATAATGACATTGTATTTAATTGAGGGATTTTATCCTTTTTGTGTAAATCTCCAGTTAATATCTTTTCCCATGCTTATTAATGTTAAGTGTGATATACTAAAGTGATTAACCTTGTGATGATAATATTTACACATAAGCCATTTTTATTTTAGTTTAATATTGTATGCTTGTTAGTTCATTAATTATATGATTGCATCAAAAATCCATAATGAATAACCATAAAATGTCAGAAATAAAATAAAGGGTATGATCATGAGATTTACTATTGGTTAGTTTATCAAGTTATTCATAAACTCACACAGACTTACGGGAGAAACACCTTGAACCATTTATGGTCCGTCTTTACATCTTTTTACCTGTCCACCTTTGTATCTCCTTGGATTGCTTTCTTCTTGGCTCTTAACTTGAACCACCTCCTCTAGCTTGGGTGATCCCTCCATTACATATGATTTAAACTCACACATAGGTGAGTGGTAAGAGGGGGTTTACATAAAATAAACCATGGGAACCCAGTACCTACATATTAATGAGGAGAAGGCATGTAGATCAAAAATTTTAATTTAATAAATAAATTAAAAGGGAACCAATCACATACAAACGCCTGATCTAGCTCATGATTATCCACATTAATTCAAGGAATTACACATTTCATAAAACTAGCATTCAATTATTTTTTCATTATTATTAAAATAAATTTCCGTCAAATCAATTAATCATTGTCTTTACTTAATCAATATTTTTTTATCTTAATCATTTTCTAATTTTACTTGAGATTCTCATCCATAAATTTGTACATAACTTTTACCTTGGAAGAAATCTAGTGAATACCCATCCAAAACTACCCAGAATGTATTTATAATTATATACTCATTATTCTTTGTGACATTTATCATGAACACAGAATTGTAATTGTAATAAAACTCACACATGATGTGAAAATCATTAAACATTACACAAATGTTAATTAAACACACACACACACACACACACACACACATATATATATATATAAAACCTATCACATGTTGTGTCCCAGATTCATTCGTACATGAAGGTACATGTCTCAAGGATTATATAATATAATAATAAATTTTTAAATCTACATAATTTGGAAGCAATACATGGCGTATAGATCAAACTACATGATGTATTCTTTTCTCACCGTCCATCCGAAGTACATGCATGGGGAAACACTGTGTAAGGTGTACCTCGGAAATCATTGGAGTACACAACATGTCCAGTTGGACAAATGCCATGTAGAATCCATGTTACATGGTCACCAGTAGGGAAATCTGTGTATGGGATACACGACTTCACCCTAACACGAAGGGACTACACACCGTGTTTAGTGGCCACACGGTGTGTAGTCTAGTTGACCACGTGACAGTCCGTCCTGGTCAACATGCAGTGTAATAATTAACTACACCACATTTCGATAATGCATATGGCTTGAGTAATTTCTGAATTACTCCTGATGCATTAAACAAAAATACACGGAGTGTAGGTCTGACTACGTACTTTGCGTTTTTGTGTTATCTAGATCTAAACATTAGCACCTCCTGATGAGATCCTTGATTTAATTTTAATCATAAAATTATTTTCTCCTATTAGATCTGTGACAAACGATAAGGGAGGAATAGATATCTAAATTCATATTTCAAGAATGATTAAACCTGAATTGAAAATCTAAATTATTAAAGCGTAAACCACCAACAAATTATTTAGATAATTATAAACAAAAATATGACCTTCTCTAGGACCACTTCTAGGTTTCAACCATAGTGGAAGCACAGGATGGGTGTGTACCCAACTATGAAAATTTCCATAATTGATGATTAATTCAAGATCAATACGATGATGAACGCTAGTGTCCATATAATTGAATCAGAGATAAAAGACAAAGGAGATATCCTAGAACCAAGAAGAGAGGATATAAATATTTTGTTTAAAATTAATTTAATTAAATTACAGAAGTACCTCCAAGGTGATTCTTTCTTAATTGATGCATCTGACCACATGTCTGAGGTGTGGATTCATTCTGATGTAGAATCCAAGGATATGAACCCCTTAGCATTGATCCATGCGTGGTCCACAAATTTATGGATGTCGCCAAAGGAGTCTCTAGGTGCTAGCACGAAATATCCTTGCTCTTGTGATGTCCACCTTCAATCGCTTTGAGAATACCATCCAAAGTGTTCTCCTTGATCCGGTGGAGGAGGATCACTCTTATTCTTGAGACCGTTCGTGGAGAGGGAAGAGTTCTCTAGGCTTGAGAGTTTTTCTCGAAGTATGTTGTGTACAAAATGATTCGTAAGCTAATCGAATGACCCCGTGGATTATATAGAGAACAATAACATAATGGTGAATTTAATTCCCTAGTTAATAATAAATAATTATCATAGGTGTCATTAGTTAATTTATTATTCCATGTGAAACCCCATGTAAAATAATAATAACAATGCTATTATTTCTATAAGATGTGCTTAACTTGAACGTTATATTTAAATATTATTTAACCAAATTATATTTACTATTATTTATCACTAGACCCATGACATGGTCCACCAATCCTCATAAATATTTTATTGGGAATTGAAAAATATATATTTATTTATTAAATAAATATAACTACATTATTCACTGATAAATAAATATTTTGTCTGCAATATATTCTCTCAAATAACTAGAAACAAAATAAATCTGATCAAGCGTACATGAATAATTATTAAAACAAAAACTAGGAATAATATTTATTCAACATGTTTAGATAACTAAATTATTTAACTAAGATACTGGATACACTTAGTGTGTGACCATAGGCCTCTTTCTCATTGGCATTAGTGGGGCTTGCCTAAAGTCCAAGATTACTGTCAAGCAATGGGTCAAAGAACCCTAGAGATATAATTTAATGTCACAATCACATGTCATCTCATACGAATGCTTACATGGGGATATAATCTTTTTTCCCGATATCTCCAATCAAGTGGGGTGCATGCAAGTGCGATCAACTCATATTCTGGATTTCTCATTCTTTAACATCCCAAAAATGATCTTGCCTATAGATAACTATTTCCATGGATTTAGTTAGGCTATATCATTTCCATCAAAGGTCTCGGGATATCTACTTCTGTAGAAGTGAAAAATCCTTTCTCAAATTTTTTATTAATGTAGTATTACTCATGATGCTTTCAACATATCCTACCTCACCGAAAATATATGTTGTTATGGTTTCCATCAATACATCTATGTGAAAGATTCATGATACCCATTAATAATAATCTTAATTTCTAAGGAAAAATACACACATTCATAGACAGGAACATTGATGACACATATGAATGTGGATTTATAATTGGTAGGTCTTTTTCTCATAATATCCTCATGGATATTACCAAGCTCGCACACCCTGAGAAGGTGTCTCAAAGATTCATGAGTCCCCATCCCTGATAACCTGTATCATTTATGTCCTTTCAAATGATATAATCCGGCCATAGAACATATATTCAAGAATAGTGTCAGGGAGATTCCTGGTTCTCATCATTGAAGGGATATGCTATGAATATTTAATGCGACCAATATTCTTAGGAAATTATCATATACTATGTCACACAGAATAACAATCAGGATGTAATAAGTAGTTTATTAATATTTATCTAATGAAAACAGGTATATCATAAATTACAAATAAGTTGGTTTCTAGAGAACCAACTCCAACATAGGTTCCCAACCTTGATCAACACAACTTCATACCGTCAACAAAGGATCACATTTGAAAATATTAGCTAGAAAGATGAGCCTAACATGTGTGTTTTTTTAAATCGAATTATAATTGTTTTAATGGTTGGGAATTTAAAAAAGTGGTGTATGGATGTAGTGAAAATGATGAGTGAGTGATGAATCATTGGTGAAAAAGGATACATTTAAAAATTAACTTCTTGGTATGGGGTTTGAGGGATTCATCCATTTCTATGGGTGATAATGTAAATAAGTAGGGAATTCTACTGGCTTGTCGCCATTGGTGTTATGTTTTTCGATGTCAAGAATCAGTATGGGAACTATTTTTTAGAGGGGATTTGGAACCCATTATTTTTATTTCTCTCGAACATTGTATGCCTTCAGAAAGGCACATGGTTTCCATTTTTGGAGTTCCTAGTGTACTTGTTTCATAGAGCTGGGTTAAAATAATGATGAGGTTAATGCATCTATAATAACCTTTGCTACTGTGTGATGGGTCATTTGGGAAGTAAGAAGCAAGGCAATGAAAGTAAGACACTACTCCCAACTCCTTACTCAGGTATGTGTGAAATAATTGGTGGAAAATCATTGTTATATTCTTTCTAGTTGGGGATCTTTGGTTTCACTTCAGAGATTCATTCCAAGGGTTGTTCTTAATGCATAGTGAATAGAAAGGAACAATAAGTGGGTGTGGGTTAGATGGAAACAATCCATGTTCGGGTTGAAACTTAATATTTATGGATCATGATTGGTGGGGAAATGGGAAGAGTTGGTTTGGTAAGTGATTGATTGGCCCCATCATTTTTGGATTCAAATATTTTTTTGTATAGGAAACTCCATTGGAGAGGAAGAGAGGGTGATGGTTAGTGGCCTCATGATGTGTAAAATTTAAAACATTAACATCAATGATGTTTAATCATATTCCAATGTGCTCATTGGGCTTCTCCACAAAAAGGATAGTCCTACGTGGGAATTGGAATACTTTATCAGGATTTGTAGGATGATCTTAGATTGGAATATTGAGGTTGGCTTCAGATAGAGGGAAGATATCTATACTACTAATTATTTTGACACTTAAGGGGATGGTAACAAGTCTATTATTTGATATATTTATATGGGTTCCTTTTTAATGATTATAAGCTCATTGTTAGGGGAAATTCCATGAATTTTCACCATATTCTTCCCTCATGATTTCAGTTGCTACTTATATTCATTCGATAAAAAGATAATTTTAATCCAATAAAACCTTTTTAAACTTGAACCACATCATAAAGAAAAAAATGGAAAAAATATGGCATTGTAAAAATGATTTATTATTAAATTATAGGAATATAGTGGTTCCATGTAATCAAATAAGCAAGATGATATAAAGAAAATAACGTGGGAATCTACAATATAGAATTATAAAAAATCAATTAGAAATATAAGAAACTAACCCGGTCCTAAAGGGAGATAGTTGTAGAAATTAGCGAACAAGGGACAAACTAACAACCTATGTTGCATGACAAAAAAATACACAATCACCGAAAATTATAACAATATTGGGACTACCCTAGCCTAAGAAAAATATACGACGAGAAGGAACTAGTTGGTGTGTGAGCTAACCAGTGTTGCATATGTTTATAACTCTCTCTAAGTGCCAAGGGTTCCCATGTAGTCAATAAATAGGAGGTGATAAATCAATAAATTATTTACCATCAAATGTATTAATAAATCAGAAGTTGTACAAATTATCTCACTTCTAACACCCTCTCATGAAACAACCCATTTCAAAACTATGCATACGATTCTGATATAACTTTATAATATTCCACATTCATCAAAGTAAAAAAACATAAAAAAGTCATATCAAAATAAGGATACAATTTTTTTCCTCAAAATAAATAATTTAAATTTCTTTTTAATGTGATAAATATTCCTTTGAAATATATATTCTGATTCCATTCCATAAAATCAATCGTTGAATGTTCAACCTTGAAAATATTCTTAAAAAATATCATTGTAAATAATTTAGAAACCTATGTTTCCTATGAAAACATTCTAAAAACCGAGGCCCCTACTTAAAATAATGAAGATTCCACTTTGAATGGTATTTCAAAAAAAATCCTCTCAATAATAAAATTAACTATTTAAGAAAAAAATTAATTTTCAAACACCCCCATTAAATAAAAAATTTGTTTAAAAACAACCCCTTGGTATTTTATACATACACTTACAGGTTTTTAACCAAACAAATCCATGATTTAATGTATAAAACTCTAAATACCCAATTATAAATTGTGATAAATTATATTAAATACACTTCCACACACCTCAAATGTATGATATATATTTTTAATTTAGAAGGAAATTATTTTAAATAAATTCAAGAATCTATGAATTATAATATAAAGGTATAATGTAGAATCTCCAACCATAAAATGAAGTATAACAAGTACCCTACAATTAAATAATACCAATCTACGATTAAGATGATTCTTACAATTAGTGAAAATAAAATTCCATGGGATAAGTACACCTTGGAAACTAATATTAACCAAAATTACATCTAAAAATATTAAGGGAATAACAAATCAAGATAAAAGAGTGGATGAGGGAAGTGGAAGAGTTATTGAGGCACTTACATTGAAAATATTGGCTCAAACATGGATGAAACCCAAAGGAGAATCCATGGGAAGTGAGAGGAGATAATGAGATGTGTTCCTGGGGGTTGTCTGATCAATGGGAGAATAATGGGATCCTTTCGGATTAAAAATTATGGAAGGTAGGTGGGGAAAACTAAAAATTTTATAAAGTTGACTGATCACAATGAATATCAACACATTTTTACAAACCATGTTCCATTCACTAGAATCAGATAAGAAAACTACATTCTTTGGGTGCATGGTTTGAAAAAATGTGTACTAAAAAGTTTGGATCACCACTAATAATGAACGACCAATTTTTCACACTTGAACCACATTTTTTATTAACAGTGTAAAAACTATGTTCATGGAAATACAACACTAGATATTTTAATAATCAATGAAATTAATATTAAAATTTATATATATGGATAAAAATTAATTAATAAATAAATTAATAGGGAAAATAAAATTCTAGGTTTATAAATTCTACACAACATTGCATTTCATTCCCCCAAAAATTCATTGGTAAAAGATAGAAGTCAATATAACAATAAAACCTCAATAACCTAAAGGAGATGTGGGAGGGATGCGAAATATAAAGGGATGTTGTGTAGGGTAAATACCAACCTTAAAACACTAATCATGACCAATGGAACACTTCCTAACACATCACATGTCATCTCAGAGAAGAATTCAACTAACCAATAAGAGAAAAAATGTTTTAGAACACAAGGGATTATTATGGTCTCCCAATCATTTAAAAATCATTTAAAATTATGTAAAAGGGTACATAAAGCCTCTATAATAAACATCACCAAGAAAAAACTACCACCAATGCACCCAAAAGGAAATAAAATTTTGATATAGATCACTCTAACAGTATAAACAAACCAGATAAACACTCTACAAAGAAAACATCAACCAAAATGATAATCATAAGAATTAAA
Source organism: Viscum album (assembly GCA_963277665.1). NCBI lineage: Eukaryota > Viridiplantae > Streptophyta > Magnoliopsida > Santalales > Viscaceae > Viscum > Viscum album. The sequence goes on along the minus strand of OY728122.1, from coordinate 724,102,746 downwards.
AAATAATTTACAAAAAAAACAGAACCACAAAAAAAATATGTAAGAATAAATATAAAAAATTATCTATTATCCTAAAATAACACATATTTAACCATGGAAATATTAACTAGAAAAAATTTTCACCCCAAGCCTTACCATTGGAATGTTACCAATTGTCCATCAAACATAATCCACACAGATTCGACCAGAATATAGCTATGCCACACCCATTTTGACCCCTAAGAACCAAAAAATGTTTTGCATATTAAATTAATAAAAAAACAACAAAAATTAGGCCATAAGAATGGTCCATATAGAAACATGATCATCAAAAAATAATATTCTATTAAAGAACAACTGTATACAATGGGCCCCAAAAAAAGGACATCTCAACGAACAAAACAGATAAGTGCTACCTCAAAATAAATTATCTCCTCTAGAATTATAAATTGAGAATCCGTCTTGAAAATGATTAATGTGATCTATGACACAACAATTACTTAAACATTTCCTTAAAAAACATAACCTTGAGACGTTTGACCCTCCCCAACATAACTTGGCTTAGGATCAACTCCCCTACATCCAAATTACATCATGTAAAAAAGAAAAATAACAATTTAATAAATATTAGATAGGGTTTAAGAGTAGAATTGGTTCTACATCCACCACTCAATAATGAGTCTTGGTATATTTGTATATGAGAAAAACTGCATCTAATGGACAATAAGATTCACCCTACAATCAATCTCTAGAAAGAAATATTCCACACTTCTTTAAGACCATACAGATAGGCATAATTTAAATAAAATGAAAATGAACCCAATCTATTATTGATATTCTATTGATACATTTGGTATTAATATAATCTATGGGAAAATTCCAAATCAACTCTCAAAAAACTAAAACAATTTCAAAATACCTTGAAAACATGTCATGAATCAATCTAGGCCACCCCCATTCTTAAAAATTTATCTAACCCAAGGAAAGGCCCAAATAAATTTATTGATACCCATAAGGTAGAAACTAGTATAAGGGAATCATAATAAACTCATCAGGGGTGTTTTTTCATAAATATAATATATTAAACACTCTTCAGAATTCAACCATTAATCCAGAATGGTGAATATATATATTGGAAATACATTCATAATAATAATAAAAAGACTAAAATTAGAATAAACCAATTTTGGAACAATTATAAATAGGTGTCCATCTATAAATAAATATTATGATGATTAATAAAATTAGTGTAAATTTAATTCCAACTAAACTAATATGTCATTAATGATAAATAAAAACCAAATTACCCTATAAAAATCACAATTTGACACTAAATCTATATATACCCACCAAACACGTACTCTAAAATTTATATAAAAGATAAAAAAAATGAAAGATACGCGATATAATACACCATGCTTTATTGATATGTCATCAGAATAAAAAACCCAATAATATTTGACTAAAAATTCTCCACATTTTTTTTTCAAAGAATTCTAGAAAACCAATCTTGAAATAATTTAATATAAAATAGGTTTTGTAAGATTTATAAGAAATAAATTTTGAAGCATAAATCAATCCCCTTTTTTAAAAATAGTTATACAAAAAATAAAACACTAATATTTTCTTTCATGAAAACATTTCAAATTACACTTTGTAAAAACCACTTTTATTTTTTAAAATATCATTAAAAAAACCAAACATTCACAAAAAAATTAAACATGTTATACAACTATGAAGTTGAAAATATAACCTTGTAATAAAATAAATCATGATAAAGAGTGGAATGAATCAATAAATGACTATTAAATAAGAGACACAAAACATTCAACAAGAAAATGGATTAGAATAAGAAACATATAACCTGTAGAAAATATATTTATCTAATAATGAATAATCATAGTAAAATATAAAAATAGAAGTCGATGATAAGAGTGAATAATCAAGGGTAACACCTTAATATCGAATGTTATGAACTGAGACTTGCTTGTGTGGAGCCATCTAATGCATTATATATGATGTTACTACTCTATAACCAATAATATTTTCTATCTAATTATCACGAGTAGAATTCCCATTGGGGACATGATCTATCCCACTCAATGGTGATATAGTATCGTTCATTACGACTAGAAAAAAATATCTCTCAATAAATAACTAATATTCCTAACATCCACATAGTATTAGAAATATAGGGTGGGGAAGGATGGTTTCTCTATCAGGAAAATGCCTATAATTAAATATAAGGAAACCCAATCACTTGTCAAACCTTATCTTGACATCATACACAATGCAAACTAAATGATCCCATTCCAAATTAAAATAAATAAAACATGAAAATTAAATAATAAAAATCAATCCAATAAATATCCATGGGATTTAGATAAGGTCATCATGTATTTCCCATGGAAAACCATTTTTCTAATGTTCCAACAAGAATTTGAGTTTACAAACTAGATATATCATTTCTAAAAATCTTTTAAAAAAATATTTGAAAAAATATATTTTTAAATACCATTTTTAATGTACCAAATGGGCCTTTAGATCACCATTTAGAAAATATAATCTAAAAACCCATTTCATAATTAATATATAATCAAGTGTAATTTTAGAACCCGTTTAAAACTAAGGATGAAACCTCTTTTAAAACCAATATTTCTCATAGAAAACATCAAAAGAAGAAAAACCTTAATAATAAATTACATAATCATCATAAAAAAATAAATTGATAAATAAAAGAGTAACTTTTCAAAAAACACATTTAAATCCATTGAAAGAAAAATATATAACCTAGAACTCCTCATAACCCATATGAGAAAAATTATAGAATTTAAATAATTACTTTTAAATATAAATTTTATTTATGTAACCTCTTAATTACATATATTAATTAATTGAATGAACTATTTTCAAGAAATAAATTTATAAAATTAATGTATAACATGTATTTTTATAAATTCTCTTAATGTATTTATACAACTATATAGTTCAAGCACAAATGAAGCATATCCATCAAAAAAGAAGAAAAGACGTTCTAAGGAGGATTCCTTACACTATAGGAACCAAATAAATAAAGATTAAAAAACATCTATGGTTTGTACAATATTATCCCATAGAAATTGTAATGGATGGAAAATGAGGAGGAAGGGGGGGTGATAATAAGACCATAACTTCGAGTAACTAACTAATATCAGATGAGGAAGCTCCAACATTGATGGGGGAAGAAAAGGAGGGTGTGTATAGGGTTATTAAAAGAATTTTTTTTGTAATGTTATGTTCATTATCATATCATTAAATTGTTAGTATTGGTGGTTGGTTGTGTTTGGGGAAGGTTTTAAGAGTTTTGGTGGAGGTTGGAGCTGTAATTGATCTAGCTATTGCAAGATATTCACATTGCATAATGTTTACAAGATATGAAATGGTGGGTCATGACATTTATTGTTGGTGAATTTGTGATTTTTATGCTATAAGATGGGTAACCCATGAAACATATTCACATCATGTAAATTCAATTCACAATGTCTAATTAAATAAAGTTGTGGTGATGCGATTTTTGTCAAAAGTGGGAATTTTCAAAGGACTTGTCAAATACACATCATGTATGGTTTAAATGGAATAAAACTAGAAGATTACATTTTATTTTATAATCATTTAGATTTATTCATTACATTTGGATTTACCATCTTTCCTCTCATTCCAAATGAGCCCTAGGCTCCTTAGGAGGATATTCTATCCCCCATCCTCCCAATTCATTCTTCCAGTTCTAGTGGCTGATGTTTGAAAGTCCATGGTGATTGATTTATCTTTTCCCCCAGGTTTTGTCTTGTTATTTTATTGGGTAATCACTGTAAAATTGTTGTTTTTATTTGGGGTTTGAGTTGGGCTATATTTTGGTTGATCTTTTGAGCAGTACTAGCTAATTTTTTTTCTTTATCTAGTTGTGGTTTGCGGGCATTTATTATTCTACATGTAGTGCATAGAGAGTCAAAAAAGCTTCTTTGAGGTTGAGAATCCATTATTTCTCAATTTTCCATATCATACAGGAGGGGTTTTCTCTTGTTTATCAATGGGGGAAGGTTTTCCCTAGCTTAATTAAAGATAAATAATTGACTAAATTAAATTTAAAGAGGAAAGGGGAATAATTTTAATGCATTTAAAGATTTTATATTCTTGTGATCTTGTGTTTTTATGGGATGAAATCCACATTAAAGATCATGTCTATTGGGAGCCTTTACTTTCACTATAGTTATTGTGATATGGAAACCTTGTAACATGTTGTTATGATATCACATGGGAATATAAAATTTCTTCCCACTTATAGTTTTTTTAATAAAATTGTTTCCCCAATATTTATGTATTGTGTGATAACATCCAAAAAATAAAGTGAATTATGATAAAATTATATTTTCTAAACCTATAAAATATTCTTTGATGTGTAGTGATGTGTGGTCATGATATGGGGTGGAAATGTTTAATTGAGATGGGGTGAGGGGATTTTTTGTCTGTTTGGTAGTTATTTAGGGAAGTGAGGTGATTTTAGTTTGGTCATGCTATGGAGGAGGTGAGGTGGTGGTTTGTTTGGCCTCTCATTAGGGGCGGTGTGTTTATGTTTCATTGGATATGCTTTGAGGTGACGAGTTGATGTTTGTTTGGACATGGTATGAGGGAATCAAGGTGTTGTTTGTTTTCCATGCATTGGGGGAGGTGAGGTGATGATATGATACAGATGATGAGCTACTTGCAATGTGTGGTTGTCTTGTTCTATAATCCCATGTAGTGATGGAAAAATTATCTAATAAACATTTAAATTTATGGGTTTTTTTGGTTAATGAAAAGAAAATAAATTATAAAACACACATGGGTTGTGTGGTTAAACTTGGTAGAGGTTTAATAATGAAATGAATTTAATGGATAAAGGAATTGGTTGGAAATGTAAAATGTAGATTGGGGATTGTTGTGTTGTGTTGTGAATTTATAGGAGATAGTGAATATGGTAATGTTGTGCATTGGTTAGTGTTTGTTTTTGAACCCATTGGATGAGATCCTTTGTGTAAATATGTATATACTTTTATATTATTTTTGATTTCTATGTGTACTAACCCATATTGGACACTATGTTGCACCACCCATATGTCCACAAAGGGGGTGTTTTTTTCAACACCTCAGTGATGAGGATTGATGGATGGATACCTTCTCTTTCAAGATCATAATTATAGGTGAGTATATATGAACATGATTTGATGGATATCGGTTTTTTGTGCACTAAATGATTTCTTAGGTATCTTCTGGTGAGATGTGATGTGATTGTGATTGTGGGGTGGTAGACCATTTTTCTTTGCGAAATTTGTGATATGACCATGCTATAGAGAGGCATATTTTGGTGTTCATGCATGGTATGTGGTGATCATGAGGTTGATGTCCTTCAGGTTCATGATACCCAACAACCTTGGTTGTGGATGTGGTTAAGATGTGATGGACCAGGTGTTTTTACGGCGAGATGTGATATAGTTGTGTTGTAGTGTGGTGGTGCAGGTGTATGAGAGTGTGATATGATGTGACTGTGCTTGTGGGGTGATGGACCAATTGTCTCTGGGAAATAAGTGATATGATCTTGCAATAGAGAGGCTTATTTTGGTGTTCATACGTGGTAGGTTGTGGTAATGCTATTGATGTCCTTCAGGTTCATTATACCCTATAACTCTGGTTATGGAAGTGACTGAGATGTGATGAACCATGTGTTTTTAGGTGATATGTGATATGGTTGTGTTGTAGGGTGGTGGTCCCGGTGTATGTGAGTGTGATGTGATGTGCCCATGTTGTTGGGTGGTGGTAAATATTATTCTGAAGAGATTGGAGTTCTAGGATGTATGATATTGGGGTGTGAGAGTGGAAAATCTATGAGAAAGTGGTTCAAGGTACCCTTAATTGATATGCTTGTTATTATGTTACAATAAATTGTTACCATTATTTAGTGGTAATTCCTTGGTGAGGTTGCTATGGAAAGTAAACTAGTTTAGGTGCTATTGGTTTTTTTGTTTTCTCATGGGTGAATTATTTTTCTTTTTTCACATGTGCATGAGAGAAAAAGGTTTTCCTAGTGAGTATACATGTATCCCCACTCTATGTATAAAAATTTATTTTCAAGTTTCTAGGTGGAATACATGGAGCCTACATGACATTAATAACTTAAATCCTTGTGTAGTTTTAGTGTCATTTTGTTAATTTTTTTTTTGTTTTTACTTTTGGAGATTTTTTATGTATTGGTTTTATTTAAAAATACATTGTGGGACGGTTTTTGGTTATTTTTATATTTTTCCATGGAGTTGTTTGTTGATGGTTTATCTTATCTTCCAATCCTATATTATTATAGTGGTTAATGCCTCCCATTTTATTAGATTTTAATACCCTTTGTGTTAGTCACCAACCCAGGGCCTGCTGGTTGTAGGACATAGGGGTAATTTTCTCTCTCCCCTCATTGTAGTATCATTGGTGGGATAAGGTCATGAAAATGTGTTATTAGAGGCTGAAAATTTAAGATAGAATGGATGTAGGTGTTATATATAGTGAGGATTTCATGGTTTGGTATAGAAACAGTTCAAGTTGACCGAGGTGCATGAGATAGGCTAGACAGATCGACTAGGATCCGAGATTTTATCCCTCCTTGTGATCTAGTGCATGATCTCTCCGATTATTGAATTACAATGTGAGGTGGACCTATTTTCAGTGTAAAGACCTTGGATTGATACATGCATCATGATGAATTGATTTCCATTTTGATCTGGATTTTTTATGATGCTTAAAATGAATAAAGTTAATTAAATCATTATAAATAAAATTCCATACATTTTGGATTAAGAAATTATTGTTTTATTTTTTGTTATGGATCTTGCAAAAAATCCACATGTGGTTCAGCCAGCCACTACTACAAAATATGACTTTAACAGAGCTAGAAATGGTATTTATCATCACTAGAAAAGAACTGACTGTATGAGCGAAGTTAAAAGACCTGGTCCTTTATCTATGATAAAAAAGAACTGATAAAAGAAATATTTAATAACACATTAATTGAGCAACGCTAAAGGTTCCATTTATCAGCTCTTATAAAAGCATTGATAAAGATACTTCTATCAGGTCGTATAGAAGCATTGATAAATTATACCTTAATCCATGCTTTTAAAAGTTCTGATAAAGGTCTTTTTATCAGTAATCATAGAAGTGCTCATAACGGGCCATGAAATAGTGTGTGGTAATAGCAGATCATAGCAAAAAAACATACCAAGTATCAAGAAACAAAATTCCCAATATAGGATTTAAACGAAATTAAATATACAACAAAAACACAAAAAATAAACAATATATTATAGACATTTCAATCTTTGGTTTATATAATTACATACATAAAAATTATAACGTATATTCAAAAACATAAATGGTTCTTTGTATTTTAATCCGAAATTGAATCATTCTATTGTTGAAAAAACCAACCATTATCAAAAAAAAGGAAAAACCTATATAAGGGAAAAAGTTATGTTAGTAATAATATAAAGATATAAATTAACAGAAAGTGTTAATTTTATAAAAATTGATGTCAATTTAAAATAAGAAGATGCACATTGAGTCATACCAGTCATGTCGTGCATCATATTTATACATGGATGATTCAAAAACATCTGAAATGAACATTTGATCATTTTTCTAAAGTATCAAAACAATATGAATGTGTTTACTTGGTTTTGAGCACATTAGTTTTTTTTACAAAAATCTCATTTTAAACTGGAAACACATAATTTTGACTCATTCTGATAAAATTGGGTATCAATTTGATGTGAAAAAGACTTCTGAACATCACAAATTACATATGAATCATTTTCCTAAATAATAATGAAAATATGAGCATGTTTTATTAGTTTTCACTGAGTGACACTTTTTGAAAAGAGATGTTCATTTTAAACTGATAACAGACACTTTGAGTCTAAACATGCACATATTGTATTGGATTGAGGGGAAGATAATTCGTACACATAAAAATACTTATGGATCATTTTCATAAGTTACCAAAGAAATTCGAATGATATTTCTCAGTTTTGAGTCAGAAATTTTTCTGTTTTACTAAAATTGATGCCAATTTAAAATACAAAGATGCACTTTCAGTCATATCATTCACACCGTACATCATATTGAGGTGCGGTTGATTTATTCACATCAAAAATGACTTATGGTTCATTTTTGAAAAGTATAAATACATATGAATGTGTTTTCTGGGTTTTGAGTGTGCCACTTGTCTTTTTTACTAAAATAGCATTTTAAAATTGAAACATGCACTTTGAGTCATACCGATCACATTGTGTATTGGATTAAGTAGTGGATGATTCCTAAACCTAAAAAATAATATATATATATATATATATATATATATATATAATTTTAATAAATTATTTAAAAAATTTGAATGAGTTTTCTCATTTTTGAGTAGGTCAGTTTGCCATTTTACTGAAATTGATGTCAATTTTAAATTAAAACATGCACATGGAGTCATACTGATAACAATGTTCATCAGATTTAGGTGAGGCTGATTCAGGGACATATAAAATAACATATCGATCATTTTCATGGAGTATCAAAACAATATTAATGTGTTTCTTCAGTTTTGAGATGTTCAGCTTGTTTTTTTACTAAAATTGATGTTAAATTTAAATAAAGACTGACTTAGAGTCATACCGGTCCCACTGTTCATCAAATTGAGGTGAGAATTATTCCAAAACATCAAAAATGACTTTTAGTTGATTTTAATAAAGTATCAAAATGGTATTAATGTTTTTTCTCAGTTTTGAGTACATTAATTGTCTTTTTTTATGAAAATGTCATTTTAAACTCGAAACACACACTTTTGACTCTTTCTAATTACATTGTGCATCAGTTTAACATGAAAAAAATTCATAAATTTTAAAAATTTACTTTTGAATAATTTTCATAAATTTTCAATAATATCATAGTGTGTTTTATTAGTTTTTCGTGAGTGAATCTTTTCGAACTAAAATACCGATTTTAAACTAATAACAGACACTTTGAACAATTCCAGACACATCATATATGGGATTGAGGTGGGACTTATTCCTAAACATAAAAAATGACTTTTAAATCATTTATATAATTTATCGAAACAATTCAAACATTTTTTATCAGTTTTTAGTTGGACACTTTCACATTTTACTAAAATTGATGATAATTTTAAATAAAAAGAATCACTCTGAGTCATACTAGTCACAATACTCATCATATTGAGGTACAGTTGATTACTACACCTCCCAAATGACTTATGTATTTTTGTACTATAGTATTAAAACAATATGAAAGTGTTTTCTCAGTTTTGATTATGTCACATGCCTTTTTTACTAAAATGTCATTTTAAAATTGAAACATGCACTTTGGATTAAACCGATCACATTGTGTATCAGATTGAAGTTCGGATGATTCCTACACATAATAAATGAATTATGGATAATTTTTCTTAATTATTTAAATATTTTTATTGTATTTTATATGTTTTGAGTTTGTTATTTGGAAATTTTACTCAAATTGATGTCAATTTTAAATAAAAACATACACTTTGAGTTATACCGGCCACACAGTGTGTCAGACTGAGGTGAAGATGATTCATAAATATATCAAATCACATAAGGATATTTTTCCTAAATTATAAAAACAATATGAATGTGGGTGTTCAACTTTGAGTTGGTTATTTTGTTTTTCTTTAAATTTATGTAAATTTTAAATAAAGATTCACTTTGAGTCATACTAGTCACACTGTGCATCAGATTGAGGTGTGGTTGATTCTTACAAATTATTAGTCACTTATGGATTATTGTACTAAAGTATCAAAACCATATGAATGTGATTTGATAATTTTGAGTACTTTAATTTTTTTACTAAAATATCTTTTTAATCTTGAAACACACTCATTGACTCATACATATCACATCGTGCATCAGTTATATGAGACCGATTTCTACACATCCTAAATGAGTTATGAACCGATGCCCTAAATTATCAGGAAAATCCAAGTTCATTTTCTTAATTTTTACTGAGCGATACTTTTTGAATTCAAATATTGATTTTAAGCTCATAATAGACACATTGAGTTAGTTTTTATTTTTACTAAAATTAATGTCAATTTTAAATCGAAAGAATTACTTTGAGTCATACCAGTTATATTATGTGTTGTATTGAGGTGTGGATGATTCTTACAAGTCCCAAAGTCTCTAAAAAATCCTAACTACCAATGTTACCATGAATTCCATTGAATTTCATTATTAAAATTCCAAAAATGTCATGAGAAACTTTGAACAAACCACATCAACTCGAAAAAAAAATTCCACCTATATAAGAAAAAAATTATTATGAGTAATACTAAAATGAAATAAATTAAAATTAAATATAATATAATACATTAATTATATGATAAATGATTTTATTTTGAAACTATCAATATTACCTCTGTGATTGAGTAGTAGTGAGAACATGAAGTAAAGTGATAAATGTTCACAATATAAATGTGAATGGTTTTGAGGGAGAAGAATTTTGGAATTTTTAGTGCATAAATGCATGAAATATGGACTGAGCACCCAAACATGATCGAAATAATCCACTTACATTAGAAAAAAATTATTTTATGAGTAATACTAAAAATAAATAAATAAAACATAAATATTAAATAAAACATTAATTCATTGGAATATTAAATTACCTCTGTAATTGTGCAGAGGCAACATCATTTCTCTTCTTGCTAATCCAGTGGAGGTAACACGAAAGAACGTGAAAAATACAGCACTGTAGGGTTGAAAAGGTTTTGAGGGATAATAAGTATGTGGATGTTTTGGTGTATAATGACATGAATGATGAAAAAATCACCCAAACTCGATCAAAATAATCCACCTATGTAATAAAAAAATTATTATATGAGTTCTACTAAAAATAAATAAACATAAATATGAAACAATAGATTAATTCTATGGAAAATGTTTTTACTACGAAAACATATATATTTCCTCTATATTTGAGCAGGGGCAAGGTAGTTACTCTTCTTGCAAAGGTATAGAAGGTAACTCGAAATAAAGTGATAAATGAACCACTGTAGGGGTTAAATGGTTTGGAGGGAGATGAATTCAGTGAATGTTTTTCGACAGAAAGGCATGAAAGATGGATATACCACCCCAACATGAACAAAATAATCTAATTGTATAAGAAAACAATTATTATATGATTAATACTAGAAAGAAATAAATTTAACATAAATATGAAATAATAAATTTATTCTATGGATAATGATTTTAATGTACAAACATCAAGATTACCTCTGTGATTGATCATTGACGTTGTCATTGCTCTTTTGGAAAAGGTCTGCCACATGGAAATTTTTTTTCTAAAATAAACAACAACTACATGGAATGATGAAAATTAAATCAACATATAATTATATATTTTTCCATTAAAATAGAAAATGTATATCGTAACATTACTTTTACATGTTTAAAAAGGGTTCACTTAATTGTAGTTTGTTCTTCTATCGTATTGGTAACATCATCATGTGCAGATGACATTGTTTTCATGTGTAGTCAAAAATTTAATCGAGATTGTGTTAATGAAGTATTGATATATAATATTATGAAGAAAAACATAATATATTAATTTTTTTATTTTCCCACTGAAATATCTTTCTTTTTTCAAGGTTTCAAGGATTTGGTTCCTATATCTAGAATCAAACTACCATATTTATGGTCCCCACTAACTTAAAAGACATATTCTATAATGAGAATGACATGAACTGATTGTGATGTCCCAATTATAGATACATCATAAACTTAATACTGAATTTAATTGAAGAAAAAACAATATAGGATTGTTTTATTAATTTTGGTTATTTGATGCACATTTGAAACTAACTGATACTTATATATAGAAAAATACACTAGGTGTCATACCAGTCACACCATGCATCAGATTGAGGTGAAACCGATTCCCACACATTATAAATGACTTATAGATCACTTCCCTAATGTATAAAATCTATTCTAATGTGTTTTATTATTTTTGAGTATGTCACTTGTTATTTTTACTAAAATGTAATTTTAAACTGTATACATACACTTTGACCTATACCAAAAACATAGTATATTTGATTGATCTAAGACTGATTCCTACATGTAATAAATGATATATGAATCGATGTCTTAAATTATCAAGAAAATATAAGTTCATTTTATTGATTTTTAGTGAGTGACAATTTTTGAACTATACTATCAATTTTAAACTCATAACAGAAACATTGAGTAATAAAAGTTACACCATGAATTGAATATAGTTGTGGCTAATTCCAAAATGTCTCAAATGAAATAAGGATAATTTCACTAATGTATAAAAATAATATTAATGTTATTTCGTATTTTTTTATTAGGTTAGCTATCTTTTTTTTTTGAAATTTATGTCATTTTTCAATAAAACAACACACTTGGAGTCGTACCGGTCACAGTGTTTGTTGAATTGAGGTACAGATTTTCCAACACATCTGAAATGACTTATGGATCATTTTTAAAATTTATTGAATCAATATTAATATTTTTACTTGTTTTTTATTATGTCACTTATTTTGTTACTAAAATTTCATTTTAAACTGAAAACACAAACTTTGAACTATGCTGATCACATCGTGTATCAGTTTGATGTGAGGACAATTCCTATATTTCACTAAGGACTTATTAATCTATTTCCTAAATTTTCAAGAAAATATGAATATGTTTTAAATTTTTTTAGTGAGTGATAATTTTTAAACTAAACATTAAATTTTAAACTGATAATGAAGAAATTGATCCATAACGGTGACATTGTGCGTCGAATTAAGGTGAGACTGATTCCTACATGTCTCAGATGACATTTGGATAATTTACCTAAGTGTTGAAAATTTACACGCCTCCATAGACCTCTTTATCCAATCATATAAAACCTGATCATTCTTTTAATAAAATAAATCCTATTAAAAAAACATGTTTTATTGAAAAAACAATATAAAAAAAATCCTTAACCAATTATTTTATTAATGATTTATTAGGATCCTTGAGGATAAATTCTAGGATAAAAATGAAATTAATTCATCATTAACTCTAACTCCACATAAAATCAAATAAATTAATTTCAGTTACATACACTCATCAGTTGAAATTAAGCTTTAGAATCCCAAGACCCCTGGTCTGCGCGACATTGCTATTGCGTATTATGAATCTTCCATCTCCACCATCTCCATTTCTTTCTAACCCTTAACACTATAATTTCTCTAATAATGTGATAATTTAATCTATATGGAGTTGGTGTAAAAAAGGTTGTGAGTTAATAACTAGTTTCAATGGTGTAATTCTCACAAATTAGAGGCATTTCCTCTTTTAGAGAGCACAATAAAGTACAAGGGGAAATGCATCCCATTTACTTTATTGTTTTCTCTAAAAGGGGAAATGCCTCCCATTTGTGATAATTACACCATTGAAACTATTTATTAACCAGACCCATCCATTTACACCAAATCCTTTCAGAGAAAATATCCATACAACCAATGAAACGATAAGGTGAAGGGTGTGAAAGAAATGGAGAGGGTGGAGAAGAAAGAATTATAATACGAAACTATAGTGTTGTGCAGCCCAAGGGTCTTTGGTTTATACAGAATAATTTTAGCATTGGAGTGTATGTTATTAAAAAATTATATTTTATTTGACTTGTAGGAAGATTTAATGATGAATTACTTTCAATTTTTCCTCAAATTTATCGAAAACTATCCAAATAAAACATTAATTAAATAATAGGTTGGGGGATTTTTATATTTTTTTTTATAAAATGTGGTTTTATAATAGGTTTTATTTTAATAAAAAATGATATGGTTTTTAATGATTGTAAAAATAGGTTGATGTAGGTGTGTACTTATTTCACACTTACCTCGATAGGCATCAAACCTGAATGGGGTTTATGCCTTCCACTATCAAAAAAAATAAAATAGAGGTCACTCCTCATTCGATACGTAGATAAATAATGTGAATCGTACTAAATATTAAATATGTATGTTATATATATATATTACATTTTTATCTATATTTTAATATAAATATATATATATGTATATTATTTATAATATTTAAATTTTTTTAATATACAATATATTATTTGATGTATTTATGTAGTTCTCTTTTTCAAAATGAAACTATAAAATACTATTAACAATAATTTTTAAATTATATTAATTATAAATAATTATTATTTTGGGTAATTGTGTATAAAATATAATTATTTTATTTTCTGAAAGAATAATTATTTCTAAATTTTTTTTATACATTTACCCAACTATATTATTTTGAAAGTAACATGAGTTGAAAATATTTTAGTAGTTATCTAAGTATAAATTATATAATTGATAATTAAATTTATATATGTAGACCTTAAATGTAAATATAGAACTAAAGGAATTCCCTAAAATCCAGTTACATTCTATCCCCTGGATATTGTTTAGGGAGTTCGGTTCCAACCAACTCAAACTGTTTTTCAATTAATCTTCCGTATCATTTGGTGATGAAACTAGTAAGGTGGGAGTGTTCTCACTCCTCCCTTAAATGTGTTTTGAAAAAAAATTATCGTTGGATGGATATAGCAACCTAAGGATTCTAGATAGGCCATAAAATACGCATTGAACCATCCTTGAGATTCTATGGGGGTCCATAAAGAAGTTGGCATAAAGAAATAATACACTTTAACAATATATAACAGAAACAAAGGAGAAAAACACACCAACCCTTGCAACGTCCATCACATCCACATTTAAACACACACACATATACATAATGGAACTTATAATATACATAATTTCAAAAAAAAATCACATTTAAACTTAATTTCTAATGAAAATAAATTTAATACCTTCCTAATTTGGAATTCTAGAACAATAATTTGTGAATAAATAAGTTTAAAATCACTTTTACATTATAAGTTCTGAAAAGGCATATAAATTTATAGAATGAAATATATTTACAAACAAACACATATATATATTTAAAAAATAAAATAAAATTATCAAAGCATATGTAACACATATAGAAGAATATCACCACATAGTAAAATAAATTAAAACCAAATACTAATTTTAAAAATAGAGAGACATTGAAAATAAATAAATATGGTATCACCCTTACTGATATTTTTTTTAAAATAAAAAAACAAACTTTTGAGTAAATAATTTTTTAACCAAATCTAATACATAAAAATATTAAAATAGAATTTAAATTGATAAATTCCATTTGATGAATTGTATAAAATCAGATTATGCTGCTACTTCGCACCATCATCAGACTGAGAATTCATTTTCTAAATCCATCTTCTCAGAACCTACAAAGGAAAATGATTCCAAATAGTGAATCAAGGTGGGGTATAGATGTAGACAATAAAGAAAACTGTTTCAAAAAAATAATTTAAAAAGTCCAAAATAGAATATCCAAAATAGTAGTCAAGAAAATAACAGATTATAAAAAAAGCAATGAAGAATACAACATCCTAAGAAAAAATACGGAAATAAATTCAAAACATATAGAGGAAAATCAGAAACCATCAGAACCATATCTCGAAATAAAAAATACTGAAATAAAATCGAAACCTACAAAGAAAAAAATAAGACTACCTCTCTAGGATGAATATAATTCAAGATCCTCATATCCATATCTCTATGTTTTCATCAAAAACCCTAACTACAACTGAGCACCAAATTCAGAAAAATGATTGAGAAACTACAGGGAGTGGGTTTGTGTGATTCAAGTGGGTTTGTGTGATTTGGGCTCCGATTCACCGAGGAAGAGCACCAATACTGGGTGGCAAATGTGGAAATCCATATGACCATTTTTATATTCTATTAGTAAGTAATTTTAATTCATATTAATTATTAATTATAAACTATTATTCACTAAATATATGACTATTTAATGCAAAGCGAGTTAATATTTTGTAATATACAAATCATATATATATATATATTTATATATATCTATATAATTAATATTTAATATTTATTAACATTATCAATAAACAAATAAATAATAAAATGTTTAATATTTTTCTCAATTTAATTATTTTTATTTTTAATTTCAATAATTTTCATTTTTTAATTTCTATATATTTAATACATACTATTTATTATTATTTATAATTTACATATGGTATAATAAACTTTTTCATTTTTATAAATATTTATTAAACTAATAAAATTTGTAATATTTTTTTAATAAATTCATTTTTTATTATTTATTTATTTAATTATTTAATTATATTTATTCTGAATTTTATCATCACTTAAAAAGAGTTGATAAACGATTCCTTTATAAGTGCTAAAAATATAGTGCTGATAAAGGGTACCCTTTATCAAACTTAAAAAAATGTGCAGATAAAATGTATCCATTATGAGTGCTAAAAATAAAGCACTGAAATACGATACCTTTTAACAATGCTAAAAATAAATTTTTGATAATAAGGATATTTATTAGTGTTAAAAATTCACTGATAAATTGTTAAATTTATCAACACTTTCTTTAGTGCTGATAAATATGTCATTTATCAGTGTTTTTTTCTAGGGATGATAAATACCAGCTCTAACGACCCAAACATTCATTAATGAAAATTCCTATTAATCTAATTAAATGTCTTATTATGGTTATATAAAATGTGAACATCATTGATTTTATGTTTTTTTATTTTAAAAATACCATTAAGAATTGTGATTGTTGCTAATATAGCCATTGAACAGTGATAACATGATTAGTATAAATATAGGGCTTTAACAAATCCAATTTACATAGAAAAAGGAAGTGATGGCCTCACCCAATAGGCTTTCCCCGTATGATGCCAATTTTTTAGACCTTAGAAACGAGGCAGCGTCATTGGGCTTCACTCTTGACCAAGCCCATGCTAAACTTGAACACATCAATCTTGAGCGGAAATAACTATGGGAGAAGTGGAAGTTAGTAGAGATTACCACCTGAGCAATGTTTTCCGAGCCACCCCAAGAGACAGTCACCATCACACACCTTACCCTTTGATCTTATTCATGTTTTATAAGGGGTTATGTAATAAGACCCTAGAACTATGACAATTTATATTATTTTTGTGTAAAGAATGTGTATTGATTTTATTATTGTTATTTTGAAAATAGTTGTTCGTGCACATATAGTATTTTTAGTTAATATTCTACTAAGAAATCTATTTTGATGAATTAATGGTGTTTTTAATTAAATAATATTTTTTAAATAATTTATTATTATTAAATTATTTTTTATTA
Organism: Viscum album; assembly: GCA_963277665.1. Lineage (NCBI taxonomy): Eukaryota > Viridiplantae > Streptophyta > Magnoliopsida > Santalales > Viscaceae > Viscum > Viscum album. The sequence goes on along the minus strand of OY728122.1, from coordinate 724,085,420 downwards.
AATATAAATTATCATATAATTTTATGAATGCAATTGTATGTTTTATTAAGGTTTGAAAGCTGTTTTTGTCAAAACCCATGAATTTTTTATAAATGTCGGTCTTTATTTTAAAAGAAAAAATTCACATATTTATAAAATTATTTAGATAAAATAAATATTATTTTTGAAATCAGGATGTCAAAATTATCCAACGGTGAATTTTTCATAATTTTTTGAGATTCGAATTTCGGGATAAAAATTGAATACCGTTAAAATATATAATGTGTTTTATGACATCATAATGACCCAATAGAGATGTAACAAAATACTATAATCATTATTTTCTCCCAATATATGTTTTACCATTAAAATAATTTTATTTTGGGTTTGTTGGATTTATTTTACAAATCTGTAGTGGACCCTTTAAGGCTTATAAAACATTTTATCTTTTTAAATTGTTTTCCTTGAGAGTGTGACTCAGCTCCACATAAGAAACACAATTATTTTAAAATATTTGGTCATTGGAATTATAAAATATTTTTTTCCACACCCCTTTGGAAAAAACCATGGCATAAATCCACGGACTGGTTTTTGGTTTTTATTAGTTTAATATGTGGTGACCCAAACCTAAATAATAAAAAATTCCCTCTCCTTTCTTATATAAACCCACCCTAGCTCCCATTTCCTCTCCACTAAAATCCTTTTAGGTTGATCCAACCTCTTCCCTACACTCTCTAGAATCCTCTCAAGGTTCCCCAAGATTACAATAAGCCTCTCTCAAGCCTCTCCTAAGCCTTTGGGATCACACTTCCAAGTAAGGGATTTCTTCCATTCTCATTTTTATCAATTTTTTTAAGTTCTTTTTCCATTTTCATTTCAATTAAAAATTTTGGTGTATTAATTTTAACCGCCCCATACTTCCCTATACATTTTTGGATGATGGGATACCCCTTTCTCTCTCATTAATTCTTCCCATGTACACCCGTTAATATGCCAAAATTATGTGAGGATTTTCTCTCTCCTCATTTACATCCAAGTAATTATTTTGTATTATGCATCTAAATTCCATTACTTTTGTTGGGACATGTATCTATATGACCCCCTTACTTTAAATTTCATGTAAATATGATGATACACCCCTATGTCTCTCATCATCCATTATATATGAGTTCTTATTTCACGCCGTTATGCTGTCGAAATTACACTAAGATTTTCCAAACCAATGTCATTGTGTAGTGAATACCATCCCCATTTATCTATCAAGGGTATTCGACTTTATGCACATTTACTGATGGATTATAAATCATAATTTATGTATTCCACATCTTTATATCATAGAGTAAATGATGATGATTGATTCCATGTTGTATGATTTATGTGGCACACTTATGCATGAAATAAAATGTTTAAGAAGGGTGAACCCAAATAGTGCTTCAATGCATTTGGTAAAGTATAGTTTCATGATAAATCATGTGCGATGGTTTTGAATCATTTTAATACAACTGCAATGAGGTTTTACTCATGCTTCATATGCAATGAGTTTTTACTGATTCCCCATCTACAATGATCCTTGGATCATGCTAATTCTATGTTAAGTGTTGTTGCCACATTTCCAAGTTATGATTATCATGATTTATCATGACTTTATGTTAATGTTTCTATTGTGCTCCATTGATATGCATATTTTCTAACTTGTATTGTATTCCTCATGTTATTCAATGTTTATTCCCTTACTGGGCTTTATAGGTCACCCTTTTCTTATGCACGTCCTCAGGTTATCCCATGCAAAGTTAAGTACGAGGGAATGTAGTGGTCATGTAAAGGTTGTTTTGAATAAAGATGTTTTGTGTTTTATGTACTAAGATGTTATGTAATGTTCCTAATCCGAAAATAAACTATACCTGACAATCTTCTATGTTGTATCAAGTGAAGATTTTATGTTATAAATCAGGTGTAAGAATGTAATAAAAGAGCACAGTTGTTTTAGTTCGTATCAGAGGATAGGTTTAGGGATTTTTGGGATTAGGATTAGAAAACCCTAGTGAATACTTTGAGATAAGAATAAGTATAATAAAAACATCCCTATGTATTGCTGAGTACTGAGTAAATGGTTTATCAAGAAAATACATCCATGTCTGGATACGAGCTGGTAGAGGTGGCTCTGGAACATATGTATCCTAGGGGTAAAACCAGAAAACACCGCTTTAAACTAGACTAGAATGGGAATTGGTGCACAAAAATGGGCCTTGCTGCACTCTTGGTTATGACACTCCCAGGGGATATTCTTTGGTAAATTCATAAGCTTAGTATAAACCTTTATTAAGGGACTTAAAAAAATTCCCTAAGAATATATGTTAGGAAGTAGATCTTGGATAACATAAACAGAATACAATAAATTCATAACTTATAGAAATAAAATCTATTTATAATCATTAGTTTTTTCTTTGTATTTCCCTTTATGTGTTACCCCTAACATTACTTGGCCAGTAATAGGAGGAATCGGGCTAACAGCTGATGTGACAATCAATGTGACGACTGTGCTAATCAGATGCCCAATTAGATGGGAGCGGGAATCGTGAAATTTGTCACACTTCTCTCTCAGTTAACACAAGCTTGGAATAGAAACATGGGTCAAGAGAAACATTCAACCCCCCTCCCCCAAGAACATGTCACAATTGAGAGCTTCATGAGAAAAAGGCCTCTGACTTTTAATGGATCATCTGATCCCTCAATGACCAAACAATGTATCAAATCCATTGAAAAGATCTTCTCCATCCTTCAATGTGCCGAAAAAGACAAGGTTCTCCTAGATTATTATCTTATGGAGGGTGAATATGATCAGTGGGGGACATTGATAAAAAAAATACGTAGCTAGAGGATGAGAATGAGGCATTGGAATGGAAGGTTTTCAGGAAGAAGTGTTTTTATAAATATTTTCCGTGCATCCTCCGACTTAAGATAGAAAAGGACTTCCATTCCCAAAACCAAAAACAAAAAAAATCTATCAGAGAATATTAGGAAAACATCACAAGGAAAGCATGATATGCCTCTAGCTTTGTCGTTACCCTTGAATGCAAGGTCTTCTGCTTCTTTGGTGGGTAGAAACCTAGCCTGCGGAACGCACTGACAATCTGTGATATTGACAGCAATGAGGAAATTGTCTGATCTGCCCTCAAGGTCAAAATAGAGATCAGTGAATCTTAGGGGTATCATGGGGATAACAATCGTAAGGTAGACTTCAATTATAGCATTCCGATGGATAAATCCAATGGTGCTAAGAAAATCCAGCCCCCCACTTTCCAAAGGTGTGGAAAGAAGCTCCCTAGAAAATGCCTGAAGGGGATGATGAAATTCTTTTGGTGGGGATGAAAAGGGAACCTAGCCATTATCTGCCGACTAGAAAACCCCATGGCTATGATAGAGTAGAAGAACACTCAATTCTACTCTCAATGCATTGTTCATTGATTCAACTGAAAAAAACATGGCATCTTGCGGATCAGTTCCCTAGGCCAAGGGTTTTCATAGGAAACCAAAAACCTCCAAGGAAGCAATGGTGGTCCTTTTCCACCACTACTACTGAAGTGAACCCCAACAATGAAGTGGTGACTGGTACACTAGTTAATCATTCATGAATTGTGAAGGCACTTTTTGATTCATGTTCAACCCATTATTTTATATCTCGAAAGTTTAGTAGAAAAATACCAACACCACCAAAAACCATGGAAGTAAAGATGTCAGGGAGTACAACAAATGGGGAAATAATTGCATCTCATGAATATAAATCCTCCCCTGTCTTAACCGGTGGATTGAACTTCCCGGAAAACCTAATCATATTCCCTCTAGTGGAATTTGATGAAATTCTTGGAATGGATTGACTTTCCTTATATAGAGCCAACATAAATTTCCATGAGAGTGAAATCACTCTCCATTTATAGAATTGACCCATGGTTCTATACAAGTGAAAGGAGGAAGATGAATCTTCTTTAGCTCCATCATCTCAAGCGTGGATATTACTTCCCTATGAGAACACGTATCTGACTCAGGTGATTGAGTCTAAGGAGGTGACTATCCTTGAATACATTCCTATTGTGAGGGAATTCGTCGAAGTGTTTCCTGAGTAATTGTCTGGTCTTCCTCCTAGCAGAGATATTGAATTCTCAATTATTTTTATTCCAATGGAATTTCCAATACCCAAGAGTCCATATAGAATGGTTATTGTGGAGATTGAGGAGCTGAATAAACAACTACAAGAGAATCTTGATAAAGGTTTTATGTTCCCAAGTGCTTCAACATGGGGTGAACCAATCCTCTTTGTCAAGAAGAAGGATGGGTCAATGCACCTTTGCATCGATTATCACAAGATTAACAAAATCATGATAAAGAACAAGTATCCCCTCCCACGAATTGATGACTTGTTCAAGCAGCTACATTTAGAACAATACTTCTCCCTGGTAGATTTTTGGTTGGGATATTATCATGTAAGGGTGAAGAAGAAATATATCCCCAACACTGCTTTTTGTACAAGATACGAACACTATGAATTTATAGTAATGCCTTTCAGACTCCCTAATCCTCCAAAAATATTCATGGACTTGATGAATAGTCCTTAGGGATTAGTTTGACAAATTTGTGGTAGTCTTTATAGATGATATTATGATATACTCCAAAACCAAGGAGGATCATGAGGGGCATCTAAGAACTATACTATAGACCTTACGGAAGGATAATCTCTATGAAAAGTACAATAAGTGTGAGTTATAGTTAAAGGAGGTCTCATTCTTAGGCCATATCATCACAACCAATGGGATATCTATAGATCCCTCCAAAATAGATGCAATTGAGGGATAGTCCAGACCACCGTCGATAATGGATATTCGTAGCTTTTTAGGGTTAGCTAGATATTATCGAAGATTTGTGATAAATTTATCATGGCTGTCTAACCCTTTTACCTTGCTAATTCGGAAGGGAGTAAAGTTTTCTTGGAGTGATGAATGCGATGAAAGATTGAAGGCCTAAAAAAAGGCTTATCACAATGCCCATGCTCACTTTACCTGCAAGTTAAGAACTCTTTGTAGTATTTAGTGATGCTTCAAAGAAGGGACTAGGCTGTGTGTCGATGAAAAATGACAAATTCATTGACAATGCTTCAAGGATATTGAAATTTCATGAGAAAAATTATCAAACACATGATTTGGAGTTGGTTTTGTTGATCATCACTATAAAATTTTGGTGGCATTATCTCTTTGGGGATAAGTGTGAAATATATACAGACCATAAAAGCCTCAAGTATATATTCAAACAGAAAGAGTTGAACATGTTCAAATGAAGATGGTTAGAGCTGATCAAATACTATGACTACTCAATCCATTACCACCCTGGGGAAGTGAAACAGGTGGATGATGCTCTAAGTTGAAAGGACCAGACAATTCTAGTGATATAAAGACTATTTTTCCAGCCATGGATCACAGAGAGAGTGTTACGGTCGATGACTTCCAAAAAGGGATCTGATAATCAATTTACTAACTTATGTATCTTGGTAATTATTTATAGGTTAAAATTGATTATATCCATGACACATATAGTGGTATGTAAATTTTCAGTTTCACTGTGTGACTTTCTGATATCAAATATGTAAGCATGTAATGTGGATTTTGATTTCCCTCTAAGAAAATATTTTTCTATAGGTATGATTAGGAATTATCATGATAAAGAATTTAATGATACAACTAATAGTAGTGGGGGGTCTTATGTTATTATTTCTGAAAATCTTATAGATTACATGCTCAAATAGTTTTTTCTGCATGATTAGAGTACATAATAAGGGAACCAAGTAACCTTATATGTCCAGTTTGGATGAGGTAGGTGACCCCTAACTTGGTGTGGTTACAATGGTGGGGGTCCCCTCTATACTCCATAGAGGAAACATGAGTTATTTTATAACCCTATGATATTTAGTGTAAGTACTCCATAACTGGTTTGTTAAATCCACATGGTATATATTTATATTATGGTGTGGATATCCTATTTTGGTTAATGGATTTTGGTACTCACACAATTATAGAGTGATCTAGACTATAATTCATTGGTGCATGAGTAATCCATTTAGGATTGGGTTTAGTAATCCCTTAATACAAATAATCATTGATCTCTTCATATTTTAGTAAAGTATGTACTTCCATACTAGGCAGGGAATGGGAACGCAATTGAAATAGGTTTCCATTTAAAATAATATAGGATTTTTATATCCACCATTTCAATTAGTACTCCCTCTGAGATATGGGGTGTGGGACCTCCAAGTGAATGGTAGTTACTATATTGGTTGACAAACATTTCCTAGTGAATGATGATCCCCACAAATTTATTGTGTATTTTATGGTTCCCATATGGATTCAAGAGTGAAAATTAACATTCATAATTGAATTAGTTATTTATTCAATTATGAGGTATATACTCCATCAATTTGGACATGGATCTGGTCCCTTGTACAATAGAGGATTCAATACCCCCCTTATATTGGGAGTGGATCCTTCATATATAGAGGTTAATGTTTGATGCAATTTAGAGAAATGTTATTGGTGGTTCAATGACACCCCAATAGTTTATGGAATAGTGTTTTCACCAACGGGGTTGGAAACCCCATCAATTGATTTATAAACTCTCAGAGATATTAGGGTACCTTCCCATGGTTTATTGTTAAATTTGAGTTTGTATGAAATGTAGAATTTGTTTTTGATCTCTAGGTAGAGAGTAAAGCCTATGATGGTCCATTGATTGAGGTTGGTTTAGCCTATCAGGATCGTTCATTCTAAGGATAAGGGAAATTATGAGTCAGGTTCAAGTCATAAGAGACTTAGTTGGATAGGATTGATATGATTTATCCCTATCATGTGTGTGAGGGGTATTTTATATGGATATCTTTTTTTGGTTTTGGTATATAATCAATAGATGATTATTAATTTGATGATTATCTCCTAGTATGTGGTCGATGGGGTATATATCAACTTTAACCAAACCACCCAGAGTTTTCCTTAGTCGAATCATGGAGTTGGATACTAAGAACTAGGATGGGTGATGGATATTGGGGCATTGATACGATAATGAATTATTTTTCATAACAATTGACCTGTAACCTTTTCTACTTTTTTATCTTGTTTGTTATCACTACTGCATATTGTCATCTCATTATAGTATTGTTTAACTAGGAGAAAGAGATCCTAGGGGAGTCTTTTAATTATCAATTTATGGTTGGAAAATCCTAATAGAAATGAAAATATACCCCCATTATTATCATTGGTTCTTTTCATGTTTTGATATGAGGGTTTTCTAGGATCCCACTATAGTTGAGAGTGTAATAATGATGATATCATGGGTGACATACATGATCATGTATAGTCTATGTTCGAGTTGATGTCTATAATATTAGGGGTTTTTTAAGAAGTTGATGTTGGTTTTGATTGACATTAATTTGGATTTGAGGAAAAATTGATTTTCTGATAAAAACCTCAAGAATATTCAACTACATTAGTCATTGGTCAAAAGGATGGGCTTCATACACCATAGTTGTTTTATAGAATCAATCATTTGATTGTGACATTTTTGATAGATCTATCCTTAGGATATGATCAAGGGTTTCTCCTCATCACGGGTTGGTCCTCTATTTTAATTTGGATTATGGTAATACAATTACTCTCATGTAATTTTTTAGATATACAAGTTGTTTTTAGGGAAAAGGGTAATGTGATGGGATCCTTGAGGAAAGTGATTCAACTTTTATAATGTGTTTTCCCAAGCATGAAATATTTTTTTTTCAGGATGTGTTCAAAAGTAATTATAAATCATATTACAATATAGTAGAAACTGTTTGAGTATTTAATTCCATATTGAATAATTCAATCATTTCTAGATTTATTCTTGGATTTCTTTTTTTATAGAACATTCTCTAGTATCAATGGTGATTATGCTAATCTCTTTGTGACATTTTGTGGCCTACTTATGGGGATCCTAAGCATGTAATTAGGTATTGATATATACACACAATCTATGTTTTATATTGGAATTTTCAATGTGAACAGTACTATATGGTGACCATATAATTTGGATAAAATATATTATATAATAATAATGGGCTAGGCATTGTATGTAAAACTTTTGTGAGTATATAATTAAAGAGTAGTTAGTCATCTTAAACATGCATCCATATTGGGGATAAGATTAGAGTTTTATTAAGAGATTACTTATGAAATATCAATATATGTGATGAGGAATACCATTCCACATGTTTTTTTATAGATTTTTAACATTTAGAAATAATTTAACAAAGGGTTTAGAATAGATAGAGTATATTATAATTGATAAGTAAAAAAATGGATATTTTAAGTTTAGTGTGAATTTTATTCCTTCTATTTTCATAAAATATTTCATGAGTTGATTTATTTTATCTTCATTATAGGATCTAGATAGTGTCAATGTGTAATATGTTGATATATTGATGAAGAGTGGTGGTGGGATCCTTTGATGTGATATAAATATATTGATGGGGATCCATGTGAAATTTTTTAATATAAATATACTTTACATGAGTGTGATTATATTAGATTTCCCTTTGAGTAGAGGGGATCTTAATGATCTAATGATACTTTTCATAAATAATTAACTATATATAATTCATACCATTAGTTTACGATTTTTATTTATACTAGAGTTGATAGGTGTCTTATGGTTGGATAAAAAATAATTGGATAGAAATATATTATGATATTCATGTAATCTAATATTTTTTTAAGTCATATAAATCCCTTATGATGGGATTAGGCTATTTAGAACTCATAGAGAAATGAAAATATCAAATGTGAAATCACTTATATGAATAATAGAATTGGGATGTGTTACCGAGTGAGTTACATTATGATTACCCATATATTTACAAATCTTAAAATTCTAGAGGAGCTCATGTGGGGTTGTGTCAACTTCCCACATTGGAATGGCCTATTGACTTCAAAATAATTTTCTCAGGTTTTCTCATTTTAGGTAAATATTTCATAAAGGTTGGTAGGATATAGTGATTTGAGATTTCTTATATGGAATAGTTACCTCATTTTTTGAGTTTTTAATACCATGATCTTTAAGAAGGGTAAACATTAAATTCACCTTGATAAATGACCTAAAAATTATTTTCTCATGGATACATAGTTATTAATTTGGGATATTTCCCCTTGGACTATAATTTACTTATATTACATGCTATTTTATTTTTTTGGAAGTTAATATTTATTAAATTAATTTTATTATCCCAGGAATGTTAATGTCAATATATCCAAAGCATACTTAAGAAATTATTGCTTTTTATTTGATTATGAAAGATGTATTTTTTACATGATGTGGTTTAAAATATGATTGGGTTGAAGGGGATAATGCCCTCATTGACTATAGTAAATAAGGGGAGAGGGGGAGGTTGTGGAGATCCAATATTATTGAGGTTGATCCTATAAAAATCATGATGTAGGGGAAGTGGATCACATATCGATGGATCACGACCTCAATGCTTTAGAAATTTACAATGAGGTAGGTATCATTATTAATATTTCTACCTCATCGACATTTGTTAGTAATTTTAAATTTTTTTTCTTGGATTACTACTACTAATAGATAGCCAAAGGCCCACTAAGGGGGTTATTAGTTGGGTAATAGGAGAATAAATAAAGTTTAAAGAGGTTCTACTTTTTAAATTCTTATCACATTGAATATAGTTCTAAAAAAATACATTGTATTGTTTGTTTGTTCAACCATTGTAAAAAAATGTCAATATAGAATTAGGTTATATGAATATTACATTTGATCCATTCTAAAATCAATATATGGTGAAGATCAATAAATGGATAGACACATTGTGTGAGTTACATAGTGTCACACCCTAAACTCTAATTTCCCAATTATATTATTTATCCTTTGGTCTCCTTTGTTTATATCATATTCATAGTGGATTTTTTGAAATTTAGATTTTTTAAGAGGTGCGACATATGTTACATTGTTAAGGTTCACAATTATTATTAACCATGAGATAACCATGTGATAGGAACTACATTTTTATTAGATCTAAATCACAAAGTTAATGTATGGTTTGACCAACTATTTTTCATTTTTATTAAAGGACCAAGACTATCTAGTATGAGGCACACATTTGCCTCATTATTTGACCAATCTTTACTCAAAACAATATGAGTTCCCTAGTTTATTAAATGTTTAATTTCACTTTTTCCCCATATTTATTTTAACCTAAATTTAGTCTCTACTCTACCAATTAAATGTGCGTGACCCCAGGGCCTCTCCCCTGTGATTCCCACTTTTCCAATTAGTATATCCTTAGAGTTATTCTTGATTTAAGGTGGATTTTTGTTAGTAATAAATAATATTATCTTCCTTAAACAATTTATTGTTTTTTCATTTATTTATTATTTACCATAACATAGTCTAGAAACATAGGTTTTTATTGGCTTGATTTGTAATTGAGGGTTTTTTGGTTTTATGTTTCACCTTGGTTCTTTGATCTCTATTGTTTCATTTAGATGTTTTTTGAGACCCCCATTTGAAAAGGAAAAATTCTTCAAGGAAGGTCATCCTTTTTATAAATCCTTAAATTTATAAATATTATTTATTATTACATTAAATGAATTTTTCTTTATTCTAAAAATGAAAGTAATTATAATTTGTTTATTTTTAAATAGAGGTTTTTCATATTTGGTTTTTATAAAATAAACATGGATTTACATTCTGTTCTTGTGGTATAATGTTATTCAAAGAATCGATACTTAATTTATGTTCATGTAAACTCATGGTTGGATCTTTTTGGATGATTTATGAATAGTTTTCTATTTTTAGATTAACATTTTATTACATGTTTTTATAGGGAACAATCATTAAGAATGATTGGAACTTTTAAAATGGACTCTATTATAAATAATAACCACTTGAAAAATACCCTAACTATTTTAGAAAATTAATTATCACTTTAATTTTCATTTTATGGTTCTTATTAAAGGGTATTGTGTGTTAAATATATGATCTTGTGGGACTGGAGGTTTTTTCGTATGAGGGAGTTACATGTGAGGGTGTTTCTTGTATATTAATTATTTGGTATATATATATGTTTATTGTTTTTAAATGATTTCATAACTCACCTATATTTTTTATTCATATTTATCCACATGTGTATAGGTTATAATTTTATGTATAAATTATTCATTAGTTATTTTTAAGCTATATAAAGTAACCCTAAGATAGATTTTATTTTTTATTGAGTATTCCCCTTTTTTAAGATAATGAGGGAAACACAAGGTAGTATGGAAGACTGTTTTTATCATGGATCAATCATATTTTCTTGTGATATAGCCTTTTCCATGATTATTCCAATATCTCTTTGGTTACTATGATAATTTATTGTTTTTGTGTGTTACTTTCTGTTATCATGTAACTCTACATTGAAAAGGGTTTCTTATACTATGCTATATTTTCATCTGTGTTGAAATACTAAGTATTTTATCATGAAAAAATTTCTTTAATATAGTTTTATAATTATTTTCTATCAAAATGGACCTATTTCTTATTATAAAGTAAAATGTGGAAGAAATACATTAACAAATTATTTTTTTTTAAAATAATTTTATAAAATAATTTTCATAACTTCTCCCAATGTAGAAAAAATTTAATATATCTATAAAGGTTATTCATGGATCGATGGGTGGTTTTTTATTGGGTTCTTTATCTTATGCTTATCATGATTAAAAATTTAGAAGACTCATCTTTGATACAATGGGTTAGTATCAGGTTATAGTCAAAGGTTGGATGGAGGATGGTGAACATGTAACACTCAATGCATCAAGAAAGTAGTTAGGGAATTTTTTATTTTATTTTGTTTTGAGAACACTGTGATATTGAAATTTTTTCATTTATACCTTTCTCTTTGTAATTGTTTTATTTTTTTATTTATATGTTATATTCATATTGATTCTCATTGTATTAGAATTTTTATTTGATCATGATTATTATTCCTTTCATTTATATATATATTTATTAGTTTTTGGGGGATTACTATATAACTATATTTTTGTTGATATGTTCATCAAATGTTTGGAATTATCATTATAGGTTTCTTGTTTGAAATACTTTTTTATTAGTTATTATCCAATAGAAGTAATTATTATTTGTACTCATTGATTACATTGATGTTTTTACCATCTTAGGAGGATCAAGAATACATTTCTTGTATCCCTCAAACCAGACCAGGTTCCCATTCCTAGGGGGAACATGGTTTATTCATGAAAAAGGATATTGGAGCCTAAGTTTCAATAAAGTACTAGGTTATTTTGTTTCAATTGATACATTGGGGTGTATAATATATTAGAGGTAGTATTTTATAATTTATGTGTTCTATAATGATTAATTGTTTGATCACCACACATTCAAGAAAAATATTTAGTAACTATGGTAGTTCAATATGTTAATGTCTCGAATTCGAGCTTGATTCTCGAATGTTTTTGAATTTTTTTTTCATTGCTGGAATATTTATTTTTCATATTGGGAATTAATGGGTCATTTTGAGAATGTAAAAAAGTTAGAGTGATATTATTATGTAGTTAAATGGGTCCATAGTTACTATACATGGCTTGGAAAACCACACACATATCATATTGTCCCCTTCGGTTAGTTTTTAGTGAGCTTCACAGGGTTCGTGCCTGATCATCCAAACAGTGTAACCAAACCATGAATATTTATTTTTTCCTTTGTTTTATGATATTTTCATTTCCTTATATGAATATTTTTCTATACCCATTTATATATTTGTTTAGGATGGATTGGGAGGTTTATTTTGATGGTTAATGACATTTTAAATTCATGAATTTGAATTTTAAAGTGAAAAACCATGGTTATATTTTAAAAATGGTTGAAAATTTCAAAACCTATAGGTTATAATTAAATAACATATAATTTAAAATTAATCATTTATTAATAAGTCTCTTGATGGGATGATATATATATTTATGAATTCCTTAAATATGATTTAAAAATAATGATTCTTTTGGGAAATTATATATATAATTTTTTTTAATTTTTATCAATTATAATTATAAATTGAATAAGTTTTAAGATTAAATGCGTGAAAAAATAATAAAGTTTTATAAATTATATTTGGTATTTCCAAAAGGATAATATTTTTTAAAAAATAAATAATGTTATTTTCTAGTAAAGTTAAATTTTTATGTGTGTTTTATAATTTTAATGAATGGGTACAGGTTTTATTATTCTTTTAATGTTGTTAGATTTAAAATTTATCTATATTTATATATGAAACATTATATTATTTTGGAGTTTTATGTATATTATTTTGACATTTCCTTGTAAATTAGTTTTTGGTTTATACAAATTGAACTTATGGTGTGTTTTGATCATATTTTGTACTGCTTATTTAATACTATTCACCCATCAAGTCTAGATGTTTAAAAAATTGGAGGATATTTTTTTCATAATTAGAAAATATTATGGTCGATCAACCTTTTTTTGAGTCATTCTCTCTATTTCTCGTAGTAGTGGAGCATAGTAGTGTTTAGCTTCAATCCCATCCTCAAAATTTGTTAGTGATTTCCAAAGATTAAATCATGTTCATTTTATTTGGAAACTAAATTCCCAAGAGGTAGACGAATAGTTGAGGTATATTATGTGGATCATCATGAATCTTGAGATTCATGATCTACATAACCTCAATCTCAGTACCATCATGCTAGAGGGTCCATGTTGGTTGTAGTAGAAGTCCACTATTTGGGAAAACCCACTTATGGACCATCATTTGGAAATTTTAATGCATTGTTCATCCAATATAATTTTCCAAATGTGGTGAAATCAACGAAGGCCATATAAATTTATTAAAATTAATTGGATACATAAATCAACTCTTTGTTATAGGGTGTTTCTTGTGAACCCTTCCTATTTGAGATGTATATTTATAGATTTATAGCTTTAATCTTATATTTTATTTGGTATACATTCTATTTGGTGATAATAATTTTAGTGGTATTTAATATGATGGTAAGGGTTTCACTATAACTTACATGGGTTGGTACCTATATTTTTTAGTTTTATTTTAATTATTAAGAATGATAATTGCTTGGGAGGAATACAGTGCAGACACATTAATATATCTTGCATATTACATTCAATAATTCAATGTCCTAATGATTAATTCTTAAAAAAATTGAATTTCTAATATATATTTTTTATTTATAGTTTTTGTTTATTTAATTATTAGTTATTTTTTATGAGTAATGTCATTTCAAATGATAAATAATTGTAAAAAACTGCCTCAGGTTACCACTGAACCAATACCTGAGTAAGTCTACCACTAGGTTTAAAGGTCATTTCTGATCCCTAGATGCTAACATATAGTTCCTAGGTATCATAGAACACTATAGTGGGAAATTTTTTTCACTCAAACAATTATAATCAACCATTATAATGTTATAGATAATTTTTCATGGTACTCCCATACATTAGAATTCCATGTTTGAGAAATAAACAGACCCAAATAAATTACTTATAAATGAGTCATAAAAAATATGTATTATCCATATCATTAAAATAAATATGTAACATCCTTCAACTAAACATTCTCATCTCACTATTAAAATATATAAGGATATTTAGTGAAAAATAAAAATAAATACAATATGAAATGCAAGAATGAAATAAATTTAACTGTCCAAGAAAAATGGTACATAACATCACGATATAAAAAAACTCAAATTGTAAAAATACTATAACACGTTGATATTCTATGATATATCTATCTTCAAATAAATTTCATTTCTTCTATTTCTAATGATACACACAACCATGAGTCTCAATAAACTATAATATAGTTTATCATTATAACCTAGTCATTAAAATCGAAGGTACAAATAATAATTACCACATTAAAAATTAGTATAAATGTATTATACAATTTAAACTATTTGATTAATTTATAAGAAAATCATATTAAAATTTCAATAAAGTCATTATATGCTTCAAAAAAACATTTTAGTCAAAAATTGATTTTTTAAGAAATATTATATTTAAATTATGACACTTTTAGAAATTTTATTTTATAAATAGGATATAATTTTTTAAATTTTTATATCAAAAATATATTTGAATTATTTTTTTTTTGAATTTTATAGAATAGATTTATTTTTCAATGAATTGGGAAAATATTTCTTTTCATTGAAAACTATATTTTCATTAAAAAATTTAAAATGTTATAATTTTTTTTGAATGTGTTTACAGTAAAATAAGTTCATTTATATCATGAATAACCCAATTTAAGTAACTGGAATAAATATTATTCTTTATTTCTGTATAGAAACGTTTTATACTTAATAATTCTTTTTCTGGAAAACTACTTTTCATCCTTTTTTCCTGGTATAAATTTAAATTAATTTTTTCCACTTTTTTAAAATAAATTTGATATATTAAGTCAATATATGGAATCATAATAATTATCCTGATTTAATAAATTCAAATTAATTTTTTATTATAATGAATAATAACAACAAAAAATATTTTTCACTTTAGTAAATGATGTAAAACTAGGTTAAACCATGGTATAATGAATTAGAATCTCTCTAAAACATGACTTTATGGGTGGTTTTACATAGAATATATTTTATATGGGTTAAATAATATATTTTTTAAAATTATTTTTAATTTTGGAACCCAATATTTTCCTGTGAAGATTAATTATATTTCATTAGAATTAAAATGTTTTTTGGGTCTTTGAGTTTAATGGAATGTTTGGAAGTTTAAATTTTGTTTTATCTTTACAATAAATCCTAGAATCCTTCCTTTTATATTATTAAATAAAAAAATATTATAATGTAACTCATTAATTTATTTTAAGGTGAAATTGATTTTTACGCTTAAATTAGGTATTTCCCAAAAACTAATTTTCATGCATTTTACATTCTTATATTAAATATAACATCTAACACCGAAAAAAATTGAATTATATAAAGATATTTAAAAATATGTAATAATGATATAAATGTTTTTGAGAAATTACATTTTATTTTTGTTCATATAATTATTTTGTCATGGTACAAGACAAGTTATCATAGTTAATGTTAAAATGGGTTTAAGGCTATTTAATTATGAGATAAGGATTAAAATGTCACCAAAATGAGTCCAAATGTGATTTGTTGAGTTTATTTAGACCCTATAATATTTTAAAATCAATTTTTAGGTTCCCTTGATCCAATTTAAATGATTATGGTATTTATATTATTTAATCATTTAAGAAATTCCATCTGTGTGTTTTCAATCCCTTATAAATGGATTCCACATCTCTACTTTTATACACACTTCAAAATCCTTATAGATAATCCAATATTATCCATCCCCAAATATTATTTCTTATATACTTTCCTAAATACCAACCTTTCATGTCTTACAGTATAATCCAAAGGAGGTTTCCCAAGGAAGAAGGAATAACTCTTAACCAAGTACTTCTGAATTTATTTTTCCATCCAATTAATCTAAATATATTATAAACATCCTAAAAAAGTGAATCTAGATTAATAAATATACTTATTTGTTATTTTATTTTGTTATAACTATTTTCCACTTATTATTATTCCTATATAATGTGAAAACATCGCTCCTGCGTATATATGGATTACCGTCTCCGCATAGGTGAGTAATTAATTTTTCATCCCAATTTTACATGGACAGTTATAAAGATATATCTTTGGAATATATATGATATTTATGAAATAATTATGTTTCTATAAATATAATATATCATTATCCTTTTAACTCTTCCACTATTTTATATATTTTAAATCCACTCTTTCATACTTGTGTTGTACCACATCCACAAAGCGACACAATATATTTATCATGTCAAAATTTCATGGATTATTATAAATACATATATAATAAATATATATGATATTTATATCATGATTAAAATTCTGGATATTATGTAATCAAGAGAAATATTTAAGGACCAAATCCACCAAACCAAAACATACATAAAAAATGAAAATTTTAACACCTTGAAACGAAGATTTTAAGAATTAATTATTAATAAATAGGTATTAGAATGTTATAGTTAGATAATATATGATATAATAATTATTTATATAGTCTATTTATATAATTATAATAATTATATATTTATAATAAAAGTGTTTAAAAGAACCCATGAGTAAAGTTGAACTTGCAGTAAGGGATATCATCTTAATTTCCACTATTGAGACATATTTGGTATTATACACCAATTTTATTTTATTTGGTGTATATACTACCCCATTGGTGTATTTAAAATAAATATATACTTATTCATGGTTGTTAATGTTTTATTTCATGTTATCATTTTCAATGGGTTATAATTAAAATGTCACCAAAGTAGCAAGAATTGTTTTTAAAATCTCATTTAATTGGATTGCTTATATTTTTCATTAAAGAAATCTTATAATATATCATTAATATAATCCATATATTTTCTAATCCTATATATATTTAACTATTTTACATATTTTCTTCTAAAATTTAATCTCTATGGAACATGAGTCAATAAAATAAGATTTTAAATTAATTTGACCTTATTTTTTTTTGATCGGGTATATTTTTTTCGATATCCATTTTTTTATAAAAAATTAAAAATTCCTTTTTTATTTACTAAAATTAGTTTTCAAAGATATTTTTTTTTATGTTTTATGAGGTTTTAATTTAATATCTATAATGTTCTTCAAATGGTTTATTTCCTAAATTATTTTAAAAAAGTTAACAAATAATATTACTTTTTAACATGTATGGCGTTAATATATTTTTTCACCTCTAAAAACTTTTTGCACTATTTATGTTCTTCTATAGGTTTTCAATGGTTTTAAAATGGAAAATATTTAATGAAAGACTATTTTAATATTTTTGTTCCATTTTATTTATTCATAAAAATGAATAATTATATAAAAAACCAATATTTATGAGGAATTTTTTGTCATCTTTTATATCTAATTAATTTTGTGGCCATTAACGTCATCTTGAAACACTAACTTTCTGGTGATCATTTTTCATTGGACATTAAATTTCTCTTAAATATTCATATTATTCGTTTCATGATTATGATTTTTTCCTAAAATGTATACCATTTAAATGCATGATTTTTTTACTATGAATATTATTTGATTGATGAGGGACATATTGATATTCCAAATTATTTACTAAATACAGATATTTTATTGTAAAGTGTATTGTTTATGAATTCAATTGAGCATTTAATATATGAGTAATGAATTAGACATATAGTTAAGGGTGGGGACGGGTTATAGATATCCCCTTGATACATTGACATGTTTCATGAGACAAACCACTTGGACAAACATATTGTCACGACCTGACGTGACTAGGCATGGGCCCCAACTCCCCAAGCCCTCTTCTAATAGGCCAGGGTCTGGTGACTAGCACTAATATGGCATATCACTATATGGTAGGCATTAACTATGTACTTATACACATGAACACATCTCCAAGCATAAAAAATTATAAAATGAAAAAAAAAACACTAACTAACCAATGCATGCATACATATATATCCCATAACCAGAGTATGATAAGTAGTAAAGTAAAGAGAAAGGAGAAAAAAACAATTCCCACCAAAGAAAACAATAAAATTTGTAAAGACCCAAAATTTCCATATATTTTTTTTAAATTATTTGGGACAATTAAGAGTCTGCGAAAATTGAAGGCACATGATTCCAAGGCTCGGAGATCCCAAAGCTGAATTTTGACCTTTTTTTAGATGAATTCAGTAAATGTGTGGGAGGAAATTTTTAACTTTTGAACCGTTGTTTAGATTAAAAATATGAGGGCACTATTGAATCCGCTTCTCTGAGATTTGCATAGGAAAAACTTAACTTCGACCATCAAGGGTTGGACGAAAAAGTTAATTTTTGGACTTTATAAAAAAAATAACTCAACGAGTTAATTTATTTCTTTTCTTGTAATCGATGAGCGATGGTGGAAGGACTACTGGGTTTTCATACCATTTAATGGTTGGTTACACTTTCTTGTGTAACCACACTACTGGGAGATTAATGGGTTCATTAATTGATTTCATTAGTGAACCTCATTAATTATTCAGTGAGTTAAACTCTTCTCTTCATTTATTTAAACAATACTTGGGCATGGGTCTTGTGCACTCACAAGAGGAACCTATGACGATGTGTCAACGATGACTTCCTCCAACCTAGAACATAGCTTCAATGCCTTAGTCGATTCAATCCAAAGTTCGATGAATGCCAATGAACACACTACGAACACGAACCCATCTTCCTCATCCACACCGTCTACCAACATGTTCGAATTAGGGTTTTTATTCAAAGAGTTTTATAATTCTTATACTCTTGTTGACGACTGAATTGCTTCCATGATATAATGCTAACGCGGAGGGCGCGAGCCAAACAAACAAGGCATGAATCCTTCTCCGATCTTAGTATTGGTTATGTTCTTCATGGGTGATCAGAAAATTTTGCGGCAAGGAGAAAATGGGGGCTGCATAGTGTTGGGGTTTTCTCGAGAGACCTTTAGGCACATACAAGAATGAAATTGGACCACCAGAGCTTCATCGGTGGCCCGCAGAAGCATCGCAAGCACGGTGACATAGGTGACCAGAGGAGGTGGCAGCCAGAAACCACTAACCTCAAGAAGGAGGTAGCACCTGAAGGCACCGCGAAAGATGAAGGGGGAGACTAAACAACACTGACCACATTTGAGCTGGGCAGCACATTGCGGCGACGTACTGTAGAGGGGGATCGTGGATTCGAGCCACGAAGAAGGGTCATGGCTTTGAGATGCGGCCGTGGGAGGACCCACGATCCATGGGTTTCGCAGGTTACCAATCCAGTAGACTAGCTAGTTGGAACGGTGCCAACTGGCACCGCTGATTGATAAATCCCGAATGACTTTGTTATTCAAGAGGGGAGCAGATATGCACTAAGCTAGTGGGCCGCACCCAACTAGCGGGCTGGGTGGTTTGGTGACCCGGTGGGCCACACCCAACCAGGTGGGCCAGACTGAACCCATCACCCAGTGAGTCTAGCTCACAGCCTAACAGGCCAGACTAGGAATAGCCAAACTAGGCCGAGCTCAGACCTTTCGGGTCAGGCCCAGTAGGCTGGGTTAGACTGGACACATACCCTTTTTTGTGCCCAGTTTCACTTAAATGGGTGTAACTCCTAAACTATACATTCGTTTGATGAAACTTCTACTATTATAGAAACCATAAGATGAGGTGGACCATTTTGAGATACTCCACATTGGTTTTGGTTGAAATTTGGAGTATGTCCTGGTTGGATTGGACTCAAATCCAACGGGGTCCCCAGCACTAAAATGCCTATAACTTACAGACAGTGCATCTGATTGATGCGCTGCCTATTGCGTTGGAACACTTGTGACATAAAATTTCATTAGGTTACTTCTTCATGGGACTTCATTCCGATTCTAATACGACTGATGGATTGAGGATCAGATTCTCCTAGAAACCTGGTTGCTAAGTGTGGGAATCCAGCGGATGGATGTGATGTGGATAATGAGGGGTGATCATATGGGAGTTAGTATCTAACGATTCTAAGTGGGCAGAGCCTGTGTGGGTCAGTGCCTGGAAATCTTGTGTGGGTCAGCGCATACTGATCCTGTGTGGGTCAGATCCGGTGTTGGTCAGTGCTCAGAGATCATGTGAGGGTCAGCGCCTATCGATCATCTATGGTTCAGATCCTATGTGGGTCAACGCTCAACGATCCTGTGTGGGTCAACACATACTAATCCTATGTGGGTCAGCAGTAGTGCATCTTGATAGAATAAGATTATGTATCTCTACAACTAATAATTTTTACTTCTATACTTATGTTATAATTTGTGTGACTTGTTTTTTTCTTTGTGCTTTGTGTTTAAGATCATGATTTGTTGTTATTACTTTGGGGAATTCTAAGAGACCATTGGGGATCTCAGGGTCACCATTGTGTATTATTATACTCACCCATGCATGGGATTTTCCCACACATTTATCTGTCTTGTAAAGATTATGGGAAGCATTGATTAAGACTCAGGGATCCAGGACATGATGGTGTACAAAGGTGACCATTTGGCGTGGAGAGCCGTAGTAACAAGCGGTACCCACTCTTTAGGTAGGATACTTTGTAGGAAACCTCAGGAGTGGTTTTATAACACCCTGAGATTTTTTGAAAAATATTCTTTTTAATTTCATTAATGTATTGTGTTATATGCTACACCAAAAGGAGCTTTCACAACACACATCTCAAACCTAGCTTGAATTACACGCAATCGCGACCTTCCACGATAGCGTGTGTTGTACGCAACACCGAGTTTCGCTAAACAATGATATGCTATTAAGATATTATTAAAACTAGCCGTTATGAATAGTAATAACCACTTTTTGAAATTTTGTAAATTTTATTTTTCAAAATGGACTTCATTTATGGATTCGGAATATCGAAATTAGCTTAGGGTGAAATTTTGGTGATTTTCGGATAACTTTCATATTTTGATGAATAGTGAAAATTACTAAATTTTAATTAAAAACAACTTTTTCAATAGAAATAATTAATAGTGATAAATTATTAATTTGAGTGGTTTTAAAGTATATTTATAATATATTTTTACAATTTAATACAATTTTGGTCATTGTATGTAATTTCACATTTAAACCAGTTATAAACAAGTGTCAATCTTTTGATAGTTATTATCTCTTAAAAACATGCCTTTTGTTTTGACGACGGGAATTAATTTTTAAATTAATTAATGCAACTGATATGTTTTGAATTTGGTAAAATAGAAATCATTTTTGAGTTCATAATATCAAATATATCTTAGGCCTATTTTTTGGTATTTTTCTGAAAACTTTCAATTTTTGATGAATAATGAAACCACTAAGTGGTAGTTAAAAAAAACTGAATTGTTCATAAAACATAATTTTACCGCTTCTGTGAGTGGAATTTCAAAAATACGAGAGACAAGGTTGATGTCAGTATGTAAAATGTGGTTCAATGAGATGAAAATAATTTTTGGTGAATAGTAACTTTTTACTTTTATTTACCACGGTTAAAAGTAAATAGGGTAATTAAGGGTAAAAATGATATTATTATTACCCTAACACATGTCCAAATTCTATTGGATAAGTGTAATTCAACCAAAAACAATCTTAGGAATGAAATATGACCATTTAGGACCACTTGGATTAGATTAGGACATTTATTATTGTTTAATTCAAAGAAGAGTTAAAAGAGTTAAAATCAAAGTTTATTTAATAAAACATTTTAGATATAGGGTTATACATAAGATAAATTAGACTATAAATATTAATTATAAAGATCAAAAAGATTTCCTACATAATGGTATTTTATTTGTAATTTTTAGACATTAAATAATTTAATTAATTTATGACACAACGATGATGCAGTAATTATCTTATTAATGAAATATTGACATAATTGATGTTATAAATACTCAAATAAATATAATTTTAGACTTTTTATGAATTACACTAATTTTATAGGTTAACATGACATGTTAGTATTGATTTAATTAACTTTGTTCGAACTTATCATTCTGTTAGGATTTTCACAAAAACAATTACTAAATAGTGTCAAAATTGACATAAAATAGTTTTTAAACAAATATTATATTATTAATTGTTATGTTATTCCTAAAAATCTAAGGTTCGGCCAAATGACTTAGATAAGGTTATATATATTAATAATAAACAATTTGGGGTTCGTTTGGCTTCTTATAGTAAGTTTATTAACCTTATAGTGTAAGAACACAAGAAGACACTGTAAAATTAAAATTATTTAACTTAATGTTAAATCTAAATGATAAGGTTAAAATAGGAACCTAAACTTGTCTAAATTCTATTGGATGAGATGATTTCGACCCATCCCCACCTTAGCCTCTAAATAAATCAATTTGGAGCTATTTAAAACCGAACTTGACTGTATAATAAAATAATATTTTTAGTTATTCCAAAGGTGCCCCTCTCCTCCCTTATAAAAGGGAACCTCCTCCCTCTCTTCGTCAGACAACTTTGAGCCTTAAAGCTCGGCCAACCCCTGCCAAATTCTCTTCTCCACTTCCCTAGAAACATCCTAGAGGTTTTGGTCTTCCTCAAAGACCAATTTTAGTGCCCTAAGAGGAGGTCTCAAAAAGGAGCTTCAAAGAAGAGGATGTTCGGACACTTACGAAGAAAATCGGACCTAAGGTAAGGGAAATATCACAATCTCATTTTCTTCTGAGATTGTTTATACTTTGGTATTTACTGGAGTGTATTTTATCATCCACATCCATGTTTCCTCAATATTTAATGTTATTTCCATCCACCTACAATTGTTTAAATCCAATTTTACCCTTTGGTGAGTTTTTAGTAAAAGATATGAAAGGAATCTTTTGTCATTTTTTGTACGAGGTACTTTTTGACTTTTCCGACAAAAGTACGAAGAATGTTTTTTTTAACTTATACGGCATGAATGGATTTTTAAAACATTATTTCTAAGAAGCTTCCTTTACAAGTTTTCAAGTTTATTTTTAATCAACTTCTTTTAGTTTAAAATTTTATGACATTTTAAGAAAGGAAAATGTTTTTGAAGTAGAAAGGAAATTTTCCTCAAGAATGAAGTTCAAGTGTTTTATCAAAATTATTTTCCATCTAAGATAATAAAGGGTTCTGTTTTTATCCCTATTATTACATTGATTTGATTATGTTGTGATGGAAATATTTTATCTTATATGAATTGTTTTATGATGTCATCTTATTTAAGAATCCCATTTTTATTACATGGGTTATGCAATGATGTATGATTTATGAATTTGTGGAACACATAAGAATGGTATAATTATGAGATGGGTGGGACCTATATCTCCCTCCAATGCATTGGGTAAAGATTTTATATCTCATGATATAGACATGGCTGGAATGGTAGGTTATACCGGTTCAGTGAAACAGGACTGAAACGAGGGTGACTCGGTTCAGAAAGGGACTTTGTCCACTAAGATAGTCTTGGCAATGAGTCTTGACTAACAATAAATGATTCTCTATGATTATGTGTGTATGCCACAAAGTTTCATGTTTTATGTTATGATTATTGTGATTACATTTCACTGCCATGATTTATCCCGTGTTATGAAATTATGCTCTCTTTTGCAGGTTACGATTTCCAAAATGTTATATTCTTATGAATATGATGAGATTGATATTTCTTTTTTTTACCCTTACTGAGAATTTGAGCTCACCCTTTTTTGTTTTCTTTTCCCCAGGATATAAAGAAAGGTTTTAGGTATAAAAAAAGGAAGATCTTTATGGGAGATGTTGAAGATATTTCACCACGATTAGAAGATTATATTCTGATTTTCCAAAGACACTAAACTATTACGATCCTTGTGTGTGTGTTTTTGTTATGTACTAAGTATTCCACAAAAGTAATGTAATGTCCATGTACGATAAGCTTCGGGTCTCTACAGTTGGTATCAGAGGAAAGGTTTAGTCAACCTTTGGAAACTAGGACGTGAAAACGTTAGTGAGATCCCTAGAGATATTTATAAGGTATGTCTAGGGATGTCCCTAAGGATAGGTATACGTATAGGATATAGTCCTAAACGATATTATAATTTAACCTAAGATGTTAGATATTGAAGTTACTCCCCCTTTATTTTGATTTTTACCTCTCACACTATTCTTTTTGGGTTTTAGACGATGGCTGGAACCCGAAGGAACCATGTTGATCAATGCAATGGACAATGCAATGATTTCCCTCCTGAACAAACAAATGTTATGGGAGATGGAGTGCAAAATCTTATTGCTATACTTACACAAGCTATGAATCATTCTGGACTTCCAAATGAGCAGAGAAGGGAACAATATTCTATTGAGTCCTTCATGAGGCAACGTCCACCTTCTTTTAGTGGGTCTTCCGATCCACTTGTTGCTGAACAATGGATCAGTACCACTGAAAAGATATTTTCAGTTCTTCAATGTTCTGAACATGATAAAGTCATCTTAGCAGTATATCATTTGGAAGGTGAAGCTGATCAATCACCACTAGAAAAACAGGTATTTGCGACGGGGCATTTGCGACGGGATCCCGTCGCAAATGGCTTTTTGTGACGGGGGCCCGTCGCAAATAGCCCGTTGCTGAAAACGGCGTCGCAGCAACACTTATTTGCGATGGGCCTGTCGCTAAAGCCGTTTTTTGTGAAGGTCATTCTCCCCGTCGCAAATAGTACTCCGTATTTTTGTAAACAACTTTTAAAATAGTTTTTGCGACGGGACCCGTCGCAAATACCTTTTGCGACGGAACCATCTCAAAAACTATTTTTTAAAAAAATTAAAAAACTATTAATAATACTAGTATTTGCGACGGGCATAGTATCCCGTCGCAAATACTATAAATAGTTTTCGCGACGGGTCCCGTCGCAAAAACTATTTTTAAAAAAAAATAAAAAACTATTAATAATACTAGTATTTGCGATGGGTATAGTATCCCATCGCAAATACTATAAAAAAAATAAAAAAATATATTATTAATAAATTATTTTCATTAATATAATAATAGAATTATAATTCACAAATAAAAATAATAAATTATTAATAAATTATTTTAATTAATATAACAATAATAAAATTATAATTCAAAAATAAAAATAATAGAATATTAATAAATGATTTAATTAATATAATAATATTAGAATTATAATTCATAAATAAAAAAAATATTAATAATTTATTTTAATTAATATAAAAATAATAGAATTATTTTACATTCAAATATTAAAATAATTCAAGTATTACAAAAAATATAATTAAATTATAATATTATAAAATTTTAATATATATATAAAATTTAATATTATAAAATATAAATAATATTATTATTCATATTAATATTGTTATTTAAAAATATAATATTATTAATATTTTATAGTATCCCGTCGCAAATACTATAAAAAAATTAAAAAAAATAAATTATTAATAAATTATTTTCATTAATATAATAATAGAATTATAATTCACAAATAAAAATAATAAATTATTAATAAATTATTTTAATTAATATAATAATAATAGAATTATAATTCAAAAATAAAAAATAATAGAATTTTAATAAATGATTTAATTAATATAATAATATTAGAATTATAATTCACTAATAAAAAAAATATTAATAATTTATTTTAATTAATATAAAAATAATAGAATTATTTTACATTCAAATATTAAAATAATTCAAGTATTACAAAAAATATAATTAAATTATAATATTATAAAATTTTAATATATATATAAAATTTAATATTATAAAATATAAATAATATTATTATTCATATTAATATTGTTATTTAAAAATATAATATTATTAATATTTTATAATGAGACAGAAACTACGAATAGAAAAAACAAAAATTTGATTTCACAAATTTTATAACATAAGTACAATCTCTAATCTGAAGGAGGGGGGGGGGAGGTGGGGGATATGCAGATGGTGGTGGAGGAAACTCCATCCCTAAAGCATGAGTGAGTCGGCGCATGTACTCCATCTGCTCCTGATGCTGCTGCTGCCACCGACTCGCCTGCTCCTCGTACAACTACTGCTGGCGTCGACGCTCCTCCTCATGCTGCTGACGCATCTGCTCCTGCTCCTGTCGGAGACTCTCTATCTGTGCAGTCTGAGATCGCAACTGATCCTCATACTGTGTAGTAGAAGAAGATGCACGACCTCCTCTCGAGCTGGACGCCGACATCGTAGCACTGCCATAATAATCTCCGGGAGTCAGTCGAGAGCCGATACCAACTACCCGGCCCTTCTCGAAGGCATACTGGGTGGCCTGCATCCATGCCGCTTCATCAAACTGACGGGCAGTGGTCTGATTTGATGACTCGGCCTGACTCTCAGGCCGGGCCTGTGACGCTGCGGCCTCATATGACTCCTATAGTTGCAATTTAAAATTAAAATTGTGAATATATTATATGCAGTTAATTTTTAAACTTGAAAACAAATAATACTGACCACGATGTGATGCTGACGATCACCTCTGAACTCCCCAGTAGCAGGATCACTATACATCCTCCGATATACGTCGTACTCTATAATATCGAGGTGCTCGACAGCCTATAAGAATAAAAAATAAACTGTTAATATTTATAGTTATATAAAATATTTATAAATAATGTATGTACCAGATGCTGTCTATGAGTACTGAAAGAACGAATCCCAGCTCGATGAGTCACCTCCTGTCTCCCCCGATTCTGCCTCCCCACCGATGATCTCCTCTGAAAGGCACCACTCAACCAGTGTACACATAATCCATCCCATACATGGGATGAAATATACTCTGGTCGGTGTGCTCTACATGAATCGTCAAAATCTGACACTCCTGCTTTCTTCATCGCAGCTTTTCTTAAATTGTGCAAAAACTGACGAAGGCGATCACGCATGGCCACCTCCCATGCCTCGTGGATGGCGTCACGCATGGTATCCTCGATCGGATACCATAAACCCTACAAATACATCAAAATATCAAGTTAGAAATGAAATAATTTTCAAAATAAAAATTATTTATTTACGTACGTACCAACCAATGGCCGAACATGGCCTGCTGCACATCAATGGGAATCTGCTCCCATGTGGTCCACAGCTGAGAGAAATAGTTGTGCAAAATAGCACTGCCCTGTCCGACTGCTATATGCGGAAAAATGAAAAAATAATAAATATTTATTATGTGAATAGAATAATGAAATCTTAGTCAAATCCATAGGTTATCACACAGGTTATCACACCTCCGTGTGCGTGGATCAAACCCAAGATGTGGACGTCACTCGGGAACGGGGTCAAGAATCATCAATCGTGCAAGACCGCGCCCCCTCCGCGTACTCCCTGGAGCACCTGCAGGCTGAGGGTCATCTGTCAGCAACTCATCCGCATCGAAAGTTAGGTCAGCATCCGCCAACTCACGAAATGTGGCGTCGTCCATCTGAAACAGAAAATATTAATGTTATCAAATAATTGATAATTACTATTATATATACATATATACATATTATGATTGTATATACATACCATGAAATGCTATCAGTGTTCATCTTCATCATCATCTTCATATATGTCAATGTCATCTTCATATTCCTCCTCAACATCATCGATATCTATTCGAGTTACAGTTGCTTCATCTCTTACCATTTCAAATTCATATGTGACATCATTAACATCATCATCATCACCGACTCTTAAATGTGGGGTGTCGTCATCGATACTCATGTCTCATTGTAAAAAAGATTGATTTTGAGTACTCTCTTGAAAAACTTCAATTATTTGCACATCAGTGAAAGCACATTCACTTTGACTAAACTGATTGTCTTGAATTTTGATTTTTATTACACTCCACCAATCAGTCAATTATCTTGATGTTGCACAGTACTTTGCATAATAAACTTGATATGCCTGTTGAGCCAATAAGAATGGTTCATTTACTGCGAGAACACTTTTACATTTAATATCGATGATTCCATTAGTCGGATGAACACGCACGCCTCTCTCTGTATCCAACCACCGACATTTGAACATGGTTATGTAATGTTGTCCAAGATAACAGAGTTCAATGATTTCATCAAGTATGCCATAAAAGTCAAATTCATTTTCTCGATGTTGAGATCCTCTCAAGCTAACTCCAATGTTCATTGTTTTTTTCGATTCCCCATATGCATGTGTGGGGAATCAAAATCAATTCACCATATATGCATTATAAGTTTTAACAAGTTTGGAAGGTGGGTTACTCAATACACACAGCCGTTTGTCAATTTTATCAGCATGTCGAGACACCTGAAATTTTTTGAAATAATTATCAACATTGTAAACTATACATTGAATGAGTTACTAAAAGATAAAGAATTTATGTTACCAGTTTTTGAAACCACTGAGAGAAATTTTTCAGTCGACATTCTTTGAGAGCAGCTGCTGTAATTTGTGGAATTTGTTTCTTGATATGATTATCATACAACCTATAAAAACCAAAGTTATTTACTGTAACATAAATGATAGAATAAGTGATATAAACACTTACAGTACAACTGATGTCATCTCTTCACAGTTGAGCAGAACATACATATGAGCTCTCTGATGTTCATCATCTGAAAGCCAGCGTTCATAAACTCCACCAAAACCAAGCTCTGACTGGTTGAAAATAGATAATTGATTGTCGATTTCATCAATATTTCTCTCATTCCGTCCCATTCAGTTGTGTTTTGAAGGATACTCAGATTCAAAATAATGGGAGCAGAAAAAAGATATTTCCTCTTGCAAATAAGCTTCTGCAATAGATCCTTCAACAGATGCTTTGTTACGTAATTTTCTTTTCAATTTTTGCATGCATCTTTCAAATGGGTACATCCATCGAAACTGTACCGGACCTCCACATTTGGCTTCATATGGAAAATGTAACATCAAATGTTCCATTGAGTTGAAGAAAGACGACAGAAATATTTTTTCCAGTTTACATATAATTACAACAACATCTTTTTCAAGTTTTCCTAGAGCATCATAATCTGCCGTAGCCGCACAAATTTCCCGAAAAAAATAGACATGTCTGTTATGGAATCCCAAATCACGGAATTCAACAGACCTCTTAATCCAATGGGTAGAAGCCTCTCCATTATAACATGACAATCATGACTTTTTAATCCAGTAATATGACCATTCTTTACACATCTACCCAAATTGGAAGCATATCCATCTGGAAGTCTCAAATCTGCAATACACTGACAAAATAATAAACGGTTTTCTTTAGACAATGTATAAGCTGCTTTTGGTTTCAGTAACCTTTTTGTTCTGACATTCTCAAATAGTTCCAATTCTGGACGCCTGCAAATTTGGGCAAGATGTAAACGTGCATTTACATTGTCTTTGCTCTTTCCTGGCATATCCAAAACTGTATGAAACAAATTATCAAAACTGTTCTTCTCAATATGCATGACAGCTAACATGTGTCGGACCAACAGATCAGACCAATATGGCAAATCCCAAAATATGATACGTTTAATCCAATTGTGTTCTTTCCCAAAACCAGAAATTTTCTGTTGGTTTATTGTGAGACCAAAAGTGATGGGAGGTAATGAAAATACAACTGATTTTAACTCCGAACCTGATAGCATTTTTGGAGGTCCATCCCTTTCAACTGTTCCTTTTCTGAAATGAGATCTGTTTCTGCGAAAAGGATGATCAGCTGGAAGAAATCTGCGACGATAGTCAAAATAACAAGGTTTCTTTCCATGAATGAGCATAAATGCTTTGTTCTCTCCCATACAGTAAGGACATGATTTCTGACCATGTGTACTCCGGCCAGATAACATCCCATAAGCCAGGAAGTCACTTATTGTCCACATCAATGCTGCTCTCAGTATGAAATTCTGTTTCGTTGCAACATCATATGTACTGACACCAGTACTCCACAATAAATTTAATTCATCAATCAATGTCTTCAAATAAACATCAATATTTTTCTTCGGATGTCCTGGAATTAGTAAAGTCAAAAAGATATATGGCTCCTTCATCAACATCCATGGAGGTAAATTGTTCGGAGTTAAAAAACAAACCAACATGAATATTGACTACCATAAGATCCAAACGGACAGAAACCATCAGTGGAAAGGCCCAGTCGAACATTTCTAGCTTCTAAAGCAAAGGATGGATGCACTCTATCAAAATGTTTCCATGAATCACCATCGGCTGGATGATTCAAGCTTTTATCGGTTGAAATATTCTCTTTATGCCATGACATCATTGTCGCTGTATTCTTAGACATGAATAAACGCTGAAGTCTGGATGTAAGCGGAAAATATCTCAACTGTTTTACAGGAATCAAACCAGACTTCCCGTGTTGTCCTTCTTTATATCTCAGTTGCCCACATGTGGGACAACTATCCAACGACTCATTTTCCCCAGAATATAAAATGCAGTCATTTGAACATGCATGAATCTTCTGACAAGTAAGTCCCAAATTTCGAACCAGCCTCTTACTCTCATAGTAATTTGCAGGTAAAACATTTCCTTCGGGTAACAGTGTTTTCAGCAAAGAAAATATCTGGTCAAAACATGTGTTTGACATTCCGTTATCTGATTTGATAGCCATAAATTTTGCAACTGCTTCTAACTTGCTCATCTTGCAGCCAGGATATAATGCATCCTCAGCAGACTTCAACAACTCATAAAATTCAGACGGTGCCAACTCAGGATTTGAAGCTATATCAGCCGGAGTTTTTGTATGTTGAACAGATGAACCTGCAACATCATGTACTAAATCTTGAAACCGGGATGGATCCGGAATCAAGTTGGTATCACCTGCTCTGGAACTGCGTTCACCGTGTTGATACCAAAAAACATAATCTGCTTGAAAACCAAAACACAAGAGATGTTCTCCCACTTTGTCAAACATGTCAAACGTTCTCAATGCACATTTTCTGCCAGGGCATTTTATTTTTCCTTCTGAAACAAATTCTGGATTTGATGCCGCAAATGATAAAAAAGTCTCCACACCCTCTACATATACTGGATTTAAACCAGTATCGTTTGGATTTCTACGTTGATTTATCCATATGCGGTCACCTAATAATGATTGTTGACGACCTCGTTGTTCCATATTTCTCTATAAAATATAAAAGCATTACTGGTTTTGAATAATTTGTTAGAAAAAACACTCAATCTAGGATAATTATAGAGTTTAGATCATACACGACTAACGTAAACTTTTTATTGAGATAGACCTAAAAATTGACCCTTTAAGAATTAAACATGTTGAGGATAAAGCAAAACATGTTACAAATATTGATAATTTTAATATTATATAAATTTTTTATTATTTTCATAGTACTAATATTATTGGGAATTATTACTAATTATTGGTAATTCTTGGTAATTATTGGTAATTATTGGTAATTATTGGTAATTATTGGTAATTATTACTAATTATTGGTAATTATTGGTAATTATTGGTAATTACTACTAAGTATTGTTAATTATTACTAATTATTGTTAATTATTACGAATTATTGGTAATTATTACTAATTATTGGTAATTATTACTAATTATTGGTAATTATTACTAATTATTGGTAATTATTACTAATTATTGGTAATTATTCCTATTTATTGGTAATTATTGGTAATTATTGGCAATTATTACTAATTATTAGTAATTATTACTAATTATTGGTAATTATTCCGAATTATTGGTAATTATTGGTAATTATTGGTAATTATTGGTAATTATTACTAATTATTGGTAATTATTATTAATTATTCCTAATTATTACTAATTATTGGTAATTAATCCCAATTATTACTAATTATTCCTAATTATTACTAATTATTGGTAATTAATAATAATCATTACTAATTATTACTAATTATTACTAATTATTACTAATTATTGGTAATTAATACTAATTATTATTAATTATTCCTAATTATTACTAATTTTTGGTAATTAATACTAATTATTACTAATTATTACTAATTATTGGTAATTAATACTAATTATTACTAATTATTACTAATTATTACTAATTATTGGTAATTAATACTAATTATTACTAATTATTGGTAATTTTTACTAATTATTACTAATTATTGGTAATTATTACTAATTATTGGTAATTATTACTAATTATTGGTAATTATTACTAATTATTCCTAATTATTGGTAATTATTACTAATTATTGGTAATTATTGATAATTATTACTAATTAATTGTGATTATTATGAATTATTAATAATTATTAATAATTATTAATAATTATTAATAATTATTAATAATTATTACTAATTATTGGTAATTATTCCTAATTATTGGTAATTATTACTAATTATTGGTAATTATTACTAATTATTGGTAATTATTGGTAATTATTGGTAAGTATTGGTAATTATTACTAATTATTGGTAATTATTACTAATTATTACTAATTGTTGGTAAATATTACTAATTATTACTAATTATTGGTAATTATTACTAATTATTACTAATTATTGGTAATTATTACAAATTATTTGTAATTATTACCAATTATTGGTAATTAATACCAATTATTGGTAATTAATACCAATTATTGGTAATTAATACCAATTATTGGTAATTATTGGTAATTATTACTAATTATTGGTAATTATTGGTAATTATTGGTAAGTATTGTTAATTATTGGTAAGTATTGTTAATTATTACTAATTATTGGTAATTATTACTAATTATTGGTAATTAATACTAATTATTGATAATTAATACTAATTATTGGTAATTAATACTAATTATTGGTAATTAATAATAATTATTACTAATTTTTGGTAATTAATACTAATTATTACTAATTATTGGTAATTATTACTAATTATTGGTAATTATTACTAATTATTGGTAATTATTACAAATTATTGTTAATTAATACTAATTATTGGTAATTAATACTAATTATTCCTAATTATTACTAATTATTACTAATTATTACTAATTATTGTTAATTATTGTTAATTATTGTTAATTATTGTTAATTATTACTAATTATTAGTAATTATTACTAATTATTGATAATTATTACTAATTATTACTAATTATTAGTAATTATTACTAATTATTAGTAATTATTACTAATTAGTAGTAATTATTACTAATTATTAGTAATTATTACTTATTATTAATATTTATTACTAATTATTACTAATTATTACCAATTATTTGTAATTATTGGCAATTATTACTAATTATTGGAAATTATTACTAATTATTGGCAATTATTGGTAATTATTGGTAAGTATTGTTAATTATTACTAATTATTGGTAATTATTGGCAATTATTGGAAATTATTGGTAAGTATTGTTAATTATTACTAATTATTGGTAATTATTGGTAATTATTACTAATTATTGTTAATTATTACTAATTATTACTAATTATTGGTAATTATTGTTAATTATTACTAATTATTGGTAATTATTACTAATTATTGGTAATTAATACTAATTATTGGTAATTAATACTAATTATAGGTAATTATTACTAATTATAGGTAATTAATACTAATTATTGGTAATTAATACTAATTATTGGTAATTATTACTAATTATTTGTAATTATTACTAATTATTGGTAATTATTACTAATTATTCCTAATTTTTCCTAATTTTTCCTAATTTTTTATTAATTTTTCCTAATTTTTCCTAATTATCACTAATTATTCCTAATTATAACTAATTATTTCTAATTATTCCTAATTATTACTAATTATTACTAATTATTGTTATTTATTACTAATTATTGGTAATTATTGGTATTTATTACGAATTATTGGTAATTATTGGTAATTATTGGTAATTATTGGTAATTATTGGTAATTATTCCTAATTATTCCTAATTATTCCTAATTATTCCTAATTATTCCTAATTATTCCTAATTATTCCTAATTATTCCTAATTATTGCTAATTATTGCTAATTATTGCTAATTATTACTAATTATTACTAATTATTCCTAATTATTCCTAATTATTCTTAATTATTCTTAATTATTACTAATTATTACTAATTATTCCTAATTATTCCTAATTATTTCTAATTATTACTAATTATTGGTAATTATTGGTAATTATTGGTAATTATTGGTAATTATTGGTAATTATTGGTAATTATTGGTAATTATTACTAATTATTACTAATTATTGTTAATTATTGATAAATATTACTAATTATTGGTAAGTATTACTACTTATTGGTAATTATTACTACTTATTGGTAATTATTACTAATTATTGGTAATTATTACTAATTATTGGTAATTATTACTAATTATTGGTAATTATTACTAATTATTACTAATTATTGGTAATTATTACTAATTATTACTAATTATTCTTAATTATTGATAATTATTGATAATTGTTCCTAATTATTAGTAATTAAATGAATAATTATCAATAATTAGGAATAATTACCCATAATTACAAATAATAACATTATTAATATATTTTATTATTAATATTAAAATAATATAATTTTCTAATTTATATACAATTCTCCTTTCATCTGTGCGTTTTCTATCTCCACATACAAATAATACATGTGAAGACAGCAAACACACAGATGAAAAGAGAATTGTATATATATAAAAAATTATATTATTTTAATATTAATAATAAAATAGACTAATAATGTAATAATGTTATTATCCCTAATTACTGGTATTTATTACTAATTCTAAATATTTATTCTTAATTATTAAAAATTATTACTAATTATTCCTAATTACCATTAACTATGAACAATACTAATAATTTAAATTTATTAAGTAATAAAACAATATAAACATAATTAAATTACAACTAATTAAAAATAATTGAAACTAATAAAAAATTAAAAATAAATATTAAATTAAATTGAACATAAATACCTTTAAAATTGATCTGCTCTGATCGTTCATCAAAACTTTAATATCAGCTCCGGAGAAAAAAATTAAACTGAAGAAAAACTGAACTTTAGAAATATAACTTTGAGAGAATAAGAAGATGGAATTTGAGAATGTTTTGAAAAAAACGGATGGGGGTATTTATAGGTTAGATTAGTTGCGACGGGCCCATTTGCGACGGGATACCCGTCGCAAATACCTTAGCCAGCATTTATTACGGTCAACGGTTAAATAGTTATTTGCGACGGGACCCGTCGCAAATAACCACCTGCCGACATACTATTTGCGATGGGGGAATATTCTCGTCGCAAATACCTTTTACCGCCGCCGGTTTTTTGCAACGGGAATATTCCCCCGTCGCAAATAAGTTTCCCGCGATTTGGCGCGCAAACCGCGCCAGTCCTTTTGCGACGAGGAAAGCTGTCCCGTCCCAAAAGGATACTTATTTGCGACGGGTAAATAACTCCGTCGCAAATGCTCATTTTTCCCGTAGTGAATGGTGGAATCTTATCAAGAATACGAGGCCAAGAGATGAAATTGAGTCCATGGAATGGGACGAGTTCAAGAATTTATTTTTCAATAAGTACTTCCCTCGTATTCTTCGAACAAAGATGGAGAAGGAGTTTCTCGAACTAAAGCAAAAGGATGATGAATCCGTTGGTATATACGAAGAGAATTTTACAAGACTTGCAAGGTATGCATCTGGCATTATCATCCAACCTGAAAGTAAAGTTGATCGATTTTTCAGTGGCTTAAAACCAAGTCTTCGAAGGGCATTAGCTATAAGAGACTTCAGTAGCTATGAAGAAATTGTGCATTGTACTATCATGGTATAAATGGAAGTTGGTGTCACATATCCATCTCATGGTTTTGACAGGAAACGAAATATGGAGTTCAAGGAGAAATCTCAGAATAATGGTGAAAAGAAGATGAATGTTTCCTTATGCTCAAAGTGTGGAAAGAATCATGGTGTAGATTGTCTTAAAGGGACTAGAAAATGTTTTAAGTGTGGAAAAGAAGGTGATCGATCAGCTGAGTGTTGAAGTAATGGGAAAAGGGTTTCTAATGATGTGAATAAAGAAAACACTACAGAGAACGCACCACCAACACTTCAATGCTTCAAGTGCAAGGAAATGGGGCATTATGCTAATAAATTCCCTAATCCAAGGGTTAGTGATGATCAACATGAGCAACCACTTAAGGAAAAGGACAAAGGGAAGTCACATGCGATCACTATTGGCGCTGTTGAATATGACAACGATGTGGTGTAATGATTAAGTGTTTATGTAATGGGATTCCAAAATAATGTTGTATATAGTATCGTGGAATATTGGAATATTTATGTTTTGGTCTATTGTGGGTTTAAATAATTTTATGGTACCAGTAACCATGAAAAGTGATTGAGACATTTTTGGTAAACAGAAGATATGAGCATAATGAAGGGATAAAAAGATAATGAGATGTTTGATTGTATTCATGAGCTCATGATTGATATAAGGACTAAGTGATATCATGGTTTGAGTATATAGAATTTTGAGGATTTTGGTATGTGGAAAGTGTTAACTTTTAACTGCATTCATGTTTTCACTAAGGTTCAATGGGTATTCAAGAGAGTACAAGATTAAGGCCTTTGAATGTTTGGAATGTGACCAACAAGATATATCTTATGACATATGGGGATCAGTGACGGTATTAAATCTCTGAGAGTGGACGGCAGTATTATGGATAATCCTAAAGATTGGAATGGATTATATTGGACATAAGTTAGTATTATTGATGGGATGTTATAGTAATATAGCTTTAGAAAAAGGACAACCTGCAGGACGGGCGACAGCCCATCGTGTCGGACAAGGCTGTGGGAATCGAACCCACAACCGAAGTGCAACTGGCCTTTATCGCCTACCACTGGCCTACAGGTAGTCCCTGTTTAGTAGAAACTAGTTTTATTTTATTAAGCGGTATGATATATGAAGTATAAGTCCATTTTAGGAACCATATATGATTAATCTCACTAAAGAATGACTTATGTATATTTAATAACTTTTTCTAACCTTTTGTTTGAGATAGATGGAATGACCTGTCATACTAACACTTCACGAATAACAAATTCAACTTCATTTATTTAAGAGATGAAGTGGAAATTGTTCAAGGCACGAACAACAGTGAGATTGTACCAAAATAAATTAAGTATTTATTCTAATTTAAATTCATCAACTTTAGGGAAACGATCTTGAAAACCAAAAATGTTGTCCTAGTGCTCTTATATCCAATGAATCTGATGGTACCCTAGATCATCACAAATTTATGGCTTTGTGATTGTTTGTTTTTTCATAGCCATGTCCTCTACCACTCTCCATCAGAACATGATGGTTAGATTTTTCTTCCATATCCATATTTTCACCTATGTGGAAACCCAGTGATTAGATTATTTGGGTAACCGTTACGTTTCATACTTTTGTTTTTAAAGATTGGTTTTGGTATTCCTTTTTTACGATGTGGGTTTCTATTAAAGAAACTTTCGAGTAGTAAACCATTTATAACCCCGACAAATTTCGAGGGCGAAATTCATTTTAAGGGGGGTAGAATGTAACTCCCCGAGATTTTATGAAAAATATTCTTTTTAATTTCATTAATGTCTTGTGTTATACGCTACACCAAAAGGATCTTTCACAACACACATCTTTGAACTAGCTTGAATTACACGCAATCGCGACCTTCCACAATAGCGTGTGTTGTACGCAACACCGAGATTCGCTAAACAACGATATGCTATTAAGATATTATTAAAAGTACCTGTTATGAATAGTAATAACCACTTTTTGAAATTTTGTAAATTTTATTTTTCAAAATGTACTTCATTTATGGATTCGGAATATCGAAATTATCTTAGGGTGAAATTTGGTGATTTTCGGATAACTTTCATATTTTGATGAATAGTGAAAATTACTAAATTTTAATTAAAAACAACTTTTTCAATCGAAATAATTAATAGTGATAAATTATTAATTTGAGTGGTTTTAAAGTATATTTAGAATATATTTTTACAATTTAATACAATGTTGGTCATTGTATGTAATTTCACATTTAAACCAGTTATAAACAAGTGTCAATCTTTTGATAGTTATTATCTCTTAAAAACACGCCTTTTGTTTTGACGACAGGAATTAATTTTTAAATTAATTAATGCAACTGATATGTTTTGAATTTGGTAAAATAGAAATCATTTTTGAGTTCATATTATCAAATATAGCTTAGGCCTAATTTTTGGTATTTTTCTGAAAACTTTCAATTTTTGATGAATAATGAAACCACTAAATGGTAGTTAAAAAAACTGAATTGTTCATAAAACGTAATTTTACAGCTTCTGTGAGTGCAATTTCAAAAATCCGAGAGACACGGTTGATGTCAGTATGTAAAATGTGGTTCAATGAGATGAAAATAATTTTTGGTGAATAGTAACTTTTTACTTTTATTTACCACGGTTAAAAGTAAATAGGGTAATTAAGGGTAAAAATGATATTATTATTACCCTAACACATGTCCAAATTCTATTGGATAAGTGTAATTCAACCAAAAACAAGCTTAGGAATAAAATATGACCATTTAGGCCCACTTGGATTAGATTAGGACATTTATTATTATTTAATTCAAAGAAGAGTTAAAAGAGTTAAAATCAAAGTTTATTTAATAAAAAAAATTTATTATAGGGTTATACATAAGATAAATTCGACTATAAATATTAATTAGAAAGCTCAAAAATATTTCCTACATAATGGTATTTTATTTGTAATTTTTAGACAATAAATAATTTAATTTTTTTATGACACAACGATGATGTAGTAATTATCTTATTAATGAAATATTGACACAATTGATGTTATAAATACTCAAATAAATATAATTTGAGACTTTTTATGAATTCCACTAATTTTCTAGGTTAATATGACATGTTAGTATTGATTTAATTAACTTTGTTCGAACTTATCATTCTGTTAGGATTTTCACAAAAATCAATTACTAAATAGTGTCAAAATTGACATAGAATAGTTTTTAAACAAATATTATATTATTAATTGTTATGTTATTCCTAAAAATATAAAGTTCGGCCAAATGACTTAGATAAGGTTATATATATTAATAATAAACAATTTGGGGTTTTTTTGGCTTCTTATAGTAAGTTTATTAACCTTATAGTGTAAGAACACAAGAAGACACGGTAAAAGTAAAATTATTTAATTTAATGTTAAATCTAAATGATAAGGTTAAAATAGGAACCTAAACTTGTCTAAATTCTATTGGATGAGAGGATTTAGACCCATACCCACCTTAGCCTCGAAATAAATCAATTTGGAGCTATTTAAAATTGATCTTGACTTTATAATAAAATAATATTTTTAGTTATTCCAAAGGTGCCCCTCTCCTCCCTTATAAAAGGGCACCTCCTCCCTCTCTTCCTCACACAACTTTGAGCCTTAAAGCTCGGACAACCCCTGCCAAATTCTCTTCTCCACTTTCCTAGCAACATCCTAGAGGTTCTGGTCTTCCTCAAAGACCAATTTTAGTGCCCTAAGAGGAGGTCTCAAAAAGGCGATTCAAAGAAGAGGAGGTTCGGACACTTACGAAGCAAATCGGACCTAAGGTAAGGGAAATATCACAATCTCCTTTTAATCCGAGATTGTTTATACTTTGGTATTTACTGTGGTGTAATTTATCATCCACATCCATGTTTCCTCAATATGTAATGTTATTTCCATCCACCTACAATTGTTTAAATCCAATTTTACCCTTTGGTGAGTTTTTAGTAAAAGATATGAAAGGAATCTTTTGTCATTTTTTGTACGAGGAACTTTTTGACTTTTCCGACAAAAGTATGAAGAATGTTATTTTAACTTATATGGCATGAATGGATTTTTAAAACATTATTTCCAAGAAGCTTCCTTTACAAGTTTTCAAGTTTATTTTTAATCAACTTCTTTTGGTTTAATATTTTATGACATATTAAGAAAGGAAAATGTTTTTTAAGTAGAAAGGAAATTTTCCTCAAGAATGAAGTTCAAGTGTTTTATCAATATTATTTTCCATCTAAGATAATAAAGGGTTCTATTTTTATCCCTATTATTACATTGATTTGATTATGTTGTGATGGAAATATTTTATCTTATATGAATTTTTTTATGATGTCATGTTATTTAAGAATCCCATTTTTTTACATGGGTTATGCAATGATGTATGATTTATGAATTTGTGGCACACATAAGAATGGTATCATTATGAGATGGGTGGGACCTATATCTCCCTCCAATGCATTGGGTAAAGATTTTATATCTCATGAGATAGACATGGCTAGAATGGTAGGTTATACCGGTTCAGTGAAACAGGACTGAAACGAGGGTGACTCGGTTCAGAAAGGGACTTTGTCCACTAAGATAGTCTTGGAAACGAGTCTTGACTAACAAGAAATGATTCTCTATGATTATGTGTATATGACACAAAGTTTCATGTTTTATGTTATGATTATTGTGATTACATTTCACTACCATGATTTATCCCATGTTATGAGATTATTCTCTCTTTTGCAGGTTATGATTTCCAAAATGTTATGTTCTTATGAATATGATGTGATTGATATTTCTTTTGTTTACCCTTACTGAGCATTTGAGCTCACCCTTTTATGATTTCTTTTCCCCAGGATATAAAGAAAGGTTTTAGGTATAAAAAAAGGAAGATCTTTATGGGAGATGTTGAAGATCTTTCACCACGATTAGAAGATTATATTCCGAGTTTCCAAAGACACTAAACTATTACGATCCTTGTGTGTGTGTTTTTGTTATGTACTAAGTATTCCGCAAAAGTAATGTAATTTCCAGTTACGATAAGCTTCGGGTCTCTACAGGTTTTTCCTTTTTCCTATACTACCTTTTCATTTGAACATGTATTCTATCCCCTTTTATCTTTCAGTACTTACTTTTACACTTAGCTGATGTTTTTAGGTGTGGTTGTACCTTTCTTATTCCTTTGTGTTATACTTGCGCGCAGTATGCCATGTCTGAGTGTGTACAGGTTTTGAGGCAATGCCTTCCCTTTTTTGGGATATTTATTTTTGGTTCTTGTTTCCAACCCCTGTCCTATGGAAGGTGGGATTGGGGTAGTCATGGCACGTGCCTCAGGGGATTTTTCGTGATAGTGTGGCTTTAAATGGACCTGTTCTACCAGAAGAACTAAGAGTCTATGTTCTATATGGAGAAATAGTGTTCAGTGTATTGAGTTCAGGTTTTAGTTTGGGATGTCTAGTGTTAGTACACAGGCCAACGTATCCATACACCAGGATCCTGAATTCTGATTTCCGACTCTGTACACGAAAACCCTAGTTGGGTGTGTTTTAATTTTTGTTTGATCTCTTTGAGTCTGCTCACTAGGTATAAATTATTGACCATGGCGCACCTATCTCTTTTAGGATGCCACTTCATAGACAGCTAGCATGGATTCCAGAGATATATCATGATGATGGACCACCGATCGATGAGGCATCAGTGTAGGGACCTATTACAGTGATAGAACATTTGAGTGGTGTACCAGGAGCACCACCACCCATAGGGAAGTAGTTTTCACAAGCCCACCAGTAGACCATGCATGTTGACTGAGTGCACTGCATGAGTCCCAGAGATAGAGGCCTCTATG
Source organism: Viscum album (assembly GCA_963277665.1). NCBI lineage: Eukaryota > Viridiplantae > Streptophyta > Magnoliopsida > Santalales > Viscaceae > Viscum > Viscum album. Next base: position 724,043,231 of record OY728122.1, on the reverse strand, counting down.
GTTTCGAGGCTATAAAAACTCGAAGGTGGCTGAGGAATGGTTGGAGGTTGTGGCATAGGTTTTTTTCTTGGTTGAGACACCAGAAAACCAGATGGTGATTCTAGCTACAAGTCCCTTTCAGGGAAGAACAAGGAGATGGTGGAGTCTGATGCTCCAAGCACATAAGGAGGGGACAATCTCCAGGGTGGACTTCAAGAGGATCATCAGGGTAGAGTTCCTAACAGAGAAACTACAATCCATGCGTATTCAGGATCTACTTCACTTATAGTAGGGCATCCTGATAGTAGCCAAGTACTTGGAAAGATTCACCGACCTCTCTCACTTATCCATTAACATGGTATGTGACCCTTTCTTCAGGGCCCAGAACTTTGAGAAGGGTCTCTGGCAGGAGATCAGAGCATTGATAACATCGCTCAATATCTTGACGCGGGTTGGAGTGCCTGAGAGAGCACTTCTGGTGGAGATCTTCCTTGCAAAGAAGGCACTGATGTTGAGACTCACCACTAGACAAAAAGCAGTTGAGTCACATGCAGCAGGCTGTAGGTAGATGACATAGAGGTCCAAGTGGGCCAGACCTTACATAGGGAGACCCCATGATGTAGGGTTGGAGGTTCAGAGCTCACGAGATAGAGGGGATCAGTAGAGGATCATACTTTGATTCACATGCAACTGGTAGTGTCACTTCGCTCTTGAATGCTCAACCCGATGCACTGATGATTGTCAGATAGTCAATGGACCACTGAGGAAAAGTTAGATATTTGAATGAGGAGGTCTATAGGGAAGAAAATGTGGAATAGGAGTGGGTCACACAGTGGGAGGTGGACGAAGATTTGAGGTTCAACCATCACCAAACCCAGGTGATTCACCCTTACCATAGAGAGTAGGTGGATAGGGGTGAGATCAGCTTTAGTAAGTATATTCCTATGAAAAAGGTTCCCCAGAGTTGATTCGAGGTATTATATGTGTCTATTACACCCTAGCTGATGTTCCTATAGACACATGTGTCAGTCACTCTTTCATTTCCAAGGAAATCATTCAGAGCTCAGAGATTCTGATTGAGTCATTAGATCGATCCTTACATTTAGAGACTCCTATGGGAGAGGATTAGATGTTTACATACTTGTGCTGGATGTGTGATATTACTCTAGGAGATGAGGTTTTTGTCTAGGATCTCTTAGAAATAGCATCGAGGCCTTATGACGTCATCTTGGGTATGGACTGGCTATCCACGTTCCATGCTCAGATAGAATATTTAAGGCACAAAGTGTGGTGTGTTTGTGAGTATGGGATTAGGTTTTCCTTCACTAGTGTGACGTAAACCTTTAAAGCACAAGATGAACTTTATCGGAGGATGGTGCAGCCGATCACTCATTAGTTTTCTTACCTCACCCTCGGAGTAGTGGACGAGAGGAGTCTAAGCTATCCTTTTATGGTGGACTAGTATGCTCATGTCTTCCCTGATGATGTTCTAGGAATACCTTCCCATAGGTAGGTAGAATTTTACATCGACTTGTACCCCAGGATGACAACGATATTTACACCAACATATTAGATGGCTCTCGTGTTGCTTTGTGAGTTGAGGGTACAGTTGGAAGACTTGTAGAGGAGGGGGTTCATATGTCCCAGTGTTTCTCCTTGGGTAGCCCCTATTTTGTTCGTCAAGATGGAAGATGAGAGTTTGAGGCATTGCATGGACTATCAGTGCATGAACCAGGTGACCATGAAGAGCAAGTATCCTCTACCGAGGATTAATGACCTCATTGACCAGTTAATGGGATCACAGTGGTTTTTGAAGATAGACCTCAGATCAGGATATCATCAGCTTGGGGTACGGGATGAGGACATACCGTAGAAAGGCTTTAGAATTCGGTATGGAAATTAAGATTTCATGGTGATTCGTTTTTAAATGACCAGTACTTTGGCAGTGTTCAGGGGAATCATGAACAGGATATTATAGCCTTACCTGATTCACTTCATTGTAGTCTTCATTGAGAACATCTTGATATACTCTACGTCGGAGGAGGAGCACGCTATGCATCTATAGATAGTTCTGGATACACTTTGAGATCACCAACTCTAGGGAATGCTCCCAATATGCTAGTTATTTATATTGGAAGTCCACTTTCTAGGGTACATTATCTTAGAGGATGGAGTTGCATTGGATCTGGAAAGGATAGAGGCAGTGCATGATTTGGAGCCACCCAAAAGTGTGACTGAGGAGTGATGTTTTCTGGGGCTGGCGGGGTACTATCATAGGTTTGTATCTGAATTTTCTAGGGTAGTAGAATCCTTATCAGCATTGAAAATGAAGTGAAAACCTTTCTTGTGGATGGAGAGGTGCGAGTAGAGTTTCTAGGAGCTGAGGCAGAGACTGATGAGTGCCCCCATCTTGAGGTTACCAGAAGGGATCATTTGGTATGTAGTCTTTTACGACGCATTAGGGACCGAACTAGGGTTTTTCCTCATGCAGAAGCAAGTGGTGCTTGCTTATGGCTCACTTCAGTTGAGGAAGAAGATGAAGAACTTCTCGACCCGTGACATAGAGTTAGAAATAGTGGTTTTTGAACTGGAGATGTGGCAACACTACTTGATGGGTGAATGCTTTACTATCTAGTCTGATCACAAGATTACCAGGTATATCTTCTCATAGAAGGACCTGATCTAGATAAAATGGGGATGGATGGAGTTCCCCAGGTCCATGACATTGAGATAGTCTACCACCTTGGAAGGGGAATGTGGTGGAAGACACACTTAGCTGGAGTTCTAGACAATAGTGGTTGAGTGAGGCGATAGAGCAGCTAGCCACATTACATATATCCTACATCGATATTGATGTAGTAGCTTACCTCTAGTCTATGATAGTGACTCCCCCACTCCTACAGCGAGTCAGGGAGGCACAACTTGGGATCATTGACTGTGAGGCCCGATGTGCTCACATATCCTCAGGACAGGCTCCTGAAAAATTTTCTAAGGGTGGGGAGAAAATCATCCTTTTTAGTGGGCATACCATGGAGCCAGTGATGATGCAAGAGGAGGTGTTGAGGGAGTTCCACACATTCCTTTTGGCAGTACATAATGGTGTGGAGAGGATGTACTAGAACCATCAGTGTCAGTACTAGTGGCCATGGATGAAGAATCCAATGGAAGAGTTTGTTTCACAGTGCCTCACCTGTCAACAAGTGAAGGCTGAGCACCAGGTTCCATCATGATTGACTCAGCCACATGAGGTTCCAGAGTAGATTTGGGATGACATATCTATGGACTTTATGACAGGGAGAACACATACATTTAGGGGCCATGATTCTATCTGGGTGATCGTTGACCAACTCACCCAGTTGGCCCAATTTTTACCCATCTGAGAGTAGGGATCAGTAGAGGGAATGGGATGCCTCTACATACAGGAGATTGAACAGTTTCATGGGGTTCCATAAAATGTCATTTAATATTGTGATTCTAGTTTTACATCTCTATTGTGGATGGGATTATAGAATGCGTTCAGGACTTAGCTGCGTTAGAGAACAACCTTTCATTCTCAGACAGATTGTCAGACAGAGTTGACCATTCAGACGCATGAGTACATGATTCCTTCTTGAATCCTTGATATTGGCCCTAGTTGGTAGGACCAACTGCCCCTGTTGGAGTTCACAAACAACAATAGATATCACTCCACCATTGGAATGGAACCGTTTGAGGCCTTGTATGGGTGACCTTGTAGATCACCTCTATGCTGGACATACCTAAGGGAGTCAACACTTATGGGTCTACAGTTGGTATAAGCTACCACTGAGAAGGTGCAGATCATCTAGGAGTAGATTAAGACTGCACAGATCTGTAAAAAGTCATATGCTGAAAGGAGATAGAGTCCCTTGATGTTTGAGGAGAGAGACCATGTCTTCCTATTGGTCTCTCCCCGGCAAGGATTGTGAAGATTTGGCCAGGGCGACAAGCTATCTCTATGGTTCATTGGATCTTTCTAGATTCTCAGCAATATAGGAAAAGGGGCATACCACCTATCTCTTCACCCACATATTCACCGGTTGCACACGGATTTACATGTGTCACAACTTAGGTGGTACGTGAATGATCCATCACATGTTATCGATTGGGGCGAGATTGACATTGGTGATCGGGTGACATTCGCAGAGTTCCCGATGGAGGTTGAGGATCGATAATATTGGGTCCTTCTTTAATGGTTGATTCCTCTAGTGCGAGTTTGGTGGCAGCATGGAAAACTCCAAGAGAGAACATGAGAGAGAGAGGCTTATATTTGTGCTCAGTTCCACCATTTTTTCTCTAGTTTTGATGTGTCTTTCTAGGACATAAATTGCTTAGGTTGGGAGAATTTAAAAACCCAAAACCTCCATAAATATATTTTTCAAAATTATTTGTAATTATTACGAGTCTTCGTAAATTGATGGCATGTGATTCCGTGGCCTGAAGATCCCATAATTGAATTTTAAACTTTTTAAGGCACAATTAGTAAACATGAAGGTGACGATTTCTATCTTTTGAACTGGTGCTCAGATTAAAAATATAAGGGCACCATTGAATTCATAGCACTGGGATTAGGTAATGCATAACTTTGAACAGAAAAAGTGAGAAGAAAAATTTAATTTTTGGAATTTACAAAAAAAATAGTAAAATAACTCAATTTTTTTTCATGTAACTGATGAGTGACGGTGGTAGGACTGATTGGTTGTCAGACCATTTAGTGGCCAATTACACTTGCTTGTGTAACTTCACCATCGAGAGATTTATGGGTTCGTTAAAAGAATTCATTAATGAACCTCATTAATTGTGCGGTGATTTAAACTCATCTCTTAATCTATTTAAACAATTCTTGGGCATTGGTCTTGTGCACTCATGAGAGGAACCTCTAACAATGTTCTAGTAATGAATTCCTCCAATATAGAATGGAGCTATGACAAATTAAAGCATTCAATCCAGAGTTTGATGAACACTAATGAACAAGCTACGAATGCGGACCTGTCTAACTCATCTAGAATATTTAGAAATGTGTTTGAGGTAGTGTTTTTCTTTAAAGAGTTTTATAATTCTTCTACTCTATTTGATGATTGAATTGCTTCCATGTTATAATGCTAACATGGAGGGCGCGACCCGAACGAAAAAGGCATAGAACCTCCACCGATATTGGTATAGGTTGCGTTCTTCGTGGAAAACCATAAAATATGGTGGAAAGGTGAAACCGAGGTCTACGAAGTGTAGGCGCCGTCCTGGGAGGCTTGTAGGAGTAGACGGGAAAGAAATCGGACCACCAGTGCTTCACCGATGGCCCGTGGAAGCATTGTCAGCGCAGCGACACCAGCGACCAGAGGAGGTAGAAGCCATCTATAATGACCCATACTTTACATACATTGTTATTACTTCAGATTTGATGCATAATTATTACAACATATATCAAAACCATGAAAGGATCGTATAGGTATAGTGAATTTAAAATCTGGGAAACATAAACAACTGGTTCATAAAATCAACTACATTGTCTACCATTTATTTCATCATATGTAGAGTTTCTTTTTGGCATATCCTACTTAATATCCATCTTCCTGACCTGGGGAAATGAAAACATACAAAAGGGTGAGATCAAATGCTCAGTAAGGGTAAACAAAATAAATATCTGTCATATCATATTAATAAGAACATAACATTTTGAAAATCGTAACCTACAAAAGATGTCATAATATCATGTCATGGGATAAATCATAGTAATGGAAAGTAATCCTAAATAATCATAACTTAAAACATGAAACTTTTTGTCATACACACATCATCATATAAAATCATTTCATATAAGTCAAGGCTCATTCCCAACACCATCATAGGGGACAAATTCCATTACTAAACCGAGTTCACTCCTCATTCCAGTCCTGTATCACTGAACCGGTTTAACTTTCCCTTCCAACCATATATATCTCATGAGATATAAATATTTACCCAATTAATTGGAGGGATATATAGGTCCCACCCATATCCTAATGAAACCATTCTTATGTGTGCCACAAAGTCATAAATCATACCTCATAACATAACCCATGTAATAAAAATGGGATTTTTAAACATCATTACATCATATCATAATCCATATAAGATAAATGGACATCATAAAATTAATTCCATCATAACATATTCAAATAAATGAAAAAATTGGGATAGAAATAGAACCCTATATTATCTTATATGGAAAACAATTTTGATAAAACACTGCAACTTCATTCTTGAGGAAAATATCTTTTCTATTTCAAAAACCTTTTTCCTTTCTTAACATGTCATACAATCTTAAACTATAAGAAGTTGGTTAAAAATAAACATGAAAACTTGTAAAGGATGCTTCATGTAAATATTGTTTTATGAAATCATAAATATCCATTCATTCCGTGTAAGTTAAAATAACATTCTTCATGTACTTTGGCTGGAAAAGTCAAAAAGTACCTCGTACTAAAAATGAAAAAAGATTCATTTCATATCATTTACTAAAAACTCAAAAAAGGGTAAAATTAGATTTAAAAAATTTTATGAGGATAGAAATAATAATACATATTGACGAAACATGGGTGTGGATGATAAAATACACCCCAGTAAATACCAAAGTATAAACAATCTCGGATAAAAATGATATTGTGAGATTTTCCCTTACCTTAGGTCTAATATGCTTTGTACATGTCTGAACCTCTTGTATATTGATTTAAATAATGTCATTGACATATTCCATAATCATACTCAATTTTATGATATCATATATGGACATATTCTTAGCTTCTTATAAGTAATATTTCATTGCTACTTGTTATTCGGGTGTTTATTGCTTTATGTTCTTATGTGTGTTTTGTCGAATAAATTCTTATTCATATTTTTAGGTAATTGATACCTCATTTCCAGAATGGAATTATTGTAATATAAATCATATTTATTTATTCAATTCATTTATATAATCATTATGCAATTAAGATCATGTAGAACGAGTCACAACACATCGTGGAGACGGTAGGCCGTACGTACGCACGAGCGATGATATCGTTCCCATGATCGTGGAATTGTATTTATGTGTATGTATACTATTTAAGAATCAATATCACTTTACAATAATAACATATAGTTATTTTTTACACCATTATTCCCATCCATGTAAGGTGGTGGTGGAAAACAGATTACACCACGGCGTGGAGACGGTATTCCGTACGTACGCACGCACAGTGATTTCATTTTTCGTAGGATGGATAGAAGATGAAATAGGGTTGTTTAATATTTATAATAATATATCAGTATATGAGTGATACTTATGTTATTACTTAATAATGAAACAACTAAATAAGAATAAGTAGAAGAAGAAATAAATTTGAAGGAATTGGTAAAGGATATTACCTCTTCTTCGACACGCCTCTTTGATATCTCCTCTTAGGGCACTAAGATTGGTCTTTGAAGTAGAACAGGACCTATAGGATTTCTGTAGGGAAGTGATGAAGTTAAATTGGCAGGGTTTGGATGAGCATTAAGGCTCAAAGTGGTGTGAGGAGGAGAGGGAGGAGGTGCCCTTTTATAAGGGAGGAGAGAGGCACCTTTGGAAAGTGTGAAAATATTATTTTATTATAAACATATATTCAGTTTCAAAAGGTCCAAAAATTATTAAAGATGAAGATAAGATGAATCATGGTCGAAATAAAATCATCCAATCATAATTGGACATGTTTTGGAAAATATTTTAATCATTATAATCTTATTTATTTAAATCATTTATTATTGAGTTAAATACTTCATCATTATTGTGTCTTAAATAATTTAATTTATTTGGTCTCTAAAAATTATTAAACAAATATCTTCAAGTATGAAATATTTTTATATTTCCAATGAATATTTATAGTCTAAAATATAATTTATATAACCCCATATAAAAATTAATTATTAAAATATTTTTGTTAATGTCAATTTTATCTTTACATTAAATTAATTAATCCAAATTGTCATTATCACTACCAAGTGGATCAATGGGGTCCCAAAATCGACCCAATGATGCCCATGGTCGTCCAATACTCATCCAATAAGGTTAGGACAAGTGTCAAGGTAATTTTGAATTAATATAATATTATTTAAACCGTGAATTACCCTATTTACCTGTAACTGTAGTAAATAACAATTACCATCGTTACTATTCATAATATCAAAAAAAAAGTAACCTAATCACATAATTTGGACCCACTTATTCCAAATATGGAATCCATTTTTCAAAATTCAGAACACAAAAGTGGCATTAATTAATTTAAAATTAATCTCGTTGTTAAGCAAACGGGTTTTAAAAGTTAAAATATTTCCAAAGATTGAAATGTTTTTACCTATGAATTCAATGTAAAATTAATACTAATGACATAAAATATATTAAATTGTAAAAATATATTCTATTTATAATTTAAAACAATTCAATATTATAATTTAACCATATAAATTATTGCGATGAAAAATGTTGTTTTTAATTAAAATATAGCGTGTTTTTACTATTCATCAAAATATGAAAGTTACTAGAATAATATGAAACATTTATCCAAAGTAAATTTTTATATCCTTATTCAAAAGAAGAATTTCATTTTGTCAAACTGAACTTATGAAAAATTCATAAACTATATTTAAAATTGGTGCACCATCAAAAGGCGGTAAAACTGTATTTTTTAAAAAATACTTATTTTATACGAAAAACTGATTTTGTTTTCATACATCATTCTAGAAAATGAGTAAGATGAATTATAATGTTATAAAATTCAAAATTTAGTTAATACTATTCATAACGTCTAGTTTATAATATTATAATAATATATCATTGTTTAGTGAAACTCAGTATTGCGTACTACACATGCTATCAAGGAAGGTCGTGATTGCATGTAACGCAAGACAAGCGAGTGTTGTGTGAAGTGAATGATTCCTTTGTGTATAAAATAGGATATTAAAAAATATTTCTCATAAAATCTCCGGGTTTTACATTCTACACCCCTTAAAAAGAATTTTCCCATCAAAATTCATCACTTCATAACAAACAAATGAGGATACCTCTCCCTCATCATATCCTCAAGTTCCCATGTATCTTCTTATAATTGGTGGTTCCTCCATAAAACATTCACCAAGCGAGTGGTCTTGTTTCGTAGGACTTTTTCGCTACCATCCAGAATCTCTATCCACTGTTCTTTATAAGAAAGATCTTGCTCCAGTGGTAAAACTTCTGAGCTTAGTACATGTGAAGGATCAGGTATGTACTTTCTCAGGAGAGATATATGGAACACATTGTGAACTTGAGAGAGATTCGGTGGAAGATCCAATCAGTAAGCAACATTCCCAACACGATCCAGTATTTCAAAAGGACCAATATACATAGGGCTCAGCTTTCCCTTCTTTCCAAATCTCATTACTCTCTTCCAAGGAGATATTCGTAAGAACACTTTATCACCCACTTCAAACTCTAGGTATTTTCTTCGGTTTTCGGCATAACTTATTTTGTTGACTCTGAGCTTCTCTTATGTTTTGTTGAATAGATCGCGCCTTTTCTTTCATCTCATCAACAAGATCAGGTCCTAATATCTTTCTTTCCCCAACTTCATCCCAGCAAGTTGGAGTCCTGCATTTCTTTCCATAGAGAGCTTCATAAGGAGCCATATGAATATTGGAGTGAAATATATTATTATAGGAAAATTCCACCAAAGGTAGGTGTTGATCCGAACCAACTTTGAAATCCATAGAAAAAGCTCTTAACTTGTCTTCTAGAGTTTGAATTTTCCTCTCAGACTGATCGTCTGTTTGAGGATGATAAGCAGTGATGAAACTCAAATCTGTATCTAGGGTATGCTGAAGACTTCGCCAAAACATTGAGGTAAACCTCGGATCCCGATCAGATATAATGGAAAGTGGTACTCCATGAAATCTTACCACTTCCTTTACGTATATCATGGCAAGATGATCCAGAGTTAAATCTTCCCTAATAGAAATGAAGTGTTCCGACTTCGTAAGACTATCACATATAACCCAGATAGCATTATTACTTTTGGATGTTTTAGGAAGTCCAGTGACAAAGTCCATAGTGATGTTTTCCTATTTCCATTCTGGTATGGGTAATGTTTGTAACATCCCTTTAGACTTCTGTCTATCAGATTTAACTTGCTGACAAACCAAGCATCGAGAGACATATTCAGCCACATCTCTTTTCATTCCATCCCACTAGAAGTACTCTTTGAAGTACCTATACATCTTCGTGCTTCCAGGATGAATAGAGAATGAAGAATTATGATCTTCATCCAATAAATCCTTCTTTAATTCGGGGACAGGAGGAACACAAACCCGATTCCTGAACCTTATTATCCCATCAAAATCAAGGTTGAATTTAGGAACATTTCTCACCAGCTTGTGTTACTCTAAATATTCTATTTGTGCCTCTTTAATCTTCACATGTATAGATGGTTGAACATTCATTTGAGAAAGATAATGTTTTTCCCCTTCCATTATAATTCCAAGATCCATCCTTTGTAAATCCATAAATATTTGATATTTTGTGATCCTCATCATGGATAAGATAACATGGTCTTGTCGACTTAATGCGTCTTCCACCTTGTTTGCTTTCCCAGGGTGATAACGAATTGAGCAGTTGTAATCCTTAATCGGCTCCAACCATCTTCATTGGCTCATATTCAGCTCCTTTTTTGTGAAAATATATTTTAAACTTTTGTGATCAGTATAAATATCACACCTTTCACCATAAAATAATGCCTCCAAATCATTAATGCAAATATTACCTCAGCTAACTCCAAATCATGGGTTGGGTAATTTTGCTCATGTATTTTCAACTATCATGAGGAATAAGATATCACCACATCATTTTGCAAGAGATAACACCCCAATCCCTTCTTGGATGCATCACTGTAGATCACAAACCTTTCTCCACTACAAGGTAGTGTGAGAACAGGTGCACTGGATAACCTTCTTTTCAGCTCCTTGAAATTCTCTTCACACTCCTCTGTCCACACGAACTTATCTCCTTTTCGAGTCAACATGGTAAGTGGATTAGATAATCATGAAAAATCTTTCACAAAACATCGATAATATCCAGCCATACTAAGAAAACTTTGGATCTCAGTTATTTTTGTTGGTCTTGACCATCTTTCGATAACCTCTGTTTTTGCTGGATCCAGAGATATCCACTATTTTGAGATTATGTGAACCAAAAATGAAACTTTTTGAAGCCAAAATTCAGACAAGGTAAATTTGGAATAAATATTTTCCTTTCTTAGGGTCTTTAATACAATTATCAAGTGATCTTCATGTTCTTCCTTTCTCTTTGAATATACAATAATATCGTCTATAAATACTACCACAAACTGATCAAGATAGTATCTAAAGACTTTATTCATTGGATCCATGAAGATATCAGGGGAATTAGTAAGAACGAATGGCATCACTATAAATTCATAGTGTCCATACCTTGTACGGAATGCCGTCTTTGGTATATCCTTCCTTTTGACCCTTAATTGATGATACCCTGAATGAAGATCAATCTTGGAAAAGTATTGAGCTTCACGTAGTTGATCAAATAAGTCATCAATGAATGGGAGAGGATATTTTTTCTTGATAGTGATCTTGTTAATTTCTCAATAATCAATATAGAGTCTCATTGATCCAAATTTATTCTTATCAAATAGAATAGGTGCTCCATAAGGTGACACACTAGGGTGTGTGAATCGTTTATCAAGATTCTCTTTGAGTTTCTTCTTCAATTCCTGCATCTCAACTGGGGCCATTCTATAAGGTGTCTTTGAAATGGGAATAGCACATAGTATGATTTCTATTGAAAATTCAACTTCACAATTTGGTGGAAGACCTGGAAATTCCTCTGTAAAGACATCATCAAACTCCCATACAATGGGTGTATTCATAATTGTGAGTTTCTCTCCAACCATTTGAGATAAATAACCTTCATTTTTTGGAATCAGGACCCATAAGATGGAAGAAATTTCCTCTGTAGGTTATATTCATCCTTGCATCGATAGATGATCATAGATTGATTTGGAATATTAATTGTGATTTCCCTTCTTTGTCCATTGATATGAGCTCCGTATAATGAAATCAAATCCATGCCAAGAATCACATCAAATTCCACTATAGGAAGGATTATAAGAATTGCAGGAAGCACTTTCCCACAAAATTCAATCGGAGAAGAAGTATAAACTTTTGATGCAACCATTGTGCCATTAGGAGTTGTCACAGCTAACTCAACATCTAATTTTTTGGATAATACGGAGGCACCCTTAAAAAATTCTTCAGAAATAAAAGAGTGGGTGGATCTGGAATCAAATAAAACATTTTCTACTTTAGAGTGGATGGTATGTGTAACTTTAACCACTTCTTTATCATACTCCACATCGTCGATAGTAATTTCATGCGACTTTCCTTTTTCTTTGGCATTAATAGTTTGTTGACGTTGATCATCATCAACAACCCTTGTATTTGGGCATTGATTGGCATAATGCACCATCTCCTTGCACTTGAAACATTGAAGTGTAAGAGGTGCATTCTGTGTATCCCTTTATTTGTTCGCATCATTAGACATCTTCTTCAAATTATTTCTATATTCAACTACCCGATGACCTTTATTTCTACACATAAAACATTTTATTGTCCCTTTAATACAATTCTATCCTTGTTTCTTTCCACAATTTGAGCATAAAGGAAAACTCATATTATTTTCATTGTGGTATTTAGATTTTCCTTTTAATTCCATTTTCCTCTTCTTATCAAACCCATATGACTGATGGGTTACTCCAATCTACATCTCAACCTTAAGAACACATCGAACAATTTCATCATATCTATTGAAGTCCCTTATGGATAACGCCCTTCGAAGACTTCGTTTTAAGCCACTAAATAATCGATCGATTTTACTATTAGGTTGGATAATAATCCCAGAAGCTTACCTTACGAGCCTTGTAAAATTTTCTTTGTAGATACCAACAGATTCATCATCCTTTTACTTTAGTTCAAGAAACTCCTTCTCCATCTTTGTTCGAAGAATACAAGAGAAGTACTTATTGAAAAATAAATTCTTGAACTCATCCCATTCCATGGATCAATTTCATCTCTTTGCCTCGTATTCTTGAAAAGATTCCACCATTGATTAGCATCACCTTCTAAACGATACACTACTAAGATGACTTTGTCGTGTTCAGAACATTAAAAAACTGAAAATATCTTTTCAGTGGTACTAATCCATTGTTCATCCACTAATGGATCAGAAGACCCGCTGAATGAAGGTGGATGCTGCCTCATGATGGATTCAAAAGATTGTTTATCCTTCCTTTGCTCATTTAGAAGTCATGCATGGTTCATAGCTTGAGAAAGTTGTGTGTGCATTGCTACAAGATTTTTCATTCCAGCTCCCATAACGTTTGGTTGCTCAGGGGGACAATCATTGCATTTCCCGTCGCATTCAGCATTAACACGGTTCCTTCGGGTTACAACCATTAACTAAAACCAATAAGCATAGTGTGAGAAACAGTAATCATAATAGGAAAACCACATAATCAAGAATAAAATTTCACACTTAAGGTCTTATCATATGTTACTCATGGGCATTTCTGAAACACTAAAATTGTGTTCTATGCTTAGACTTATCCTTAGGGTTCTTACTAGGGCTTTCACATCCTAGTTTCCAAAGGTTGAATATACCTTTCCTCTGATACCATATATAATGAACCATACTTTATATACATTATTATTACCTTAGAGTTGAAGAATACTTATTAAAAAATATAAAAAAACCATGAAAGGACTGTATAAGTATAGTGTCTTTAAAAACTGGGTAACATAAACAATTGGTTCATAAAATCAACTACATTGTCTCTCATTTATTTCATCATATCTAGAGTCCATTTTTGGCATATCCTACTTAATATCCTTCTTCCTGACCTAGGGAAAAGAAAACATATAAAAGGGTGAGCTCAAATTCTCAGTAAGGGTAAACAAAAGAAATATCAGTCATATCATATTCATAAGAACATAACATTTTAAAAATATTATCCTGTAAAAGAGGTCATAATATCATGTCATGGGATAAATCATAGTAATGAAAAGTAATACCAAATAATCATAACTTGAAACATGAATCTTTGTGGAATACACAAAAAATCATAGAAAATAATTTTATATTAGTCAAGGCTCATTGCCAAGACCATCATAGTGGACAAACTCCATTACTGAACCGAGTTCACTCCTTGTTCCAATCCTATATCACTGAACAGGTTTAACTTGTCGTTGCATCCATGTCTATCTCATGAGATAAAAATTATTACCCAATGCATTGGAGGGAGATATAGGTCCCACCCATCTAATAATGAAACCATTCTTATGTGTGCAACAAAATCATAAATCATACATCATAATATAACCCATGTAATAAAAATGGGATTCTTAAACATCAGGCCATCATATCATAATACATATAAGATAAAAGGACATCATAAAATTAATTCCATTATAACATAATCAAATCAATGTAAAAATTGGGATATAAATAGAACCCTATACTATCATAGATGGAATTTTTTTTTGATAAAACACTTGAACTTCATTCTTGAGGAAAATATACCTTCTATTTCAATTTTTTTTCCTTTCTTAACATGTCATACAATCTTAAACTAAAAGAAGTTGATTAAAAATAAACTTTAAAAATTGTAATGGAAGCTTCAATAAAATATTTTTTTATGAAATCATAAATATCCATTCATGTCGTATAAGTTAAAAAACATTCTTCTCGTACTTTGGCTGGAAAAGTTAAAAAGTACCTCGTACTGAAAACGAAAAAAGATTCCTTTCATATCTTTTACTAAAAACTCAACAAAGGGTATAATTGGATTTAGAAAATTTTAAGAGGATTTAAATAATATAATATATTGAGGAAACTTGTATGTGGATGATAAAATACACCCCAGTAAATACCAAAGTATAAACAATCTCAGATAAAAATGAGATTGTGAGATTTTCCCATACCTTAGGTCCGATCTGCATTCTATGTGTCCGAAACTCCTGTATAATGATTTAAATAATGTCCTTGACTTCTTCAAGAATCATACTCATTGTTATGATATCATATATGGGCATATTCTAAGCTTTTAATTTTTAATATTTCATTGCTACTTGTTATTCGGGTGTTCATTGCTTTATGTTCTTATGTGTGTTTTGTCGAATAAATTCTTATTCTTATTTTTAGGTTATAGATACCTCATTTCAAGAATGGTATTAGTGTAATATATATCATATTTATTCATTCAATTCATTTATATAATCATTATTCAATTAAGATCATGTAGAACGAGTCGCATCACATCGTGGAGACGGTAGGCCGTACGTACGCACGAGCGATGATATCGTTCCCATGATCGTGGAATTGTATTGAAGTGTATGTATAAAATTTTAGAATAAATATCACTTTAAAATAAACATATATAGTTATTATTTACACCATTATAGCCATCCAAGTAATGTGGAGGTGGAAAACATATTACACCACGGCGTGGAGACGGTATTCCGTACGTATGCACGCGCGGTGATTTCATTTTACAAAGGATGGATAGAAGGTGAAATAGGGTTGTTTCATATTTATAATAACATATCAGTATATGAGTGATACTTATGTTATTACTTCATAATGAAACAACTAAATAATAAGAAGTATAAGAATAAATAAATTTGAAAGAATTGGTAACGAATATTACCTCTTCTTCGACACGCCTCTTTGAAATCTCCTCTTAGGGCACTAAGATTGGTCTTTGAAGTAGACCAATACCACTAGGATATTTCTAGGTAAGTGAAGAATATAAATTGGTAGGGTTTTTACGAGATTTGAGGCTCAATGCGGTGTGAGGAGTAGAGGGAGGAGGTGCCCTTTTATAAGGGAGGAGAGGAGCACCTTTGGAAAGTGTGAAAATATTATTTTATTATAACCTTATCTTATGTTTAAAAAGGTCCAAAAATCATTAATTATGAAGATAAGATGACTCATGGTCTAAATAAAATCATCCAATCTAAATTGGACCTGTTTTGGAAAATATTTTAATCATTATAATCTTATTTATTTAAATCATTTATTAATGAGGTAAATAATTTATCATTATTGTGTCAAAAATAATTTAATTTATTTGGTGTCTAAAAATTATAAAAAAATGTCATCATGTAGGAAATATTTTTATCTTTCCAATGAATATTTATAGTCTAAAATATAATTTATATAACCCCTTATAAAAATTAATTACTAAGAGATTTTTGTTAATGTCAATTTTGTCTTTACATTAAATTAATTAATCCAAATTGTCATTATCACTACCATGTGGCTCAATGGGGTCCCAAAACTGATCCAAGGATGCCCAAGGTAGTCCAATACTCATCCAATAAGGTTATAACAAGTTTCAAGGTAATTTTGAATTATTATAATATTTTTTTAACTGTGAATTACCCTATTTACCTTTAACCGTAGTAAATAAAAATTATCGTGGTTACTATTCATAAAAAATAAAATAAAAGTAACCTATTAACATAATTTGGAACCACTTATTATAAATATGGAATCCATTTTTCAAAATTAAAAACATAGAAGTTTCAGTAATTAATTTAAAATTAAACTCGTTGTTAAGCAAAAGAGTTTTAAAAGTTAAAACATTGGCAAAGATTGAAATGTTTTTACCTAAGAATTCAATGTAAAATTAATGCTAATGATATAAATTATATTAAATGGTAAAAATATATTCTATTTATACTTTAAAACAATTCAATATTATAATTTAACCATATAAACTATTGCGATGAAAAAAGTTTTTTTAATTAAAATATAGCGTGTTTTTACTATTCATCAAAATATGAAAGTTACCAGAATAATATGAAAAAATTTTCCAAATTAAATCTTTATATCCTGAATCCATAGAATAATTTTATTTTTTTAAATTTAACTTATAAACATTTCCAAAACAAGAATTAAAATGGGTGCACCATCAAAAGGAGGTAAAACTGCATTTTTTTTTAAAATACTTCTTTTATCCGAAAAACTGATTTTGTTTTCATACCTCTGTCTAGAAAATGTGTAAGAAGAATTATAATGTTATAAAATTCAAAATTCAGTTAATACTATTAATAATGGATAGTTTATAATATTATAATAATATTTCATTGTTTAGTGAAACTCGGTATTGCGTACTACACACGCTATCGAGGAAGGTCGCGATTGCGTGTAACGCAAGCCAAGCTAGTGTTGTGTGCAGTGAATGATTCTTTTGCGTATAACATAGGAAATAAAAAAAATATTTCTCATAAAATATCCAGGTGTTACACCAGCAACAATAGGTCATTAGAAGGTGGAGGCCCCAAAAGGTACCGCATCAGAGAAAGGGGGCATCCGGCCAGCACCTGCAGCATTGGCGCTCGGCGGCGCACCGCAGTGGAGGGAGGACCCGTGGTCCCCGAGTTCCTTAGGTGACCTTTCTAGCAGAACTTCTAGGTAGAGTGGTTCCAACCAGTTCCAATGATTGATGAATCCCATATGGCTTGGCCATTTGGGAGGGGAGCAGACCTGCGCCCAGTAGGCGGGCCACACACAGCCAGTGGGCCGGGAGGTTCTGCTGCCCGACGGTCCTGCCTAGTCGGGTGGGCCAGGTCAAAACTGTGGCCTAGTGGGCCTAGCCCACGGTTAGTGGGCTGAGCCCAGCACCTTCAGATCAGGCCCTGTGGGCCGGGTCGGGTTGGTCTGACCGGGTTGGACCGGACCTAGACCTTTTTTGGGCCCTGTTTCTCCAAAATGGGCATAACTCCTAAACCAGATGTCTGTTTGATCAACCGTCTACAGTGTTGGAACCCTTAGGATGAGGCAGACCTTTTGAGATATTTTACATGGGTTTTGGGAGAATGTTGGAGTATGGATGGGTTGTATTGGACTCAAATCCAACTAGGGTCCCGACACTAAAATGCTTATAACATATAGACCAGGCGTCCGATTGACGCACCACCTATTGGGTTGGAACCCTTGTGACATAGCGGTTCATTGGGTTACTTATTTTTGGGATTTCATGCTAGATGAAATATGACCAATGTATTCAGGAGTGGATTCTCCAACAATCAAGCATGCTATGTGCTGGAATCCAGTGGTTGGCTGTACTATGGAGAATGAAGGGTGATCTTGTGGGGGTTAGTACCTAACGATCATGTGTGGGTCAGATCCTATGTGGGTCATCAATTAGAGAGCCTATGTGGTTCAGTGCATAACCATCTTGTGTGGGTCATATCCTGTGTGGGTCAGCGCTCAACGATCCTCTATGTGTCAGTGCCTATTGATCCTATGTTGGTTAGATCCTGTGTGGGTCAACACTCATTGATTATGTGTGGGTTTACACTTACCGATCCTATGTGGGTCATTAGTAGAGCCTCTTGACAGAATAAGATGATCTAGCTCTACAACTAATCATTTGTACTTCTGTACTTAAGTTATACCTGGTATGAGTTGTCTTTTACTTTGTGCTTTGTGTTTGAGATCATTATTTGTGGTTATTCCTTTGTGGAATTCTGAGAGACCTTAGGGGGTATCGTGGTCCCTACCGAGTATTGTTATACTCACCCATGGTTGGGATTCATCTGTACATTATTGAGTCTTGTGCAGATGATGGGATGCTTTGACTGAGACTCTGGGAGCCAAGACTTGATGGTGTACCGAGGTGATCGGTTGATGTGGAGAGCCGCAATGATGAGATGTACCTACCCTTCAGGTAGGATCCTTGTAGGGTGACCTTAGGAGTTTTTTCCTCTTACCTATACTTCCTTTTCAGTTGGGATTGTATTCTAGCACCTTTTTTACTTTTAGTACTTACTTTTACATTCAGTTCAGGTTTTTAATTATGGTTGAACCTTTCTTCTTCCATTGTGTTATACTTGTGCACAATGTTCCCTGTTTGAGTGTATACAGGTTTTGAGGCAATGCCTTCCTTTTTAGGGAAATTCCTTTCCGGTTCTAGTCACCAACCCTTGGCCTATGGGAGGTGGTCTTAGGGTAGTCACGACACGAGCCCTGGGTGATGGGTTGAGACAAAAGCATCCAACATGCTCAGATGGATGGGATCATTGTCAAAAGTAGCTACAAAAAATATCCTTGGCCAAAATCTGGTAAACACCTTTGTCTGTATATCTCACTAAGATCTATCTATGTTGTGTCCTCTATGGACTCCATCAAATTTCTTGTGGTATGAACAAGACACAAAAAATGTGTGGCAAAAGGCCATGTACGTTGCGTATAAAAAATCCTTGTAGACACTTAAAAAACCCTAGAAGAAAAATGGATCAACTAAAAGGCAATGGTCCCCTCAACTAATCCATAGGGAACCCCAGTTGAGAGAGAAACTCCACCTTGAGCCATCCTTAGTTGTACAAGACGAGTCTGGTCGGTCTACAAGGGGTGTCAACCTCGACCCATGACAACACTGCAAGGACTCCCAAAAATCACTCATATATGCTCTTCTCAGAACCAACTCTCATGAGGTTATGGTCTCATAGCCAGCAACATGATTTATACTCTAGGCTCTAAATGTGACACAAAAAATCAGCATAAAACATTCCACGATCTCATCCATCCCAGATGGAACCCGCCTGATATATACACTCCATTGAGAAAAACATTATCATTTCCAATAGTTTGTCCGAGAGAAATTTATTTCTTGGTAACTTATTACAGTGTCTCGATCTAGTGGTTGACACTAGAGGTCATGTCATCATTAGATTACACCAAATACAATATAAATAAACCAAGTGAAGAGGCCTTCCCCTCACTGCTACACACAGTTAAGGGAGAACTTCTCTAGACTATGCACCGTGTGCATCCTCTTGAGTGAGAGTGAATGAAGGGACCCACACCTCGCAACCGGCCCACAGCCAAGGAAGAAAATCTCCTAACTAACTTGTTAAAGCAATTTCACTATTGTTGGAGTGGCCCGTACCTCATTCCATTGAGGGATAACCATATAAAAACTAGTTATCATTCATATAAAGTGGAGGGGGACACTCCTCATAACTATATCCAAATGTAAAAAGATCTATAACTCCATTGGAGGACCGGATCATTAGTTCTACTCAGAGATGTGGAAGTAATACTTTGTATATGAGGAACCGCAACCTGGAATGATAGGGGAGTACTAATTAGAGAAGGGAGGACCCGCACCATGATATGACAAGGGAGTAAAACTCTGCAGATTGAGGACCTACACCCTAACTTTGTAGGATAGTACCACTATGAGAAAGGAGGACCCACACCATGATATGATCGGGGAGTAAAACTCCACAGATTAAAGAACTGCACCCTAACCCAGTATGGGAGTACCACATTGTACATAGATGACTCACACCCTGGTATGACAAGGGAGGAGTGACTCTGCTAACTCATTCACTATGGGGGACCCTCTACCTGACATGACATGAGAGTACTGACCCCAGGCTAGAGGACTTGCTCCCTGTAATGACAGGGGAGTGCTGACTCTACCAAAACAACATGTATGGAGGACCTCTTCCTTTGTAGTATAGGGGAGTACTGAAACCTAGGATAGAGGAACGGTTCCCTAACATAGTATAGGAGTAGACACTCTATCTACATGTCATATATGGATGACCTTGACATGTTCCAATAGGGGAGTACCAGCTCCGCTGATAGAGGAACCATAACCTTATCCAACATGAGAGTACCTACTCAACCTTCCAAAACTTATTAAGGAATTGTGCCCTAACATTCTAGGGGAGAACAATCCAACTTTATTATCATCATTGGGAACCCACACCCTAGTCCATCAAGGAAATAACAACCCTAAAAGGAACTCCCCTAATGGTAAAAAAGCCACACCCATGACATGGGGAGTCCCTTCTCTAGAAAAAATGAGAGGTATGGGAAACCCATTCCTTGAAGATACAAGGGAGTATCAGTCCTAGCATCTTTCTTCATGAACCACACTGATCTGAAACATCATATCAACACACATTCATAAGCATCTAGATCGATTTATTCCACCTCAAATCTCATAGTCCATAATAAAGTCCACCATCACATCCTATGTATAAAACCACAAAGTATAGGCTATTCACAAGCTGGAATATGAGTCACATAGAAGGGGATACAGAAGGAAGAATATCCCAGGAGGATCTACTAAGAGTACACGAAATGCACTAGGGAACACGCACCGTGTGAGCCCGCCCGAGGACCCAGCCGTGTATCCTATCTACACTATTTTACAACCCATGTAGGGCTAGAAATTTGGTTATGGTCATATATTTCATGTCCCTCTTAACTCAGCCCCTGAATATGTTCCACATCTATATAGCCTGGCCAACGATATCTTTTACACACTATTTATCCAATAATACACAACATGTTTATTCTAAACCTCCACCTTCCCATGTAGTTTTCCCATTTCCATGTACTGAACCCCGTTTCCATGTACCTTAGATGTGTGTTAGTACACAACCCATAGTTTTACATGGCTAACACAATCCATGTCCCATGGTCACACTTTTTGGGGCACTACACAATGTGTAACCCCCGTACATGACGTATACTACAAAAAATTGATCATCACCAAAAATTAAGGGATACAAAGTGTGCTTCACTAAACTATAGGTCACATAGATAGTAATTCCAACCACGAATTACTTGTAAAATACCACGATTCTTCATGTTCTTCCCCAAAACCCAAAAATCTACCTAGCAGGGATCAATAACAATTTAATCTGGTCTCTACATCCTTGAAACAGTGAATACTTAAAGGGATCGAGAATAAAACTCAAATTCACCTACATCAATGGTGAAATGATAAAGATTTATATGAATAACAACACTTGTATTGTTCTTCTCTTCGACATGACGGTGATCTGCATAAAAAATAGGGATCCGTGGCACTTTTTCTCTTCTATTTGGCATTGGTTTCATGTATCACCAAGTAGAGGAGAGGGGTATAAAGAGTGGAGGGGTCTCTATTTGTGTTTCTTTCACCCAAAATGACAGGGGAGGGGGATATTAGGTTTAGGTTTTAAAATAATTATTTAAACTCTCATTTGACCAATTAATTCACTACACAACACGCTATCAACTCACCTACATCCAAAACTCCCAACGAGGATAACTTTATATTGCACCTAGGGTAAACACGATATACTGAATTCAATCTTGACCTAAAAAATCTGATCTAAGACCCCATACAAGAGTTATTTAAAATTCAATAGATAATAAAATGCATGAGAAAATATTTTTAATATATTTAATATCCCCAAACCAAGGCTCTATGGGCCTCAACATACCTTGCCAAAAGAGCACACAACCTTATAAATATTTCACATAATATTACAAAGTCTTATGGGTCAAACCCCGAGTTATTAAATTCTCACCACCATTGGTATTTTTTTCCCATAAAAGAGAAATCTTATGCACCAGGTAAGAAACTGAGTTCTCCAGTTAACTCCCATGCTTATGATCTCACCATGGGGTCCCATGGAGTTTACAAGCATGCACTTGGGGGAACCACCAAGGACAAACCTATATTATTTCTAGCTTCTACTAGGTCAACATTGTGAAAAAATGGGACATGTCTCCTTAGATGTTATAGGTGGGAAGAACTAAGCACCACAGTCTATCTACATTCATGGGGTCTAGGGGCACACCACCTTGCTAACCTAATGCATATAGTGATGGAACTCCACAGTTCACATCCACCCTTGGATGGACGGTACAACAACCTCCTCAAGTGTTATTTTTCACGGTTGAAATTGAACACATGAGGGTAATAACAAATGAAATAGGGTTTCCCAAGAGTAATAATTGGATCTTAAGAATCCCTTCATTTACAAACCTCTAATTGCAACACAACTCACCAAAACAAAAACACTTCCATACCCACTATTGACATCTCAGCTGAGTATGGATGAGAGGAAACCAATCCACCCTATCGAAACATCGTAGGGTCTAAAGTTTACACTTTGGAATGATTCCTAGCAAGTATCTCCTTCTCTCAGGGCCACATAGCTAAAGAGGTCGAGTAGAAAAACTCTTCTAGAAAGGTAAGGATCTGCTCTGACACTCCATCACACAACCTCATCATGAAAAAAATAGCCTAAGGAAATCACCCCGCAAACATTAATCCTATCTTATTTGGGAGGATCTGACAGACACAAATGGTTTTGGTCATTTACGAAAACACATCTTAGTAGGGAAAGCATCCATCTTCCTCATGAGTTTTAAGCTATGCCAAACTGCACCACATCCTCTTCTAGGGTGTCACATATATAGCTGAATACAAACACATGAGGCTACTAATGATAAATAAAGGGCCTCCCAAATGAACACTGGGTCATATTGGGGACTCTATTGTAACAAAAAAATAGGGTTCTACCAATACCATGTGTCACCCTAGTTAAACCTCAAGATAGAAGTATATGAATATAGTACCTCACTAAAGTGTCTAAAAATTACTAATAAGAAAGTATAACTGACATAAATAATACATCTATTCATCCTCATAGAATCTGGATCAAATGCCTCTATGTCCTATAGTTGTCCTTGACCGTGTCCTCCAACAACCTGAGCCGGTCACCGACCACCTGGGAGTGCTGGTGGAAACACCTCGATTCACCTGCCACCTCCTACAACTCTTCAATCTCCTCCTCCTCATCCAACACTTTGAAAAAACCATTTCTTCAAATGATTCCTCTTCCAATGAAGTTCGTCACCTAGCTCCTTCCCAGCAGCATGGTGGTTTATAAAATCAATACCAATATTTTACTATCTATAGTAAGAGTAAAATTACCTCTCCTACAATTGACATGATACTCATCACTACCCCTATGCTACATGCCTTTGTGTCTGGGTCTAGATATGGGTATTCCACTTTCACCATGATCCAATTACCTACTTTCTTCTATCTCCTACAAATTCCTTAGCGTCGGGACCATCAATGGGGGCCCCATAAAATTTTCCTTCATCCAAGAAACTCTCTACCACCAGAGCTCTCTCTAACATTCCATAATTGGTGGGAATACAGAATAGAATCACAGATGCATGGATCTCCCAATGTAAGCCCTTATTGAAAGTTTTTGCTCTAAAAAATGGATATCATATCATATCCAAGGAGTATCACAATAGGTTTTTGAACCATGCTGAAAACTTGACCACCTTAATGCTACCTTAAAAAATCTATATAAGATCATAGACATGAATTTATCTCAACATGTATGTGTAAAACACTTCCCTAAAGAGTTCCCCAAACTCCACTTAGGTGAGTGTGACCTCTTTATAGGACTACATCACTAAACTCACCATCTCCTGGACAAAACCTGAATAAGGTTTGACGCTACAACCACTATGTAATTGAGAGGTGTCCTCACTAAGTTGAAAAACAATGTGACTACCTCAAACCAGTTATCTTCTTCCTATGGGTTCATATCGTCTCCGAACCTTAGAGGTTTCTTCAGATGGAACTCATGTAGGGCACTCATCCTATGCCCATCCTCAGCTAAAATTGCTAGTGAAACCCACCTCTCAAAGGGTGGTAACAATACCGGTGGACCACCCAAAGGTAACTCCTTAGAATCAGTTCCCTATACTGAAGCCTCATCATGGGGTGGATTTTCATCACAATTACAACATAAAAGCATGTCTTCATGTTTTCAAAATGGCATCCTGAAATAGAATCAAAACACACCATAGTCAACAAGTAAATCTTGGAAGTTAACTCAATAACGAAATGAAAAACTAAAACCCTATCATATATGATTCATGTATCATTTATTTCTATTTTTTCAGTGCCCTAATGTACCAAGTCGAAATGAAAGTTATTGGAGTCTTGGTGAAAGGATACGTTAGCTGCTACACCGAAACTAGAACCTACTTCCTAAGAGATGAACTCGAAACATCCAAAATCTATCACTATGAAACCCATACCAATATCAGTACACTGTAGTCCCAATGTGGATCCCACTATGATACCACTCTATCACAACCCGACCTGATAGGGACCACGATGCAACTCTCTAATCTCGCCTCCAATTGGCCAGGGAATGGTGACTAGAACTGATTAGACATATCACTAACATGGGAGGAATTTCCAATTTATGTGTACACAAGCACACATCTCCAATATCACATAATGATGATATGTAAAAAAACATTAAGTATCTAATGAATACATATATCTATATCCCATAACCAGAGTATAACAAGAATCAAGGTAATTTGAAAGAAGGAAAAAACATCAGTAAAAGAAAACTACAAAATCATCCAACCTATTTTTAAGGAGGGGATCACTTTCAAAATCAACTACAAGAAAGATCATTAGACCAGCTCCAGTAAACACCTCGGTAGGTCTACCTCACTATGCTCTATTTTCCTCAGGCCCTACTTGGACTTTTTCAAAAGGAATGTGGTCTTCACAAGACAAAAAACATGTGTGGGCACAACCCATGCAATGGTGAGTATAAAAATACTCAGTACACACCTGAAAACCTGTAAAAGATAATAGGATAAACTGAAAAGAAATAGTCCACTCGACCAAGACAGAGGGAACCCAAAACAAGAGAGAAAATATTTATCAGAACATCCTCAGTTTTACATGATATTGCTACTCAATCTACAATTTGGGTCAACCCCGAAATGTGACCACACGGTAAGGACTCCACGAAATCACCCAAATATACTGGTATTAAACTCCAAGTCCCATGAGGATCAGAACTCATAGCCAGCAAAATGAGTTCTACTTGAGGCTCTAATGGTAACACATTAAACTAGAACAATAAACTCCATTAGATCAGCCATCCCATATGGCACCCATCCAGGAGATACACTCCATAAAGAAAAACTCCATCATTCCTAATTGTAAGTTTAAGAGAACGTGCTCCATCAAGAACATCTTACTGGGTCTAGCTCTAGTTCTCAACACCAGAGGTCCTGTCATTGTTACCTTGCACCCAGAGAAAGCTAAAGAACCCTTAATGAATAGTCCCACCCCTCACCACTGCACATAGTTAAGGGGGAATGCTCTAGACTATGCACTATGTGAATCCACTCTAATGAGGGGGAATGAAGGGCCCACACCATGCCACTGCCCTACAATCAAAGGAGTACTGCTCTTAAATAACATAAAAATTGATATATCTATAGTATGGAGAGTCCCATGCATCATTCTTTTGAGGGAGAACCAACCCTTAACTATTTATTGTTCATATCAAGTGGAGGACCTCGCACTTCATATATTTATCCAACAGCTGAGGGATCTCCGACTCCATTGGAGGAACTGCTCCCGCTGCTACATAGAGATGGGGGTGTACTACTAGGTATGTGAAGAACCGCATCATGGAACAACATGGGAGTACCACTAAGATAAAGGAGGACTTTCACCTTAATACAATAGGTGTGTACAACTCCATAGATCGAGGACCTTCACCCAATCCTTGTAGTAGAGTATCACTTAGAGAAGGGAGGACCCCCACCCAAATATGACATGGAGTACAACTCCATATATCAAGGACATGCACCATTACTCTGCAGGTTAATACCAATTTGTAGCTAGAGGACCCTAACCCTCGTATGAAAGGGGAGTGCTAACTCTTCTAACCCATTCACTATGGGAAACCCGCACCCTAACACGATAGGGGTGTACCAATACTGGGCTGGAGGACTCTATCCCTTTAACGATAGGGGAGTACCAAATCTACAGGAATAACACATATGAAGGAACCACTCCTTGGAATGATAGTGGATTACTAACTCCTATGATAGCGGACATGTTCCCTAACAATATTGGTGAGTACCCACCCTATCTATATGTCATATATAGAGGATCCACGCTATGGTACAACAAGGGATTACCAACTCCACATATGGAGTACCCTCACCCTATTCAAACTGGAGATTACCTACTCTACCTTTCATTGAGAATGGATGGACTTCACCCTTACATAGTAGGGGAGTAATGTCCAACTTTATGAACATCACGGGGAACCCACACCCTAGTCCATAAAGGTAATGACAACACCAAAGGAAACCAACCCAAAGGTAATAAACCATATCCCACAACATGGGGAGACCCATATCAACCTATGTAGAGAGGTAAGGGAAACTTGTTCCGTAAAGATACAATGGAGTATCAGTCTCAGCATCTCTCTTCATGAACCACACTAATCCCCATCATCGGCTTAGGATAGATTCACTATAATATTTCTTTATTTACGCTACCTCATATATCATACTTCTTAAATGAGGAAACTATTAGGTCTTATAATGAAAACCACTTAGGATAATCTATTCACAAGCCTGAATCCTTGTCCCAGAGATGTAGATACAGAAGGTGGAATACCCTAGGAGGATCTCTTAGGAGTACACAGTGTGCACTAGAGAACACACAATGTGTGATCCCACCGTTTTACCCAAATATATATCCTAAATAAATATTTTTTCAACCCATGTAGAGGTACATGACATTTAATTGTGGTACACATAATGTCCCTCTTCACACGAACCTTGTCCGTGTTCCACTTCTACACAGGCCGACCAACCATTTCCCTTACACACTGTGTATCACATACAACACGGTGTGTTCAAGATAAATAGCCACCTTCCAAGGTAGTTTTGGTATGTCTATGTAATAGAACCCATGCGCATGTACCATGGTTGGGAGTTAGTACATGACAATGTATTTTCACATAGGTAACCCAAGCCAGGTCCTATGGAGACTGAGTTTGGGGCACTACATGGTGTGTATCCCCAATACATGGTTTGTAGTCCCCAAATTTCATCTTCCCAGGATATGTAGGGCTACAAAGAGTGTGTCACTAAACTAAATTTTATGTTTATAGTAATTATAGACATTAATTACCTATAAAACACCCTAATTCATTTCATTCATCCCCAAAACCCACAAATAAACCTAGGAGGGATCGATAAAAATTATATTTGGGTTCTAGAAAATTAGAAAAATGCACAATGAAATGGATTAGGACTAAAACTCAAATACACCTACATATATGGAGATGCATTGATTCTTTTTATGAAGAAATATTCCCATATGATGCTTCTCCTCAATTTGATGATGATATGTGTCAAAAAAAAAGGGATCAATGACACTGTGTCACTTCAATTTGGAGTTGGTTTCAGTCATCACCAAAGGGAGGATATGTTGAGAAGGATATGAGGGATATAATTTATTATTCCGTGCACTAAACATGAGAGGGTGTGGGAATATTAGTTTTCGGTTTTAAATTAATTATTTAAACATTAATTTAATCAATTAATTCACCATGCATCACCCCCTAACTCACCTCCATCCAAAAATCATGACTGAGAAAACATTTTATCGAACATTGGGTAAACATGAAATTCTAAACTAAACTTTCCCCTCATTAATCTAATATAAGACTCTGTATGGGAGTTATTTAAGTTTCAAATGAAACTAATCACTGGTGAAAAAATATGTTTAATATGTTTAATAACATTGCATCGAGGCTCCTCGGCCCCCGGCTTCCCGTTCCAACTCTGTGCCCGACTTCAAAAATATTTTCTGGACTATTACAAAATTTCATGGGTCAAAACAAACATAATTACACTTATTTAAACGATTTTTGTTGTATAGATACCTATTTATTATAATTTCCTGGCATAAGGCCATGGCGATAAGGATATCATGATGCCACAGATCGCGATGTCTAACAATAATCATTTATATCATTTTGAATTTAGTTATTAATATCAATGAGATTATTGTATTTATATTATCAATTAATTCATTTTATTCTCATGTTAATGTTTAAATGGTATGTGTTTTTAGATATTTAACTTTCATTCATGATTACACCTTATTTACTCAAGTTAGATTCCACTGTATTTATCACTTAATGAGCATATAAGTTCACTCTTTATTTGTATTTCTTTCTCCAAGATATGAAGAAGGAAATTATGAATAATATCAAGCACTATAAAATATTTATTATGATATTTATTTATATTTCCAATTTAATATGGGAGTATTTTATGTATCTAGTTTTCCAAGACTATTATACTGATTGATCTTGCAAGGTGAGATCCCTTGTATCTTTTCTTAATTCAATAAAGTAGAAATAAAAGTTAATTTTTTTATCTGGGTTTCTATTGTTGGTATTAAAGGTATATTAGTGTAATCCATGGGAGAGGGATTTTATATGAACATAGCTGGCATGAAAATTATGATAATCTATTATAGTATTTGATAAATTTTAAAATTTATTTTCATTTTATGGAACAATATTCATGGGTAAAATGAGATAACAGAATGTGTGATATTTTTTTAGTGATGGAACCTAATTGAA
Organism: Viscum album; assembly: GCA_963277665.1. Classification (NCBI taxonomy): domain Eukaryota; kingdom Viridiplantae; phylum Streptophyta; class Magnoliopsida; order Santalales; family Viscaceae; genus Viscum; species Viscum album. The sequence goes on along the minus strand of OY728122.1, from coordinate 724,013,858 downwards.
GAAGAGAATTAAAACCAATAGTCAATTTGGGGATTTCCCTATTGAGAAATCTGATACATCTTGTGTCAAAACTGAAAAGATTATGGTTATATTAGGGCAACATTCTTAGTTTATGATGAGTAACCATGCCCTTATAGAGAATCCTTCTATTCCACAACATGATTCACATATGTTGGATCACTTTATATGATAGAATCCATATAATTTTAATAGAACTACTAATCCATTATTAGTTTGAATGTGAATTAATTCCTTCTATAAGATATTCTTGATTGGGAAGATAAATTCGATATTCCAAATCAAACTATGATATTCAATTAATGAAAGGCTGGAAATAAAACTCCAATGTAAATTTCTTCCATTATATGTGTTTCACTACATATTCACAAGGGATATTTATCTCATATTTTTGGGGATAAAATAATCATTGATGATATTCCTATTTTGTGGGAGTATGTGGATGTCTTTCCCAAATAGTTTCTCAGTCTTCCCCTGAATTGTGAAGTTGAGTTTTCAATTGAATTAATACCTAGTTCCACACCTATTTCAAATACTCCATGTAGAATGTCCCAGATTGAGATATAATAATTGAAGAATAAACTCTAGGAGAAACTAGATATTGGATTCATTTTACCTAGTTTTTCACCATGAGGTGCAAATGTTCTTTTTGTTAATAAAAAATATGGGACAATGCCTATTTTCATTTATTATTGGGAACATAAAAATATCACTATTAAGAAAGATTTTCCTCTACCCCATATTGTAGTTTTATTTGATCAATTTTGAGGAGTTAAATAGTTTTCCAAGATTGATCTGTCTTCTAGATATCATCAACTAAGGGTCAAAAAGGAGGATATACCCAAGAAAACCTTCTTTATGTGGAATGGTCATTATGATTTTATATTAATTCCATTTTTACTTACCAATGATCCTTTTATCTTCATGGATTTAATGTATAGATTCTTTATATTTCAAATTCATCAGTTTTTTGTTGTCTTTATATTTGATATTCTTATATATGTGATGTTCAAGGAAGAGAAAGAAAAATATTTAATGATTGCATTGATGGATCTGAGGAAGGATAATTTTTATGAAACATTTACCTAGTGTGAATTTTGGATAAAATAATGTCTCATTAATGGGAAATATAATTTCAGGTGAGGTTATATATGTGGACCCTTTAATGACAAAAAATTATTAAAAAATGGAATAAAACAACCAGAGTAACCAAGATACAAAGTTTTCTTGGATTGTATGGACACTACCAATTATTTTTGAGATATTTCTCATGACTATCTAATAGAATCACTATGTTGAATGGTATGAGGATTATGTTATTTTGGATAGATGAATGTGAGGATAATTCTAGTGAACCAAAGAGATGTTTGTTCAATGCACCTATACTTACATGACGCTATTTTAGAATGAGTTTGTGGTATATAGTGATGCATTAAGGAAGGGAATCAGATGCTTCCTCATAAATAATTATATAATGATAGCTTATGCCTATTTATAATTTAAAATTCAAGAGAAAAATTACCTTATTCATGAATTAGAGATCAAAAAAGAATTTTTTTCATTAATGATATGGAAGGATTATATTTATTGTGAAAGTTGTGAAATATAATATAATATTCAATGATTTAAGAATGTATTTACATAGAAATGGTTGAATATGAACCATAAAAGATGGTTGTAGTTGATAAAATATTATGACTACTCAATACATTGCCACATTTTGAAGGTGAAAAAGGTTACTAGTCCTTTTAGTGAGAAATAACATGCTGGTTTGTCTATGATATGGATTGAAATAGATCCAATATTTATAGATTTTTAGAAGTTTGATCTTGAAGTTTTATTGAAAGGGTAAATACATTATCTTTATTAGATGATGTTTTAACCATCCATCCATGAAAGGATTCAGAATGATAGAAAGGATATATGGAATTATAGAAAATATTAGGAACTTTATTATGTTCAATGATGATCATGCTATAATGATAAGGATAAGGAACCATGTATGTGTTATATCAATACATATTTCAAGAATAAGATATTGTATGAAACCCATAGTTCATCATTCTCTATTCATCATGGAAGTACAAAGATGCATAGATATTTGATAGAGTATTTATATTGTGATAACATGAAAAGTTATATTACGGATTATGTATCCTGATAACTAGTGTTTCATAAAGTTAATTGTAAGAGATATAATGATATGGGGTTGTTATAACCATTACCTAAACTAGATTGGAAAATAGAAAAAATTACTAAGTATGTCAACATTATACTCATCAAAACTTCTCAAGGCTATAATTATTTTTGGGTTGTAGTTGACTACCATATGAATTCAGAACACTTCAATTTAATTAGGGAATATTTCTATCTTGATCATATTACTTGGTTCGAAATTAAGGTAGTTTTGATATTTCATGGAGTACCAATATCAATCAATTCTGATCAAGATCTAAGGTTTACCTTGATGTTCAAGAGAAGTCTGTAGCATGATTTGGATAAAAAGTTGAGTTTTCAGAAATGATTATCATGCTTATATATATGGTTACTCTAATAAGACCATTCAAACATAGGAATACATATTAAAATATTTCTCTATGAATTTAGAAGGTGATGAGGAGAAAAAAAATCCATTTGTAGGATTTTCTTACAAAAAAAGATTTCACTCGAACATTTGGAAGGATCCTTATGAATAACTCTATTGAAGGAAGTGAATAAATGAAATGTTATAGAGAGAAGTTGGAGAAGGAAATTTATTAAGACATAATATAGCTAAATAAATAGTAGATATGTTTAAATACATTTAATAACACATATGGAAAGCTCATAGTTGATAAAACTTTATGATAATAATCATCAGAAAGATTATGAGTTTGATGTTGGTGAAAAGGTATTCATATGAATATGTAATTGGAAGAAGGTTATCATATATGTAATAAGGGAAATCTTATCCCTATATATGTCATTCCCTTTTTAGTTCTGGATCATGTTAAGATGGTAGCTTATCTCTTGGATCATCCACCTAATCTCTCTCATTTTAATGATGCATTCAATACATCTCTCTTGAGAATGTACACACCAGATGATTCACTAGAACTAAAAATAGTGGTTCTACCATTAGAGAATGATCTATCTTATAAGGCATAAACATTGGAGATTTTTGATCATATAGAGAAAGTGATACAAAACAAGCCCACTCACTTGGTTAATGTTTTGTAGCGAAGTCATAAAATTGAAGAATCTATATGGGAACATGATGAAGTGACATAGTAAAATTATCCACTTTGGTTTACTTCAAAATGATGAAATTTTGACAGAATAATTATATAAGGGGCTATACTGTAACACCATGAGATTTTATGATATATTTTTATTTAAATTAATTTAATTTCTTTGATATCCGGCGATACAAGATACCTTGAGTCTAAATGAACTGTAATACAGTATATCATTATAACCTAGATATTAAAATTGAAGGTATAAATAGGAATAAAAAATTATATTAAAAGATATATATAAACGTTTTATATAATTAAAATTATTTTATTAATGTATAATAAATTAGTATTAAATTTTCAGTAAAGTCATTTTGTTTTTCAGAAATAAATTTTCTTCAAAAATGGTTTTTACTACCTTTAGTGAGAAAATTTTGTAATTTTTTCTCCTTTATAAATTTTCTTACCAAAAAAATATATCATTTTTAATTAATCATATCAAAATTTACTTAGAAATAATTTTTGTAAATTTTCTATGAATTTTTAATTTTTTGGCTAATAGTGAAAAATAATAATTTCCAGTAAAAAGTGTCTTTTCATTTAAATCATTTACAAAGTGGTATTGTAATTTAAAATTGTTTAAAATTAAAATTAGTTCATTTATATTATTAATAATTTAACTAATGTTTTTTTAATAAATCTTATGGGACATTTGTTTATTACAACATTATATACTTAAGAAGATATTTATTTTGGAAAACTGTTTTTCATCATGTTTTGCAAGTTTAATTTTAAATTAAATTCAACCACTTAGATGAATAAAATTTAATTTAATGGATTCAGTATTTGGAATCATATTAATGATTAAATTTCAAAAAATTTAACATTATATTTTTCATTATGAATATTAACTATAGTAAATATTTTCCACTTTTGTAAAATAGGTAAAACTGGGTTAAACCATCGAGTGAATATTCAAAATATAATAGTTTTATTTATCTTATATATGGGATTTTAAACCAAATATAAATATAGGGATTTAAATATATTTTTTTAAAATATTATTTTCAATTTTGGATCCCATTCTTGAATTTGGTGACGATAAGTTACATTTTATTCTAATTTAATACTATTTTGGGTCACTGAATTTAATGGAGATGTCAGATGATTCTATTTGGTTTTTTATTAATCCAAAAGAATAAAAATATTTCTATTTTATTTTTTAACATAAAATTTCATGGATAATAACTTATTACATTATTTCAAGGTGAAATGATTTTTATGCATAAAGAATGTATTACCTAAAAAAATGTTTTTCAAAAGTTCTTTAATATTATATTAAAAGAAATGTATTCCAACCATATAAAATTAATATTATAAAATGGAATCCAAATTTTGAATTAAAATCTATATATTTTTTTATAGGGACAGTTTTTTTTAATATAAATATAATATCATGGTAATAGTCAATTTATCTTAATTAATGTTAAAATGGGATTAAAATTATTTAACTAGAAAATAAGGATAATTTTTTTTAAAAAAAACATCGTCAAATGTTATTTTTTGAGTTTTTCGGAAAATATGATATCTTTTATAAGAATATTTGGTTCGTTAGTTCTACTTTATATGATTATCAAGTATATATTATTTAATAATTTATAAAATTCCAAGTCTGTTCTTTCCCTCCCTTATAAAAGGATACTACATCTCCTATCTTCTATAGAGTTAAAGAGTTTTATATCATATCCATTCTCTACTATAATACCTTCATAACATTCATCATAATGACATAGATCTTATGTATATTCCAATAGACCGTTTTTCATGGTTAAACATATAATCCAAATGGATTTTCTCAATGAAGAAGCTATTACTCTTAACCGAGTACATTCAATTTTATTTATTCTTATAGTTCCTATAAACCATTTGTAACCACACTAAAATAATTGCTTCAGTATCATAAATATACATAGATGTTATTTTTATCACTTTACAACCATTTTCTACTTCTCTTCCATATTATGAAAAGAGAAAATATCCCTTGTGTGTACGTACGGCTTACCGTATCTAGGTAATAGTGTAATTCATTATTCATAACAATTTTAAATGGATGGTTATAAATATTTAAATAATGAATATATATGGTATTTATGAAATAATTATCAACTAGGAAATATAATATATCATTTACCTTTTTATTCTCCCACTTGTAAAAAAATGATAATGTTGCTCGTTCATATCTCTGGACTACCACCTCCATGAAGTGATGTGATCCATTTTTCTGTCAACCTTGCATGGATTATTATATATATATATATAATGAATATATATGATATATATCATGATAAAATTTATGGAGATAATGAACATATGATAAAGATACATGGAATAAAACCAAAAAAACAAAATGTTTATAAAAAATGAAATAATTGACACAAAAAAAGACAATTTTAATAAGGAATATACTATATATACCAATCCGGGCATTCATACTGCCACTTGTCAAACTCCCGTTCTTCCACAACATTTTCTCCTTATATTTCATTACTCCAAATCTCCAAATCGACCCTCTCCCACATGGTACCACTTACTTCCTGCATATCCCTATCCTGCTCCCATTTAGTTGTTCCGGGTCCTGACCTACTCTCCCCTCAAGACCTTGCCTCCATCGTCCTATCTTTCATGGTCAATCCGCAATCAGCTGACCTCCGTCTCTGACATCCACTTTCTACTAGTTTCTACTCTACCCTCCTGTGTTTTCATTCTCCATCTCACCATCGAGATTGAGTTCTTTGAGACCTAAGGTACCCACAAAACCGCGAGGTCAGGGTCATCCTCCTATAGGTTTCCCTATAGCCTGTCGAACTCCTACTCTATCTTTCTCCATATAATGGTGTCACCATTCCTCCACATCAGTTTCATTATCCCACTCTAATTTTCGTTCATTGCTTCTCTGGCTCAGGATCTTGCATCTGACTATTTCTTCATCTTCAACCACCTACTCCTCCTCTGCGTGCTGCTGTTTTCATGTTACATGTGAAAGTTGATTCCTCCATCCTTCCTTCAGATTACTACTAATTCTTCAACCTACTAATTCTCACCATTCTACGAATGTTTTCTAGTTATAGGTGAACATCGATTCCAACCTACTCACCTCTGATGGTTCCTTAAACTTAGACCACCAACACATAATCATTTTCCCACCTCACTCGGTTTACTGCTGAAAAACAACTCCTCTATCCTCTCCTCGAATTATAGATAAATCCCTAATACCAAGATCATTGAAACCATCTTCAATGATCTTAAAGATCCATAAAAGGGTACATTCTGCTAATATTATTAATCAATCCTCCCAATTCCTAGATACATTTCCCAATCTGTTTTAATTTTACTAATTTGGGTTACATATTTCATCCTCAAAAAATATTAAAATACATCTTCTATACTATTTCACAGTTTACACACTGTGCTTCTTTTGCTTTGCCAATCTACTATCATCTATAAATTTCCCCAGGGTAGATATTGATTTCTTTCCACCAGATGAGAGCATCCTACAGTTTAGTTATGTGTAAATTATTTCACTCAATACACAATTTTTCCACTTTTATTGATGAAGATTTCATGTAGTTATTATTTAATTTTTTATAAATAACTCTGATTACATTAATAGTGGACTTACTGTCTATTCAACTTAAATGTTTTTCCTTTCACTCTATTGATACAAAATTTCACTACAATTATAGGATACTACCACTATTTATTTTGAATATTAGATATCCAAAATGAGCGTCTCATTGATTCCATTATTTTTTTTTACATTTGGATGGTTTGATTCTCTTAAATTTTTGTACAAATTAATGGTTATAAACGATTGATTCATCTATGATTTTAGGTGGACACCTCCAATATATTACATCATATCAACGATCTTTTCCATGTTTTTCAATGTTGTTTACATGTTGACATCCTTCAAATTACCTCTTAACTGTTTAGATATTATTTGTTTTTGAATTGTTTGACTAAAAATTAGTAAATATTATTATTATGGAAAACTCTTTATTCTATTAATGAAGTATCATCATACCTTTCTTCATCACTTGCCTTATAGTACTAACGAATCCCATACATTTTTTATTTTATAATGTTTTTCAATCGCCAAATAGACAGTATTTCATTGTACAGGTGATGAGAATATTAAATTCAGGTTTCTATACATTTAATAATGTTTTATTTATCTTAATTTACCTATGTTTTATAGGGGGTTTTTAGTGATTACTATATTAGATATTGTAAAAACAGCTACTATTAATGATACTATTTATGGTTTTTTCAGTCTACTCATTGATTCATGAAATTCGACTACATATTATTCTATAAGTTATCATTTCACAGTAGTCATGAATTTATTTACCAGCACATTCACTTGTCATGTTGGATTTTATAATTTCTATTATCTACTTACATGGTTCAAAAAAATAATTACTTATCACATTAAAATGTTTCATATGCCATCTACGGTTTTTATATTTCCATTCTCTAATTCTTTTATTCCTTTTGTTGATGTGGTTTTGAAATTTTTGATAGACTACAAATACGAAAGATAAAACCAGTTAAGTGGAATGTTGAATCAGGTTTCACTCCAATATATTAATTTTAGTATGTGGAAGTATATTTTTGAATGTTTTGGATACATTGAAAAATATCATTTGGGATTAAATTTTTAATTTGTGAATGTTTTTGATGCTCTAATTTTTTTTACATATTTATTGTTTGATGCTCTAAATTTTTTGTACATATTTATGGTTATAAACAGTGACTGATCTCTGATTTGTAGTGGAAGACTCCTATACATGCCTTCCTATCAACAATCTTTACCATGTTCACCAATGTTGTTCCGGTGTTGAGCTCCTCTAAATCACCTCTCAACTGTTGAGAAATTGTTAGTTTTTGAATTCATTGACTAACCATCAGTAAATACTATTATTCCAGATAAAAATTTATTATATTCATGTAGTATCATCATACCATTCTTCATAACTTGTCTTACAGTACTAATGAATCCCATACATTTAATATTTTATATTGTTTTTCTATCACTATATAGATATTATTTCATCGTATAGGCGATGATAATACTATGGTTTGTTTTCTATTTAGTTCATACAGTTTAATTTCTTTTGCTTTAGCTGTGTTTCATATTTGTTTTTTAGTGCTGACAATATTAGATATTCCAAACAGTGCTACTATTAATGATACTGTTAATGGTTATTTTATTCTCTTCTTCGATTCTTGTAACTTACCTTAATGTTATTCTCTAAATTAATATCTCACAGTTTCCATGAATTTCTTTTACAACACATTCATTTTTCATGTTGGGTTTTTTAATTTATATCATCTACTAAATTGGATCAAACAACAAATTTATTTTCATGGTCTCAACAATGAAGATCACCCATCAAAGCCAAGCTGTGATGATTTCATCTATATAGTAAGGAAATTTTGAATTTTTTAAAATTAATGCCCTTATGTTTCATTTCTTATTATACATGTACTTATTTTTTATATGGCTTCAATGTAGAATTTAATGGTGATATTGATTCTCACACTACAACAAGATGAAATCTGGACTCCAAAATATTTGTTATTAAATTTCATGTTGTTAGGTCTTTTAATGTGGTGAGAGATATATGTTGAAGGTTTTTGGCATGGGATAATGTCTCTAATCACTAGGAATATATCCGACAGCCCCTCCACCTACCCATTACTTGTGTATATTCAGGATGGAATTAAAACAAACAATACAACACTCTTGATCTTCTCTAAAGGCTCAGTTCAGGTTTTCATGCATGCTGAATATTGAGTTTCATTTTTATATTTATTATCATTATTTAAAAATTAAAATGAATTTGGTTTTCATCATCTACTATATATACTAATCCTAGATTTCCATCTACCACGTGTCACAGTCACCTTCATCCACATCGTTTTTTTCATACATGTCCTTCAACCACTTCTCAGCGTCGCCCCTCTGCGTGGATCTCATCCTTTCTATGCTCCCGCTCCCATGGAGGTTTTCAGGCATCACATCCCCAGCTCTGAAATTCTCTCCACTATGATTAGGGTTCCAGACGAAATCTGCTCAACCACTGCCTCTATATACTCTATCGGCTACAGCCTCTCCCCCATAGTTCTTGCCACCTACGTCCCCTATTTTTTTAGTCCTCCTCTACGGTTACCTATAGAGGTTCTACCTCAAATCCATTTACTCCATTTCCATGCGACTCATTTCGTTCACATCATTCCCTTTACCACTTGGGGTTTTTTAATCGTTGACCTAGGCTTTACACTAAATATGAATACCATATTCGTCACCTCTGATTCGTTCATCTTCTTCAACCACCAAATTCTACTCGTACTACTACTGTTGTCCAGTTATCTATAAATTTTGAATTCTGTGACATATTTTATGACTAAAGCTTCAACTTCATGCACTATGACCTGATCCGTTGAGCGCTTATGTCAGCTTCCAAGAGAGATTAAACTATTGTATCATCGGGACATGAATATGGTAAATATATAAACTCTTTACTGACATGTTTCTTCCATAAGTCTCGTGTTTTAGGTGATAGATGAATCCTTCCTATAATAATTCATTTAACTCTAATGAAATTTCCACTACGGTAACATTCTCCTTTGGTTCCCCTAGCACAATCCATTCCACATTCTTTATCACCATCCACTATTGCAGATGTATTTTTCCAATTTCTTCATGAAGCCCTTCCCATCAAAAATAGTTTATTCAAATATCTTACCAATCTAAAATTTCAAAGCAGGTATAGTCTCCTAATATCATTGAAATTTACTCTGTTTTTTCCAAAATCCTTTATTTGGAGTTAAACTAGATGTAATGAGACTATGATACTATAGTTCTAATATTTTGATACTCCATCTTCCCCTACCATACATCTATTCGGCCATTATTTCTTCAACAATCATTCTAAGGAGGGGTTTTCTTGATTTCCTCATCACATCAAAGTCTTTTACCTAATCCAATATGTTTAACCTATTCCATTCAATATAGAATTCATGAAGTAGAATTTCTTTTATTAATTTCAGGATATTTATTTTCATCGAATAAAAACTTTCTTCATTGGAAATTGTTGGTTCAGATAAAGTTGGTACTTGATTCCACTATGTCTATCACAAAATTCATTGTCATACTTCTGATTTTATATGTTAATTCATACTGAAATTATTGATTCTATCTTGTATGATCAAGACTTAGTAGAAATTTTATTTTTTCAGGTTTTGGATGTGTGAATTATATTGAATTCAGGAAATGAGTTTTCATTGAAGAACATGTTTTGGGATGTGAAGGAGATGGTTCAGAACCTTATCGTTCTTCTGAACATAATAGCTACAAAGTGGTTTTTATCAATAATAATGACAACTACATAAACATCAATAGTGACACCTTAGAAGACAATCAAGTATGTGTATAATTATTACTTATTTACTTTGAAAGAATAAAATATCAAAACATTACAGTTTTATTCGTTACTATACTTGAAGATCAAAAAAGTGCGTCCTCAATAGTAAGCAGTGTGGTTGATTATATCCAGGTACCATATCATTCAATTTTTTAATTTTTTTTCCTAAAAAATTAATATAACTTTACTGACATATTCTTTTTAACGTTTCATAATAGGCTCATGAAATTGTTAGGTCCTCTCTTGGGACATTGCACTCCTATGATTCATATACTATGCATTTCTAGAACATTAATTTTTATTACTACTACAGTGTTCTGGTTAATTCTTAGATTGGATTTTCATATTTAAATATTCATTACTTATTAATTTATATAATTTTATTCTCATCTACAGAGTTTATTTTCTAGAAAATGATACTAAATACATATTTCAAACACACTTTCTTCCTGGAAGACTTCGCAAAAATAATTCAGTTGAAAAAACTATACTAATATGTAGTTCATAAATTATTGTTCAATAAAATATTGGGTTTTAACATTATTTATTGACATTATTCCTTTTCCCAATTCACAATTTTTATTATAACAAACACACCTACCATGTATTAGTCTTTCAATTAATATTACACTACACGCATGACTCTTTCTATGGATCCTATTTACTTTTCGGGTCGGATGGAGCAAGTAATGGAATGTGGTGAAGAAAAGCATAGGTTCTGACACCCAATGGCCAAAAATCATGACTTTAATGCATTTGGAAATGATTTTCAATCTCCATTCAAGGGTAGGAAAAAGTTTTCCTGTATCATATGTTCAAATATTTAATTGTTGTGTCCAGAAATTATCCACTCCTATTCCATTATAATTTACCATCAATTTCTAATTACAAATTAATAAACATTACTGTTACTAGGTAACTATTATAAATAGAATTCTATTTTCAAATAGAGGTTATAAATTATGTTGAGGGTCATTTTATTTTGTTTCAATTGATGGTTTCTTTTTTGTATAGATATTTTTTGACTGGATTCAATGTAATAATGCAGTCAGACACAATCTTTCACTGACTAGTGACTCCACACCACCATCATCTAATGCCACTAATCTTCATATTCGGATAAAGTAAAACATAATTAAAAAAATAGACGCAGTCAACTAAAGGGTTGTCTTGTAGTACTTATCTATTTTGGAATCACATTTTCTATAGTTTGGAAGTTTCAAATGGCCTATTACAAATAATTTCTCCAATTTTATGTCTACATATACCATAGTTTACTAATACACAATAATGAATTTATAAAATCAGAAAATCAATTTCCTTGATGGGAAATTTATATACATTAAAATAGATAATCCATGATCTGATATGTAATTATAGTTTCCAATAATTTATTGTTATCATATTATGGTTTCTCAATTTTTTTCCACTTGGATAGATTTACCATTCTAGGACTCATCGCTATTTTTTTCAGTCAAAAAATTTCCTTTATTTTTTAGTTTTAATGTTTTTTCCATTACAAAATATTTCTCATTATCTGAATTATGATTTGTATTTCCGGTATAACATAATTTCAATATTCTAAATTATTATTTATGTTTCCTGTTAAACTAATTATCTATATTGTTATTAAGCATTTTTTTCAGACTAAAATAGATTTCAATATTTATGATTATAGATATCTATTTCCTTTAAAAAGTGTACCCAATTTATGTCTTCCTTTGTTTGTTTCCATTGTTACTGATTTCCTATTTTATGATTAAGCATTTTTTTCCAGTTAATTTTTTTGTAAGTTGATTTGTCATGTATGATTATTACAAAAAGAAAACCCATTTGATTATGTCATGTCTGATTCCAGTATACCAGATTAAAAAAAATTATATTATTAATGTTTCCCTCTAGTATAATTGAAATTCCCTTTTATGAAATCTTATTATCTATTCCTGTTAAACAGATAAACCATTTTCTGAATATTGATGTTTGTTTCCATATTTATCATTTTATGACTACACATGTTTCATTCCAGAAAAAATGATATCCTATTTAACGATATCTCAAGTTTTTTGTTAATATAAAATAAGAGTATAATGTGAAGCCAACATTGAGGTATGGGGCTACAATTCATCATTATATCATAGATAAGCATCTAAAGATAGATATGTCAGTTGTTTTTTTCTTAATGGAATTATTCAGATTGTACATACTATAATGTTCTTCTGTTACATGTCACTAGTTATTTTATAATACTAATATGTGTCATTTACTCACATTCATGTTTAATTAAATATTGCATAGATTAGTATACATTCATGTTTTTCCACTGATTTCATTTTCATATACTGTAAAAGATGTAATTGTTTTGTTAAGAAATTATTTTTTCTCTGTATTTTATTTCATTACCCCTGCATATCATTTTTTCGCTCCATTTCCCATTATTTTATTTCATTTCCTCAACTACATTTCCCTCCTTGAAAATCATTTCTTCCATTTAATTTCCACCTATATTTCTTTATATGTTTTTACTCTATTTTTTAATCTTTCTAATTTTTCACTGCATTTCCCATAGTGTGGTGTCATTAAGTATGATTTTTTTGTTAGTGTTTTTTTAACAGAATAAATTCTTCTTATCCAAAAGATTCTACAGGTTAGTATGTTGTAATTAAGTGTGACTATTTTTCCTAACCAATAATGTGAAGGTCAACATACCAGTTGTATGGATGAATCAACCACCTAGGTATGATATTTTCAATATAATGAATGAAACTATTGTTTTCTTGGAAATTACCTCTCATTATTATGAATTGCCTCACTCTGTAGATCTTGGGAATACAAGGAGCATTGATGCATAAAGGGATCTGCTTTATCTGATCACACCCATCCCGTGTGGCACTCAGAAGAAGGTTAGTCAATTTCTTCAGGGTTTCATTCAAACTCTGTCATGTTCATTATTGGATTTTCGATACACATCACCTTATATTTCTACAGATTCACTCTCAGTTCAAAATGTTGTGATTCTCTTTAACTCCACCAGGAGTGGTTTCTAGAATTAAGGGTTTGTTTATAAATTTATAAATGAAATAGTGTTATGTTATGATTGGTTATATTGATGGGGATGTTTTTGATAATATGATTTATCAGGTACAATGTTTGGATTCTTTGAATATAGATTTTGGCTCCAAATTATGATATCCATAGGGTGGTTCCAAATGGTGATTTCAAATGGTAGATCTAGATGGAGTTTTTTATATTGTAGATTTCATATGTTCATCAACTAGAGGGTGTTGTATTTTCCATTACTGCATTTGTTCTTGTGGGTATTTATTTAAAGGATATGTCTTTTAAATGTTTTATCCCTATAATTATCATCACTCCAATGTGGCCAGTATTGTGATATTTTGACAGGGTTTTTTAGGTTAATATAGAACCATCAGGTATGGTATATCAATGATATGGATAGATGAGTACCTATAGTTTTAGTACAAATAAAATGAAAAAATATGTACTTTTTAAAATTTTATATTTTCTTGACCTTTATAACAATATAAAAAATAAGGAACTATGTTATCTTATATTATAAGATGTTATTATGGAAGAATACAAGTAAGATATAAGTAAAATAACAATAAATTTGTAGTGTAATTAATGATATGTAACACATTGATTGATGTTATTTACCCCCACATTTTATCTTATATTTATCTTACATGAAATTTTATCATGTAACATTAAACAATAGTTTTTGATGAAATATGGATACAAGTAAAAAACCTATATACCAAAAAAACAATTAAACAATTATATAAATCCATTTATAGTCAACAAATGAGAATTCCATAAATCATTGATATATATATATATATATATATGTTTTATGGCGTAAATTTTATATTAGGTTTTGATAAGTAAGGATATCATATTAACAAAATTTACTCAAAATGTGTCACATATTGGCTTTCAAAATAAAATGCACCACATTATACAAATATTCTTCCTCAAAATTTAAAAATTAATATACTTTTACTCTCCTATTTCTTTGTCCACTATTTGAAGGGCGTCTTCATATTCAATGAAATTATTTTCCATTAACATAAATAATTTATTTCTAATTAATTTTTTTCTACATTATTGTTTATTCTCAAATATTATAAATATTAATCTCTTATATAAAGAAAAACCATTAATCTATTGCAAAGTGAAATAGTACATGTGAGTACCAGTTATTAATAAAATCATAGTAGAATGTCATAAGAGGATCATATAAGATATGAAAATTATGTATATGGTTCTAGCATATAATATTAATAAATCTTAATTTTTTATATAGGATTTTAAAATAAATTATGATTAAATTCAAACTTCAGGTAAGAGATTTCATCTCAATTTCTATTCCATTGATTAAACATTTGTTATTATGGAGATATTTTATTATTTTTAGTTTATATACTACCATTATTATGTATTTAATAGTAATATACATTTATTAAGGGTGACAAAAGTTTCAATTCATGTTTAATCTTTCAAGGGGTTATAATTTAAAAGTTATGAATTAGGAAAGATACTTTTTTACAATCTATTTTTTGGGATTGATTTTATTTTTAATTGAATTAAACTATAATTTATACTTCATAAACTCCATATATTTAAATTTATCCTAGATATCTAAGGAGATTTAATAATTTCTTCAAAAATTTCCTCTCTTTCAAAAAAATCAAGAAAATAAATGTTTAAAATAATAGTCGATCTTATTTTTCTTTTTGATCATGTATATTTTCTTTAATATTTATATTTTTTGAATTTCTTTTTACAATTTTTTATTTACTCTTGTGATTTGTAGTGAAATGTTTATGTTATCTTTGTCTTTAAATGGGTTTTAAAAGAATATTTCTAATATTATCTAAAGGGTTTACTTGTTATTTTCATTTTAGAATCTCAAAAAGAATATTTTTAATCATATATAGTGTTAATGGACCGCCCCTCCCTAACCATTTTATAATATTTAGCTTCTTCTAGATGTTTAAAATGGTCTTGAAAAGAAATATATTTAATGAAATATTATTTTATTGTTTTCTTCCATTTTAAATATTTATCAATAGGACATGATTTTAGTGAAAAAACTATATTTCTGATGAATTTCTAGTCATGTTTTACCTCTTATTAATTTTTGGGAAATTATCTTTCTCTTGGAAGATTCATTTTCTTGTGATAATGTTTTATTAGAAATTACATTTCCCTTAAATATACATATTATTTTCATCAGGGATATGATTATTTCTTAAACCTTGTACCATTTCTATATATGGTGTTTTACTATGAATGTAATTTGATTGATTGAGGAAATATTGATATTTCATATTCCTTACCCAAGACAAATATTTATTAATAAGACTAATTCTTTATGAATTAAACAGAAATTTTAATTTATAAGGAATGCACTAGACATGCAGTGATGGGTGGATCTTGGTTACAAATAGCCCGTTCATGCGTCAATAGGTCTCATGAGATAGACCATTTGGATAGAATCATTAAATGGGTTTTTGGTATATACCTACTCATCGATTTAATTATATTGGAAAAATTCCATGATAATAAAGATATCATGGTGTATGAGATTATGAAGCACAAAATTAAGAGTTTCCTTCATTGAGAATATAGTTATTATTATTCATGAGATTAATTCTTTTATATATTCAAAGAATTCATTTTGTACTCAAGTTATTGATTTAATTTCATGTGTTTTTTATTATTTAAATTACCTGTGAATTAGTATTTATTAATTCATTATTTTGTTTTTCATATTAAAATATTTATTTAATATGTCTACCATTTAAATTTCATTTATACCCCTTGTTTTATATACTATTTATTATGCTGGTTATATTTTTTTTCAGGTCGCAGTTAGTTTGAGGAATGGTCTTTGTGCTTACCTGCTTTGTATGGTGGAAATCCTTGTTTTATTACCAGGATGTATTTGCACCATAGATTAACTCCACCACCCCTTAGATGATATCATTCCATTTGTTTTGAGTAATCTGTTTGAACCACTATTTTGTTGTTGGTTTCAGTTTAACACAAGCTCAGTGGCATCCATGTATTTGGAGATTAGTTATGGAATCATCACATGTAGGGGGTTTCATCACCCCTGACCACGTTGTTTCCCAAGACCAATACTCCGAATTCATATTTCTCTCATAGAAATGTTCTTCGATCTTCCTCATTAAACCCTAGATTTTGGGTTCTATTTCTGTGCTTTACCTTCTTTTTTTGGATCATTCATCCTTGCATGTTATTCTCCCTCAGCCCTATCATGTGGCCGATTCATGGTGGAGACAATGAACATTCCTGATGGAAGATATGTGGCTCTTGGTGATGATTTCTAGAACCATAACAAAATCAAACCACAACTTCTACTTCAGATCTGAATGACAATGATGCATGCCTTCATAGCTTTAAGAGATCATGACAACTAGACTTTTCTATATCCATCACTGTAGTTATATGGCTGTAAATTCTTTTCTAATCAATATTAGAAATTCTTGCTTCCAGTTCTGATTGTATCTGCTATATTGCAACCTTTGTACTGTTTTCATTTTTTTGCAAGTAATAAAATGAGTGTGTGGTGCAGGTGGTGTTCTTTCAATGTAGTAGGACCCCTAAGGGTACGAAGCATGTTAAATTAGATTTCCATTTAATATTATTCACTTTTTATTTCATCTTTCCTTCTTGTATTGTCGATTCACAGTGCTAGAATTCAATCGTCATTATATTGTGGTTTTCCGGTTATCATTCTACTTCCCCCTCAACCTCAAAAAGTTGTATCAGAGCCTCCTTGGATACAGTGTCATTTTAATTTTGATAATATTCATACTTTTCCTTCATATTTTTGTTTCTTTAGAACTTTTTTAAATGGCTTTGTTTGGTTTACAGCCTTGTTACAATTGTTGTTTCTTGTCTTCTTCTCTTGATTTATAGTTCTATCAAACAATCTTGTCGTGCTTTTTTATAGCTTATTGTAGTCTATGTACATCCTTATTAATTTGGATTTACTGTAATAATTTTTTCACATTTAATTCTCTGTTTAATTCTATAAGTGTAATTGTTTTTTATAAAAGAAACCATTCTATTTATTGAAATCCTATGATATTTGTATCTAATGATACATGTTTACCCAATGATATTGGTTAGTTATTACGGGATTATGCCTAACATTGTCCCCATCAACTCAGTATCCACTCATCTAGATAAACATGTTTACAATGCGATATGAAATCAAGAAGTTTGATGGAGACAATGACTTCAATTTATAGAAAATAAAAATGAGGGATTTTCTTGTTCAATAAGTTTTGATTGATTCCCTATGTGGGTCCAATAAATCCATTACAACTGTTAATCAAACTGGATATACTAGTGCAGAATACCAAGATATAACCTTGGATGTGCTTGTCAGAGACCATAGCTCCCTTTTACTCTCCCTATGAGATAAGGACCATAGAAAGGTTTCCATCTAGTCTACTGCTTCCAAAATTTGGATAAAATTAGGGATATTGTATATGACAGCTTCATTAGTAGATAGAATTTATAAGAAACATTGAATGTTTACTTTGAAGATGAAACCTAGTAGTTCTATCAAATTGCATCTTTATGAATTTAATAAAGTGATGTAATATCTTACAAATATAAATGTCGCAGTCAATGACGAGGATCAGGGAATGACCCTCTGGATTTCTCTTGATAGAAATTATATTTCTTTGTTAGAGACTATGATGTATGGAATGGACTCACTGACCATGAAATATGTTAAGTCCGCTTTACTTTCAAAGTCATTGCAATCAAAGAATGGGTCTAGATTATAGTTATAGGGGCTTAACGTCTTGGGTAGAGTATATTAGAGGGGTAAAAGGGCAAACAATGATAAGGGTAAGAATAATGGGGTGAGTTAGTTTGGGACTTTGAAGTGTTATCAGTGTGGTAAACTAGGTCACTTTAAAATGGATTATCAGGAATGAAATTGTTCAAATGGTAATGGGGCTAAATCTAATGATGTTGAGCTTGGTTTCGACGATTCAGTTGTTCTGTAGTGTTTCTAGTGCACTACAGGGGATAGAGTTGTTGGTTCAAATCTATTTTTTTCTTCCTTCTTTGTGTCTTAGGAGGGTTGAGCTTCACAGGAGGTAACCAGGTCTGAGGATATCAAGGTGTTGGGCAGTAGTTTTAGAATCCGATTCATGGGGAGATGTATGGATAATCACTAGACTTCATAATTGTGCTGCAGGTATCTCTTTAACGATATTGGATGGGTAACGGGGAATTTGGTTCTTGATGTTGTTATTGGGCTAGACTAGGATGGGTTTTCCTTAGTTCAGTAGTGGGATTCACATGCCTTTTAGGTTTGTTTCCTTATTGTTATGAGTTAGTCTTTACGACTAGGAATGTATGGATTATACAACGTTATAAGTTAGGATGTCATTTCCCCTCTAGAATGACTCTAGGAAGTGTTCTCTCCATAGGTGGAGAGTCTTCTGGGTCTGTCCTATATCATGGGGGAGTGAGTGATTTTCTTGCTATGAGCTTTTTTTATGGCCTGTTTTCTTTCATTTTCTTGAGATGTTTCTTTTACTGCTATTTTTTTCATATGAACTTTAGAGTTTATCTTCATACCTTGAATTGATGTTATGCATTTAGAATTGGTACTGGTATGTTTTTGGCTAGTGTACATGTACTTGTTTACAGTTTGGGACATCCACGCTGACATCAACTCAAAGGTTGGCTCTTTTAGGTGAAGGTAAGTTCAATTTTATGCATTTATGTTTAGAGGTTTTAATTATAAACATGTCTATGTAGTAGTTTATATGGAATTTATGATGGAAAATGTGTATCACATTGATACACATGTTGGACATAAGCGGTGCATAGTTTGAGTAACACAATTTATTGTCTCTTTTGTTTTTCTTAGGTTGTGTAGCATGATTTCCCGATTCAATTAATAGATTAGGTTCAAGAACATCAAAATTTTTAATTAAAATTGGTGGAGATTTCTTAATTAAGCTTTCTTTATTCATTGTTTTGTTTTCCATGTTAAAATTATTGTTTAATATGCCTTTCATTTAAATTTTGTTTACACCCAATATTTTATATACTATTTATTATGTTGGTAATATTTCCTTTGGGTTGTTGCTTGTTTGAGGCCTGGTATTTGTAATTACCTACTTTGTACGCTGACAATCCTTGTTGTACTGCCCTGATGTACCTTCATCATCGATTAACCCCACCACCCCTTGCATTTTGGTCATCCATATATTTTGATCAATCTGTTCGAACATCTATTTTGTAGCAGTTTTCGGTTTCATGCTTGCTCAGTGGCAACCTTTGATTGGGTGATTAGTTATGAAATCCTCACGCATAGGGGGATTCATCACCCCTCCCCTCATTGTTTCTTGATACTGATCCTTTGGCTTCATAAGTCTCCCACAGTGGTGTGCTTCGGTCTTCCTTGGAGAACCCTGGTGTTCAGGTTCCGATTTAATGCTTTAGCTTCTCTTTCAGATCATTCATCCTCGCCTGTTGTTATCCCTCAACCCTATCGCATGGCTGGTTTAGGGTAGAGACAATGAAACTTCCCGATGGAGGATGTGTGGCTCTTGGTGAAAATTTCCAAAACCACGATAGAAGCGCACTACTATTGCTTTTTCTGGTCTGAATGACAACAACATAGGCCTTCATATATCAAAGAGAATAGGAGTTAGATATTGGTTTATGTCCAGCACTATGAGTATAGGGCTGCAATTGCTTTTCTATTCGAATATAGAAATTCTGGATTCGAGTTTCAATTGTATCTATTATATTTCAACCTTTGAATTATTTCAATTTCATTGATGAAAGTAATAAAACACAAGTGTGGATGAAGGTGGTTCTCTTGTTGTGTGGTAGGACCTCTAAGGGTCTGAAGCACGTTAAATTGACATTCCTTTTACTACTCTGCATATTTTATTTCAGCTGGGCTTCTTGTATTATCGATTCACAATGCCAAAATTTGATCTTCGTTATATTGTGGTTGTTCAGTTATCATTTTGTTTCCCCCTAAACCAAAACATTACCATATTATTTTTTCCTTATTTACTCATTATAGATTATGTTTTATATAACCATTAATGAGCATTTGATCTGATCCATTATTTTTTTTACATTCCTTATGATTTGATGAAATATATTATGAATAATATAAAAAAATATGAGAATATTTCTTATGCAATATTTTTATATTTACAAGTAATATAAGAATAATATATATATATATATATATCTAGTTTTCAAAGATGGATAAACTAATCGATACTCCAAGGTGAGATCCCATGTATTTTATTGAATGAAATAAAAGAGACAATGACTATGGGTTTTTGGAGTTGGGCTTCTAAAAAGTTTAACTCCATGGGTCTCATGGCCACTCACGAACTCCCAATATGACGTATCAAAATAAAACAGACTGATAATGGAAAGGAGGAGGAACCAGTCACCGAAAAGAAAACACAAGAGTTTCACACACAAATTTGTGCATGTTTGGTGTAAGATAAACATGCCCACTACGAGCTCAGTCATTCAAATAGGTGCTTATGGGGCGTCTGTTCTTTTTTGTGTTGTCTTTCAGAGAAACTCTTCCGTCTTCATGGATCCTCAGTGTTTGGATCAAGTGGAAGGATTCCTGAGTGTGGATTCTTCAGCAGAGGAACCCAAGTATATTGTGGAGTTCCACGAGGTGGTGACTTTTGGGAATGATAAACCACCTCGATAGTTTTTCATGAACTCTTTTGGAAAGTGGGGTCTATAGTATCAACCAATGGTTTTGATCTGTTCCATATCTGTGTTTTTCATCCATTAATTCTTTCGAGAAACCCACTTCCCTTCCAGAATCCAGCTATGTTGCAAACTATTGGAAACGATTTGGGAAACTTTATTTGGACTAATGAGGAAACCATATGCTTAAAGTCTACATCGACTCCTTGTATATATGTTGAATTTGATTTGATGCTCCAGACCCGGGTGCTCATCCGTGGTGGCGAGGACTTCTCTTGGTGGAAAAGGGTCTTGATTCAGAAGATGCCCCACTTTTTTGTACCATGCTATCGGAATGGGAATTAATGAATCTGTTATTCCTTTTTTTGTTAATTAAAATTAAATTTATATAATATGAATTTTTTGATAAATTTTTTTACACAGTTGGAAAGTGGGAACTGCCCACCCATGCTTCACCATCCATATGACCACTCCAACCAGAGATTTTTTTTCTTCATCTACCCAGATATACATCACTATATTAGAACTGGTTAAGGGATTATATCTATGAGGGTTGCACTGGCAAGAAGTAGATGAAGACGGGGTGCTCGTGGTGGTGGAGGTTCTTGAAGGTGGCTCGCCTCTGAGCCGGGAGCACCCAGTCACTGTGTTTCTTTCCATGAGCTGCTGCGATCGCCAGAAATACAGGGAGATTATCCTGGATGAGAGGGAGATCCAGAAAATCCCTATGCACCCTATGTTTGTTGGAAGTGCAGCTTCAACCAAGATCGAAGGAGTCGATTCCCTACGACGAGTTATTGGTAGTCTCCTGATATTGCTTGATGTAGAGATTGATTATGAAGAGGTTGGTGTCCACATTCTTGAGCCTAGAGCCGAAAATTAGAGGATGAGTGAAAAAAGGATACAAAAACAATTCAATCTTCTCGACCAGTGATGGTAGCCGCCTCTTGGTGTTGTCTTGATCTATGCTTGAAGCATGATCATGAAGGGTTGATAGTTCTTGATCTCGATTAGTGGCCTTGACAACCTGGAAAGCATGGTAAGCAGCATCAATGGCTTGAAAAGCTGCATTGCACATGTATGGTGATCCACATGAGGATGGTGATTGTTTTTATCCAGGACAACAACATCAGATGCAGACTATCTTGTCCTTTCCTATACAGTAGTGATGTTTTTGGAAAATAGGGCTTGAAGAACTCAACATTGATGATATTAGTGAATTGCAATGAGCTTCTTCCACAACAATGGCGAAACCGAGCCCCGTTAAGGGGGTCTTAGTCCTATTTTGGTTTTCTTTGTCATTTTCTTAAGAAGATTTATGTCGTTAGCTTTTTTTCATTATGTTCTGGTTCGGTTTTGTTATCCGTTTATTGCTTTCCGACTTTGGTTTCTTGTATTTCTTCATTCCTGCATAGTGAAATACCGTGAGGATTCTGCCCCATGCTTGTAGGCCTATGGTCAAAGCACATAAATACTCTATGTCCCTTATACTTCTTTCCATTCAATGTCAATTTTCACATTTAATTCGACCTATAAAGTGATGAATGTTCGCTACTTCTTAAATATTAAATCTAATTATAATTTTCAATGGATCCAGTTAAAAAGAAGTTGTTTGAGCTTTGTATTTCTTGGTTATATCATAGCTACTGCTATTTTATTCTTGATTTCTCTTTGATTCGGGATATGTACGTTATTATGGATTTTTTTTACTCTATCTCGTTTCTGTTGTTTAATGAGAAAATAAAGTGAAATCTTTGAATAGATGTAAATTCCACTACCTGTGTGTTGTTGTAACCGCTGCTTGTTTGTTTTATCCTAATGTTATGTAATTGCAAGTAGAACATTTTTTGTTTATCAGTTTTCATGTATTAAACTGATAATAAACATCATTTTCACATTTCAAATTTTAATGAACCGAAACACCCAAATCGATCCAGGATATTAAGTAGGGACTGTCTCTCATGTTGGGGTGCTCCCCACAACAAAGTGGTATCATAGGGTAATTGGGTTTATGTTTTTAATTGTTTAAATTTGAAATCGTTTTTTCATGGCTTCAAATGTTTTTTAGTGTCTTTTACCTATTTCTTCATGCTTTGATTGTTTTGTTCAGTTAGGTCATTAGCTCTCTTAGGTTGTAATTTCATTATATTGATGATAGTTTGTTTCCTCATTATTTAATTGTTTTATTTTATTGTCTAAACCTCAACGATTCCTCTTGGTAGTTTCTACCTATGTGTGTCTATGGTTCTGGGGTAGGAAATGGTTCTGTGTGAGGTTTTCCTATGTAACAACCCGAAATTTTGAATAAATCTTGTTTCCTGATTTTGTGTGTTATTTTATTTTTTATACTCAATAAAACTATTTCACATGATAACATGAGTAAAATTAAAATGATACCGTTGGGTTTTGACTATTATATGACCATTGGTCAATAATACCATGGGAAACTAAACGTTTCGATTTTTGTCTCTAAATACAAGTGATCTTGGTTAATTAATATAGAAAGAATATTTGATGGCCTCACCCTGTAGTCTTGGACCGATCGAAGGACATCTAACAGAACATGGTAAGGAGGTAGCACTACTGGGCATTGCTCTGGACCAAACCCAAGAAGAACATCACCGTGTGAAGCTAGAACGGAATCGCCTTCGCGAGAAGTTCAAAATGATAGAAATTACAACTCGTGCAATGTTGGTTGAGCCACCCTGATATTCTATCACCTTATCACACCTTACTCTTAGGTCCAATGCATGTGTTATAAGTGGCTATGTAACGAGACCATAACTGTCTTGTGTTATCCTTTGTTATAAATAAAATTGTGTTATCTTATTATGGTGAAGTTTGTGAATTTTCAAATGTCTAGATAAATATAGTATGCATATTTTTAATGAATTTTAGAAAAAAGATATTTGAAAAAATGTTTATGTAAACCTTAAATAATTATAAATGTGTAATGATTTTCAAAAAATGGTCTTCTACAATTATGTTCAATACGAAATTTAGATTCTAAAAAGATCGACAAATTTTTGATGAGTAGTAAATTATGAATAGTGATTTTGTGCTTAGGATTAGTAATGTGACCAAATGGAATTGTAATCTCACTTAAATAAAGTATTAATATAATCCAGGGACCTTGATTGAGTAATGTGATTCAATAAAATGGTTAAATAATGGTTTTATAAATTATTAGTCAAGTATTAGTTTTTTCAGGTGAATAGTGTTTTCTAATTAAAAATTAAATTAAAAATATTTAGAAAATTATTTTTATAAAATGGATTTCATTTTTGAACTCAGAGCATCGATATTATGTTAAGGTAATTTTTGGGGATTTTTCTGAAAAAAATGAATTTTTGGTGAATAGTGTATTTATTTTAAATTTAAATTAAAAATATTTAGAAAACTATTTTTATAAAATGGAGTTCATTTTCAAAATCATAAAATCTATATTTGGTTAAGGTAAAATTTTTGGATTTTTCTGAGAAAGTTGAAATTTCGATGAATAGTGAAAATACAGTTTTTAAGTTACAGGTGTTTAATGACATCATTAAATGATTTATTAATTATGTAATCAATATGGTAGACTTAAGAATAGTAATATAAGGTATGCGGTGCCCCATGTGGCCAATACCATGGGCAAGCCCATGGTTTTTCCAAAACCACCTGTGAGGTGTCCCTTGGCCATTAATGTCATGTCCCCTCAAATTTCATATAAATACCCACCCTTTCCTCCTTTAGTTTTCACTCCCAACTCTCCCCCAACGAAGCTATGGTCTCATTACCTCCCAAGGAGTCCTCTCAAGGTGCAATGAATCCCTCAAGGTCCCAACCTTTGAGTTTAAGAGATACGTTTTAAGGTAAGGGATCCTACCTCTCTTTTTCTTTCAAGTAATCTCTTTTATATCATTTTTTATGATCCATGCTCTTATGTTGGAGGGTGTTATTTTATATTCCTCTTACTGCCATTTTCATGTTCATATGATGAGATACCCCCTCTTTCTCTCATCAATTCGTTTTAATAATGTTTATGTGGAGCCGTTAGGCTGCCGAATTTTTAGGGGATTCGTTCACCTTTCTCATTTTTCAAAGTTCTACTTTCATGTCATGTCTTCAATGTTACTTTTTATTATGTTGGAGTATGATATCTATATCTACCATACTGATCATTTATGTTCATATTATGAGATACCCTATTTGATCTCATCAATCCATTTTTGTAAGTTTTAAGTGACGCCGTTAGGCTGCTGAATTTTTAAGGGATTCTTTCAGCTTTCTCATTTTTCAAAGTTCTAATTTCATGTCAAGTAGTTCAAGTTCCTTTTTATTATGTTGGGGTGTGATAAGTATATCTATCATACTGATCATTTATGTTCATATGAATAGAGACCCTATTTGATCTCATCAATTCATTTTTGTTGAAGTTTAAGTGACGCCGTTAGGCTGCCAAATTTTCACAAGAGAAATCTTAATTTTTTGTCTTCCTTTCATGTTCTTAATTTCATATGGTATATCTTTCATATTTCAATAAAATTTTCTTAAATTAATTATATTCTGTCTCTATATTGTTTTATGGGTCATTTATGAATGTTTGAACCATGTCCCCTCTCTTTTCAATGTTTTCTAAAACCCCGAAACATGGCCGTTATGCTGCTGAATTTCCGTCTAAAAATGTGTCTCTATTTTTCTAAATTTATTTTATTTTATTAAGTGATTACTCAAAGATCTCTATTCTATATGGGTATTCACATATATACCACTTTTTTCTATTTTAAATTCTGGGATTTACCTACATGAGACCCACTTTCCCTTTCCGTGGGTTTAAAGTGACATAAAGATCATGTCTTTAAAGATGTTTTAAAACGTTATGATTATGAAATGAAACCCATTAATTTTTTGCTATATGGGTTGTTTATGAAATTATTGATGATGATATATGTGGCTCACATGATAATAAAGACATGTCAAGGGTTTTCCCTGATATCACTCCAATGCATTGGGTAAAGACTTAATCTCTAGAGATGACTATTTTTAACGTCGTCTAGGTGAATAACCTTGGTAATTTTTAATGACCCCTTGGGGATGGACCTTGTTGAAATAGAAATGATAGTCAATATTAAATGTTGTATCCACATCTTCAAGTTATGAAAAACATTATTTTTCTTATCATATCCCTCATTATTTATTTCTCATTCCTCAATGTTCTCTTTTATGACATTGTTGATGTATCTCAAGTTCACATGTTAAATGTTTCCCCTTGTTTCCCTTACTGGGCCTTCTGCTAACCTTTTTTTTGATGTATGTCCCCAGGTTATGAGATGCAGTAATGAACCTAGGATGAACATAAGGAGAAGCCTTTCAAGTTTTTAAGAATAATTTTTTATGTTTTCATGTTTTAAGTTCCTGGTTTCCAAGACACTAAACCTTAAAGATCCTTGGTTTTGTAAAATATACTGAAAGTTCATGTGATAAAAAGGCGGGACGCTATAGTTGGTATCAAAAAAAGGTTTAGTTATTTGTGGAAATTAGGATATGAAAACTTTAGGAATAAACCTATATAAAAGTTTAAATATAGGAAATATTCCTGCTATTTTGGTGAGTATTGAGTAAGGGGTTGCCAAGAAAATACATCCTTTTCTGGATACGAGCAGGTAGAGGTGGCTCTATCACAGATGTACATAGTGGTAAAACCCAAAAACCCCGCATTAAGCTAGACTTCAATGGGAACTGGTACACTACAATGGGCCTTGTTGCACTCTTGGTTACGACACTCCCGAGGGATATGCTTTGGTAAATTCATAAGCTTAGTGTGAACCATTATTAATGGAACAAAGATAAAATAAAATAAAGATTCACATAAGAATATATGATCATGGATAACCTATATTGGGACCTAGGGGATCACAAGTTAGGGTATAATTTTCTTCTACATGTTTATCCTTTTATGATTTATGTTTACTTTTCATGATTATTGGCTATGTATTTAAGCCCCCTAATTATACGTTCTTTTCTTAGTTAATAGCAGGAAATGGAAGAGCATGTCCCAACAACCAATGTGATAGGAAATGTGACGATTGACCTATTAATGTGACAGAGATGATGATAGATCAAGTTGAACATATTGTGATTATGCCAAACCATCTATCAAAAATTACAATTAATAATTGCTACCTAGTTGAATGCCCAAACTTATCAAGGAGGAAGAAGAAAAAGTCTCAAGGATGTTCATCGGATAATGTTTATAAGGGAAAGAACACCCAATAACATTTTTTCAAAAATTGTGGGATGAGGCACCAAGGAGAATGTTACAAAGGAACTGGGAGATGTTTTATGTGTGGGAAGACGGGCATAAAGTATCCAATTGCTTTAAAAAAATGGACAATGTGTTGAATGGAGATAAGGTTAGATCTAATGTACCTTATACATTTCGATGTCGTAAATGTGGTGAGGTTAGACATTATCCAAGGCAATGATCTCTTGGAATGGATGAGAAGCATGATGAGAATCAACAATCTTAGAGGACAAGGTAACAATGCAAGTCCTATGCTGAGATGGATCATGATGACTGAAGTACATGTAACTTATTTACGATAATTGTCTATGTCATGTTGCATTTTAGTTCGTGCTCTATGAGCACATATTTTATGTTTTCTAATATCATCATGTCACTACCTAAGATGATTTTTTATCCTTAAGGAAAACATCTATTGTTATGTACGACATGTTGATGTAGTGAAGCTGTTCTTCTTAAAAAAGGGTGATTAGGGGATTAAAATATGATTATTATTTTGGAATACGTTCACTATTTGGGAACCCTATTTGATCAAGGTAAATAGATTACTATGGTATTTTCTTTGAGGAGTAAATGTTGACTTATATTTTGAAGAATCGATGAATTTAAGGTGAAATTATAGTAATTTAGGTTACATATGGAAATGATTAACCTATGTTGGGGGAAATGTGATTAGGTTAGTTAATTTTGTTATAAGATGATAAGATTGGTTGATGTTGTTTGAAGATGAATGATAAAGTCTATCTTGGAAGACTATGTTATGAGATCGTTCTTATAATTGGGTTTCAATCTTAGTTTGGTTTATTTTGAGGATTTTTAAGGACAGTTAATTATGGAATGATCTATGATGAACTTTGGGTATTACCATGGAACGTTGAATATTTAAAAGTAGTTTCCCTTTCTATGGGATTATTTCTTTTTGAAGAGTTGTTTTACCTTACCCTTTTTGTTTTTGGGATAATTTTTGAAGATAGATGAAATTTATAGTTAATCTTTTGTAGATTACGTGACTCTCAAGAATATGATTCTTATGTTTTGATGAGAGAAAGTGTTTTTGAATGCTCATCATTTGGAGAAAATATTAGTTTTGGTAGAAACTTATTAAAGGATGAAACTCTACTTGATGGTAGGTATATTTCCTTATGTTTTTGTTCTAGGTAGTAAATGAATTCCTCAAAATTATGAAAAGGAACGTAAAAAAATGTTGTTGGTTTACGTTTCCTACTAGTTAATCAAGGAACATTTACACACAACATAAGTTTGTGATTTTCTTGTGGTTAACTTTCTCCTAATCATGATTTCTATCACTCTCCCTCATAACTTGACCTTTTTTTTCTCCTCCATGTCCATGTTTTCCTACATGGAATCCTAGTGTGGGTTAACTCAGGTGACCTTTGTACTCCCTTCATTTCTTTTAAAGTAATAGTTTTACTGACTCCTTTTCCGATGTGGGACATTCAATGAAATTTCAAAACCCAATTTTAAAAATTGCGAGGACACAATTTCATAAGGGGGGAAGATTGTAACAACCCGAAATTTTGAATAAATCTTGTTTCCTAATTTTGTGTGTTATTTTATTTTTTATACTCAACAAAACTGTTTCATTTGATAACATGATTATAATAAAAATGAGACCGTTGGGTTTTGACTATTATATGACCATTTGTCAATATGACCGCTGGAAACTAAACCTTTCAATTTTTGTCTCTAAATACAAGTGATCTTGGTAAATTAATATAGAAAGAAGATTCGATGGCCTCACCCAGTAGTCTTGGACCGATCGGAGCCCATCTAACAGAACTTGGGAAGGAGGTAGCACCACTAGGCTTTGCTCTGGACCAAACCCGAGACGAACATCACCGTGTGAAGCTATAACGGAATCGCCTTCGCGAGAAGTTCAAACAGATAGAAATTACTACTCGTGCAATGTTGGCCAAGCCACCCCAAGATTCTATCACCCTAGCACACCTTACTCTTAGGTCCTATACTGGTGTTATAAGGGGCTATGTAATGAGACCATAATTGTCTTGTGTAATTATTTGTTATAAATAAAATTGTGTTCTATTATTATGGCGAAGTTTGTTAATTTTAAAATGTCTGGATAAATATAGTATGCATATTTTTAATGAATTTTAGAAAAAGGATATTTTAAAAAATGTTTATGTAAACTTTAAATAATAAAAAATGTGTAATGATTTTCAAAAAATGGTCTTCTACAATTATTTTCAGTATGAAATTTAGAGTCTAAAAAGATAAACTTAATTTTTGATGAATAATAAATTATGAATAGTGATTTTATGCTTAGGATTAGTAATGTGACCAAATGGATTAGTAATCTCACTTAAAAAAAGTCTTAATATAATCTAGGCACCTTCATTGAGTAATGTGATTCAATAAAATGATTAAATAACGGTTTCATAAATTATTTGTCAAGTATTATTTTTTTCAGGTGAATTGTGGTTTTTAATTAAAAATTAAATTAAAAATATTTAGAATTTTTTTTATAAAATGGATTTCATTTTTAAACTCAGAGCATCGATATTATGATAAGGTAATTTTTGGGGATTTTTCTGAAAAAAATGAATTTTTAGTGAATAGTGTATTTATTTAAAAATTAAATTAAAAAAATTTAGAATTTTTTTTTATAAAATGTACTTCATTTTTGAAATTAGAGGTTCAATATTTGGTTCAGGTAAAATTTTGGGATTTTTCTGAGAAAGTTTAATTTTCGATTAATAGTGAAAATACCGTTTTTAAGTTACGGGTGTTTAATGACATAATTAAATGATATATTAAGTATGTAATCAATATGGTCGACTTACCAATAGTAAGATAAGGTATGGGATGTCCCAAGTGGCCAATACCATGGGAAAATACCATGGGCAAGCCCATGGTTTTTCCAAAACCACATGTGAGGTGTCCCTTGGCAATTAATGTCTTGTCCCCTCAAATTTCATATAAATACCCAACCTTTCCTCCTTTAGTTTTCACTCCCAACACTCCCCCAATGAAGCTATGGTCTCATTAACTCCCAAGGAGTCCTCTCAAGGTGCTCCCAAGCCCTCAAGGTCCCAACCATTGAGTTTTAAGAGATACGTTTTAAGGTAAGGGATCCTACCTCTCTCTTTCTTTCAAGTAATATCTTTTATGTCATTTCTTTGATGCTCCATGCTCTTATGTTGGAGGATGTTCTTTTATATTCATATTAAATCCCTTTTTATGTTCATATGATGAGATACCCCCCTCTCTCTCATCAATTCGTTTTAATAGAGTTTAAGTGGCGCCGTTAGGCTGCCGGATTTTTAAGGGATTCATTCACCATTCTCATTGTTCAAAGTTCTACTTTCATGTCAAGTCTTTAAAGTTACTTTTTATTATGTTGGGATATGATCTGTATATCTATCATACTGATCATTTATTTTCATATTATGAGAGACCCTATTTTATCTAGTCAATCCATTTTTGGAAGTTTTAAGTGAATCTGTTAGGCTGCCGAATTTTTATGGGATTCTTTCACCTTTCTCATTTTTCAAAGTTCTACGTTCATGTCAAGTCTTTAAATTTTCCTTTTATTATGTTGGGGTATGATCTCTATATATATCATAATGATCATTTATTTTCATATGACGAGAGACCCTATTTGATCTCATCAATTCATTTTTGTTGAAGTTTAAGTGATGTCGTTAGGCTGCCAAATTTTCATAAGAGAAATATTATTATTTTTGTCTTCCTTTCATGTTCTTAATTTCATATGGTATATCTTTCAAATTTCAATACCATGTTCTTAAAACCATTATATTCTGTCCCTCTACTGTTTTATGGGTCATTTATTGATGTTTGACCCATGTCCCCGCTCTTTTAAATGTTTTCTAAAAGTCCGAAACATAGCCGTTATGCTGCTGAATTTCCGTCTCAAAATGTCTCTCTCTTTTTCTAAAGTTCTTTTATTTTATTAAGTGATAACTCAATGATCTCTCTTCTATAGGGGTATTCAAATTTATACCAAGTTGTTCTATTTTAAATTTTGGGAATTACATACATGATACCCACTTTCCCTTTCCATGGGTTTAAAATGACATAAAGATCATGTCTTTAAATCAGTTTTAAAACGTTACGATTATGAAATGAAACCCATTACTTTTATGCTAAATGTGTTGTTTATGAAATCATTGATGATGATATATGTGGCTCATATTATTATAATGAAATGTCAAGGGTATTACCTGATAGCACTCCAATGCATTGGTTAAGGACTTAATCTCTAGAGATATCTATTTTTAACGACGCCTTGGTGAATAACCTTGGTAATTTTTAATGACACCTTGGGGATGGACCTTGTTGAAATAGAAATTATTGTCAATATTAAATCTTGTAGCCACATCTTCAAGTTATGAAAAACATTATTTTTATTATGATATGCCTCATGATTTCTTTCTCAAGCCTTAAAGTTCTCTTTCATGACATTGTTGATGTATCTCAAGTTCACATGTTAAATGGTTCCCCTTGTTTCCCTTACTGGGCCTTCTTCTCACACTTTCTTTTGATGTATTTCCCCAGGTTATGAGATGCATTAATGAACCTACTATGAACATAAGGGGAAGCCTTTCATGTTTTTAAGAATAATTTTTTGTGTTTTCATGTTTTAAGTTCCTGGTTTCCAAGACACTAAACATTAAAGATCCTCGATTTTGTAAAATGTAATGAAAGTTCATGTGATAAAAAGGTGCGATGATATATCTTATGTTTGAGAGATGTTTAGTAGAAAGGTCTTTGTAGGATCATGTGTCTCTAGTGTCTATATTTTTCCTAGGAGATGAGATTATGTTAGCTTCGATGTGTTCCTCCACATTCTTTAGGACTGTTTGCTCCAGGAATGGTCCCGTTGCGAGTTTAGTGTTTGGATTTGGGTAGCTTGTGGGTGCAGTGTCGCTTGGCTGATCACAAAGCTTCATTGTTTACTATTAGACCCTATTTAGCATCTTTGTTTGGTTTCCTCAGAACCGTGTGCCATTAGTAAGTCTAGACTAGGATGTTTGGCCCTTTAGTGTCTTGTTTTACCCGAGTTTCAAGCTGGCTCCTAGCCTTTGTTCTCACAACTTTGAGCTGTCATAGGATGTTGGGACTGCTTGCATGTTTCCGTGTAGTTTCCCTTTTGAGTGAGGATGTCTCTTTTTGGATTTTATTTAGGCGGCCGTCTCCTATGGTGGATATTTTGAATCCATCTGTTGAGGATCTTCTGTTACCATGTGTCAAGAGTCTTCTTGTTAGATTTTTCAGGCAGCGTGTCTCAATTTTAAAGCTGACTGTGCTTGGTAATTTGGACCTATTATGTCATTGTAGATTCAGTTGGAGACCTCTTTGGGTTGTTTCATTTACTATGCATGCTTCTCCTCTCTACGTTGCTCCTGTTTATGTCTATATCCTTAAGAGAGTGAGTCGGTAATTAGCTCTAGGTTTGTTCCTCTAGTGTGTCATGGTTTTGGGAAGGTTTCCGTAGGTTGTGACCCGATACGAGTGGTGATTGGGCCTAGGAAATGTTTAGTGTGACAATGTCATGTGAATAGGTTCAGTGATGATCAGGCTTCATGGCGTTTCTGTCAGGATCTTTTTAGTGATATTAGGTGGTTCCAAGATATTGTTAGGAAGCTAGGTTAAGATGGGTTTTCTTGGTCGATAGCATGCTACCCTTGGATCACCGATGTTCTCGTGGGTCTAGAGTTTTCCATTAGGACTCTTGGGACAACATGAGATTTTCAGTGGTACCCAGTTTTGGTGGAACCTCTCTTGTTGGATCGATTCTAGGTAGTGTCTTCTCCTTGGGTAGAGAGTTTTCTTGGCCTGTCATAGATTCAGATTGAGTGAGCGATTTTCTTGCCTTTAAGATTTGTATTTTTTGCTGCTTGTTTTCTATGACCTATTTTATTTCTGAGTTTCATTATTTGTGAATTTCTCTGAGTTTTTTTTG
Organism: Viscum album; assembly: GCA_963277665.1. NCBI lineage: Eukaryota > Viridiplantae > Streptophyta > Magnoliopsida > Santalales > Viscaceae > Viscum > Viscum album. Next base: position 723,980,099 of record OY728122.1, on the reverse strand, counting down.
CCTTGTTTTGTGTGAGGTTGGATATTTCTCGATTTATTTTTGTTCTTCATGCATAGGTGAGCTGATTCAGGGACTTGTTGGCATGTGATTTGCTGGTCCCGTCTTCCTCATTGGAATCATCTCAGAGTGTGTCTCAGGTAAGTGCAGGTATGTATTTATGATGTAGTTGTATAGAATTTTTTAATTCTGAACATATTTATCATATTTTCAATATCATTCAACTTTTGGTGACACGTGTCAAATTGATACATGATTGGGGGGACTATTTGGGTCATACCCCATAGATTGTTTCCTATTTAGGATTTTCTGAAGTTGATGATGTTAGGTGGTGCAGAATCATCATGTGGTAGGATTTAATTTTCAAGGTGGAAAGTGTATGTGTTGTTTCATATTAAAATTGTTCATGCACTTTAATTTCCATGGTGGAGATTTGTGAATCCGTTATTCCTTTATTTTTGTTAATTAAAATTCAATTTATTTAATATGTTTTTTTTGTTGAGAAATTTGTTACGCAGTTGCAAAGTGGGAACCGCCCACTCAAGCTTCACCGTCCACATTTCCACTCTAACCAATGATTTTTTTTGTTTCATCTGCCTAGAAATACATTGCTTTATTAGAACCGGTTAAGGGTTCATAACTATGAGGGTTACGCTAGTAGGTAGTCAACGAAGAGAGGGTGCTCATGGTGGTGGAAGTTCTTGAAGGTAGCTCGCCTCCAAGCTGAGAGCATGCAGTCACTGTGTTTCTTTCCATTTGCTGCTGTGATCACCAAAAATACAGGGAGATCATCCTGGCTTAGAGGGAGAGCCAGAAAATCCCTACACACCCTATGTTCGTTGGACTTGAATCTTCAACCAAGATCAAAGGCGTCGATTCCCTACGATGAGTTCTTGGTGGTCTCATGATATTTCTAGATGCAAATATTGATTGCAGAGAGGTTGGGATACACATTCTTGAACCTAGAGATGCAAATTAGAGGTTGAATAGAAGGAGGTTACAGTAGCAATTCACTCTTCTCAACCAGTGATGGAAGATGCCTCTTGGTGTTGTCTTGATCTGTGATTGAAGCATGATCGTGATGGGTTTATAATTCTTGATCTCGATTAGCAGCCATGAAAACCCGGACAGCGTGGGCAGGAGCAGCAACATCTTTAATAGCTACGTTGTGCATGTATGGTGAGAAACAGATGGATGGTGATTGTTTTCATCCAGGACAGTAGCATTTGATGCAGACTGTTTTGTACTTTCCTGGACAATAGTGATGTTTTCAGACAATCAAGCTTGAATAAATCGACATCAATGATATTAGTGCATTACAATGAGCTTCTTCCATGATAGAGGTAAAACCGAGCCCCAATAAGGGGGTCTCAGACCTTTTTTTTGTTTTTCTTTGTCATTTTCATAGGATGTTTTATGTCGTTAGCTTGTTTTACATTATGTTCTGGTTCTGTTTTGTTCACCGTTTGTTGCTGTCTGCCTTTGTTTTCTTATATTTCTTCATTCTTGCATAGTGAAAGACCGTGATGATTCTGAACCATTCACATAGGCCTTTGTCCAAAGCATGTAAATCCTCTGTGTCCCTTTCACTTCTTTCCATTCAATTTAAATTTTCACATTTAATTCAACCTATAAACTGCAGAATGTTCGCTACTTCTTAAATATTAATTTGAATTCTAATTTTTAATTAATCGGGTTAAATAGAATATGTTTGAGATTTGTACTTCCTGGTTATATCATAGCTGCTACTTTGTTATTCTTTCTTGCTCTTTGATTCTGGATATGTACGTCATTCTGGATTTGTTTTAATATGTCTCGTTTCTGTTGTTTAATGAGAAAATAAAGTGCAGGATTTGAATAATTGTAAATGCCACTACTGGTGTGTGGTTTTAACCACTGCTTGTTTGTTTAATTCCTAATGTTATGGAATTGAAATTCTAACATTATTTGTTTATCAGTTTGCATGTATTAAACTGGTAATAAACATAGTTTTAGCGTTTTGAATTTTAACGAACCAAAACACCCAAATAGATCTAGGCTATTATATGGGGATCGTCTCTCTTTTAGGGGTGCTCCCCACTACAGAATTCATATTATTGAAGTCATAGGAGGGAATTTCTATTTTTGGATGATGTGGTGGTAGGACCATTAGCTTTTCAAGATTCTTCTTTGTCTTGTGTTTCTGAGGCTGCGGTTCAAGAGGCTGGTTGATCAGAGCTGGGCCCATCGTTGACTGCAGTTGATGATCATGATTCCGGAAGCGAGATTACCATAGAGGCAAATGTTTCAAATCTGGGGGACATACCTTAGGCTCTCCAAATCATTTCTAGGTTTTGAAGTGACTATACAATAGCGGATGCATCAGATAAAAAAGGTACAATGGTTTATTGTAGAAAAGCTATGAAATACATTAGAGACTTCATGGCTTCGAATGTTCTAATGGATCTTGGCATCCGGGGTAGTAAATTTACCATGGTGTAAGAATATCAAAGGGAGTGGATGTATTTGGAGCATACTAGATCATTTTTTATCCATATTGAAATATTTGGATTCATTCCCTTATTCTTCTATTACTCACCTCATTAAGTCACTATCAAAACACTCTCCTCTGGTGATTAATATAAAGGAGCATAGAGTATCAAATCATTTCATATATACAGGCTACTGGTCTAGGATGGAAGGTTTTATCCACAAGGTTTGGAGTTCCTGAAACTAACCTGTTACGGGAAATCCATGGACCATCTTCACACTTCGTCTCAAGAATATGAGGGAAGATCTTTAGGAGTGGATCTCGAGCATAAACAGCAATGAAACCAATTTGGAGGGTATTCAAAAGGGGAAAAAATCTTGAAAAGAGGCTCTTAGTGTCCCAGCATGATGAAAATTTCATTACATTGAATGAGAAAAAAAGTGAGTTGTGGGAAACAAATTTTTGGACTTAAGGGTTTGTAGGGAGAAATATAGGCAGATTTCACTTAGAGAGGGGGGTAGAAAAACAACCTACTTTAATGATTGTATTAAGTAAGGGAAGGGGTCCCAAAGGATCAGTATAAAACATAAAGATGGGTCATATATGGGTGATATTGAGGTTGTAGGGAATCTGGATTTGGCCCACTTTGGAGACCTCCAAGTGAGATCGAAGAGTTTCAATGAACGAAGACTTGACGACGCAACATGTGAGGTGGGATTTATAAAATTAATTCCAAGGTTAGTGGAGGATAAAGGTAATGAAGAGTTAGAAGGCATACCTGAAGTGTTGTAGATTCAAGAGGTAGTGTTTAACATGACGTCGGATAGCATGCTTTTCCCAGATGGGCTTTAAGGTTTATTCTCCATGGATTCTTGGAAAATTAGTAAGGAGCGGGTTAGGGAAGCATTGTGTGATTTCTTTAAATCATGGGAACTTTCATGGTTGGATTGTTTTTACAAATTAGTTCATATCCCGAAGGTTCAACAACCCTTCTCGGTTAATCAGTACCACACGATTTGTCTCTGTAACTATGTTTATAATTTACTAGCTAGACTTTTAAACAGAAGATTTCGTCATGTCATACTGAGAATTGTTTTAGAGGAGAAGAATAGTTTCATCCAAGGAAAGAGTATTGAAGGAGTATAATGGATTGAGTAGGAGATGGTGAACAATATTAATAAGTAACTAGATTCCAATATTATCATTAATTTTGATATGGACAATGAATATAATAGGATTGAGTAGAGATTAATTGTCAGAGTAATGAGGAAATTTGGGAATACAATATGTTCTTGTGACATGTTCTTTAGATTTTACTCTTCACCATGGATCTACATTTTCTTTATCGGGAATGGTTTTGGTCTCTTTAAGAATGTTGATGGACTAAGGATGGGTGAACCAATTTCTGCAAGCTTATTTATTCTATTACAGGAGGCTCTCACATGAAATTTAAAGTGAAATATTAAAGAGGGTATGATTATTCCTTACAAGGATGGGTATGTGGATAATATGATCTATCATCTTATGTTATTAGATAATAATATTTTCTTGATAAATGGTTGGTAGAGATCCATTAATTGGATGAATAAAATCCAGGAGAATTATAGAAACCAATGTGAACAAAATGTCAATCAAGGGAAGAGTAATGCTTACATTTCAAGAAAATAATCATAATGACATAGTAGAATTATACAAAAGAGTATGGGACTAAAAACAAAACATCTCGTGATGGATTATTTGGGTTCAACCATTTAAAATGGAAGAATCAAGAAGGTCCTTTTCAAATGAATTCTGAATAGAATCTCATGTTGAATTTGTAATTGGAAAAAATATATTTCTATCATTTGGAGGGTGCATCACGTTGGTGAACAACATTCTATACTCTATACATAAGCTTGTTTTTTTTTCAATAATTAAGGCACCAAAATAGTCCCTTTAATGATTTGAAAAACCATGTAATGATTCATACAGTATACAGACCAAAACGAAATATTCCACTGCACATCCTAGAAAATAATGGAAAGGCCGACTGATAAAGGTTGAATAAACCTATGCAATGTTTCAAAATTCATGAATGTCATGAAGGATAAAATTGTGTGGGAAAGTATTGATGGGAAAAGGATATGGGTGAAGTTTATGAGAAAAAGGTATGGTAAAGACTATTAAGAGTTGGAATAATGCACTTGAAGGTCGTCTGGCCTGGAAAAGAGCATGATTAAAGTCCCAGGGACATTGGAAGGAACAGTTTGGTGGGTGGTGGAAATTACAGAGATTAACTACTATAAGGAGAACTGGGTGTCTAATCCTCTATTATTTCTGATTTTTCTAGTTCTGGAGAATTTTTTAGGGAAGCGTCTAGGTTGTCAGTACTAGGCGTAGTGGAAGCGCCAGTTGGACATGTACCCAACTTTGCAAATTACTATAATCAACGATTAATTCGAGATCAATACGACGATGAACACCAGTATCAATGGAATTGAATCAAAGATAAAATATAGAGATAACCCAAATTGAGAAGAGAGGATCAATATATTTTGTTTATAATTAATTTATTTAAATTATAGAATTACATTCAAGGTGATTCTTTCTTCATTGATGCGTTCGACCACAGGTCTAAGGTGTGGCTTTTTTACACTATATAATCCAAGGAAATGACTCCTCTAGTGTTGATCCACATGTGGTCTAGGTATCTATGGACGTCACTGAATATGTCTCTGGGAGCTAGCATGAAAGATCCTTGCGCTTGAGATGTCCGCCTTTGGTTGCCTTGAGAATATCTTCCTAAGAATTTTCCTTGATCCGATGGAGGAGGATCTCTTTCGTTCCTGAGAGCGTTCTTGGAGAGGGAAGGGTTCTATAGGCTCTATAATTTTTCTATAAGGATTTTGTGCACACGATGATTGGTAAGCTAGTAGAATGACCCCTTGGCTTATATAGAGAGTGATTTTCAGCACACAATTATTGCAGAGGGAAAATTTATCTAGTCTCTAGAGTTTTTCTATAAGGATATGTATGAAAATCATCTGATAATTTAATACCTAATAATTCCAGATGCTCAATGTAAACCATATGTTTGACTACTTGTGGTCCAGCTGGCACAGACTCTCCAAGCTTATTAGTGAAAAATGAATTGGAGATCTTATACCTCTCCTGTCCCACATTTTCTTGATTGAGACCCTCGAGGTGAGTCATCATGCTATATGCATCCATTTTCTCATGTTGTTTCAAGATCTCATTGGTTATGGAACATATAATGAGGCACTGAACATATGTAGCAACATTCAGATGTTTCTTGTACACAGAGATCTCCTCATCACTCACCTCATTTCTAGGCGAAATTGGTAAAGGCCCTTCCAGCACATAATGTTTCCTCTCATGTTGAAGGATAACCCGAAGTCACCCTCGCCACTCTTGGAAATTAGTTCTGGTGAGAAGGTTTTACTTCTCGAATATGGATTTCAATGATATGTTTGATTTCATTTTGATTATTTTTTCTATAAATTAAGATTAACAGAGTTTTAGTACTTTATCTTGATAAATATAGACCAATGAATAATTTAATATCTATCTGTATCCAACTATTTTATTGAATCCCATTAGCCCTCACCATTGGCTTCAGAATATCCTATTTCATTAACACTCTAGCAGTAAGGATTCATATTTCCATTCAAATTAACCCAACTAGGTTTTCTCAAATAACATGAAAGGTTTTAAGATGAAATTACCAATACCAAGTGCATTAAATAAAATCTCATTGATATGTTGAGTGGACTCCCCAACTCTAAAATCCATAATTTTGGATTTCCTCATCCTTTTCCTCTCAGTTACACCATGTCCTACAAGATTAGTAAACCCTCGATTTCAACTATGTTATGTCAACCGAAAACATTAAATAAAAAATCCTTGATAATTGAAAGCACCCTAACTAGGTTAGGTCAAGAACTTTGAACTATGGTTCGATTCTAACCAAAGTAATGAAAGGCAATGATGACTTAGTATTTAATTGAGGTATTTTATCCGTTTTTTTTGTAAATCGCTAGTTAAAATATTTTAAAATGATTATTAATGTTACATGGGATATGCTAAAGTTATTAACCATGTATAGATAATATTTACACATAATCCATTTGTATTTTAGTTTCATCTTGTATACCTGTTAGTTCATTAATTATGCGATCGCATCCAACATCCATAATGAATAACCATACAAATGTCATAAATAAAATAATGGGTATGCTCATGAGATTTACGATTGGTTAGTTTATCTAGAGGTTCATAAACTAACCCTAACCTAGGGGAGAAACACCTTGAACCATTTAAGGTTTGTGTTTATAGCTTTTTACCAGTCCACCTTTGTATCTCCTTGGATTGGTTTCTTCTTGGATCCTAACTTGAACCACCTCCTCTAGCATGGGAGATCCATCCATTACATTTGATTTTAACTCACATAAAGGTGAGGGGTAAGAGGGGGTTTACATAATAAACCATGGGCACACAGTCCCTACATATTAATGAGGATAAGGCATGCAGGCCAAACATTTTAGTTTATTAAATAAATTAAAAGGAAACGAATCACATACAAAGGTCTGATCTAGCTCATGATCATCCACAAAAATTCAATGAATTATGCATTTCATAAATCAAGTATTAAATTATTTTTTCATTATTATTAAGATAAATTATGCTCGAATCAATTAATCATTATCTTTTTTCAAAAAATCCTTTTTATCATAATCATTTTCTGAATTTACTTACGATTCTCATCGATAACTTTGAACATAACTTGTACCATGGAAGCAATCCAATGAAAACCCATCCAATAATACCCCGCATGTATTTATACTTGTATTCACTTTATTCACTGTGACATGTAGCATGCACACAGAATTTTAATTGTAATACAACTCATACATGATGTACAAATATTTGAACATTACATAGATGTTAATTAAACATTTATATATATGTGTATATATATATAACACCTATCACATGTTGTGTCCTAGATTCATGCCCACAAAAATGTACATGTCTCATTGATTAAATAATATATAAAAAAATTAAATCTGTGTAATTTGGAAACAATACATGGCATATAGATCCAAAGACAAGGTGTGTTCCCTTCTCACCGTCCATCAGAAGTACAAGCATGGGGAAACGACCTGTGAGGTGTACTTCAGAAATCTTTGGAGTACACGACACGTCTAGTGGTCCCCATGACATGTAGACTCCACATCACATGTCACCTTCTGGGAAAGATGTGTATGAGATACACGAATTCACCCTAACCTGAAGGGACAACACACCCTGTCTAGTGGGCCACACAGTGTGTATTCTAAATGACTGCACGCCAGTCTTTCCTGGTCAACCTACAGTGTAATAAGTAAATACACCACATATAATTAATGCATATGACATGAGTAATTTTTGAATTATTCCTAATTCATTCAACACAAATACATGGAGTGTAGGCCCGACTACACAATGTTCCTTTTTGTGTTATCTAGACATAACCATCAGCACCTTCTAATGAGATCATTGAGTTAATTTTAATAATAAAATTATTCATTATTGTTAGATATGCATGAAATTATAAGGTATGAATAGATATAAAAATTCATATTACAAGAATGGTTAAACATGAATTGAAATACTAAATTATTAAAGTATAAATCATCAAAAAATTATTTAAATAATTATTAACTAAAATATTACCGGCTCTGAGTCCACTTCTAGGTTCCAGGCATAGTGGAAGCACAGGATGGGTGTGTACCCAAGTATGAAAATTCCATCATTGATGATTAAACTGTGATCAATATGACGATGAACGCCAGTGTCCACCAAATTTAATGAAAGATAAAAACAAAGGAGAGAACCCAGAACTGAGAAGAGAGGATCGACATATTTTCTTAATAATTAATTAAATTAAATTATAGAATTACCACTAAGATGATTCTATCTTCATTGATGCATCCGACCATAGGTCTATGGTGCGAGTTCATTCTGATGTAGAATCCAAGGATATGAATCCACTAGCGGTGATCCACATGTGCTCCACATATATTTGGACGTCGCTAAAGGAATCTCAAGGTGCTAGCATGAAAGATCCTTGCGCTTACGATGCCCACCTTCAATCGCCATGAGAATATCTTCCAAAGTACTCTCCTTGATCCAGTGGAGGAGGATCTCTCTCATTCTTGAGAACGTTCTTGGAAAGGGAATATTTTTCTAGGCTCAAGAGTTTTTCTCCAAGGATGTTGTGTACAAAAAGATTTGTAAGTTGATCGAATGACCCCTTGGCTTATATAGAGAACAATAACATAATGGGGAATTTAATTCACCAGGTAATAACAAATAATTATCGTTGGTGTCATTACTTAATTTATTATTCCATGTAAAACCCCATGTAAAATAATAATAAAAATTCTATTATTTCAATGAAATATGCTTAACTTGAACATTATATTTAATATTATTTTACCAACTAATATTTACTGTTATTTCTCACCAGACACCTAAATTGGTCTGCCAATCCTCCTCAATATTTTTTCGGTCCTTGAATAATGAATATATATTTATTAAATAAATATTACTGTATTATTCACTGATAATTAAATATTTTACTACAAAAAAACAGTACATTTGAGGGGATTATTTAAAGGGGGTTATTCACAACCCCCTCTAAATTCATTTTCTGTACAATTAGAGGGGGTTCTACACAACCAACTCTAATCGTCGAATTTAGAAGGGGTTTTGAACCCCCTCTAAATTCATTTTATATAAAAATTAGAGAGAGATTATGTAGAACCCCTGCTAATCATCAAATTTAGAGGGGCTTATAGACCCCCTCTAATTTTTTTGACCATATTTTTTTAATATCTAATTAGATTCTAGTGGGGGTTCAAACCCCCCTCTAATGAATTTAATTAAGAAGGGGTTGAAAAACCCCTCTAATGTATTAAATTAGAGGGGTTTAAAACCCCACTTTATGTCTTTAAATTAGTAGTGGTTGAAAACCCCCTATAATGTCATTAAATTAGGGGGGGTTAAAAACCCCCTCTACTGTCTTTAAATTAGAGGGGGTTAAAAACCCCCTCTACTGTCTTTAAATTAGAGGGGGTTGTGAACCCCCACTATTTTTTTAAAAAGAAACTCCCATAACATATATATTATTAAACCATAATATATAAATGTATTTAAATGCATTATATATATGAATATCATATAGAATATTTATATTATTGTATTTAATTGTATTTATATTTATACATAAATATAATTTTATAATTTTATGTATATTAATATAAATTTCTTTGTATAATTTTTATTTCATATAATATTAATTATATATAATATAAAAGTATAAACATATTAAATAAATATATACATAAATAAACATTATTAAAAAATTAAATCATATAAAAACCCAAGATTGTAGTTTTTAAAATTTATAATAGAATAATATTAAATATATTTTCAAATAATATGTTATTGCATTAATATTATATATAATCAATATTATATGATATACAATTTATAAAAATAATTGTATATTAATGTAGACAGTATTAAACAATTATGTTTATTGAAATACATATATATTACTGTACATAATATTATACAATTATATTTATTGAAATACATATATTTTAATGTGCATAATAATAAATATATGTATTGAAATACATCATATAAATATTTGTATAAATTGTATTTCATATAAAATTATATAAATAATTGTATAAATTTTATTTCATAGGTAATATTTGTATAAATTGGATTTCATTTAATATTAATTATATATAACATTAATATTTGTATAAATTGTATTTCATATATGTATTTCATATAATATTAATTATATATTAATTATATACAATATTATACAAATAAATATATAATAATGTACATAATAATAAATATATGTATTGAAATATATTATATAATTATTTTTTAGACACATTTTACAAATATATTAAGTAAATACTTATATATATATTATTTAAATAAACATGCATATAATATATATATATATATGTATTTAAGTATATAATTAATTTACATAAATATATAATATAAATGTATTTAATATAATATATGAATGATATAAATCATAAAATAAATGAATGGTATTTATAAAACCGAGAGATAAATTGTATAGTTTAAAAAATAAGTGTAATAACAATAATAAAAAATAATAATACTATTTTTATCACACACACACATAAGTATATAAAAATAATTAAATAAATATATATTATAATCATATTATATCTACATGAAATTATTTGATATTTAAAATGTAAATAATCTTTGAAAATACAATGGAAAATACAAAATAAAGAACTGATTAAAATTACAAAGATAGCAAAAGGAAGTCCACACAGTTGTGCATCGATTATATAAATATTATATAAATACACGAACACACATACATATAAATGTATTTACAAATATATTCATTTAAATTATTTAAATAATTAAATATCTATATATATGTAAATATAAGTATTTATATAAATTATATAAATAAAAATGAATAAAATATATAAATACGTATTTAAGTATATAAATAATTTAAATGAATATAATTATATATATATAAACATATGTGTATATACATATAAATATATAGTTTATATAAATGTATATATATTTTATATGTTTAAATGTGTTAAAATATATGATAGAAATAATATTTATTAAAATAATGAATAAAATATATATAAATAGAGGATAATATGACATAATATAGATAAAAATCAAATGTTGTAGTGGTAAAACCTTATGTTGATTTGTTGTGATGTTAATGCAGTCCGGTGTTCGAATCCGCAGAATGCTTCATTTTTATAAAAAATAACTGGGAACAGCACGAACTACAGGCAAACTGGAGGCATCTGATGGAGATATTGTGGAAGCGATGCGGAAAACTGGAGGTGGGAGGGGGAGGCAGGTGTTGGTGGCATAGGGGACCGGGAGAGAGATAGGGGAGGCGGGGGAATAGAGTACTGGGAGGGAGATCGGGGGAGGCCGGTGTTGACCAGGGGGAGATCGGAGGGAGATCGGGGGAGGCGGGTGTCGGTCCACGGGGTATTGGGAGGGAGACTGGGGGAGAGATCAGGGGAGGTAGGCGTCGAGGGTGCACCGGGGACTATAAGAGATATGAGGGTGAGGAGAGGGCGTGCCATAGACATTGGGTGTCAGTGGGGTGCAGGTGCACTGGTCCAATTAAAAAACAGAGACTTTAGGGGTGGTTTCCATAACCGCCCCTAAGGTAACTGCATTAGGGGCGGTTTAGACCGCCCCTATAGGCATGAATTGGTCCCGATTCTATTCCAACCGCCACTAGTCCAAGATTTTTAAGTGAATGTTGGTCAACATTAGATGGCTTTTAAACCCACTCTAATGTAACCACCACTAAAGTCATCATGATTTTAGCAGCTGTTTCTCAAAACTGCCCCTACAAACAATAGGCGTCCACATTAGCGGTAGTTCCCCACAACCGCTGCTAATGCCTTTAGAAGGGGTTATAACCCCTTCTAATGTAAAAAATAACCCCTTATAAACTCAGCATTTTTTTGCAGTGTTTTTTTCGCAATATATTCTCTCGAATAACCTACAACAAAATAAATGCGATCAAGCATACATGAATAATTATTAAAACAACAACTGGGAAGAATATTTATTCAACTTGTTTAGATTAATAAATTATTTAACTAAGATACTTGCTACACATAGTGTGTGACCCATAGGACTCTTTCTCATTGGCATTAGGCGGGCTTGCCTAAAGTCCAATATTACTATCTCGCAGTGGGTCAATGAACCCAAGAGAAAGAAGTTAATGACATAATGACATGTCACCTCATACAAATTCTTAACGTGTTATATAATTATTTCTTCCCTATATCTCAAATAAATTGGGTTTCATTCATGTTCCATCAACCCATGTTATTGATTTCCCATTCATTGACTTCCCAGAAATGATCTTTCATAGAGATCACTATGGCCATGGATTTACATAGGTTATACCATTTTCATCAAAGGGCCTGAGATATCTACTTCTGTAGTAGTGATAAATCTTTTCTCACATTATTTATTAATTTAGTATTACTCATGATGCTCCCAGCATATCCTACCTCGCCGAAAACATTTGTCGTCATGGTTTTCGTTAATACATATAAGTGCAGGATTAATAATACTCATTAATAAAAATCATAATATCTAAGGACCAGTAGACACGTTCATAGATAGGAAAATTTATGACACTTATGAATGTGGATTTCTTATTGGTGTGTCTTATTCTCATAATATCCTCCTATATATTACCAACTGTGCAGACCACGAGAAGGTTCCTCAAAGGTTCATGATTCCCCACCCCTGATGGGGTATATCATTTATGTCCATTCAAATGATATCATCTGACCATAGAACATATATTCAAGAATAGTGTCATGGAGATTCCTGGTTCTCATTATAGAATGGATATGTTATGAACATTTAATGCGACCACTATTTTTAAAAGGTTGGGGTCGAAGCCTCATTTTTATTATTAAATCAAAGCAAAGACCTCTTTTAACTGGGTAGAGGGAAACCCATTACATAGCCCGAAGGCCCAGTGGGCTTGTAGCCCCTTACATAGCCCGTAGGACCAATTTTTTTGGCCCAAATCACATTCTTTGAATAGTAACCCTCCTGCTATAGTACCTGCAATGTATCGCCGCCGCTACAGTGCCCTGCCGCCGCTACAGTACCTGCTGATGAACAGTGTCACCGGTGCTACAGTACCAGTACAGTACCTGCACCCAATGGGTTTTTGAACCACCATTTTGAACCCCCCCACATTATCACATACTACGTCACACTGAAGAGCCATCACGATGTAATAAGTAATTTATTAATATTCATCCAATGAATAAATGTATATAATAAAGTACAACAAAGTTGGTTTCTAGGGAACCAACTACAAAATACGTTCTCAACCTTTATCTACACAACTTCATACCATCGACAAAGGATCCCATTTGAAAATATCACTTAAAAAGATGTTCCTAACATGTGTGTTTTTTTGAAATCGAATTTTAATTGTTTTAATGGTTGGGAATTTCAAGAGATGGTGCATGGGTGTAGTGAAAATGATGAGTGAGTGATGAATCATTGTTGAAAAAGGATACCTTTGAAAATTAACATCTTGGTATTCTATTTGAGGAATTCATGCTTGTCTATAAGTGATAATCTAAAGAAGTGGGGAATTCTGTTGGCTTCCCACTACTGGTGTTATGTTTCTCGATGTCAAGAATCAGAATTGGAACTATTTTTTAGAGAGGATTTGGAACTCATTATTTTTATTTTTCTCGATCAATGTATGACTTCAGAAAGGCACATGGATTTTTTTTTAAGTTCATAGTACCCTTGTTTCATGAAGCTGTGTAAAATAATGATGTAGTTAATGAATCTATAATGTCCGTTTCTACTGTAGGATGAGTCATTTGGGATCCAAGAAATAAGGTGATGGAAGTAAGAACATACTCCCAAATCCATACATAGGTTCGCGAGAAGTCATTGGTGGAAAAGCATGGATATATTCTTTATGGTTTAGGTTATTTTGTTTGACTTCAAAGATTAATTCCCAGGGTTGTTTTTAATACATAGTGAATATAAAGGAACAATAAGGGCATGTGAGTTAGATGAAAATCACCAATTATGGGGTTGAAATTTAATATTTATGGATCATGATTTTTGGGGAAATGAGAGTAGTTAGTTTGCTATGTGATTGTAGTGGCCCCATTATTTTTGGATTGAATACTTTTTTAGTATAGGATAGTCTATTAGAGAGGAAGAGAGGGTGATGGTTAGTGGCTTCATGATGTGTAAAATTTAAAACATTAACATTACATATGTTTAATCAAAATCTAAAGTGTTCATTGGGCTCTTCCATGAAAATGATAGTCCTACCTAAGTATTGGAATACTTTATCAGGAAGTGTAGGATGATCTTAGTTTAGAGTATTGAGGTTGGCTACACATGGAGGGAAGAAAACTCCACTACTAATTTTTTTATATTAAAGGGGTCACTAACAAGTATATTATTTGATATATTTATATGGGTTCCTTTTTAATGATTATAAGCTCATGGTTTGGGGAAATTCCTTGAATTTTCACCACATTCTACCCTCATGATTTAGGTTCCTACTTATATAAATTCAATAAAAAGATAAATTTTAGTCAATAAAACCTTTTTAAACATGAACCACATCATAAGGAAAAAATGGAAAAAATATGTCATTTTAACCATGGTGTAAGATTAAATTACAGGAATAGAGTGGTTCAATGTAATCAAATAAACAATAGGATGTAAAGAAAATAAGGTGAGAATATACTATAGGGAATTATCAAAAAATCAATAGGAATATAGGACACTAACTTGGTCCTAAAGGGATATGGTATTAGACATTAATGAACAAGGGACCAACTAAAGACCTATGTTTCATCCTAAAAAAATACACAATCACCCAAACTTATAACAAAAGCCTCACTATGGTGACCACCCTATCCTAGGCAAATTATACGACGAGAAGACACTAGCTGGTGTGTGAGCTAACCAGTGTAGCATATGTCTATAACACTATATAAGTGCCAAGGGTTCCCATGTAGTCAATAAATTGGAGCTGGGAAAACAGTAAATTATTTAGCATCAAATGTATTAATAAATCAGAAGTAGTAAAAGTTATATCACATGCAACACCCTCTCATGAAACAACCCATTTCAAAATCTATGCATAAAATTCAGATATAAATTTATAATATTCAACATCCATTAATGTGAAAACACATAAAAAAGTAATATCAAAAAGGGGATACAATGTTTTCCTCAAAACAAAGAATTTAAATATATTTTTAATGTGATAAAGATTCTTTGGAAATATATATTCTGATTCCATTCCATACTATAAAGATATAAAAGTTCAACCTAGAAAATATTTTTCAAAAATATCATTGTAAATCATTTATAAACCAATGTTTCCTATGAAAACCTTATAAAAACCAAGGAACCTATTTAAAGTAATGAATTTTCCACATTGAATGGTATTTAAAAAAATCCTCTAAATAATTAAAAATAACCAGGTAAGATAAAAAATCATTTTCAAAAACCCCCATTAAATAAAAAATTCTATTAAAAACAACCCGTTGGTATTTTATACAAACACTTAGAGGTTTTTAACCAATAAAATCCATGATTTGAAGTATAAAAATATAAATAACCATTTATAAATTGTTATAAATAATATGAAAAACATTTCAACACCCCTCAAATGTACGATATATATTTTTAATTTTGAAAGAAATTATTTTAAATAAGTTCAAGAATCTATGAATTATAAAGTAAATGTATTATGTAGAATCTCCAACCATAAAATCAAGTCGAACCAGTACCCTAAAATTGAATAATAAAAAACTACAATTAATATGATTCATACAATTAGTGAAAATACAATTCCCTGGACTATGTACACCTTGGAAACTATGATTAACCAATATGACATTTAACAATACTAAGGGAATAACCACCTAAGATAAAAGAGTGGATAATAGAAGTATTAGAGTTATAGAGGAACACACCTTGAAAATATAGGCTTAAACATGGTGGAAAACCCAAGGGGAATCCATGGGGAATGAGAGGAGAAGATGAGATGTGTTCCTAAGGGTTGTCTAATCTTTTAGAGAATAAAGGGATCCTATAGGAATAAGAATTATGGAGGGTAGGTGGGGGAAAATAAAAATTTTATAAAGTTGACTAATCACAAAGTATATCCACACATTTTTACAAACCATGTTCCATTCACTAGAATCAGATTGGAAAACTACATAGTTTGGGTACATAGTTTGAAAAAAAATTCACTAAAAAGTTTAAATCACCACTAATAATTAACTAATAATTTTTCTCACTTGTATCACAGTTTTTATTAACTGTGTGAAATCCATGTTCATGGAAATACAACACAAGATATTTTAAAAATCAAGGAAATTAATATTAAGGTTTATATATATGGATAAAAATTAATAAATAAATAAATTAATAGGTAAAATAAAAGTCTAGGTATAGATATTCTTCACAGTATTCAATTTTATTCCCCCAAAAATTCATTGACAAAAGATAGAATTCAATAAAATAATAAGACCTAAACAACCTAAAGAAGAGGTGGGGGGATAAGAAATGTGAAGAGATGCTGAGGAGGGGAAATACCAACCTAAAAACACTGATCATGACCAAATGAACACTTCCAAACACATCACATGAAATCTCATAGAAGAATTCAACTCACGAATAAGAGACAAAATTTCTTGATAACACATGGGCTTATTATGGTCTCCCAACCATTTAAACATCATTTAAAATTATGGAAAATGGGATATAAACCCTCCATAATAAACATCACCAAGAAAAAACTTCCACAAAAGCACCCAATAGGAAATAAAATTTAGATATTGATCTCTTTAACAGTAAAAACAAACCAGATAAACACTCTACAAAGAAAACATCATAGAAAATGATACTCATAAGAATTAAAAAATAATTTACCATAAAAAACACAATCACCAAAAAATATTTAATAATCACTAGAAAAAATTACCTATTATCCAAGAATAACATGGATTTAACCATGAGACAAATAACTAGAAAATATTTTCACCCTAAAACTTACTAGTGTAATGTTACCAATATTACATCAAACATAATCCACATATATTCATCTAGAGCCTAGCTATGCCACACCAATTTTGTCACCTAAGAACCTAAAAATGTTTTCCATTTTAAATACCTAGAAAAACACAAAAAATTAGGCCATTAAAAGGTCCATATGGAAACATGACCGTCAAAAAATAATATTCTCTAAAAGAACAACTGCATATAATGAGCCCTAAAAAAGGATATATCAAAGAACAAAACAGATAAGAGCTACCTCAAAATAAATCATCCCCTCTATAATTATAAATTCAAAATCCATGTTGAAAATGATTAATGATATCTATAACACAACAATTTCTTATTCATATAATTAACAAACTTAACATTGAGACATTAGAGCCTCACTAACATAACTTGGATTAGGATCAACTCCTATACATCCAAATTACATCATGGGAAAAAGAAAAATAATGATTTAATAAATATTGTATAGGGTTTAAGAGTATAAAAGTTTCTAGATCCATCACTCTATCATGAGTCTTGGTATATTCATCTTTGAGAAAAACTACATCTAATGGACAATAAGATTCACCCTCCAATCAATCTGTAGAAATAAATATTCCACACTTTATTAAGTCCATACTGATAGGAATAATTTAAATAAAATTAACATGAACCCAATATATTATTGTTATTCAATTGAACCATAGGTTCTCAATATAATCTATGGGAAAATTCCAAATCAATATTCAAAAAACTAAAAAAAATTGAAAATACCTTGACAACATATCATGAATCAATCTAGGAAACCCCTATTATTAGAAATTTATCTAACCCAAGGAAATTCCCAAATAAGATTATTGATACCCATGAGGTAGAAACTAGTATAAGGGAATCATAATAAACTCATCATGAGTGTTTTTTCAAAAATAAAAAAAATATTCAATACACTACAGAATTATACCATGAATCCATAATGGTGAATCTATATATTGGACATCCCCATTCATAATCAAAATAAAAAGACTAAAATTAGAATAAACCAATTTTGGTACAATTAGAAATATTTTTCCATCTATAAATAAATATAATGAAGATGAAAAAAATTAGAGTAAAATTACTTCCAAATAAACTAATATGTCCTTAATGAAAAATATAAACCAAATTACCCTACGCAATCTAAATGTGAAACTAAATCTCTATATGCCCTCCAAACATGTACTCTAAAAGTCAAATAAAATAAAAACATAAACAAAAAAAAGCTACATGGTATAATACACCATGCGGGTTTAGTACATCATTGGTTTAAAAAACCCATTAATATTTTACTAAAAATTCTTTACATTTCATTTTTTAATTCATTCTAGAAATCCAATATTGAAATAATGTAATATAAAATTATTTTTTTAACATATTTTGGAAATAAGTTTTAAAGATTAACTCATTACCCTTTTTAAAAACTAGTTATACAAAAAATAAAAAACTAATATTTTCTTACATAAATATATTTTAAATTACACTTCGTAGAAATCACTTTTAATTTTTTTTAAAGTATCGTCGAAAAAGACCCAAGCATTCCAAAAAAATTAAACACATTATAAAACTATAAAGTAGAAAATATAACCTGGTAATAAAATAAATCATGATTAAAGAGTTGAATGAATCAATAAGTGTCTATTAAATAAGAGACACACAAAATTCAACAGGAAATTTGATTAGAATAAGAATCATATAACCTGTAGAAAAATGATGAATCTAACAAAGAATAATCATATTCAAATAAAAAAATAAAATTCAATGATAAGAGTGAATAATCAAGGGTAACACCTTGACATCGAATGTTATGAACCTAGACTTACTTGTGTTGAACCATCTGATGCATTATCAATGATGTTACTACTCTATAACCTCTAATATTCTCTGTCTAATTTTCACTACTATAATTCCCCTTGGGATCCTGATCTATCCCACTCAATGGGGATCTAGTATCCTTCATTATGACTAGATAAAAACGGTCTCTCAATCAATAACTAAGATTCCTATCATCAAATTAATATGAGAAATATAGGGTGGGGAAGGATGGTTTCTATATTGGGCACATGCCTATAAAAAATATAAGGAAACCCAACCACTTGTCAAACCATAGCTTGACAACATACACATTTCACACAAAATGATCCCATTCCAAATTAAATTAAATAAAAAAGGTAAATTAAATAATAAAAAACATTCCAATATAGATCCATGGGGTTTAGGTGAGGCCATTATGTATTTCTCATGGAAAACCATTTTTCTAAAGTGCAAAAAATATTTTCAGTTTTCAATCTAGGTATATCATTTCAAAACATCATTTAAAAAAATATTTGAAAAAATATATCTTTAAAAACCCAGTTTTAATGTACCAGAGGGGACATCAGGTCATCATTTTGGGAATATAATCTAAAAACCCCATTCAAAATTAATATAAAATCATGTAAAATTTTAGAACACCCTTAAATCTAAGGATAAAACCTCTTAAAGCCAATATTTTTCATATAAAACATCAAAAGAGAAAAATCCTTAATATGAAATTACTTAATCATCGTACAAAAATAAATTGATAAATAAAATATAAACCTGTCAAAAAAACATTTAAATCCATTGAAAGAGAAATATCTAACCAATAATACATCATAAACCATATCAAAATAATTATAGAATTTAAATAATTACTTTTAAATACAAATTTTATAACGGTAACCTCTTAATTACTTATATTAACTAATTGAATGAATTATTTTCTAGAAAAAAATTATAATTAATATATAACATATTTTTTTAGGAATTATCATAAAGGATTTATACACCTATATAGTTCAAGCACAAATGATGCATATCCTTCAAGAAAAAAGAAAAGATGCTCTGAGGAGGATTCTATACACTATAAGAACCCAATAAATAAGGATTTAGAAAGAAAAAACTTCTATGGTTGGTACTACATTATCCCATTGAATGTGTAATGGATGGAAAATGAGGAGAAAGTGGGGGGGAGAGTGAAAAGAAGACCATAGCTGGAACTAACTTACCAATATCAGAGGAGAAAGCCCCAATATTGATGGGTGAAGAAAAGGAGGGTGTGTGTAGGGTTATTAAAAGAGTATCATATAATGTCATGTTCCTTATCATAGAATTAAAATGTCAGTTTTGGTGGTTTTTGGTGTTTGGGGAAGGTTTCAGGAGTTCTGCTGGAGGTTGGAGCTATTGTAGAGCAAGCTATTGCATGATATTCACATCTTCTAACATTTATAAGACATAAAATCGTGGGTCATGACTTTTTTTGTTGGTAAATTTGGGATTTGTATGCTGTAATTGGGGTATCCCATGAAACATATTCACATCATGTAAATTCAATTCCCAATGTATAATTAAATAAATTTTAGGAGAAACAATTTTTTTCAAAAGTGGAAATTTTCAAAGAACTTGTTAAATACACATCATGTATGGTTAAAATGGAATGAAACTAGAAGATTCCATTTTATTTTATAATCTTTTTGGTTTATTCTTTCCATTTGGATTCACCTCCTTTCCTCTCATTTTGAATGAGCCCTAGGCTCTTTGGGAGGATATTCTATCCCCCATCCTGTCGATTCATTCTTCATGTTCTAGTGTTTGTGGTTTAAAAATCCATTTTGAGTGATTTATCTTTTTCCCATGGTTTTGTCTTGTTATTTTCTTTTGTAATCACTATATATATGATTTTTTTATTTTGGGTGTGATTTGGGCTGTACTTTTATGGATCTTCAACACATTTGTTGGCTAATATTTGGTTTTCATTATACAGTTGTGGTTTTCGGGAATTTATTATTCTACCTGGGGTTCATAGCAGGTCAAAAAAACTTCTTTGAGCTTTGGAATCCACTATTTCTCAATTTTTTATATCATAAAGTAGGAGTTTTCTCTTTTTTAAGAATGATGGGTGGTTGTTCTTGCTTAATTAATGATAAATAATTGACAAAAAGAAATTTTAAGAGGAAAGGGGAATAATTTGAATGCTTTTACAGATTTGATATTATTGTGATCTTAGCTCTGTATGGGATGAATTCCACATTAAGAATCTTGGATGTTCGAAGCCTTTACTTGTACTACAGTTATTTTGATAAGTATACCTTGTTGCATGTTGTTGTGATATGACATGGAAATGTAAAATGTATTCTCACTTAATTTTTTTAATAAAATTGTTCCATAATATTTATGTATTGTGTGATAACATCCCTAAAATAAAGTGAATTATGATAAAATTCACTTTTTAAAAGCTATTAAATAGTCTTTGATGTGTTGTGATGTGTGGCCATGCTATGGGGTGGTGACGTGTAGTTGTGATGGGGTGTGGGGATTTATAGTTAGTTTGGACATTATTTAGGGCAGTGAGGTGATGTTAGTATGGACATGCTATGGGGGAGGTGAGGTGGTGGTTTTTTTGGCCTATCATTAGGGGCGGTGTGGTGATGTGTCTTTGGCAATTGTTTTGGGTGACGAGGTGATGTTATTTTGGACATTCTTTGAGGACAGCAAGGTGTTGTTTGTTTTCCATGAATTGGGGGAGGTGAGGTGATGATATGGTAGGGATGATGAGCTGCTTGTAATGTGTTGTTTTCTTTTTCTATAATCCCAAGTAGTGATGGAGAAATTATTTAATAATGATTAAAATTTAAGGTGTTTTTTGTGATAATGAGATGAAAATTATTTTTAAAAAAACATGGGTAGTGTGGTTAAACTTTTTAGAGGCTTAATAATGAATTGAATTGGATGGATAATGGAATTGGTTGGAAATGTTAAATGTGGATTGGGGATTTTTATGTTGTGTTATGAATTTATAGGAGACAGTGAAAGTGGTAATGTTGTGAGTTGGTTAGAGTTTGTTTATGAACCCACTGGATGAGATATTGTGTGTAAATATATATATAATTGAATATTATTTTTTATTTATATACGTACCAACCCACATCTTACCACATGTGACGGCACCCATATATTCATATAGGGGGTGGGTTTTCAACACCTCAGGGAAGAGGATTGATAGATGGCTACCTGATCTTTCTAGATCATAATTCTCGGTGAGTAGATATGCACATGATGTGATGGATGTAGGTTTTTAGTGATCTAAATGACTGCTTAGGTATCTTCTAGTTAGATGTGATGTGACTCTGCATGTGGGGTGGTGGACCTATTGTCTTTAGGAAATATGTGACATGACTGTGCTATAGAGATGGTTATTTTGGTGTTCATGCATGGTAGGAGGTGGGAATGAGTTTTATTTCCTTCAAGTTCATGATACCCTACAACTCTGGTTTTGGATGTGGTTAATATGTGATGGAACATGTGTTTTTGGGTGAGGTATAATATGTCTGTGTTGTAGGGTGGTGGTCCTGGTATACGAGAGTGTGATGTGATGTGACTGTGCTTGTTGGGTGATGGACCAGTTGTCTCTGGGAAATATGTGATATGATTGTTCTATAAAGATGCTTATTTTGGTTTTCATACATTCTTGGATGTGGGCATGAGGTTTATGTCCTTCAGGTTCATGATACCCTATAACTCTGGTTATATAAGTGGTTGATATGTAATGGACCATGTGTTTTTTGGGCGATATGTGATATGGTTGTGTTGTAGGGTGGTGGTCCAGGTGTATGTGAGTGTGATGGGATGCGACCGTTTTTTGGGATAGTGGTATATATTATTACGACGTGATTGGAGTTTTAAGATTTATGATATTGGGGTGTGATAGTGGAAAATCTATGGTAAAGTGGTTCAAGGTACCCTTTATTGATATTCTTATTATTATGTTATGATATATTGTTAATGTTATTTAGTGAAAATGGATTGGTGAGGTTGGGATAGATAGTAAACATGTTTATGTGCTATTGGTTTTTCTATTTTCTCATGGGTGAATTATTTTTCTTAAATCACCTATGCATGAGAGACTAACGTTTTCATACTGAGTATACATGTATCCCCACCATATGTAAATAAATTTATTTTTAGGTTTCTAGGAGGAAAACATGGAGCATGCATGAAATTAATAACTTAGATCCTTGCATAGTTTTAGTGTCATTTCTTTATATTTCTTTTTTGGTATTTACTTTTGGAGATTTTATATGTATCAGTTTTATTTATAAATACATTTTGGGATAGTTTTTGGTTCTTTTTATATTCTTCCATGGAGTTGTTAGTTGATGGTTCATCTTATCTTCCAATCCTATATTATTATAGTGGGTAATGGATCCCATTTTATGAGATTTTAATACCCTTGGTGCTAGTCACCATCCTAGGGCCTCCTGGTTTCATGACATAGGGGTCATTATTTCTCTACCCTCATTGTGGTATCTTTGGTGGGATAGGGTCATGATAGAGTGGTATTAGAGGGTGACAGTTTAAATATAGGATGTATGTAGGAGTTATACATTGTGTTGATTTCATGGTTTGGTATAGAAACAGTTCAAGTTGACCTGGGTGTAAGAGATGGCTAGACAGACCGGCTAGGACCTGAGATTTTATCCCCCTAGTAATCCAGTGCATGATCTCTCAGATTATTGAACTATAAAGTGAGGTGGACCTATTGTCATGGAAAAGACATTGGACTGATACATGCATCATAATGAGTTGATTTCTTATTTATGTTGTATTTTTTAAGAAGGTTAAAATGAATAATGTGAATTAAATCAATATAAATAAAATTCCATACATTTAGGATTAGAAAATTATTGTTTTATTTTTCATTACAAATATGGGAAAATATCCACAAGTGGTTCAGGGATTCACTACTTAAAAATATGCATTTAAAAGAGAAAAAATGGTATTTAGAAACACTACAAAAGTGCTGACAACATGTGTGAGGTGAAAATCCCAACTCCTTTATCAGCGGTGAAAAAGTGCTTATAAAGGAACTATTTAATAGCACATTAATTTAGTCCCACTAAAGGTTCCATTTATCATCTCTTATAAAAGAATTTATAAAGGGTGTTTTATCAGTTCTTATAGAAGCATTGATAAATTATACCTTTTCCATTCTTATAAAAGTTGTGATAAAGGACCTTTTATCAGCACTCATAGAGGGGCTCATAAAAGGCCATACCGCAGTGTGTGGTAACAGTAGACCATAGCACCAAAAACACACCATATAGCATGAAACAAATTCCCAATATAGGATTTAAATAATATGAATTTTAAAACAAAAACAAAATAAATAAAAACTATATTATAGAAATTTAAATCTTTGTCTTATACAATTACATAAATATAAATCATAACATACATTCAAAAACATAAATGTTTCTTTTTCTTTTAATCCTAAATTGAATCATTCTATTATTGAAAATTCCAACCCTTATGAAATAAAATAATAAACATATATAAGGAAAAAATATTATGTTAGTAATAATATAAGGAAATAAATTAACAGAAAGTGTTAATTTTATTAAAAATGATTTCAATTTAAAATAAAATGATTCACTTAGAGTCAAACCGGTCACACTGTGAATCATATTGACCATAAAATAATTCCAAAAAATCTCAAATGAATTTTTGATCACTTTCATAAATTATCAAAACAATCTGAATGTGTTAACTAGGTTTTGAGTACATTAGGTTTTTTTAGGAAAATCTCATTTTAAACTAGAAACCCATAATTTTGTCTCATTATGATAGTATTGGGTATCAATTTGATGTGAAAAATATTCCTACACATCACAAATGACTTATGAATAATTTTCCTAAATTAGGACGAATATCCAAGCACGTTTGATCAGTTTTCAAGGAGTGACACTTTTTAAAATAAAATTATTATTTTAAACAGATAATAGACACTTTGAGTCTTACCGAGCACATAATGTATTTGATTGAGGTGCAAAAAATTCCTAAACATAAAAAAGACTTATGGATCATTTTCATAATATACTAAAGCAATTCTAATGTGATATCTTAGTTTTGATTAGGAAAATTTTCCATTTTACTAAAATTGATAACAACTGAAAATACATTGATGCACTTGGAGTCATATCGGTCACACCGTGCATCAGATTGAGGTGCGGTTGATTTCTACACATCCCAAATTACTTATTCGTCATTTTCCGAAAGTATGAAAAAAATTTGAATGTGTTTTCTTTGTTTTGAGTGTGATACTTGTCTATTTTACTAAAATGTTATTTTAAAATTGAAACATGCACTTTGAGTCTTTCCTATCACATTGTGTATTGGATTGAGTAGTAGCTGATTCCTAAACATCCAAAAATATATATATATATAATTTTACTAATGTATTTAAATATTTTGAATGAATTTTCACAGTTTTGAGTAGGTCAGTTAGCCTTTTTACTAAAATTGTTGTTACTTTTAAATAAAAACATGAACTTGGAGTCCTACTGGTAACACTGTCCATCAGATTTAGGTGAGGCTGATTCATGAAAATATAAAATGACATATGGGTCATTTTTCTAGAGTACCAAAATAATATTAATTTTTTTGTTTGGTTTTGAGTAGTTTAGTTTTTTTACTAAAATTGAAGTTAATTTTACATAAAGACTCACTTAGAGTCATACTGGTCCCACTGTGAATCGGATTGAGGTGTGGCTTATTAAAAAACATCAAAAATGACTTTTGGATGATTTTCCTAAAGTATAAAAATAATATGAATGTGTTTTATTAGTTTTGAGTACATTAATTATCTTTTTTTACGAAAATTTCATTTTAAACTAGAAACACACACCTTTGAATCTTTATGATCACATTGTTTGTTGGTTTAATGTGAAATAGATTCATAAATTTCAAAAAAATGGCTTTTGAATCAATTTCTTAAATTATCAAGAATATCCTAGTGTGTTTTATTAGTTTTCTGCGTGTCACACTTTTTGAACTAAAATACCAATTTTAAACAAATAACAGAAACTTTGAGCCATACAGGGCACATCGAGTATTGGATTGAGGAGCAAATAATTCCTAAACATCAAAAATTACTTCCTAATCATTTCCATAATGTATCAAAACAGTTCAAATATTTTTTCTTTGTTTTGAGTTGGGCAGTTTCCCATTTTACTAAAATTGATGATAATTTTAAATAAAAAGATGCACTTTGAGTCATACTGGTCACACAATTCTTTGGATTGAGGTGAGGTTGGTTCATACACCTCCCAAATAACTTATGTATTGTTTTACTATTTTATTAAAACAATATTAATGTGTTTTCTATGTTTTTATTATGTCATTTGTTTTTTTTACTAATATGTCATTTTAAAACTAAAGCATGTACTTTGGATCATACCGATCACATTGTGTATCAGATTGATGTTCGATAGATTTATATACATAAAAAATGAATTATTGATAATTTTACTAAAATATTTAAATAGTTTTAATGTGTTTTCTTAGTTTTTAGTAGGTTAGTTTTCCTTTTTACTAAAATTGATGTCAATTTTAATTAAAAACATGCACTTTGAGTCATACCAGCCACAAAGTGCGTTAGACCGAGGTGAATATGATTCAAGAACATAAAAATCACATAAGGATATTTTTTCTAAAGTATTAAAACACTATGAATGTGTGTTTTTAGTTTTGAGTAGGTTATTTTGTTTTTTTTTTTCAAAAATTGATGTCAATTCTAAATAATAACGCACTTACTGTCATACCCGTCACACCATGCATCAGATTGAGGTGTGGTTGATTCTTACACATTCTAAGTCACTTATGGATTATTGTCCCAAAGTATAAAACTATATGAATGTGTTTTCTTAATTTTGAGTACTTCAATTTTCTTTTTTACTAAAATATGATTTTAAACTTAAAACACACACTTTCACTCATATAGATCACGTATTGCATTAGTATGATATGATACCGATTCCTACATGTCACAAATGATTTATTAAATGATGCACTAAATTATCAGAAAAATCTGAGTGAATTTTATCAGTTTTTAATGAGAGAGACTTTTGAAGTAAAGTGTTTATTTTAAACTCATAACAAACACATTGAGTTAGTTTTCATTTTTACTAAAATTAAGGTCAATTTTAAATAGAAAAAAGTAATTCAAGTCATACCAGTCATATTTTGTGTTGTATTCAGGTGTGGATGATTTAGACATGTCCCAATGTCACTAAAAATACTATCTATTAATGTTACCAAGAATTCCATGGAATTTCATTATAGAACATCCAACACTACATGAGCATCTTTGAACAAACCACATCAACTCAAAAAAAAAAGAATCCACCTGTATAAGAAAACAATTATTATGAGTAATACTAAAAAGTAATAAATTAACCATAAATATGAAATAATACTTTAATTCTATGGCCAATGATTTTACTTTTCAAATATCAAGATTACCTCTGTGATTGAGAAGTTGAGATAACATGAAGTAAAGTGATAAATGTCAACACTACAATGGTGAAACGTTTTGAGGAAGAATAATTTTATAATATTTAGTGCAGAAAGGCATGAAATATGGAATGATCACCCCATCTTGAACAAAATAATCCACTTGCATAAGAAAACAATTATTTTATGAGGAATACTAAAAAGAAATAAATTAAAGATAAATATGAAATAGAACATTAATTCTTTGGAAAATTATTTTACTCTGAAAACATCAAAATAACCTCTATAATTGTGCAGAGGTAGAGTCGTTTCTATTCCTGCGAAGCCAGTGGAGGAAACATGAAAGAAAGTAAAAAATGCCGCACTTCAGGGGTGAAAAGGTTTTGAGAGAGAAGATGTATGTGGATGTTTTGGTGCAGACAGACATGAATGATGGAAAAAGCACCCCAACTAGAACAAAATAATACACCTATATAACAAAACAATTATAATGTGAGTACTAGTATAAATAAATAAATTAAAAATAAATATGAAACAATATATTAATTCTATGGAAAATGATATTACTATGAAAATATATAGATTACCTCGGTATTTTCACAGAGGTAGTGTAGTTACTCTTCCTGAAAAGGTAGTGGAGGTAACATGAAAGAATGTGATAAGTGAACCACTGTAGTGGTGAAGAGGTAAGGAGGGAGAAGAAGTCAGTGGATGTTTTTCTATAGAAAGGCATGAAAGATGTATAGACCATCCAAACATGACCAAAATAATCTACCTGTATAAGAAAAAAATTATTATATAATTGATAAAAAAATAATTAAATTAGTCATAATTATGAAATAATACATTATTTCTATGGATATTCATTTTAATGTACAAACAACAGGACTACCTCTGTGATTGATCATAGACAATGTAATTACACTTCCTGAAAAGGCCTGACACAAGGGAACAATTTTTCTAAAATAAAAAAAATCTAAAAGGAATGATAAAAATTATATCAACATTTCATTATATAGTTTCTCATTAAAATAGAGAAAGAATATTGTAACATTACTTTTACATGTTTTTAAAGGGTTTCCTTTATTATAGTTAGTTCTTCTAAGGTACTGGTAACATCTTCATGTGAAGATGAAATTGTTTGCTTGAGTAGTCAAAAATTTAATCTAGATTGTGTTAATAAAGTGTAGAACATATAATATTATGATTAAAAACATAATATATTAAAAAAATTACCTTCTTATTGAAATCTATTTCTTTTTTCGTGGTTTTAAGGATTTGGTTCCTCTATTGAGAATCAAAATCCCATATTTATCTTCATATCTAACTTACAAGAAATTTTCTACACTAGGAATGGCATGAAATGAATGTGATTTCCCAATTAAAGTGTCATACTAGATTTAATATATAATTTAAATGAAGTGAAAAAAATATTGCCTTGTTTTCTTAGTTTTGGAGATTTGATGGGCATTTAAAACTAAAATGACACTTATATATTGAAAACATTCACTAGGAGTCATACCGGTCACACTATACATCAGATTGAGGTGAAACTGATTCCCACACATCACAAATGACTTATGGATCACTTAATAAAAGTAAAAAATCTATTCGAATTCGTTTTATCAGTTTTGAGTTTGTCAATTGTTTTTTTACTAAAATGTCATTTTAAACTGGATACATGCACTTTTAACAATACCTATAACATAGTATATTTGTTTGACATGAGACTAATTCCTACATGTGAAAAATGATTTATGAATCGATTTCCTAAATTATCATAAAAAATATGAGTTCATTTTATTTATTTTTAGTGAGCAACAATTTTTGAACAATATTGTCACTTTAAAAATGATAACAGAAACATTGTGTCCTAACAGTCACACTGTGAATAAAATATTATTGTGGATGATTCCAAAAAGTCTCAAATGACTTAAGGATAATTTCCCTAACCCATAAAAATAATATGATTGTTTTTCTTGGTTTTTATTAGGCCAGTTGTCCTTTTTTATTAAAATTGATGTCATTTTTAAATAAAATGACACACATGGAGTCATACCGATCACACTGTGTATCAGATTGAGGTATGAATTTTCCTACATGTATGAAATGATCTATGGATAATTTTTCTAAATTATTGAATCAATACGAATATTTTTTCTTAGTTTTTGAGTATGTAACTTTTTTTTACATAAATGTCATCTTAAACAGGAAACACACGTTTTGAACTATACTTATCACATCGTGTATTGGTTTGACGTGAGACACATTCCTATATGTCACTAAGGAATTATTAATTTCTTTACTAAATTTTCATGAAAATATAAAGATGTTTTATTTGTTTTTAGTGAGTGATCTTTTTTAAACTAAAATTTATATTTTGAACTGATAACGGACACATTGAGCCATAATAGTCACATTGTGCATCAAATTAAGATGTGACTGATTCTTACATGTATCAAAAAACTTATGGGTCATTTACCAAAGTGTGTAAATTGAACACGCCTCCATAGACCTCTTTTTACAATCATATAAAACCGTATCATTCTTTTAATAAAATAAAACCTATTAAAAAACCACATTTTATCGAAAAAACAATAAAATAAATCCTAAACCAATTATGTTATTAATTATTTATTAGGATCCTTGTGGATAAATTATAGGATAAAAATGAAATTAATTCTTTATTTACTATGACTCCATATAAAATCAAATAAATTAATTTCAGTAACATACACTTGTTAGTTGAAATTATGCTGTAGAAACCCAAGAACCCCGGGTTGTGCAACACAGTTGTTGTGTATTCTGATCTTCCATATTCACCCTATACATTTCATTCTCATGATTAAATCTATAATTTCCTTAGTAATATGATGATTTTATATGGAAAGAGTTGGTGTAAAAAGGTGTTGATTTAATAACTAGTTTTAATGGTGTAATTCTCACAAATGGGAGGCATTGCCGCTTTTACAGAACACAATAAAGTATAAGGGGGAAATGCTTCCCATTTAATTTATTTTATTCTATAAAAGGGGAAATGGATTCCATTTTTTGATAATTATACCATTTAATCTAGTTATTAACTTGATCCATCAATTTACACTAACTCCTTCTAAAAAAAATATTCATACAACCAAAGAAACGATAGAGTGGAGGGTGTGAAAGAAATAGAGAGGGTGGAGAAGAAAGAATTATAATAAAAAATTGTAGTGCTCTACAGCCCTGGGGTTTGGGATTTATACATTATAAATTTATCATTGGAGTGTATGTTATTAATATTAATTTATTTGATTTGATGTGGAGGAATATTTAATAATGACTTACTTGCAATTTAACTTCGAATTTATCCACAAGGATCCAAATAAAATATTTATAAAATAATAGGTTTGGGTTTTTTTATATAATTTTTTGATAAAACATGGTTTTATAATAAGTTATATTTTATTAAAAAATGATAGGTTTTTTGATAATAAGAAGAAGAGGTTGATGGAGGTTTTTATTTCATTCACACTTACCACGATAGGCATCAAACCTGAACTGGGTTCATGCCATCCGCTATAAAAAACAATAAATTAGAGGTCACTCCTTATTCGATACAAAAATAAATAAAGTGAATCTAACTATATATTATATATATATATGCTATATATATATATGTATTACAAATGTAACATTATTTGAATATAATTATATATATATATATGTATATTATTTATCATAGTTAAATTTATTAAATATACAATAAATTATTTGATGTATATATATAATACTATTTTTCATAATGAAACTAAAAATACTATTAATAATAATTTTTAAATTATATTAATTATAAGTAACTATTATTTTGGGTAATTATGTATAAAATATAATTATTTTATTTTCAAAATTTTAATTATTTCTAAAAAAATTATATATAGTTACATAATTGTATTATTTTGAAAGTAACATGAGTTGACAATATTTTAGTGGTTTATTAAGTTTAATTATAATACTAATAATTTAATTTATATACAGTCCTTAAATGTATATATATAGGCCTAAAGGACTTCCATGAAACCCAATTACATTTTATCCCATGGATATTGTTTATGGAGTTTGGTTCCAATGAACTCAAACTATTCTTCATCAAATCTGTCGTATCATTTGGTGTTGAAACTAGTAAGTGTGAGGGTTCTCAGTCCCCCCTAAATGTGTTTTGAAAATAAAAAATTAATGTTGGATGGATGTAGAAACCTAAGGATTCTAGAATGACCATATAATACACAATGAACCATCCTTGAGATTCTATGGGGGTCCATAAAGATGTTGGCATAATTCAATAATGCACATTGATGAGATATATCAGTAACAAAGGAGAAAAACATACCAACCTTTACAACGTCCAGCACATACACATTTAAACACACACACACACACAAATATATATCATGGAATTTATAATACACATATTTTCAAAATAATGCACATTTAAACATAAATTTTAATGAAAATAAATAAATTACCTTCTTAATTTTGAAATCCAAAACCATAATTTGTGAATAAATAATTATAAAATCACCTTTACATTATAAGTTCTGAAAAGACATATAAATTTACAGAATGAAAAATATTTACACACACACACACACACATATATGTATATATATATTTAATAAATAGTCACAAATTGTAAAAATATATGTTACACTTATAGAAGAATATCACCACATAGTAAAATAAATAAAAACACCATACTAATTTTAAAAATAGAGAGACTTTGAAAATAAATAAATATGGTATCCCCCTTAATAATATTTTTTTTTAAAAAACACAATTATGAGAAAATAAAATTTTACGGAAAACCCTTACATCAAAATATTAAAACATAATTTAAATAAATATATACCATTTGATGAATTGTATAAAATCAGATTCGGTTTCTAATTCACACCATCATCAGACTGAGAAATCATTTTCTAAATAAATTTTCTCAGAACCAACAAAGGAAATTTACTATAAACAATGAATCAAGTTGGGGTATAGATGTAGACATCAAAGAAAATTGATTCAAAACTATAATTTAAAAACACAAAAATATGATATCCAAAATAGTATTCAAGAAAAAAATAGATCATAAACAAAAGCATTGAAGAATACAAAAACCTGATAAAAAAATACATAAATAAAATCAGAACCTACGATGGAAAATATGAATCTCTCTGATCCATATCTCGAAATGAAAAATAGTGAAATAAAATCGAAACCCACAAAGGAAAAAATAGGCCTACCGCTCTGGGTTGAAGAAAATTCGAGACCCTCTGATCCATATCATGATGTTTTACATGGAAACCCTATCTGCAATTGAGCACCAAATGCAAGACAATGTTTAAGAAACTACAAGGAGTGGGATTGTGTGATTCTAGTGGGTTTGTGTGATTTGAGCTCTAATTAACTAAGGAGGAGCACCCACACTGGGTGCCTAATATGGAAAGTATCAGATAATGTGATGGGTTAGCAACTTGTTAGGATTTTTTTAATTAGACCGATAACCTTTTATCAGTACTTATTATTTAAGAGCAAATAAATGAAATATTTATCTGCGCTAAAAAAGTCCGGGTAAAATCCATTTTTCTCAGTGCTAAAGTTTTAACACTGATAAATATGGCTTTAATCAGTGCTTTTTAGGGATGATAACATATCATATTTATCAGCGCTAAATAAAGCGCTGATAAAGATTTCGTTTATTAGCCCTTATTACTTAAGTGCTGATAAGTGATTTATAATTATAAGTATAAATAAAAAATTGTTAATATATATTAATACTAAATAAATATATATAAATAAAAATATAGTAAATATATTCTTTATTTAAATATTTTTTTTATAATTTTAAAATTATTCAAATATATAATTACATATTTATAATTATATAAATATTTTTTAAAAAATATATTTATATAATTATATATATTTATATAATTATATATATATATATATTTAATAAATAAATATAAATATAAATATAGAAAATATATTCCATATTTATGTAAATTTATTATAAAATTAATATATTTTTAAATATATATAATTATTTAAAAATATAGAATTATTTATTTATAATTATATAAATACTTTTTAAAAAATATTTATTTATTTATAATGATAAATATAAAATTTTATAAATATAGTTTTTTCATTTTTATGTAAATTTATATAGGAATATAGTTATTTATATATATTTGATTACAATTATTTTTTTAATATTATTAATGAATATTTAATTTTAAGTCCATGCCTGTTAAAAACAAGTGAAATTGAATAAATTAAAAACATGTACACCTTAATAATATTGAAAAAATATTGAAGTTTTGTGTGGGTGCATTATATAAAAAATTCACTAATTATGTTTATAAGAAATGAATATAACACACATTTGATCTATGTTAATTTTTAAAATAAAATGACATTCAATTATAAGTCCATTTTTATATGCAATAAGTCAGTATTTTTAATTCATATTAATTATTAATTATAAACCATTATTCACTAATTATATGACTATTTAATGCAAAGCGTATGAATATTTTATAATATATAAATCTTATTTTTATACATTAATATATATCTATATATTAAATATATATTATTTATTAACATTATCGATAAACATATAATTAATATAATGTTTAATATTTTTCTCCATTTAATTTTTTTTATTTTTAATTTGTTTAATTTTCAATTTTCCATATCTATATATTTAATGCATAATATTTATTATTATTTATAATTTATATATGGTATAATCAAATTATTCATTTTTATCAATAATTATTTAAGAAATAAAATTTGTAATATTTTTTTAATAAACTCATTTTTTATTTGTTTAATTATTTCATTATATTTATTCTGAAATTTATCATCACTGAAAAAGAGCTTATAAATTATTCCTTTATAACACTAAAAATATAGCACTGATAAAGGGTACCCTTTATCGGTACCAAAAAATGTGCTGATAAAGGGTATCCTTTATAAGTGGTAAAAATAAAACAATGATATAGGGTATCCTTTATCAATTATAAAAATAAAGTGTTGATAATAGGGAAATTTATTAGTGATAAAAAAGAACTGATAAATGGTTAAATTTATCAACACTTTCTTTAGCACAGATAATGATGGCATTTATCATTGTTTTCATAGGGATGATAAATACCAGAATTGTTAAAAAAAAGGTTCGTAGTAGTGAAGAGAGGTTCAAAAAACTAATTTAGTTGATCGAAAAAGGGTTGATCCAATTATGGAGGATGATTAGTGGAAGAGGCCATTGTACATTTCGCATTAGTAGGCTTTGGGGAATTACTAGGGTAGTGTTTGGGATATGGAGACTGAGAGATGGATAAAGGAGTTGTAGATCTATTTTAGCTTGATTCCGGACTGAGTGTGCTATTGGGTCCCATTAGCAGTACGTGAAATGCGGGGATCTATGTATTAGTGGTAGATGTTGTATCTGGGTGAGTGGAAGGAGGGGAATGTTTCATGGATCCAATTTACGAAAGAGTTATGGACATAATTTATAAGGAACCGACCTTATTACATTAAATAATCTTGATTTTAGTCAAGAAATCACATCCTTTTACATTGAATCTATTTTCATGTATAGATCTTTAATGAATTGAGACATAATACATTCATAATATTACACATTTTTATAGAGTGGATACCATAAAAATGGTTTCCCTTTTTTTCAAAATATAAACATTTTTCAGGACATCATTGAAAATTCATCAAACATTTAACATTGATTCCTTCTTTATCTTACACAACCTTTTGACCTATGAAAATCATTTAAAAAAATCAGGGGATGAGCACAAAAATATCTATAAGGGATGTAAAAGAAAGAAAGAGCACATTAGTCCATGAATACTTGTAACATATGAAAACACTTTTAAAAGACATACTCATCACTCATATATACTTACATTGTGAAACATGATATTTAAAGAAGATTTAAAAAAACATAAGAACAGAAATATAACAATAAACGTATCTTGGGGAATTACTTACATATTCTTTTAACCCTCTCGGCAACCTTATAATTTGTAAGCCTCACAGCTACCTTACAATTTGTGTAACCATCACAGTTACACTGGGAGTAACCATATGGCCAACCTGAAACAAACACATACCAAATTTATTGGAGGTAACTATAGTTACCATCCTTCATCATAAACAATTCCCAAGAACCAAAACATAATCATACAAAATGAATAATTCTCCAAAAACATTGCTTTGGAATTTCGTAAAATAGAATTTTAAAAGAGGATTTTAAAAGAAAATCCCATTATAAATATCATAATATTGATGAGATACTTAATAGAGTGGATGGAATATTTATATAAACTTTAAATACAAATAATAAACATAATAAAAAATAATATTAACTGAAACCATCTCACGGAAAATTTTAATACCACAAAAATAATGAAGTAGAAGGTTAACCCAAAGAATGGAAATTTGGTTTGGAATTCCCTTACCTTGGGTTTTTCTTACATACAACTTGTTTAAAACTCATGTATAATGGTTAAAAGAGTTATATTAATATTTTACAAAAATATATCCATATTTATAATACCTTATATGATCATTTCATTACATCATTTCACCCTTTAATTGTTAGTCTTATGTTCCTTGCATTGATTTTGAGTGAGTTGTTTATATGATTTCCACGATTGGTTCATGATGGTTGTTCTTGTAAATTAGATGTGATACTCTAGAAGTGGAATGGATTAGTATTTACATATTTCTAGAACCATAAATTTTACCATTTATCATTTTTAATTCATAAATTAGGATGATTCATAATTTAAAACATTAATGATGTTCATTTATATCATTTTAGTGGTTTTTTGATAATAAAGATCACATTTTGTTTTATAAATTAAAACCATGTGTAAAAAACAATTCAAGTACCAAGGATGAGAGATAATACAGATATTATAACCTGGTTCAACCATAAAAATGTTTTCATGACCAGACGTGAAGTAACTACAACAAATTGAAATCACATCGTCCACGATGTCAGTAATTCGACACATCACGGACAATGTTTTTAATTCTTTAAATAAGCGGGGGAGGAGAAGAAGATTGATGAGATATTTTACATGAAAATGAGAAAATATAGAATATAAAATATTCTTGATCTTTCATTCCTCTTGGTTAATAGGTGGTGAGGAATAATAAGAAATGAACTCAATATAGAAGAAAAATTGACAAATCTCTCATGAAATTTCGGCATCCTAACAGCATCACATAAAATTTCATAAAATCGTTTGATGAGAGAAATAGGGTATCTTATCACACATAAATAATAAGGGTATTAAGGAGGATATGTAATTAATTATCCCAATATAATCCAAATATAATGAAAAATAATAACAAAAAATGAAACGAAAGAAATAAAATAAAATATGATGTTTACCTCTTGATATTTTTTTCATGAGATCCCTCTTACGGCCTTTGGTTATGGCCTTTTGGAGAGACGAGAAGCTATAGTATGTGGGGAGGAGACTTGGGAGGTGTATTGAGAATAACTTAGGTAAGGATCAAGGCTTAATAGGTGTGAGAGGAAGAGGGAAATGAGGGTGGTATTTATAGTGGAGGGGAGGAGGTAATTAAAATTATTTTAATCATTATTATAATATTGTATCTCAAGACTATGAATATTATTAATTTATGTGACCCAAAATATTAATAATTTAATTTTATTTTGAACCAAGTGTCCTTACAAAACTTATTATTTCATAAATAGTGTATTTTATTGATAATTTGAATATACCTTATTTTACCGTATTTCACTATTCCTTGAAAATTCACGAATTTCTGAAAAATCCCCAAAATTCATTGGTACCATTTTTCGACATGTAGAATTTAAAAATGAACTCCAGTTTTTGAAAATTATTTTCTAAATATTAATAATTTAATTTTTTAAAAAATCATACTTAATTTAAAAATTAATAACTTAAAAACTATAACTTCTTTTATATAACATTGAAAAATAAATCAAGAAGTCATTATATTAATACCTTTAGAAAATAAAATAATAACACAATTTAATATTCATTAGGGTCATATTACAATACATACTACTATTCATAAGGGTATGTTACTATTCACCAAAAAAAGTTGGTTCTATTAGACTCCAAATGACATACTAAACAAAATTTTAGATGACCGTTTTTCAAAATTCAAAACATAAAAGTGGAAATATTGTTTTTAAAGGATAGTTATAAATATCTACTTAAATAAATGTTTCATGCATTTCCATTTATGTTTAGAAAACCTTGGGGTGTTAAATTATCCCCACATTATGAAAATTGCATCCTTGAAATTTTATTTACTTATTTACCATGTGAGGGTTCCTTTCTCTCATAGCATTTTTAGACTCCCATGTGGCTTCTTCTACCATGTGGCTTCTCCAAAAAACCATTACCTGGAAGATTACCTTTTTCCCCAATACATGTTCCCTTCGATCAAGGATCTGAAATGGTTTCTCTTCATAAGAAATTTTCTCTACCACCTAAACTGCTTCTAGGCTCAAGCCGTGTGATGAATTTGGCACTTATTTCCTCAATATCGAAACCTGAAAAAAATATGTGTATGAGGAAAACTCGGAGGCAAAGATACTCGGTAAAAACTATTCCAAGTATCTCTAGGATTTCCAAAGGACCGATGAACCATGGGCTTAACATCCATTTCCTTATAAAACACATCACACTTTTCCAAGGAGAGATTTTATGGAAAACAGGATCACCAACCATGAAAGAGAAGTCTTTAATTCTATTATCTGCATAACTTTTCTACATGATCTGAGCTATGCTCATGTTCTTCTGGATCATCTACACATTCTCAGCCACTTCTTCTACTAATTCTTACCCCATCATCTTTCTTTCACAGTCATCATCCCAAATCATTGGAGTCTAACATCCCTTCCCATTCAAATCCTCAAAAGGTGACATCTGTATACTGGAATGAAAACTGTTATTATAAGAAAACTCAACTAAAGAAATATGATGATCCCAACTTCCCTGGTAGTCCATTAAACAAGCTCGAATCATATCCTCTAAAGTCTGAATTTTTCAATCTGACTGGCCATCTGATTGAGGATTAAAACCTGTACTAAAATTTAATTTTTTCCCCAAAAACTACTGATGTCCCTCCCAAAATATAGAAGTGAACCTGGGATCCTGGTCAGATACAATGGAAAGAGGAACTCAATGTATCCTGAAAATCACTTTGAGGTAAAATCAAGAAAGATGATCCAAGGACATTTTATCTCGAATAAAGAGAAAATGTGCAGATTTTTTCATCCGATCAACAATAACCCAAATCGCATTATTACCTCGAGAAGTCTTTGGTAGTCCCACCACAAAGTCTATTGACACATTCTCCCATTTCCTCTATAGAACTGGAAAAGGATGAAGCATCCCCTTCAGTAACTGCCACCCTAATTTAACATGTTTTCATGTCTATCATTTAATAGTTAAATGGGAAATATATATTTTCATTCCATCCCACCAATAATACTCCCGAAGTTATCTGTACAACTTAGTACTTTAAGGATAAACCAAAAATAGAGAACTATGTGATTCACACAACAAATATTTCTTCAATTGAGAATCAAAAGGCACACATAACCTTTTTCCAAATCTTAAAACAGAATCTTATACAATGTTAACTAATTGATACTTACCCATTTTAACCAATTCTACCTTTTTCTGTAGCTCATGGTCTTCCTTCTGCGCTTTCCTAATTCTGTTTGATAACGATGACTGCACTAAAACCTATGAATAAATAGAGGAATTTACAACACCAACAACATCTAATCCAAATTCATCAAATCATTAATCAAGGGATCATTTTCCAAATGTAACATTTTTAATGACACATGATGTTTTAGACTCATGGCATCGACCACATTGTTTGATTTCCCAGGATGGTAAATGATCATTTAATCATTATCCTTTATCAATTGAAGTCATCTTCTCTGCCTCATGTTTAATTCCTTATGATTGAATATATACTTCAGACTTTTATGGGAAGTATATATTTGACATTTGGATCCGTATAAATGATGACTCCAAATTTTCAAATAAAAAATGATAGATTCCAATTCCAAATCATCTGTGGTATAATTTAACACATGAGGTTAATATTCTCTCTAAGAATAAGAAATTACATGATCATTCTGCATCAAAAAACAACCAAGTTCCTTCAATGAAGCATCACTATAGATGAAAAACTCACCATTTCAAGAAGGCAAGGCCAAAACTGGACCATTCACCAATATCTTCTTCAGTTCTTTAACAAAAACATCACATTCTTCTTTCCAAATAAATTTAACCCCTTTTTGTGTTAACATAGTTATCGGTCTAGATAACAATGCAATGTTCTGAACAAAATGTTAGTAATAACCTATAAACCCAAGGAAACTATGAATCTCTGTAACATTTTAAGGTCTTGGCCATTTATCAACCACTTTGGTTTTGGTAGTATCAATTGTTATTCTAAACGCATTTACAATGTTCCAACGAAAACAAATCTGTTGCAACCAAAAATCAAACTTTATAAATTTTCCATATAGTTTCTTTTCCTTTAATTTTTGTAAAACAACCCATTGATGTTTTTCAATCTTCTATTAATTTTTAGAAATTTCTATCCTGCCATCAATAATCACAACCAAAAACTTATCCCAGAACTCATGAAATATTCTATTTATAAAATTCTTGAATACAATAGGTGAATTAGTTAACCCAAACGACATAACAACAAATTTATAATGCCCAAATCTGGTACAGAAGGCTGTTTTTGGGATGTCATCCTCCTTCACCTTCATGAGATGGTATCTGAATCTCAAGTCAATCTTGGAAAAGAACTGAGATCTCTATAGCGTATCAAATAACTCATCAATGTGAGGAATAAGATTCTTGTTTTTAATAGTTATGTTATTTGACTCTCTATAATAAATGAAAAGTCTCATGAAACCATCATTATTTTTAACGAATAAAACATGATCTCCCTATGGTGAAGTTCTAGGATGAATAAAGCATTTATAAAGCAAATCCTGTAACTGATTTTCCAATTAAAGAAGTTCTATTTGAGACATACAATATGGTGGTTTTGAAATTGGCTTAACATTAAGAACAAATTCAATTGTGAATTCAACTTCTCGATCATATATGACATTGGGTAACTAATCAAAAAAAAACATAAAGGTATTAATTTACCACTGGAACATCATAAATATGAATAGTTCCCTTGTTTCCAAAAATATGAGAAAGATAACTCTCATTTCCATATTTCAGTAGTTTTTTAGCTTCCTGATATGTTATCAATTTTATGGGTTCATTCTTGAATATAAACTAAAACTCTTTCTGAAAAACCACTTATTTAACTCTACAGGAAATCTTAGCATGATTAAAAGAAAGTCTATCTATTCCCAGAGTTACATCAAACTCGACCAAGGGTAAAACAACAAGGTTTATAGGTAATGTCTTTCCAAAGACCACAATAGAAAGAATCTTATAATTCATCTTTTCTATAATTTCCCCCCCTTGGTTTTTTGACAAAAATTTCTACTCTCTTTGTTTATAGTGATATTTCTAATTTAACAAAAAATTTCTCAGAGATAAAGGAATTGTAGACCCTGTATCAAAAAAACCTTTAGAAAAATCCGAGTAAACAAACAAAGTACCTGATATACCTTCATTGGATGGACCAACATCTTCTAACATAGTCTTGAAGGATCTCACTACACCATTCTTCTTATAGTCCATTTTCTTTGCTTCTTTTGGATATCTCTTTGGGTAGTAATTTTCATAGTGACCCATCTCACCCCATTTAAAACACCTAACATTTTTCTTATTAGAATTACTCTTAAGATAATTTTCATTACAATATCAGGCCATATGTCCAGACTTACAACATTTAAAACACTTACCAATTTTCTAAGATATTCCCCAGGGTGGTTCTTTCCACACTTTTCACAAACTGGAAACTGGATTTTCTTAGCATCGTATTTCTTTGGCAGATTCTTACCCATCACTTTCCATCTGGACCTATTCTTCTCCTTATTTCCAAAATGAACATTCTAATAAAGAAAAATCCATCTTTACCCTCTAATCACATTAAACAAGTTTCCAATAACATTTGTATTCACAGGAGTCCAATGCACTTCGATACCTTGGCATCAATCCAGAGTAAAAGAGGTTGATTTT
Source organism: Viscum album (assembly GCA_963277665.1). NCBI lineage: Eukaryota > Viridiplantae > Streptophyta > Magnoliopsida > Santalales > Viscaceae > Viscum > Viscum album. The sequence goes on along the minus strand of OY728122.1, from coordinate 723,938,351 downwards.
TCTATCAAGATCCAGAATATGATTTGGAGCTTACCTTAGTAGTCGGTTGAATTTTTCTTCATAAACAGCCCTTGAATATTCTTCCATTTTCTTCAATTCAAGTAATTTCTTCTCCATCCTAAGTCTCACCACCTTAGGAAAATATTTTTCAAGGAAAGTATTTTAAATTCATCCAACTTTAAGGCATCATTATCCTCTCTATCCCTGATATTATTACCTATTAACCACCACTGATCATTTTCACCTTAAAAACTATAAATGGAATGTCTTAGCATTTGGTTTTCTAAACATCCCATTACATCGAATATATTTTCAAGGGATTTAATCCATATTTCAGCTGCTACTGGGTCTGAAGATCTATTGAAGTCAAGAGTGTGTTGTCTCATAAAATGATCCACTATTATCTTGTTCCATTGTGGTACCTCTAGTTATTCTATTTCATGGACAACACCACCATTAAATTCTTGTGTTATCTAATCCATTACTGTCATAAAATGATCAGTTCCAATCCCTTTCATTCCTGGATTTAGATTCGGAAGAATGTCATTCTGTCAGTGCCTCTCCTCTTCTACTACCCGGTTTCTTCTACAGACATCCATTTTGACAAAAATATCATTGATAAAGTGACATGGAAATCTTAAAATTCTATATCATTTCAAATTAATCATATATTAAAAATCATTTATGGTTTTCTTTTAACATCATCATATCCCCGAATGTTATCAAAAACATCCTCTAATAACAACTATAAGGACATGACCTTATTTCATTACATAATCTTGATTTTATTCTAGAAATAAATTCCTTTTAAATTGAGGATATTTTAATGTTTAGATCTTTAGATAATGTGAAATAATACATTCATAACATTACACATTTTTACAGAGTGGATACAATAAAAAAAAATCCATTTTTTTCAAGATATATTAATTAAAGCATAAAACATGATTTCTTTGACAATTCAAAAATCATTAAACTTGGCTTACTTATTTTTCATAAACATACTCATGATGTATGAAAATAATTTAAAATGAACTTGGGATGAGCAAAAAAATCTCAGTAAGGTATGTAGAATAAGGAAAGAGCACATTAGTCCGTGAGTACTTATAACGTATGAAAACATTTTCAAATGACATAGTCATCACTCATATATACTTAATTTGTGAAACATGAGATTATCACAAATTTTATAGAATACATAAGAACAGAATTATTACAATAAAGTTATCTTGTGGAATTACTTACATAATATTATATCCCTCTCAACTACCTTATAATTTTTAGCACCCACAGCTACCTTACAATTTTTGTAACCAACGCAGTTACACTTGGAGTACCCATATGACCGACCTCCAACATACACATAAACAAATAATTAGAGGGATATATTGGTCCCAAAATTCATCATAATAGATTTATAAGAACCAAAAAAAAATCATACAACATGAATAACTCCAAAAAAACATTTCATAGGAATTGCATAAAATAGAATTTTAAAAGTGGATTTTAAGAGAAAATCCCATTATAAATCTCATACAATTAAAGAGAGACTCAATAGAGTGGATTTAATATGTATATACCCTGTAAATACACATAATAAAACATAATATAAATATAACCCATCCCAAAAACAATTTTAATACAACAAAAATAATCAAGTAGAAGGTTAACCCAAAGAATGTTAATCAGGTTATGAATTCCATTACCTCAGGATTGTATTACTTCAAACATGTTTAAACATCCTATATAATGGTTAAAATAGTGATATAAATATCATATAGAAAAATACCCATATTTATTATAACTTATATGATCATTTCATTACATCATTCCACCCTTTAATAGTAAGTATTTTGTTTTTTGTGCTGTTTTTGGGTGAGTTCTTTACATGATTTCCATGATTGGTTCATGATGGATGTTTTTGTCAATTGGAAGTGGAATTCAAGAAATGTAATGGAGTATTATTTAAATATTTATATAACCATAAATTATACCATTTATCAATTTTAATTCTTACATGAGGATGATTCATAAGTTAAAACATTAATGATGTTCATTTATATCATTTTAGTGGTTCTTTGATAATAAAAACCTCATTTTGTTTTATAATTTAAAACCATGTGTAAAAAATAATTCTAGGACCATTTATGAGACGTAATAAATATATTATCACTTATATAAACCATAAAAATGGTTTCATGACCATCCTTCAAGTAATTAATGCAAAACAAAAAAAATCACGTCATCCACGATGTCAGTAATTCGACACATCACAATCAATGTTTTTAATTCCGTGAATAAGTATAGGGGGGGAGAAGAATGTTGATAAGTAATTTTCCAAGAAAATGAAAAAATATATAATATACATGATTTTTGATCTTTCATGCATCTTGGATAAGATTAGGTGATGAAAAAGAAGAAAGGAACTCAAAATAAAAGAAAAATTGAGAAATATCTCACGAAAATTCAGCATCCTAATGGAGTCACTGAAAATTTCATAAAATAGATTGATGAGAGAAAGAAGGTATATCATCACTCTTACAAAATATGGGAAATAATATGGATATTTAATAAAATATCACTACATAATTCAAAGGGAATGAAAAATAATAACATAAAACGAAATGAAAGAATGAAAATAAAAGAGGATGTTTACCTCTTGATCTCTTTTTCTTGAGATCCCTCTTAAGGCCTTTGGTTTTGGCTTTTCGGTGAGACGAGAAGCTCTAGGATGTGGGTAAGAGCCTTGGGTTGAGTATTGGGTAGAACTTAGGGAAGGATCATGTCTTGAGAGGCGTGGGAGGAAGAGGGAAATGAGGGTGGTATTTATAGTGGAGGAGAGGACGTATTTAACATTATTTTAATCATTATTATAATATTTTAACTCAATATTATGAATAGTCTTAATTAATGTGACCCAAAATAGATATAATGGCATGTGAGTTTGAATTGAGTGTCCTTACATAACTTATCATATCCTAAAGAGTGTATTTTACTAATAATTTGAATAAACAATATTTTACAGTATTTTACTAATTATCGAAATATCACGAATTTTAGAAAATAACAAAAATTGAACCTTACCATTTCACAACGTGTAGAATTATAAAATGAACTCCATTTTTGGAAAATAATTTTCTAAATAATATTAATTAAATTTTTAAATAAAATCATACTTTATACAAAAATTAATTATTTAAAAACTATAACTGCTTTTATATTACATTGAAAAATTAACCAAAGTCATTATCCTAAAGCCTTAAAAAATAAAATAATAAAATAATATACTAATCATTAGGTTCATATTACTATTCATAAGGGTATGTTACTATTCCACAAAAAAAGAAATTTGGTTCCATTAGACTCTAAATGACATACAGAACACAATTGTAGATGACCATTTCACAAAATTCAAAACATAGAAGTGGAAAAATCATTTTTAAAGGCATGTTATAAATATCTAATTAAAAAAAACTTTCATGAATTTCCATTTATTTTTATAAAACCTTGGGTGTTACATAATTCCTTTCATCAAAAATTAATTTGGTGAAGAGGAATGATCTTCTTACTCTTTAGTAGGAATGTAAGGCAATGCTGGAGTTGGGAATCAAGTTGAAATAGCGTCTGTATTTTTTCCCAGATATTTTTTGAGATGATGATTCTCATGTGAGATGTCTTGAGGAGGCACTTCATCCATATATATAGTTTATAGTTAGTACTTTTATGTTTCCAACATATTTGAAGGTTTACAATATGCTATAGATGATTGATTGGATTCACTCATGATGAGTTTTACCAAAATTGGGTAAATTATAGGGTTCCTCAAGGAGAATATTTGTCAATGGAAGGTCTCATGTAGCAGGACCATAGAGGTTTCGACCAGCGGGGAGAGGACATCATCATTTTCCCTTTCATCTTTTTGGGAAAAGTGGTTTCTATTATTTTCCTAGGGACTTTAGATCCGTTTTTTTCTTTGGGGTTTATGAAAATCATCAGAATAAGTTCATATGAATTATTTGAGTTTAGTTTGTTAGAGGTAGAAGGGTTCATTGCCAACATGAGTAGAAGTTTCTAGTGAGAACATTTAAGTGTTAGGGGCACCAGACCTATGCCTCATTAATGGGAGATAGAGTCGGTATAGGCTGACCTCCGGATGTTCCTCATGTTTAAGTAACATGACTCGGGCATGGTCATGGAGGTGGTCATTACTAAAGAGGTTGAGGAGCCTGGTGAGGTCAGTTTCATAGAGTGGATGTAGGAGCACCAAAAGGGCCTAATATCATTCTAGGTATGCTCAATTTTCATTATACCATTATTTGTGACATGTTTGATTTGGAGGTTTATACTTATTTTTTCAACCACTCTAGTTCATGCTCTTAGACTAGACGTGGAGAGGTTTCTCATGCCCCAAGTGTTGACTACACCCCTCAGATTATAGATCATCTTTTTTGATATGTTCCATGTATGTAGACTGATGATGTTACCACAACAGTCCCTTGGATGTCTTTTATTATTATAGATGAATCCATACAATGTCATCCTAGGAACTGAATGATTGTATTCCTTACATGTTTTTATCCACAACTTCCATAGGAGAGTTGTGTTCTTGGATGTGTATGGACAATGTGTGGTTTTTGTGGGTGTGAGGGGAAATAAGATGTGTAGTCATCATGTGGAGACCATTATTTCTTTTATGGATGACTTGATAGTGGAATAAGTTTATGCTATAATGATGGAGGTCCCTAGGGTTGTTGGGGAATTTATGGATGTTTATATTATATAAATTTTGATGATAACCCCTTGACATGATGTTGAGTTCATGATAGACTGGAGGCTTTTTTGCTTCCCTGTTTTCAAGCGATCCTTATTGGATGACACCTTCTGAGTTGTCGGAGTTGATGATTCATATATATGATCTGAAATAAATGAGTTTTATCTAGCCAAATGTATCACCGTGGGGTGCTGTTATGTTATTATCCAAGAAGGAATATGGTATTACAATGTTTTATATAGAATTATAGAGGTTTAATCAGGTGAAAATCAAGAAGTTTTACCCACTTCAGAGGATATATGCTCTTTTTACCGACATAGTGGGGTGGGTTGGATTTCTAATATTGATATTTTCCTGGGATATAACTAATTAATAATGGAAGAGGGTGATATCCCAAAAACATAGTTCATATACATTTATGTGGAATTCATGTAGTTAGGTGTTACCATCACACTATCTACGATCTTAGGGAATATGAACTCCATGTTCCATGAGTTCATAGACCGGATCATCATTGTATTCATTGATGATATACTGATCTACTCAAAGTGAGAGGAGGAATTTTCTATTCATCTTGTAGATGTGTTTCAAGTTTGTCGATGCCAGCAGATATATGTAAAGTCTTCCAGGTGTATGTTTTGGATGAAAGTGGTGCATTTCCATTGGCATGTAGTGTCGTAGTATTGGGTGGAAGTAGACTTATCTAAGGGAGAGTTATTTGTTTTTATGGAAGAACCTAATAATGTGGCCAAGGCTCATAGTTTCCTTGTTTTTATAGGATATTAATAGAGTTTTGTTTCTAATTTATCTCATGTTTCAACCCCATTGATATTTTTAACTTGTAAGGATGAGGATTTTTGTGGACTAATCAGTGCTTGGTAGTATTTGGTTACCTAAAGTAGATGTTGGTTAGTGCTCTAATGCTTTAGTTGTGTGGAGGGTGTGATGTTTAACATTTTTTGGGATGCTTCCCATCTAGTATTGGGATATGTGATGATGAATTAGAGTGAATTGATCTCTTACAGTTCTTGGAAGTTACTTCCCTTTGAGAATAACTATGGAACCCATGATTTGGAGCTAGCAAGGGCTATGTTTGTGATGAGGTGGTGGAGAAATTACTTCATTGGGGAATGATTTATGGTCTTCACAGATCACACGAGTTCGTTGTATATCTTTTTTCAGTGAGATATGAATTTTCAGTTGTGGATGAAGATGAATTTCTTTAGTATTATGATTTCAAGACCTCCTACACCTCAAGATATGTAAATTTTGTGTCTAACTGTTTGAGCAGGAAGTTATCGAAGGATATTGTTCAGAAGTCCATGGATATTTGGAAAAGAATAGAGGAGTTTGAATCCTGGAATGTAGATGCAAGGCTGGGTAATGTAAGATGATGTTTTTTAGATGATGGCAGTGTATTTTATGATTTGGATTCTACAGGAGTCACAGTGGGGAGACATAGAGGAAGAGGTTATGCATGATTGTGTTAGCCATTGTGATTCTCAAGAGGGACGGTCAAATGATAGTTGGAATAAAATTTTGTTTTGTGGGATATTTTTTTTATAATAACAATTATTGAGGGATTATTTTATGAGTTTACTTGATCATCTTTTGAGGTACATATAGAATTTTACAAGATATACTATGGTTTGATGATACAGTTTTGGTGGATTTGGATGAAATAGGTGGTGGTGATGTTCATGGTGAGGTGTTTGGTTTTTCAATAGGTAAAGTATGAGCATTGTATTCCCAATGGGTTTTTGTAGACTTTAGATGCTCTCAAATGTAAATATAATGACATCTTGATGGATTTCATCATCTGGATACCACAATCCCAGGGAGGTTGTGATGATATCTAGGTGACCATAGATTGATTGAGGAAATCCACTGACTTCTTAGTGACTAAGGTGTCAGGAATAGTAGACTCTTTGGCTAAGAGATATGGGGATGAGGTGATTTAGTTTCATAGATTTGTGTGGTCCATTGTCTGGGATTGTGTCACCTGTTTTACTTTATGAGTCTGGAGGGAATTACAACATGATTTTGTCACTCTGTTATTCCCCAACACTACTTTCCACCCACACATTGATGAAAATGCGTAACAAACCACTAAGACATTGGAGGATATGTTATGGGAATGTTTCATAATCATTCAGGTATTATTTTTATGACATATAACATTAGTTTATTTTTAATTCAATAATACCTATCACTATTCCATTGGTATGACGCTATTTGAAGCATTATACGGATGACTGTGTCATTATCCGTTGTTTTGGATGGAGGTTTTGGGAGGCAATAGTTCTTCATTCAGATGCAGTGAATAGCACAATTGAGAATGTTCATCTAGTTTGAGAGAGGATTAATTTAGTGTTGGACTAGTATAATTCTTTTACAGATTAGAGGAGGATGTAAATTTTTGTCAAGGCTTGGGACCACATGTTCTTGAATGTTTTCCATAAAAATGGGCATCTGATTTTTGGTGGGGGTGTAAGAACTCTCCTAGGTTTTTTGAGACCTTAAATGTTCTAGGTGGAGTTAGAGTGGTTGATTATCTATTGGCATTTCCATCATGGATAGAGAGGATCCACAATATCTTCCATATATCTTATCTCATCGATATCTTCATGATAAATCCCATGTCATTGATTGGGGATAGTTAAATATTGAGGATGAGATGACTTTCATGTAGTATCTAGTAAAGAACTAAGATCACCAAGAGAAGGCACTGCTTGGATGGATCATTTCCTTAGTTTTCATGTTGTGAAGGCCTAGTTACCTAGTGGAGAGTACTGGGGAGAGAGAGATAAAGATGCGTTACTAGTAACCAAAGTTTTTTTGATTTTTTACATGCTCTTATTTTCTTATGATGTGATGTTTGAATCATTATGTTTTATGAGATTTCCTTATTTTCATAAGTTGTGATGCGAGATAATGTTATAACATATGAAAATGAGAGGGCCTAATTCTTAATCTAGACACATTACACTATGATGTTTTTATACTCATGCAGGTGAGTTAGTACCACCCATAGTGGATAGTATCTTGAAATGGAAGATAGAAGTCCCTGATTCATATGTTCGGGGTGGTGTGGTTTGTTGGTTGCGATAGTTGTTGGTTTGGAATATATGTAGGTTCAATGGTTGTAGTGATGGGGTTGTGCATTTATGAGGTTATGTGAGTTTTTTTGTGGACATTTGATTTGAAAAATTTGGCTAGTTGTAGCATTGAGGATTAATGACATCCATGATAGTTATCTCATGGGGTGGTTGTTTAGACCCCTTCCATTCTAGGATTCATTTTGGATTCTTGAGGGAGATATATTTTTTATATGTATATGATTTAACTGACCATGCCTTACCATCCCATTACCTTGTTGATTTTGGTGGTTCGAGGTGTTTGGGGGAGGTTTTGGGAGTTCTAGTAGATGTTGAGCTGTAGTACAACTGTGGTAGGATATTCAGATTATGAAATGTTTACATGTTGTGAAATGGTGTTTTATAGCCCATGTAACTGGTGAATTCATGTCTTGTATGTTTTGAGAGGGGTGACCCATGAAACAAATTCACATCATGTAAAGTAAATGCACTCCGTGCAATTAAATAATGCTGGGGAGAAACATTTTTTAATGAAAGTGTGAATTTTTAGAAAAGACAAGAAATATATGTCTTTTAAGTCTTTCATGAAGTGAACCCAGTAGATTCTGGATATTTTATTAAATTTTCACCAAATTATTTTACTTTTAGTACACCTCCTTTCATCTCATTCTAGATGAACCATAGGCTCAATTGGAGGATCTTCACGCCCCCTTACTTCCACTTTCATCCATTGGTTCCAATGGTTACTGTTTGATGATCTATGGGGAGTTCTTTCTCATTTTCATGTGGTTTTATCTTGTTTTTTATTGGAGAATCACTACAATATTGTTGTTCTATTTGGGGTATTAGTTAAGATGAATTTTAATCGACTTTTAGTTTATTTTAGCCCAATCCTATATTCTCTATGTGCTGTTGGGGTTTGTAGGCATTTATTTTTCACCATATGGTGTGTAACAAGTCAAAAAAATTCTTATAGGTAGGGAGTCCCTTGTTTCTTAGTTTTGTGTATCATGTGTGATGGGATTTGTCTTTTTTATCTATATGGGTTGTTATGTAAGATTAATTAAAGATAAATCATTTTATTAAATGAAATTAAAAGGGTAATGGAGAATAATTAGAAATATTTTCAAGCATGATATTATTGTGGTGTGGTGTTTGTAAGGGATGAATGTCCAACTAAAAATAATGGCTAGTTATATCCTTTTCATATGCTTCATTTGTGGTGATATGGGAATATTGATTCTTTTTATTATGATATCACTCTAAAATATAAATTGCATAACCACTTATTTTATGTTAATAAAATGGTTTCTCCTATATTTATGTCTTGTGTGATAGTTCCCCTAAAATAATTTTAAATATGATAAAATACACAATGATAAATCTTTATAATGGCCTTTTATGTTTCGTGATCGGTGGTCATGTTGTGGGGTGATGATGTGTGGTTGGGATGTGGTGGGGGGATATATTTGGTTTCTTTGGACATTATTTAGGGGTGACATGGTGATGTTTTTCTAACTATGATTAGGGTGGGAGAGGTGGTTGTTTTTTGGATTTACATTTGTGGTGGCGAGGTGATGTTTCCTTTGATGTGTATTGAGAGAGTTGAGGTGATTTTTTAGTTGTTCTATGGGGGTAGTGAGGTGATGTTTGTTTGGATATGCATTGGGGGTAGTGAGGTGATATCTGTTTTTCCATGCTTTGGGGTAGAAAGGTGTTGGAATGATGGGGATGATGTGCTAATTGCGAAGTGTGGTTTTATTCTTATATATTAACATGTGGAAATGGAATATTTATTTAATAATGATTGAAATAGCTGTGGTTTGGTTTGGTTAATATGATTTAATTGACTCATAAATAAATAAATAATGGGATGTGTGGTTAAATGTGGTTTCTTATTAGTAATTAAATGAATGGGATGGATAATAAAATTGGTTATAACTATAAATTTTTTCATTTTTCTTTTTATGTGGTGTTGTTCAATTAGAATTGGTTGCAAAAGTGGAAATGTAGTGATTTGGTTACTGTTTAGTTGTGAATCCATAGGATGTGATTGTTTGTGGTAATATGTAAGTACTTGTAAATTATTTTTGATTTCTCTACAAACCCCACCCGTGATGAGGACCATGTGACCACACACATATATTAACACGAGGTTTGATTTTCCCAATATTCCAATGATGATGATGGGTAGATTGATTCCCATCCTTTCCTTATCTCTCTTCCAAGTGAGTTGATATACACAGTCTATATTGGTTGGAGGACAGTTAGTGTACTAGGTGATGTCCTAGGAGTCTTTGGGTGAGATGTGATGTGACTGTTTTACTGCGGTGGTGGCCAAGGTGTCTTCAGAAAAGATTTGATACGACTGTGCTATAGGGTAGCTTATGGTGGGGTTTGTGCCCGTAGGAAGTGGGCACAAGGTTTACGTCCTTCATTTTCATGATACCTTAAAATTGTAGTTATGTAAGTTGTTGCGATGAGATAAACCATATTTTTTTCTAGTGGGATGTACAATGATCGTGATATGGGGTGGTGGACCAGGTGGCCCAGGTGTCTAAAGGTGTGATGTGAAGTTATTGTCCTATGGGGTGGTGGTATATGATATTTAGAAGAGATCGTAGTACCAGGAAAAACAATATTGTGGTGTGACTGTGTAAAATCAGTGTAAAAGAAGTGTGTGGTACCCTTTATCGATATACTTATTATTATTTTAAAATACTTAGATTGTATTATTTGATAAGAATTCCTTTGGGAGGTTGGGATATATAGTTTACCTATTTATGTGTTTTTGGTTTTTATGTTTTATCACGGGTTCATTAATATGATTCTTTCACATGTACATGGGAGTCATTGGATTTCCTACTGGGTAAACATGTATGCTATCCCTATTTATATAAATTAATTTTATGATTTCAAGGTGGACTATGTGGACAGTGGTGGAAATTACTATCTTAGATCATTGGATATTTGATGCGTTGCTGCATTAGGGCTGCTTTAGGGTATTTACTTTTAAAGAATTTTATCATTATCACGTTTATTTATACATGAATTGTAGGATGGTTTTAGTTATTTTTATATTCTTTCATGGAGTTGTTTTTTGATGATTCATCTTATCTCATGGTCTCATAATATTATAGAGGGTCATGCCTTTGATTTTCAAAAACTTTTATTCCCTTGGTGCTAGTCACCAACTCCGGGACTATTGGTGATGGTAATTGGGGGGTTATTATCTATCTATTCTCATAGAGATATGTTTGGTAGGAGGGACCATTAAATTTTCATTAAAATGGCGGAATACAGGAGGCCTGGATGGTTAAAAATCAAACAGGGTAAATATATTATTCCACAAAATTAAAAATATGGGTGGGCTACATGGTTTGAAATTATTGATTAGCAAAATCTACAAAAACCATTAGATACATACTAGACACACATAGGTAACCACATGGTTGGATGACATGGTTATAATACCCATAAAACAACCATAAAATTATCTAATTGTTAGGGATTTCATATTTTACATGATCAAAAACATACATAGTGATAACTATGCACCAACCACATTCCTTGGATTGAAACATTAAAATTTAAAATATTCAATAAATATCAAAAAAAAACTCAAGTAAAATTCTATAAATAAATAAACAATGAAAATAAAAGTGAAAGTGAAAGTTGGAGTGTTACAACTATCGTCAACATAATTTTTTTGTCTCCATAATCTAATTGATATTCTAGAGAAAGACACACTGTCCAAATATATAAGAAAACATTGCATCCTTCTAGATCAAAGAAGATACCCAAAGGAAAAAAAATACACTAATAAAAAATAATAGTATAATAAGATCTAGGTAGACATGAAGGAAATTATTTAAAAGTTGTGGTCCCCAATAGGTCTCCCCTCAACAGAAGTATTCCAAAAAATTTGGTGGGTCAAAAAAGATAGATATTCTTAGGGATGGAACCATGCGCATTGGCTGACATTTAATAAATGAAAATCCAATCAAATTATTAATCTTAAAATCCTATATATAATTCTATCAAAATATCATAAATCTCTCCCAAAATGTATATAGAGTCAAACAGAAAAAATAAATGACAATATTTAAGAAATTATGAAAGCTAAGAAGGGAGAAAAATGAATGGTGGTACCTTAAAAAGGATCTGTATGAGAATATTCAATATCCGCGATAATATATAGATCCACCTTTTCAATTTCCTAAAATTATATAAATTTTTAAGAAAACCTGAATAACCATATTTATGATAGGTTTTTAGGAGATTTGAACAACATGAAATATAATTCCTATCAGATCACATTGATGGAACACCAGAGGCTACTTATTCACTAAAATAATGAAAAAAGAATAAAAATATTCTCTGATGAAGTATTGATTTCATACCATAGGTTTATACTACTTCTTCTCAAAAGTCACTGAAACTTCATGGATACAAAAAGAGATAGGGGAGCCACCCTTATTAGGATGGTTCTGGGAAATAAATTCCCCCATCATGGTACTATAAACCACATCCTCTAATATATATGGATTAAATTGATGGAACATATAATTGAGGTGTTCACAAAGGCCCCTCAATAAAAAATGAATCTTCATGGAGTCCTTGAACACCATTTCAAGAGAAAAAGGGATCAATTGACTGAAAAAGTTGATATACCCACTCAATGTTCGGTCACCTAGGTTGAGGTTCATAAACTTCATCTCTCTATAAAATTTCAACTTCATATAAAAGTGACACAAAATAATTGTGGCTTTATATATTTATCAAGAAATGGTACTTTATATATGATTGGGCACAACTATTCTCCACCATTCCAGAATAAGTCATATAAAGAAGTTCAATATGGTCTTCACTCATGAGGCTTTGTGATTATTCAATAAATTTATGAACCCTCCAATATTTTTAAGGTACTCTATAACCTCCTGAGGTGCTTTTCCACCACAAAATGTGAGAAAAAACTTTTATGTGGTAAGCTACGCCACTCTACTTAGTGTTAGGGTAAGATTAATAGTTTTAAGAAACATATCTGGGCCTAAGAGACACTCAGCTGAGGAACATCTAGAGTTGTATAATTTTTATGATTCATTCTGAAAATTATAGGATGTAAAATTTATATAAAAATTAAAGCAAAATATTTAATAAAAAACTATAAAATTAAAACATATTATAACAAAAGGACATATATAATCAAATTAAAAACATTCCATTTGGAAAAAACATGTCTAATAAAGAACATAATAGTTAAATTTGAAACCCTATTTTTAAAATTTATAATATCACTTGAAAATAGGTATTAAATGCAACACGCTTTCCAAAAATTATTATAAATTTTCGATTGACTACTTTGTTTAAAAAATTTCCCATAAAAATTACTTATTAATTAAAAACCCAACATTTAATCATATAAATGTTTTTCAAATAAATATATTCACAAAATATAACCAAATTACTTTAATAAACTATGAAATAATCTATATTCCATCTAATATAAAAATAAATTAATAACAAAGGAAATATAAAAGAAAGAGTAACTGATTTTTTTTAATGTGTGTAGTTTATATACATTTTCCGACTACATAGTTTGTTATACCATTTCTCAACCCAGAAATACTCTCGTGGGATCTTCATAAATCCATGTGCATGAGCAGCAAATAGTTTTTATTATTGTGAAGAAAATATGGTCATCTTTATATACTATTCTACATTCACATTAAGTATCAATGAACTTAAAAAAAAAATCAAGCATGCATGAGTTTAAAAAATTCGATTAAAATACAATATGAAGAATAAAAAATAAATCTCATAATCAAGGATATTGTCCTAACATCTCATAGTAACTTTGGTTTCATCATGAGTAGTGGAGATTAAGAACCAACTCATGGAATCTCTCTAGAGACATGATATTTATATATCCTATCTACAGGACTCCTCAAATCACAAGGGAATTCCATGAACCCTAGACCTATCAAGAGCCTAGTATTTGATATCATTTTCTCATGAACCAACCAATGTCACCCATAAAATGGGAACCCAGGAAAAACTATTGAAAGACCCAATGGGTATTCAAACTCATCACAAGACGAAAACTAGTGATAAGTAATCAAAATCACCTTATTGGGAATTATTTTTACTAGATAAATAATATTCCACAAATAGAATTATTCTTTGAACAATCCATAATTATTTATATTTATATTGGACATGTAAACCAAAAACAATACATAGAATCAAATAAAATTAAACCAAATGAGAAACAACAAGAAATAAACACACAACTCAAAATAAATAAAAAAATATGACTATGTTTAGTTTACACTGAATACAAACTTAGTTAACACGTACACAACAAAAAATAAATAAAAAACTACCAATTATGATATCTACATGACTCAATGTCACCATCCACCTCTTTTAAACCTTTTCAATGATAAATTAGAAATATTAACCTCAACCTAAAATAAATCCACTTTCTCTCTTTACCCCATGCATTATAAGTAGAGAGAGAGTATAAATAGCCAAAAAGGATTTTACTAAATATTTCAAGAATTTATTTTTTCAAAAAAATTTAAAAATAAATATGAAATACAATAATTTAAAATAGGTTTTTTTAAATTTTTTTTATAAAAATTGATATTCATAATTCACTACCAATTTTGAAACCAAAGGATGAATAAAATAAAACCCTACGCTATTATTTTAATACTGTATTTTAAATTGTACTTTGTAAAAAAATTTAGGGAAACCATTTCTATTAAAATGATTTTGAAGTAACCCAACATACCCAAAATAAATATAAAACATGTGAATAAAACATAGTGGTAGGAAATTTAATAAGTTAATATAAAAAATTAAAATCAAATAGTGACAAGAATGAATAATGAAATTCTAAATAATATATACACTGAATTCATGCATAAAAAGGTTAGGAATATTAATCACATAATATATTGAATAATGATAAAACTAATAAAGAAAAATCATATTAAAATAGAAAAAAGAGAAGTATATGATACGAGTACATAATCTTGGTAAACACCTAAATATAAAATGAGGTGATCGTATAAATTCTGGGGTAAAACCATCTATCAACTGGTTAATGAATTTCATAGTTTCTATCGTCCTGATATCTCTAACCGTGTCTCATCAGTGAAAAAACCTAAGGGGACTAAAAATATACCATAGAAGGGGAATCTAGTAGTATCATCATGAATATAGAGTAACCATATCTCAATATCTCAATAAGACTCATAGGATCCCCATTATTCTAGAAATAGAGGGTGTGAAAGGATGTGTTCCATATTGGACACACATAGGTAATATAATATATGAAAAACTATGCTAATGTAAAACCTCAACCCACCCTCAGACATACTCATAAAAAAGAACCCCATTCTAACCCAAATTATGGATAATAAACACTTTTAATAATATAAATCATTTTTATATAAGTCAATGTGGATTTATGTAAGGGAATCATGCATTTATTGGAAGGAAAATGATTCATCTAATGTTCTAATTGAGCATTTTCTATCAAAACATGTGATATAATTTTGTTAAATCCTTTCTTGAAACCATTGGATAAATATATATTATTAAATAAACCTTTTAAAATTAAATAAATATTCTTCTATGTTATATTTTATAAATTAGACCTTAAAATCCCCATTTAAAGATAATTTTAAATCATGTGGAATTTGAAAAAATAATTGAAACTAATGGAAAATCCACATTTAAAAACAAAAAATCTCATAGGAACCATAAAAAATTGAAAAACCCACATTAAAAAATTACACAATAACTATAAACATGAAAATTGATAAAACAAATATAGAAACACATTGAGGCAAATATTTAAATCTATCGTATCTGAAATATCCAACCCATAACACCTTATAAACCATGTGTAAAAAATTTGATATTTTAATAAATTTGATTAATATAAAAATTTCCAAAATTGAACTAATTATAAAATTAAATTAGTTCATTTAATTTTTTTGTTTATAGGAAAAAGTTTCTATGAAAATTATTTTATGACATTGATTATTTGGAAAAAGAAAAAAACATGGAAACACATAATGAGGTCAAGCATAGATGATGCCAATACCTCAAAAAAAAATGCGAGGAAGGTCCTTAGAGGAATCCATATACACTAAAAACTAAATAAATAAGTATTTATAACCAAAAAACATTTATTTTTTGGACAACATCAACCCATAGTAAGAATAAATGAATAAACAATAAAACTAATAGGGGAAGAGATAAAATATACCAAAACCATAACAAACTCACCAAAATCAAATTGGTAAGGCTCTAAATTGATGGTGTAAGCATTGGATGTCATGAATATGGATTTTTATAAAGGTTTCACATGGATATAAAAATAACAGAGGATGATAGGGTTGATAATTGGCAAGGGTTAGATTTTTTATTTCATAGAAATTAAAATTTTGTTTGGCCACACAGTTTCCCCTGATGATTTTACATATCATAAACCCATCATGCACCCTTAACTAGACACACGTAGTTAACCACATGGTTATAATACATATTTATAAAATCTATCCACCAATCGTGAAAATCACCATTAATAAGCGATTATACGTTTCATATATTATCTATAAATATAATTATAGCCGTGTACTAACTATTCTCCTTGCATTGAAACCTTAAAATGTAATCTGTTCATGATTTTTAACACTTAAATCAGGGAAATTACTATGAATAAATAAATAAATAAAAATCTAAGGTAATGTCTGGGGTGTGACCAGTTAACCTTGATAAAAAACATCATTTATTATTAAAAACTAAATGAAACCACTTTCTTACTTTGTAACAATTTAAATGTCCAATTACATTATAGATGATTTGGAAAACTTAATTTCCCAAATGAATTCACCTTTTAAAAGTAGAAAATCCCTTAAAGTATTATAATTTAATTTTGAAAAAAGAAAATAACTATTTCCATAAAATAAAACCCTAAATTTAAACACCTCCCCAAATATTATTATGAAATCAACTACTTTAAAAAACCACACATAATAAAAATTATAATATTTAAACCACGACCAGTTGATAAAAATTGAAAATAGTTTCTAATAAATCATTCTAAATATTAAAACATTTCATACATAATAAAAATTTTACTTATAATTATTAGGTTTTCTATTTTTAAAAATACACTATATATTATAAAATATATTTAATAAAGCATCCCTTTCTAATAATTCATGACACCCATGGTCTCTTTGAAAACCTGAAATTATTCTTAAAATCAGGAAACCTACTTTATCTCAAAATACATTCAAAATTTACTTGAAATCAATTCTACATTAAATAAAATTCACAAAAACACATTCAAAATCCATCATTTTTAGAAATCCCACTCAATATCCAAAATAATACTTTAGAGAAATAGGGAAAATAAAAAAAATACTAAATTGAAATTAAAATTATTTTCATATATATAAAAACCTCAAAAAGGACCACATTAATTCATCTACAACAAATTGTAACAATTTGAGGTAAATAAAAAATAAAAAAATAGGTAAACATAAAAATATTAGAGTGATGTAATGATTTTCAGGGTTTGATTGATTCAATTGTTGGACCATGCACCATCCATGCACCCAATTAGGTGAAATCATTAGAACCATTCAATATAGGATCCATAAGGTTTAAAACACTCTATGAGTAGCTGTGTACTATTAATTATTTTTCAACATTCACCTAAAAACTAATGGAATCAATGAAATTACTCATAAAACACCTCTATGGTAAAAATTTAATCAATTTCATACAACATTCCTAAAAATAAAAATAAAAATGAGTAACTAAATCAAAATCAAAATCCCAACTAGAAGCAAGAACTAAAACATCCTCATGAAAAATGTTGATCATGTACCTACTCAGATATTACCTCTTAAGTATTGACAAACATTTTTAATTTTTTACTAAGACACACCGTAAATAGTAACAGGCCCTCTCAAGAGCCTAGGTTTTTTAAAAATATTTATATTTCAAAAAACTAGTTTGAGAAATCAATTTTAGTGAACCATCCTGGGTATCACTAAACGTGAACATGATTCGATCCTCTACTAGGCCTGCCGGTAATTCAAAATCCCCATGCGTTTGATACTAGTACTTGGTCATGATGGAAAACACTCCTTTGATTTATTTCAACATTAAAGAAAATAAAAAACAAATAGAAACATAATAATAACGTTTTATGGTACTTCCATACATCTGACTACAATGTATTAGAAATAAACATAACCAATTAGGTTATAAAAAATAATTCATAACCAATATGTATGATTTAACTCATTTATATAATAATGTAACATCATACAAGTGAACACACACATATCACTACTAATAAATATAAGGATATAGATTGATTATGAAAAATATATACACAATGAACTATAAGAGGGACAAATATATACCATACTGAGAAGGTTGGTATAATAGATCCCAACATAAACCCCCGAAAACCCAAACAACTGAAAGATCAACTCCAAGGGAACCCTGCTCACTCACCACCTTCCAATTCCATAAGCCAATGTACATTCGTCTTGATTAGTATAAGAGGATAAAAAATGGATCATGATAGAAATCACAAGAGTTTTATAAAACCATTGGTGCTTACAGTGTGGGAGATAATTATGCAAAGTAAGATCCAAAAATAGAGTCTATTTAATATCTTATAGATTAAATTTCAATTAATCTTAGTATGAAATTTATTTATAATATTATCGTTAACACATAATATTTTTTTTAAAAGTCATTTATTTTCATTTAAAATGATTCTTTTAAAATATAAATCGATTTTTAATTTAGAAAAAACCTTTAATTTAAGATAAAATATCATTAAATCTAGGATGGTATACCAATTTTCTTTATAAAATTATTAAATTTCTTTTGAAAATTTTTTTCCCTTAATTCACACTTTTCTCAAAAGGAATATTGTCATTTTTAAGAATTTTTTAAACATAAACCACACCATATGAAAAAGAAGGTAAAATATAAACATTCATAATACCAAGGATGTAATAACCAATAGGATCAATAAAGAGGATCCATGTAATAAAATAAATAAGGGGATATGAGAAATATATATTGGGAATCCCACATAAATAATCTTTAACAATGAATGAGGAAGATGAGAAACTCCCTAATTCCTAAAGGGATATTTTCTTGGACATTAAAGAATAAGGGACCAATATATGGCCTTAATTGTAACCTAAAAACATATAAAATCTACTATTCAAACTCCCACATTCCTCAATGAGGGTAAATCCCAAGAATAATAAGACCATGAAACTATGAGACACTATATAATGAACAAGATAACTAGTGTAAAATATTCCTAAACATGTTTTTTACTTCATAGGTCACCCATGAATTCAATAAAGTGTAGGTGAGAAATCAATCATGTAGTGAGAAAATCATGATTTAATAAATTATAAACAATAAATACAATCTTACATAAAATTAGATTTCATAAGATTTTACCTTTCAATATCCATGTTAATGTATGAAACATTACGTAATACTAATCATATTCTCTTTAATGGAGAAATAATAAACAAGAAAATAAATAAAGGGTATCAAATTCTAGGAACAAAAAAATAACTTTTAAATTCCATTATAATGTGATAAACTATCCTTTAAAAACATTATTTGGATTCTAAAACGTACTATCATTATTTGAGTGTTAATCCTACAAAATATTCTTAAAAAATTCGTTTATAAATCATTTAGAATCCAATTCATCCCTTTAAATCCTTTAAAACACCTAAACCCCTTTTCAAAATCATTAATATCCACCTTTAAATTGTATTTTAAAAATAAATCAACACTTTAAATTAAAAAACCCCCTATTAATACCAAAATTGTGTCAAATACCCTATTCAGCTACCAAAATCTTTTAAAAATAGTTCTTGGGGCTTTAATACATTCACATGGCGTATGTAACACAATAAATTTCAATATTTAAAATATAAAACTATGAATGACCATTTATGTGAAGTGTTAAACAATAGGAAAAACCTTTTAAAGCACTTCAATGATAAGATATATATTTATAATTTTAAATAATTTTATTTAAATAGATAAATTATCTAATACTTCTCAAGAAAAGTAATTACCTAGAAATACATACCTTAAACTCATGAATAATAATTTTCTTATGATGGAGGACGCCTAAACCATAATTTAGAAAATATATACAAGCCTTAAAATTAAAAACCCCTAACTATGTTCATACAAAACCCTGAAATTGAACAATAGGTATTCTAGAGTTTATAGGGGTAAAATAAACCATGGGAAGAGAGAGTATAAGGGATGATGTAATGTTCTAGAAGATATTACAATGAAAATCTATGCTCAATCATTGAAAAAAACCTATGGAGAATCCATGGAGGAAGCAGGTAAAAGAAGGGTGGTGTACCGGGGGGGGTTATCCTAGAAAAGGGTGTAGAAAGGTATCCATATGGAATAATAATTAATTAGGGGTAAATTGAGAATAAAATATAAACTGGTAGAATACATAGTTTGGATGCATGGTTTAACAAACTGTGTACTAACCATGTTCTCATCACTAGTCACATTTGGTTGCACCACTCATTTTTATAGCACAGTTTGGAATATTGTGCCCCAATCATGTGAATAACCATTGATAAAGAACAATAATATTTTAATGGGAATCATATTGTCCATACTGATAGTGCACAAACTATGCACATAGATTTAGAACAGAATAAGTGAACAATCAACTCAATTCAACAAGAAATTCAAAAAAAAACTATCAATATAAATAAACTAAAATACAATATGGAAAATTAATGTGATTGTGTGATAATAATATTGTATTATTATAAATGTAATATCTTGGGATATTTGGAAACAAATAAATGTTTATGAAAAACAAGAAATCATTATGTATTCTAATTATTTTATTAAATATAAATTGATATAAAATATGTTATTCATATTAATAGATTTATAATAATTATGAAGATGACATGTTGTAATGTTTAAAATATTATTAAATTTTATTAAACATTATGATTTATATATTTATTAATTTATTGTAAAGTCAATGGAATCAATTTTCTTTTATTTAATATATAATTTTTTAATATTATAATTTTATTTTAATGTTATTTATTTTTTAATATTATGAATTTTTTATATTAAAAAATAATTATTTAGAAGAATTATTAAATATTGATCTTATATAATTTATAAGATGAAATTAGAGGATGTAGAATTAATTGGTGATGATAACATCAATTTTTCCATTGGGTATTGTTTATCCTAGAAAATAAACATATTGCTATTTAATTTTCCAATGTGAAATTTGAGAGTATATAATATGTGGATTCAAAAAAAGTAATAC
Source organism: Viscum album (assembly GCA_963277665.1). Lineage (NCBI taxonomy): Eukaryota > Viridiplantae > Streptophyta > Magnoliopsida > Santalales > Viscaceae > Viscum > Viscum album. The sequence goes on along the minus strand of OY728122.1, from coordinate 723,917,062 downwards.
TCTTGAAAAAATGTGTAAAGTGGGATGTTTTTTAAATGTACACCCATCTTAAGAAAACATAAAATTAAAATAAAAATGATTTATAGGAACGGTATTAAGACAATACAAAAAATGATATGAGTGAAAAAAAACAAAGAAACATGATTACAAAAATTATACAAATCAAAATTCAAAATGGATGGAATAAATTAAAAAAATGTATAATATGTAAAAGAAAATATAAATGGATATACTTAAATATATTTAAAACATAAAATTTAAATTTATATCATATAAATATAATACTTTATTAAAATGGTTTAAAAATAGTTTATAATTTTTAAATACATATATTTATATATATAACACAATAAATTGATAATCAGAAAAATAAATATCTTTGTATATTAAGGCAATTAAAATAATAAATTTTTTTTAATGGATTAACTCGAAAAATTCAATTATAGATTCTAATTTTCTTATCAATGAATACATTTTATTAATTTTCTTTATAAAATTGTTATTTTAAATCTATTAGTGTGTGGGGGGGGGAGAGATTAAATTTATAAATATTATTGGGCCATTCAATTTCATTGCACTTGAAAAAAATATATATCCCTTCTATGATATGTATTAATTTCTTCCATTATTGTGTTAATGAATAAATAAAACCGAACAAATAACATATCTTGTAAAATGTTTACAGTGGAAGTAAAATTAAAGCAAGAAATGATTGATCTTCCTTTTAGGTAGGGGATTCATATGTATTTTTTCAATCTTATACAATACTATGTTGATCACCAAGTGTTTTAATCCTACAATCTACATTATTGGTCTTTAAGACTCGTTATTGTCAAAATCATTGAAACTGATTCTTGGAAACAGTTCCTTGGTTCCCTAAATCCCATTAATCTCTTCCTTTGGGACCCTCTCATTGAATTTCACAAACCATAAATTTTTCATTGTAACATTCCAAATATTAATCTACCAATTTTACCATCTTTTTAGATACATATCAGTTATCATATATCCATAACCTACTATTAGTCTTGATATTGAGGGTATAGTTTATAGGAATGGGTTTTACCATGACTTAATTCATCCCATATATCAATCCCTTCTCCCAATTTTTATATGGAGAGTTTTTGTTCAGGGATATAGGATATTGTATGTTTTTCTATTTTATATATTTTTTGAATAGAAATAATATTATTTTATCTGTTTTTTCTAATTAATATATTTTGGAATGCTACTATTATTATGTAAAATTCAATGGAAATGGGAATCGTTTTTGAAATTCAATTAAAAAAAGAAATTTTGTATGACATATAAGAACATGGAGAGGTGAACTTGATTAGTTGAATTATTTATTATTATTTATTATTTTTTATGTATTTCATTAATACTAATTTATTTTGGTAATGATAATATGATTAATCATATGAGTAAATGCGGTATGATATAAGAATGGTAATATAATGACATTCAAATGAAACTCGGTTTTTGTTTATCTGACTAATAAAATTATTGCATATCAGTTTTTATATGTGTTAAATTTTAGAACTTGGTTTTGACACTTGTATGTATCCTCTTAATTCAGTTAAATTCATTATTGGGGACCTAATATGGGTTCTTAATGACTTTATTGGTGTCTTAAGGGTTTCTATGGAATGTTCGGATCATGAAACCAGTCATTTAATGAGAAATAGGCTACTCTTAGGGTTAGTAAAAATTGTGCTGAGATTGACATTAGGGTGGTGTAAGGAAATTTTTTCCCTAACTGTGTGCCAGATAATGTACGCTCATGAGAAATACTACCAAAATGCAGTAGAGTTGTTTGGAATGTTTGGGGAACAAATTATCTAATAGTGTGACCTAATCATGTGCAATGCCCCATCCTTTATTAGAAGGCACAAATCTGGTGCACAGTTTGGAAAACCATGCAGACAAACCACATGATGCCTATTTTAGTGTGATTAAATGAAAATTACCTTAAATGAAATGTCTTAACACCCACTTTATTTCTTATCCCTCTTTATTAGACAACCACCACTCAATTTCTATCTTCTTATCCCTTTGAATCGCTTGGAATTTGATCTCGGATCACCGTACAAACTTTGATTTGATAACTTGTTTACTCATTAAATCTACAAAAGTAACATCCTAATTCTATTTTAGCTATTTCCATTTTTCCTTATATCAATGATACTATTAAAATGCATGATCATATGCTATATTTTTCAGGTACTGATCCACTCATCAGATCTCTTATAAACCTAGACAAACTAGATATTGATACTAGATGAGGAGATTTGTATGAGTAAGAGTTGGGTGGTCTATAACTCATCCCCCATGTTCATCATTTTATAAACACCCATGTGTGCATGCCAATTTCATCAGACATTGCATGTTTAATTATTGTCTCATTCTTATAGTCATTAAAACTATATTCTAGGACCCCTATTATAAATTTTTTCATTTTTTAGAGTTTATTACCTCAACAACAACTTCTCGATGTAGGGTAAATTCCATAATTATTCTTTTAGTAGTTTTTAGCCTATTTGAGCCACTATTCGGGTGATCTGTGACATGAACTTGTTAAATATATTTGTTTAATTAAATCAAAGAATTGTTACTTTCTAGAACACCTATTCTAATCACTTGACCCATCTAAGGTATGTTCTTAAACTTGACATCAAATCTCATGTGGAATAGGAAAGTATATTATACATATACCAGAATTGTCCAAATTAAAGGTTATAGAATGAGTTGGTTGCACGTCGGTAGAAAACCATACCATGTTTTCAGAAGGCATTGGAATGAACCTAATGAATTGAATATGAATTATACGAATTAAATAAACGGGTTCATGCCTTATTATCCTTCTCACATTAATTATAGGTAACATATTAAACCTAATCAATACTTTATGGAATGAGTAATTACATGGCTAGACTGATTAATGAAATCAGGTATATGGGGCCTATTTCATATGGACCTATTCATGACAATAGGATTGGTTAGACTTGATCTCCCCTTGGATTCCTAAGGGTATTACTTGAGTACTCTTGGATTTCATACAGACTCAGAGATGTCGATTTACAAGGGTGAGACCCACCTTGGATCCTGATCTTTGTCTACTTTTGGATGATCAGTATAATGTTGTAGGATCCATCCATTATTATTATAAAATTTCATGGATACACTCCTTCGATCCAGAATGATGTCTATAAACATGAGGTTCCACGGATACATCCACCAGGCCATGTCATTTTAAATCCCTTTTAACCATGTATCTATTCCATGGATATGGTTATAATTTTACTATTGTTAAATTCCTTGGAATACACACCTTGGATTAATGTCTTAACATATTTTCTAGGCTACATGTTACTAATGATTTGTCTTGACCCCTAAGGTTATGGATTTCTTTGTTATTACCTTGTATCCATTTCATTGTTATTATCATTTTATATGACTTTTCATATCTTGGATTCTTTCACTATTATTATCATGTATGGATGTCAGTGCTGGATTTACGCAAGTCATGGGATGAAGTAGGTACATGGGTATTTATGTTTTTATACTAAATTAATTTTTATACATTCATGCTTTCACATTATTTTAGATTATATTACACATACTGGATGTTACAAAAACCATTGGGGGTGTCCTGTTGAGATTTATCTCACACCCTACCCGGCCCTCCAATGGAAACCATGAATATTACATGTATGCACCTTTATAAAAAGTGAAGCATACTATGTCAGACTATTAATTACATTCATTCATTAGGATGGAGATGGGAAGATGATGAATGAGCAGAATCATGTGATACTTGGATAGTATTTGATTCCCTTTTTGATAATTTTCTATACAATGTATTGTCTATTCATTTTTATCAATTTTTTATAGCTATATAGATACATGACATATATCATCATCATGTTTTGTATATGATTATCACTTACATTAGTTGTTTTTTTACATTTCTTCTTCTACAGTTCCATTTGTCTTTTCTATTTTTCTTTCTCTATTTATCTGTTATCTTATTGATTCATTGTTCTATACTTTGGAAATGAGGAAATAGTCTCCCCACGAACACACTCTAGGTCATCAATACTAGTTGGAAGCCTCTAAAATTTGAGGATATCTTCTTGAGGCAGTGTGTCTAACAGTGCTTGGGGCCCATTTGAGTAGCTCCTGGGTCCAGTACGTCACAAAGTGGTATCAGATAGATGTTTCAATCCTCTGACCTATGGGTTATGGGACCTCATGGGTTGTAATGGGTAATTTAACAAGTAGATCCATTAGATTAAAATTTAATGGGAGTCAATTTTATAGATAAGGATTATGGGACTAGAATCAATGGGAATAATGATCCCTTATAATTAAACATTGATATATGAAAATATGAAAATAAATAATAATAATAAAATATTGTCTTATAAAACGTTAATTATTTCAAGTAAATGGGGGAAAAGTTCTATTTCCCCTTCATCTACTGCCCCCAAAAATTCAATCATGAAAACATACCAATAAATTTCCTTCTATGAGGGTAGTTGGCGTAGTATACCATTGGAAGTGAGAGATACTTTTTTATTTTAGCCTCTTTTATTATTCTCTATATTCTTCAATGCTTTTTCTAAAGAGTGTGCATGGAATTTGTAAACCAATGGAACCACGGAGTTCTTATATCGTGTACCAGGATGGTTGAGATGAACATGATATAGATGTGGTGGGGCCTGATCCAGTAATCATAATATTTCGAGTTCCACTTGAGGTATCAACTATTGCACCTGAATAGGGAACCTGCACTAGGCTTCATGAGAGTTTCTTACATCTGATGCAATCGATTCAAGGTGCTCAATGACCTACACCTATGATGGTTGATCTGACTCCATGAGTTCTAGACACAACATCATACTACCATCTCAGGGATGGTAGTCCATAAGATGATGAGTCTTGGTTAGAGTCTCCCTATTTATATTTTATAATCTGGAGACAACTCCATAGAATAGGTTCAATGTTGCTACATATATGCTATGGGATTAATCCAAGAACTGGTGGGATGTAATTACCCAAGATGGATGACATCAGGGCATGGTGTGGGATTATTTATATATATTTTTCTATGATTAATTTGTTCTTAGACACTGAGAGATGACCGATGCAGAGAGTTCATGCATCTAGAGTAGGATGATATATCATTCATGGAGTATTCAGCGTGTTCCACTGATTTATAGTACTTTTCACCACTTTTAGATGGTGATGAGATTTCCTATTCAGGACACAAAGAGTACGGGCTTCGATGTACAATCTTTACTTAGGTGAATTCCTTTTTCCTACTTACCTTTTATGTGATCTTTAGTCATAATACTATGACTAAGCACAACATGGGGGAAGGTTATTGTACCAGGCATAGAGTATCAGTTCTGCGATAGGTCAATAGTTTTTATGGTAGAAAAAACAATCCCTAGAGGTTCTCATTTGGGTAGTTGTAGCCAAAGTACCCATACTGGTAGCTCGATGGTGTTCTGTATATGTGGAAGGAAGGGTCACCTAAAGCCTCACTGTGATAGAGGCCCTGTAGAGTGCTAGTCTTGTGACCATATGGGTATCCTTCAAGGATTCTATTGGACCTTTACATCAGCTTGTACATGAAGAGGTTATTAACTAGATCAACCATAAAGAGTAGTTAATTTTATGTCATTTCAGGTGGTGAGTTGGAGTAGCATTGGAAGGACTTGATGAGGAGGAGATCATGGCCACAGTATCCAGGCTCCAGATTATTAGCAGCAATAGTAGAGTGGTCATTATTGGGGTAGTCCAGCTGAAGCATAGGGATGTGGGTTAGTTCATTTACATACTTTATAGACTATACTTGAGGATCCGTGTCCTATAATATCTACAGTATGATGTACTGTTGTAGTAGCCTTTATTATAGTATCTACTTTTTTTTATTTAGGTGATTCACACTCCATCATCTCTATATCTATTATTATTTCTCATGATGGAAATGTAGTATTATTTTAGTGTAATGACCCTTGATACACCATTGGGAGAGAAGTCATAGGTAATACTCAAATGTAGAGACAATACACTTAAGGCCTGAAGTTAACCGTTCTTGTGGGACCAATTTTTTTTCAAGATGAGAGTCTTTTATTTCATTCATGGGATGTATTAGTTTGTTCTGTATTAGATCAGTATAGATTGTCATCAATGTAGTGTGTCATCTACATCACAAGAGGGCAGTAGTTATTTACAAAAGGGTGAGTGGGTTTTACATGATAGTAGAGATGGACCCAAGCATCATGGGTTAGGTGGAGTGGACACCTTGATTTTTAATCTCTTCATGGGGGATTAGAGTTTAAATTAGGGTGAATTCCCTCCAGTAATAGATCATTTCAGGGATGTATTTCCTGATGAATTTTCTAGACTACCTCCTGATAGAAAGGTAAAGTTTATGTTTGAGCTCGTTATGAGAGCATCTATAGTGTCTATTCTTTCATACATGATGGAACATATTGTTCTTTAGGAGCTAAAGTTATAGTTGGTGGATTTGGAGGTCAAAGGTTTCATAAATACTAGTACATCCTATTGGTGTCCGCCCATGATTTTTTGTATGAAGGAGGATGGGACCCTTAATCAATGAATTTATTATAGATGGTTGAAATATCTTATGTTCAATAAATTATATCCACTTCCTTGAGTATATGAAATTATTTACAAGCTCAGAGAACTAGGGTGTTTTCAAAAATCGACCTGTGAATAGTCTATCATCAAGTGTGGGTAAGGCCGTCACTCATACCTCACCCAACATTTCATAGTATGTATGGTCTATATGAGTTCATTTTTTATTTCATTTGGTCTTACAAATTAACCCTCCATTTTTCATAGATATGATGAATAGGGTGTTCCACCCCTATATGTATTTTTTTTCAAGGTATTTCTGGATGACATCTTGGTGTATTCTCACACTTGTAGTGACCATGCTATGCCACATAAGATCATTACGAGTACATTGAGAGAGCATCATAATTATTTCATGCTTTTAATGTGACACATATATAGAGAAAAAGATCAATTAATGTGTCATATTATAAAATAATATGGAGTATCTGTTGACCCAGAGAAGGCGAGTGTTGTGGTTTCATGGAAGCAGCCCAAGAAAATGTTTGATACACCGAGTTTCTTAGGGATATTTGTATATTAAATACATTTCCTACAAGACTTATCACACATTTATGAACCTATTAATAGTAATAAAATTAAGGGTTTTAGGATCCTTTGGTTAGTAGAGTGTGAGAAATCCTTTCTGGAAGTGAAAGGAAGGATTTTCTTGGCGCTTATTATAATTCTTCTAGTGATTGGAATATGTTATAACATGTTTTGGGATACATCAGGCATTGGAATAGGGAAACTGATTATACATGGTGATAGAGTCATTATGTATGGATCTTTGATGTTTAGGCCTCAGGAGTGAAATTATTTGATTCAAGACCTTGATTTTGTAGTAGTTTTCCTTGCCATACATTGATTGAGACACTATCTGATGGGTGAGCATTTTGTGGTGTATATTGACTAAAGGATCCATAGATAAATCTTTACACAATGCGACTTGAATCTCAGATAGTTGAAATGTATCAAATATATCCAGTTCTACTATTTTGAGAATTCTTATATTCTTGGAAAGGGAAATAAAGTAGATGATGTATTGAGTTAGAAAACTCAGGAACATTCCATATTTGAAGCCAGTGTTGAATGTAAATTGATCGAACTCTTTTCTAAGATGCATATGGAGTTTCATTATAGTCATGAGTATTCTTACCACTTATACTTGAATGTCACCTCATCCCTACCAGAGAAGGTTAGGAGAAGGAAATTTTAAGATCCGAAATAATTGGTTCTCTGTGAGAGTATTTCATGAGATGAACTGCCCCTAGATTGGTCTATGGATAGGAAAGACATCCCGTGTGTATGTGGACATGTATGGGTTCCTACAGTTATGAGAGAGAAACTGATGCAAGATTCCCATGATTCTTAGTTTTTAGTTCATCCAGGAATCTAAAATATGTATCGAGATATATGAAGCCAGTATTGGTTTCTTAGGGTCAAATTTTAGATAATTATTTTTATAACTAGGTGATACATTAGTCAGTAGGTGAAGGAAATGCACCAAAAAACTATAGGCTTGTTTCATCATCTTTTAGTTTTGGAATGGAAATGGTAATATGTTTCCATGGACTTTTTTGTTATCTTACCAAGGTCCCATAGAGGTAGAGAAGTTGAATGTGTATTAATTAATCGATTGATGAAATTATCCCACTCCATTCATATCCAGGAGATATTCTCATTTGATGTTCATGGATGATTTCTTGTCCATGAGATCATCCAACTATACAGGGTCCCACATACTATCATTTTAGATAGGTATTCTCACTTCACATCACAGTTCTATAAGGGGTTGTAAAAATATATGGGTTCACAGGTGCTTCTGAGAAATTATTTTCACCCTCAAACTGATGGGTAGTCATAATAGATGATCCATGTTTTATTGAACAAGCTTTGGGAATGCGTCCATGATTTAGGATGTTCTTGGGATAAGAATATCCCTCTTATCGAGCTCACCTTTAATAACATATTTTAGGAAACAATTTAGTTGGATCCTTTTCAGGCCTTTTATGGTACATCGTGCCGTTCACCCATGTAGATGTTTGAGGCAGAAGAGGTAGTGATACTAGGTCCTCATCTTGTACAGGAATCATTGGAGCACCTTCAAATGATAAGGACGCATATTTTTACTACTTAGTAATGATAGAAATATTATTCCCATCACCATTGATGAAATCTTGAGTTCAAGGTTAGGGATCACGTTTTCCTATGGGTATCACAGAGTCTGGGGCATAAATGGATACAATGATAAGGGAATCTATCACCTCATTATGTGATACTATTTGAGATTTAAGAGATAATCAAGATGGTAGATTATCTATTGTTACTACCGAATAAACATCATTCTATGCACTAGATCATCCATGTTTCACACCTTCTCCAATATGATGCCAACACATATCATACTTTTGATGCAAAGGAAGTTGAGTTAAATGCTAATTCTTCATTTGAAGAGTATCCTTTATGAAAATTTTATCACAAAATGATCTCTAAGGAAGTTATGTACCTTTGTTATGGGTGGTATGGTAGCATGGATGTGTACAAGATGAAACATAGGGGAGGGAGGTCGATGTACGTGCCTAGTGGCCAGAGTTTTTCTCAGGCAGTGTTTCACCAGCCTTGAAAGGTGAAGTTAGGGATGATTCAATTTATGGGGAAGACTGTAAGAACATGGTTTTTGAATCCAGAATGTATCCTTATAATTTTTGTCTAATTCATTATTTTAGACCTAATAGGGATGCCTAATGAGTGATGAGTATCTCAAAGGTGTTCAAGGCTTGTTCGGATCCCAAAACCCTTATTTTGGAGTAAAATAGGATGGCTACATGTTTAGTAGAAATCATGGGGGGCATACCACATGGTTATATTGAACCATGAAAGGATAGAAAATGGGGTGGTGTTGGGAGCTGTGTTTTCCCTAACTATGTGCCATGGGCCACACACATGTGAAAAAAACTAAAGACATGTTATAGTGGTTTTTTTCAAGGCTGGTTCATGGTTTATCTAAATGTTTTTCCTAACTATGAGAAATGAAACTTTATATAGTAGATGGTTCATGTTTGGTGTATAGTTTTTCCAAACATATGACAAAACCATGCGATGCCTATTTATAGGTGATTTTATGATAATTCCCAAAAATGATATTTTAATAACTCATTTATTTATTATTCCACTCTAGTGGACAACAACCCCTCTATTTATCTATTTTTCTCCATTTGAATCCCTTGAATATAATTTGATACTAGATCACCATATGACCCAAAATTAGATGAGAATTCATCTTGTTAGATCCACTTTAGTATGATCTTAATACCTTTTAGCCATTTTCTTTCTTATTTCTATTGATGATTCTATTTAGATTTCATCTCATATGAGCTATTTTCTAGGTGTTGATTGTTCTTTAGATATATTATAATCTAGGAAAAACTAGAGGCTGATACTAGATGGGGAGATTCACATGAGTATGAGGTAGTTGGTCTATAATTCGCCCCTCATGTTTCTCCATTTTATAAATTTTGATGTGCAAATGCAAATTTCCTCAGGAAACTATTATTTAACAAATGTGTCTTGCTTAAAATTGTTAGAACCATATTCTAAGACACATGTTAAAAATGAAATCCATCATTAGAGATTTTGACCTCAACAATGACCACCCCATGTAGGGTGAATTCTATAATTATCCTTGTAGAAGTTAATTGAGATTATTTATGCCACCCTTCAAGTGAACTATGAATTGAAATTGTTAATGGTAAGTGTTTAATTATATTAACTAAATTTTATTTTCCAAGATACATGTTATTATCACTTGACACGTTTAAGTTAAGTGCATAAACTTGATAAATCAATATCAAATGGAATAGGCAAGTAATGTTATATACATATATATGACTTGGATGAATTAATGGTAACAGAATGACTTGGTTGTATTTCCATATAACCCCATTCCATGTTTATAGATGGTATAGGAGTGACCCTAATGAATTGAATATGAATAATTTTAATTAAATAAGTGGTTTTATGCCTTATTATCCTTGTGATACTAATCATAGGAAATTGAATGGATTAGACAACATCGTGATGGAATGCGTAATTACATAGCCAGAGTAATTAAATTATATGGTTCTTATTACATATTGACCTATCTATTATAATAGGAGTGGTCAGACTCAATCTTTCCTTGGATTCTGGACGGAATTCTTTGAGCACTTGTGGACACCATTCCAATTCAGAGATGCTGGTTGCCAAGGGTGAGACCCGCCTTGGATCCTGATCTTTATCTACCTGTGGATGAATGGTATGTAACCATAAGATCCCACCATTATTATTATAGTATGCCTTGGAAACAATCCTTGGGTCCATCATGACATCTACATATATGATGTGCCATGTTTACATCAGTTGGGCCTAGGCATTATTTATCCCATTTTATCTTGGATGTATTTAGTTGACTCGGTTAAAAATGAATTAATGTGGAATTTATTAGATGAATCTCCTTGGATTAAACTCTTACACCTTTTTCCATGCTACAGGTTAGTACTGAGTTGGATCAAACCATATGGTCATGGATGCCTTGATTATTACCTTAGATCCCTTTCATTATTATCATCATCTTGTATTCCATGTTATATATTGGATCCTTTCACTATTGTAATCATTTCATGATGAATGTGATGGATTTACCTCACATGACTTAATTATATAAACTATAAATAAATAAGTTAATTAATTAAATGGTTATATGTTTATATAATAAAAGAGTTATAAAGTAGGCACTTTGGTATTTATGTTACATTACTACATTACTTTTATAAATACATTCTTGTACATAATTATAGTTTATATCACACAAACTAGAATTTATAGATACCATTGGGGTGGGTATAATGGGATTATCTCACACCCTATCCATGCACCCAATGGAACCCGAGATGATTAGATGTATGCAGGTGTTGAAAAAGGGATGCATACCCCATTAGGCGCTTAGTTTCTTGCTTGTATTAGTATGGAGATATGTAGCAGATGATTGAGTGGGAGCTTGGGATTATTGGATAGTTTTTGGATTCCTTTTTTCCACTATTTTATATCATTCATTTTATAATTCTTTTCTACTATGTTTTATAGATTTACATTCACATGACATATATAATCATTATCTTTTGTATATGATTTTCAGTTACTTCAATTGTTATTACTCCAATTATTATGTTGGTCCATCTATATATTCGATATTGCTTCTACTAGTTTCCTATTATCTTATTTATCCACTTCGATAAACTTTGGAAATGAGGTCATAGTCTCATCACAAACACACCCTAGGCCCTCACTACTGGTAGGTAGCCTCTAGAATTTGGGGAGATATGATTGAGGCCATCGGCCTAACTAGACTCGAGGAACTGATGAGTGGCACCAGGGTTTGTTATGTTACATTTTATTATATTAAACATTCATAGGGTAATGGATTATAGTTATCTATATACATGAAAATTCTATAATGTCTCATTGTAAAGTAATTTAATACACGATATCTAATGTCTTAAGATTATATCACGTATAGGTCTTATAATTTGCAATGGATTACAGTGATGACTTGCACTAATATAATTTCATAGGAAGTAATGAATTAATTTGAATTAAATATATAGAAATTTATCCTTTATGATAGATTAAGGTTATGAATTGTGTTCATATTTATAGGCTATAGTGGCTTATATTTATGGAATGTACACATGTACTTGGGTTGTGATGGAATATGATTAAGTCATGTATTTTGGTTTTGATGGATCCTAGTTATAACATGAGTCTATGATATGATGGTTTTATGGTGATTTTGATATTATATATATGGTGATGTGGTGGTGGTAATAACATGGTTGTCGTTGTGGTGATTTGGTGGTGGTTTTGGTGATGTTGTAGTTATTGTGATGTGATGGTTGTGATGATGGGGAAGAAGTGTGGTGTGATGGTAATTATGTTGTGGAACTACCTATGATATAATTAATATGGAGATGTGATTATATAATTATATTTATTATATGGTTGATTGATTATTATTTCTAAAATTTTTCGTGGTGTGTTATTATTATTTATCTTGGAAACATGATATCATCCTCATTTATTTTTACCACTATATATTGTTGAAATAAAGAATTTGAAAGTGATGAAGTTAATAGTGATAGTTAATTGAAGCATTTATAATACACTTAATTTGTAATTTACTTAATTGATTAATCAATATTCATGATTATTACCTATATAAATTAGATGATTTAACTCAATTATTTCCTGAAATGTTTGTTTAACATATACGTAACATTATAATGAAATACAATTATACTGATTACACAAAATTCTCACATGTTAGAAATTTTCAAGAGTTTTTTACTGGATAGTTCAATAGATATTGATCATATAGCTATTTGATAAATTTTAGTGGATTTTAAGAGGTCATACATGCTCTTCCTTAGTTTGGTTCATCTTTATTATCATATTGAGATGGTTTGACGTCAAAAATTTATCCATTCAATTTATTAGTGGAGTTGGTTTGTGGAATCATTTTATATTCTGAGGATCCTATTAGGGTAATTCCTCCCATATGTAGGAAAAATACCCTATGTTCCTATAACAAATCCATAACCTATTGGAGGGGGCCGGTTATATCACACATATATTCACTACTAACTGGCCGGGGTTCTAGTGGTGGCATATTACGAGACATAGGCTACTCAGTGGCTAGTGGATAAAACTAGGTTCATGTTGTGCCTCATAGGTTACTAGTATAAAACCATCATGTAATCTAGGAACACATTAGGATTCCAAACCACTTCCAAGGACCTTTAGTACCCAATACCCTATCCTCAAGTGTTTGGGGGAACTCTTTAATTACAATATTGATATACTTCCTACTTAAATCATTAAAAATCATCTATGGAATTTTACAGATTAACTATCATCATCCAAAACAGGAATTTGTTAATACAAATCATCATGAAAAACACATTCCAAAATTCACCTTGGTGAGTGATGTTATATATATATATATATATATATATATATATTCTCATCCCACTACATTTAGATAGAACACTTATTGGTGATAGAAATTGAACATAGTTGGTCTATATATCTTTATATATTTTAGCTGATTATGAAGAAGTATAGGTTAGGTAAGTTTATAATAAATAAATAATTAACTTTATCCACATTCATGATTAGCAGAGATAGATAGTTCCCATAAGATGATGAAACATGTTTTGGAATAGTACATTTATTTTAACTCAGGTATCATATACTAGAATGAATTTCCATTTTATTCATCATGATTTATCAAATCATTATGGGAATGAAAATACATCTCACTCGCTGATGGTATTTGAAGGTCCAAAATATAAATTACTCAGAAAATGATATTATTTTGATAATTTAATTAATTATTTACACTATTATTGACTTAATAGTTCATCTATGTGTTTAAATATTAATTAAACTACATAATTTATATTTTACCCTATAGTGGTACATTATCATTACATAATGGAAATTTGGATTATAAGTCATTGTTTTAGTAAAAAATAATTTCTATTAGAGATATCATATTGAGTACATTTCATTAACCCGGTGAATTTATGCATCAGGTGTGTGAGAATTGTTTTTCCAATTTCATTGGAAAATGGAAAACATATCGATTTAATAACCATTATACATTTTTGGTTGAGATTAAATATAAAGTTTAAGTTATATATTTTTGATACATTGAGTACCATTTTAGATAATTTTTATATTTTTATAAATATTGGGTGCCTCATTTTCTTTAATTAAATTATTTTAACAAACTTATATTAATTCATTATTTTTAAAATACATTGAGTGTTCTATATGTATTTTGGTTCAAATAGTTTTTTAGAGTGTATATTTCCTTAAAATATGTATTTTTACTATGTTTGATGATGTATAACCTATAAATATAAGTTCATTACATTTTTAAATTCAATTTATAAATATTATATGTAGAAAAAAATAAGGCATTATTCTTATGTTAATGTAGTATTGTGATATTTTCAATACATGGAACCCACATGCAATATTTTTTCAAAAAATATCTGCCATTATAGTATGGATTATTAATGTGGGAATAATATTTCATAATATTTATATTTAACCCTTGGAACTAGTTTTTGACCCCATTAAATTGGGGTAAATTCTTGATATTTTTTGAGCACGTTGTTTGGGTATTTAGTTCTATCATATATCCAATAGTTATAGAATTTTTTTTCAAGAAATTTGAAATGGATAATGTTAGTGGTAAGTATAGATATAAGATGGTTAGAAATCTATATTAATATTATAATTATGATTAAATAATATATATATATATATATATATATTCATATCTTGGAGTCTTAACCTAACAAGGGCTAGGGTAAAAAGTTTTTCCCTTGAATATATTTGTTAGGGATTAGCATTTCATTAAATGGGTATATGTTTTAAATGTGTTGTGTATCATAAGCATTTTTCCATTTATAAAATTTTATTAAATGTATAAATTTATTATACTTTTTTTATGATAATTTTATTAGATTTATCTATTTAGTTGTGATATTTTGAGCATATTTTAATTTTTTTGAAGGATTCAAGTTATTATTGGTAGAAATATAGTTAATTTGAAATTAAAATTACATGGTATCATAAATCACTTGAACATATCCTAGTCTGGAAATCTTGTATTTTAGTTCATGTGTTGTCTGTGTTTAACTAAATGGTTAAGTAAATATTTCATTTTCTGTGTATACTGATATTGTAACATAGCATAATTTTTATGCACTGTTAAATTATTGTGTATTGTAACAATACAGCTGAGAAAATATATTTTCATATTATTTCAAGATTTCAAACATATATTAAAAAATCCAAAATCCCTTGAAACTCTTAATAGACATTAAATTCACTCTCTGACATATAAAACTTTTATTCTCTTTATTATGATTGATAATTTATATTATATGTATTTTTTAAATATAATTTCCCAAACATTATAGAAAATTAAATTATGGAGAATTCTTCAAATAGTGGAGAGAAAGCTGGGAATAATTTTCTAGTAGTTGCACTTCATATATAATAGAACCTTATAAATATAAGATTCCATGTTTCTGATGTTACATATAAGAAAGGAAAAATATATAAGAATGTCCGATTTGGGAGATTCATGTAATATATAAAGAAAAGTCCTTGGGGGGTTTTTGAGTTATAGAAGACTCTATGTGGTGAATGATTTTCTAGTGGAAGATATTTACTTAAACAAGATACTACCTATTTAAATCATTTAATATATATTTATTCCTCTATCAAAATATTAATATGAAACCAACATTGACATTTTTTTGATATATATAACTAAATCTATGAATAATTTATCTAGTTATATCTATTGAAACTATATTTATAAACCAAGAATCTATAATTATTTGTAAAATTCCTAATTCCATATATTGGAAAAAATACTTTGGTTCATGGAAAAAATTTATATTCATTTTTCATTATAATTAAAACTAGAAAAAATATTTTTTTATCTTAAATTATGATTTAATGGAATCCATATTGAGTATTTAATAAAAAAAATATTCACTATATAACCAAAATTATCCTGATTTGTATATATATCTACTAACAGAACTTCTATTTCAACTATCCAATTTTGGATATCCATCCACACTATAATGAACTTGCTTTTTGTTACATGACTTTTAAATAACTTTAAAGGTGACAAAATTATAGTTTTAAAAAACGAGGAATCAATGATTTAGTATCTTGGGAAAATTTGGACCATACAAAAACATTACATAATATAACTAATTTTTTTAATTCTTTTTCTCTAGCTTACTTGTTCCCTTGAACTGTAAAAATACCTTCTTTTTAATTTATATTTGGATAATACCACTTTTATGGGTTGAAGGGGAACCATTACATGACCCTTAGGCCCAAGTCATAGGGCCCATACATTACCCAATACATGAACATAAAGGCCCAAGACCTGACACACATGAAACAACCCCTCCCGAGCATATGTATCTTGAAGGAGCCAAGATCCCCACATTCCATGGATGATCTAACCGTATTTACTCATGAAGAGATACACAGTACATGGTCTTGATGGCTATTTCCATACCCTTTAATTCTTCCAATACAGTTATCTCTTCTTTGGTGGAAGCTATTTAACACTGAATCCTCATCTGGGCCTACTCTAATGTGGACTTCCTGGTGCTTCATGGACTTTTATGTGGCCTGATTTCCCTATTTCCCAAATTCAATTGTTGGTATGAATTCCATTTTCCCAAAGGACTTTTTTGGACTGATGGACCTAAGACCCAGAAGCCCAAACCAGTGACCTAATGGCCCAAATCAGATGAATAGTTTCAGCAGCTACAATACTGAATAGTAACTGCCAGAGTTGCTACGAAAACCTAGAAATTCACCCCAACCCAGATTTGAACATGGGTTTCTTGGATGCCAAGCAGGAGCCTCGACCACTCGGTTACAGGTCTGTTGCCTTCTCAAGCTTCTTGTTGGCCCTTGAATTATCCTTAATATAGGTAGTCACCAAAGGATATACATCAAACAAAGAGGTAAGCTAAAAGCCTAGTAAGAGACTTGATAAGAACATGAAACAATATATCATGAGTGAGAATAATAATCATCATAATAACATAATACAAGGATTATATTCATAAAAAAGATAGGATGAACTAGATAAAGTCATGTAATGTGAAAATTAATAAAAATGAAACATAATGGCTAACTGGTCAACCGACATAAATAGTTGTTTACAATGATTGAATGATGATCATGCATATTTCAGTTTTTATCACAATATACATTACATTACCCAATTCATCGTAGGGAAATATAATTTTGGTTGCACCCATCATATCATAACATTTTCATGCGCTATAAAATTTTAATAACACCCATCAAATAATAACATTTACATTATCAAGCATGCCACATAGAACATATATCAATATTGATGATAAAATAATCCATAGAAAGGAATGGGTTTAATTTAATAATGAATACATTCAATAATAAATCTTGGGAAATAAAAATGGAATACATTTTTCTATAGGAATCATCAATCCTTAGTGAAGAAAAAAAATCTCAAGAGAAGTAAAATTTGTGTTCTTTTTTGAAAGAAGAGTTATTCTGGAAAACATTGTGTTTGTAACAAAATAAAGAATAAAAAATGTATATCCAATACAAATAATGGGGATAACAGGAAAATTAAATTTAAGGATCATTAAAATAATATTCATAACAAAATTTGTCTGAAGGAGGGATAAACCGATGGAAATGGAGTTGGGTTTGACAATTCCCCTTACCTTATGTCCGATTTTTTTTCACTTTAATATCCAATATAATAACATTGTATTCATTAATTAACAAATGAAAACCCTTTTATACATGATTTTGATTCATTATGGTTTTAATAAGTTCATTTATGTTATTTTTTTTGAGTTATAGAGTTTAATTTCATCGTTTGGGAGTTTCCATTTTCATAGTTTTCATGATCGGTTCACTTATATACATGCATAGAAGATTGTGTAAATTGATGATAAATATAGATAACTATTATTATATGTTATTAATGATCTTAAATAAGTTTAAATGATATTATAAATAATATGGTTTTATGTTATGAGGATGGATCATTAGATAAAAGTTATTGATGACCATTTAAGGTTAATTTGTGTGGGTCTTCGATCATAATGAACTCGTTTTGTTTTATCATTTAGTATTACGTATATATGTTAGTTAAAGAACATAAGGAGGGTTATAAAATGGATTTTACAGTATTTTTCAACCATTATAATGGTTTTAATAACATCCTTTATGGTATTAAAGGAAAATGAAATTGCATCGCCCACAATGTCAGTAAATTGACACATCAAGGGATACAATTTCCTATTTAGAATGAAAGAGAGGGAGAGAGAGGAGTTTAAGGATGGATATTAAAATAAAATTATATAATTCCAGTATATGTATTTTATTGGAGTTATCATTCCATTTGTATAAGGGGAGATGAAGAGAGAATAAGAAAATAAAAAGAAATTAAAAGAAATTAAAAGAAATTGGAAAAGGAACACCTCTTAAATTTCTCATCTTTGAGAACCTCCATATAGAAAAGGTTTTTGTATTGTGATGAGACAAAAGTATCCTGAACGTGGGTGTCGTTCTTGGGAGGATAATTGAGAATAATTTGGGCAAGGATCCAAAATTGAGAGGCATGTGGAAATTTTGTGGTGAGGGGTGTTTTTTATTATGGAGGAGAGGGGTGTTTTCCAGTTATTTTAATCATTACATTATTTTTTTCAAGACTATGAATTTTTTTAGAATTATGACTAAAGATATTAAAATAATGAGATATAGATCAATATTTGGGGCCCATATTTTCCATACATCATCTATGACTCCATAATTCATGTATTTAACATTTATCAAAAATTATCATATTTTACTATTCACTAAACTTTTTTTTAGAAAAATATGAACAATTCAGCATAAACATTTTTAGAAATTTAGAATTCAAAAATGAATTCCATTTTATGAAAATAATTTTCTAAATATGTGTTATTTAATTTTTAAATAAAATCATCATTTACATGGAAAATACAGATTATAAAATTAGATCTGATTTTATAACACATTGAAAAATTAATTAATGTGTCATAAAATTATGTTAAAAAATAAGACACAAAAATATTAATTTATGAACACATTTTATGGAAAAACATTTCTTTTAGATAATTAGAATATCCATTAAATTGTAATTAAAAATTTATGACATATAAAAATACCAACACTTAATTTATAAATTTTAAAACATTTATTTACTTAGACTATGATATAATTATATCATATTTTCATTTATATGATTCCTAAATTTTATATATACATTCATGGGTAAATTTTATATTCATTTGACAGGTTTACTATTCATAAGGTCCATATTACTATTCTGAAGGTCATGTTATTATTTCATTGGTATTGGTTGCTTATCTTCAATAAATTAATATTATTTACTTAATTATTCATTTATAAATTTTTTATTATGTCCTATAATTGATTTTATGTGATTTATACTATATGAAATTACTATAATAATACTGGAATTCCATTGATAAATTTTTGGGTCATTAAATTTTCATCCCTTTTGATATTTGTCCCTTTAAATTTCATTTTACATTAACAAGTTAGGGTACTCTCCGTTATCACCTAATCTAGTTCCCAAGTTGATTCTTCATACTTATAGTTCTTATGTAGAACCTTATCTCTCTAGTCTAAAATCATTACCAGCTTCTCCTAAAATGACAGTTTATCCTCCAACTGTACTACCTCAGAGTTCAGTACATGTGAGGGATCTGGTATTTACTTACTCAGGAGTGATACATGGAACACATCATGAACTTGATCCATATTCAATGAAAGTGAAAACTGATATGCCACAACGCTTATGACATTAAGGATCTCAAAGGGTCCAATGTACCGTAGGCTTAATATCCCTTTCTTTCCAAATCACATGAATCTCTTCCATGGGGATATTGAAAGGATGGATTTATCTCTAATGTCAAACTCCTTATCCCTTTGATGGTTTTCAACATTGATATTTTTCCAAATCTAAGCAACTTTGACATGTTATTGTATGGATTAACCATTCTCTGTCATTTGTTTCACAATATCATGTACAAGTAGTTTTGTTTCGCCAGCTTCATCCCAACAGGTTGGATTTCTACATCACTTTCTATACAAATATTCATATAGAACTATATGAATATTCGAGTGGAAGCTATTGTTTTATGAGAACTCATCCAATGGGTTAGGTTTATCCCATCCACCTTTGAATTTGATTGAGTATTCTTTGAGAATATATTCATGTGTTTGAATAGTACATTCTGATTGTCCATCAGTTTAGGGGTTATAGGAAATTCTAAAATTCAATTTAGTACTCAAAGAATATTGAATACTCATCTAGAATATTGATATTAACCATAGATCTTGACTAGTGAAAATCGAGTGTGGAACACCATGAAATCCTCCCACTTACTTCAGATATATCTTAGTATGTTTTTCAAGTGATAGATCTTCCCAAATAGTGAAAAAGATTCCATTCTTGGTGAGTTAGTCCACCAAAACCCATATCACCATGTTTCCTTTGGGTCTCTTCAAAATACTGGTGATAATTTTCGTAGTGAAATTCTCCCATTTACACATGGGTATAGGCAATGGTTGTGTCATCCCTTTGGTATTATGTGTCTAGGATTTAATTTACTAACATATTGAGAACCTTGATATATACTGCACAATCTCCTTCGGTCACGACCCCCTCCCACCAAAGATGCCCCTCCTGAGCTGGAAATGGTGAAAGGGAGATAATGAACCCCGAGTCCCACCTCCAGTAGGCCCCGGGGTGGCAACTAGCACCAAGGGTATGAGTTTTCACAAATATGGGAGGCATTACCATTTTTATTATTTAGGATCAGGAAATAGGACAAGTCAACCACCAGAAGGAAAAAGATCAAGTGTATAGAAATAAACCCAAACCAAGCCCACATGCATGTTTAAACAAATTTATAACAAGGTACAAGTACAAGAAAGCTCAAAGTACAATATCAAAAGAAAACAAAGGTACAACAACAGAAACAACTCCAACTATCCAACTAGTAGGGTCCCACACGGCCCTGGTAGTCCTCCTGGAAACCTGAAAGTAAACATAGGGTGAGCATACAAGTATACTCAGTAGGGAAACCTAAAGCTCTCATGCACATGTAGGGAGACATTCTAATTTCCTGTGAGAACAACAGAAGAAACCTAGCAAGGAATTCTATCCACCCAACCTCACCAGCCACACTCACCAAAAACACAAGCAGAACAGGTAGTAGTAGTATAATAACAAGAGTATTGGGTACCCTGCACCATTTCCCTTTAGTTAGCTACTCTTCCTAACGATGAACGTCCTAACGTTGCCACACCCCCCCCCCCCCGCACACACCTGGGCCTCACAACCACATATCCCGCCCGCACACACCTGGGCCTCACAACCACGTATCCCGCCCGCACACACCTGGGCCTCACAACCACGTATCCCACCCGCACACACTTGGGCCTCGTCCCGAAGATTCATGGAAAATAGTAGAACCTGCATGAAGAGTCTTGGGCTAAAACCACCCCAATCGAAACCTACCCGAAGAGTCTTAGGTGTAAGGTCGCCTCAAGCCATCACAGCCTAGGGGAGAAGGAGCAGGATGTATCTAGTAACTAAGGGAAAAACACCCTCTCCCATAAAATGGGAGTGTTCGAAACTAAGTGCTCAACATGGGTGGAGTGCGATAAAACACAAAATATACAGATATATATATAAATACCGACCACACAACCCAACCTATGGCTTCTAAAAAGAGAAACTGAGCACGTCCCTCAGCACTGCTACTACGAAGCATGCATACAACAAACAACCCAACCCCATTTAGGTTTTCATATTTATTCAGAATTGGTTTATTAGTTCCTTAACTACTGGGAAACTATCCACAACCAACCACATCGATTGTTCGTAAAACATATCCCTGCCATCCATAAATCAAGTTTGAAAAACACAAGCAACACAACCAAGACCTTCTTATCAACCAACCAACCCCAATGATTATTGTTTCCATTTCACGCCCCACCATTTATTATCTCTTCCACTTTAATTTAATAATCACAACCCATAACCCGTTCACATTAAAACCCAAACCTGCAGCCCCACTGCCAGCCGCCATAACCACAACCGCACCGAAACCACACATCATCAACCCTTTAATACCATTTATTGCAGCCCCACTGTCTGTTACCAACACAACATTCACACCAACCCACAACCAAGTCAACCACAGCCCCGCTGCTCACCCAATCTACACCAACCCACAAAACACCACCAACACATGCCACGTAACCAATCCAACACCCATATGTTCATTATTCCATTTTGTTTAACCGGGGTGATCACACAAGCATTCCAGATTTTCATTTAATCCGCCAAATTTACGTGACTATCCAATTTCCACATTCCACAAGCTTCCATCCATAAGAAAATATAGAAGGAGGGGGAACATTTAATTGCGTAAGCAAAGGCCCCCAACGACTGTGATTTTCCGTAGGTATAAGCTCATTTAATTCACAACATAAAATCACAGGATATAAAGTAGCAGCAAACACAACTTCCCATCCCCGTTATATAAGCCAGTTATTATCTTTATTTAAAACATATTCAAAAGTGTTTCACGTAAACAAGAAGACACCCACCCCACATGATGCACAAAAATTAGAGAGACAAAGGTAATATCCCTACCTCAATAGGTTCTTGATCGCAACGCTCCCCTGGATCAACCTAAGAAGATGTCTGTCGGCGTCCGTCACTTCTTTCGGGTTCCGGAAAAACCTCCTCTGGTTGAAGTCGGATAGATGAAGGAAAGACAACAGATCCAATCTCGGAATCTCCGCCTCGTCGTTACGATCCCTTGGCCACTGACGGATCGTAAATCGGAGATCGGACGAAGAAGTTATGGAAGGAAGAGCCTTCGAGTCTCTTGAAAGAGCTCTGCTCAGAGGAGAGGAGAGGAGAGGAGAGGAGAGAAGGGGAGAGGAGAGTAGAGGGGTGAGTTGAAAGTAGGATGGGACCCCTCCTTTTATAGGCGTGAAAAGAAAAAGTACACGGTGTGTACTTTATGGTACACGGCAAGTACTGGGTTATTTCACACGGTCTCCACGCGACTTCCAACACGACTCTGCGGCCGTTGACTGGTCAACACACTTTTTGAGGGTAACACATACGCGGGGAAGGAGTACACGACGTGTAGTTTAGACACACGACATGTACTCATTTATTGCACACGAAAAGGACATGGCTCCAACATGGTACACAGCCGTTGAATGGTAACGCCTACACGGGGAAGGACTACACGACGTGTAGAACTAGACACACGGCGTGCACCCATTACTCCACACAACAAGGACACGGTCTGCAACACGAGGTATACCCGGGAAGGGAGTACACAGCGTGTACTCAAACTACACGGCGTGTAGTTTCAAAATTATGGAAAGTGTGAGAAAAGTCCATTTTACCCTCCAGAACACTTCTTGACCTTATTTTCGACAAAGGGAAGGGCCGGAGAGGTCCGGGCCATTACATCAGATACCTCTTAAAACATTCTCATCCCCGAGAATTCAAAAACCAACCTAGAGGAACCCAACAAGATACCTCTTAGGGTTCTCTTTATAACAGGAACCCAACCAAAAACCCTAATCATATTTGTTTGGAATTCCTTCTCCTATGTCGAGATATTATCTGCTTTAGGCGGCACCGACTCTCCTGCACAGGTTTAATCGCATCCTCATTAATGCGTCTCAGTTAAGAATTGGGTCTTCCCACTTTCATACATTAGGATTTTCAACTCGCACTAACCCCAACACCACACAACCAAAACACTTCCCGAACACATGGGTTTGGTAAATTCCTTCACCTATGTCGAGATATTATCCGCTCTAGGCGACACTGACTCGCCCGCACGGGTTCAATCACATCCACATTAATGCGTCTCGATTAAGGGTCAGGTTTTTCCCCTTTCCCACACATCCGGACATGTTAACCATTACCAGGGAACAAGGAAACAAAAGGTCTCACAACTGAAAAGACAAGCATTCCATATAACAAGGGTACATAGTACAACATCAACACAAATCTCAGAAGAACAAAGTGGAAAAAAAACACAAGTCAAAACAACTCCGGGTACTGAGCATGCATCTGGGTCTCCTGCTCCCAAGTGCTCTCCTCGAGGCCGATATGCCTCCACAACACACGAACCAAGGGAATGGTTCGTCCACGGAGCACCTTCTCTTTACGATCTTCGATTCTGACTGGTCATTCCTTGAATGTCGCATCGTCTCCCATATCTAACTCTCCCCAGTCAATAACGTGGGAGTCGTCGTTTAAGTACTGACGAAGAGGGGAGACGTGGAAGACATCATGAACTTTCTCCAACTGAGGTGGTAGGGCTAGCTGATATGTCACCTCGCTGACTCACCTCAGCACCTCAAAAGGTCCGATGAACATAGGTGAGAGCTTTCTCCCTTTCCCAAACCTCTGCTGCCCCCGTAGATGGGAAACCTTCAAGAACACATGATCCCCCACCTCAAACTCCAAGGTCCTCCTCCAACGATCAGTATAAGACTTCTGTCGGTCCTGAGCTGCTTTCATCCTCTCATGTACAAGAAGGACTTTCTCTTTGGTGCTATGCACTACCTCTGGCCCAAAAGCACCTATCTCACCAACCTCTGCCCATCAAATGGGTGAACGACATGACCTTCCATACAAAGCCTCAAACGGTGCCATGGTAATAGTAGAGTGGAAGCTGTTATTGTAGGAAAAATATACTAAAGGCATGTGTCATACCCATGATCCTCCAAAATCCAGAACGCATGCTCGCAGCATGTCCTCCAATGTCTAGATAGTCTGCTCTGTCTACCTATCGGTCTGGGGGTGGGAAGCAGTGCTAAGGCATAGCTGGGTGCCAAAAGCATGTTGTAACCCCCTCCAGACTCGTGAGGGAAACCGAGTATCCCGATCTGAGACGATAGTGCTCGGAACTCCATGCAAGCGCACCACCTCGTCCACGTACCTCTGTGCTAAGGTACCCACCGGGCCCGACTCCTTGATTTCTAAGAAGTGAGCCGATTTCTTCAGTCGATCCACCGCCACCCAGATAGCATCATAACCTCCCTAAGCTCTGGGTAGTCATGTGAGGAAGTCCATCTATATGTCATACCACTTACACTCGGGGACATATAAAGGATGCAACAAACCACTGGGAACATGGTGTTCAGCCTTCACTTGCTGACACACTAGGAATCTAGCCACAAACCCCGCCACTGCCCGTTTCACCCCGAGCCACCAAAACTGTTCCCTTAGGCCTCAGTACATTTTCAAAACTCCAGGATGTACCGCTAAGGCTGAGCTATGGAACTCACAGAGAACTCCCTCACGCATCGCCTCCGGAATAAACAACCTTCCATGGAAAAGCATCTGATGTTGGTTTTCCTCTGACCATCCTTCTGGAGCATTCCCCTGATCGATACGATCCCGCATCACTTCCACCTCGGATTCCCCCCCCCCCCCACTGAGACTCTTCCACCCGCTGCATCAAGGAGGACTGCACCGTCATATGAAACAAACAGCCTCTAACACCTTCTACACTAGCATCCAAGTTCAAGGCAGCCAACTCTCCCATCGCTTTCCAAGCATCAGTAGATTCCCGAACCACTTCCTAATGTGACTTCCTGCTCAGGGCATCAGCCACAACGTTGCCCTTACCTTCAGTGTAAGAGATCTCAAAGTCATAGTCTTGGAGAAACTTGACCCATCTCCACTACCGTAAGTTCAGGTCACACTGGGAGAAGATATAACGTAGGCTCTTGTGATATGAGAAGACCACAAATCACTCCCCAAATAGGTAATGTCGCCACAACTTCAGTGCGAACACTACTACTGCATGCTCCAGGTCATGGGTGGCATAGTTACGCTCGTGAGGGCATAACGGCCTAGACCCATAATAGATCACACACTTCTTATGCATCAAAACGCACCCCAGACCAAGGCCTGAAGCATCACAAAACACCTCATACAAAAACCCTTCCTCTGGTAACCTGAGTACAGGAGCACTGACCAACTTATCCTTTAGGTAGTCAAAAGCATTCTGGCACTGCTCGCTCCATAGGAAGACCCGGTTCTTCCTCGACAAAGCTTTCAATGGACCAGCAACTCGAGAGAAGTCTAAAACGTACCTCCGATAGTAACTTGCTAACCCCAGGAAACTACGAAATTCCACCACACTCTTGGGTTCTTCCCAAGAAATAGCTGCTTCCACCTTCGACGGGTCCACTGACACTCCATACTGAGACACCATGTGCCCAAGGAAGTGTACTTCTTGTGTCAAGAACTTACACTTCGAAAATTTCCCATAAAGCTGGTGGTATCGAAGGACTTCCAAGACTGCCCTGAGATACTCAATGTGCTCCTCCACTGATCTTGAGTAGATCATGATGTCATCGATAAACACAATGATGAACCGGTCCAGAAACTCTCGGAAGACAAAGTTCAAAAGTCCCATGAACACATCTGGTGCATTCGTAAATCCAAAGGGCATCACTACAAACTCGAAGTGCCCATACCTGCACCTGAAAGCCGTCTTCGAGATGTCACTGTCCTTCACCCTCAGCTGATGATATCTAGATCGTAGATCAATCATAGAGAACCAACCTGCTCCCCTCACCTGGTCGAAGAGATCATCTATCCTTGGAAGGGGGTAGTGGTTCTTGACAGTAACCTAGTTCAACCTTCGGTAGTCTATGCATAGCCTGATACCACCATCTGCCTTCTTCACGAACAAAACTGGAGCACCCCAAGGCGAAACGCTGGGTCGAACAAAACATTTCTCCATCAGATCGTCAATCTGAATCCGAAACTCCCGCAACTCTGAAGGTGCCATCCGATAAGGGGCCATCGAAATCGGACAGGCACCAGGTTGAAGTCTATCCCGAACTCAATGCCTCATCGGGGGGGGGGGGTAGAGTCACAACCTCCTCAAGAAAAACATTGAGGAACTCCCCAACAACATCTGGTACATCCATCATCTCTGTATTAGCTGGAACCACTGATAACCCGCCAAACAAGGAAAGGAGAGGCTCCACACGCCGACTTCCCACCTGATAGCTCCTCTCACCAACAAAAGCTATGCGCTCCCATCCACGTTTGAGAACACCACTCTTCTCTGGAAGTAGTCGATAACGGCACTAACAGAAAACAACTAGTCGATTCCTAGG
This sequence comes from Viscum album, assembly GCA_963277665.1. NCBI lineage: Eukaryota > Viridiplantae > Streptophyta > Magnoliopsida > Santalales > Viscaceae > Viscum > Viscum album. The sequence continues at coordinate 723,889,510 of OY728122.1, read as the reverse complement.
ATGAAATCGTATGGTTACATCTGTAACAGAAGAAGGTCCCCACTAGATCGATGTGGTCCCAACGTCAGCCCACATCCCCGAAAAACCCAAGATACGCTGGTCTGGCCCCCAACTGGTGTACTCAGTACCAGTGGTAAGGAAAGTCTGTCTACATCTAGTCTCAAAACATAGGCTAGACTAGGAGCAACAAAGGAGTGCGAGGCCCCCGAATCGAACAAAGAAGAAACAAGAGTGCTGAACAAACAAATCGTACCTCGTACCACCTCTGGTCCCGCTGGAGTTGCCAACTCTACTGTGTGCAACTTTTCACGCCCAGCTCCTCTGCCTCTCTAATGTCGTCCACCTCCCCAACCATGCCCTGGTCGAGGTCCATGAGGAGAACCCTGAGGTCGGCCTCCTCCCGGAAAGTCTGCCCTCGGAGGAGCATGGTCCTACTGCTGCTGGAAGGGCCTCGCTGGAAAATGGTGCTGCTGAGGTGGGAACTGAACCTGCCCACCTCCACCGTACTAAGATCGGATCAGGAACCGACTCTGAACGTGCCCGAAACCTCCACAAGAAAAACACCTCGGTCCTGGGCTCGTGAAAAAGGGACGAGGACCCGAAGATCTGAACTGGAATTGCTGGGGCCTGCTCCCCACTGGCCTGAACCTGGAAGGTCCCGTTGTAGGAGACCTGCTGCTTACTGCTTTCCCCTTTGACGAGCCTGGCTGGTTCCCCACATGGGGTGCACCTACCAGTGAGTGAATCCTCTCTACAATCTCTTCCTTCTTCTATACCTCCATGTACGTCAGAAGGGTGAAGGGGGTGACAACATACTGGAGCGAAGGACAAAGAGCCTCCTACAAACGTCTCACCTGAGACTCCTCATCCGAAAAGAGATCCAGAGAAAAGCGTAGGAGATCCTTGAACTTGATCCCCAGCTCTCATACTGACATACTTACCTGCTGAAGGGAGAGTAACTCCTGCCACTTCTCCACCTTGATCATGGAAGAAAGGAATTCCTCTTGGAATTCCCTCTCAAAGTCAGCCCATGGAACCTCTGCCTCTATCCTCTCTCCGAGGTAGAGCATCCACCACTGTTGCGCCGCACCTCTCAGATGACTGACTGCTACAGGAACCCATTGCACCCTCAGAGCATGGATCAAGGAAAAAGCGATCCCTAGCTCCTCAAGCCACCCCTCCGTATCTGTATCCGAAGTACTACCCTCGTACTTCTTAAGGGTCTGCCGCTGGAAAGAACGGAGAGTATTCTGCCACTGGATATCTTCCCCCTCTCGGTCAATCCTCAGCTGATCGACCGCCTGAATCTATTGGGCATCCACCATCTGAGCCACCCAGGGATGACATCCATGTGCCATAGATTTACGGTAAACAAGGATCGCCTAAGCCCAAGTAGTAAGGAAACTCAAGGTTTTATTTTTATAATTTTATTTCAATTTCTTTCCTAGAACACCCAAATCAAGTAAAACACAATCATGATGATGCATGTACCTTACCTAGGGTCTCTTACCTTGCAATCAATGTAGCCTCACTTGGTCGTTCGGTAAGCTCAGAGTCCTTGCATCGGATCACGGGGGGACCTAAAATCTCGTGTCCTAGCCGGTCTTCCCTGGCCTATGTCACGCACCAAGATTAACTAACATTGTCACCCTACCATCCCATGCAATCCTCACTGTGCCTAACTCTAGACTTCATCCTATCTCCCAACCATTAGCTTTGATAACATTCTTTCGCGACCCCTTCCCACCAAAGATGCCCCTCCTGAGCTAGCAATGGTGAAAGGGAGATAATGACCCCCAAGTCCCGCCTCCATTAGGCCCTGAGGTGGCGACTAGCACCAAGGGTATGAGTTTTCACAAATATGGGAGGCATTACCCTTTTTATTATATAGGATCGGGAAATAGGACAAATAAACCACTAGAAGGAAAAAGAACAAGAGTATAGAAATAAACCCAAACCAAGGCCATATGCATGTTTAAACAAATTTATAACAAGGTACAAGTACAAGAAAGCTCCATGTACAATATCAAAAGAAAACAAAGGTACAAAAACAGAAAAAACTCCAACTGTCCAACTAGTAGGGTCCCGCACGGCCCTGGTAGTCCTCATAGAAACCTGAAAGTAAACGTAGGGTGAGCATACAAGTATACTCAGTAGGGAAACCTAATGCTCTCGTTCACAAGTGGGGAGACATCCTAATGTCCCATGAGAACAACAGAAGAAACCTAGCAAGGAATTCTATCCACCCAACCTCACCAGCCACACTCACAAAAAACACAAGCACAACATGTAGTAGTTGTATAAGAACAAGAGTATTGGGTACCCCACACCATTTCCCTTTAGTTAGCTGCTCTTCCTAACTATGAACGTCCTGACTCTGCCACACTCTCCCCACCCGCACACACCTGGGCCTCACAACCACGTATCCCACCCGCACACACCTGGGCCTCATCCCGAAGATTCTTGGGAAACAGTAGAACCTGCCCAAAGAGTCATGGGATAAAACCACCCCAATAGAAACCTACCCTAAGAGTCTTAGGTGTAAGGTCGCCTCAAGCCATCACATCCTAGGGGAGAAGGACCAGGAAGGAGATATTAACTAAGTGAAAAACACCCTCTCCCATAAAATGGGAGTGTTCAGCACTAAGTGCTTAACATGGGTGGGGTGCGATAAAACACATAAGATACAGATATATATATAAATACCAACCACACAGCCCAACCTATGGCTTCTAAAAAGAGAAACTGAGCACGTGCCTCGACACTTCTACTACGAAGCATGCATATAACAAACAAACCATCCCCATTTAGGTTTTCATATTTCAGCAGAATTAGTTTATTAGTTCCTTAACTACTGGGCAACTATCCACAACCAACCACATCGATCGTTCATAAAACATATCCCTACCATCCACAAATCAAGTTATAAAAACAAAAGCAACACAACCAAGCCCTTCTTATCAACCAACCAACCCCATTGATTATTGTTTCCATTTCACGACCCACCATTTATTATCTCTTCCACTTTAATTTAATAATCACAACCCATAACCCGTTCACATTAAAACACAACCCTACAGCCCCGCTTCCAACCGCCATAACCACAATGACACCGAAACCACACATCATCATCCCTTTAATACCATTTATTGCAGCCCCACTGTTCGTTACCAACACAACATTCACACCAACCCAGAACCAAGTCAACTGCAGCCCCGCTGCTTACCCGATCCACAACAACCCACAAAACACCCCCAACACATGCCACGTAACCAAGCCAACATCCACATGTTCATTATTCCATTTTGTTTAACCGGGGTGATCACACAAGGGTTCCATATTTTCATTTAATCAGCCAACATTACATGATTATCCAATTTCCACATTCCACAAGCTTCCATCCATATGAAAATACAGAAGGAGAGGGAAACATTTAATTGCGTAAGCAATGGCCCCCAATGACCATGATTTTCAATAGGTTGAAGATCAATCAATTCACAACATAATATAAGAGGATATAAAGTAACAGCAAACACAACTTCCCATCCCCGTTATATAAGACAGTTATTATCTTTATTTAAAACAGATTCAAAAGTTTTTCACGTAAACAAGAATACACCCACCCCGCATGATGCACAAAAATTAGAGAGACAAAGGTAAGATCCCTACCTCAACAGGTTCTTCATCGCAATGCTCCCCCGGATCAACCTTAGAAGACGTCTGTCAGCGTCCGTCACTTCTGTCGGGTCCCGAAAAAACCTCCTCAGGTGGAAGTCGGAAAGCCGAAGGAAAGACAATGGATCTATGCTCGGAAGCTCTGCCTCGTCATTACAATCTCGAGGTCGCTAACGGATCGTAAATCAGAGCTAGGACTAAGAAGTTATGGAAGGGAGAGCCTTCGAGTCTCTTGAGAGAGCTCTGCTCAGAGGAGAGGAGAGGGGTGAGTTGAAAGGAGGAGGGGACCCCTCCTTTTATAGGCGTGAAAATCAAAAGTATACGGCGTGTACTTTATGGTACACGGCGTGTACTCGGTTCTTTCACACAGTCTCCACGCGGCTACCAACATGGATCCACAGCCATTGACTGGTCAACACACGGTATGAGGGTAACACATACGTGGGGAATGACTACACGACATGTAGTTTAGACACACGACATGTACTCATTTATTTCACATGGCAAGGACACAGCTCCAAAACGGTACATGACCGTTGACTGGTAACGCATACGCTGGGAAGGACTACATGGCGTGTAGAACTGGACACACGGCATGAACCCATTATTCCACACAGCAAGGACATAGTCTGCAACAAGGGGTATACCCGGGAAGGCAGTACATGACGTGTACTCAAACTACACGGCGTGTAGTTTCAAAATTCTGGAAAGTGTGGGAAAAGTCCATTTTACCCTCCTGAACACTTCTTGACCTTATTTTCAACAAAGCAAAGGGCCGGAGAGGTCCGGTCCATTACATCTTCTTTAATTTATCCCACTAAAAGTGTTTTTGATGTTAACAATACATCCTGGTACTCCCAGGATGTATAGATAATGTTGAGTTGTGTGGATTATCCAATAGAGCGTTTTTTATCGTAGGCAATGAAGGAACATATAGCCTTGTTCCAAACCAAACCACACCATCATTATCGTTATGGAACACATGTAGATTCCATTCATTTACTACATTCACCTTCTTTTTTAACTCTAAACTGTACCTTTGTGCATCTATTATCTTTTCCTGGATTGATGGATGGAAAATAATTTGGGAAAGGTAGAAAGAATTCTTTATTATTATGATTACCAAATCGATCCTTTTCATTTCTAGAAATATTGGTCATTCAGAATCTGCAAATGGATAGAGTATAAGGGTCTTTTCTACTAAGAGCACCAACTACCTTGTTATCCTTACCAGGATGATAGCTAATAGACAAATCGTATCCCTTGATTAACTGTATCCATCTCCATTGACACGTGTTGACCTCCATTTCTGTGAATATATAATTTAGGCTCCTGTGATCAGCATATTTGTTTCACTTCTTACTATAGAGGCAGTGACACCAGATTTTAAAAGAAAAAATCACATCTGTAAGCTCTAGATCATTCATCAGGTATTTCTTCTCATATATCTTCAAATACTATGATGTATATACTACCAATTTATCATTTAGCATGAGTAAAACACCCATGAATTTATTTTATGAATCATTTTATATCACAAAAATTTCTCCACTTATTGGTAATGTGAATATTGGTTTAATGATTGACCTCTTCTTTAGCTACTTGAAGCATTCCTCACATTCTTCCTTCTAAACATACTTTACCCCTATCCTTGTTAACATAGTTAGAAGACATGAAAATCAAGAGAAATTACATAAAAACATCTATATTACCATGATAATCCTTGAAAACTATAGATTTCCATAACACTAGAGGGTATAGGGCATTCCTAAAATACATTTTTGAGGGTTTCATGAAAATTCCATCACATGTGATCACATGTACCAAGAATGTGACTTGCTGCATCTAGAAGTCTCACTTCCTGAACATGGTGTACAATTTATCCTCCCTCACTATTTCCAGCACGATCATTAGATGTTTTTTTATATTCATCCATGCTCTTGGAGTAGATGAGAGTATCATCAATAAAAAATACCAAAAAGTTGTCAAGGTTATGTTTAAAAATTCAATTAATAAAATCCATGAAGACTATTGAGGAATTAGTGTGTTCGAAGGCCATCATTTAAAACTCATAGTGACCATACCTTATACAAAAGGTAGTCTTCTGAATATCTTCTTTCTTCACCTTTAACTAATGATATCGAGAATGAAGATCTTCCTTTGAGAAGTACTAATATTCTTGAAATTGATAGAAAAAAATCTTGAATCCTTGGAATAGGATTCCCATTCATTATAGTGATCTTGTTGAGGTCCCGATAATCGATACACAACCACATTAATCTATTTGTCTTCTTGACAAATATCATTGCATCACCCTAAGGTGCTGCACTAGGGAGTCTGAACCCTTTATCGAAATACTCATTCAACTATTTCTTTAACTCCTCTAGTATGATAGGATCCATCCTGTATGGACACTTTGAGATTTTTGTATCTTCATTTATGAGTTCTATTAAGAACTATACATCACAATCTATGAGATGTTCAGGTAACTCTTCTAGAAATACATCATTGAATTTACTCATGATGGGAATTTTTCCTTGGTTTATACCTTCCTTTTACTCAGCCATTTGAATGATGTATTCCTCTTCATAGGGAATTGACACCCTCACTATTAAAGGATTTTATAAAAGATATTCTTGATTTTTATTCCATTTATAGATTATAATGGGATGGTTTAGAATATTAAATGATATCTCCTTTTCCCAACAATTGATATGTGTTCGGTATAACAAGAGATAATCCATTCCCATTATAGCATCGAATTCCACTAAGGGAATTATCACAATATTTTTTGGAAGATTATTTACACTAACACCAATGAGAGAAGATTCCATCACCTGGGATTCAATGATACTACCACTAGGTATTTTTATAGACATATACACTCAAGATTTTGAGGCTTCGATTCAGTAGTTCTAGAAAACTCGCAAGATATAAAGGGATGTGTAGAACCAAAATAAAATAAAATTTTTCCATTATTGAGTGAATAAGAAGTGTAATTTATATGTATTCATTTCAATACTAGAATTTTACCCATTACAAACGGTTCAGAACCATTGGTAAAGGTCTGGAAACCGTAGGTATATTATATACCAACAGTTTCCCAAATCGGGGATATGTATGATGTGGGTAAAGGCTTATACCAATGGCTCTATGTAAACCGTTGGTATATTTGTTAAATTAAGAGATATAACAACGGTTTCAAAAACTATTGGTATATGTTACCCTTATACCGACGGTTCTAAACAATTGGTATATAGTGTACAATATACATCCAAAGAATATACCAATGGTTTTTAAAACTATTGGTAGAATTTTACACCAACGATTATATCAAAACAGTTGGCATAATATACATCAAAAGGCTATACCAAATTTTTTGAAAATCGTTGGTATAAATATGATGCAGCTCCACAGTAGCCAGAAACCCCTCCAACATGCAACTCTCCATGACCTACAAGAACACATGCACAACCAGAATCCAAAAGCCTAAATAAGAATTTTAAAATTTATCCAGAATTCAGAAATTTAGAAATTTAAAATTCATTCCTCAATCAAACCACAATACAAGAGAAAAATCTAGAATCCAACACATCCACAATCTAATACATCCCAAATTGAAATGAAATAACACCCATAACACCAATACAATATTAAAATCCAATACATCTAGAATCCAGTACACATAAGATTATTCAAAATTTAGAATTCATTACCAATACAGACAGAATCCAATACATCCAGAATTCAGAAATTTAGAATTGAAAAGAAATAACACCCATAAAAGTATTCAAAATTTAGAATTCACTCCTTACTGATAACACAACACCAATATACACAATAGAAAAATCGTACATGTTATGGGAAGCACATGTGATGTTTACTCATGGTCGTGGGTTGACTATCTAAAACAAACAGAATACTTGGGTAGAATGGGCAAGGATCATGATACCAATAAGATAGAAAATGGTAGTGGTCATCTTCTTAGACCTAATATGAGTCATAGGAAGCACATGGGATGTTTATATTCCTCTAATGACTATGTATCCATGTATAAATGGTTCCTGATGTGTTAATGGGAAACATTGGTCAATCTCGACATATGAAATGTGTTACTAGAATAGCCTACATGATTTTCATAGACTATTCAATTGGTATAAGGGGGTATGTAGCTAATTTGAATTTGTTCTACTGGGTGTGATGTGAGATGAATCCCCATTTGGGATAGTGGGTATGAGTATTCAATTATGTCTTTGGTATTGGGTTCCCAAAGGGACTTTGGTTTGGTCCTAGAACCCACTGTTTGAGGATGGGATTGGCGTATTAAATGTCATGTGTTTTAGAATAGAGGTTAGAGTTCCTCACAAGAGAAGTGGATTGTGTGAGTCCGAACCATGGATCCGTGTGCTAAAGTATCTACACAATCTGAATACGTTTGGTTGGTTTTCCGTATGCAAGTTGTTGTTTTCTTTTAAAATCATGTCCATTTCAAATAAAAGTGAGACAGTTTGAGTGGTACCAGCCACACCATGCCTCGGATTGAGGCGGGGATGAATCGTACATGTCACTAATGACCCATGGATCATTTTTATAAAGTATCAATAGAATCCTAATGTGTTGGTTCGGTTTCCCATTTATAAATTTTTGTTTTCACTTAAAATCTTGTCCATTTCTAATAAAAGTGAGAAACTTTGAGTGGTACCAGCCACACCGTCCATCGTACTGAGACAAGGTTGACTCATACATGTCAAAAATGACTCATGGATACTTTTAAGAAAGTATCAACACAATCAGAGTACGTATGGTCAGTTTTCCGAATGTCTATTTTTTTACTTAAAACAGTGTCCATTTTAAACCAAAGAGAGATAAATTGAGTGATACTGGCCACACCGTGCCTCAAAATGAGGTGGGATTGACTCGTACACATCAAAAAATCCCCATGGATCATTTTCCTGAAGTATCAATACAATCAGAAAGCATTTGGTCGGTTTTCCGTTTGCAAGTTATTGTTTTAACTTAAAATCCTATCTATTTCAAATAAAAGTGAAACAATTTGAGTGTTACCATCCACATAGTGCCTCAGATTAAGGAAAGGTTGACTCGTACATATCAAAAATGACACATGGATATTTTTCATAAAGTATCTACATAATTCAAATGTTTTTGGTTGATTTTCTGTATGCATGTTTTTGGTTTCACTTAAAAGTTTTCCATTTCAAATAAAAGTGAGAAACTTTTAGTGGTAACGATCACATTTTCCCTCAGATTGAGACAGGGTAGACTCATACATGTCAAAAATGACCCATGGATCCTTTTTCTAATGTATCAACACAATCAGAATACATTTTTTCGGTTTTCGGAATTTCTGTTGTTTTTATTTAAAATAGTGTCCATTTTTAAAAAAAGGGATACACATTGAGTGATACCGACCACACCGTGCCTTATATTGAGGCGAGGTTGACTCGTACACATAAAAAATAACCCATGGATTATTTTCATAAATTATTAATACAATCATAAAGTGTTTGGTGGGTCTTCCGTATGCAAGTTGTTGTTTTCAGCAAAAATCCTATCCATATCAAATAAAAGTGAGATGTTTGAGTGGTTCCAGCCACACTGTGCCTTATATTGAGGCGAGATTGACTCATACATGTCAAAAATGACCCATGGATAGTTTTCTTATAGTATAAATAGAATAAAAATGTGTTTGGTCAGTTTTCTGTATGAAAGTTGTTGTTTTCAATTAAAATATTGTCCATTTCAAATAAATGTGAGACAGTTTCAGTGGTACCGGCCACACTGTGCCTTAGATTGAGGCAGGGTTGACTCGTACATGTCAAAAATTACCCATGGATCATTTTACTAATGTTAAAATATAATTTTAATGTGTTTGGTTGGTTTTCAAAATGCTAGTTGTTGTTTTCACTTAAAATTTAGTCCAATTAAAATAAATGTGAGACACTTTGAGTTATACCGGCCAAAACATGCCTCAGATTGAGGAGGGGTTGACTTGTACATGTCACAAATGATCCGTAGATCATTTTATTAAAGAACCAATACAATAATAAAGGGTTTGGTTGGCTTTCCGTATGCAAGATGTTGTTTTCACATAAAATAATGTCCATTTCAAATAAAAGTGAGACCGTTTGAGTGGTACCGGCCACACCATGACTTGGCTTGAGGCGGAATTGACTCATACACATAAAAAATGTCCCATTGATCATTTTTATATAGTATCAATAGAATATTAATGCGTTTGGTTGGTTTTCCATATCCACGTTTTTGTTTTCACTTAAATTGTTGTCCATTTCATATAAAAGTGAGACACTTTGAGAGGTGATGGCCACACCATCCCTCAGATTGAGGTAGGATAGACTCATACACGTCAAAAATGTCCCATGGATCCTTATGATAAATTATCAACACAATATTAGTATGTTTGGTTAGTTTTCCTAATGTCTATTGTTTTTACTTTAAACCGTTTCCATTTTAATCAAATGAGAGAGACTTTGAGTGATACAGGCCACATCGTGCCTCATATTGAGGCAGGGTTGACTTATACATGTCAAAAATGACCCATGGATCATTTTCCTGAGTATCAATACAATCAGAAAGAGTTTGGTCAGTTTTTCATTTGCAAGTTGTTGTTTTCACATAAAATCATATCCATTTCAAATAAAAGTGATACAGTTTGAGTTGTATCAGCCACACCATGCCTCAGATTGAGGATGGGTTGACTCGTACATGTCAAAAATGACCCATGTATCATTTTCCTAACGTATCAATAGTATCTGAATGTCTTTGTATGATTTTCCATATGCAAGTTATTGTTTTTACTTAAAAAATTGTCCATTTCAAATAAATGTGAGATAGTTTGAGTGGTACCGGCCACACCGTGCCTTAGATTGAAGTGGGGTTGACTTTCACACATCAAAAATGACCCATGGATCATTGTAATAAAGTATGAATAGAATCTAATTGCATTTGGTTGGTTTTCTGTATGCCAGTTTTTTCTTCACTTAAAATGTTGTCCAATTCAAATAAAAGTGAGACAATATGAGTGGTACCGGCCACACCGTGCCTCGGATGGAGATGGGGTTGACTCTTACACATCAAAAATGACCCATGGATCCTTATTCTAATGTATCAATACAATCAGAAAGCATTTGGTCGGTTTTCCAAATGTCTATGGGTTTTACTTAAAATCCTGACCTTGCTTTCTCTTTTCAATTAGGGTATGCACACTTCTGTCATCTTCTTCCAAAGCTCTAAAACCCTCTTTTCTATTGGGATTTAGGGTGAATCTTGAAGATATCATAGATTGGGATCTGAGACGTCGAATTAAGAGTGTGATTGTCTCCAGAATCAAGGAAGGTGGTCGGTGCGTGGTACAAAAGTAATGGTAATTGAATGTTAATTAGATTGGGACTTAGGGTGAATCTTGAAGAGAGCTTAGATTGGGCTGAATGACCTTATGTTGTAGTGATTGTTGTGATGATGTTGGTGAAACACAATTATCTGAGGTACCTAGTGGAGGATGAGAATATATGTGGCAGGGGTTATGCATGGTCGGAGGAGGGTGGGGGGGGGGGCTGTCCAGGGTCCAGGAAGGAGGGGGGTTGTGCGGGGTCAAAAAAGGAGGGTGGTGGGATATACGGGGGCTGTTTGGGGGGCTGTCTGGGGGGCTATCTGAGGGGCTTTCTGGGGTCCAGGGAGGAGGGTGGGGGTGTTTGGGGGGGGGGGGTGTCTGGGGTGCTGTCTGGGGGGCTGTCCGGGGTCCAGGGAGGAGGGTGGGGGATGTCTGGGGGGATATTTGGGGTCTAGGGAGGAGGGTGGGGGGGGGGGGATGTCCGGGGGCTATCCGGGGTCCAGGGAGGAGGGTGGGGGCTGTCTGGGGTCCAAGGAAAAGGGTGGGGCGGGGGGGGGGGGGGGGCTGCCTACGGGGCTGTCCGGGATCCAGGGATGGGGGTGGGGGGGCTGTCTGTGGGCTGTTGGGGGGCTGTCTTGGGGGAAGTCTGGCGGGGGGGGGGGGGGCTGTCCGGGGTCTAGGGAGGAGGGTGGGGGAGGGGGGGCTTTTCGAGGGCTGTCCTGGGTTCATGGGATGGTATTTACATATTTTCTAAGTAAAGTCTCCCATGGTTAAAAAAATAATTTCATATAACAACTTTTAATCTTGCCACCAATTTTCTAAATTCCACTAATGAATTAAAATTTCATTATAATAGGGGGATTTCACAGAAAATCATCAAATCAAGTTTTATTATTTTTAGATAAAAAAATAAAGATAATGTAACCTACTTAATCATACATATATTCAGGCACAACAAATCAATAAACATCAAAAGTCAGTAATATCAGTGAAAAATGTAACTGATCAATCTGTCCCTCATCACCATCACTATAATCACCATCACCTTCTCCCTCACCCTCTTCCTCATCGTCATCGCCATCATCATCCCTACCCTCCTCCTCACCCCCGTACTCAGCCTAGGCCTCTTTATCGCCATCCTCCTCCGCCTCGGCCTCCTCCTCTCCATCACCTCAACCACCACTAGAACCTCCACCTGATACACCATATTTAGAATTCATCGATGACATATATTCCTCACAAGGAGTTCTGGCCTCTGGTGGAAGTGTTGGACATAAATCATCCATCAGTTTCATAAATGCAGTTATTGCCATAGCAGACTATGTTGATATCTCTATGGCCCTTTTTCAGCCTGTTCTACCTATGCCTTAACCTGCTACAACTTTGTGGCATTAAAACTCATACCGGAGGAGGGCCAATACCTCGTTAGAAATATACTCTTCCCAGGCCAACAACATACTCTACCACGGTGCTCATCTCCCAAAACCTAATGTAAGTGATCCTTTGGCACAAAATTGTCAGGTTCCTAGGAATCAAGGGCCTCTAAAGCAGACTATTAGAAATTTAAATAGATTATTAAGTTACAAAATAGAGATTAAAATTTTAAATCTACAATGTAAAACTAACATTCTCCTGTTGAGTTGGTTCATTAACTACACTTCCATATTTCTTCTTTCTACTCAAGAAAAACTATTTTTCTCAAGGAACACATCCTTCTATATTCAATTTATGCCTCTATAATGAAATTGAATGTAGGAAACCATAATTAAAAATAGTAAACCAAAAAAAACAGTAATTTCATAAATAAAATTATATAACAACTTTAGAAATAGAATAAATTACAGAGGAAGCAACAGAATGTGGAAGTCGTAATGAAATATTATAAACTATCATACCAGCTTTCTCTCATGGTCTAGCATCGTCGTACGTCCCAATATGTCGATGTATTTCTTAACATCAATGTTTTTTTATTTCATCTAGATGCATCCTAAATAGAATTCAATAATTAGTATTAACTAAAAACATGAAAATTTGCATTTAAATTCTTCTAATTTGATTAATACTATAAATTGGCTAGTTTCCCAATGAGTAATCATTTGTTTGTACTGTTCTAATGGAAAATCATCTACGAAAGAGACCACCTCTAACTCTGTGCCCACTCTATCATGCCATCCAATGTACAACTCATTCTTATAATCTCTCCAATGCTCGCCTAAATCCTTTAGATGTGTTGGTCGTTCACCCTCACCATCGGGGAAATTAAACCGTAGCTGAAACCAAAATATTTATTCATATAAACTCAAAAATCAATATATTTCATTAACTACAACAGATTTTTTTACCCATATCATTGCCCAGGATTTATCTTTGACTTCATTTCGTGGATGTCTCTATGAGAGCGGGCTGAAAAGAATGATATCGGAGTATTTGGAAAGCATCGCCAAAATACTCCGACATTGTTGCCTAGATTTTTCAATCATATCACTATCTTCATTGCAGTCCACCATCAATTGCGTGCAGAGGTTCCATACCGAACTCATGCGTGTAGGTCCCCGCCCCCACCTCCTATTAGTAGACATATCTATTATGAATGAAAAAAATATTTTACCAATAAATGTTATAATGAAAATAAATAATGGTGTAACAATGTGTTAGGGTTGTATAAGTATACCTACGGTAGTCTGATCAATGGGTGTCATTGGATCTGCCGAAACTGAAGGAACACCCTGTACAGATGGAGTGTGTCCCAATGTATTCTCCGCAGGGACAGATTTTGGCAGAGCAGTAGTCGAAGAAGATGGAATATAAAAGCCAGAGAGAAGGAAGTTGAATTAAAAGAAGATGACAAGGATGGCAGGCCAAATGCTGGATGGGGAGTGGGAATCGTCATCAGATATGGTACATATGAGTGAGGAGGCTCAGATGTATAGGGTGGTGAAAACATGGGAGGTCTAAATATCATGTGTGTCTCTAACGGAACACCAGGATCAGAATGTGGGATGGATGGTATGTCTGTGGGAGTGGTAGGGTCTAAAAGGGTATGCTGACCAGATTGTCTATCTCCCATACCCCCCTGTACGAACACCCCGAGTACTGGGACCACTACTAGACTGCTCATCGAATAACTATTGCCTAAAAGATGGATCCTGAAAAAATGATTAAAAAAAATTAATCACATGACATTATATATTATTTAAATTAATATATTTGAAATAAAGTACTCACTTTAGGCACTAGTGGTGGATTTCCCAGCTCAGCCATGCGATGACTGTTTTCCATAATATGTTTTCCTCGCCTCTCTTGAATTGGTTTCATTTTCTTGCATTTGAAAACAAATATGGAAGTAAATATAAAAGGATAACTAATGTGTTACCTAATAAACAAAATAAATGAGAGAAAAAAATTTCATTTTTAGTAGGCTGATTTTTTACTTAGTGTCCTCAGTCTATTAAAAGTAGGGAACATTGATTTTACTAGATTCATATGTGGTGAAACAGTTGTCAAAATTAAGGAAAAATTTAATTTCTTCAGCTTAGGTATATGATGTAGGTTTTAATACATGTTTTGAAGAAGAATACAAACCATCATGTTCATTACCTGGTAAAATGTTAAAGAGAGGTCTTACAGTCATACAAATTTTTTACATATCACAGTTGAAGCATTGAAATTTTCACCATGTTAAAAATGTGGGATTCATAGGTTTAAATACAGTTCGATTCCAAATTACAAAATGAAATTCCACTAAAAATTCCAACATATAAACATTGAAAATGCACATAACAGTCTAATTGGATAGAACATATTTGTAATAAATATAAAATCAATTTGAATAGTACCAACCTTAACAACCCAACTCGAGGTAAAAAAATAATTGAGAACATGGATGGATGATTCTATATATTTTCCTACAAAACATCAGGATCAAAATAAAGTCTGACAATTGAGCTATTAGAGTCATCCAAAGAAATAAATAGATTGGTTCCAATGGCAGTAGGGATAATGTCAATTCCATCATCACTCTGATAAAAAATATGTCTTGGAATTACTTCAACTATGACACCAAATTCTGGTTGAAGTTGGTCTTTGTCATAAGAAACATGTTTAGACATAGATGCCAAAACATATGGTTCTTCGATACTAAGAGTGTGAGTCATATTAATTAATCGAAGTCCAAAATCATTAATATATGTCCCCTATCTCATCATCAAATCAAACCACTATAATTTCATCATCGTGACTCATGCATGAGAGTAATAATCCAATATTACTATTTTTTCAATGACTCCATAATAACCCACATTTTCAAATCGCGGTCTACCATCTGCTGCACTAGAAAAATTGTCTGTTATGGTAGTAACCATAAAACCATCATGTTTTGTTCTCATGTTCTTTGCTTGTTTAGTGACAATAAATATGTACCAATTGATAACAATTGATATATATTCCCGAACCATGGTATTTGGACCAAAAGCCAAAGCTCTTATTTTCGCATAGACAGAGTCATCATGAAAACTCAATACTTTCAATATAAATGAATATTAAAAATAATTAAATATTGGTTTTATTATTTTAAATTGTAATATATTTACCTTAAATTTTAACCAAGCAGAGAACTCTTTTCTATGCAAAGACTCCCTCCTTCTTAAAGATAGCGAATGATGCTTTCTATTTATTATTGTTTTATGTTCCCTATATATAAAAAATATGAATATATTAATAGATATATATGTAAGATATACATATTCAATTTATTTACCTGATGTATTCATCGAATAAATCACAGTTGAACAAAACTATGTGATGTTCCATCTCTCGCTCTTCAAGGATTAATGTATTCAATGTATATGATCCAGGAATTCCTCCTATTTGAGGAAGTGATGGAAAACTGGGTTAAATTTTATCATACAGATCTTCTTCATTTCTCATTGGTATATTCTTTCATGTAGTTAGATCAGACAAATACATTGAGCAAAAATCCATCATTCCTGAGCCAAGTTACTATTCACGATAGAACTTTTGGGATGTTTCCTATTTCAGACAAAATACTTTAATGTGTACATATTTATTTCAGTTGGATACATCCAATGAAAAGAAACAGGTCCTCTAAGAATTATTTCTGTGGGAATATGGAAATTCTGATACAACATGCTTGGGAAAAATGATGGAGGAAATGTTTTCTCAAACAAACAGAATATTAATTGGGCATCTATCATCATTTTTTTACAAGAAATAATTGGGAATATTCATAGCACAAATATCTCTAAACAAATGTCAGAACTGAATAATAGTCACCCTTACATTATTGGACAATAGATGATGGATTGCTATTGGAATCAACTCATGTAGAAGAACGTGATAATCATGAGTCTTCAAGGATTTTAGCTTCAACTCTCTTCTGTTGACCCATTTATATTTGTTTCTTGAAAATCCATCAAGAACTATAATAGTCTCTAATACTTCTAGAAATTGTTATTTTCTATAGGTGTCATCACATAAGAATCACATGGAACTTCCCATTTATTTTAACTAATACGCACAGGATGCAATTATGGTCTGATTCCCCAATCCACCAAGTCACACCAAGACCATAAATCATCTTTGGTCTTTCCCTAAACATTTAGAATTATCGAAAGAAAAATTTCACCTATATTCTTTTCAATGTGCATTACGTACAAGCAATGAAATAACAAATTTGTTGACGAATAAGGAAAATCAAAAAAGTTACTCCTCTTCCTCCCACTGTAATAGGTTTTAGTGGAAACATTCTTTATCTTTCTAGATTTCATTTGACCCTTCCTGAATGAAAAACTGAAATCTTTAAATTCATTAAGCACATCAGTTGCAAACATACACTGAGGTGGATAATCGGTCTCTATTGAATTATCAAATCTTCGACGAATATTTCTATATGGATGGTCTATTGAAAAGAATCAATGTTGTCCCATAAAACTGAAACTACAATGATGTTTCAGTCTTCTAGATCATGTATTCTTCATAAAAACATGACATGATAGTTTTCCCACCGTGCTCCATCCAGACATCATTGCATAAGATGGAAAATCATTGATCGTCCACATAATCGAAGAACGCATCTGAAATATGTCTTTAGAATATGCATCGTATGTGAGAACACCCACATCATAATGAATTTTCAACTCTTTTATTAAATGTTGCATGTATAAGTCAATATCAATGCTGGGATAAGAAGGGATAGATATGAGTATACTCATGAAAGTGAAAGGTTTTTTCATACACAACCGTGGGGGAAGATTATAAACCTGTATAAATATAGGCCATGTGCTGTGCGAAGTAAGTATCTACCCAAATTGATTAAGACCGTCTCATGAAATAACCATCCTCACATTATGCACATCAGCTGAAAAATCAGGATATCGAGCTTCAAATCTCTGCCTCGCAAATCCATCTGCAGGGTGAAAAAACCCATCATTAGTCTTCTTTCTCTCGGTATCATTCCATCTCAGTTTTATTGATATTTCAGTAGACATATAAATATTCTGGAGTCTGGGGATTAATGGAATGTGACACCTTAGTTTCTATGGAATGCGGGATGGTGTTCCATCATATTTTTTCTTCCAGAGTGATGTTCCACATTTTATTCAATCATTTCATTCAGCGGTTTCCTCCAAGAATAAAATGAAATATTTCAGTCAAGTATGAATTTTGTTTCTTCAAAATCCAAGTTCCTCAACTAAAACCCATGCCATATAGTGGTTTGAGGGAATATCTATATCATATAGAAGTAAATCCTTCAGGAAGGTAAGAATTTAATATATTGTTGTATTAGAAATCACATACATAGTTTTCCCATGAAACAAACGGATTAAAAATTCCAGCTTTTTCATTTTATCACATTATCAAAATACTAGATTCTTAGTAGCATTATTCAATTTTTTCACCCTGAAAACATCATCATTTTAATTAGACTCATCATGTGTGCTCATATTGAAGTCTTCTTGAGTCATAATTCATTATTTTTCATGATGATGAATAAATCGAAACCGTTCATATAACAGATTCTCCACTCCAGTCCTCTCATTTGGATCATCAGTAATTGGAGATTTCATTTTCTCACCATTGTGATACCACATATAGTAGTTTTCTTGAAAACTATATTTGGAATAGGGGTACTTTATCAATGGTTTATTCAAACTATTGGAAAAGGTTGGTTTAGT
This sequence comes from Viscum album, assembly GCA_963277665.1. Classification (NCBI taxonomy): domain Eukaryota; kingdom Viridiplantae; phylum Streptophyta; class Magnoliopsida; order Santalales; family Viscaceae; genus Viscum; species Viscum album. Next base: position 723,871,273 of record OY728122.1, on the reverse strand, counting down.
AAAGAATTTCCCAATGGTTTGATGAAACCGTTGGGAAATCCACAACATTTTCACCCTTTACCAATAGTTCGAACAATCACTGAATTGTCCTCCAAATGAATTGTTGTCCAAATTTCTCCGGGTTCTGTCCATTTTCTAAAATATAAATGGTTAGAACAATAAATAAGTAAAAATTTCAGGAATAAATAATTTATTTGTTTTGTGTAATTATCTCTAAATACATATCTTGTAGGGTACATTCGTTTAGAATTTTATAAAACAAATATTCATGTGTTCTTAGTTATACTTAGTCTTATACTAAGGGTATTCACTAGGGTTCACTAATCCAAATTCCCAAATTAAATAAATAGTGCTCTAATTCCAAATAGTGTGACCATACATTTTCTTACATGACTGTTACATCATTTTAAAGATAATAACATATAAGTATTACAAAACTAGGATTCAAAATTTTCTTGTCTTACAAAAATTAAGACCATACACAAAATTTATATAATAAAACATAAACATTATTTAATTACTTCTTCTTTAGATTCTTGTTGGACCTTTAATTCTCTATAGTACAAATTGTCACCTAAGGATATACCTCAATGAAAGGGGTGCGCTAAATTCCCAATAAGAGGATACATAAGAACATGAAACAATATAACAAGGTTGAGAATAATCATAATAATCAGAACTTAAGCATAATATCATCATCATTATCAATATAGGAAGCATTATATTAAGGCAAGGAATGTGGAAATATAGAAAAAATGAAACATCAGGTCTTAGTGGTCCACTACCACTACTTGTTGTGAACAAATCTAGCATCATTTTCATGAATATTTTACTTTTTCTCATGAGATACACCACATTACCCAATTAATTTGAGACTTATATAATTATAGGTTCACACATAAAATCATAACATTATCATTCTCTATATAATTCAGGGACACCTATCACATTATAACATTTACATTATCAAGCATGCCACATAGAACATATATCAATAATGAACAAAAAATAACCCAAGTGAAGGAATGAGTTTCATTTCATAAAAAATACATTCAAGAATATATCTTGGGAATAAAAAATTTAATAACATTCTTCGTATTGTAATAATCAATCTTGAGTGGAGAAGAAACAATCTAAAGGGAAGTAAAATGTGTGTTTTTTTGAAAGAATATTTCTTTTACAATACATTGTGTTTTCCATAAAATCATTTAGAAAAAATATATATCCTGTAAAAGGGAATTAAAGATTAATGAAATTATATTTTAGGATCATTAAATAAATATACTTACAAAAATTGGTGTGAAATAGGGAAAAAATAAAGGCAATGAAGTTCGGTTCGAGAATTACCATTACCTTATGACTGAATGCTTTCCTCACATTAATATCCTATATAATCACATTATATTCATTACATAAAAAATTAAGAACCTTTCATAATTTTTTTTTATTTTGTACAGTTTTATTAAATTCATTTATGAAATTAATGATGAGTTATAGAGATTAATTTCACTATTCAAGAGTGTTTTTTTCTTAGTTTTTATGGCCGGTTCACTTGTATAGTTAAATGAAAGTTCGTTCAAATTGTAGATAAATATCCATAATTTTTATTATATGTTATTAAGGATATTACAAATGTCTAAATTATCTAATAAAGAATGTTTTATATAGTTTTAGGATCAATCATTAGATTAAAGTTAATGATGATCATTTTAGATTAATTTTTGGTGGTTTTTTGATAAAAATGTACATGAATTGTGTTATTTTTTGTTATTATGTATATATGTTTGTCATATAACCTAAAAATGGTTTTAACATATATTTTAAACTCCATTTCAAAAATTATAATTGGTTTACTAATATCCTTGATGGTGTTAATGGAAAATGAAAGTGCATCATGTAATGGAATTGAACCCCTCTCGTCCATTCCATTGTTGAAATTTGGTTTTTGGGTTATTCTAGGAGGATAAGGTGGCTTATTTCAATGATTTTGAAAAATTATAAATTATGTGAATAGTTTTTCTAGGATGGTAGATCATTCTAATGATAGAACATTCCAATGTTGAATCACAAACAGTGACTGGCGAATGGTGACTCATGAATGGTGACTCGCAAATGGTGACTCGTGAATGGTGGCTCGCAGAATGGTAGCTCACAAACAATGAATCATCGAATGATGAATCATACTATGGAGAATCATCCAATGTGGACTCATCTAATATCAATGATTCTACTTGTGCAATGGTGATGAGTCGTGTTATCCAACAACAACTCATCCAACGGTGAGTCGTCCAATGACGACTTGTCCAACGACGACTCGTCCAATGAAATCTTGTCCAATAATGACTCATAAATGGTTAAATAATATAATATTTACTCTTTAAATATAGACTTTTCCAATGGAGATTTATCTCATGATGACTCATCCATCAAGAACTCTTCCAATAGGTACTTGTCTAATGATGAATCATCCAACAATGACTCATGAACAATGTTTTCAGTATCCTACAGTTTCACCCCTTTGACGTTATCATTGACATAAACCAAATTTAAAGACTCGTTTTAAGGATTTTAATGCCGATTCAAAGCCAATGATTCATATCTAAATTTTCATAAGGGTCCTGGTGTCATTACTCATTCAAAACGAGTGTGCTTGACCAGATCCACCTTTAATGGAAAATATAAATTTTATATTAAACCACTACTCCATTTAGATTTTACAATGTTTCAAGATATCTTCCACTATTGCTGCTAAATATTGTTTTCTTTGGTATGAGACACCCATATATCTTTCTCCCATTGGAGTCGTGCGTTCCAGCTGCAATCCTTGGATCTTATTTCCCTTGGAGTTTTCAGATGAATGTACACCCCCTGTTTTGTTGCAACCAAGAGGTATCAATCTATATTCGATATAAGGTCTGTTATACCTATGTTATTCTAGGTTCCTTGATTTTTTTCCTCCTGTTTCAAATTTATATGTGATGGTATATGATCTCCATGTTTTTAAAGTAGTTTTCACAATTGTTGGTTGGTGCGGTGGTTCCACGACGACCTCGGGTGGATGCAGTTTTTGTGAGAGAGGTGGTCATGATCTATTGTGTTTTCCCATTATCCTACAAAGAACGTTAGAAAAATTTTGAGGTAGTTATTCACTACTTATCTATTTAATTACATGAAATTTTATAGTTATCATTGTTTATCCCCTCGATCACAATGAAATTTTCCTAATTAAATATTTGAACAGGATTAAAGAATTGGAATATTTTTCTTAGTGATGTTATTGCCTCTTGATTTGATAGATAGTGTGATATATTTGACTTTCTATTAGCATCTTGTTTTTTTAGAAAAATGTACATAAATTAAAGTCATGATTAATAGATAATTATTTGGATAACTGTTTAAAGAGGCATGTTGATGAATCTTGTTGTTGTTGTTGTTGTGATTGAATTATAATAAAAGGGACTAAATTATGCATGTTTAATTTAATTGGTTAATCAAAAATGTAATAAGTAACTTGTTGTGTTATAAAGATAATTCCTTTTACGGTTCTGAGTTACCTATTTTCTTATAGAGTTCATGTGCCTTATGCTTTGGATCTATGAGTGCTCGTTGTGTAAGAAGGATGAATGCATTTTTTAGGGATAAGAGTTGACTTTATATATATTTTACTTCATGATACTTGTGTTATGGTGTGATATGGGGATTCCATAGTCTTTTGGGTTGTTGTCGTATGTGGGGGGTAGGGAGGCCTAGTGGTTGTGGATGCAGTTTACGACCTGAGTGGCTTGATGCATTGGTTTACGCATGTGGGTGTTGGGGAGGACATCATGAATGATGGAATGAGATGAAGTAGGGTTGTATGTTGATGTGAAAGAGGTTTATGTTGAATAAATTTTTGGTTTACACGATTTATTTTTACCACTGACTACATCATGTGGTCTTGCTTCCCCTTCATCTAATGGAGGTGAGGATGCATGGGGTATTCCACATACTTTCTATGTTTTTCTTATTGATGATGGATGTTATTACACTAATGATATCGGTGGAAAAGACCCAAAAGGTGGTTGATCTACTCACTATGTTGATCCCCTAGTGTTTGGTATATTAGAATATTCCTTATAATGCATGGAGTTATGTAAAATATACAATGATGTTAGTAAATGATTGAATAAATGATGTTTATCCCATAGGGTTGGATATTGCTGGGATGAAATGCTATTGTACAAAATTTGAGAAGCTCTGGACTCAGGTTGCTAATGCCTAGAGGGAACAAAACATTATTGTTATGGGAATGAAATGTAACATAGAAATGATAACAGTTAATTATGTAGAGACCCGAAGCCTGACATACATGGACATTACATTACATTTGCAGAATACATAGTACATAACAAAAACACACACACAAGGATCGTAATAGTTTAGTGTCTTTGGAAACTAGGAATATAATATTCTTATCGTGGTGAAAGATCTTCAACATCTCCCATAAAGATCCTCCTTTTTTTTACCTAAAACCTTTCTTTACATCCTGGGGAAAAGAAAACATAAAAGGGTGAGCTCAAATGCTCAGTAAGGGTAAACAAAAAAATATCAATCACATCATATTCATAAGAACATAACATTTTGGAAATCTTAACCTGCAAAAGAGAGCATAATTTCATAACATGGGATAAATCATAGTAGTGAAATGAAATCCCAATAATCATAACATAAAACATGAAACTTTGTGGCATACACACATAATCATATAGAATCATTTCTTATTAGTCAAGACTCATTTCCAAGACTATCTTAGTGGACAAAAACCATTTCTGAATCGAGTTCACTCCTCGTTTCAGTCCTATTTTACTGAACCGGTATAACCTACCGTTCCAGCCATGTCTATCTCATGATATATAAAATCTTTACCCAATGCATTGGAGGGAGATATAGGTCCCACCCATCTCATAATGATACCATTCTTATGTGTGCCACAAAATCATAAATCATACATCATTGCATAACCCTTGTAATAAAAATGGGATTCTTAAACAACATGACATCATAAAACAATTCATATAAGATAAAGGAATTCATAAAAATAATTCCATCACAACATAATCAAATAAATGTAATAATAGTGATAGAAACAGAACCCTATATTATCATATATGGAAAATAATTTTGATAAAACACTTAAACTCTATTCTTGAGGAAAATATCCTTTCTACTTCAAAAACACTTTTCCTTTCTTAACATGTCTTAGAATTATAAACTAAAAGAAGTTGATTAAAAATAAACTTGAAAACTTATAAGGGAAGATTTTTGGAAATAATGTTTTAAAAATCCATTCATGTCGTATAAGTTAAAAAAACATTCTTCTCATAATTTAGTCGGAAAGTAAAAAAGTACCTCGTACGAAAAATGACAAAAGATTCCTTTCATATCTTTTACTAAAATCTCACCGAAGGGTAAAATTGGATTTAAACAATTGTAGGTGGATGGAAATAATAATACATATTGAAGAAACATGGATGTGGATGATAAAATACACCCCAGTAAATACCAAAGTATAAACAATCTCAGATAAAAATGAGATTGTGATATTTCCCTTACCATAGGTCTGATTTGCTTCGTAAGTGTCCGAACCTCCTCTTCTTTGAAACACCTCTTTGAGATCTCCTTTTAGGGCACTAAAATTGGTCCTTGAGGAAGAACAGAACCTCTATGATGTTTCTAGGAAAGTGGAGAAGAGAATTTGGAAGGGGGTGTCCGAGCTTGAAGGCTCAAAGTGGTGTGAGGAATAGAGGGAGGAGGTTCCCTTTTATAAGGGAGGAGAGGGGTACCTTTGGAATAACTAAAACTATTATTTTATTACAAAGTCAAATTCGGTTTTTAATAGCTCCAAATTGATATATTTCGATGCTAAGGTGGGTATGGGTCGAAATCCTCTCATACAATAAAATTTAGACAAGTTTAGGTTCCTATTTTAACCTTATCATTTAGATTTAACATTAAGTTAAATAATTTTACTTTTACCGTGTCTTCTTATGTTCTTACACTATAAGGTTAATAAACTTACTATAAAAAGCCAAACGGACCCCAAGTTGTTTATTATTAAAACATATAACCTTATATAAGTCATTTGGACGAACCTTAGATTTTTTGGAAAAAAATAACAATTAATAATATAATATTTGTTTTAAAAACTATTTTATTTCAATTTTGACACTATTTAGTAATTGATTTTTGTTAAAATCATAACAGAATGATTAGTTCGAACAAAGTTAATTAAATAAATACTAACATTTCATATTAACCTATAAAATTATTGGAATTTATAAAAAGTCTCAAATTACATTTATTTGGGTATTTATAACATCAATTATGTCAATATTTCATTAATAAGATAATTACTGCATCTTCGTTGTGTCATAAATAAAGTAAATTATTTAATATATAAAAATTATAAATATAATACCATTACGTAGGAAATCTTTTTATCTTTCTAATTAGTATTTATAGTCGAATTTATCTTATGTATAACCCTATATTAAAAATGATTTACTTATTAAACTTTGATTTTAAATATTTTAACCCTTCTTTAAATAAATTAATAATAAATGTCCTAATCTAATCCAAGTGGGCCTAAATGGTCATATTTTATTCCTAAGGTTGTTTTTAGTCGAATTACACTTATCCAATAGAATTAGGACATGTGTTAGGGTAATAATAATATCTTTTTTACCCTTAATTACCCTATTTACTTTTAACTGTTGTAAAAAAAGTAAAAAGTTACTATTCACCAAAAATTATTTTCATCTCATTGAACCAAATTTTAGTCCTTGATATTAACCATGTCTCTCAGATTTTCGAAATTCCACTCACAGAAGCAGTAAAATTAAGTTTTATGAAAAATTCAGTTTTTTAACTACCACTTAGTGGTTTCACTATTCATCAAAAATTGATAGTTTTCAGAAAAATACCAAAAATTAGGCCTAAGATATATTTGATAATATGAATTCAAAAATTATGTCTATTTTATCAAAGTAAAAACATATCAGTTACATTAACTAATTTAAAAATTAATTCCTGTCGTCAAAACAAATAGCGTGTTTTTAAGAGATAATAACTATCAAAAGATTGACACTTGTTTATAACTGGTTTAAATGTGAAATTACATCCAATGACAAAAATTATATTAAATTGTAAAAATATATTCTAAATATAATTTAAAACCACTCAAATTAATAATTTATCACTATTAATTATTTCTATTTAAAAAGTTGTTTTTAATTAAAATTTAGTAATTTTCACTATTCAACAGAATATGAAAGTTATCCGAAAAGTACCAAAATTTCACCCTAAGCTAATTTCGATATTCCGAATCCAAAAATGAATTCCATTTTGAAAAATAAAATTTACAAAATTTCAAAAATTGGTTATTACTATTCATAACGGCTAGTTTTAATAATATTTTAATAGCATATCGTTGTTTAGTGAAACTCGGTATTGCATACTACACACGCTATCGAGGAAGGTCGTGATTGTGTGTAATGCAAGGCAATTAAAGGATGCGTGTTGTGCAAGCTCCTTTTGGTGTAGCGTACAACACAAGACATTAATGAAATTAAAAAGAATATTTTTCATAAAATCTCGGGGTGTTACATTCTACCCCCCTTAAAATGAATTTCGCCCTCAAAATTCATCGGGGTTATAAATGGTTTACTATTCAAAAGTTTCTTTGATAGAAACCCACATCGTAAAAAAGGAATACCAAAACCAATCTTTAAAAACAAAATTATGAAACGTAACGGTTACTCAAATAAACTAATCACTGGGTTTCCACATAGGTGAAAATATGGATATGGAAGAGAAATATAACCATCATGTTCTGATGGAGAGTGGTATAGAACATGGCTATGGAAAAGCCAGCAGTCACAAAGCCATAAATTTGTGACGATATAAGGTACCATCTGATTCATCAGATATAAGAGCACTAGGACAACATTTTTGGTTTTCATGATAATTTCCCTAAAGTTGATGAAATTTGAATTAGAAGAAATACTTTCGTGATTTCGGTATAGTCTCACCGTTGGTCGTTCTTTGGACAATTTCCACTTCATCTCTTAAAGAAATGAAGTTGAATTTTTCATTCACGATGTGTTAGAAGATCATGTGATAGAATGATGGGTCATTCAATCTGTCTCAAACAAAGGGTTAGAAAAGTTATCAAAAAAATACATAAGTCCATCTATAGTGAGATTAATCATATATGGTTTCTAAAAAGGACTTATACTTCATATATCATAATGCATAATATAATAAAACTAGTTTCTACTAAACATGGACTTCCTGTAGGCCAGTGGTAGGCGATAAAGGCCAGTCGCACTTCGGTTGTGGGTTTGATTCCCACAGCCTTGTCCGACGCGATGGGCTGTCGCCCATCCTACAGGTTGTCCTTTTTCTAAAACTATATTACTATAACATCCCATAAATAATATCAAAAAAACAAACAATACTAACTTATGTCCAACATAATCCATTCCAATATTTAGGATTATCCATAATACTGCAGTCCACTCTCATAATATAGTGAAAATGATTATCAAAGATTTAATACCATCGTTGATCCCCATATATCATAAGATATGTCTTGTTGGTCACATTCCAAACATTCAAAGGCCTTAATCATGTACTCTCTTGAATACCCATTGAACCTTATTGAAAACATGAGTGCTGCTAAAAGTTAACTCTTCCCACATACCAAAATCTTCAAAATTCTATATACTCAAACCATGATATCACTTAGTCCTTATATCAATCATGAGCTCATGAATACTGTCAAACATTTCATTTTCTCGTTTTCCCTTCATTATGCGCATATCATCTTATTTCCAAAAATATGTCAATCACTTTCTAGGGTTACCGGTACCATAAAATTATTGAATACCACAATAGAACAATACATAAATATTCCAATATTCCATGATACTATATACAACATTATTTTGGAATCCCATTACATAAACACTTCATCATTCCAGCACATCGTTGTCATATTCAACATCTCCAATAGTGATCGCATGTGACTTCCCTTTGTCCTTTTCCTTAAGTGGTTGCTCATGTCAATCATCACTAATCCTTGGATTAGGGCATTTATTAGCATAATGCCCCATTTCCTTGCACTTGAAGCATTGAAGTGTAGTAGGTTCATTCTGTGTATCCCTTCCTTTGTTTGCATCATTAGGCATCTTCTTCCCATCATTGCGGCATTAAAATTCCCGATGACCTTCCTTTCCACATTTGAAACATTTACTTGTCTCTTTAAGAAAATCTCCACCATTCCTCTTTCCACACTTTGAGCATAAGGAAACATTCATCTTCTTTTCACCATTATTCTGAGATTTCTCCTTGAACTCCATCTTTCGTTTCTTGTCAAAACTATGAGATGGATAAGTAACACCAACTTCCATTTCTACCTTGATAGCACAATGCACAATTTCTTCATAGCTACTAAAGTCTCTTATAGCTAATGCCCTTCAAAGATTTGGTTTTAAGCCACTGAAGAATCGATCAACTTTAATTTCAGGTTGGATGATAAATCCATATGCATACCTTGCAAGCCATGCAAACTTTTCTTTGTATATACCAACAGATTCATCATCCTTTTGCTTTAGTTCAAGAAACTCCTTCTCTATCTTTGTTCGAAGAATACGAGGGAAGTACTTATTGAAAAATAAGTTCTTGAACTCGTCCCATTCCATGGACTCAATTTCATCTCTTTGCCTCGTATTCTTGATAAGATTGCACCATTGATCAGCTTCACCTTCCAAACGATATACTGCTAAGATGACTTTATCATTTTCATAACATTGATGAACTGAAAATATATTTTCAGTGGTACTGATCCATTTTTCAGCAACAAGTGGATCAGAAGACCCACTGAAAGAATGTGGACGTTGCCTCATGAAGGACTCAATAGAATATTGTTCCCTTCTCTGCTCATTTGGAAGTCCGGAATGATTCATAGCTTCTGTAAGTATAGAAATAAGATTTTGCACTCCATCTCCCATAACATTTGTTTGTTCAGGAGGACAATCATTGCATTGTCCATTACATTGATCAACACGGTTCCTTTGGGTTCCAGCCATCGTCTAAAACCCAAAAAGAATAGTGTGAGAGTAAAAAAATCATGCTAGGGAAAATAACATAATAAAGGGGGAGTATTCTCAATATCTAACATCTTAGGTTAAATTCTATGATCGTTACCGTAGTTCTAGGACTGTATCCTATACATATACTTATCCTTAGGGACATCCCTAGACATACCTTAGAAATATCTCTAGGGATCTCACTAACGTTTTCGTATCCTAGTTTCCAAAGGTTGACTAAACCATTCCTCTAATACCAACTTTAGAGACCCGAAGCCTGACGTACATGGACATTACATTACTTTTGCAGAATACATAGTACATAACAAAAAACACAAACACAAGGATCGTAATAGTTTAGTGTCTTTGGAAACTCGGAATATAATCTTTTAATCGTGGTGAAAGATCTTCAACATATCCCATAAAGATCTTACTTTTTTTTACCTAAAACCTTTATTTACATCCTGGGGAAAAGAAAAAAAAGGGTGAGCTCAAATGATCAGTAAGGGTAAAAAAAATAAATATCAATCACATCATATTCATAAGAACATAACATTTTGGAAATCTTAACATACAAAAGAGAGCATAATTTCATAACATGGGATAAATCACAGTAGTGAAATGAAATCCCAATAATAATAACTTAAAACATGAAACTTTGTGGCATATACACATAATCATAGAGAATCATTTCTTATTATTCAAGACTCATTGCCAAGACTATCTTAGTGGACAAAGTCCATTTCTGAATCGAGTTCACTCCTCGTTTTAGTCCTGTTTCACTGAACCAGTATAACCTACCGTTCCAGCCATGTCTTTCTCATGAGATATAAAATCTTTAACCAATGCATTAGAGGGAGATATAGGTCCCACCCATCTCATAATGATACTATTCTTATGTGTGCCACAAAATCAAAAATCATACATCATTGCATAACCCATGTAATAAAAATGGGATTCTTAAACAACATGACATCATAAAACAATTCATATAAGATAATGGAATTCATAAAAATAATTCCATCACAACATAATCAAATCAATGTAATAATAGGGATAGAAACAGAGCCCTATATTATCATAGATGGATAATAATTTTGACAAAACACTTAAACTATATTCTTGAGGGAAATATCCTTTCTACTTCAAAAACACTTTTCCTTTCTTAACATGTCTTACAATTTTAAACTAAAAGAAGTTGATTAAAAATAAACATGAAAACTTGTAAGGGAAGCTTCTTGGAAATAATTTTTTAAATATCCATTCATGCCGTATAAGTAAAAAAAAATTCTTCTCGTACTTTATTCAGAAAGTCAAAAAGTACCTCGTACGAAAAATGACAAAATATTCCTTTCATATCTTTTACTAAAATCTCACCGAAGGGTAAAATTAGAATTGAACAATTGTAGGTGGATGGAAATAATATTACATATTGAAGAAACATGGATGTGGATGGTAAAATACACCCCAGTAAATACCAAAGTATAAACAATATCGGATAAAAATGAGATTGTGATATTTCCCTTACCTTAGGTCTGATTTGCTTCGTAAGTGTCCGAACCTCCTCTTCTTTGAAGCGCCTCTTTGAGATCTCCTTTTAGGGCACTAAAATTGATCTTTGAGGTATACCAAAACCTCTAGGATGTTTATAGGGATGTGGAGAAGAGAATTTGGCAGGGGGTGTCCGAGCTTGAATGCTCAAATTGGTGTGAGGAAGAGAGGGAGGAGGTGCCCTTTTATAAGGGAAGAGAGGGGTACCTTTGGAATAACTAAAAATATTATTTTATTATGAAGTCAAATTCGGTTTTTAATAGCTCCAAATTGATATATTTAGAAGATAAGGTGGTTAGGGGTCGAAGTCCTCTCATCCAATAGAATTTAGTCAAGTTTAGGTTCCTATTTTAACCTTATCATTTAGATTTAACATTAAGTTAAATAATTTTACTTTTACCGTGTCTTCTTGTGTTCTTACACTATATGGTTAATAAACTTACTATAACAAGACAAACGAACCCCAAGTTGTTTATTATTAATATATATAACCTTATCTAAGTCATATGGATGAGGCTTATATTTTTAGGAATAAAATAACAATTAATAATATAATATTTGTTTTAAAAACTATTTTATGTCAATTTTGACACTATTTTGTAATTGATTTTTTTGAAAATCATAACAGAATGATTAGTTTGAAAAAAGTTAATTAAATCAATACTAACATGTCATATTAACCTAGAAAATTATTGGAATTCATAAAAATTCTCAAATTACATTTATTTGGGTATTTATAACATCAATTATGTCAATATTTCATTAATAAGATAATTACTGCATCATCATTGTGTCATAAATAAATTAAATTATTTAACGTCTAAAAATTATAAATAAAATACCATTATGTAGGAAATATTTTTATCTTTATAATTAGTATTTTTAGTCGAATTTATCTTATGTATAACCCTATATTAAAAATTCTTTACTTATTAAACATTGATTTTAACTATTTTAACCCTTCTTTAAATAAATTAATAAAAAATGTCCTAATCTAATCCAAGTGGGCCTAAATGGTCATATTTATTCCAAAGGTTTTTTTTGGTCGAATTACACTTATCCAATAGAATTAGGACATGTGTTAGGGTAATAATAATATCTTTTTTACGATTAATTACCCTATTTACTTTTAACCGTGGTAAAAAAAGTAAAAAGTTACTATTCACCAAAAATTATTTTCATCTCATTGAACCACATTTTAGTCCTTGATATTAACCGTTTCTCTTGGATTTTCTAAATTCCACTCACAGAAGTGGTAAAATTATGTTTTTTGAAAAATTCAGTTTTTTAACTTCCACTTAGTGGTTTCACTATTCATCAAAAATTGAATGTTTTCCGAAAAATACCAAAAATTAGGCCTAAGATATATTTGATATTATGAATTCAAAAATGATTTCTATTTTATCAAATTCAAAACATATCAGTTACATTAAATAATTTAAAAATTAATTCCCGTCGTCAAAATAAATAGTGTGTTTTTAAGAGATAATAACTATCAAAAGATTGACACTTGTTTATAACTGGTTTAAATGTGAAATTACATCCAATGACCAAAATTGTATTAAATTGTAAAAATATATTCTAAATAAACTTTAAAACCACTCAAATTAATAATTTATCACTATTAATTATTTCTATTTAAAAAGTTGTTTTTAATTAAAATTTAGTAATTTTCACTATTCATCATAATATGAAAGTTATCCGAAAAGTACAAAAATTTCACCCTAAGCTAATTTCGATATTCCGAATCCAAAAATGAATTCCATTTTGAAAAATAAAATTTACAAAATTTCAAAAAGTGGTTATTACTATTCATAACGGCTTGTTTTAATAATATTTTAATAGTATATCATTGTTTAGTGAAACTCGGTATTGCATACTACACACGCTATCGAGGAAGGTCACGATTGCGTGTAATGAAAGGCAAGTCAAGGATGCATGTCGTACAAGCTCCTTTTGGTGTAGCGTACAACACAAGACATTAATGAAATTAAAAAAAATATTTTTCATAAAATCTCAGGGTGTTACAAATTAATGGTTAAATAATTAATTAACATAAAGTGAAACTGATAAAACCGATAGGTTACTTAATTTATCTCTTTAAATGGTTGGATTCTTTTAGGGTATATATTATTAGTAGTGGAAGCTGAGATTCCTAGAGACATTAGATGAAATTTAGTCTTAGACTTGGTTTGTCCCATAGTATTTTTGTGAGCTATGTTATATCATGTAATTTTGTTTTTCAATATTCTACCCCACCCTTTCTTCTTGGGAAAAAGACTCCCATAGATTCTGAGCCCCCCCCCCCGGGGGTGGGATCCCCAACATTCTGGAGGTATGATGGATAGCTGAATTCCACCTTTAACCCTGCTCTCTTCTCTTAGAATTTACTTGTGCTAGTATGCAAAGGGGTTTTTTTCACCATATATGTGTGTAGAGGGCTGTAATGGATTGTGGTTATTTTGAACAAATATATTATGGTTATAGTTTCGTAAAAACTACCTTATGTATAATGTGTATAGGTTGTGATGTGTTGAGGATCTATACTTATTGTATCGGCAGTAGTGGCTTGAGGTATAATACCTAATGTCTGATATATGTTATTCGAGTTTTGGTGGTTGCTGAAAACTACCTAGTCACTTCTGGTTATGTGGATGGTTTAGTTCTTCAACGAGGTGTCTATAATAAGCCCATTATCTTACATGAGTTAAATGTTGTGTTTCTCTTCTAGGTGTCTTCAGGCCAACCATTTTGGAAAGAGAAGCCCAAGACGTGCGACATTGGAACAAAGAGAAAAAATTGTTGGGAAGTATTAGCAGGGTATCCTTGAAATTCATTATTATATTATATACTCTTGTATATGATACTTGGTTAGACTAGACATAGTGAATCTTGGAAATTAGTATACCTATTTAAGTGATGAGTTAGTTTCACTTGTTTTTCACTATGATTTAACATGATTTCTTTACTTTTGTATGAGAGGATTCAGGGAGGATCCAATTGATTATACTGTTATACTCACCCTATGTTACATAAACTATTTTTTGGTCAGTAAAATAAGGTTCGAGATCAGGATGGTTACTTCCCTATTGTCATATGGTGAGTCTAGGGAGAGGAATTTTGTGGAGGCTTTGTATCCAAGGATCCATCACCAGGTCACCCCATTTATGCAGAAGACATATCTTGAGGTTCAAGAGAGATATGAGGTTATTTAAGGGATGTTATCAAGAACTAGATCATTTGGAGAGGAGAGTCCTCAGGATTCCTCATGAAGCATAGTAATGGTATGGGGTTCCCGGTTTTCTGGGAATAAGGGTTTCCATTCAGTCAGGGGTAAGTCCCTACCCTCAGTATCTAGTTTCTCCTTGGGAAGTGGCTCTTAGACCTTTTCTAAGGGATCATGAGTTTTTTTTATATTGGAGGATGATGTCATTATCAGTGAGTGTGCCCGATCATTCTGAGTAGTCAGCGTGCATTGGGTGTTCCTCTTTATGTTCCTCTTTTGAAGTAGTTCCAGACAAGGAAAAAGTAGTAGGTTGCAACAGATTTGGATCATTAGAGGGAAAATGAGGAAGGAAAAGGATATCCCCAAGAAACTCACCATCCTTATAGAGGAGATCACAACCGTGGTGGTGGATTCAATTAGGGTCCGAGAGGAAATGGAGCAGGTCGTGGTCATCTTCCTTCTTTAGCATTGCTAGTGTCAGGTGAGGCATGCATAATTTGGAGAACCCTTTTCTTGTTTTCTACTTGCGTGTATGGAATTTTTTATTTAGGAGAGACACACACCTTTTTATCACTTACCCTTTTCCAAGCCTTGGGACATGAGGAAGAGTGGCTTCCAGTGAAATTGACATTGACCATTCCTATTGGAGGTCGAGCTGAATTTTTTGAAGTATGTAGAGACTATTTTCTAGAGCTAAGGAAGTACTACTATTGGGGATATTTTCTATGTTTTTTAATACAACCTTATGATTCTATTATCGAAATGAATTGGATGAATTCAGGGGAGGCTATCGTGGATTTCTTCTAGAGGTAGGCAATGTTCTTTGATGAAGATGGAGAGCCAGTAGTTTTTGTTGGAGAGAGAGACCTTCATATGGGTTAGGGGCATGTTTCATCCTTGTCATCCTTGTGGCCTAAGCTGGAGTTGGTTGGTGTTTTTTATATCTATATCTTTCGCATGTGGTCTCTTAGATGGTACTTTATCCCATTGTTCTGTATATTATACCCTCAGTGCTAGTCACCAACTCGAGGCCTACTGAACGTGCGACTCGGGGGGTCATTATCTATCTTCTCACATTTCTGTCCTATTAGGGGTACACATTATGGGGAGGGGTCATTGAACATCTCCCATGATGTCGGTAAATTGACATATAATGTGAGATGATTTTATTTTATAATAAAAGGGATAGGGGAAGGATTTTAATGATGAATCTTCCATTAACATGATATAATTACTCTATATTTATGATACTAGATTTATCGTTACATTTGGATGAGGGTAGGTGAGGATATAATAATAAAATTCAAATAAATTACAATAAATTAAAATAAATTAAAATACATTAAAATAAATTAAAATAAATTAAAATAAATTTAAAGAAATTAATATAAAAATGAAGAATATTTTACCTCTTAAATCTATAATCATTGAGAACCTCATTAGGGAAATGGTTTTGGTCTTTTGATGAGACCACGAGCTCTTGGAAATGGAGGATGGAATTAAGAAGATACAAAAGTAGTATTTTAACAAGGTTCATATCTTGATTGGTGTGGGGAAAAGTGGTGGTGGGATGTGTATTTATATTAGAGGAGATTGGTTTTTTATATTTATTTTAATCACAAGTTTGTTATTTTAGATCAAGACTATGAATAGTTTAAAAATTATCACTAAATATATTAATATGATGAAAGATAATTCAATATTTTGGCCCTACATTATATATACATCATCTATGACTCCATAATTACTAAATTTTTCATTTATTGTAAGTTATCATATTTTACTACTCACATAAAATTCATGTATTTTAAAAAATAATAAAAATTAAACTTAACAATTTTATTTGTTGTTTAGAATTCAAAAATGAACTCCATTTTATGAAAATAATTTTTTAAATATGAGTAATTTAATTTTAAAATAAAATCATCATATACTTGGAAAATACATATTTTAAAATTAAAACATATTTTCTAACACGTTGAAAAATTAATTAAGTTCTTAAAAATTATATTAAAATCATAAGACATAAAAATATAAATTTTTAAATATGTTTTTCAAAAAAATTATTTTAAATCATTAAATTAATCATAAAATTGTAATTAAATATTTATGACTTACAAAAATACTGAAAATTAATTAATACTTTTTGAAACATTTATTTACGTAGACTATGATATAATTATATCATACTTTCATTTATAAGATACCTAAATTTTATTTATACTCTCATGGGTGGGGATACTTTTCATTTTACTATTTTACTATTCATAAGTGTCATATTACTATTCATATGGTCAAGTTACTATTTCATTGGTATTGATTCCTTAAATTCTTTAAATAATTCTTATTTAATTAATTATTCATTTAAAAATTCATTATTATAGTATCAAATTTATTTTATGTGATTTATATTAAATGAATTGAAAAATTCAATTGATAAATGTTTGGGTCCTTACATTCTCTTCCATTTTTTGTTTTTCCCCTAGAAATTTCATTATACAAAAAAGTGATGGTACTCTCCTTTATCGCGTCATTTGGTTCCCAAGTTGCTTCTTCATACATATAGTTCCTCCACAATACTTTGACAAGGTGGGTTGTCTTACTGAGTAGAACCTTATCTCTCTAGTCCAGAATCTTTACCGGATGCTCCTAATAAGATAGACCATCCTACAGCTATACCACATCTGTTTTCAATAGATGTGAGGGATCTGGTATTTACTTCATGTTGAGTGATACATGGAACACATCATGGAATTGAGTCATATTCGGTGGAACTGAATGTTGATAGGCCATGGCTCCTATGTGATCAAGGAAATAAAAGGTGCATTATACCATGGGATTAACATCCCATTATTTACAATCCACATAAATATCTTTTCTGGTGATATTAAAAGGAATAATTTATCTCCAATGTTGAACTACATGTCCCTTAAATGACATTCAACATTTCTATTTTTTAAAATATGATCTGTTTTGATATGTTACTGGATGGCATCAACCATCTATATTAACTCTTGCATAATATCTAGTCCATGTAGTTTTCATTTTCCAACTTAATCCAAACTTGTTGGAGTTATAAGTCAATTTTTGTACAAAGCTTCATATGGAGCAATTTGAATACTCAATTTGAAGCTATTATTGTTTGAAAACTCCACCGATGGGTTGATCTGATACCACACACCTTTGAATTACAAGGAGTAGGCTTTGAGAATATCTTTAAGTGTCTAAATAGTTCTTCCATTTTTATATCAGTATGGGGGTGATTGGCTATTATGAAATTCAATTTTGTACTCAACGAATATTAAAGTCTCCAATAGAATATATATACAATCATAGGATCATTAAAAGAGAAAATCTAATATGGAACCCCATGCAGTCACACATCAACACATATATAATTTAAAAAAAATAAGTAAATATATAACTCCATCTAAATAATTTCAAGAAGGCTCTGATGAATGTGTTTGTAATTCCATTGAGTGTATGATCCTCTATACTCCTTTTATTTTCTATAATTATTACATTATTTTATAAAATGGGATCTCTATCTTTTATCTACACTCAATTCATGGATTGATTAGGTTTATATACTAAAATGATTCAATATATAATGGGAACAAAACAACCATCTAATATGGAATGGATAATAGGTTTAAATATTTTTCAAATGAGGATATTATTAGAAACATGAATTTATTTCAACCAATTTTTATATATTTGAAATTTTAGCATAACTATTGATATTTATTGCTTATTAAGGCAAATATAATAAATTTATGGTTAATGTGGTAAGGATTTTTTTCTCTAAAGTGGATGGAGTTCAAAATTAATGAAGACTATTAGGTATAGATGTGAGTATATTTGGATAGTAATCATTATTTTTAGGGTCAAAATCTATCCAAATAGAAGTTCCATACTTATGAAGAATAAAATTACTTAAACATTCTATATTTCTTACAATGGGGGATTTATTTCGAGATGTATATCTTGATTATATTTAGCATAATCAATTAAGAGGGAGATCAAACTTTATATTGAATATATATATATATATATAATGTATCAATTTTTACTAAATTATAATATAATATTTATCTTATGTTGGTATAATTGAAATAATGTCTTTATTATTTAATGATAAATTGGTTTATTTGACAGTGTGTCTCACCTTAAAGTGATATGATTTTATTTTTTATGAAAATTGATTAAAACAAGGGGTTATAGTTTAAATTATTTATGTTGAACCAGGTGAAATTTAAAAATAAATACCATCTTTTATATATTAATTATTTTTTTATCATCTAAAATGGTAAATTTAACATCTAAATATTTTATCTATATTTAAATTTATTTTGAATAAATAATGTTTTTCATAAAAAAGTATATAATATTATTTAAACACAATAGAATTAAAATGATTCATTTTATAATATGAGAACATGATGTTTATAGAATAAATATTGTGATGGGAATTGAAATTATTACAATTTATAAATAAATTGAAAATAAAATAAAATAAAAGAAAATCACAATTTAGATCATCACGACCCCCTAAAATCAACACAACGAAAAAAAAATGTAAAATAAAATAGAAATCCAATATAAATTATAGAAAAGAATGAAATAAAAGCATGGAATAATTTTAGGTAAATGATGAATGGATGAATTATGAGGTATTTATAAGTAAGTTATATGATTTTTTGGAGTAGTAATATGATTACTACGAATAGTTTCACGAAATTTGGAATAGTAAATTGACCTCAAAATAGTAACATTTCATTTAAATAATATATTCCAAAAATAATTTAAGAAAATATGAGTAATATAGTTAAATAAAATATATACTAGGATTGGAATAAAAAAATATACTCTAAGAATTTTTTTAGGAAAATGTATTTTAATGTAATTTGAAAAAATAAAAAAAAAATTACATCAATAATTAAAATTTAATATGATAAAAAAAATTGTTTAGATAAAATGAATATAATTTTTATAATCGACATATTGAAGTTTTCTATGGGTGATTTTTGGGTAATTTTCTACAATACTTTAATTTTTATGTGAATAATAAACCAACAGTTTTTACATATCTTGTTTATTTTTATTGCATCATAAAAGATGTAATAAATAAATAATAAATTATATGTCCTGTGAATCAACAAATTGAAATATAATAAAAAATAATGATTTAAAAATAATAAAATTAAATTCCAATCCTAAAAAGTGTCTTCTAAAGTCTATAATGATAGTGTATACCATTAGGATAACAACTTTTCATTTTATAATTTTATATTTAATAAACTGAAGAATTATATTTTTGGGAATTTTTGAGAGTCATAAAATAATATCATTTTCCCAATATTAATTCAAATTCCATTAATATCACTATTATAATTATTACTACAGAAATTACATATTTTATGTCAAAATACCCCTCTCCTCCAGTATAAATACACCATATCCCTGATGGAAAACCAATTTTATATCTCTCAACAAATCTGAATATATTCCAAAATATCATATCTCATGTCCCATATAATACTTAGGGACATTTTTTAGTCACTATACTCTAAGAATCCAAGGATTTTAGTTTCACAAAAAAGAAGTGATACCGAGAAGAGGGTAGGGTTTCATCAACTTTTCTACACATTTTACTGTTTTCATCCTCATTTTTAAATATTCATTTAAAAACACAATTTATTTATTATCTTAAAAATATATTAAAAATCTTAAACTAATTATAATATTATATTTAGAACATATATATGTGGAAAATGTTTCTTTTATCCTCAACTTATAATGCCTTATCCGCAATTAATTAAATTCCTACAAGGAAATTTCTAACTCTCTATATATCCCCACCATCAAAGATGGTTTATATGAGTTAGATTTATTATATAAATACTTATTTAAATTTATTTTAAACCCATAAAAATAATTATACGTACATATAAAATACATTGAGTTATATTTATTAAATAGAAATGAGACAAAACAATTTAATATAAATATGACATAAAAACAATTCGCATTTAAAAAAGATTACTATAAAATATAATTGAATTATTATAATTGATCAATAGTGAAAAATTTAATATAATTCAATTCTTTTTTATGTGTTAACAATGATTATTAAATTATATTTGATGTGAAAGCAATGATAAAAAATAACAGGATATAAAGTAAGTGGATTCTCAAACCCACACCTAATTATTGTGTCATCTCATCTTTCAAATTATTTCAAGTTTGGATCATTTTTTAATGTATATAAAATTTACATTATATATTATTTAAACATTTATTCTTTATGAATATATTTTTTTTTTACAATTTGAACATTATTTATAATCAAACTACATAGATTTTTTTAAAAATACTTAATTTTAAAAATAATATCTATAGCTACTCTTAAACTATTTTATATTTATGGTACAATAACTCTTTATAAAAAAGAGATATCCCTTATTCATTTGTGAACCCCAAATATTATTCATTAAAGTGAGATATATGAAATCCTTATGAAAAACAATCTTCCCCTTGGGATTATATCTGACTATGATTATTATATGTTCTCTTTCGATTTTGAATGCATGATTATTAGAATTTTATGATGAAAAGGGAAGGGATAGAATTATATTTCCACATAATTCATTGGATAATTTGATATATTTCAGTTGATTATGTGTATTTTGAATGAACATTATTCTAACTTTGTTCAAAATTATATTGTTATGTTTAACACAAATACATTATGTGTTAACATGATTCCTTATTTATTAAAACGATTGTTCGATATTTCAAAAATTTGTTATTATGTTCCATTTTTTGTAATATTTAACATTTCATGCCTTATTGAAATTTAATCCTATATTCTTTTGATTATTATCATTTTTAATGATATGATGATGATGATGATGACTAACATCAACCATGCTTTAGACTATTTTGAGTCTCATGTTTCTTCCCTTCTATTCATCCCCTTACTATTTTTTATATCAGAAATTTATTTTATTTATATTCTCAAGTGAATATATGTATTAAGGATAACATGATATATTTATTATGACTATGAAAAGCGAATTCTAAAATTATTCTGTTTCATTACATACAAGTGATGTATGAACACAATTTTCACATGATTCCAAATATTTCGATCCACGAATATATTACTATTATTTTATTAATTGAAAAATGATAACAGTCAAATATGAAATGTTTGGGTCAATATAGTTGGTGTTGGAGATGTGTTTTTTATTGATGAATTAGGATGTGGAAACATTTGTGATAACCCAAAAGATAAGTCTGAGTTTGAATGTAAAAATCCTATAGTTTTAGTAAAGTATAAAATCTTGTTGTTTCCATTAAAAAATCCCTATATAGAGACTAAAATTAGATGTTTCAATGAAACAAATATACATTTCTATAATAAAACAAAAGGGTCTCATTGGGTATTAACTTTACTTGTACCCAGTGATCATAAATGTGGCCTTTCTACAAACCTAGTTCTACACCCTTAAGGGATATGGTTCGGTTAATCAGAAGCTCTATTAAAACCATTATATAGGATATATTGATAAAATAGTTATCTATTTTAAGGATATAAAATATTTAAGTATATTATTTAAGGTTATTTTTTCAGAATATGGTCAAGTTAAACATTAAGATCTATTTACATATGGAATTATAATTGATTTTATTACGAAAATATATTATTCAATTATAATTTAAATAATTATATTTTGATCAAATATTTTTTATTTTAGAATGTAGTTGTAACTAGGAGAAACAAGACAAAAACCCATTATAGGGATTATGAAATGATTTTTTGAACTAAATTCCCAATGAAATGTGAGGAGGACTTCAAACCAACCTGATGGAAATTACCTAGCTATCTTAGTATATAAAATAATAATAAAAAACATGTGGAATTTCTACCTTCACCCAAGAAGCATAAACATTCCATTAGATCTTTTAGGCATCAAACAATATTGAAATTTAGTGGATATTACAATATATTTGTCACATAACCTTGTGTTATATCAATGGGAGAGATATTTTCTTGTAACCTTTTTTTGATAAGGGGAATGTTATACTTGTATTTTATCATTTATATGGGGATGATGATCAATGGAGGTAATTGGTAAATAATATGAATAAAAAAGATGAAATGGAATATATGAAGTGGGGTGACTTTAAGAATATATTTCTTAAAACTTATTTCTTTCCAACTCATTGGAAAAAATTTAATAGATAAATTCTAGAGATAATGAAAATATATTGTGAATAAATCATGGTTTATGTGGAAAATTTCACATTTATTTCTATGTAACCTTCATTTTTTGTCATCAAAATTGAAATAAAAATAGATATATTAATTAGTGGTTTGAAACCACATATTAAAAATGCTCCAATTATCCATGAATTTTGGATTTAATATGAGTTTGTTCAATTTTCTCTAAATGTAGGGATGTTTTTTGTATAATTTTTTAATGTATTTGATGTTATGAAAAGAATAATGGTATTTCAAGTAGGGAGATTTAATGTAAAAGGAGGAAAGAATATCCAACCACCCACATGTCTAGTACATGGAATAAAGAATCATGGTAATTTACATAATGGGACATTGATATTACTTAAGTATTGGAGAGAAGTCCACGAGGATCATGAATGTTGAATCGACATGAATAAGTTGATGAACATGTTGGGGGAAAGTAAGGTACATCCCAATGCACCACAAATGGTTCAATGCATAATATATAAGGAGCAAGGTCACTATGAAAAATAATCCACCAAACTTGGGGTCATCAAGGGTAATTAACATCAGTTACCAAAAAATATAAGATAGAATGAGAAGGAATATGTTATCTCTAATATTGGGGAAAAACATGAACATGAAGTCATAAAAGTTACAATTCCATTTCAATCAATAATGAAAGATGTTTTATTTTATTCTAGTGCTACATATTATCTTATATCGGTACAGTTTTATAGAATTTTTTAATCAAATCCATAATACATTAATGTAAATATATTTTTAAAGACCCCTAGTGGGTTGATCGTTACAACCTATGTGTTAGACTATTCTCATGTTTGCATCTTTGGGAATATTTTTCTAGAAAATCTCATAATCCTACCTTTAGTATAATTTGATTCTATACTAGTAATGCATTTGATTTCATTAGATTGATCAAGTATTACCTATTGGGAAAAATAAATCTATTTAAATATTTTGAACATTCCCATGATATTGTATAAATTCAAGGATATTCATGAATCTCCTTCAGAAATTCCCTTGATAGATTGTATGCCGATACTCAATGAAGATGTTTATCCTTCCCAAACTTTCATGTTAATGGAATTTACAAGAAATGTGGAAATAACACTTATGAGGGAATATACTAAAAAAATTAATTAATATTTTTATAGAATCCCCACAGATCATAAGGAATATTTCTCAATAGATCTTATACTAGATCGACTTTTACCTATAGAATCTCCCAAAGGTTGGTCATAATAGAACTGAAGGAGTTAAAGAAGATGGCGTAAGAGATTTATGACAAAGGGTACATATACCCAAGTGAATTAACGTGGGTTTAACCATTGATCTTTTTTAATAAAAAGTACTGGCCAATAAAGTCTTGAATAAATTACTAGTAGCTCAATTATATTACAATAGAGAACAATTATCCTTTTCCAAGGATCAATTACTTTCTTGATCAACATCAAAGACCTCAGTACTTCTCAGTGGTTAATGTCACTACCCATGTTTTAATTATTTATTAATTGAATTTTAATTGATATTATTTTATTTTTCATAAGATTTTTTGACTTTTAGGTAGTAAATTTTAATAATTTAATATCTTTAAATGGGTATTACAAACAACCAACATGATTTTGGAAACTATATAGATACCACGTTTCTGTCTCATGATAGTTCCCCTTGGCATTGTCTATAAATATTTTCTTCAACCATTCATACACATAGAATTTTTCTATAAGGTTTGGATTGTGAGTCTAGTTTTGGTGGCACAGTTTCCTCATGATTTATTAAACCATGTAGAAGAATCTTGTAATGAACCAAAATTTTATAAAAAATATACATCTTATTTTTTACAAATTTATTTTTCTTTCTTTATTTCAACACTTTAAATCCCCTATAAGTATTCCCTATTTTCAAAGAGCTGAGTCCCCCTCATTACATTTATAATGCTTATATAGGTTACCTCCTCCTTCACCAATCATTCCTCTATTCTATGTCATTCCTTATCAGATCATCCTATGTAAGGATCATATCCTCTATGTATCTCCCTTTTTTCTTATGCTATTCTACTTCTCTCTCTTTTAGGTTGGATCCTCCAAACCGTAGGGGATATAGTTCGGATGATTTTTTATGTTCTATTTATTTATAGGATTTTTGTGGGTCTCTTCTACCCTGTTAGGGTGTTCTGTATTGAATAAACACATTACAACTCAATAAATTTTGGTTTTACATATCTTTTGGTAGGTTTATGCATGTTTAAGCATTAAATTTTAGAATCCTTTAATTATTGTTATTTCAAATTCCTTATTTAATTATTTATTCTTATTTGGTTAATGCTAGATTTTGTTTTATAAAAGTTTTTAATATGTTTTCCCATTATAATAATGAATTTAGTTGATATTTCATGTTAAAAATGAAACGGTAATAATTAAAAAATTAATGATTTTTTTTAATTTAATATAGTTTTTTAAAATGTGGGTGACTTTGTATGGATCTAAAAATAATCCAAAATCATAGTTTTGAAAAAAAAATATTGATGTAAAAATTCAATCAAATTATTCAATGTTGATTTTGAGTGTATTTTTTATAATTGTTTTTTTAAAAATTTTGAAACATGTTTTTAGAAATATATTTGAAATACGATGTATGTTATTTCCAAAAAAAATTTGAAGAAAAATATTTGTTTTATAAAATTCATCTTGATTTATAAATATATGTATATATTTTTTATTTCTATAGATATATATATATGTGTGTGTGTGTGTGTGTGTTTGTGTGTGTGTAAAAATTCACATGAAAATATGTGAATTTATGAAATGAGATAAATTTGTATATATATGTGTGTATAAGTTTATAAGAGTAAAACTATGGAAAGGGGGTTTCCAATGAATGTTTCTAAAATAAAATATAAAAGAAGTTTTCGTACTATTATGTTTTTTTCAATGTTTCTTAATGTGTGGGATCCCCTTGATCTCAGTTTTTATTTTATTGACATTAACTATGGATATTTGGGAAGGATTTATTATTTGTATGGTGTCGTACCTATGTTTTCATGGCAGTTTTTGGGAGGTAGTTATTGGAAAGGTTGAGTTATTTTATATGATATGTGATTTTTATAGTTACCCCTGTTAATTTTTTATACGTGTAATTGGATGTCCTTTTTTATTTCTCATCCTTTACTTACTTTGATCATGGGATCCTTGGTTCTAGGGTAGGCTAGTAGATATGGGATGAGATCCATTTTCATTAGTGAAGTATATTTATCCTCCACTGTAATGTTATGTGATACCAGATCATTCTTTTAGGTTCTGGTGATGTATTTTTTGAGGTTACCAAGAATTAAAATATTATGGTTGAGGCCATGAAACCAATTTTTTTATTGAGATATTGAAATTGATAGATCATATTATTTATTTTGATTAACTTATTTATTTGATTTGTTGGGAATCTAATATTGGCTTCTTCTATTTCACATGTTATATTTATGACATGGTGACTTTTTGTATTACAATTTCCAATCATGAAACAAATATTGGTTTTCATAAAACCTCTCTAGAGTGATTTTAAAAGGTCTTTTTAAATGAGAACATAAAAGCTGCATAAGCCTAGAATAATTTATATAAGTTATTATTTTCATTAAAAAAGGATCCATATATAATGGTTAAAGAAAAAATCTTCTTTATAAGTTTTAAACTAAAAACATATCTTCAAATAATTTTGTTTAAAATAAAACTAAATAGATCAATAATTTAAAATATATGCTAGTTTTTTTATATTTGGAATTCTTTTTAAGATCTATCTGACACCTATCTATAATTTTACTTTCATTAATTTATTCATCTCTCATCTTACCTTAAGGGTGTTGTTTTTTGTGGAATATCTGTTTTATTATTTGTTTTTGTCTCCAATTTGGAAAATTAGGATTTATCACCTTTATATGGAAATAGGGTTGTGATATCTAGTCATTTCCAAAGGGAAAAAATATAAAGGTGGCTTGGAATCATTGTATATGAAGGGGTTTAAGACTGTGTGTGAGTGGAGTGATCGTTTGCATACATTATAGTTTTTTTCATATCTCATATTGAATGAATATCAAATATATTGATGGGTCATACCTGTTATTTAATTTAATATTTTTTTATAATTTCACTCTAATTAAATGGTGAAATATTTTCCAATATCTGTATATAATTTCCTTGAACATGTTTACTTTAATTAGGGATTGAAAATTCCCCTCATTCTTAGTGATGGGTCAGCTTGGGAATATAACAAATAGTTAGGGATAGTTCATTAATGTGGATATTCCTTATGGATATTCAACTAATAATGATGAAATATGATATTTCTAAGATAGACTTATATATGTGGTGTGGGAAATTTGAGTTTAGAGTAATTCCATTCGGTCTTACTAATTACCTTCAAATATTTATGTATTTGATGAATATATTCTTTAGAGTCTCCCTTAAAAAATTTATGGTAAACATTATTGATGATATTATCATTTACCCCAAGGGAAAAGAGGAACATGAATAATATCTATAGATTTTACTAGAGACATTAAGAAAAGAGATGTTTTATTCTATGATTAGCATGTCTAGCCTATAGATTCAACATGTCACATTCATGGACAATGTGGTAATATATATGGGAATTTATATGGACCCTTAATTTAAAAAGTTGATCGAAGAATGGAATACTCCCAAAAGTACCAAAGAGACCCACAATTTTCTTGGATTGACTTTGTAATACCAATGAATTGTCTAAAATTTATCATAAATTTATATTCCACTAAGTAATTAATAATTTAAAGAGATAAAGAATTTATATTTATAATATTATGAGTATATACTTATGGATATCAATATGAGTCTAATCACTCTTTTTATTCTCAAAATACCCCCATGTAGTGATGGTTTTTTGATATAAAATCAATCTTCAATGAAACGCTTATGAATTTTTAATATGAAAAAATAATAAATTAATAAATATACCTCATGATAGTTGATGATCCATGAGAAAAACAACCCTATACATGACCTAATATTGTATTCAATAATCTATTCAATGAATATTCAGTTACACAACCAATATGGTGAGATTTTTGACATATATATAGATTAAAAGTTTCTAAAGTAATTATTCACATAGAAATATATCAACATGATTAAATGAATATGGATAGAGATGATTAAGGTCTATGATGCTTTAATTCACTACCTTCCCGGAATGGAGAATATGGTAGCTAATGATCTTAGTAAAGAGGAACCAACTACACTATATGTGATGCAGATTGAGAAGGACTATATATCCATGGATATTCAAAGGAAATATGTGGAAATCATAATTTTAGGGATGTATCTAAATTTTTCCCAAATTATTGTCCTATAATTTATGAAATAAATGATCATGGGGGAAAAATGATCATTCTGTGTTTCAACAGAAGGGAAAATGAGTAAAGGAGGTGCATGTTTCTCTAATTCTTCATCAGTAAATATGGTGTCATTTGGTTTGGGATTAGATATTTTACACCTTCATCCAATAATGTAATGAAATATCAATTCGATAATGATCATGTATCATCTTTCTCTATCCATTCTAAGAGTTTAAAAATGTATCTAGATCTTAAAAAACGATTTTTTTGGGAAAACATGAATATAAAATATTCCCCAGTACACCTCAATGTTCTTTGTATATATACAAGTTAAATATGAGTGTTATAATCCCAATGAGATTATCCAAACATTTAACGTAACTAAATAGAAATGAATAAAGTCACCATAGACATCATTACTGGTCAATTAAAGATACCCAAAGGAATAAATGTGATATAGCTTGTCATGTATTAACTCATAATGGCTACTAACATCATTGATATTCCTGAATATTATTCATATGAAATACATTCCCTGATATATGTTATAAAATTGGCGAGGTTTCATGGGTAACCAATTTAAATCATATATGATAGAGATCTAGGGATCAACACTAAATTTTTGAAGATACATTACCATACTCTGAATAATAAAATGAATTGTAGTTATACCTGTCACCCATTAATAGATGGAAATTCTAAATGTACCATTCCGTAACTCGAGAAAATAATGAGAGCTTTGTCAATGAAATTTAAAGGAGTATGGTATGAACATATCCAATTTTTTTATTTCTCATAAAACAACAACTTTCACGTGATTATTCAAACAGACCCATATAAAGAACTATATGGAATGTGATATGAAACTATTAAATGATGGTATAGAGTTAGTGATTGACATGTACATGGACATGAAATTTTACATGAAATATTAGAGAAGGTTAATTCCATCCAACAACACAATAAATCTCCTTAGGTTCAAAAAGAGTTATGGTAACAGTCATATAAGGGAAGTGGAGTTTAAAGTATGATATAGTGTTTTCCTTTCAATATCACCATGAAATAGAATCATACTAATTGCAATGAAATGAATTCTTAAAGACATGCATATTGGACCATTTTAGAACATTAATTATATAGGTTGAGTGGGATAGTACTTCCACCAAACATGTACTATGTTCATGATGTGTTTCACATTTCTCTCATGAAGAGGTACATGCCCGATCCTACACATGTATTAAATCTAGAGGTACTAAAAATTGATCACAAACTCTCTTATGAGGAGAAACATATAATGATGTTAGATTATAGAGAAAAATGTTCAATAAAACTAGATAACTCACCACAATAATGTACATTACATAAATCACAATAAAAAAATTAAAGAAATAGTAAAGGTATAATTTCTATAATCAAAAAATCAATATTTCCAAAGAGTTATTTTTGGTTAATTTTCTGATATAATTTAATTTTTACGTAAATAGTAAATATATAGTTTTTATATAAAAGATATATTTTAATTACATCATAAAAGTGGTAATAATGTTATAATAAATTCAAAAACTTATATATCTACAAAAAACGTATTAAATAAGGTAAATGATCCATTTTTAAATAATAAAATTAAATTCCAAACTATAAAAGTGTTTTACATGGATTAAAATTATAAAATACTCAATTTGAATAATTTTATTTTTAATTTTCCCACTTTAATTTTTAATTAACATATTAATTTAGTTTTCTAAACAAATAAAAGAACTGTAATATTTTTTTGAAATATGAATTATGTTTTCTTGAATATCCCTATTAAAATGATTAAAATGGTAATTATATATTTTAACTCAAAAATACCCCTTTCCAAAAGTTTAGATAACCCCTTTCTATCCCTAAATAAAAAAATACCTCTATCACTCAAAAAAAGAAAAATATATATAAAACAATTACTCTCTAAATTCACAAATAATCATTAATATTGTTTAAGAGTCAACTCGATGAATTCAAGAATTTTAGTGTCTTATAAAATAAGCTTCATGAAGAAGTGGGTATAGATCAATCATATTTCCTTCTCATTCCCTCTTATATACCTCATTTACCTATTAATTTGAATAAAAAATCATTCAAAAATTAATTAAGTAGCATTATAACATTATGTATGTAATGGTTACCAAATTTAATTGTTAAATGTATGACATATCAATATTTCATCCTACTTTTCATCCTCCTTTGATAATGACCCATTAATGGTTACTTAACGCCCTACAAGGACATTCCCAACTATCTTATTATCAAAACCCTCAAGGATGGTTATTCTATATTTTATATATTAAATTAATATTTTATTTTAAGTATTTAGATTTTTTGAAATTAGTTTTACATAGGTTATAATGACATTGAATAAAAATTAAAAAAATAAAACAATATAGGATAATTTAATGAAAACATGACATAAAAAATGTTTAACAAAGAGTATTATAAAATAGAATCCAATAATTTTAGTTGATCATGATTGAAATAAATAAATAAAATATAATTATGATCTCATGTTTTTACATACATTTTTTTATTATACAAGAGGTGTAGCTGAGATTTAAGGAAAGGGGATTCTCGAATCCAACTCTTCCTTTTTGGAGTTATGTACCCCTTCACATTTTTTTAGTATATATATTTCTAAAAAATACCTTAAATTTCAACTAAAACATCTATAAATTTTTATTTCATATTGATATAAATTTTTCAAGCTTGAATAAATGATTAATAATCCATCTATAACGATATTTCCAAGAAAAATTATTTTTTCAAGATATCTTATTGAATATACTAAATTTTTTTCTTCTTCCATGAATACTGATATTTTATAGAAAAATATGAACTACCTTATATATTATGGAACTTGAAATATTATTCATTATTAAATTATTTATGAAATTATTATGAAACCCATTATTTTTAATGGGGCCATTTTATGACCATGATTTTTATATGTTGTCTTTCTATGTGTCCTGCATGATTATTAAAATTGGATGATGTGAATGGTGGTCCTAGAATTATATATCCTTATAAATTAGTGGGTATTATGACATATATTTTTATATTATTGGTGTAATGAATGAACACCATTCAATATTTTTTTCATAATTTTGACGGTATGATTTATTAAAATACGTTATGGATAAGAATGATGATATATTTGTCCAAAACTATGAGTTGTATTTTTCCACTATGTTATGAAGTATCATTATTATTCATACTCCAAATTATATTACTTTTTTAAAAATAAATCCCTCATTATTTTGATGATTATACATTAATTATGATATGATGATTATTATGATTGTTCTCACCCATGTTTTGAACAATTTTTTGTCTTGTTATTTCCCATTTATTCCACCCCTTACATGGATTTTATGTGAACCCTTTTAACGCATATCCTCAGGTAAATAAATGTTCATAGGAAAACATGATCACTTTATGAGGATTGTATATAAGGAATTAAATATTATTTATGATTTATTATGTACATGTGATGTATAAACGTAATCTGACCAAGATAATAAACCATTCAATCATGGAATAAAATATTATTATGTTATATACATTAAAAACTGTGTAATAGAAATGTATAAAATTGTTGGGTAACTATATTGAATATTTTTTTAAATAATAGATTTCAAATTATCATGCTTTAAATTTGTGTAGATCAAAAGACATTCTATAAGTTATTTTTAGATAATGAGATCATCATTTTTGATACCTTGTGATATTTTATGGACATACTAAAATTACAAAAATGATTATGTATTAAATGAACATTATTATTCATTTATATATGTATTATTTTACTAAGGTATATTTTAATGATATCTTTTTGTACTCTAGATTCAAAGTTACACATGAATTAAACCTAGATATTTTTACGATACATTGATAAAACAAAATGTATATGAAATATTCTCATTTATGTTATTTTAATCTGTGAGGTAACAATAAATGTGTAAGTAGAGTAATAGAATGATATAGTGGTTGAAAAAATATGGATGTTGTGATATCATTTGACTCATTTTTTTTTCAAATTTAGAGTTTCCTTGTGTCAGTGAACAATTATGGATGTTTTTATTAATCATTCTCTTAATTATCCATAATGGATATAAACTCAAATCGAATGGGTGTCAAGTTTGAATGGATTTTAAAATTTTATGAGACCTTTAAGGAATTTTAGATAAGTTTTATTTATTTTATATCACTTTTATTACATAATTTGAGTGAAAAACATATAATATATTTTGAGGCTATGGTTGTGATACATGGGTGTCTCCCTGTATAGGGATATAATATGTTAGCCAAAAGATCATGAAAATTAAGGTCACTTTAGAAGAAATATATTACACATTATTTTGAATAATATATATTTATACATATTCTTTAGTTTTGGAGGTGTAATATCTTCATTAATATATTCACTATCTATATATAAGTCACATAAATATCAGATAAATTTTCTTCGAGTGATTTTTAAATATAGTTCAATGATGGTGGATAAAAAATGAAAAACCCTAAGAATTTGAATTATTATGTATTCCACTGAATTATTTTGAGTTGGAACATACATTGATCCATATGTATTATACTATTTGGGATTTTCCATCGTGATAAGGGAATAAGGGAGTGATTCACTCTAAATGGAGAGATTCCCAATTGAGATCCTGTTAATGGAAACATAATCATGTGATCTAGTTTTGATCATGAAAGGGGATAATGAGGACTGAAACACACTCTCAAAATCTAGGATGTGTTTTCTTCCATTCTACCAGCTGTCTTCCCCTTCCATTTAAAAGGAGCTCCAAAATTTGTGAATTTTGATGAAGGGTTTATTATTTTTTCTAGAAAATTTAAACATATTACAGGAGGATCCTTTCTTGTTTATTTCCTTAATAGAATAATAATTGATTATATTATGGATGTTGTTGGATTTTCGAGGGTCAAAATCATTATCCTTGTTAATCTATGGGTTACTCATCAATTTAATGATGTCGATGAATCTTATCATTGTTGGTATTGAGCATCATGGATAATTTCAGGTAACCGAATGGATATTATCAAATGGCCTCCATTTATATTGGAGCTTCATGAATCTTATGTTCTCCTAGTCTAGGTTGTATTTTTCAAGCTACCCCATAATATGATTTTTTATTTAGGATTACCTTTTAACATTTCCAATGTTTCTCAGAAAAAATATCAATTTTGGATCTGCTATTATGGAACTTTCTAGGTCCTTTATTTTGAGATGTGTATAGAAGCTTATGTTTCCTCAAATCCCCTTAAATAATTTTGGATTACAAAGGGGACAAAACAATATTTTGTATATTTTCTATGATGATATCCTTATCTATTTCAATCTTTTTAATTGTCATGGTCATTTGGATGCTAATTTCAAACTTACCAATATTTTAGGGTTTCCAAAATATCTTGTGGTGGTTTTAGAATTTTATTAGGGAATATAGATTTAGTTTAACTAGTCATCTCTTTATATGAATGAAAACTGGTGTTTGGATTGTTGCTTTTTATCATTTGGTGAAAATTAAGGGATCATATTTTCATGGGGTTCTTAATAATACCTACCAAGATTCATCTCTTGAGGGAGTTTGGGTTCCTAATACTTTTGTGAGGAATAATAGTGTGATTGTAGATTATAAGAGTTTGGAAAAATTTCCCTCATTCTTTATGGATTGGAATTCTTCTATAGATGTCTCTTTCTCCCGAGGTCCTATAAACAATGTTGGAAAAAATATTTAACTTCAATTAAAATCAGATCTATTTAATGTTCATATGAATTCTAGTTACCATTCAATAGATTCATTCAATTTTATATTTTTTCTATGTATAAAGGATTCACTAATTTAAAATTCATGTATTTATGCTTGAAGAAAATAATTCATATGTTCATTAGAGGAATCTTCTAGATTGGAAAATTTTGATGTTGAAGTTACAACTGATAAAAAACCGAATATTGAGTTTAAATCATGATGTTGTCAATATTTTGGGTTGATAATTCATTGTTAGATATTTCTATGGAAGGGTATCCCATCAATGGTGTAGATAATTCAGTAGGGGACCTTCCTATATTTCAGTGGTAAAATTTTATTTTCCCCCCACCTCTATTCTGAAAACTCTTAAATCAGCTGAGACTACCGATACCCAAGGGAAAATATTAGGAGTCCATAAAGAAAAATTTCCCATTAATTATTATGAGTTCTTCACATATGTTATAGAGATGAAATATCAATCCCTAAGAGAATATTATAATACTCATAGAACTGTTAATATGAGGCTTACTAGAATCCCTCTATCACAACCCGTCCTCAGGGCCCATGGTGTGACTACCCCAAACCCGCCTTATATAGGCTAGGGGCTGGAGACTAGCACCAAAGACATAAATCCCAAAGCTAGGAAGGAATTTCCTTTATAAAAGTAAACAAACACAATAGAGTATGCAACAAGAAGTAAACATTAAGTAAAACTGAATACAATAGACTGTGATGGAAGGTAAATGGGCCAGTATACTAACCCAACTGAACAACAAGTACAAGTAAAGGGTGAAACTACTAAAAGAAAAGAGCAGCTCCTGGATCATCCTCTGCAGATTCACACTTGAAGGGTAGGTACATATGGCTACCTTGGAACTCATATCCGTCAGTCTCCTCTGTGTGCTGACTCATCGCATGGTCCACCTGCTGGTACCGTTCAGTCGTGGCGCTCTCGTCCTCCATCAGTGCTATCCGTCGTCTGCATCCAACATAATGAGGTGCGGGCATAGCCCGTGTAGGGGTGAGTATAACGATACTCAGTAGGGACCCTGAGACCCACAGGATCTCACAATATCTACAAAGGATAAACAAAAGAAGAAAAATATAATCAATAATTATCAACCAACCCTAATTAGATATATGCCCATACAAATACCTAAGTTACCAATCTCAGTCCGGCTCCAACTCTCGATCCCAAGCACAAACCAATTCCACAAAATATGTGAAGTCAAACACCATGATGATAATGGTTGTAAGACATGTATAAGCTCACATAGGTATACTAGAATAGTAGAGAGATATAGATGATCAGATGTAGCCCCTAAATAATTTAAGCTGTCAGACCCACATAGAATACAGTACCAGCTAAGCTGTCAGACCCACACAGAATACAATCCAGTTTTCTCATCTAAGATGTTAGACCCACACAGGATAAAGTCCAACTATCTCTTCTATGTTGTCAGACCCACACAGGATACAGTCCAGCAATCTCGTCTAAGCTGTCGAACCCACATAGGATATCGTCCAGGTATCTCGTATAAGCTGTCGGACCCACACAGGATACAGTCTAGCTATCTCATCTATGCTGTCGGACCCACACATGATACAGTCCAGCTATTCTAGAGTAATAGAGATGATCAAATTTAGTTACTGATTCATCAAAGCTGTCAGACCCACACAAGATACAGGACCAACTACTCTGTCAGAACTATCGAACCAACACATGATTCTGGAACAATTTTTGTCGTCATCGAACCCACAATGGATTCCAGTATGGTTGTTGTCATTATTGTTTCTAGCTCTAGGGTTCCCGCACACAACATGCAAGACTTCGAGAGGGTCCGCTCCTCGAGCAAAGGGTTTGATACATCAACTATCATGGAATCCTAAGTTGATGTATCCCGAAGTTCCGTCTCATCATAATAAACCCAACACGAAAGACATTGTGCCAATCAGACACCCGGTCTGAGAGTTATAGGCTTTCCCGTTACAAGGGCCTGGTTGGATTTATACTCAATCCAAACCCGACCATTTCTTGTAGTCGTCCAAAACCTAGTTAGAGTATCGCAAAAATACCGCCTCATCGCAAGGGTCCATGTGCCGTAGACGGAACGTCGTTTGGATGCACGGTCTTGGAGTTATTCACGTTTAAGTGAAAATTGGCACCGCTCATCAAGCCTAGTGGGGTGGCGGGTCAGCCCGACCCCGTTTGGCGGGTCTGACCAGATTGGGGTTCAGCCCGGCCAGGTGGAACACAGCCCACCCATGGACCTGGCTCGGTGGGTCTGACCTAGATAGGGGTGCGGGCCAGCCTGGTGGGGCCTGGCCCACCTGCGGACCCGGCCCACGGAGCAGGCTTGTCCAGTTTGCCCAGCGGCAGCGAGCGACACTGTCTCTCCCTGCCTAGCTGGCCGAAGCCGGTCGGTTCTGTTCGGTGTGAGTGGCCCGTGGTTGCGGGCCGTGGTTTGTCCGCACACGGTGCCAAGTGGCGTCGCGGTTTCCTCATCTCGGCTGGAAGGCGTCCGACCGGTTTTCCCGCCAAGCGGCCCATATTGCGGGCCATGGTCTTCTCCGCAGCGCGGGTCCGAGCGGTCCATGGATGTGGGCCGCAGTTTCTTCCACGCGGTTTGCGCGACGACACCAGTCCTCCACCGCCCCGGCCAGTCATGGACGCGGTCTTCGGTCGCTGCCTCCTTCGGTCACCGCCGCCTTCGATCATCGTGACCTCTTCCAACCACCACAGCCTACATGGTCGTGGAATCCTTTCTCCATCATGGTGTGACGACACTGTGCCCTTCCAACTCTGCCTCCATCACCAATAAAACCAACAAAAATGGGGGAGGTTCGGGCCGTGTTCGTGTGGCCCGAACCCTCCTCGTTTCAATGTTAACAGTTGGAAATTTATATTCGGCAAATAGAACGAAGAAGTTCAGAAATATAAACAACTCAAAACAACCCCCTACCTTGTAAACAGATATCTCTCGACAAAGTTGCGGAAAATAGGGCGGACATCGATTTCATTAAAGTTGGAAAACGTTCTAGGATTGAGTGTCGTCGATGTTCCATGTGGGTGGTGTCTACTCCTTTAACGAGTTAAGAGGTTGAGGAAGGAATAATTCACATCATCGTCCTTTGGTGGAAATGGCGTTCTTCATCGAGAGGACGTCGTTCCATGTCAGAGATGTTCTTCATGTTCATCGTGGGGAGAACAATTTCCCTATTCTCCAAGGCTCCCCAAAACAATATGTGCCAACCCAAAATAATAGCTTGGCTATTATTTTATCCTTGACATAAATTTCAAAATAATTCAAAATTAAGAGGAGCCAATTAATTAGTTGTTCATTAATTGAGAGCATGTTAGCATCTTTATGAGGGAGGGTGGAATGTGGAGAGTTTAAATTTAGAGAGGAGAGGTGGAGTGTTTAGGAGTTAAAGGGGGAGTTTGAAGGGGAGTTGAAGAGTTTAAACTCTTGTGGGCCCCACACCTAGTTATATCCTCCCAAGGGAGGTTAGGGTGTGGTGGGCCCCACCCCTAACCTCCACTTAGAGACTTTAACCACCTTTCAAATAAAAAATGTGTTGCACAGTCATTTTTTGTTACTTTTTAATTTTAAAAAGAAATCCCAATTTATAACATTAATCCTGTATAAAATGCAACTGTGGTAAAGGTCCCCTTAAGCGAATATCGGCGCTGCGAGTTCATCGGTGTCCTCAGATTTCAATTCTTTGCACCGGTTCAAAAGATAGAAAAACCCGCACATACATTTACTGAATATACACGAACAAAACTTCATAAATTGAATCCAGACTGACCAGGCCTCGGAATCAGGGGCCCTCAGAAACTGCAGACTTGTAAAATTCCAACGAATTTAAGAAAAAAAATTTCTTGAAATTTCCTGGTCTTTACATTTTCCCCAGCTCATGTATTTACGTCCTTTTAATGCTACAACACACACAAGGTTAACAAATGAGGGTACTGAACACGTATTTGAGCCTCTCGCTCCCATGTGCTCTCCTAGAGGTTTCCATGCTGCCAGCAAATGCGCACCAGAGGAATCGACCATCCTCGTAGGACCCGCTCCTATCAATCCTCAATCTCCACTGGGACCTCCGTGAATGTCGCCCCATCATCGATGTCCAGCTCCCCATGGCCGATAATGTGGGATGGGTCATGCGTTCGGTGCAACAGAGGTGGAAGGGCCATGAGGTAAGCCACCTCGCCTAATCTGCTGAGAACCTGGAACAGACAGATAAATCGCAAAGATAACTTGATGCTTCAGCAAAATCTCCACATACCTCATCAAGATGAGACCCATAGGAAGACGTGGTTGCCATCCTTGAACTCTAGTGGTCTCTCTCTCCTATTAGCATAGGAATTTTGTCTGCTCTGTGTAGTCTTCATCCGCTCCTAGATGATATATACCTTCTATATCGTATCCTGCACCATCTATGGTCCTACAAGTGCTGACTCCCCTGGGTCAGTCCATCGCAGAAGTGATCTGAAAGGTCGGTCGTATAATACCTCGTAAGGGGCCATCCCGATGGTGGAGTTGTAGCTGTTGTTTGGAGCAAAATCCACCAAGGGTAAGTGATCCTCCCAAATACAACCAATGTTGAGGACACTTGAACAGAGCATGTCCTCAAGAGTCTGAATGGTCCTCTCAGTCTTACCATATGTCTGAGGATGGAAGGAGGTTCTTAAGCGAAGATACGTGTGAAAATCCTTCTGTAACCCCTTTCATTTCCAGGAAGTAAAATGATCATCTCAATCGGTGAATATAGTTGAAGGCACAACATAATGTCGTACGATCTCTTGAACGTAGAGGCATCCCAAGCTCTTTACTGAGCCCTACACTCTGATCGGTAGGAAGTGGGCCGACATGGTGAGTCGGTCTACGATCACCCTGATAGAGTCGTGTCCTTTGGATGTACATGGATGTCCCGTCACAAAATCCATGGATACTCCATACCACTTCCACTCTGGAACCTCTAAGGGCTGAACCAAACCTACTGAAACATGGTGCTCCGCCTTCACTTGCTAACAAGTGAGGCATCGAGAGAGAAACTCTGCTACTGCTTTCTTCGTACCTGGCCACCAGTGCTGTCGTTTGAGGTCCTGATACACCTTCGGTACTCCTGGATGTACCGCTAAAGGGGAAGTGTAGAAATCCCCCAAAACCTCCTCCTGTAGTGAAACTGGAACCATGGTATGTCCTCTGAGGAGAAGGACGTGCTCCCCACCATTAGAAAATCCATCAGGTTCCTACCCTGAGGATATCTGAGCATGTCGCGTCTCACAGTAAACGTCCCCATGCTATAAGGCCCCAGCCTTAAATATTAAATAATCTTGAGTTATTTCAAGAAAACACATTGAGGATCTTTTCAGGTTTAGAGTTTTATAGAATTAGATCATAAATCATGCATTACATTACACATTTAAACAAGGTGGTAGCATACCAGACAATATTCATTTTTCCCATCAAAGGGGAAATATTTAAAATAAAACATGGATTCTTTCATGAAATTTCCTTGATACTATCATCACATCATGTACTTTTCCCTTGACCTGTGAAAAACATTTCAAAAACTTGGGATGAGCATAAAAAGCTCAGTAAGGGATATAAAAGTACGGAATGAAAACATTATATCATGTATACCTAAGAATTAATGAAATCATACATTACTCATAAAACATAAGCACTTTATCATACGTCATTAAATCATAATATTTATGAGTAACTCATAGAAAACATATCAAATAAAGGTATCTTGAGGCATTCATAACATTCTTACGTAGGGCGTAACCCTCATGGTTACGTTTAGAACACCCATCACAGTATATTCCCTAAATCTCTTCGGAGAAACCTTTGCATTTAACCCCTTCACGTTACCCAATGCATTGGAGAGCTATATCGAGCTCACCCACCCTTAGTTTATCACATAACCTCCCGTCTTCATAAACAATGCCCAAGGACCATAACAAAATCGTATCACAAAAACATGCATAAAGGAAACATAACATTTCCACATTTCAATCACAATATATCAAAAACACAATGATATAATAAAAAAATTATCAATACCATTTTCAATACCAAAATAAAAGAAAAGTAAAACATGGTATTTATTTTTCATTTTAAAAAAAGTTTTGGCTTGTAGAGGAATCTGAAACTCAAATAAAGGCCACGGCGGCGGAGAAGTCGTTGTCGCCACATACATACGAAAAAAAATTCCCTTTGGTCATTTAGTAAAATGATTCGTATAAAGAAAGATTCCTTTTGAATAAAAGTAAAAGTCAAAGGGTCTTATACACCATATAAAAGAAAGTTGTGTATAAAAAAAATATGCCTCAATGAAAAGAGATTGAGATGAAGTCCCATACCTCGTGTCCGACTTGACTCGACCATTCTTTAATATCCTGAATAATAAAATCGAGTTAATTTCTACTTTCTTAAGGACATTTTTCAAGTTAATTATTCCTTTTATATCACTTATTACCAGGTTATGAACGTTATGTAATTATTTATGTTAATAACTGTAATTTTGTCGATCTTTGGAACCTATGCCAAAAATAAACTTCTTATAATTACAAGTTGTTCATGTGGTAAAATATCCATTATATCCATAATTATATTCATGATTTAGATATAATATATATCATATATATCCATTATATACATGAATTTATAATATTACATAACATTTAGAGGTAAGAAATGAAATGCACAGTTAATGGAGATGGTAAGTCGTACGTACACATGAATGCTACTTTCACTTCTATTTCGTATTTAATGAAGTGAAATCATAATTATATAAAGGTATATTATAATTATAGTATAATATAATATATAATATCATTAATCCCATCCTTTATATGTCCCTCATATGGCATTAACAAATCAAATCACTTTGAGGGGGAGGTTGTCCGCACTTCCTAAAATGAAGATATCGTGTTTACCTATAATAAAAACCATAAAGGTATGCCACAAAATAAAAATAAAGAAGCATATGGAAAACATAAAAATAATATATAAATCATATATAAATATAGTTACATCTTAATGGCCACCATGAATAGTGTTAAAACAAGATTGAACAATCATCGTTTCGTGAGACAGAAATTCACCAACTACAGAAACAATATGTTCTTTAACCATTAGACGAAGGTGTGTATAAGTGTAAATCAAATCATTCTCATAACAACATCCTAGTATATCGAATATGCTGGTGTTGTTATAAAATCAAGGAATAAAAATGTTTCAGGGGGTTGGAGAAGCAAAATAAAACAAAAAGGACATAAGAGAAGACATTACCTGTAAATTGGGTAACTCCTATTGGTTTGGACCAAAAGGGTTTATTGAAAAGCTTTCTGCCTAAGGTAAGGCTTCTAGGATTAAGAGAGGTATGTAGAGAGATAAAATGATCAGAGCTTGTTCAAGCCAATGTCTTTAGATGGGTGGATAAGGTGGTAAGGGAGGGGGCCTTTTATAAGAGGGAGGAGGGGCACTCTTGGAAATTTAAGAAATGTTACTTTATTATATAATGAGTTTCTGATTTTAAAGGTCCCATAATTATATATTTAGAGGATAAGG
This sequence comes from Viscum album, assembly GCA_963277665.1. Lineage (NCBI taxonomy): Eukaryota > Viridiplantae > Streptophyta > Magnoliopsida > Santalales > Viscaceae > Viscum > Viscum album. Next base: position 723,829,342 of record OY728122.1, on the reverse strand, counting down.
TGTTAAGGGTTATAAATACACCAATAAAATAGGTCTTTGACATGTTTAAGTCTTATATTTTACATTATCTTTTCATTTTATTTAAATTGTTCATTAATGAGGTAATCGCTGCATCATCATGGTGTCATAAAAAAATTTAATTTATTTAATGTCTAAAATTATAAAAAAAATACTATGATGTAGGAAATATTTTTAGCTTTCCAATTACTATTTATAGTCTAGTATATCATTTATTTAGTCACAATTAAGTGTGTTTTACTTGTGTGATACATACTTTGGTTATACTTTCCCTTTTAAAAACATAAAATGATAAAGTGTCACTATCACCCAAAAGTGATTCTATGGGGTCCCAAAGTTTTGAACGAGGCATTCCATGGTCGGAAATGACATAACCAGTAGAATTAGGAAACATTTTGGGGTCATTTTATATTATTATGTTATTATTTTATTACCCTTAACTACCCGATTACTAATTATTCATGATAACTAAAGATTATTACCATCGTTACTATTCATAATGTCCAAAAACAAAAGTGTCTTAATTAAATAATTTGGAACTTATGATTCCAAATATGGAATCCATTTTACCAAATTCATAACACAAAAATTGTAGTAATTAATTTAAAAATAATTCCCATTGTCAAAACAAATAGCGGTTTTTTAGAAACAATATCTATCAAAAGTTTGACAATTGTTTATGTCAAATTTCAAAGTGAAATTAATTAAAATGACCCCAATTGGATAAAATGGTAAAAATATATTCTATTTACACTTTAAAACCAATTAAAAAGATAATATATCCATAAAATTAAATTATATGAAAAAACAGTTTTGAAGTAAAATGCAGTATTTTTCACTATTCATTAAAAAATTAACATTGTCGGAAAAATACCAAAAGAATATCCAAAGTAAATTTCAATGTCCCAATACTAAAGAATAAGTTTATTTTGACAAATATAGTTTATAAAATTGTTAAAAGATAGATTTAAAAATGGTTCTCCATCAAAATTCAGTAAAATAATCTTTTAAAAATATTAGAGAATTCTATACTTAAGATTGGATTTATTCTCATTTAAAGCCTCTAAAACACTATCTAATTCATAAATAGACATAGATATGAAAATACATAATTATTTACTTACTTTGGATGTTACATCCTTCCCCCCTTTAGAAAATTACATCCCCGTAATTTATTTACTTATCGAATAAGTGGGGGTATTTATCCCTCATTGCATTTTCAGATTCTCATGTTGCCTCTTCAATCATGTGGCTTTCCACAAAAACATTACTCGATGAATCACCTTATGCCGTAACACTTTCTCCCTATGGTCATGAATCTAGATCGGTTGTTCCTCATAAGATAGATTTTCTTCCCACTGAACTCCCTATGGACTCAAAACAAAAGATAGATCTGGCATGTACTTCCTTAACATTGAAATAAGAAAAACATTGTGTACGTGAGATAGACTCAGAGGTAATGCCACTCGGTATGCAACTGATCCAAATATCTCCATAATTTCATATGGTCCAATTAACATTGAACTCAGTTTTCCTTTCTTACCAAATCACATCACACTTTTCCATGGTGAAACTTTGAGGAAGACATGATCAACAACCTCAATAGAGAGATCCTTCCTCCTCTTGTCTGCATAACTTTTCTACCTACTCTGAGCTATTCTCATGTGTCTCTGTATTAGTTAAACTTTTTCTACCAACTCTTCTACTAATTCTAGTCCCATCAACTTCCTTTCACCCACTGCATCCCAAAAATCTAGAGTTCGACACTGCTTCCCATATAATGCCTCAAATGGTGCCATCTATATAATGGAATGAAAACTGTTATTATAAGAAAACTCAACCAAAGAAAGATGTTGGTCCCAACTTCCCTGATAATCCCGCAAACAATCACGTAAAATATCCACCAAAGTATGAATTGTTCATTCTGACTACCCGTATGACTGAGGATGAAAAGATGTACTAAAATTTAATTTAGTACCCAATGACTTCTGAAGGCCATTCCAAAAGTTAGATGTAAACCTAACATCATGATCAGATACAATGGAGAGGGGAACACCATGTAACATGACTATCTCTTTAAGATACAAATGAATAAGTTGATATAGGGAAAAAGTATCTCGTATCGCAACGAAATGAGCAGATTTAGTCAAGCTATCGACAATAACTCAGATCACATTATTACCTTGAGGTGTCTTCGATAACCCCACAACGAAGTCCATGGATATATTCTCCCATTTCCACAATAGCACTGGTAAATGCTGAAGCATCCCTTTCAGTAACTGCCTCTCTGCTTTAACCTATTGACAAGTCAAACACTTCATAGAAAAATCAAAAATATCTCTTTTCATTCCATCCCACCAGTAATACTCCCGAAGATCTCTATACATCTTAGTACTTCCTGGATGAAATGAAAACATAGAACTATGAGCTTCACATAACAACTCTTTCTTCAACTGTGAATCACAAGGAACACACAATCTCTTCCCAAATCTCAAAACAGAATAATTATCAATGTTGAAATCAAGAATCTTACCCTTCTAAACCAGCTCTACCTTTTTTGTCAACTTATTATCTTGCTTTTAAGCTTTCTTAATTCTGTCTGATAGAGAATATTTCACTGATACTTGAAGAAAAACAGAAGAACATACTGCACCAAAAACATCTATGACAAAGTTCATCAAATCATTAACCAAAGGATCACATTCCAAACGTAACATGGTTAATGAAGCATTACTTTTTCGACTCAAAGCATCAGCCACATTATTTGCTTTTCCCGGATGGTAATTAGTTATACAATCATAATCCTTGATTAATTCTAGACATCTCCTCTGTCTCATGTTCAATTCTTTCTGAGTGAATATATAATTTAAACTTTTGTTATGAGTATATATTTCACACTTTACACCATACAAATGATACCTCCAAAATTTTAAAGCGAAAACAACTGCAGCTAATTCCAAATAATGTGTAAGGTAATTTACCTCATGAGTTTTCAACTAATGTGAAGCATAAGAAATTACCTGATCATTCTACATTAGGACGCAACCAATTCCTTTCAATGAAGAATCACTATAGATAACAAACTCACCATTCCTTGAAGGTAGTGACAAAAATGGATCATTCACCAATCTTCTTTTCAACTCCTGAAAACAATCATCGCATTCTCTTGTCCAGATAAACATAAAACCCTTCCGAGTTTGAGTATTAATTGAACTAGATAACTGTGAATTTTTTTTAACAAACCTTTGGTAATAGCCTTCCAAAACATAAAAGCTAAAAATCTCAGTTATATTTGAGGGTCTTGGCCATTCTTCAACAACCATTGTTTTTAATGGATCAATAGTTATTCCATCTTTAGAAAAAATGTTACCAAGGAAAGAAATTTGTTGCAACCAAAACTCACACTTGCTGAATTTCCCATACAATTATTTTTCTATTAGGGTTTTCAAAATAACCCTTAAATGACTTTAAAGCTACTCTTTAATTTTAGAAAACACCAAAATCTCATCAATGAAAACAACCACTAACTTATCCAAGAACTCAGGGAAAATTCTATTCATAGGGTCCATGAATATAGCAGGTGCATTGGTTTGACCAAAAGGCATTACTACAAATTCATAATGGCCATATCTTGAATGAAACACGGTCTTCGGAATATCTGCTTCCTTTACCTTCAACTGATGGTACCCCGATCTCAGGTCAATCTTTGAAAAATACTGAACTCCCTAGAGCTGATCAAACAAATCATCGATATGAGGCAAAGGATATTTTTTCTTAATAGTGATGTTATTCAAGGCTCTATAATCAATGTAAAGTCTCATAGAACCATATTTATTTTTAACAAATAAGAGAGGAGCACCCCATGGTGATGTGCTAGGTTGAATGAAACCTTTCTCTAATAAATCTTGCAATTTCTCCTTCAACTCTAAAAGTTCAATTTGAGCCATTCGATAAGGGGGTTTTGAAATTGGATTAGCATTAGGAACTAATTCAATAGTAAATTCAACTTCCCGATCTGGTATTATTCCAGGAAACTCATCATGAAAAACATCAGGATACTCATTTACCACTGGAACATCATTAATCTGAATAGTTCCTTTTTTTCAACAATATGTGAAAGGTAACATTCATTTACATATTTTACATGTTTCCCACCTTCTTGATATGTTATCAACAGTAAGGGTTCATTCTTGTACACAAAATGGAAGTCTTTCTGAAAAGAAACTTATTTAGCTCTATAATCAATCTTTGCATGGTAAATAGAGAGACAATCCATACCCAGGATAACATCAAACTCTACTAGAGGTAAAACAATAAGGTTTTCAATTATCTTCTTTCCATAGATAAGGATATTAAGACTCTTATAAATTATTTTTGCCTCAACATTTCCCCCAGGTGTTTTTACCACAAGTTCTGAAGTCATATCTTGATATGGAATTCCCAATTTACTAGAAAATTTTTCAGAGATGAACGAATGTGTAGAACTTGAATCAAACAACACATTAGCATAATCTGAGAAAACAAATAATGTACCTAATACCACTTCATTTGATGGCCCAACATTTTATGATGTAGTTGCAAATGATTTCACCACACCTCTATGCTTGTAGTCTGACTGCTTCCCATCATTCATGTTCTTTGTCGGACACTCATTTTCATAATGACTCATCTCATTGCAATTGAAACATTTCACTAACTGTAAATCAAATTTGTTCTTACTATCAGCCTGATCATTTTCAGTGCAATCATGATCTTTATGACCCATCTTACCACATCGGTAGCACTTTCTAGAATTCAGAAGACATTCTCCAGCATGAATTTTATCACTTTTATCACAAACTAAAAACATAGTTTTCCTACCATCATACCTTTTTGAAGGATTCTTCCATTTATCCTGCCACCTTAGTCTCTTCTTCTGTAGGTTGTTATAGAACACTTGATTATTGGAAAACTCCATTTCCACCTTCTCAGAACATCAAAAAAACTTTTCATTATTCATGAAATCGCGAGAAGCTAAATCCATTCAATATTTTGGATTTAATCCTGAGTTAAAACTATTGATTTTACTATTGAGGTCTCAGATTAAATTTGGAGCATACCTTGCCAATAGAGTGAACCTTTCTTCATAAGCAGCCACTGAGTTGTCCTCTTGCCTCAATTCCGAGAATTGTTTTTCCATCCTAAGTCAAACAACCTTAAGAAAATATTTCTCAAGAAACATACCTTTGAATTCATCCCAGTCAAGAGCATAAATCTCATCAGCGTCCCTAATATTTTTAACCATCGACCACCATTGATCTGCTTCAACCTCCAAACGGTAAACCACAAGACTAACCTTTTGATTGTATGAACACCCCATGACATCGAAAATCTTATCCAGTGCTTTAATCCACCCTTTAGAAGCACATGGTCAGATGATGCTCTGAATGATGGGGGATGTTGCCTCATGAAATGTTCCACCACTAACATGTTCCTCTACTATTGATCTGGCCGATCTCATGCATGGATACGACCACCATTTATTTATTGAGTCAACTGCGCCATTGCTACTATAAACTGTTCAGTTCCAATTCCAACTATCTCTGAATGCTGATTCTGAAGGTCATTTCCTTCTATATGCCTTCCTAGCACTGCTTCCCTATTTCCTCTGCAGAAAACCATTCAGAACAAAAATGTCTTATATGAAGCAACATGGTAATCTTCAAATGCTATATCATTTCAACTTGACCTTAACAAAATATTTTTAGACAATCATTTAACAGAATTCTAACTCCGAAACTTATCTAAACCGACCTCTGATACCAACTATAAGGCCCCATCATTAAACATTACTTAATCTTGATTTATTTCAAGAAAACACATAGAGGATCTTTTCAGGTTTAGAGTTTTAGAGAATTAGATCATAAATCATGCATTACATTACAAATTTAAACAATGTGGTTACATACAAGACAAAATTAATTTTTCCCATCAATGGAGACATATTTAAAATAAAACAAGGATTATTTCATTACACTTCCTCGACACTATCATCACATCATGTACTTTTCCCTTGACCTATGAAAAACATTTCAAAAACTTGGGATGAGTATAAAAAGCTCAGTAAGGGATATAAAAGTACGGAATGAAAACATTAGCCCATGTTTACATAAGAATGAATGAAATAATACTTTACTCATAAATCATAATAACTTTATCATACCTCATGAAATCATAATATTTATGAATAACTCATAGAAAACATAAGACATAAATTTAACTTGAGGAATTCATAACATTCTTACGTAGGGAGTAACCATCATGGTTATGTTTGGAATACCCATCACATTATATTCCCTAAATCTCTTTGGAGAAACCATAGCGTTTAACCCCTTCGCATTACCCAATGCATTCGAGAGCTATATCGAGCTCACCCACACTTAGTTTATCACAAAACCACCCATATTCATAAAAAATTCCCAAGAACCATAACATAATCGTTTCATATAAAACATGCATAAAGGAAACATAACATTTTAACATTTCAATCACAAGATATAAAAAAAATTGATATAATCAAAACATTATCAAAACCATTTTCAATACCAAAATAATGGAAAAGTAAAACATGGTATTTATTTGTTATTTTAAAAAATTTTATGGCTTGTAGAGGATGTCAAAACTCAAATAATGGCCACGGCGGCGGAGAAGCTGTTGTTGCCGCATACGTACGAAAAAACATTCCCTCTAGTCATTTAGTAAAATGCTTCATATAAAAAAAGATTCATATTGAATAAATGTAAAAGTCAAAGGGTTTTATACACCGTATAAAATAAAGTTGGGTATAAAACAAAATATGCCTCAATGAAAGGAGATTGATACGAAGTCCCATACCTCATGCCCGAATTGACTTGATCGTTTTTTAATCTCCTAAATAATAAAATTGAGTTAATTTCTACTTTCTTAAGAACCTTTTTCAAGTTAATTATTCATTTTTTATCACTTATTACCATGTTATGAACATTATGTAATTATTTATGTTAATAATGGTCATTTTGTTGAACTTTGGTACTTGATCCAAAAATAATCTTCTTATAATTACATGTTGTTCATCTGGTAAAATATCCATTATATACAGAATTATATTCAAGATGTAGATATCATATATATCATATATATCCATTATATACATGAATTTATAATTTTAAATAACATTTAGAGGTAAGAAATGAAATGCACCGTTCATGGAGACAGTTAGCCGTACGTATGCATGAACGCTACTTTCATTTCTATTTCGTATTTAATGGAGTGAAATCATAATGATATAAAGATATATTATAATTACAGTATAATATCATATATAATATATTTAACTCCATCATTTATATGTCCCACATATGGCATTAACGAATCAAATCACTTTGAGGGGGCGGTAGTCTGCACTTCCTAAAATGAAGATATCGTGTTTACACACAATGGAAACTGTAAAGGTATGAAATAAAATAAAAAAACAGAAGAATATGGAAGACATAAAAATACTATATATATCATATATAAATATAGTTACATCTCAATGGCCTCCCTGAAGGTTGTTAAAACAAGATTTAACAATCATCGTTTCGTGAGGCAGAAATTCACCAACTACAGAAACAGTATGTTCTTTAACCATTAGAAAAAGGTGTGTGTAAGTGAAAATAAAATACTTCTCATAAAAACATCCTAGTATATTTAATATACTTGGTTTTTTACAAAAGATAGGAATAAAAAGGGTTTATGGGGTTGGAGAAGCAAAATAAAACAGAAAGGATATAAGTGAAGACATTACCTTTAAATCGGGTAACTCCTCTTGGATTGAACCAAAAGGGTTTCTTAAAGAGATTTCTGCCTAAGGTAAGGCTTGTAGGATTAAGAGAGGTTTGTGGAGAGATAAAATGAGTAGAGAATGTCCGATCCAATGGCTTTAGAGGTGTGGGTAAGGTGGTAGAGCTGGGGGGATTTTATAAGAGGGAGGAGAGGCACTCTTTTATATAATGAGTTTTGGATTTTAAAGGTCCCAAAATAATATATTTCGAGGATAAGGTGATAAGGGTTATAAATAAACCCATCCAATAGGTATTTTAAATGTTTATGTCTTAGATTTTACATTATCATTTCATTTTATTTAAATTGTTCATTAATGAGGTAATCACTGTATCATCATGGTGTCATAGAAAAATTTAATTTATTTAATGTCTAAAAATTATAAAAAAATTCTATGATGTAGGATCATTTCTTAGATTTCCAATTATTATTTATAGTCTAATATATTATTTATGTAGATAAAATTAAAATTTATTTACTTGGGTGATACATACTTTGGTTATACTTTCCCTTTTAAAAACATAAAATGATAAAGTGTCACTATCACCCAAAAGTGATTACATGGGGTCCCAAAGATTGGAACAAGGCATTCCATGGTCATACAAGACACAACCAGTAGCATTAGGAAACATTTTTTGGTCATTTTATATTATTATGTTATTATTTTTTTACCCTTAACTACCTGATTACTAATTAATCACGATAATTAAAGATAATTACCGTCGTTACTATTCATAATGTCCAAAAAAAGTGTCTTAATTAAATAATTTGGACCTTATGATTCCAAATATGGAATCCATTTTACCAAATTACATACATATAAATTGTAGTAATCAATTTAAAAATAATTCCCGTTGTCAAAACAAATAGCGGGTTTTTAGAAACAATATCTATCCAAAGTTTGACAATTGTTTATGTCCAATTTCAAAGAGAAATTAATTCCAATGACCGCCATTGGATTAAATGGTAAAAATAAATTATATTTAAACATTAAAACCAATTAAAAAGATAATATATCCATATAAATAATGTATATGAAAAAGAAATTTTGAAGTAAAATGCAGTATTTTTCACTATTCATTAAAAAAATGAACATTGTCAGAAAAATACCAAAAATTTATCCAAAGTAAATTTCAATGTCCCAATACTAAAGAATAAGTTTATTTTTACAAATAGAGCATATAAAATTATCAAAATATATATTTAAAAATAGTTCACCATCAAAAGGTGGTAAAACAATCTTTTAAAAATATTAAAGAATTCTATGCTTAAGATTGGATTTATTCTCATTTGAAGCCTCTAAAACACTATCTAATTCAGAAATAGAAATAGATATGAAAATCCGTAATTCTTTACTTACTTGGGATGTTATAGAGGTTGTGCCTCTCTGACTCACTGAAGAAGTAGAGGAGTGACCGTGACAGACTGAAGAAAGGCTACTCCATCTCTATCCACAAAGGATATCTGCAACGCGGCCAGCTGCTCTGTCACCTCTCCTAGTAGCTGAATGCTTGGTCTCATGCTGAGAGCATCTGATTCAACGTTCCCCTTCCCAGGATTATAGATTATCTCAAATTCATAGTCTTGGAGGAACTCGAACCATCGTCGATGTCTCAAGTTCAGGTCCTTCTGCGAGAAGATATACCTGAGACTCTCGTGGTCAGAGTATTTGGTAAAACATTCACCCATAATATAGTTACACCACATCTTCAAGGTGAATAACACTGCTAATAACCCCAGGTCATGGTTAATATAGTTCTTCTCAAGTAGTCTCATGTGCCGAGAACCATACGTGATCACTACTCACTCCTGCATCAGGACACACCCGAGTCCCGTACCTGATACTTCGCAATAAACAACATACCCAACGCTCTCCTCCGGTAGCCTCAAGATGGGTGCACTAGTCAACCTCTTCCTTAGATCCTAAAACTTTTTCTAGCATCTCTCTGACTATACGAAGGTTTTCCCCTTCTTCGTCAAAGCTGATAGTGGTGTTATAACTCTGGAGAAGTCTGGCACAAAGGTAAGTCTGGCTGACTCCAGATTGATCGACTGCACCCTCTTATGCCTGATTCCATCATGTTTTGCCTAGGTTTTCCTTTTCACCAACCAAAGATAACCCCATCCCAACATTGTAGATAAACCACAATCTCTTTTCCTAATAGAGTCAATCTGTGTATGAACTCTGGTTGCCCAGTCCATACCCAAACTAACGTCGTAAGACCTTGACGCTGCCACCAAGAGGTTCCAACCGATACTCTCGCCTCTAGGGTCTGATCACATCGTCGGCATATGTGTGATTATCAAGTCTCCTCCCAAAGGTATCTCCAGACATGAGGGTCAAGTCAACAAATTAACCAGAAACTCTAGGTCTGGGATAAGATTCATGGAAGGAAGGATTGATTGGTACCTATGTCTATTGATACGACAGCTAGTATTAGACACAGACCGTACCTCAAATCATTAATATAGCCCTTGGGTCACACTCCTTGACCAAATGAAGCTACTCTCTTCCCATGCACACCAACTCCATTAGCCATGCGGGGACTACAAAGGAGGGTGGTTGTAACATTTCGAAATGTTCACCACCTCATGTTTCTCTCTTAGCTCTGCTTCCACTTCTACTACCCAACAGATTTATCTATTTTTAACACTTCCCCTTCCTGAAACATCTAACACACCCATGTCTCTGAGACAAATGCAAGTTTCATGCTTTCCAACTGCTACCATTCACTGGTTGTATCAGCTCAACCAATGAATAGTCAACCACAATGGTTCTCTTTATCACCTAAACATAAGTAGGAATCCACAGAGGAAATAGCGCTGGATCATATAACCTTAAACACACCTCTCTCAGAGGTCCGAGATCTAAAACACTGATTGAATCATATTCATAGAGTACCAGGAAAGATCAGTATGCCTCAATGAATACTCAGGTACCGACACGTCGTCCTTCCGAAGCTGTATAAGCTCTAGAAAACTCTCAGCTACCTCCTCAAGCCAGTCGTCAGCCACCTGCGGGTCGGGCTCGCCTCAGAACATAAGGGATATCTGGTGCTGAAACACATGTTAGGAATTAAGACTATAAGTGTCTTTTACCGGTACCACCGGTAGTGTCTGCTAACAAACGAGAAGTGATATAGTTGGCACACTGCCCAAAGGTACCATCTCGGAAAACGGTCCAAGTACCAAAACATCATCATTATGTAGTAAAGACCAGGAAATTTCAAGGGAAATTTTTTCCTAAATTTTCTTTGGAATTTTACAGGAACGCAGTTTCTGACGGCGCCTGATTCCGAGGCTCGGTGTGCCCGGAATCAATTTCCGAAGTTTGGCTCAGGTACGTTCAGTGAACGAACGGGCAGGTTTTTCTAACTTTCGAACCGGTGCTCGGAATCGAATTCCGAGGGCACTGATGGAATCATAGCGCCGGTTCTTGCTTAGAAACACATCTTACGGAGTTGCGTTTGCTCGGTTGTGGTTTTTAATTTTTGGGGTTTAAGTTAAGAAATAAAATAATGTTGTACGATAATTTTATTTTATTTCACATTAAGCCGATTAAAGACCACATTAAAGCTACTTAACTTGGGTTGAAGCGGATAGGGTGAAATTCAAAATATCCTACCCATTTGGTAGGATATTTGTGAGGTGGGGCCCGCACGATCCCCATCGTTTCTTTTCTTCTTAAGTAAGGCACCCATGCCCCCCTATTAAACGAAGTCAACCGTGCATTTTTTCTGGTTAAGAATGCCCCAATTTAATTGGGCAGTTAAGTTTTACAATTAATTCTTCGAATTTAATTGTTAGTTTCTTATCTTTTGTTTTTAAATTCTTAAGTTGATAATAAAATAAGTTGAGGACTTATTTTATTTTTGTTGTGGGGGGTTGTGTTGTGTTAAACCTTCGGGAGAGCAGAGAGAGAATTATTCGTTCTTCGACGAAGAACACGAAGAACGTGAAGAACGCAAAGAACGCTCCGACCTCCGACGAAGAATGCCAAACCCCCAGAGATCGACGACGTGACGCCGACGACTCTCCTTCCACAAAGTTTCTTCCGCAACGAGAAAATCCGCGACGAACCCTCACTCGACGACTTCGACGAGGTAGGGGATTGTCATGTTGAGAATAATTTTATTCCCTTAAATTCTTTCTTTCTTTCTTTCTTTCTTTCTAAAGAAAACAATGAACCCGGATCAAATTATTACCTAGTTGATCCACGGACGTTTTCCTTGCAGGTTGGGAATTTCTATTGCAGGAAGTTATGGGGGATTTTTTTTATTTTTGATCGTGATCTCATCTGTCGCCTTTCTTCCTCCCTTTTTTTTGGGCCGCCTATTATCATACTAACGGGGGAAGGTCGGACCGCACGAACACGGCCGACCCTCCTTCCCCCCTTGTTGTTTGAGATCGTTGCGGCACGAAGAAAGGCGGAACAGTGCAACGACACCGTGCAGACACGAGAAAGAACGCGGCGAAGGAGCGCGGCACCGTCGCACCGTGCCGTTGAAGCCGAGCGAAACCGCAGGCGGAGTCGGGGCCGCGGAGGCATTTTGAAGACCCCACGGTTTTCTGTCGAAGTGTGGATCGATGATCGATGGTGAAGCGTGCCGCGAAGACATTTTAAGGGCCTCGTAGTGAAGATAGGGTCCCAGGAGGACCATTGGCGAAGACCGCACACAAAACGGACCACCGGAGTGCGTCTGGTGGCCCGCGGAAACTCCCGCCGGCGCGCCACGCCGACGCGGTGGCGCCCGGCGCGCCGCCGGCAAAACCCGCCGCGGCGGCGACGCGGTTCCGCGGCTGCATGTAACTGGTGAAGGGACGCGGCCCGGCCGCCGCGTCCGCTGGCAAGGCGGCCCCAACCGGGGTCGTGGGTTCCTCACATGGGGGCAGCGCGCCCCCGCGGCTTCCACGCTCGGCCGCTCGGCCGAGCCGAGCCGGACCGGCAGGCCGAGCCAGGCCACACCCCGGCCGGACAGGGTCGGGTCAACCCGGTTCGGCCGACCCGGGGGGGGGGGGGGGGGGTGGGGTCGGGCCGGGTCGGCTCGGGCCCAGACCCCCCGTCTTCGGACCATTTTCGGTCTCTTGCCCGTAACATGAGCTACGGACCTCCGATTGACGCGTCGTCAGCGGAACACGATCCTTGGATCAAGATGGTCATTTCGGTATATCGCACTGAAAGTTTCGGAGAACATTGGATTCGACCGGGTTGGTTCGTACATGAAACCAACCGGGCCCTCGGAGCGGAAACACTCATATCTAGAGCTCCGGACGTCCGATTGACATGTCGTCGACTTTGATGGTTTCCTCTAAGTGAGACGAATCTTTTGGCTTACTCCGCTCGAGATTTGGATGCCTTCGGAGTGCGGTCGGGTTGGTTCGCTCACGAAACCAACCGGGCCCCTGGAACGAAAAAGCCAATAACTCACAGACCGAGCGTCCGATTGACGCGCCGTCTGTCTCGTTGATTTCCTCTTGATGAGGCGGAACTTTTGGCATACTTCGCCTGAGTTTTGGATACAATTGGATAGTGGCCGGGTTGGATTGTACCCGAAATCTAACCGGGCCCCTGGAACGGAAAAGCTGATATCTTTCAGACCAGATGTCCGTTTGACGAACCGTCAGCAGCGTTGATGATCACGTTGAGAAACGGTCCCTATGAGTATACCCTATGAGAGCTCGGGGTACAGTTGAGATACGGCCGGGATTGGTTCGCTCACGAAACCAACTGGGCCCCTGGGACGAAAAGGCTAATAACTCACAGACCGAGTGTCCGATTGACGTGCCGTCTGTTGCGTTGAGACCCCTATGACGAGGTGGTCATTTGAGATACTTCTTTGTGGGACTTTGAGATACTTGGATTGCCAACTTGTAGCTCGTGGAGCAGACCCTCCCAGAGACGAGCGTGCGGAGTACGGAGACCGTGTAGCCGACTGAGACCTGACGACTGCTTGACCGACTCGACTTGGAGTGAGTCGACTAGCCCAGTGGACAGATCACTACTTTGTTTGGGTGCAGACCCATGGCGGATGGAGCACTACCTGTGTGACAGTGCAGACCCGCGGTACTCGTCCGTAGAGTACCTCAGCAGACTACTAGGGGGTGTGCACTACTGTGTTTGTGTGGCATACCCCAGCGGGAAGAACTACTGTGTTTCGGTGGCTGGCCCGCGGTACTCGATAGGAGGAGTACCTCAGCAGTCTGAGGTTAGTGAGCAGTACCTCGGAGTCGTGATAGGACCACTGTACACTCCAGAGATAGATCTCTTCAGCAGTTACGGTTTCGATAATGAAAATCCTGGTTTGAGCTGAATCTTTGACCTTTGTGTTTACCTCATGAATGATATGGGTCACTTGATAACTTAGGTATATGTATGGGCATATACCTGGGTAGTGGCTATCCATTCATTTCATAATCCTTGTGTTTCCTCATGATTGAGATGGGTTACTTGATAACTTAGGTATATGTATGGGCATATACCTAAGTAGAGGTTATCAGTTGAGATCTTCATTGTGGTTAACCTTGTTGGTTTAAGTGAGACCTTGAGGGTCTCAGGGTCCCTACTGAGTATCGTTATACTCACCCCTGCACGGGCTATGCCTGCACCTCGTTGTGTTGGTTGTAGACGACATGCAGTGCTGACGGAGGCCGAGTGTTCGAGGACTGGACGGTACCCGGAGGTGGACTACATAACGAGTCAGTACCAGGAGGTGGACTACACGACGAGTCAGTATCCGGAGGTGGACTTCGCAGCGAGATGACACACGGAGGAGGTTGATGGGAGAGAGCGTTGTGGAGGCTATCTGTACCTACCCTTCATGTAGGATTCGTGGTGGACGATCCAGGAGCTGCTCCATCTGTACCTACCCTTCAGGTAGGATCTGAGGAGGACGACCCAGGAGCCACTTCCGTCCCTCCAGCTGTTGTCTTTTTTTTCTGTTGTACTTGTTCAGTTGTAGTTTTACTTTCTTTTGGGTTTGTATTCTGACCCATTTACTTTCAGAACTTCCTTTTGTACTTATTGTTTTAATTATTCTTGTACTCTTTGGTGTTTTCTTACTTTTATAAAGGCAATTCCTTCCCAGTTATCGGGATTTACGCCTTTGGTGCTAGTCTCCAGCCCCTGGCCTATGGAAGGCGGGCTTGGGGTAGTCACGGCACGGGCCCCGAGGACGGGTACTGACTCGTCGTGTAGTCCACCTCCGGGCTTGGGGTAGTCCACCTCCGGATACTGAGTCATCGTGTAGTCCACCTCCGGGTACTGACTCGTCGTGTAGTCCGCCTCCGGGTACCGTCCAGTCCTCGAACACTCGGCCTCCATCAGCACTGCCTATCTTCTGCAACCAACACAACGAGGTGCGGGCATAGCCCGTGCAGGGGTGAGTATAACGATACTCATTAGGGACCCCGAGACCCTCAAGGTCTCACTAAAACCAACAAGGTTAACCACAAAGAAGATCTCAACAGATAACCTCTACTTAGGTATATGCCCATACATATACCTAAGTTATCAAGTAACCCATCTCAATCTTGAGGAAACACAAGCATTATGAAATCAACGGATAACCACTACCCAGGTATATGCCCATAGATATACCTAAGTTATGAAGTGACCCATCTCATTCATGAGGTAAACACAAAGGTCAAAGATTCAGCTCAAACCAGGATTTTCATTATCGAAACCGTAACTGCTGAAGAGCTCTGTCTCTGGAGTGTAAAGTGGTCCTGTCACGACTCCGAGGTACTGCTCACTAACCTAAGACTGCTGAGGTACTCCTCCTGTCGAGTACCGTGGGCCAGACACCCAAACACAGTAGTGCTTCCCGCTGGGGTATGCCACACAAACACACTAGTGCACACCCCCTAGTAGCCTGATGAGGTACTCTCCGGACGAGTACCATGGGTCTGCACTATCACACAGGTAGTGCTCTATCCGCCATGGGTCTGCACCCAAACAAAGTAGTTCTTCGTCCACTGGGATAGTCGACTCACTCCAAGTTGAGTCGGTCAAGAAGTCGTCAGGTCTCAGTCGGCTACACGGTCTCCGTACTCCGCAAGCTCGTCTCTGGGAGGTTCCGCTCCACGAGCTACAAGTCGATACTCCAAGTATCTCAAAGTCCCACGAAATAGTATCTCAAAGGACCGCCTCGTCATAGGGGTCTCAACGCAACAGATGACGCGTCAATCGGACACCCGGTCTGTGAGTTATTAGCCTTTTCGTCCCAGGGGCCCGGTTGGTTTCGTGAGTGAACCAATCCCGGCCGTATCTCAACTGTACCCCGAGCTCTCATAAGGTGTACTCATAGGGACCGTTTCTCAATGTGATCATCAACGTCGTTGACGGTTCTTCAAACGAACGTCCCATCTGAAAGATATCAGCTTTTCCGTTCCAGGGGCCCGGTTGGATTTCGGGTACAATCCAACCCGGCCACTATCCAACTGTATCCAAAACTCGGGAGAAGTATGCCAAAAGTTCCACCTCATCATGAGGAAATTAACGAGACAGATGGCGCGTGAATCGGACGCCCGGTCTGTGAGTTATTGGCTTTTTCGTTCTAGGGGCCCGGTTGGTTTCGTGAGCGAACCAACCCGACTGCACTCTGAAGGCATCCAAACCTCGAGTGGAGTAAGCCAAAACATCTGTCTCACTTAGAGGAAACCATCAAAGTCGACGGAACGTCAATCAGACGTCCGGAACTCTAGATATGAGCGTTTCCGCTCCGAGGGCCCGGTTGGTTTCGTGTACGAACCAACCCGGCCAAACCCAAAGTTATCCGAAACCTTGAGTGCGATATATCAAAACGACCGTCTTTATCCAAGGATCACATTGCCACTGACGGCGCGTCAATCGGAAGTCCGTAGATCATGTTACGGGCAAAAGACTGAAAACGGTCCGAAGACGGGGGGTCTGGGCTCGGCCCGACCCCCCCACCCCCCTCGGTCGGCCGAACCGGGTCGACCCGACCCGGTCCGACCTGGCTGGCCCATTCCGGTCCGGCCAGGGCGCGGCCTAGCTCGGCTCGGCCGAGCGGCCGAGCGCGGAAGCCGTGGGGGCGCACTGCCCCCGTGTGAGGAACCCGCGGCCCCGGTTGGGGCTGCCTTGCCAGCAGACGCGGCGGCCGGGCCGCGTCCCTCCACCGGTTCCACGCAGCCGCGGCTTCAGCCGCGGTGGGTTTTGCTGCCACCTCTGACCGCCGGTGCCGCCGCGTCAGCGTGGCGCGTCGGAGGGAGTTTCCGCGGGCCACCGGACGCGGTCCGGTGGTCCGTTTTGTGTGCGGTCTTCGCCAGTGATCCTACCGGGACCCGATCTTCACTGCGAGGCCCTAAAAATGTCTTCGCGGCCCTTTTCACCATCGATCGTCGATCCGCACTTCGACAGCAAACCGTGGGGTCTTCAAAATGCCTCTGCGGCCCCGACTCCGCCCGCGGTTCGCTCGGCTTCAACGGCGCGGCGCGACGACGCTGTGCTCCTTCGCCGCGTTCTTTCTCGTGTCCGCACAGTGTCGTTGCACTGTTCTGCCTTTGTTCGTGCTGCAATGATCTCAAACAAAAAGGGGGGAAGGAGGGTCGGCCATGTTCGTGCGGTCTGACCTTCCCCCGTTAGTATGATAACAGGCGGCCCAAAAAAAAGGAAGGAAGAAAGGCGACAAATGAGATCATGATCAAAAATAAAAAAAATCCCCCATAACTTCCTGCAACAGAAATTCACAACCCGCAAGGAAAACGTTCGCGGATCAAATAGGTAATAAGTTGATCCGTTTTCATTGTTTTCTTTAGAAAGAAAGAAAGAAAGAATGAAAGAATTTAAGGGAATAAAATTATTCTCAACATGATAATCCCCTACCTCGTCGAAGTCGTCGAGTGAGGGTTCGTCGCATATTTTCTCGTCGCGGAAGAAACGTCGTGGAAGGAGAGTCGTCGGCGTCACGTCTTCGATCTCCGGGGGTTTGGCATTCTTCTTTGGAGGTCAGAGCGTTCTTCTCGTTCTTCGCGTTCTTCGTCGAAGAATGAATAATTCTCTCTCTGCTCTCCCGAAGGATTAACACAACACAAACCCCCTGAACAAAAATAAAATAAGTCCTCAACTTATTTTATTATCAACTTAAGAATTGAAAAACAAAAGATAAGAAATGAACAATTAAATTCGAAGAATTAATTGTAAAACTTAACTGTCCAATTAAATTGGGGCATTTCTTAACCAGAAAAAAATGCACGGTTGACTTCGTTTAATAGGGGGGGCATGGGTGAGTTACTTAAGAAGAAAAGAAACGGTGGGGCTCATGTGGGACCCACCTCACAAATATCCTACCATGTGGGTAGGATATTTTGAATTGAACCCTATCTGCTTCAACCCAGCTTATGTAGCTTTAAAGTGGTCTTTAAGCGGCTTAAAGTGAAATAAAATAAAATTGTTGTACAACTTTATTTTATTTATTAACTTAAACCCCAAAAATTAAAAACCACTACCGAGAAAACGCAACTCCAAAAGAGGTGTTTCTAAGAAAGAACCAGCGCTGTGATTCCATTGGTTCCCTCGAAATTCGATTCCGAGCACCGGTTTGAATGTTAGAAAAACCCGCTCGTTCGTTCACTGAACGTACCCGAGCCAAACTTTGGAAGTTGATTCCGGGCACACCGGGCCTCGGAATCAGGCGCCGTTAGAAACTGCGTTCTTGTAAAATTCCAAAGAAAATTTAGGAAAAAATTGCCCTTCAAATTTCTGGGTCTTTACATTACTCCCACCTCAGGGCTTTACGTCCTCGTAAAGCTTTATCACAAACTAAGGTCACTAAAGCGGTAGAAATCACGCATCTGAGCCTTCCACTCCCATGTGCTCACCCGGTGGTTCCCGTACTACCAGAGAAAGTGCACCAGAGGATTCAATCGTCCCCATAGGATCCGCTCCTTTCGATCCTCGATCCCCACTGGAACCTCCATGAATGTCACTCCATCGCCATCGTCCAGCTCCTCAATGTTGATGATATGCGAAGGGTCGAGCACGTATCTCCTCAGTTGAGATACGTGGAAATCGTCGTGCACCTGGTGCAACTGAGGTGGATGGGCCAAGCGGTAAACCACCACACCTACCCAGCTCAGGACCTAAGAAGGTCCGCTGAACCTTGGAGATAACTTGCCGCTTTGGCCACATCTCCGCAAACCTCGTCGAGGTGAGACCCGTATAAGGACGTGATCGTCATCCTCGAACTGCAGAAGTCCCCAATTCCTGCTAGAACTGAAACTCAAAACAAATGCTTCCACGAGGGTATGGTTGACTGACTCAAGAGTGATCGGTCGCACCCTACTGTGCATGAGTTAATCCTGTACTGCTTGGGGTTTCCTTTCCACTGACCAAGGAAAACCCATCCCGACATCATGGTTAAACCACAACCTTTTTTCCTAATACCATCAATTTGTGTATGAACTGTGATTGCCCAGTCCATACTCAAACCAATGTCATAAGGCCTCAACACTGCCACCAAGAGATTCCAACCGAAACTCTCGCCTCGAGGATCAGACCACACCATCGGCGTAAGTGTGAGTATCAAGTCTCCACCCAAGGTATCTCCAGACGTGAGGGTCAAGTCCACGGCTTACCAGAAACTCTTGGTCTGGGACAAGATTTGTGAAAGCGAGGAATGATTCATATCGACGTCTGTTACTACAGCAGCTAGTAGTGGACATAGACTGTCCCTTTAATCATTTTTAGAGACATTGGGTCACACTCCTTGACCGCATGCTGCCGCATTCTTCCTCCGCCCTCCATCTCCCTAAGCTTGGCGGTGATAACTAAGGCGGGTGTTTGTAGCATGTTAAGAAGTACACCACCTCATGTTGCTCTCCTAGCTCTGCCTCGATGTCTGCCGCTTCGCAGACTCATCTCTATTTAAAGCTTCCTCTTCTTGAAACATTTAACACGCCCGAGTCTCTAAGACTGGCACCAGTTTCCTGTTTCTTACTGCACTGTGCAGTCTTCATCCGCTCCTGGATGAACTGCACCTCCTTTGCATACGATCTGGAAGAGCTGCTAAAATTTCTCCTTTGCCGAAAAGAGAAACCTGGTCTCATCCCCCCCTGGATTAACCACGCCCAATGCCTAATACAGTCAATCCTGACATGAAGGATGCATTCAGGCCATGGATGACGTCATAAGGCCTTGACGTAACTACTAAGAGATCAAACTGTCACTCTCGCCTCCAAGGGTCGAGTCACACTGTCGGCATCAGTGTGAGGTCACTGGGTCTCCTCTAGTAGGAATCTCGAAAGTGAGGGTCAAGTCAATAGTCTTAACCAGGACCACTCAGTATCAACCAAACAAAAAGGACAGGAAATCAAACATCACAAAGATAAGTGTCTTTTTACTATTGCATCTCATAGTACAAAGACACGAATACAACAGAAAAATGGAACTAGAAGTACAAAGGATGTATCTACTAGTTCCACTCCTGTCCACCTGCTCCAGGAGCTCTACTGACTTGTCCACTGCTCGGTTGTTGCTCAAGCACTCGCCGCTGCTTCTGCCTCGGTGGCTCCCCCAAAGCCTGCAGATCAACTGTATGAGGAGTCGGACAGTCACGTGCCAGATGACCCTTTCCACCACACGAGTAACATAGTCTGCTTCTGGCACGCCTGGATCTGACCCCACCCCGGGTGCCCCGCACCACCGGTCCTAAAACCTGAGATCGCCCAACTACTGGTCTGGTCCTCCTGGATCTCTGCACCATCTGTCTACTTCCCACAGATGACTCAGCTACTGATCAAAAAACAAGCGGCAAAGGCAGCAGCTCCTGAACACGCTCGGGGTGTAGAGCTACTGGCACAAACTCCACCCTAAAGAAGGTCTCGAAGTCTTCCAATTTGAAGGCCATCCCATCGCAAAACTGGAACAAGTGGCTCCACCACCTGCCTACTGCTGCCTAAAGAAGGCTGGTAGAAAAGATCACCATGAAGTCTGTCGGCGTCCCCACTAGCCTGAATACTCTCACTACAGCCTCCAGCCAATCCTCAGCCGCCTGCGGGTCCGTCTCTCCCCGGAACCTGGGTGGCATTTGGTGCTGGAACTCGTGAAGCGCACTCAAGTGGCGTGCATCAGCTACTGATGGGGTTGGTGGCATCGGTGGCCCAACGTATGGTAGTACCGCCGGTGCCTCCGCTGGTGCCTCAACTGCAAGAGGGCCCTGTACCGAAGCCTCGTCGCTCGACAGGCTATCAGTACGCACATCCCTCTGGGCTCTAGCTGGTCGTCTGAGAAAAGGCATCCTAAAAGAAACAATGTGACACGGTCAAACGACTATACCTGGTGAGCTGACCTGGTTTGAGGTGACATTTAAAAACTTCTGGAAACACACACGCAATCAGTGTTTTCGTGCACAAAGTCGGAAATCAGTTTTCAGGGTCCTGGTGTATGGATACGTCGGCCGCCCACACCAACACGGGACTCCCTGATCTGAAGACCACACTCGGTACCCTTAACACTATTGCTTCACAGAAAGAAAAATATCAGAGTTATAAGTTCTGCGGTAGAACTGACTCCTCTGATACCAATTGTGACAACCGGTCCCAGTGACAGCACTGTCACCCCGCTTTAATATGGCTGTCGGGTCCTGGCCTACCAGGTACCACCAGTTGCCCCTGCAGACATGTGGGGCCCACCCTAGGGTCCACCCATGTGCCTGAACGGGTTATCTGTCTAATGATAGTCCCCATAGGCCAACACTTGTCCTTTCCAGTGTTCTTTGTCCTCACTCACAGACATCCTGGGGAACTTCCCAGAAAGTCACCCATCCTGATCACTACTCCAAGCCAAGCACGCTTAACTGTGGAGTTCTAATCAGACAGGCTCCCGAAAAGGAAGGTGAACCTTGTTGACATGAGTCATATCATTTAGTCATTTAACCCTTTATCATTTGGGGATGTTACATATGCGGACCATCCTCATGGTCACTCACTGAAAAA
The DNA here is from genome assembly GCA_963277665.1 of Viscum album. Classification (NCBI taxonomy): domain Eukaryota; kingdom Viridiplantae; phylum Streptophyta; class Magnoliopsida; order Santalales; family Viscaceae; genus Viscum; species Viscum album. Next base: position 723,807,532 of record OY728122.1, on the reverse strand, counting down.
GATTAGTAGCTAAGATAAACATCTTTTGTACTCACTGATGCACCGGGTCATCAGTGAGGCAAGTGATATACACCTATGAATTTTGGGAATATAAGTTTATACAATCAAACATTAGGGGGCCACCAGATATGTCACTTGAAAAATCGTAAACAGAGGCCACCTATGAGTGAAATCCCCTAAACCAACACTAAATCTAAATGATATAACTGATCTATAAAAACATCTGAGAGGAAAGATCAAGGTTTGGACATGAGGAATATAAACCACATATGGAGTGAATTTAGGGAGGATGTGGTGGAATCCCATAAATGTAACACCCCAAGCTTCCATGATACGCTTCTCTTTCAATAATGCAATAGCTTGCATTGTACGCAAGTTCGAGATTCTAACACACCGCGACCAATCAAAATAGCCATTATGAATAGTAATACCCACTTTTTGAAAATATATATATTTTATATTTCAAAATGGACTTCATTTTTGGATTCGGAATATCAAAATTATCCTATGATAAATTTTTGGTATTTTTCTGAGAACTTCCAATTTTTTATGAATAGTGAAAAATACTTAAAAACAACTTTTTAAATCAAAATAATTTATAGTGATAAATTATACTATTGAGTGGTTTTAAAGTTTAATTAGAATATATTTTTACCATTTTATCCAATGGTGGTCATTAAAATTAATTTCACTTTGAAATTAGACATAAACAATTGTCAATCTTTTGATATATATTGTTTCTTAAAAATACGCTATTTGTTGTGACAACGGGAATTAATTATAAAATTAATTAATGAAACTTATATGTTTGGAATTTTGTAAAATAGGCATCATTTTTGAATTTGTAATATCAATTATATCTTAGGGTGAAATTTTGGCATTGTTCTGAAAAACTTCAATTTTTGATGAATAGTGAAACCACTAAGTGCTTGTTAAAAAACTGATTTTTCGTTTAAATGAAACATTACCACTTCCGTGTTTTGATTTTCAAAAATCCGACATACATAGTTTTCATTAGGAAGTAAAATGTTGTTCAATGGGATAAAAATAATTTTTTGGTGAATAGTAACTTTTATGTTTAATTAATCGCGATTAAAGGTAATTAGTGAAATTTAAGGTAAAATTGATATTATAAAAATATGAAAATAACCTTAAACTTGTCCTACCCCTATTGTATGCGTCATGGACGACCATGAAAATCCATGGGTCAACTTGGGGACCCCATGGAGCTACTTTGGTAGGAAAAGGACATTAAAATCTTCTTATTTAATGTTAAAATAATAATGTCAGAAACATGAGTTGTTTTATTAAAACAATTTTTAAATGGGGTTATACAAGTCATATTTTTTACTATAAATATTCATTAGAAAGATAAAAATATTTCCTACATCATGATATCTTTTTTATAATTTTTAGACATTATATATATTAAATTTTTTATGACACCATGATGATGCAACGATTACCTCATTAATTAATGATTTAAATAAAATGAAAAGATAATGTGAAATATAAGACATAAAACTTTCAAAAACCACTTGGATGAGTATATTTCGAACCCTTATCACCTTATCCTAGAACTATATAAGTGTGGGACATTTAAAATACGAAAATAATTATATAATAAAGTATCATTTCATTACTTTCAAAGAGTGCCCCTCCTCTCCTCTTATAAAAGGCCCCCACCACTACCACCTTATTCACACATTAAAATCCATTTGTCTCAGCCAACCTCCACCCAAATACTCTCCCAAAATTTCTCTCTTACTCTTAGAAGCCTCACTTTGGGCATAATTCTTTCCAAGTAAGCCTTTGGCTCAAATCAAAAATAGTTACCCGATTTTATGGTAATGTCTTCTCTAATGTTGTTTTGTTTTATTTTACTTCTCCAACCCCCTAAACTATTTTTATTATTTTATTTTGTAAAAACACCAGTAACTTCAATATACTATGATTTGTTTATGAGAAGGATTTTATTTACACTTACACACACCTACATCTAATGGTTAAAGAACATACCGTTTCTATAGATGGCGAATTTCTGCCTCACGAAACAATGATTGTTCAACACTCATATAACACCTATCATGGTGGCCATTATAATGACACTATTTTAATATATTATATATATTATTTTTTTTCCTTATGATTCTTTATTTTTCATTTATGGAAAACCATTACGATTTCCATTATGGGTAAAAGCGATAATTTCATTTTAGGAAGTGCGGACTACCGCCCCCTCAAAGTGATTTGAATCATTAATGCCATATGTGGGATTTATAAAGGATGGAGTAAATGTTATTATACATTATATTATACTGTATTAATATTATACCTTTATATAATTATATCCTAATTCCATTAAATATGAAATAGAAATTAATGTAGCGTTCATGCGTACGTACGGCTTACCGTCTCCATGAACGGTGCATTTTATTTCTTACCTATAAATGTTATGTAATATTAAAAATGCATGTATATACTGGATAAAATGATATATATGATATCTACATCATTAATATAATTCTGGATATAATGGATATTTTAAAACATGAACAACTAGTAATTATAAGAAGTTTATTTTTGACTCAAGTACCAAAGATCGAAAAAACCATCATTATTAACTTAAATAATTACATAATGTTCATAACATGGTAATAAGTGATATAATAGGAATAATGAACATGAAAAAGGTTCTTAAAAAGAATAAATTAACTCTAGTTTATTAACCATGAGTTTAAAGAATGGTCGAGTCAAGTCGGACACGAGGTAAGAGAACTTCTTAACCCAATTTCCATTCTTTGGGTTAATCTCCTACTTTCGAATTATGTCATGATATTATTATGTCCTATCTTGTATTTATACTTTCTTTATGTCTACGTATAGTGAATACACATAATAGATTTATTTTATTTAAAAAAATGATATTTTTAAGGGAACTTCTTAACCCAATTTCCATTCTTTTGGTTAATCTCATACTTTCTAATTGTGTCATGATATTATTATGTATTATCTTGTATTTATAGTTTATTTATGTTTACATATGGTGAATACACATAATATATCTTTTTCATTTAAAAAATGATATTTTTAAGAGACTTCATCTCAATCTCCATTCATTGAGGGATATTTTGTTTTATCCAAAAATTTCTTTTATACGGTGTATAAACCCCTTTGACATTTACTTTTATTCAAAAGGAATCTTTTTATATGAAGAGTTTTACTAAATGACAAAAAGGAATGTTTTTCTTGTTGTACGTATGCGGTGACAACAACTTCTCTGCCGCTGTGACCATTATTTGAGTTTCGGCTTCCTTAACAAGCCATAACTTTTTTTAAATTGAAAAATAAATACAATGTTTTAATTTTATTTTATTTTGGTATTGAAAATGGGTTTGAAAGTGTTTTTATTATATCAATGTGTTTTATTGATATCTTGTGATTGAAATGTGGAAATGTTATGTTTCCTTTATGCATGTTTTAGGTTATACGATTATGTTATGGTTTATGATATGTTTAAGCCTATTCATATGAGGAATTCATTGGACTTAATAAGTGACGGGTGGAGCCCGCTATAGCTTCTCGATGCATCGGCAGGTCTCATGAGACAAACTAGTGTCTTGGAACGAGGCCTTGACAAAATCTTATTTGTGGTCTTGGCACGAGGCCTTAGCTATGTCTTTATGATAGTCTATCATTATGCATTCCATCATTATGAAAGTTGTTATTGATATTGCATGTGATTATTCGACTAGTAGAATATCCTTGTGAATAAGTAAATGGCATTATTTCATTTTACTTTTGCCATATTATGATAAAGTTCAAGTTTAAAAGGCTTTCGTTTTAGTTATACATTGCCTTAAATGTTAATGTTTATTTATTAAAGTTTCTGCTATATTTTTATCCTTTCTGAGCATCTGAGCTCACCCCTTTCAATGTTTTAATTTTTCCAGGATGTGAAGAAGTATTTTAGGAATGACCTGCAGGGATAGTCTGAAGGGGATATGAGTGTGGAAAATGGAGACTATGTTATTGTGATTTTTCACTTTATGATGCAATGTAAGACTTATTAATGCATCTAGTGTTTCCAAGACTACTAAACCAATCGGTCTTTCGAGACTTGATATTTTGTGATCATGCCAATGTTACGCAATAAGGCACTGAATCTGGGTAACTGGGGTCGGGGCATTACAGTTGGTATCAGAGGCAGTTTAGTACTAACTTTGGATGCTAGATTTAGACAAACTCTGATTAGAGCACATAGCCCTAAGATAGAAATTGAGGATTAGTATATAAGAACTTCCTAGAATTTTGGTATTATAGAGATTTTGTGAGTTTTCCGAGCAATACATCCCTGTATGGATATGAGCAGGAAGAGGCAGCTCTGGCACAGATGTACCTAGGGGTAAACCCGAAAACACTACTTTGAGCTAGACTCGAACAGGAACTGGTGCACGACAATGGGCCATGCTGCACTCTTGGTTACGACACTCCCGAGGGATATGTTTAAGATAATTCTCATTTTTTTACAAACCATTATGAAGGGTTTATGAGTATACACTTCCTCAAAGAAAACATTTTTTATGATTGTGGATTATATCCATAAACCTTTCAATTTACATTATGTATTTTACATGTTTGGAATTATTCATTACAAATCATAAACTACCCTAGTTTATGTAATTGTATAGAAATGGAACCCAGTAGAAGGAATGTGAACTCCATCAATATGTATGATCCAAAGAGTAAGAAGGATCATATATTTCACGGTATTAAGCCAACATTTAGAAGGGAAATAGTCTCCCATGTGTTCTCAACATATGAAGAAATATTATGATGTGTTAATAAGATAAGTAAATAATTCTCCGAGTCTTATGGATTTAAAGGGAAGAAAGATAAGAAAAGGATGGAAGAGAGAATGAAGGATAAAGGGACGAGGGAAAAGAATAATTTTCCAATATGAGATAACAGTGGGAAGAAACACCTTGGAACTTGCCTGAAGGGAATGGGAGTTTGTTTTATGTGTGGAGAAAAAGGACACCAATTGCGTGACTGCAAGGGTAAGAAAATGGTTTCAAATGTACAATGCTTCATCTGCAAGGAGTGGGGACACTACTCAAACCAATGTCAAAATCATCAGAGTATGCCCGAAATGATGTTATTGGATAATAATCAAGTTATGATACTACCACAGATGAGGAGAAATTATTAGAGTTATTATGTTGTCATTAAAGAATTTTTTTCATTTGAGTTTTGTATCAATGATGTACTGGTTATAATAATTATGCAGTATATAAGGATTGTACTGCAGTACTATTTCATCAAGGACTTTAGATTGTGTGGAACCAAGAAAAGTGACTCCACAGCCGGATAAATTTTTGGAAAATATATGGTTGAGAGAAAGATAAACCATAATATGGTTCTGATACCAAGATAGTAATTTTAGAATAATACATGATTGATTTGGATAAATTATATTGGATATTCTTAAAATAGATTAATTATTTGAATACATTTTTGGATAGAAGGAGTATATCTAGTATTCTATAAGGAATAAGGGATCATGAATGTAATAAATAAGGATTTATGGTAATTCCAGATGTTGCAGTGTTTTAAAATAATACATGATAAAGGTGTTCACATGTTGTTACACGGAAAAAAAGATCTTCATTATGTTTACCTTCCTTATAAAATTTGGACTGTGAGTTAGACAAAAGTATTTTGGATAACTATAAAGGCTGGAATGGATTATCTTGAACCTTGGATAGTATTTTTTAAGGTTAAAACATTTCTGAATATTATTTTTGGAATATTATAATAATATATTTTTAGGAAAAGGACAACCTATAGGTCGGGGGATAACCTGTTGCGTCAGACAAAGCTGTAGGAATCAAACCCACAACCATCGTGCGACAAGCCTTTATTACCTACCACTAGCCTACAAGAAGTCCCTGGTTATTACAAAATAGTTTTCCTAATCTAAATGGTATGTGTTAATATTTTGAACCTTGTACAATTAGGATAAATATAATATTTTTGAGTTCTATTATCCTTTTGAGTGAAAGATGAGTTTGTGGTCGAAATTATATGAAGGATGAAACTCTACTTGTCATGCATAAATATATATATACCTATCTCTTATTCTATGAATAAATTAATTCTTAAAATTTAGTAAAGGAATATTAAAACAAAAAATGTGTTATCCTAATACCTTATGTCTTGTTGAACTTATAATATTGAAGGCTTCGAGGCCCTCAATTTTACACTTGTTTTGTGATTGATGACCTCAATCACTCCCTACAAATATTTACGTTTTTCCTCCAATTATATGTCTATAATTTCCACCAATGTTCTTCTTATAGAGATCATAATTTGGTGGTGACTTTTTCATTTCTCTTTCCCTCTTATTAAGGCAAAATTTTATTAACCTTATTTCCGATGTGGGTTTTCCACAAAGGTATTTTCTATTTTCAACCTTTTATTTTCAATGATAAATTTCAAATTGCGAGGATGCAATTTATTGAAGGAGGGGAGAATGTAACACCCTAAGATTCCATGATACGCTTCTCTTTCAATAATGCAATAGCTTGCATTGTACGCAAGTTCGAGATTCAAACACACCACGACCAATCAAAATAGCCATTATGAATAGTAATACTCACATTTTGAAATTATATATATTTTATATTTCAAAATGGACTTCATTTTTGGATTTAGTATATCGAAATTAGCCTATGATGAATTTTTGGTATTTTTCTGAGAACTTCGAATTATTTATGAATAGTGAAAAATACTTAAAAACAACTTTTTAAATAAAAATAATTTATAGTTATAAATTATACTATTGAGTGGTTTTAAGGTGTAATTAGAATATATTTTTACCATTTTATCCAATGGTGGTCATTAGAATTAATTTCACTTTGAAATTAGACATAAACAATTGTCAATCTTTTGATATATATTATTTCTTAAAAACACGTTATTTGTTGTGACAGCGGGAATTAATTATAAAATTAATTAATGAAACATATATGTTTGTAATTTTCTAAAATAGATATCATTTTTGAATTCGGAATATCAATTATACCTTAGGGTCAAATTTTGGCATTGTTCTGAAAAACATCAATTTTTGATGAATAGTGAAACCACTAAATGGTAGTTAAAACACTAATTTTTCATTTAAATGAAACATTACCACTTTTGTGTTTTGATTTTCAAAAATTTGACATACATGGTTTTCATTAGGAATTAAAATGTGGTTCAATGGGATAAAAATAATTTTTTGGTGAATAGTAACTTTTAAGTTTAATTAATCACGATTAAAGGTAATTAGTGAAATTTAAGGTAAAAATGATATTATAAAAATATGAAAATTCCCTTACACTTGTCCTACCCATATTGGATGAGTAATGGACGACCAAGACAGTCCAGGGGTCAACTTGGGGGCCCCATGGAGCCACTTTGGTAGTAAAATGACATTAAAAACTTTTTATTTATTGTTAAAATAAAAATGTCACAAACATGAGTTGTTTAACTAAAAAAAATTAAATGGGGTTATAAGAGTCATATTTTTTACTATAAGTATTCATTATAATTCTAAAAATATTTCCTACATCATGATATTTTTTTATAATTTTTAGAAATTAAATATATTACATTTTTTATGACACCATGATGATTCAACGATTACCTCATTAATTAGCGATTTAAATAAAATGAAAAGATAATGTAATATCTAAGACTTAAACTTGTCAAAAACCTATTGGATGAGTATATTTAGAACCCTTATCACCTTATCCTAGAACTATATATGTTTGGTACTTTTAAAATACGAAACTCATTATATAATAAAGTAACATTTCATTACTTTCCAAGAGTGCCCCTCCTCTCCTCTTATAAAAGGCCCCCACCACTACCACCTTATTCACACATTCAAAGACATTTGGATAAGCCAACCTCTGCCCAAATACTCTCCCAACTTCCCTCTATTACTCCTAGAATCCTCACTTTGGGCATAATTATTTCCAAGGAAGCCTTTGGCTCATATCAAAAAGAGTTACCCGATTTTAAGATAATGTCTTCTCTAATGTTGTTTTGTTTTATTTTGCTTCTCCAACCCCCTAAACTATTTTTATTATATTCATTTGTAAAAACAAAAGTATCTTCAATATACTATGATGTTTTTATAATAATTATTTTATTTACACTTACACACACCTACATCTAATGGTTAAAGAACATATTGTTTCTGTGGATGGAGAATTTCTGCCTCACGAAACGATGATTGTTCAACACTCATATAACAACGATCATGGTGGCCATTATGATGACAATATTTTTATATATGATATATATTATGTTTTTGTTTTCCTTATGATTCTGTATTTTTCATTTATGGAAAACCATTACGATTTCCATTATGGGTAAATGCGATAATTTCATTTTAGGAAGTGCAGACTACCGCCCCCTCAAAGTTATTTGAATCATTAATGACATATGTGGGATGTATAAAGGATGGATTAAATGGTATTATACATTATATTATACTGGAAATATATTATACCTTTATATAATTATAACCTCATTCCATTAAATACGAAATAGAAATGAAAGTAGCGTTTATGCGTACGTACGGCTTACTGTCTCCATGAACGGTGCATTTCATTTCATACCTCTAAATGTTATGTAATATTATAATTTCATGTATATACTGGATATATATGATATATATTATATATAAATCATGAATATAATTCTGGATATAAGGGATATTTTACCACATGAACAACTTTTAATTATAAGAAGTTTATTTTTGACTCAAGTACCAAAGATCGACAAAACGACCGTTATTAACTTAAATAATTACATAATGTTCATAACATGGTAATAAGTGATAAAAGAGGAATAATGAACTTGAAAAATGTTCTTAAGAAAGTATAAATTAACTCTAGTTTATTATCCAAGAGGTTAAATAACATTCGAGTCAAGTCGGACACGAGTTAAGGGAACTTCTTAACCAAATTTCCATTCTTTGGGTTAATCTCCTACTTTCAAATTATGTCATGATATTATTATGTCCTATATTGTTTTTATAATTTATTTATGTGTAATAATAGTGAATACACATAATATATTTATTTTATTTAAAAAATGATATTTGTAAGGGAACTTCTTAACCCAATTTCCATTCTTTGGGTTAATCTCCTACTTTCAAATTATGTCATGATATTATTATTTCTTATCTTGTATTTATAGTTACTTTATGTGTACATATGGTGAATACACATAATATATCTTTTTAATTTAAAAAATGATCCTTTTAAGAGTCTTCATCTAAATCTCCATTCATTGAGGCATATTTTGTTTTATACACAAATTTATTTTATACGGTGTATAAACCCCTTTGAAATTTACGTTTATTCAAAATGAATCTTTTTATAAGAATAATTTTACTAAATGAAAAAAAGGAATGTTTTTCTTGTTGTATGTATGCGGCGACAACGACTTCTCCGACGCCATTACCATTATTTGAGTTTAGGCTTCCTTAACAAGCCATAACTTTTATTAATTTAAAAATAAATACCAAGTTTTAATTTTCTTTTATTTTGGTATTGAAAATGGTTTTGAAATTGTTTTTATTATATCAATGTGTTGTATTGATATCCTGTGATTGAAATGTGGAAGTGTTATGTTTCCTTTATGCATGTTTTATGTGATACGATTATGTTATGGTTTATGATATGTTTAACCCTATTCATATGAAGAATTCATTGGACTTCATAAGTGATGGGTGGAGCCCGCTATAGCTCCTCGATGCATGGGCAGGTCTAATGAGACAAACTAGTGTCTTGGCACGAGGCCTTGACAAAATATTATTTGTGGTCTTGGCACGAGGCCTTGGCTCCTTGATTATGATAGTCTGGAATTATGCATTCCATTATTATGAAAGTGGTTATTGATATTGCATGTGATTATTCGACCAGTAGAATATCCCTATTAATAAGTAAATGGAATTATTTCATTTTACTTTTTCCTTATTATGCTAAATTTCACGTTTAAAAGGCTTTTCTTTTAGTTATTCTTTGCATTAAATGTTAATGTTTATTTATGAAAGATTCCGCTATAGTTTTATCCTTTCTGAGCATCTAAGATCACCCCATTCAATGTTTTAATTTTTCCAGGATGTGAAGAAGTATTTTCGGAATGACAAGTAGGGATAGTATGAAGGGGATATGAGTGTGGAAAAAAGAGGCTATGTTACTGTGATTTTTCACTTTATGATGTAATGTAAGACTTATGAATGTATCTAGTGTTTCAAAGACTACTAAACTAATCGGTGTTTCGAGACCTGATCTTTTGTGATCATGCCAATGTTACACAATAAGGCACCGACTCTGGGTAACTGGGGTCAGGGCGTTATAAGAAGAACCACAACAAAGATAAAAATAGATTCCAAAATAACACTAAAAAACAAGAGAGGTCCATCAAGGAATATAAAGCATCAGATAAAATAAAAAGGAGGGGGAAAATAATTTCTCCAGGGGATGGAAATGAAGGAACATTAGAGAGTGAAAGGGAGAGATCCTTTATAGAATTACTACATGATTAGATCAAATATATATTACTATTATACATACAAAATTTTAAAATTTACCCCATTTATGAGATTCCTATGTTGAAGACATGGTGAATATTGTCGTAAATGATATATTTAAACTGTGTAGTGCTCCATCTTCTATTTCCCCATAAAAACCGAAAAGGTCCTCCTTCATATTTAGTAAGGAGTTTAAAATACCCATAGAACTACAGTTTATATTTTTTAAAACCTATAATAAAAAAATAAATTCTTATTTGAGATAACAATATAGGTCCTATAATATATACTTGTATGATAATAGTTTTATTTTTGGTAATCATTGGAGTAAAATATATTATTAATAGAGTTATAATATGATAATAATTTGAAATATTATCACTAAATGAACATACTGAAATTATATATGGGAGGTCATGTTAATATCCATTTTTAGTGGTATTTGAGATTTTTTTTACAACCATAATTGGTATATGAAACTACAAATTTAAATCACTTATTTAAAAGATAAATAGTGTCTTTATGGAAAATACAATAATATTACAATTAATTTTATAAAGCTCTACTATAATTTATTATATTAAATCTACTTTTCTTTTCAATGTTATTATGGATGAGACATTGATTTCTTTGAATGAAAGGGAAATTGATAGTTCTCTTTGTGTGAAAACTTGATACCATATATCCTATAGGCCAGTTTTATATCATATAAAATATCAAACATGGTATGAATATATATTTATATATATAATGTTTTCTATAGCTCACAACTAAGAAAATAGGATCTCCGTTTTTCTTATATAATCAGTTTATAAGTAATCAATATTTAACAAACAACATACTTTATAGAGAAGAAAGTTTTTATTGTTTATTGAAAAGAGAATGTGTTTTGATTCATGACCATTCCATTAGTGTTTGTTTTATGGAAGTACAACCAAATTTAATAAGAAACCTGAAAAGATGATCTCTTATAATGGTTGACCATCCATTTTTCCCTTTTTTATTAATTTTAATGACAAATATATATTTTTATTTAATAACATATTTTACTGGTGAATTTATTTTCTATATGTATATTTCTTATGTGTAATAATATTTTACAAATAAATATTTATTTACTATATTTTAAAATTATAATTATATGGTTTATATGATCCATTAAAATAATAAAATCTTTTTATATCAAATAGGCATTAGAATATTTCTAATATATTCATACATCATACCATATTTTTAATAAAAATACATTGATTAAGGTAATATAGTTCTTAATTGTTAAAATAAACTCTGAATAGTTTTTTTAACACTCCATAACATTTTATAGAATCTAGATATAAATGTACATTTTTAATCCCTCATGATGAGCCTGATTTTGGGTTTCAATTTCTTAATTGGGTTGGGGTCCTATAAGATATTTTGGAATAATAATTAAGTAAGCAGTTCGCAAAAATGTTTGAAATATTTAGTATTATTTTTTATTTTAATTTTCTGCATTTTTTATCAATATTTAATAACATGAACATATTTCCAAAAAATTTCCAAAAAAATACCCATTATTTTAAATTTTTATAAATTTATTAATATAATATATAATATTTACTGAATTATCGTATATAAATTCTCATTGAATAGATACACCAACAATTGGATCATCTTCAATACATGTATTGTGATAGCTCTAAAACAAAAATGATGCATTATACATGACGCAGGCAGGTGATGACACAAGTATGATGCAAGTCTGGTAAAGAAGGCATCATGATGATCGAATGATGCTGCACCAGACCTTATTTCTAGTTTATGCGTCTTTGGACTATGTATTGGGCCTCATTCCCATTGCGCCTTTGGGGAATGTACTGAATAAATAAAGGCTTGATTGGAGGGATATCTATTGGGGGGATGTGACCTACCTTTTTGGATTTTTTGTGTGGTTTGTGTGTGGGTTTAATGTTTTTATACCCCAAGAACATACCATTTATAATATAATAATGGAATGATTTGGAGAATCAAGATATTAGACATTGAAAAATTATCAAGCTTATGATTCCAAAAATATAGGTTTCTAATTACAAACATGTTAATTGTTAAGAAACATAATTAAAACATAATCATATATTTTAAGTCATTTATTATTTTATACAAACTTATAATTGATGGGAAGTAAAATAATCTTTATATAATATATTTCTAGGATTTGATGAATCAACCTAAAGTATGTTTTTTTATTAGACATGGTATTCATGTATTTTGATTAGATATAAGATTTTATTTTGATGGTAGTGTAATTAATTTAGTATCAATAATATAATTTTTTGTCATAATGTTTATGAATCTACCATCAAATTAAAATTGAAATCATTGTTCACATTTATAGTGGCCGACCACCTTGTGAGCTGATATAAATCTGTTTCCATCACCACCTCTCACAGTTGGTAATAATGATTTTTTAATATATATATATATAAATGTTATTAAAAAATTATAATTATGTCATTATAATATATCATATATTTTCTTACCATTACATCCATTGAAAAATGATAATTTCATTTATATTCATATGTGTATTTCCTCCTCCAAGAAGTGATTTGATTCATTTTACATCATCATGTCACATGTAGTGTATATATAAGCTAATGAAAATAAATAATATTATATTTATGTAGTAATAGTATGTATAGAATGATAAAATAACACTTACCTTATTTCCCTCATATTCATTTTTAAATGGAAATGTTACCCTTGTATACATATGACTTATCGTCCCCATGATAGTAACATAATTTATTATTTCATAATAATTTTTCGCGGTTGGTTATAAAAGAATATTTAATGTATGAAAATGATATTTATTTTATGAAAATTATTCTTTAGATGATGAAATAATGTCCTTTTTTTCTATGATAGATATACAAAATTCATTTTGAAATTATGAACAAAATATCATCCAAGCACCCGATGTAGACTCAACGAATTATATAATTAAATATGTCATTCAAATAAATAAACTAAATGGTTTAATGAAATTTTATTAAACATAGAATAAGCTTCTATAGAATATAAATAATTGATAAAAGGTATTAAACTCTAGGTAAACAATATATGTGACACGTTGGTCTCATGGAAGTGGTCACTTTTCATTAAAAACATTATTTTAAATGATTGTAATATTTTTTTAAAATATTTTTATTCCATGTTTATATTCATAAAATTATTTTATTATTGTATTTATTTGGATATGTATTAATTATAATGGGAATGTTATGTCTCTTTTAACATTCCTTCAACGGTTTTCAAAATAAATCCTTTTATGTGGTTTATGTGAATCATTTTGAAAATTATGAAAACACTTATGTTTTATTTTAACTTAAACTACATAAATTCCGTTTTCCAATATAATAAAAATTATTTTATATTTTTCATCCTTTATAAGATTCCCTGGTGTTCAAAGAAAAAATAATTCTTCCCATTATTATAGATATTTTCAAAATGGGGTTTTAATGTAATTCATATTTCTATATTTAAAAATGTTTTATCGATTTGTTCTCTAAAATCATGAGTTTTTTAAGATAAATACTTTTTATGATAACATACATGATAAACAACACTATGTATAAATGAATAATGAATTATTATTATGTGACTGTTATAACCTAGATGTTAAATTGTAAAGAATGAAAATAGTTAATCATATTATAAAATATCTTATAGTCATAAAAATTTTAATGTATTTATTATTATTTTTTAAATAAGAAATAGATTTTTAGTAATTTTATTTTATTCATAAAAATATATTTTCTTGAAAAATGGATTTCTTTTTTATAGGATACTATTATAATTAAATTTCTTATTTTTTTAAAAATTTATTATATAAAATAAATCTTATTTTTGAATTATCAATTTCAATTATGTCATAGGATTTATTTTTGTTATTTTTCTGAAAAGATTTATTTTTCGATGAATAGTGGAAACTATCGTTGTTTATTAAAAATTGTATAGTTTTATGTATTTATGGAGTGAAATTACATTTTGGATTTGTTTTAAAATATAATTTTTCCATTTTTATTCTGAAAAATTTCTAATTAAATTTATTGAAATGGATTTTATAATTGAATTTAGTATAAAAATATATTATATTTTTAAAGGTCATTGTTCTGAGAAGAGATTTTTAGTTGTGTATTTTCAGTTTGACATTAAATGGAATTCTGTAATTTATGTGTTCAAAATTTCGAAAAATGGATTTTATATTTTTAATTAGTGGGTCTAAATTTATAAAATAGGACCCTTTTATTTTTGGTAAAGCTCAATAGAAAATTTTGTATTTTTTTCTTCCACAGTAAAGGGTAAATCCAATAATTAATGTTAAAAATAAAATGAAAAGGATTATAAAATGTCAATAACACTTACCTTATGTTTATCATAAGATGAAAATTCATCCATAATCACCCAATTTATGTTAATGGTGATTTTTGTTTCATTTTGGAAAGATTATTTTCATTGGAATATTTTATTTAATGAAAAGAAAAACTTTCATGCTCTAGATTTTAAAAAATATAATATTTCTATCAAAGGTATTATAAGAGGATATGTTCTATTATAAATAATTGTGTGGAATATAAAGGATTTTTCTTAATAATAATATTTTTTTAAAATTTTATTAATGAAATAGTTACCTTAAATGCATACAGAACAGAAGTGTAGTAATTATTCAATTAATTGAAAAAGAAATTATGTGATATTAAAAATATTAAATAATTTTTTTTGATAATAATAAAGACATCCATGAAATATAGAGATTAAAGTTACATTTTATTGAAAAAATAAAATAATTGGTTAAAATTTTACTTGTTTTCTTGACGTTATTATAGTAAATGTGAGAAATTGTTCTAAAAATGGACCTTAATTGTATATTATAATAAATAATAATTAAATAAATTAGATAAAATTCCCAAAAATATTAGATTCAGACATGTTATTTATTTCTAGCCATCTTAGTTTTGGGAAATGTATAAAAAAATGATTAATAGATTGTTAACATTATATATATTATGTGATCCATTATAATTAAATTCAATTATTTAGGCATGGGAACTTCTTATTGAATACTCACTTTTAGGTGAAAGATGATGAGTTTGTGGTGGAAATTAATTAATAGATGAAATTATTATTGAATAATAAGTATAATTAATTATGATTTTATTATTATAAAAATGTAATTACTCAACTATAAGAAAATGTTATATAAGGAAAATGTTATCTGATTAATTTTCACATCGAGAAATGAAAAAAAAATTAACCAGTCATATATTTATTGGTTTGTGTTGGTTAAATTTCCCATGTCCATGATCTATATCACTATATATAATTCCTTAAAAGATATGTTTTTCTTTCATATACTTGTTTTCACTTAACACAAATTCTCTCCTTCATTAAAACCCCATTTTTAATTATTCAAGATAACCTTCATAATTCCTTTTTTAGGTGGATGTTTAATTAACCTTTTTTATGATGTAGTAATTTTAAAAAATGTATTTTGAAAAGTAAAACCCTTGGTTTTATATTATGAGATAAAATTGAGAGGGCACAATTTTCTAGGCGGGGGGGGGGGGATTATTTAAAGTCCGAATAATTTTTTAAAGGAAATACTTTGTTTCATAGTGTACAAGATAAATAACACTAAACTTAATTGAACAATGAGTTATTATTATGTGATCGTTATAACCAAGCTACAAAATTTGTGGAAATGAAAAATATTAAACACATTATGAATTATTCAATGGTTTTACTCATTTAAAATATATTTATTAATGGATTGTAAATATAGAATCAATTTTTAGTAAATACATTTTATTATTTTAAAATAAATTTTCTTCTTAAATGGATTTTCTAGATTTTTAAGAGTGAATATTATATTTTTTTAATAATTTGAAAAATATATTTTTTAAAAATTAATTTCATTTTCTGAGTAAAAAATTCAATCATATTCTGTGAATAATTTTTGAGATCTTTATGAAAATATTGAATTTTTAATGAAAAGTGAAAGGTAATGATTCTAATTAAAAATTGTGTTTTAATATTAAGTTTTTACAAAGTAAAATTAAAATTTATAATATTAATAAAATATAATTAGTTTGTTTTTGTTTTAATATAATCTATTTTTTAAATAGACTGTATAATTTAATTTAGTATAAAAATATTTTATAATAGAAAATGTCATTTTTCTGTAAAAAAATGTTTTTTGTCACCTTCTTCCCGTTTAATTTTAATTTCGATTTTGAATTTTTTATGTTTTAGTTTTTTAAAATTGGATTCCATATTTGGAATTATCAGGTACAATTTTGTAAATTTGCTTCTTTTATTTTGGGTTAATATGAATAGTGACATGATTTACATTTTACAAATATAATGGGTATGTTAGGTAATTCAAGTAAATAATTAAATGATAAAGATTATAAAATGACAATAAAATATGAATTAAGAGTTTTTTAATCAAATTTTCCAAATAATATTACAATATTTGTTAATATGGAATTTTATCCTTTTGGATGTGATTTTAAAATTTATAATATTTTATTTAAGGAATAGTAAAAAAATACACAATCTTGTTTTAATAAATATATTTTTTCAACATAGGGTTAAACAATCGATATGTTAGATTATAATATTAATTTAAAATCTAAAATATTTATCTTCATCATGGTAATAAATTTTAAATTATTATAATAGAAATAAATACCTTAAATTTATTCCCCACCCAAACAAAATGATTATTCAATTAAAAGAAAAAAAATAAATGATATTAAAAACATTAAAATAAAAATATTTATTGATAAATAATTTTATAAAATAATTCCATAGAAGAAAAATATATTTTTGAGATAGAATAAAATAATTTTTTAGAAGTTTACTTTTTTTGATGTTATTAGATTTAATGTAATGATTTATTCTAAAAATAGTTATTAATGATATATTAAAAAAATAATTCATTAAATGGTTTAAAATTAATAAAATTATTATAATCATCCAAGTTATTATTATATAATTTTTTCCATTTATGTACCATTTTTATAATTAAAACTAATATATTGATCTCTAAGGATTAAATAACATTATTATCATGGTTTTTGTAAAAGAGGTTATCAGGGGGTCAAATCCAAATGAAAAGGATAAAAAAGAAAAAACATGTAAATTTTTTATTTTATTATATTTTTTTGATATGTAACTTTCTAAAATTTAATTAAAATAATTTGGATCCCTATTAAATTGAATATTAATTTTTATTAAATTAAGGTATTGAAAAATTCAAAGAGTGAACCTCCTATCTAATATAAAAGGGCATCTATTCTTCCCTTTACATCACTATGAAAAAAACATTTAGATTAGCCTTGATATGACCAAATACCTTACAAGAATGTCCATAGCCTATTTCTAGAGGCATTACATAGGGAGGAAATTCATCCTTAGTGATCTTAATGTGTTATGGAAATAAGGTTTTTCGAAGAGGAGGAATCATTTTGAATTAAGTGTTTATATATTATTTCTTCATCAATATAACTAAAATATAACATAACCTTGATCATATAAGAAACCAGTATCTGAAATGTACTTAGGTTTTGATATGTTAATTTATTAACTTATATATATTTTATCTTCCATTAAATGGGAAACAAAACCATCGTTCTTTTGTACGGTAGACTACCACCACAAGAATCGATGTAATTCTTTTTCAATCATCGCCTCTCAAGGATTTTAATAATTATAGAATTAATAATTATATATTATATTAATGACATATTTATAATTGTAATATGATAATATATTAATATCTTATTATCTATTTATTAACGAGAAAAATAATAGTGTTGTTCATGTGCACGCGTGGACTACCACCTACATTGATTGATGTATTTAATTTTTCATCGCCACAGAAAATGGATGATATATATGAGCATATTTAATGTAATAATGTGATATTTATGATTTAATTTTAATTGTGTAATGATAACATAATACTTACCTTATTTCCATAATGATCATCAAAAAATGGAAATGTGACTCAAACATACGTATGACCTACCATCTCTATGATTATAACATAATTAATTTTTCAGAAAATTATTTAATTTTTGATTTAGTATTATTGATATATAAAAATGATAATTAGTTCATTATTATTGTCTAGATATAGTGTATTAATGACCACTTTGACCACAATTAACCTACCAAAGTCATTTTTAACATATGAGCTGAATATTCTCAAAATGCCTGACATAAATTTAATTAATTAAATATTTATATATAACATGGTATTAAATGAAATAGTTTAGTAATTATCTTAAAAATGGATCTCAAGAATGTATACAATGAAGATATTTTTGTTATTTAGGAAGATAAAAAATGTACATGACAAGTTGGACTTATGGTATGGGACTTCTATTTTAAAATCATCTTTTAAATTTTCCCATAAAACTATCATTTTCTTCCATACCCATATTTTAAAAAAATGTTTCAAAAATGTTTTTAATATTATCCTATAAATTGGTAAATTTATTCTTATCCATGTTTAAATTTTATAGAACCATTTTAAAGGAATATATATTTCATTTTCCTAATGAGGAACTTTGCTTTTTTTTTTCTGACAAATGTATGAATTATACGTTTTAAACTAATATGGAATTTGTAGATTTTCAATGAATAGTGGGTAATCATTTAATTGAATAATACAATATAATTTATAAATGTTTTTTATATAAATTTTTCCATTTTTTATATTAAATTAAGATATTAAATAAGTAAATTCAAAATGCAATGGTTATTTTCCAAAAGAATATTTTAATAGTGTAATGATGAAATTGAATGATTTCATGTTTTATGGTTCTTTGGAATTATGATGATTATTGGGGGATCTTCAAAAAATCCAGGATGGTTGTTAAATAATTTACCATATAAGGGTGGTTCTATAATAAACCATGGACAAGTGGGTCCATGATCGCCCTAAAATGCATTGGGTGTAGAAGCTGAATGCAAAGTTATTCAATTTTTATGATTTATATGGAATGTTATTGCAATTTAAAAAAATAATTTTATATATTATTTCTATGTTTTTTACTATAATTTTATGATTCTAAAGGTGTGGAAATTACATTATGTTTAAAAGTAATCATATTCTACTTTTTGATGTGTGAAAAGTATAACTTTGTGAATAAGATATTATGATTTTTGGTTGTTTTTAAAAAAAGTGTTTATGAATTTTTCATAGACTTCAATATTAATTATGAGGTCTTTTATGAAAAGTTTTTGGAAGATAATGGGATTTCATAGGAATGAAAATGTTTAATTTTATGCTAATGTGTATTTGGAAAAGGCATATTTTTATAAGTATTATGATTGAAATAATTTCTTTCATCTGTTTATGTACCTTTATGATATTTTTATGATTATCCCACATTTAAAAAAATCATAGTGTATATGGATGATTATGGAAAATGATGAGGTTATGAACAATTTTGTGAAGAAATGTCATGAAAAGAAAACTTTCTTCCATTTAAAATGTATTATTTGGTTGGAAAATGGATACTGAGTAGAAGTGTCCACTTTGTAATATGTGGGATTGTTATGTAAAAGATATAAACTATATCTTAAAAAATATAAACATAAATGATATTTGGGAACATAGGAAAGTTAATTATAGTTTAAATTAACCATAATATATAATGTTTAAGTATTATTAGTTGCATCTTACTATAATATTTTTATGCATATGATGGTGGAAATGCAATATTTAATTTGTTATGATTATGTTACGGTTCTTGAGAATTTTTTATGATGACAGGTGAGCCCGATACACCATATATTGATGGGTGAGAGTGATATATCACATGATAATGGGTGAACCTAATATATATCTACAATGATTTGGATAAAGGGTTACAATAAATAGGTTATAGGTTTATCCTAATATGTTTTTTAATTTACCGAGTAGGTTATTCCATTTTTAATGGTGATATGAAAATGACGCTCAGAGTTTATTATTTGATTTATCTACAATTTCTATGTATTTTCAAGGAAATATTAATATTTAACAAGGTAATATAATGGAAATATATTTAACATAAATTTTATTCTATTTCTTAATAGTGAAATGTAGAACTTTGTGTAAATGCTTTTATGCATTTATCATGCTTGTAAACAAATCATTATGGGTTTTATTTTTAAAATATTAGTTTTTATGAAATGTTTTATTAAAACCTTTGACAATTGAAGTTGATTTCTGGGGAACGAAATTATTTATTTTGAGCATAATTTTTTTACATAAAGGGAATATTTTCATAAAGTGTATTTAGAATAACAAGTTTAATTATTTTTTTATTTTTCCTTTATAGGGATTTTTATGGTCATGCAATATTTTTGAATGTGTTTATAGGGTTTTGAAGATGATTAAGCATAATGACGAGGTCAAGATGGATATTATGAAGATTTTTAATTAAAATAAATTTTTTTATATCTTAAAATTTTCATGTAATTAAAAAATGGATATTGAGTAGAAGTTTCAACTAAATTATATTATATTTTACTTTTTGAGGGTGATATCCAAATTATATAAAACAATAAACCTAAAATATATATTCTAATTCAGTAAAATTTAATATTATAAAAAGATAAAATTTACATATTGTTTAAGGTTGAGTTTTTTTGGTATTAGAGTAAAGGTTTATAGAATTTTTAATTTTAGGATAACGTAAGTAAAAAACCACAAGAGATTCAAAATTAAGGTTTACATGATTTTTCATTTGAATATTACAATGTTTCCTTACATAACATATGTATATTTGTAATGGTTTTCCATAGAGTAAAAGGAGAAACTGATTTTATATGGAACTAAGAGGAAAATACCCTATTAAATTATTAACCTAGAATTTTTGTAAAAGGAACTGAGATGTTTATTGAGTTTATGGATTGGTTTTAATAGGATATAAATGGTGGAATCATCAATTATAAAGATAAATTATATCTATAATAAAAGAACATTTCAGTAGTGGAGAATATATTGATCTAACTCACTTAAGAAATTTGAGGTATCTTCTAACCTAGTGGTAGGTGAGTGATATATTGTATTTATGTTAAAATATTATAAAGCATGGGTTCTTCATATATAGAGATAGCAACTATTAATATTTTCACTTTTCAAGGTGAAACTAATTAGTAGTGGTAAACGATTAATAATATCAGTGAAAGATAACATATTGATGCCTTGAAATAGGGTAAATTTTAGAATATTTACTTGATAAATAATTTCATAATGTTTTAGAATAATGATAGAAAATATAATCTTGGAATTGAGGAAAAATTATGACGATTCAATAGTTGTGTTTAAAGAAAACTTCATTTTATTGTCTTTTTATACACCAAAGTGATAATGTGATTTTAATATTATAATTAATCATTTTTAATCAATATTATAAACAATATTCCTAATGGCATTGGACTTTAATTAATGTAATATCATGATGCACTTTTTCTATTTGATATGAAGGTATAAATAGAGTTTTTTAAGGATTATGCAACATTTTAAAAAAAGAAGGAAAATAGTTCTAAGAGGAAGAAAAATGGGAATAATCCAACAATGTTATATAAATGTATGAAAATAATGTTTCTTGTTTATTATTGAAATGTTAAAAAGAATCATTGGTTGTTTCTAATGAAAAATTATAAGTGATAATATTGTGTATATTTGGGTATAATTCTCCTGATTGAAAATGAAAATATATTTGTATTGGTAAGTCTAATTTTGTTAGGAAATAAGTGAGGTGTTTTAAATGTAATGATATGGGTTATGTTATGAATTCATGAACAAACTAGAGAATAAATGATTGTAAATATAAATACTATAAAAAAGGTGTGGTGAAACACTTTACAACTACATTGGTAGGTTTATATCCATCAATGAATGTGGTAAGATGTACATTTCTATTATATTCATATTATGGTATTGTATTGTTTGTTTTGGTGTCTACAAATTCTATCTTTTATATGAAATTTACTTCTAAAATGAAAATATGACATCATTAAATTAATTTTGAACATTTGATGAAAAACATATGGGGAGTATTAAGGATACAATGTTTTAAAAATATATTTATTTTGTTATATGTGGAATAGATTTTCTAGAAATCCTTTTTATCTTTCCCATTTTAGAAACATATTTTATTTTTAGTATGGATTGGATATTAGTTTATCATTCTATGATATATTGTAGATCAGAAGAGGTTATTCTCCAAAAAAGAGTTTCTATTTATATAAAATAATGAATTCAAACAATTTAAAATATATCAAGAGGATGAAAAACTATAAAAAGATGGTAATGAAATTTATTTTATTTATAATTTTAAATATAATGGAACTACTCAGATTAATGATGTAAAAGTAGTAAAAGAATATATAGATATTTTCCCTGATGTGTTTATTGGTATAATTTATAACTAAAAAGTTAAATTTAATATCGACTTAGTGCATAATTATAATCCAATTTCATAATAACCTTATCAAATTGACTAAGTAGAACATCTAAAATTGAAAAGGTATTTACATGAATTTCTTTATTATGTTTTTATTCATCCCATTACATCATAGTGTGGTGATTTATTTTTATTATTTGAATTATAAATTTTTACTTGGAAATTTTAATTAAATATATATATTTGAATAACATTAATATTAATAATTAGTATATATTCTTCATATTGATGACATGTTTGATCATCTCTAGGGACCAGAATATTTTTCAAAGGTTCATCTAATGTCTCGGTACCCTCAGTTGAATGTTAGGGTGGATTTATTCCAAAAGATAGTGTTTTATAGAAGGTATGTTTGTTATGAGTTTTTGGTTATTCCCATTGGTTTAGTGAATGCTAAATCGAAATTCATAGATCACATGAATAGAGTTTCCAATGAGTATTTTGATAAATGTTTAATTATTTTTATTAATGATATTTTTCTTTATTAAAATAGATACGGGGATTGTGAATAATATATAAGGATAGTTATAAAAACAATAAAAATTATATGGAAAATTTAGTAAATGTGATTTTTGGTTACATTAGATTTCATTCTGTGGATATATCATAGATTAAGATGTAATAACTATAGTCACTACTAAAAATAAAGTGGTTTATTAATATCCAAGTCATATACATGTTACGTAGATTCATTGTTTTCGTGGATTACTATGATATTACTGATGTTTTATTAAAAACATTTTATTGTTATGTAGACCAAAACCCATTTAATAGTAGGATTAAGGTTTATCTGGATTAGGTAATGAGATGAATGTTTCCAAGAATTTATAATAATATTTTTGAATACTCTAGTTTGGGCCATTCTATCCAGTGATCTAGAATTTTCTATCCATTGTGATGATTCGTTAAAGGGATTGAGATGTGTCATAATGTAGAAAATTCATGTAACTGCTTATTATTCATAAAAATTAAAACCTCCTATAAAAAATTATCCAATACATGATATTGAAACAGAGGATTTAGTGTTTGCCTTTAAAATGTATAGATATCATTTATATTTAGTAAAGTTTTAAATATGTAATGATCATAAAATTATGATGTATATATTCACTTAGAAAGAGTTTAACATTAGATATATGGGATATATGGAAGTGATAATGAATTATAACTGCACAATTCATTACAATCATGGTAAATTAAATAGTGTAGCTGATTATTATTTTTCAAAATATAATGCTATATTAACCATGTTACATGTTGGAAAAATACCCTTTGGGAAATGATTTGATGAATGTTGGATTTGAAATTATTAATGTAAGAAATTCCACTTTTTTCTATAGTTATTAATAAAACCATCTTATTTAGTTATAATTAGGATGAATTAGAATGAATTCCATGAGTTATAGGAAAATGTATAATTGTATAAGGAAGGTGTGATTCTTGAATTTAATATTGAAAAATAATGTGTTTTGTGTTTCAAAATGTGTTTTGTGTTTCATGTGATCCCATTTTAATGAATGAAATCTTTAGTGAGGATCATATATTCCTATTTATAATTTATCTTGGTAGTATAAAAGTATATTTAGATATTCAGGAAGATTTATACTATGAATGAATAAAGAAATATGTTGTTGATTTTATTATTAAATGTTTGACTTGTTATGAGTTTTAAAGAAAAAGAAAATTCCTGAAGGGGATGCTTTATCTTTTTCCAATTCGTTAATAGAAATAGGAGAATATATCTATGGATTTTATGTTGTTATTTCAAAATAAATCTCAATTCAATAATGTGATTTGGGTAATTGTTGATCGATTAACTAAATTTAATCATTTTCTTCCTATTAATGATAATACATATTTTGATCAAATTTATTGCCTTTATTTCATAGAGATAATTAGACTATATAGTGTTCCAATTTATATTATTTCTAATAATGATCCTTGATCCACCTATAATTCATGGTAATAAATTTATATATAATTTGTTACATAGTTAAATTTAAACATTTCATTTTATCCCCAATCTAAAGGACAATCAGATTGAATGATTCAAACATTGGAGGACATGCTTCGAGAATGTTTAAAGGATTATTCAAGAAGCATGGCTCAATATCTTACTATGGTTGAATGTTATTATAATAACAGTTTTCATTGTATTATACAAATAGAAACTTTTGAGGAATTATATATAAAGTGATGGATGTATCCAAATTATTACTATGAAATAAGGAAAATAGAGTCATTCATACAAGAATTTATTAGTGAAACATTTTAAAAGATGAAGATTAATTAGAAGAATATAAATATTTCTCAAATCTAGTCATAATATATATATATATATATAATTAGAGGGAAAATACTTTATTTTAGATAGAAAATTTCGTATTTCATAATGCATCTTCATGGAATATTGTTATATATTTTGGTAAAATAGGAATGTTATGTTTATGGTTCATTAAACTATATAAAATTATATAAAATATTCAATGAAATTAATATAAATTATACATTCCTTTGAGATTATATCAGGTACATGACATATATCATGATTCATTTTTAAGAAAATACATTTTGAAGGTATCTCATGTTTTAAGACGTAATGTAGTTTAGTAGGAAGAAATCATTTTTGTGACCCTAACCCTAGAAGTTTAGAGTGGATGGAATGCTTCATTACATTGACATAAGATACAAATAATCACATAAAAAGGACCAAATTGTTTATCTATAATCTTAAACTATATATATATATATATGAGTCTCACATTAAATTGGAATAAAAAATGTACGGCATTATTTTTTGAGAATAAAATTATTCCCTCCAGATTATCCCCACATATGAGTTATAATAAACATAATAGAATCATGGGTAAATGAAATAATATAAGTCTGACCTCAAATTCTCCTTAAGGGTTATGTATAGTGGAAAAAAATAATGAATCTATGAGCATAATAAATATGGAAAGGTAAATAATTGAACACACATGAAATGTGGTTAATAAATTCAGAAGGGAGGGCATAAAAATATGGAAAGTTATATAATTTTGAACACATTCAATTTAAACAATAACATGGAAATAATTAATATATAATTCATAATCCATATGCAAATTTAAATAATTTAATAAATTCCATTTTAATAACTAAGAATGAAATGTATCCAGATATATTTTCATTGCAAAAATACCCTGGATAGAAATAACTAAATAATGAATGGAGGAAATTCATAATTATTGGATAAAATTTTTACTTGGAATATGATACCTTTTACATTAATACATTTTATAGGGCTATTTAAAACATACTGGGTAAACGTCCCACTTAACTAAGTCTAGGCAATTGATTTGTCCGATGAGATTACTGATGCATTGAGGGGATATATACCACCAAAACCCACCCATGTTGTACTTATCAAAAACATTTCTCATATATCTAATAAATTATTTAATCCATAAAAAATATTCCTTTTAAAATATTTATATTGAGTGAAGGAATATGGATTTATCAATATTTCCCGAGTTAATAAAATAACATTTTGAGAAACCATCATAAGTAAAAATGTTATACGGTTTAGTAAATAATCATATCCATTATACAATAAAAGGGATACTAAAGAGAAATTTAATTTCCCTTGATGATTGATTACAATAATGTTATTTTTTAAGATAATGCTGAAAATCACAAATGAAATTGAGATTGCACATTAACTTTTACCACTTGGCAATTTTTTATTCAATTACCCTTTAATGAGACAATGAAGTTTAAAAATTAAAACACCATATTAAAGAATTATTCATAATATTAGATGTTATATTTATAGTCTGTATACAATATAAATTAAATTTGGTGCATAAAAAATCAATATGCCTCAATGAAATGAAATTGAGATGAAAACACTAAGATTAAAGTTACCTGTTATTGAATGTGATTTAAAATATTGTATAATTGTATCAAATAAGATATTAACTTATTATAGTACCATATTAATACTTATTATATCATATATAATCATTTTATGAAATTTTATTACCCCATTATTAATGATATTTCATTACTTTCATTATTTCGGGTGTTAATTGCCTTGTTTTCTCAAGAGTATTCATCATCAGAGAGCTAGTTTTTGCACATATTATATTTTTATATCATCTATAGAGTAATATTAATGAAATAATTATAATTTTTTACAAAAATATAACATTTTAAAAAAAATCATGATTGAGGGATATGAAAAATTAAGTGCATTATGATCAATAAGATTGTAGGCCGCACACACGCATGACTAATGCTTTCCTATTTTTAATGATCATTATCAAAAGTGTGTAAGTAATATATTACCTATCCACAGTTATTCTGATATTATATATAAAATTTAATATATTAAAATATTTCATGCATATGTTTTAGTGATAATGACGGGGGCACATCACTTCATGAAGGTTGTAGTCTACACGTACACGAAAGATGTAATTATAATTTTGTGAGTGAAAATGAATGAATGTAACTGATGAATATTATATTTATAGAATGATAAATATGTCACTAATATCATAATTAATTAATTTTTATCACATATAATCATTAAATTTATCTTTATCACCTTTTATGTTAAGCGTTAGTGAATAATGAATCATATCGCTTTGAACGGCGGTAGTCCGCCATACACAAGAGCGACGTTATCAAGTCTCCTACGAAAAGGATGGTGAAAATATATATGTGTTATAGTGACTCCATAGGTATAAATATTTTATAAATATCATATATATACATTATATCTATCATAAGACCCAACATTGAGAGGCAAACAATAAAAACTGAATGACATTGATTCGCGAGGCAGTAGTTTTCCATATGCGTAAACTATGATTTCATAACCCATTTGATGGAAGTGTGTGTAGTTATAATTCATAAACATATCATAAAAGAATATTAGTATAATTAATGCACTGAGTTAATTATATCATAATGGTTTTAAAATATTTTTTGGATGTGCATAAGGAAATAAAATGAGGATTCATATTGAAGAACAATATCGTTCCTTCAAGTATCTTCATTTGGTTTTCACTAAAACCTCCCTATGATGGATTGTTTTACCAAAATATGTATTCTAGTATTAGGATAGGTATATTTTGGAATAATTTATGGAGGAATTTTCTAAATCAATTTTGATTGAAGGGGTGAAGAGAGTATGATAGGGGTGCCATTATATAATTGGGGTAAGTAGGACATTGGTAATTTTTTGGAAGAGTGAATTCCACATATGTTATTTTCATGTCACTAGGTCCCAATTAAAATGGCCCATTCTAGATCAATGTTTCACTAATATGGGGAGGGGGATAATCATTGATATATTTTCATTTTATGTTAGCTTTATTTTGCAACAACCTTCTCCAACCATTAAATAATTATCCCTTTACTGAAAAGAACATTCAAACATCCAAAAGAGTACACATATTTACAAGGTTAAAAACTCAATAAGAGTATCTAGTACATGGGAAGGTTTGTAAATAATCCTATACCACACAATAATCTATTAAAAAATTCTTTTTCCCTAGATACAATAAGTATGAAATACCCTTATACTAGTATAGCACAATGATCTACACTAGAGTGGACATGATTCTTCAAGTACAAATGATGTGAAAAAATTTTGTGTAAAAATTTATGAAATTGATATCATTTGGTTCTAAACATGTCACTATTACTCTTTAATAATATTCCTTTTTAATTATTAGACAAAACAATTCTTCACTTTCCTACCCAGTAGCAGGTAGAAAAAACTCTTCTTGACTTTTTTCCAAAATTCAATCTGCTGACCCAGTCTGATTCTTCAGTATGATCCCTTAATATAATTTCTATATTCTTGAAACAATAAATCTAAATAGACACTCAAAAACCAATTATGAACCACTTCTTTCTTTCCTATGAAATAACAGTTTGATTTCTCAGTCTGATCCGGAAAACTCTGACTTCTATTTTCCATAATATTCTTTCATCTAAAGATATTTCTCAAGATAACTCTATCAAGAACATATTAATCTACCCATTATATCACAAAAGATTCATCACACTTTCTCTCTCCTAAAATTAAGAAATATCAATGTACTTTTTAAATCATCTTATATTTATAGGTCATATAAAATTGGAATCGATAGGAAATCCCTTTTATTTTCCAACATTTTTTTATCAGAAAAATGTCATTAGCATTCATTTATACTATATATTTGACCTCTTCTATGCTTCTCAAAAAATTTTAATTCTTCTTGAAAATTATTGAATTTTGTCGCAACATCAACCTACGTAGAACATACATGCTATTATTTAGTTTAGAAAAAAATATATTTTCAATACTATTTTTCACTCTTATATTCATGATCCAATTGTGTAACTACCCGAACATTTTAATAATATTTTTTCTCCTTAATTTTGTGTGTTATTTCATATTATACTCCACAAAACTATATCCTTTAATTAATGAAGTGACACTACTGGGTTTCAACAATTATATAACCATTGGTCAATATAACCATTGGAAAATAAACTCTTAACATTATAATTATTTTTTATAAATACAAGTGATCTTGGTAAATTAATTTAAAAATAAGAGTCGATGGGCTCATCCAGTAGACTCAGGTCATACGAATACCATCTATTAGAGCTTGGGAAGGAGGTAGAATCTTTCGGATTTTCTCTACACTAAGCCCAAGCTGAGCTTCAACATATGAAGCTTGAACAAAATCGTTTAATGGAGAAGTTAAAGATGATATAAATCACCACTCGGGCAATGTTTTCTGTGCCGCACCAAGATTCAATCACCACAAAACACCTTTCAATTAGGTCATATTCAGGTGTTATAAAGGGCTATGTAATGAGGCCTTAATTATATTGTGTAATCCTTTTGTATAAATAAAACTGTTATTTCTTATTATGTAAAATTTGTAAATTTCGAATTTCTAGATAAATATAGGATGATGTTTCATATTATTGATGAATTTTGAAAAAATGGGTATTTTATAATATTTTTGTATATTTTAAATAATTAATAATGTTTATTGATTTTCAGAAAATGGCCTTCTACAGTTGTGACTAGTAATAATTTTAGTATCTAATAAGATCAATGTAATTTTTTTGGGAATAGTAAAGAATGAACAGTAGAATACCCTTATGAATAGTAAATTGGCAAAAAAATAGAAACTTCAACGATGAATGTATAAATATAAATTAAACATCTTAAAAGAGAAAAAATGGTCATAATAAAAGTATCGGTATATTTTTATGTCATAAATTTTTTAAATAAAATTTTATGATTAATTTAATAATTAAAAATAAAAATCTATTTTCATAAAATGTAATAATAAATTATCACTTTATTGTCTTATGGTAATTTATTAATTTTATGGGACCGTGATTACTTTTTCAAAGGTGTTACAAAATAAGTTATAGTTTTAGAGTTGTTTTTTTGAATAAACAATTATTTCATTTATAAATTAAATTAAAAATATTTATAAAATTATTTTCATAAAATGGAGTTCATTTTTTAATTCAGAGCATTGATATTAGGTTAGGGTGATTTTTTGGGACTTTTCTGAAAAAGATGAATTCTCAGTGAATAGTAAAAATACAGTTTTGAGTTTCTGGTGTTAAATGACATCATTGATGATGTAATCATGATGTAATAAATATGGTCTAATTTTGAATAGTGTTATATGTTATGAGGTGTCCCGTGTGTGTAATACCATGGGCAAGCCCAGGGTTTTGCAGATACCACAGATGAGGTGTCCTTTGGAAATTAATTATATATTCCCTCACTTTTCCTATAAATTCCAAGTCATTACCTCGTTATATTCATTCCAAAATCCTCCTCAACGAATATATGATCTTTATACTTCCCAAGGAGTCCTCCCATGGTTCCCTCAAGCCCCCCAAGGTCCCATCCTTCGAGCATTCGATGATACTCTTCAACGTAAGGGAACCTTTCACCCTTCTGTTTTATGTCATGATTTCCTTTAGGTTATGTATTCTAGATTCCATATTATTATTCGGGGGTATTTTTTATATATTCTTATTAATATCCATTTTATGTCCAAATTATTTGAGACCCTTTCTTCTCCCATCAATTTATATTCTGAATTTTTAAGCGACACTGTTAGGCTGCCGAATTTTTCGTAAAAGAAATAACAGCTTCTCATTTCCATTATGTTTCCTTTTCATGTGGTATGTCATTCAGATATCCATACCACAATATTATTATTTATAAATACTATATTATGAATTATTTATGGGTGGTTTACCCTTTTCCCCACTCTTTTTAATGTTTTCTAAAATGATGTTATGTAGCCATTATGCTGCAGAATCTTCATCTCAAAATATCACCCTTTTTCCCAAGAAATTCTCTTGTATTATTTATGTGGATAACCAAATATATATTCATTTCCAATTTTATTCATAAATACATAAAATTGATCTATTTTATTCTATAATTTACATACATATAACCCCTACTTTCTTTCAATGGGTTATAAATGACATAATGATCATATTTCAAATTAATTTTTAAAGATCATAATTTTGACATGAAACCCATTTCATTGATTCTATTTGGATTATTTATGAATTTATTTATTATGATATATGTTATCACATGAAAATAAATAAATATTAAGGGTTCACCCTGATAGCGCACTAATGCATTTGGTAAAGAATTAATCTCCAGAGATGAAAATTTTGACGATACTTTGGTGAATAACCTTGGTAATGTTTTTATGACACATTGGGAAAGAATCTTGGTGATATGTTCATGAATGTGTAAATGAAATTTTGTATCCAAATATTCATGTTTTGATTCACGTTCTTTTTATTATGACATTCCTCTTTTTCCATTTATCATGTCTTGTTGTTTCATCACGTTTTTTTATATCACATGTTAGCTGATTTTCATGATTTCACTACTGGGCCTTCTACTCTCCCTTTTCTTTGATGTATGTCTCCAGGTTATGATATGAAGTGATTTTACTTAGGATAAACTTATGTTAAATAATTATATGTGGATTAGAATAAATTTTTATGTAGTTTTCATGTTTTGTGTTCCTAATTTCCAAGACACTAGACATTAAATATCATCTATTTGTAAGGTGTAATGAAAAGTTATGTAATAGAAAGGTGGGATTCCATAGTTGGTAAAAAAGGAATGTTTGGTTATTTATAGAAATTACGCTATGAAAACATTAAGAAGAATCATATGTAAATATTTAAATATGGGAAAACGTCCTGGTATTTTGGTGAGTATGGAGTAAGTGGTTTATCAAAAAAATATATCACGGTCTGGATACGAGCATGTTGAGGCAGCTCTGGCACAAATATACATAGGAGTGAAAAATCTAAGAAGGTGTTTTGAGCTTAACCCAGGGTATCCTGGTACATAACAATTGGACCTGATGCACTCTTGGTTATGAAACTCCCAGGGGATATATTTAGTTAATCATAAGCATTTTAGAAATCATTGTGAAGGATTTATAGAGAAATGTAATTGTTTAAAGAATGATGTTTTATGAAAAACAATCTTTTATAGTTAAAATATTTGTAAATAAATTAATTTTCTCACAAAGTTTTTTTTTATTTTAGAAAATGGTTTGAAATGGGAGGAACCGTTCAAATGGTGACTGCCATGGACCATGGTATGACGACCCTCCGATGAAACTCAGAATTGAAGCATTCATGCGAATGATGAACCAACAGACTCAAGTTATGAGAAATAACATGAATCAAGCTGAGAGACCTATCTCACCGCAAATGGAACAAATTTATATTAAATCCTTTATGGGAAAAAACCACCAACCATCAGTGTACCTACCAACCCAATGATTTCTAAACAGAGGATCATCTCTATAGAGAAGATATTTTATGTGTTATGATGTTCAGAGTATGAGAAGGTCACCCTGGCTGTCTATCGCTTAGAGGGAGAGTATGATTAGTAGTGGGAACTGTTTAAAAACATTAGGTCAATAATTGAGGTTGAAGCTATGGAGTGGGAAGAGTTCATAGGGATCTTTTTCAACATGTAATTCCCTCAATCGATGAGTACATGAATGGAGGAGTTCATGAGCGGAAGGAGAAGGAGAAGGAATCTGTGGGAATCTACAAGATGAACTTCACAAAGTTTTCACGTTACACCTATATCTTTTTCATGGATCCAAATGGTAAGGTTGAAAGATTTTATAGTGGAATGAGACCTCATCTTTGAAAGAATCTATCCCACCGAGATTATGATATCTATGAGGAGATCATGCGATGTGAGATGAAAATCAAAATGATGTTTCCTGAGACGCAATGGTCTCAAAAATCCAATGAAAATAAATGATTTATGGAGCCATGCTTAGGGATGAGATTCTATCGAGGAAGATGAGGCAAGCAAGTGCAATGTCCCATGTGTAGTAAATGTGGGTTGAAATATTCGGGGAACCGCCTACTCGAGAGCATGAAATGATACAAGTGTGGAAGAGATGGCCCTATCACATTGAATTTTCAAAGTTAGGTGATGCCAAAACTTCCAAACACTAATTAAAATAGAAAGATGGTGAAATCTATACTTGATTTATAATTATATAAGTGTGGAAAACTTGGGCAAATTGCTAATCCCTGTCCAAATCTGAAGGCAGGGGAGGGGAATCACCATCAACCTCAGCATAGGCCAAAGAAGCATGGTTCTGCATTTGAAATCACTATGGATGAAGTAAAAGCACTAAATGATGTGGTTGTAGGTACTCTTTTAGTTATCTCAATTCTAGAAAGTACTTTTCCTGATTCTAGTTCTATGAATTCCTTAATTTCATACATGTTTGCAAAGAGTTTACAATCAACCCACATTTTTCAAAAAGTAGAGTTATCAGTCATGAATCCTGGTTGGATTATCCAATCGTTGTCAGTGTTTAGAAACTCTAGTATTTACATTAGTGAGAAAAATAATATCGAAAATATAGTAGTCATTCCCATGCTGGAATTCAACATTATACTATTGAGGGACTGTCTCTCAAAGTATAATGCTAAGATCAAATGCAGATGCAATGAAATATTAGTTGTCTTAATGGAAAAACTACAATTATCTTCCTAGGAGAGATATCTCAAACTGATCTTTGTCTAGAAGAACCTCCTATATCCTTCTTTATAGAGTTGATCGGTGAAGAAGAAGAAGGAAATGAGATTTTGAAGATGGAAAATGTCCCCTTTATCAAGGAATATGTTGATGTATATCGTGAGGAGTTACCCAGTCCTCCACTAGAAAGAGAGGTAAAGTTATCCATTGAACTCATACCTGGGTCTCATCCGATATCTATGACCCCCTATATGATGGAAAATGAGGAGCTATAATAATTAAAGAAACAACTCCATGATCTTTTGGAGAAGGGGTTTTTACGACCGAGTGTGTCTCCTTAAAGAGAACATGTTCTCTTTGTGAAGAAGAAGGATGGATCGATGGGGCTATGCATTGATTATAGAGAATTGTACTCGATTACAGTACATAAAAAATAAACTCTTCCAATAATTGATGACTTATTTGACCAACTTAATGGTGTAAATTCTTCTCTAAGATTGATCTTCGATATGGTTATCATCAATTGAGGATCAATAAAAAAGATATTCCAAAAACTGCCTTCCAAACAACATATTGTCGTTATGAGTTTGTTGTTATGCACTTCAGACTAACTAATGCACCTACTATTTTTATGAATTTGATGAATAGAGTCTTTAAGGTCATCCTTGATAACATTTTGGTTGTTTTTATTGATGTTATTCTGATAATTTCCAAATGTCGTGAGGATAATGAGTATCATCTAAGGATTTTTTTGAAAACTCTATGGAAAGAAATTCTTTTTGGGAATTTCAGGAAATGTGAACTCTTGTTGCAACAAGATGATTTCCTGGGGCACATTTTTACCAATGAATGAATCACATTTGACCCTATAATGAAAATATTTGTAAAGGAGAGGCCTCAACCTACAATAATAACTGAAATTCATTGATTCCATGGTTTTGCGAGATATTGTATTAGGTTTGTGAAGAACTTTTCCGGACTTTCTAATCCATTAACCAAGTTAAATAAAAAATGGGTCAAGTTCATCTAGAAAAAGGAGTGTGAGGAATGTTTCCAAGAGATTATGAATAGATTTGTTACTACACTGGTGTTAACTATACCCTCAAGAGGAGAAGGATTCATTATTTTTAGTGATTCATCTCTGGAAGGGATTGGGTGAATCCTCATGGAAAATGAAAAAGGCATTGCCTATGCATCTCGATAGTTGAATACTCATGAGAAGAACTATCCTATGCATGATATGAAGATGGCTGCAGTCATTTTTTCTCTGAAGATATGGATGCACTATCATTATGGGGAGAAATGTGATATATACACAGACCACCAAAGATTGAAGTATATTTTCGTACAACAGGAATTGAACATGAGACAGAGGAGATGGTTGGACCTTATCAAAGACTATGATTGTTCAATTCATTATCATCCATGAAGAGAAAACAAAGTTGCAGATTCATTAACCAAGAAAGACCAAGTTATTATATCCATGATGAGGATTCCAAGAGATCCTTTGATAAATGAAATAGTAATTTTGTACATTGGAATTGTAAGGGAAGGGAAATCGTCAACCCTAACCCAAATGATATCACAACCGTCATTACTAGAAATGATCATGAACAATCAGAAAGAATATCCTTTATTACAAAAGAAGTTTTAGGCTGTGAAGGAAGGGATGTTTCCTGAGTTCCATATTAATCAAGAAGGTGTACGAATATTTCATACAAAACAATGTGTTCCATCTATTCTGAAAATAAAGAAGGATCTGATGGATGAATCTCACAGATCTACTTTCTCTATACATCCTAGAAGCACAAAAATGTATAGAGACCTTTGTGATCATAATTAGTGGGATAATATAAAAAAGGAGGTTGCTGACTACACTTCCAGGTTCCTGGTATGTCAGAAAGTGAAGGCAGAGCGACAAATATTTAAAGGGGTATTTCAACCACTACCCATACCAGCATGGAAGTGAACAATATCACTATGGACTTCATCACTGGTCTCCCAAGAACTTCCAAAGGACACAATGTGATACGGGTTTTGTGGACCGTCTCACCAAGACTGCCCATTTTATATCCATTCAGGAAGATTTATATCTTGATCAACTTGGAACGAGGTACATGAAGAAAGTTATAAGGCTACATGGAGTTCCACTTTCTATCGCATCTAATCATGATCCAAGGTTCACATCAAAATTTTGGAGATGTCTTCAACATGATCTAAGAAATGAAATGAATTTTAGTATGGCCCATCACCCTGAAACTGATGTCCAATCTTAAAGGAGTATTCAAACACTCGAGGATATGCTAAGAACAAGCCCAATGAAATTTATAGGTTGATGGGATCAAAATATCTCTTTAGTTGGGTTCTCATATAACAACAGCTTCCACTCGAGAATTAAAATGGCACCCTATGAAGCCCAATATGGTAGGCAGTGTAGAACTCTAACTTATTGGCATGATGTTGTTGAGAGAAAGCTTCTTGGTCTGGATCATGTGCAAGAGATAACAGAAAATTTATATGCTATCCAACAACAAATTAAGGCTGCTTGGAGTCAGAAAAAGAGTTATGCTGACAACCGTCAAAGGGACTTGGAGTTTGATGTTGGTGACAAATTCTTTCTTCATATTTCAATGTGGAAGAGAGTCATGAGGTTTTTGAAAAAAGGGAAGCTCAGAACTAGGTAGATTGGCCCCTATGAAATCCTTGATCACGTATAAGTAGTGGCCTATCATCATGCACTTCCTCTAAATCTAGCACAAGTACATGATGTCTTCCACATATAACTCATGAAGAAGTACATACTAGACCTTGAACATTTACTAAATCCAGAGGTTTTACAATTAGAACATGACCACTATTATGAGGAACAGCCGGTGGATATCTTGTATCGTAGAGAAAATGTTCTATGCAACAAGACTACCATCCTTGTTATGGTGTTGTGGAGGAACCAAAAATGTAAAGAAGCCACAAGGGAACTAGAGGAGTATATGAGGAAGAAGTACCCACACATTTTCTCTTCTAAGGGTATGAGTTATCATTTTGGGAAAAAAAATTCATAATGGGGAAGAATGTAATGACCCGAACATTTTAATAATATTTGTTTTTGAATTTTGTGTGTTATTTCATTTTATACTCCACAAAAATATATCCTTTAATTAATGAAGTGTCACTATTGGGTTTCGACTGTTATATGACCGTTGTGTATATGACCATTGGAAAATAAACTCTTAACATTATAATTATTGTTTATAAATACATGTGATCTTGGTTAATTAATACATAAAGAAAATTCAATGGCCTCATCTAGTAGACTCGGGTCTTACGAAGCCCATCTTCTCAGAGCTTAGGAAGGAGGTATCATCTCTGGGCTTTTCTCTGAACCAATCCCATTCTGATCTTCATCATGTGAAGCTTGAACAAAATCTCCTAAGGGAGAAGTTCAAGCTGATAGAAATCACCACTCTGGCAATATTGTCCGAGCCGCCCCAATATTCAATCACCATAGCACACCTTACACATAGGTCCTATGCAGGTGTTATAAGGGGCTATGTAACGAGACTTTAGTTATGTTGTGTAATCATTTTGTATAAATAAATTTTTATTTATTATTATGTTAAAATTTTGAATTTCAAATGTCTATATAAATTAATGATGAAGTTTCATATTGTTGAAGAATTTTGGAAAAAGGGGTATTTTAAAATATTTTTGTAAACTTTAAATAATTAATAATGTGAAATGATTTTCAGAAAACGGACTTCTACAATTATGACCAGTAATAAATTAAGATTCTAATAAGATCATGTTAATATTTTATGGATAGTAAAGTATGAATAATAGTATATCCTTATGAATAGTGATGAATAGTAATGAATAGTAAATCATCCAAAAAATAGAAACTTCACCGATGAATGAATAAATATAATTTAGACATTATAAAAGTGAAAAAATGGTCATAATATAATTATTAGTATTTTTTCTGTCATAAATATATTAATTAAAAATTTATAATTAATTTAATAATTTAAAATAAAATTTTATTTTCATAAAATGTAATCATAAATTGTTACTTTATTGTATTATGGTTATACAATATTTTTATGGGACCTTGATTACTTTTTCAAAGGTGTTACAAAATAAGTTATAGTTTTAGAGTTGTTTTTTTGAATAATTGATGATTTTTATTTAAAAATTTATTTAAGAATATTTTGAAAATTATTTATATAAAATGGAGTTAATTTTTTAATTCAGAGCATCGATATTAGGTTAGGGTGAATTTTTGGGATTTTTCTGAAACAATTGAATTTTCGGGGAATAGTAAAAATAATGTTTTGAGTTTTGGGTGATTAATGACATCATTGATGATGTAATAATGATGTAATAAATATAATAATATTGTAAATAGTAATATATGTTATGAGGTTTCCCATGTGGGCAATACTAAGGTCAAATAAAATGAGCAAGCCCATGGTATTGCAGATACCACCGATGAGGTGTCTATTGGAAATTAATTAAATATTTCCTCACTTTTCCTATAAATACCATGCCAATAACTCGTTATTTGCATTCCCAAATACTCCTCAACAAATCTCTTGTCATTATAAATCCCAAGGAGTCCTTCCAAGGTGCCTTATACCCCCCAAGGTCCAAACCATCGATCTTTCAAAGATACTCTTCAAAGTAAGGGAACCTTTCAGCCTCCTGTTTTTAGTCATGATTTCATTTATGTTATGTCTTCTAGATTCCAAATTATTATGTGTAGTTATGTTTTATATGTTATTATTAACTTCCATTTCATGTACAATTTATGAGATACCCTTTCCTCTCTCATCAATTTATTTTCTTAATTTTTAAGCGACGCTGTTAGGCTGTAGAAATTTTCGTTAAAGAAATGACATCTTATATTTTCTTTCATGTCTTTTTTTCATGTGGTATGTCATTCAAATATCCATAAAATTATCTTATTATTTACCCATACTATATTACAAATTATTTATGAGTGGTTGACCTTTCCCCCCTCTCTTTTTAATTTTTTGTAAAATGATGTTATGTAGCAGTTATGCTACAAAATTTTTATCTAAAAATATCTCTCTTTTTTGTTTGAAATTCCCTTTTATTATTTATGGGAATACCCAAATCTATTTTCCTTTCCAGGGGTATTCATCCATTAAAAAAATAGAACTATTTTATTCTACAATTTATATACATATAACCCTCACTACCTTTCCATGAGTTATAAATGACATAATGATCTGACTATTAAGTACTTTTTAAACATCACGATTTTGAAATGAAACCCATTTATTTGATTCTATTTGGGTTTTTTATGTAATGTCTGATTATGATCTATGTATATCACATGAAAATAAATACAAATTAAGGGATCTCTCTAATAGTACTCCAATACATTTGGTAAGGAATTAATCTCGAGATATGACATGTTTCACGATACCTTGGTGAATAACCTTGGTAATGTTTTATGACACCTTGAGAACGAACCTTGGTGATATGTTCATGAATGTATAAATGAAATTTTGTAGCCACATATTCAAGTTGTTATTAATCTTCTTTTTATTATATTATGCCTCTTTTTCCATTGTTCATGTCTTGTTGTTTTTATCATGTTCTTATTGATATCACATGTAAACTGATTTCCTTGAATTCATTACTGGGACTTCTGCTCACCCTTTCCTCTGATGTATGTCTCAAGGTTTTGATATGAAGCAATTTTACTTAGTTTAAACTTATGGTGAAGCCTTAAAAGTGGATTATAATAAATTTTTAATGTTGTTTTCATGTTTTATTTTCCTCATTTCCAAGACCCAAGACTTTAAAGATTCTATGTTTGTAAAGTGTAACAAAAAGTTATGCAATATAAAGGTAGGATGACATAAATTGAATTTATTAAGAACTAAAGACATCCCATTATAATGTTCCAAAGAATCTAAAACATTGAATCTATTATATCAAAAACATTGTTATAACTTTTTTAGAATACAACATCCTTTTATAGGCATCATTGAAGCTCTTAATGATTTTGTTAGCCTCTTGAAAACACTTCCAAAACATCATTAAAAAATTATACCTCTCATTAATTGTAAAAAAAATCCTCATATTGATGAAATTATGTCCAATAAGTTCCAATATCTAATGAAATATCGGTGTCAGTATTTGTATGATTAATTAGTCTCTATCACACATCTGATTGATCGACATCACTTTTTTTTCATATGACTCCAGTCCCAATTGAATAAAACCAATATTTCTTTTGTTCTATGAAAATGGTTGACAACATTGTTAGTCATCAACCAATTGGATAGTCTCTATCCCATTTCTCATCGATACCAAAAACTCCATCTACTATAGTTTACCTCTGATAATACTCTACATCTCATCGAAACATGGAACATCGTTTTTAATGGAATAGTGTTTGAATAAAATTATTATTTTAAAACATTATATTTTATGGATAATCCAAAGGATTGGTTCATTCAGTTGAATGGATTGTTAGATGGATCAGAATATATTATGGATCAGATTATCAATACTTCAGGAAAACATAATACTTTAGAAACTAAAGAAATTCTATCCATTAGAAAAAAATCATCTAGAAATTCTCACACTAATGAACTAGGAAAATAATAATTCGACTTCGCTGTATATTCCATTCTATAAACTCATTCTAGTATCTTTATTTGTTCATGATGTTGAATAAATTAAGACTGAAATATTATTTTATGACTTATAAAACCATTTCTCTTTATTTATTTCACAAATCATTCATCACACATTTTTTAAGAAACATATGATTTTTGAATCTTACAATACAATAATTAATTAATAGATTTAGTATCTATTGTCTTGAGAGATATTCAGAGTATGTTAAAACTTCTCACTCTGAAGAAAAACAAAATTCCATACACAATTTGAGTTTGAAAAATTAGTTGACCAAGAAAATATATGAGAAATAAAAAAATGAAATTAATGAACTTTATTGAGAACTATTCATACGATCTGATAAATACCATATTACTTCCATCCTAACAACCAAACATTCAATGTGAATTAATTTATTATAATGAATATAAAAAATAAATAAATTATCATAAAATACTTCCGTAATTTCAAAAATACTTCAAAACAAATAGGTTAAAATAATCATTACCTTTTGATTTTGTTTTCATACATGGTTTATAAATCACCTAACTTTGTAATCCCAACATATGGATCATTAATAAAAAATTTAATTCCTATGTGAGTGAACATATTCTTGGAAATAAGAATTTTTAATATAAAAACCATGTTGTCTAAACATAGTGAATTAAGAAAATGTCTTCAAAAAAATCTAATATTTTTTCTTCACAAATTTTGAAAATTCGTTCATATATCTTAAAAAAACATGTTTTCAATAGCCATCCTCAAAAACTATTTTAGTTGTTCACACAAGTATATACCGAGTTCACAACACACCCACAACTCCTCTTAAATATATGATTCCTTAAAAGGTTTATCTCATATCAATAGATACATTTATGGGAAGTCATTTTTATCCCCGTAGACAACTCTATCCAAATAATAAATGATAGAGGATAAAATACACATTACTCAACCTTGGATATAAATA
Source organism: Viscum album (assembly GCA_963277665.1). Taxonomy (NCBI): domain Eukaryota; kingdom Viridiplantae; phylum Streptophyta; class Magnoliopsida; order Santalales; family Viscaceae; genus Viscum; species Viscum album. Next base: position 723,765,719 of record OY728122.1, on the reverse strand, counting down.
TACTAGACACCCATATTGAAATTCAGACTAAAAAATTCCTTTTTTTGTAAGGGTTTTATGAAAATGTCAAAAAATTTCTCGTTTTTAGGATCATACTGTAGATTGGGTTCATTATTATCCACACACTCATTATTTTAGTGATATTTGATATCAATTTGTTTTGGACAATAATGTTGTATTTTATTTATTTTAATGTTTATAGAACTATGATTATCACATCCTAAGAGTAGACGTAACATCACTTCAACAAGCATGTCTTTTAATTATTTCTTCATCTATATAAGTTGTGTTTCATCTTTGGTAGAATAAATATACTCATATTAAATCATGCTAAGATTTACTAATTTTTTCTCTTAGTTTTATAAATTACACAACATTCCCCTAGAAGTAAAACTTCACCAGTTGTGGATCTTAGATCATCTACACATCCTACCCAATCAACAACTATTTATCCAAACAAATCAATTATACAAAATATATCATAAATGATTCAGAAATATATTTTCCCTTTGATATATATGAAAATTATGTTTATATCCATGATATGTGATTCGTTTAGGGAACTTTTTAATATTTTACACAAGGTAACAAAAAAACAATGTCTTATATTGAGGTTGTCGGATATAAAAAACTTCAATTCTACTTATATAACTCTTTAAGGTAATTTTCATTACCATATTCATTTTTAGTAAAATTGGTGGAAATATAAATTTTTGTGAAAATAGGTTTGAAATTTTCCAATACAAGGTTCTTAAGAAGTTAATTTTCATACTTTCCATGAGAAATCAAAATTTATTTGTTCATTTGGGAGATTTTTAACCAAATAATGTATTTCATTTCACTATACATGGAAATTAAAGAAAATATTTATTTATTTATAAAATCATTCATAGGTCATTTCACCATTACCAACAAAGATAATTTCATTAGCATATACAAATTTTTTTGGTAAATCCGATTTTTTGGAGGTAGAGATTACTACTTAATCCTACTTTTTTAAAGTTCTACTTTTTTAAGAAGTTATCCAATTCAGAATAACAATCCCCCAAGAATTATTTATCCCATAAAAGGATTTATTCAACATGGACACAAAAAATTAATCCTAACATATTATAGAAGTACATAGTTATTCAATATAAACATTTTCATCATGTCCTCCAATAAAAAATATTGACTTCACACCCATTTAATTTTTTTTAACTTCATTGTGCAGTAATTTCAAGAAATATTCTATTTTTTTCTAACCTTTCCACTAGATAAAAAGTCTCATAAAAATAAATACATTAAATTTTTGAGTAATCTTCTAAAACCTATCTTTATTTTTTTCTTATCACTTCACTATATTCATTTAAATTGTTCTAAAACACTCATAATTTACCAATACAAGTTTTTTTGTTTGGATTATGTACAAGTTAACTAGTATTATACTTACCAATATTATCCAACTATTTATTAATTGCATAAATCCATTTTGGATACTCAAAATATTCATTAACATGTTTTAGATCATAATTTCAATACAAATAACTATGTCTATCAACTTTTGAATTTCTAATTGGTTAATCCTTTTGATGTTGTTAACCAATAATGTTTTTATCTTCCACATGTTTCCTAATATTAGGATGAGATATATGAAATTTTTCCTCATCACTAGAAATATATGATTCTGATTCCTCAATATTTCTGGTATCATTTTTTTTTAAATAATTTTCAATTTTCACAAAAAATATTATTTCTTCCACTTTGTGTTTATCAAATGCATGTGTTTGTGAAACATCTTTTTTTTCATTTTCAAGAAATTTTAAATAAAATTAATCAACTATTCTTCCTATATATTTGTTGTAAAATATATATCCTCTTACATCTATAGCATTTCTATGAAATTTTACATCAAACGAATCAATTATTCTTCCTGACTATTTTTTGTAAAATGTATATCCTCTTTCATCAAGAGCATTTCCAAGAACTATTCCATATTCACCTCCCCGATAAAATAATCCAAGAGTTACAACTTTTTTCATAATGATGTTGGGAATCCCAAAAACATTTATCTTTTTAAAAAATGGAGTATTATCATAAAAAATTTCATAGGGAGTCATAACAAAACATTTCCAAGAGAAACACTGATTCTGAATATAAATTAATATTCTCATTTCATTACTCCAAATGAAGCAAGAAAGACCATTCTCAATAAACATTGTATGCCCCATATCAACATATCTCATATTATTCCTTTTAGTAACACCATTTTGTTGTGGTGTGTACGGTGTAATGAACTCATATAGAATTCCATGTTTATCAAGGTAACATCAGAACTATTCATTCTTATACTCACCACAATTAATAGTTTGCAACATTTTCATAGGATATCCACATTCCATAATTACTATTCTCCTAAAACAATTAATAATATTTAGAGATTCTTATTTATTTTTCAAATTCATAATAAATGTAATGTGAGTGAAATCATCAATTAAATAATTGAATTTCTAATCTCTAAAAGTTGAATGTTTTCTCATTTTCCCAAAAATAACAGAATGAAAGACATTTATGGGTTAAGTTGAATGAATATAATATTTATTGAATACAATGTTTGTAATTATACATTTCTAAAAAATTGTACAACACCAATGTCTTCCTATTTCCAAATCTGAAATACCACACACATTTTCTCTCTTTGATAACTTACTCATGTTTCTCTCAAACATATGTCCCAATATTTCATTCCAAAATTTACGTTTTTTCTCTCATACTTAGGTAACAATAATTATGTACTTCACCAACATGAACCAATTTTTTATTTGTGCATAAGTCTTCAGTAACAACTTTTCAATCATCCTATTTTCTATAAAACCATATTTTCTACAAACAACTTTATTTTCTTCATTATAATGTTAGGAAACATTGAAAAAATTATGTTTACGCCCATAAAAAAATAATGATTTCTTGGATTTCAACTTTTCTTCCTCAATAATAGGGGATTAAACACATTTGATTCTGAAAAATTCATTATTTCAGGACATCACTATTCTGTCTTTGAAGTCATCACAAATTTTTTGATAATTTTAAATCTGTTATCAAATGAGAAGAAAAATAACAATCCCAAATCCAGGGATGATCTCGCTTTTTAGATTTGAGAGAATTTTAATGAAGAATACATTTTCCATTCCCTTTATATATCATCACATTAATATTTTTGAGAATTTTTATAAATATATTGTTGTGATAGTAACAAAATAACACACCCTTTTTCAAGATGTCACGGTTTTTAAAATATTTTAAAAACTATTTCCAAATATTGGAACCTATTTTTAACGTTTAAAATAGATTTATAAGATTTATTCCTTTTATAGGATTGAATACTCATCAAATAGTTATTTGTATAACTCGTGGGGTAATTTTAATATTTTCAATTATACTGAAAAATATATTTTGTATTCCAAAATCCAACACAATTCTAGCTGTAACCATAGATGAAATATTTACCTAAGTAACATTCAAAATATTTGGAGTTGTGAACATTTTTTACAAAAAAATTATTGTCTTTAAAATCAAGAATTTTTTCCCATAAATATTCAGTTATGACCAAAAATATTTTACATTAATATGGATTTATTTCCATATTTATCAAAATAAAAAATGGTTGAATCTTTTTTTGTGAGCATAGAAATTTTTGAAACATATGAATTTCGAAAGTTGATTATTTTGACCACATATATGATTTTTAGAGATATATTCTACTTAGGAAAATTTTCAATTTTCTTTTAAATAATTAATGGTAAATTTTGTAGATCCTTCTTAGGTTTACTATTTCAATAACATTCCGAAAATTCAGAGACAATGTTGTTAAACCATATAACTCATTGCACACCTTTAAAAAACATTTGATGGAAATGTTCTAACTCATATTAATTTTAATTAAACTATACATCAAGATGTTCATTGAAATTATTTTCTTTCTAAATAAGAATCTTTATAAAATAAACATCTTCTAATAACGTCGCATTATCATTTATGGATATTCTTGTTCATTTGTTGTAGTAATTTCCTTCAACAAATTCATAATATCTTTTTCAATTTTTTAAATCGTTCATAGAAATTCTTTCAATTATTTCTTCAGATAAAATATCTAATTCTTAAGAAATAATGCTTCTAAACTCTTCATCATTAACATTATAAATGGAATTATTTTCTCCAATAACTTCTATGAACTTTTCGTCATTATATTCATTATATTCATCTTCATCTTATTTAGATATTAAATATTATATTCTTTGATTTTGAGAAGTTTTTATCTTCTACCTTAGAATTAGATTTTAACTATTCAATATTTTCTTCCAAGATCTACTTAGACTTTTAAAATTTTCATTATTATATTCTTCATTTCCTTTTCAAGGGAAATAAATAGCATGGTTCTCAACATCTCAAAATTACAATAATTTTATGCCTAACTTACCCTTATAAATTCCTATACCAATTTTCATATTTATAGAGATCAAGGTTAAAAATTAATAATGATTTATACTAACCGCAATTTTGGATTCATAATCAAAAACTTATTTATCTTCAAGAATATTTTTTTATTTTCAATAATTGGGAGCCTTAAAAGACATTTCCTATAGAAAACCTTCTTTATCGTACATATATTATTACATAATTATAAAGACAAAAACATTAAATAATTAAACCAAATTGATCCATGGGTTTAGAGTCTTGGGAAAAGTTGGACCATATATAAAATTTACAAAATAAACCAAAAAAATATTTAATTCCTTTTTCTCTTTCTTCTTATTGGCCCTTGAATTGTCCATAATACATGTAATCACCTGAGGATATACATAAAATAGGGGTGACCTAAAACCCTAAAAAGAAGATAAATAATAACATGAAATAATATAACACGGTTGAGTATAATCATTATAATCATAACATAAGAATATGATCATAACAATGAAAATAAGCTTCAAATAAAGGCATTGAATGCAATAATGTATAAAAATGAAACATCTTATCTTAGTGGTCAAATACCACACATAGTTCTGAAAAAATATAGCATCGTGTCCATTCTTATTTAATTTCACTAATGAGATACATCATATTAAACAATGCATTATAGTGATATATAATTCTGTGAGCACCTGTCACATCATAACATTTACATAACGCTATATAATTCTGGGTGCACCCGTCACCCCATAACATTTATATTATCATTAATTTAACAGAGAAAGTATGTCAATATTCAACATAAAATAACCCATGTAAAGGAATTGGTTTTAATTCATACATTAATAACTTGGGTTACAATGATGTAATAACATTCTTGATATATGAATCATCAACCTTGAGTTAAGAACAAACAATCTTGAGAAGTAAAAGGTAAGTTTTTTTTGAAAGAAGAGTTATTTTGGAAAACATTATGTTTGTGATGAACACATGTAAAAAAATATTTTAACCCAGAAAATAGAATAAAATGATAATGAAATTATTTTAATGGAATAAACATACTGAAAATGGGGTGAAAGAGGGAAAACCCTAAGAAATATAGTTGGGTTCGAGAATTCCCCTAACTTTGTGTCTGAAATCTTCGTTCACCTTAATGGCATTTATAATCAAATTAGATCCATTAATTTACAAATATATAACCTTTAATACATTAATTTTATTCATTAAATATTTATTTTGTTAATTTATTGGATTTTTTAAGAGTTATAGTGTATAATTTCATCATTTGAGAGCATTCATTTTCATGGTTTTCTTGATCAGTTCACTTGTATACATGAATGAAAGTCCATATAAAATGTAGATAAATATCTATAATTGTTATTATATGTTATAAATGATATTACATAGGTTTAAATTATATTATAAAGAATTTTTTTATATGGAATGAAGATGTATTTTTAGATAAAAGTTAATGATTGTCGTTTTCGGTTAATTTTGGAAGGTTATCGATCACAACAGACTTGTTTTGTTTTATCATTTAGTATTATTTATATAAGTTAGTTGTGAAACAAAAAAGGGTTATAATATAAAAATTAAAATCTATTTTAAACTATTTAATGGTTTTATTAACATCATAGAATGTTTTAAAGGAAAATTAAAGTGCATCACCCATGATGTCGGTAAATTGACCCATCACGTGAGATGATTTATTTTTCATAGAATAAAAGGTAGGGAATGGATTTTTATGATGAATATTAAATTTAACAAGATAAAATAAATTTATATAAAATATAATGGAGTTATTATTACATTTTTATGATATAAGGTTATTATAATAGAAAAATATAAATGAAATTTAAAAGAAAGAGAGAGGATTTACCTCTTTAATTTATCAACCTTGGGGAGACCCTTATGGAATTTGTTTAGTATTTTTATGATAACAAGAGGTCCTAGAAATGGGATAGGTCCTATTGAAGAGTATTGGGAAGAATATGGGAAATGACCAAATCATCAGAGATGCTATGAGAAGATGGTGTGGGGGGAGGTATTTATATTCGAGGAGAATAGTTTTTTATAATTATTTAAACGATTTGTTTATTACTTTTTTGAATACAAGAAATAATGTTGTTTATTGAGACTAAATATAGTAATTAGATCATGTGAGTTAGAACCAATGGTTCTTACATCAATTATGTCTTAATGCATAGTTTATTTAACTTATAAGGTATGTATAACATAAATGATAATATTTCACTATTCACTAAAAATTCTAGTACTTCAGAAAAATATCAAAAAACAACCCCAATCATTTTTTTATGTATAGAATTCAAAAATGAAAACTAATTTATGAAAATATTTTTTTTAAATATGATTAACTGAATTTTTAATTAATATTATCATTTATATGGGAAATTCAAATTTTAAAATTATAATTGATTTTAGAACACTTTAAAAAATTAGATATGGTCTCATAAAATTATCTTAAAATAAAAAAAAATAAAAATATTAATTTATCAATAAATTTAATGAATGTAATTTTTTTTAAATTATTTAATTTTTCAAAAAATTGTAATTAAATATTTTTTACATACAAAAATAATAAAACATAATCAATAATTTTGAAAATATTCATTTCCTTATTCTAGAAAAGCTCAGTTAGAGGAAAGCCTCTGTAAGAACCCAGTTCTTATTTTTGAGGTACGAGTTTCTTCTTTTCTCTTTTCGTTAAGTGTTTTTTAGAATAAAAAGGAAAATGGGGAAAAATCCCAAATTTTGGAGGTACACGCTGTGTACTTTTCCACACGCCGTGTACTTCTGGCCATGTGGAATGGGTACACAGGACATGTGGCCATGTCGGCGATGAAGGGTGTAGGAACCAAATACACACTATGTAGTGGTCCATTACACGTCATGTAGTCAGTCGGTATGCAAATAGTAAGGCAGTGGCCAGATGTGGGGTAGCACACACCGTGTACTCATGAAGACACGTCGTGTAGTCATGTCAGCAGGTGAAAAGTGTCGAGCTGGTAGGAAGCCGCTAGGGGAACAGTTTAAAAAATGTGAAGTACACGCCATGTACTTGGAAATACACGCTGTGTACTTTGTGTTTTTTATCTTAAAATGGGAAGTAGCCTCCCCTGTTCACAGGGAAGGATTAGAACCAAAGGAAGGAGTGGGAGGGGAAGGCCGAATCTTTGGATATCCTCTGATCGCGCATCGAGAATTCTCTTCTGCCTCGGACAATCTCATTAGAACCGCACAGGTAAGCCCTCCGCTCTCCTTAGGCTGTTCTTACCAATTCTTTCCCGAGCGAACGTTATTCACGTTTGAATGGTTTTTCTTCTAACCCATTTCTACATCGTCTTTGGGCGTTTCTGTAATCGACGTTCGCGTATATCGTTCGTCGGTGTTAAAAGTAGGTGTCATGGTGTTTATTTCCAACTGTAGTAAATTTTTTGTGTTTTTGTGCCACGAACCCTTGTTGGGGTGTCATGTGGCTGAGTACGTGGATATTTTAAATACCTAGAATTGTATAGGTAATTGATTGTGATATTAAAATTCTGTTTGGGATCGCTGCTTGGATCTAGGACCACCCCAGGGGTGCATTCCTCTGTTAAGCTGTTTTTCCAGGATACCCGAGGGTATGTCTTTAAAGTAATGATTGTAGAAATTCCTTGAGAGTAATTTCTTGTGAATGTTTATTTACATGTTGGGAATGACCGGGGTACTTGCGCCTGAGGGATGTGTTTTACTTAGCCCGTGGGCGTTGTTTTTCTTAGCCCGAGGGCAGTAGTTAACCTAGCCTGTGGGATACTCCTTCTGTGCCTACGGGCAGTTGATTCTGTGCCTATGGGAGAAACTACTTACGCCTGTGGGCAATATCCGTATGCCTGTGGGAAGATTCTTGTGTTGGATACTCATTACCCGAGGGCAGGAGTTTACGTGTTTGAGGACATTAGTTGTTTACATAGAATATTCACTATGGTGATATTTTAAATTAAATGATTATATGGATATTAAAATGGCAAAATAATTGGTTAAGTTAATTACTTTTTAGTATTGCTTACATTATTGAATTTTACTACTGCACACTATTGTTGCATGTTTTACACACAGTTGAGCACCGACCTTTGGTGGGTGCCTATTAGGATTCATTTCTCACACCCTATTTGGGTTAGGATTTTTGGCCCAAACAGATTACATTTCTCCGGGTGTAGATAAGGGCAAGGGACCTTGTATAGGTATTTGATTGCTGCTGGGGTGTAGGAGAGCATGGGACCGAGCATTGGCTCGTGATGCTTCGGGCTATTCTATTTTACTTCCTTGTACATGTAAATCTGTTGTATTTTATTGATTGGGTAACATGTTCTGGCTCTTTTATAGAATAGTGACATGCTGCATCTTCATAAATATATGACGGCTAGTTCTCTTTTTATCTGTTATCCATTTCAGTTATATACATTGTTACTGCTTCCGCTGTTGATGTATGTTTTATTTCATTCCACTGTGCTACACTTTGAGAAATGAGGTCATAGTTTCCCCACAATCAGACCTGGGCCCTCGCCGGTAGTCGGCAGCCTCTGGCGTTTGGGGAAATTCCCTTGAGGTCATGTGGTGAACCGGGTTCGGGGCACCCGTTGAGTGGCACCCGGAACCGGGACGTTACAAAGTGTTATAAAAGGGTGTTCTTTTTTGGACGTACTATTTGGAGACTTAGTCAGGGATAGGATGGAATGGTAGTTGGTAATAAACTGTGCCCGAGCATAGCTAACCCGCATATAGGGAAAATCCAATTTACCTCGTGTTACAATATTACTAATTTTTTAATTTACAGTTGATTTGATTTCACCATTGGGTGACGTACTTGTATTGTGCTTTTATATTTTATTATTGGGTTCTATTTAGTTTCAACCCAATGAGATGAGGGCGTGCCCTCTCATGCCTCATATAGGCACATGATAGAAATCACATTCCATGCATAGTTCCATGCCATGTAGGTGCATTAGAATTTTCATGTTGTTGTGATAGTTGTTGTGCTAGTAAAGCATGCTATTGCGATAGTTGCTTGATAAATCTCTACTATGTAATTGGGTGTATCTGTATAAGTTGTTGATATAATGGATGCCAAACTTTGGATCATGGGGAGTATGGACCCCCATTTACTGGAATATGGTGGATCATTGACTGTTTATTTTGTTATAACACAGATAAGATGTAAAACTATGATTTGTGGGGAGTATAGGCCCTCACAGATCGGAATTGGACACTTAGGTGTTGTTTTTTAGTGTTTTCTGGGTTTCGGGGAAGTTTCTGAGGCATACTATCTAGAAACCCAGTATACACACCATGTAGTTCTTTAAACATGCCGTGTATGTTCTTTAGTTCGGGAAGAAAAAAAAACTTTTTGAGTACACGCCGTGTACCCAGAGTACACGCCGTGTAGTCTCTTCCCGTGTGACAAAACATGTTGGCAGCGACACGAGTAAGGGAAGATCTTTGGGCGAACATGCTGTATAGCTTCTATACACACTGTGAAGTTGCTTCACGTGTCACAAACCGTGTGGGCGTTGACACAGGATAGAAAAAGGCTTGGGTAAAACACACCGTGTACTTTTTGTACACGCCGTGTTGTGTTGACCCGGAGTCCGGCTGTGTAACTAATAACACAGGTCGTTGAACTCTTTTCTTGAAACATGTCGTGTCAATGATGGACACGCCGTATAGTGTGAGCTATGTGTCTGGCCGTGTAACTAAAAACACGGTTCGACGATGCTCGTCTAGTACACGCCGTGTACCTGTGGGACACGCCGTGTAATCTTTTTCGAGGACAGAATGTGTGGAATTAGCCATGTGGCTGGGAAACGGGGTGATGTACACACCATGTGTGGGTGTAACACGCCGTGTAGTGTCAAGCCAAGTTGTTGGCCGTGTCACAAACTACACGGGCAGTTGGAAAATAACACCATACACGCCGTGTAGATATTATACACGCCGTGTAGTTTTGTTTAAAGGAAGATGTGTGTCTTAGTCGTGTTGAAGGACCCGAGTAGGGGAAGGGAAGTCAATTACACGCTGTTTAGAAATTGTACACCCCATGTAGTCTTGTTTTTAAAATTTTGAAATGCCTTCTTCCTCTTGTTCCCTTTGTGGTTCCTTCGGTTTCAGTCTCATTAATCTTGAATATAAGGCGTGTTTTGACCTTGTAGTGTCATGCCTCCTCGACGTCCATGCGTTGTTCGCCAGGAGAGCGGTGACGACTATACTCTAGAGATGGTGTGCCATGGGCTACCAGTTGATCCTCTAGCAGATCCAGATGCGGTGCCATCCATTATACCAGACATAGGAGTGGAGGCACAGTTCCGTGACGGCTTTATGCGATTCATGCAGACCTTTTAGGGAACACTGCAGGTTGCTACATCTATGGCAGAGCTAACTCATATCTTCCAGTAGAAGTATCCAACTACGTTATCAGGGGATGGCTGACCACAGGCTACAGAGTATTGGTTGGGGTCGATGCAAACTATTTTTGAGCATCTTGAGACTTCTCCAGGGCAAAGGGTCATGCTCGCAACTTACATGTTGTGTGATTCCTCCAAGAAGTGGTGGGATGTTACCACCCAGTCAGAGCATCACATAGACATAGCGTGGGAATATTTTCATGTAGTCTTCAATGAATTATTTTTCCCATAGACGCCGAGGGTAGATAGAGCTTGAGAGTTCATGAATCTGCAGCAGGGCGCTATATTGGTGATGGAATATTCTTCTGGTTTCACTGAGCTTCAGCATTTTGCACCCATACTGGTGGGTGATGAGATGTTGAGAGCTAGGCGCTTTTATAATGGTCTCTGTTATGACATCCGAGTGCTGGTGAATGTTATCAGGTTTCCTTCAGTACATGATATTGTGAACTAGGCGCTGATTACATAGAGGAACCTGGAAGAATATAGTGGTGTGGGCCAGGGTGGTTCAGCACCAGTTACTGGTACTATTTCTGCAGTAAAGAGGAAGAGAGAGATGTACTTCTCTTAGGGTGTCAGTACCAGTCAGAAGAATGATTCAGGTGGCCAGGTCATGTGATAACAGTGTGGTAGAGAGGGGCACAAGAGGCCACCGTGTTCACGAGAACCAGTGGAGTGCCGAGGTTGCTGTAGGATGGGTCATCTGCAGCGATTTTGCAGGGCATTTCCACTGATGGCTAGTGAGAGGGGTTCTGTGTAGACATCGCATGCGGGAGCAGGACCAGTGGCTTCTTACCAGTCAGGAAACTGGAATACGTCCGGGCGTGCAAGTAGATATGATGGTCGTGGCCATGGTAGATAGGCACCAGGATCTTAGAGGAAGCAGGGAGGGACAGCTCAGGGTAGACATGCGACACTAGTCAGGCATATGCAGTGCAAAAGACCCAGCAGGAGCAGGATCCCAAACCTTCTACCATCAGAGGTACTATTCTAGTAGCTTCTGTCTTATCTTTAGTACATTCCAATATGGGTGATACACATAGATTCATATCTGTGCCCGTTGTGGAGAGCCTTGGGATCTGTGTTTAATCTTATTCTGATTTCATGATGCTAGACTCTCCGTTGGGGACTAGAAGGGCTGGTGTGCGTCAGTTCAGGGAGTTCCCACTTGGGTTTGGTGGGTGTCACTTTCTTTGGGACCTCTATGTCTTAGAGATGATAGCATATGACATCATTCTCGGGATGGACTGAATGTTTCCCTTTCGATCATTTGTAGACAGCTATCGTTGTAGGGTGTGTTTCATGTCACCAGAGGGTGGAGAGATTCTATACAAAGGTGAATGGGATGTTCAGGCGAGTCAAGATGGAACAGAGCATCATGGGTGAGGTGGAGTCACAGCCCAGATAGCGAGTTTATATCTGGATGATCAGGGGACTTGTTAGATGGATTTCCCACCAGTGGTCGATCGTTTCAGGGACGTCTTCCTGGACAACTTTTTAGGTCTTCCTCCGGAGCGTGAGGTGGATTTCTCTATTGAGCATGTGCCAGGAGCAGCACCAGGGTTTATTCCTCATTATTGGATGGCTACACCTGAGTTTCAGAAGCTCAAGAGGCAGTTAGAGGAGTTATATGCAAAGGGTTTTATCTGACCCAGTACTTCTCGATGGGGTTCGCCGGTCCTTTTTGCGAAGAAGGTGGACGGTACCCTCAGAATCTTTGTGGATTATCAGATGATGAACCAGTTGATGGTTAAGAATCGATATCCCTTATCAAGAATTGATGATCATTTTGATCAACTTCGCGGAGCACGAGTGTTCATGAAGATTGACCTGAGATCAGGATATCATCAGCTTCACGTGAGACCATTGGATATACCGCTTACATCTTTTTGATGTAGGTACAGTTTATACGATTATACGGTTATGTCGTTCAGACTCACAAACACGCCAACCATTTTTATGGCACTGATGAATCATGTGTTCCATCCGTATCTTGATTCATTTGTGGTAGTATTCATGGAAAACATCATGGTGTACTATCACACTCGACACGACCATGCCACCCATCATGAGATCATATTGATTACACTGAGGGGGATCAACTATATACTAAGCTCTCAAAGTGCCACTTTTGGATGGACCAGATTCACTTCTTGGGTCACATTATCTCAGAGGCAGGAGTTGCAGTAGACCCAGAGAAGGTGAGAGCAGTAGTTTCCTGGAAGCAGCCTAAGAACATGTTTGAGATATGGAGTTTCTTAGGTCTGGCTAGTTAATACATATGCTTTATACGTGACTTCTCCCGCTTAGCAGTGCTGTTGATGGGTTTTCCTAAGAAGGGTGTGAAGTTTGTTTGGTCGGAAACATGTGAGACAGCCTTTCAGGACCTGAAAGGAAGGTTGACATCAGCAACAATCCTGATACTCCCAGAGCAGGAGAAGAGCTATACAGTTTACTGTGATGCATCAGGTATTGGGATAGGAGCCGTGTTGATGTAGGGTGAGAGAGTTGTTACATACGGGTCTCGGCAGTTGAGGCCACATGAGAGGAATTACCAGACGCATGATCTCGATTAGGCTGTAGTTTGGCATGCGTTGCGCTGTTGGAGGCATTATCTATTAGGAGATCATTTTTTGGTTCTCACCGACCTCAAAATCCACAAGTATTTCTTTACTCAGCATGACCTAAATTTAAGGCAGAGAATCTGGGTCGAGTACCTACAGTCCTTCGATTTTGAGCTTGCCTATACACCTTGTAAAGGTAATGTTGTAGCTGATGCACTGAGCAGGAAGACTCTGATACAGACTATGCAAGATGCCAGTAATGAATGGAAGCTCATGGCTTTGTTCTCTGAGATGCATCTAGTGGTGCACGACAGTCAGGTGCAGACTTATCTTTCATCTCTAGCTGTATCTTCTACCCTCGTGGATAGAGTGAGGATGATATAGCTATTTGATCCAGAAGGCCAAGTTCTACGGGAGTCGGTGGCAAGTGAGTACCCTCCACCTGGTTGGATGATATGCAGTGTTGAGGTTCTGTGTTTCCATGGACGATTATGGGTTCCAGGGGATATACCTGAGGAGCTGATGTGGGAGTTTCATGCTTCAGCCTGGGCAGTTCATCCCAGGGTTACCAAGATGTAACATGACTTGAGACGTCAATACTGGTGGCCGAGTATGAAGAGTTATGTGGTTGGTTTTGTTACGAGGTGTTCCACCTGTCAGTAGGTGAAGGCGTATCATCAGAGACCAGCTGGGCTGTTATAGTAGTTACCCATTTCGGAGTGGAAATGGGATGATGCCGCGATAGATTTCAGGACGGGGTTTCCGAGGTCACCTCGAGGCAATACTGCCATTTGGGTTTCTTTGGACTTACTCATGAAGGTAGATCACTTTTTTTCGATCAAGGAGACCTTCGGGGTTGATGAGATCAGAAGGTTTTATATCTGAGAGATCGTACGTCTTCATGGGGTCCCTCTTTCTATCATTTCAGATAGGTACGCCCACTTTACGTCTCATTTTTGGCAGAGTTTTCAGAGGTAACTGGGTACACAAGTGCTTCTGAGCTCATCATACCACCCTCATACCAATGGCCAGTCAGAGCGTACGATTCAAGTGCTAGGGGACATGTTGCGTGCATGAATCCTAGACATTGGGGGATATAGGGAGAAACATATACTCTTCGTCAAGTTTTCCTATTACAATAGTTTTCAGGAAACGATCAAGATGGCACCTTACAAGTTTTTATATGGTAGGCCATTCTGATCACCTTTGTGATGGTTAGAGGCAGGCGAGAAAGCCTTACTGGGACCACGTCTCATGCAGGAGACTTCGGAGCAGGTCCAGTTGATTCAGAAGAGGATGGTTACCCTGCAATCTCGTCAGAAATCTTATGTTAATCATCGCAGATGTCCTTTGGAGTTCGGGGTCGAGGATCAGGTTTTCTTGCGTGTTTCGCCGAGGCTGGGATATAGACAGATCAGGAGACAGGGTAAACTTTCACCAAGGTATGTGGGGCTATTTGAGATTCTAGAGAGAGTCGGTCCGGTTGCCTATCAGTTGTAGTTACCTCAGAGGTACCGGTCCATGCACGACGTCTTCCATGTATCTTAGTTTCACCACTATCATTCAGACCCATCTCACATCTTTCAGCCAGAGGAGGCTGAGCTTGAGGAATATGTGTCCTTTGAGGAGAATCCAATTCGTATTGTTGATAGGAGCATGAAGGTTCTTTGAGGCCAGTTAGTTTCTCTCATATGTGTGCTATGGAAGCATGGCCGAGTGCAGGATGAAACCTAGGAGCAGGAGACCGACGTACATGCTCAGTGGCCAGAGCTGTTCAGAGCATTATCTTCACCACCCTTGGAAGGGAAATTGAGGGGAAAATTGCTTTAAGGGGGGATGTTTTTAAGAACCTGGTTCTTATTTTAGAGGTACAAGTTTCTTCTTTTATCTTTTCCTTAAGTGTTTTTGAGAATAAAAAGGAAAATGGGGGAAAATCCCAAATTTTTAGAAGTACACGTCGTGTAATTTTGGACGTGTGGAATAAGTACATAGGGCATGTGGCCATGTCAGAAATGAAGGGTGTATGAACTAAATACACACTATGTAGTGGTCCCTTACGCGGCGTGTAGTCAGTCAGTAGGCAAATAGTAAGGCGGTGGCCAGCTGTGCAACAGCACATGCCGTGTACTCATGAAGACACACCGTGTAGTGATGTCGGCAGGTGAACAATGCCGCGCTGGTGGGAAGCCGCCAGGGGAACAGTATAAAAATGAGAAGTACATACCATGTACTTGGATATACACGTCGTGTACTTTGTTTTTTTCTCATAAAATGAGCAGTAGCCTCCCCTGTTCACAGGGAAGGCTTAGAACCAAAGGAATGAGTGAGAGGGGAAGGCCGAATCTTTGGAGATCTGCTAAGCACACATCGGGAATCTGTTTCCGCCTCGGATGATCTCATTAGTACTGCACAGGTAAGCCCTCCGCTCTCCTTAGGCCATTCTAACCAATTCATTCCCAAGGGAAAGTTTTTCACGTTTTAACAGGTTTGCTTCTAACCCAGATCTATGTTGTCGTTGGTCGTTTCTAGAATCAATGTTCGCGAATATCGTTTGTTGGTGTTAAAGGTAGGTGGCTTGGTGTTTATTTCCAACTGTTGTGCGTTTTATGTGTTATTTTGCCACGAACCCATATTGGGATGTCGTGTAGATGAGGCTGTGGCTATTATAAATACCTATAGTTGTATAGGTAATTGAATGTGAAATTAAAATGATGTCGGGATCACTGCTTGGATCCAGGACCACCTTAGGGGTGCGTTCCTCTATTTAGCCATTTGGCCAGGATACCCGAGGGTATACCTTTAAAGTAATGATTGTAGAATTACCTTGAGAGGAATTTCTTGTGAATGTTTATTTATATGTTGGGAATGACCC
The DNA here is from genome assembly GCA_963277665.1 of Viscum album. Classification (NCBI taxonomy): domain Eukaryota; kingdom Viridiplantae; phylum Streptophyta; class Magnoliopsida; order Santalales; family Viscaceae; genus Viscum; species Viscum album. The sequence continues at coordinate 723,749,379 of OY728122.1, read as the reverse complement.
AGTTGATTTCCCCTGAGGGCAATGTTTTACTTAGCCTGTGGGTGTTGTTTTTCTTAGCCCGAGGGCAATTGTTATCCTAGCCGGAGGGCAACTTCTTCGGTGCCTTCTTGTAGTTGATTCTGTGCCTATGGGCGACACTACTTATGGTTGTGGGAAATATCCATATGCCCATGGGAAGATTCTTGTGTTGGATACTCTTTACCAAAGGTTAGGCGTTTACTTGTCTGAGGACATTAGTTGTTTACTAAGAATATTCACTGTGGTGATATTTTAAATTAAATGATTAAATGGATTTTAAACTTGCAACATAATTGGTTATGTTAGTTACTTTTTAGTATTACTTACATTATTTCATATTACTACTGCACACTATTGTTGCATGTTTTACACACAGTTGAGCACGTGCCTTTGGTGGGTGCCTACTTGGATTCATTTCTCACACCCTGTTTGGGTCACGCTTTTTGGCCCAAACAAATTTCGTTTCTGCAGGTATAGATGAGGGCAAGGGCCCTTATAAAGTTACTAGATTGATGCTGGGGTGGAAGAGAGCATGGGACCTAGAATTGTCTCATGATGTTGCGGGCTGTTATATTTTGTTTTTTTGTACTTGTACTTCAATTGTATTATATTGATTGAGTAACATGTTCTGGTTTTTTTATAGAATAGTGACATGCTGCATCTTCATAAATATATGACTCTTGGTTCCCTTTTTATCAGTTATCCATTTCAGTTATATACATTGATACTGCTTCCGATGTTGATGTATGTTTTATTTCATTTCGCTGCGCTACACTTTGACAAATGAGGGCATAGTTTCCCCACTATCAGACCTGGTCCCTCGCTGCTAGTCGGCAGCCTCTGACATTTGGGGAAATGCACTTGAGGTCATGTGGCGAACCGGGTTTGGGGAACCCGTTGAGTGGCACCTGGAACCGGGACGTTACAACCTCTAACAATTTATTAAAATAAAAGAATTTTCCATAAATAAAGTATAACAAGCCTAAAGAGAAAACTACACATCATAAAATCCATACATGTCACCATATCCATGATTGATTGCTTTATCCACAGTAGAAGATTACCACATTGAGATTTTATAATTCTTTAGAATAATAACATACTTCCATCTATGATTCATCTTTTACAAATATAGAAACTTCTGAGAAGATTACATTCCCTTTCTCTGACTAGAGACTACCCAGCTTTCATTCCTAATAGAAGACCTGGTAGAAATCGGCTTTAGCAGATAGGAATTGTCTTTCCTCGACCTTCATCTTGGTGGAGCGGTCATAACATCCTCATTCCCTAACAGATTCTTCTTTCCACCCTAAAAAATGTCACAATAGTAAGGTCAAACCCTATGAATATCATTTTCCCTATCACAATCAGAGATATCCCCCATTTTCTAGGTATACTCCCCTCTTGAAAACTACCATTCACTCCCCATTCCTGCCGAAACTGACTATTAGTATCATTCATTGCTAAATAGTGTGTTACAACATCCTGAGAAGGGAAATCATTATGCATATTGTGACATTCATTTCTTAGAGTTCCCTCTCCAACATGAGAGATCCTCTCATGCTCTAGTTATTGAATATTATTTCCAGTAGGGACTGTGGCTATCACACCACCATCACCGTCATCCCACCCTTGAAAATTTTCAGCACTGAAATATAGAAATGAAACACATTGAAACTTAGAATCATTGGCATTCAGTACTTTCATAGATCGTGTCACCATCAGATGTGGAAAATATGAGAAATTTGTGTTCCCCTACTTACAACCACTTTGATTACTCTTCTTTTTTGGACTCAGAATCCTTCTTTGTTGCAGTTCATCATCAGCTTTGACTGACGTTCGGCCAAGAGACTTAGCAGGGACCACTTGATCATTCAAAGGCAAAAACCGATCCTCATCCAAAGCCACTTCATCAATATCAAAACCCAAAAAACAATTACAAAACTCAATAATAGTCACGTACTTCTCAAAATGTGGCTGCAACCTAGTTGAAATCCTCACCCACTCACAATTTGCATCCATTGATCCACCTGCCAATATTTTTATTATAGAACCATCCCTCGCAGCCTCATTTCTCTTTGAAGGTTCACCGAATTTCTCCAAAATGGACACTAATTTTCATGTAATGAGCACCCTAAGATCACACTTCAACATATTAAACACTTGATCCACCCTCGGGTGCAAAGGTTCCACCACTTCCTTCATTGGGGCACCATGTACTACAAGGATTCTAACAAGACTAAGCCATGTAATCTTCTCAGTAACTAGGTCCTGATTTCCTTACTGAGAATTCAAGGCCGCCACGAACTGTCCATCTGAATCCACCAGCAAAACCATTCTTCTCCTTTTCACACATCCTTCTGATGCCCGACTTTGAAACACTAAGAGCAGTAATAAATCCAAGATTTTAATTCCACAAGCTAATTATAATTATATCTTATTATGTCATATAAGATGGATAAATTATATCTATACTTTCATGGGTGAGGCAACTATTCATTTGGCTTATTTACTATTTATAAGGGTCATATTACTATTCCTATGTTCAAGATACCATTTCATTTGTATTGGTTCCTTAACTTCTAAAACTACTTCTTATATCAATAATTATTAGTCTATAATGTTTTTATGATACATAAGTGATTATAGGTAATTTATACAGTATGAAATTACTATAATAAAGGATAAATTCTATTGATAATATCTTGGGTCATTACATTCTTCCCCCATTTTTAAATTTCTCTTTCAAAATTTAGTTTTACAAAAATAGCTTATGGAAATTATCCTTCATCGCCTCCTCTAGTTCCCATGTTCTTTCATCAATCTTATGGTTCCTCCACAACACTTTAACAAGGTGGTTTTTACTATTGAGTAAATCCTTATCTCTCCTATCCAGAATCATTACTGAATACTCCCAATAAAAGAGATCATCTTACATTTGTACCACCTCCTAGTTCATTACATGTTAGGGATCTGGTATGTAATTTATTGGAGTGATACATGGAACTCATCATGAACTTGAGCCATATTAGGTGTATGTGAAATTTGATAGGCCACAACTGCTATGCGATCAAGGGTCGCAAAGGGGACAATGTACCTTGGGATTAACTTACCTTTCATTCCAAACTTCTTGAATCTATTCAATGGTGATATTTGAACAAATACATTATTTCAAACATCAAACTCTAAGACCCTTTGACGGTTGTCAGCATATCTCTTTTTATGACTCTAAGATTCGATTATATTTTAATGAATGGCCTAAACCTTATATTTCATTTATTTCACAAGATTTGGTCCATGTATCTTCCTTTCACTAATTTCATCCCAAAAGGTCAAAGTTATACATCACTTTCCATACATAGCTTCATATGGAGCCATCTAAATACTCCAGTGGATGTCGTTGTTGTAGGAGAACTCAACCAATTGGAGATACCGATCCCATCCATAATGGAATTCTAAAGAGTACGATCTTATCATATATTCATGAATTTGAAAATTCCTTTTAGATTGACCATCAGTTTGAGGGGGATAGGCCGTGATGAAATCTAATTCAGTACTCAAAGAATAATGAAGGCTTCTCGTGAATATAAATGTGATCCTAGGATCATGATCAAAGAAAATTTAGAGTATAACCCCATGACTTCTCACAAAGTCAATCACATATATCATGGAATGTTATTCTAGAGGGATATATTCCTGAACAGAGATAAAGTGGGTAGTCTGGGTGAGTCGGTTCACCACAACCCATATCACATTATTTCCATTGGATTTCCTTGAGAGACCCCTGAAAAATTCCATTGTGACATTCTCCCATTTCCACATCGGTATAGTAAATTGTTAAATTATGCATTTTTTGTCAATCAAATTGAACTTACTAACATGTCAATAACCTTGAGATATACTCATCAATATTCTTCTTCATATTTTCCCATAAGAAGTGCTATGAGAGATCATGGTATATATTGTTACACCCAAGATGGATAATGTTGAGGTTTGTGAATTATCCAATAGAACCATTTTTATCCCGGGTGATGAAGGAAAAAAATCTTCATTCCAAACCGAATCACACCATCATCATTGATATGAAACACTTGCAGCCTTCCTTTCTTTGCTTAATTATCTATATTTTGTAACTCTGAATCATCCATTTTTTGCATCTTTAATTATCTATTTGAAAGATGGTTGGGAAATCATTTGGGAAAGTTAGGATGTACTCCATACCATTATGGTTTCCAAATACATCATTTTCATAGAAATGAATATAGGGTCTTTCTGATTCCTCAACATGGATAGAGTAGCAAGTTCTTTCCTACATAGAGAATTACCTACCTTGATTTTCCTTTCCAAGATGATAGTGAAAAGAGAAATCATAGTATTTGATTACCTATAACTATATCCTTTTATTCTTGTTTTGATCCTATTGTGTTAATATATAATTTATACTCTTTTGATAGGTATATATGTCACACTTCCCACCATAGAAGTAGTGACGCCCGATTTTCAATAAATAATAACCCCTTCCCTCTCTATATCACGTGTCTGGTAGTTCAGCTCACTGATTTACAACTTCCATAAGGCATAAGTAATCAAATTATCATTTTTTATGAGTACAACACCCATTACTTTCTTGTAAGCATCACTATATATCACAAAACATTCTCCAAAATTATGGTAATGTGTGTATAGGTTCATGGATCAAACATATCTTTATCTCCTTGATGCTTTCATCATATTCATCCATCCAGACATACATTACCCTTATACTTGTCAACATTGTTAGAAACGTTGAAAACTGTGATAAATTTCTCACAAAACCTCTATTGTACCCAACTAATCTAAGAAAAGTGTGGATTTATATGACACTAGAGGGTATGGTCCATTCATTAATCACCTTTGTATTTGATGTTTCCACCAAAATTCCCGCACCTGTGATGACATTCCCCAATAATTTAACTTTCCACATCCAAAAGAAACACTTTCAAAACATGGTTTACAACTTCTCATTCCTTAATATTTCCAACACAAGATATATATATTGTTCGTGTTCCTCCTTTTTGATGGAGTAGATGAGAATATAATTGATGAATATCCTCTTTGTTGAATTAATATGCTCTACTTAACTGACCAAAAAAGTCATAAATCCTTGGAAGATGATGCATTTTCTCTACAGTGATCTTATTGTGTTCTCAATAATCAATAAACAGTCACATTGATCCATCCTTCTTCCTGACAAAGAGCACTAGTGGACCCCAAGGTGACGAACTAGGGCGTATGAACCCTTGGTCAAAATATTATTATTGAAACTTCATTAACTCATCATGTTTGATAGGATTTATACTATAGATCCACTTTTAGATAGGTGTAGCTTAGGGTAGGAGTTATATTTAAAACAATACATCATGATCCTGGGGAAGTATGAGTGACTCATTAGACAATATATCACTATATTACCTAATTATAGGAATTTCCCCTAGGTTGATAACTTCCTTTTACTCAACCATTTAAGTGAGGTATGATTCTTCATAGGTAATGAATTCCCACTCATTTGAAGTATTTAAAAATGATATTCTTGATATTTCATGCATTTCTAGTGGAGCATGGGATGGTTTGAAATATGAAAACATATTTCCTTTTCCCAATAGTTGATATGTTATTTATATGATGAGATCCTAATCATTCCCAGTATAGAATCAAATTATACCAAGGGAAGTATTATTAGATTCACAAGAATAAGCTTCCCATATACACCAAGATGACTAGCGTTTAACACCAGGGCTTAAATTATTTCATCACTTTGTGTTTTTATAAATATCTTTTGTTCATGGATTTGGGGAATCGATTCAATAGTTCTAAAAAAACATGATAGATATAAAGGAATGTGTAGAACTAGAATTAGATAAGATCATTTCCATTATTGGGTGAGTAGGAAGTGTACATTTTATGACTTCATTTTCATGACTCACTTTTGAATTAGTGATGGAATAAGCCACCCCTTACTCCATTGGCTTTGGTTGATGATGAAGATGATTACCATTGAGAAATTAAGGTTTAGTGCACTGGCTTGCATAGTTCCCTTCATCCCTACAGTTGTCAAATATTACTATGGATGGTGATCTCCTTTCCTCCACTACATATTCTTTCTTCCTCATGTCTTTTCGGAATTCATGAGCTCAATTGGATTATATCCCAAAATTGATGCATTTCCTTATCGTTTTGAGGTAGTTCCCATGATTTATCTTCCTACAATTTAGACATGTGATGGTTGAGTTTTCTTTAAACCTTTCTCATGAGAACATATGGATTTAAATTCCATAATTTGTTTCTTATCACCATATCCATGATACAATTCTCCAAACACTATCTATATTTTCAGAAAACTTCGAACAACTTCTTAATAACTCACAATGTCTCAATTTCAAATATCCTTTCAAAGGTGTGGTTTTAAACCACCAAAGAATCTATCAATTTTTAGACCATTGTTGATAAAAAAATATGAATCCTACCATACAATCCTTGTGATATTTTCTTTATAGGTCATGATAGATTCAACATCCTTTTACATAATCTCTATAAAATCTATCACTATTGTTGAATGAAAAGTTATAGAGAAATAATTTCTCAGAAAGATTATATTAAATTATTAACACTACATATCTTTATTTTCATCCTTAGGTTTGGTGTTCTTAATCAAATGTCACCATTGACCAGCCTCTCCATTGAGACGATAAATAGCAAGACTAAACCTCTCCATCTCAGAATAGCAAAGAACAAAAAATGTCTTCTCCATCAATTTGACCAACTATTATCTAAAAAGTGGATTAGAATATCCACTAAATGTCGGTTATTCCCTATTAGTTGATGAAATACATTTCACACTATTCAGGTTATGGTTCATAACATAAGTCAACTGGGTAAGAATCACATTGAAATTTTGAACTCCACCTCCCAAAGTAGTGGGGTTATCATTCAAGCAATAAATTCATTATCCCTAACATGGGTTGTCTGCTAGATATATCTTGGTTCCCACAACTATATAAAATAGAAAATGTTAGAACAAAATATACATCCACATGTAATGAATAAATAATTTATTCCATTGTATGTTTAAGTCTAATGGCATGTATTGTGGGATGCCTATGTTTATAATTTACGAAAACAATTCTTCAAGGGTGCTCAATTATACTTATTCTCATACTAATGGTTTTCAATATGGTTCTCTAATCCAAAATCCCAAATTAACTAGTGGTCCACTGACACCAACAATAGCGACCCATCTTTTTCATACATATATTACTACATCATTTTAAAGAAAAATGACATAAAATCATTACACAACTAGGATACATACAAAGGATTAGTGTATTTATAAAATTAGGACTATAAATAACATTTTCAAAACAAAACATAATATTTTATTTATTTCCTTCTTCTATAGAATCTTTTTTGGCCCTTGAATTATTCTTAGTATATGTAATCACATGAGGATATACATCAAAAAGCGGTGAGATAAAATCCATGTAAGTGGATATATAAGTACATGATGCAATATAACATGCGTGATAATAATCAATATCATCATAAAATAGGCATATGATCATAATAATGTGATTAATCAATAGATAAAGGCATTGAATGTGGATGTACATAAAAATGAAACATCATGTCTTAGTGGTAAACTACCACACATAGTTGTGAAAATAGCTAACATCATGTGGAAACTTATTTCACATTAACAAGGACATATATCACATTACCCAATGAATTATAGTTCTATTTAATTCGAGGTGCACCCTTAACATCATAACATTTACATTACGCTATATAATTCTGGGTGCACCCGTCACATGATAACATTTACATTATCATGCATACTACATTGAATGTATATATTTAATGGGAAAAAATAACCCATGGAAAGGAATGAGTTTTATTTCATACATTCATAACATCGATTTCTAAGAGGGAATAACATACTGGTTATATGAATCATTAACCCGGTGTTGAGACAAAATAATGCCAAGAAGTAAAAGGTGTATTTTTTAAAAGAAGAGTTATTTTGTGAAACATTATGTTTTTCATAATCTCATGGAGAAAACATATATATCACCTAAAAGGTTATATAATGATAAAGAATTATTTTTAAGGAATAAACATATAGAAAATGGGGTGAAAGAGGGAAAACCCAAAGAAAGATAGTTGGGTTCCATAATTACCATTAACTTATGTCTAAATAAATTATTCACTTTAATATCCATTATAATCAAATTATATTTATTAATTAAAAAAAATTTAAAAGCTTTTATAAAATAATTTTATTCATTAGGGTTTTTTAAGGTAATTAATGGGATTTTGGATGAGTTATAGAGTTTAATTTTATCATTTGAGAGCATTTGTTTTCATGGTTTTCATGATCGGTTCACTTGTATACATGAATAGAAGTTCATGTAAAATGAGGATAAATATACATAATTGTTATCATATATTATTTATGATCTTAGAAAAATATTTATGATAATATATATAATTTTTTTATATGTCATTAGGATGAATCATTTGATAAATGTTAATGATGATCTTTTTTAGTTAATTTTTTTAGTTTTTTTATCACAATGGACTCATTTTGTTTTATCATACAAAATTATGTATATAATTAAGTTGTAGAAAATAAGGGTTAATAAAAATAAATTACAATATTTTTTCAACTATTTAATAGTTTTATTAATTCCCTTAAAGGCGTTAAATGAAAATGAAACTACATCGCCCATGATGTCGCTAAGCTGACAATCATGTGCGAAAATTTAATTTTTTTGAATACATGAGAGAGATAGAATATGGATTTTTATGATGGATCTTATATTAACATGTTATATTAATTTTATATCAAACATAATAGAGTTATCATGCCATTTAGATAATATAATGTTTGTATCAGAGAAAAAAGAAATGAAATTTAAAAGAAAAAGATAGAGGATTTACCCATTGAATTTAACCTCATTGAGGACCTCCTTAAGGATTTATTATTGTATTTTTTTGAGACCAAGATATCCTAGACATGGGAGAGGGGATATAGAAGAGTATTAGAAAATATTTGGGAATGTCTAAATTCTTGAGACATGTGAAGAGATGAGGGTGTGTGGGGTGGTATTTATAATGGAGGAGAGGGGTGTTTTATCATTATATGATTTATTAGTTTGTTATTTTAATCATAACAAGAAATAGTGTTGATTCTTAACACTAAATTTAGTAATTATATCATGTTAGATCTAACCAATGTTTTTTACATCAGTGATGACGTAATGAATATTGTATTTCAATTATAATTTATATATACCATAAATTACCATATTTTACTATTCTAAAAAAATTGATGTATTTCTTAAAAATTACAGAAACTCACCCTAATAATTTTTAAATTTGTATAATTCACAAAAAATGAAATCTATTTCATGAAAATAATTTTTTAAGTATGAATAATTTAATTTTTTTTTTCAAAATCCTCATTTACATGGAAAATATATTTTTCAAAATTATAAATAATTTTATTACACTTTAAAAAATTACTTAAGGTATCATAAAATTATGTTAGAATCATAATATATAAAACTATTAGTTTATGAATACATTTTATGAAATTATATTTTCATTTAAATTATTAAATTATTCATATAATTTAATTAAATATTTATAACTTACAAAAATACCATTAATAAATTAATAATTTTTATAATATTAATTTAACTATACTCTAATATAATTATACCATATTTTCACTTATAAGAATGATAAATGTTATTTATACTTTCATAGGTGAGGTTACTATTCATTTGGCTGGGTTAATATTCATAACGGTCATGTCACTATTCTTTAAGTCACGATATTATTTAATTTGTATTGGTTCCTTAATTTCATGAAATACTTCTTATTTAATTAATTATTCTTTTATAAAGTTTTTATTATGTTCCATAATTGATTACATGTGATTTATAATATACCAAATTACTATAATAAGTGATAAATTCAATTTTCAATAGTGTGATCCATTATATTTCCTTATCAAATTTTGTTTTTTTAATTTCGTTACTTTCTCCCTTCTCATTTAATATGTAATGAGAATACTATAATGGTCATCCAAAGATCGTGTTTCAATATCTCTATATTCCAAATATGAAACATTGGAATTAATATTATCAAGAATAATTCTCAAGATATTTTCAATAATATTTGAATCATCCAGCTTCTCAACAAGACATCTTGTAGTTTGAAAAATATAATTCACCCTTGTAAATAATTCACTATGAGATTCATAGTCACCCAATTTAAGATCTTCATACTTCAGCCACCATATTTATAAATTTTCCTTCCTCACCTTCATATTCCCTTAATAATTTTTTTTCAACTTCCCTCAGATAAAATTAATAATAGAAACTCACATCAATCTTAGGATCTCACTTTCAGAAAGTGTTGAAAGTAATGCATTATTAAATAGTACATCATTCTCTAAATTCATCTTATCCATAATGGTAAGGGGATAATTTTCAACACATGGTGGAAATTCAACTGTAGAAACGTCCAACATATCATAACCAAGATACTTCAGATATTGAAATATTCTATCATTTTGGACATGATAATACTTTATATCAAAGATTAGAATCAATAAAATGTTCACACAGATTAAATTGTCCATAACAACTTATCTTTAAAAACTTTAGAAAAGTGTAAACAAAGGGAACCTTACCTCTGATACCAATTGGAAAGGACCAATCAGGGTCAATATATATTTGAGAGGGGGAGGGGTGAATCGGTGATAGCTTTTTTATTTATGTTAACATTATTGTGTAATAAACTATTTCTCTTATTATATAAATATCAATTTCTTGAAAACAATACATTTACACCTCCACAAGTACACAAATATTTAAATCTTCAATCCTCAATAAGAGTAGATAGACCTTGTAATGGTTTGGAAATAATCATACTCCAAAAAATAAACTAGAAAAAATCCTTCTTTGTGGATAAAAAATTATAGAAATGCCCTTAATATTGTGTAGAACAATGATCAATACAAAATTTCATGTTCTAATTCTAGCATAAATTATGTTAAAAAAGTTTGAGTAATATGTTAATAAAAATTCACATGTTGGTTCTAAACATGTCACTGTTCTACATAAAAAACTTTTACATTGTAATTCTTCAGCCAAAAAATTCTCAACTTTACTACCTAGTAGTAGGTATAAGTAACTCTTCTAGATTTTTTTTTGAAAACTCGGAATGATGGATCAATCTTATTATATAGTCTAATTTCATCAGTCTAAAAAAATAAGTATGAATATATACTCTATAAATAATTTAGAAATACATATTTATTTACCTTAAAATCTTATCCTAATTGATCTGTTTGATCCAGAGAACTCTTACTGCAATCATCCAATTGCATCTTCTACCCAAAGACATATCTGAGGAAAATATATCTTGAAAAAATACCCCTATAAATTCTATTACAAAAGATTTTTCATACTATTTCTTTAACACATTTTAATAATTTCATAGCATGTTTTACATTGACCTCTATTTATAGGTGTGATAGAAGTGGAATGAGTGAGAAATCACATTCATTTTCATGATCAACCAAATTTCTAGAAACTCATTTTTAACCTTCATTTTTGCTGCGTCAATGACTATTTCAAAATTTCCCAACCCATCTATTTCATTCTCAAATCTTTTCATAGCATTATAATTCTGCAAACATATAATAAATTCTTCAATTTGATATAAATATTAATTATGATATTTTTTCACTCTAATTTTCTTGATCGAGTTAAAATTATTAAGAACTAAAGAATTCACATTCCAATTTTCCAAACTAACTGAAAGGATGAAATTGTTCCTATAATAAACATTGTTAAAATGTTGTTATGTTAAAATATATTTTAAAAAATATTGTTGAAACATAAAAGGATTATATTAACCCCTTGAAACAACTTTGACCACAACTTGAAAAAAAATATCTCTTTCTTCAATTGTTCAACAATTCATCAAACCAATGACATTGCATCTGATGAAGGCCATTATACGATGGCTTAATGGTGTTAGTGTGTTTTTAATGAATTAGTCTCCTTTACCCATTTGATAGATTGAAATCAAATCTTTACCAATGAATATTGAACTAATTGAATAAAACAAACAATTATTTTGTTTTATGAAAATGGTTGATTGCATTTCTGATCATCATTTCATTGGTTGTTCAGTGATCCCATATCTCATTGGTCTTAAAACCTTCAGCTTCTCAAGTCTTCGTTCGATAGAACTCTACATCTGATGGAATGGTGGAACATAAAATCCAATGGACCAGTGTGGGTAGTGAATTATTTATTTTGAAAACTCTATAGTTAATGTATCATCTAATGGATTGGTTCATTTAGTGGACCAGATAGTCCGATGGATCAACCTGTATTATGGATCAGTCAATTATCACTTCCTCAAACCTTCAACCATTAGAAACTTGTAACTTTATATCCTTTAAAAAAACATCATCTTGAAATTATCACACTGATGAACTGAAACTAGAAGACATTGACTCAAAAATATCTTTTCCTTAACAAATCCTTTATTGTATAATTATTTCTTCACGATGATGAAAAAATTATGATCGATATGACATCATTTTACTTATATAACCTTATATCATCATTTAATTAAAAATATACGAATCAAAGGATTTTTAGAAAACTTCTGATATATAATAATTTTAATAAAACAATGTTATATTAGATTTAGTACCAAATATCTTGGGAGACATTCGGACTCTAATACAACTTTTCACTCCTTTAAAAAACATCATCCGAGACACAATGTGGGTTCGAAAAAACACTTCACCCAGAAACAAATTACGGAACAGAAAACATAAACTGGTGAAAATTCATAGGAAAAATGTGTGTTGTGATTTGAGTCTGGTATTCCTTCAGTATGAGAACCAAAATTTTCAGTGTTAATTGATTTATCATAATAATAATAAAATACAAAACATTCAGCACAATCTTCTTCCAGTATCTGAAAAAAAACATCAATTCAACTTGGTCCTAACATAAATATTTGTAACTTCATGATACATGATGTGATAAGGTATAAATATGGATAACCAAAAGGTTTAGGTAATTTTCTAGGTAAATTTTTGATTAATTTTAATTTTTAGTCCCTTTGTAATGTTATTTTTTTATAATTGTAGTAATTAATTTTATCTTCTATATCTACTCACATTTCCAAAAATAAGTTAGAATTATTAGAAATTAAAATTTTTTATAATTCAAAATCATTATTCCAATTTTCCATATACAATTATCATAATTAGAAATATTAAATTTAAAATTAATCCTTTAGACATGATGAAAAACCACGTTTTTAAAGGGAAAAAGATCAATGGTTTTAAAAATATTAATATAAAAAATTTAATATCAAAATCATTCCAATGAAATAAATTTTTTTAATTTATATAATATTGAAATAATAATACTTTTAAAAAAATTAAAAATTTCATTAAACATTATAAATTAATTAAACGAAAAGGTGATTTTCAATTGAAAATCAATATATTTTACTATTCATTTGAAAATGAAACTTCCTAGAAAATAGAAGAAAAACCAGAAGTTAATTTTGGTATTCCAATTTCAAAAATTAAATTTATTTTTTCAAAGAAATTTTATAAATTTTTTGAAATTTATTAATAAATTCTGTTATCTAAGCATGACTAAACTATCTTTTTAGGAAAATATAATTTTTTCAAAGAAATTTATTTTTCTCTTAAATAATGATGGTTATTAATATTTATAATCAATAAATAACCAATAAATATGTGTCAAATATATATTTTTATTTTTCAGTTAGTCCTTTTTCCTAAACACCATTTTAATTTCCATGTAATAATTGTCATGTTAAATAATAATATTAATAATATATTACGGTTCGATAATACTTAGTCTTCTATGTAACAAAAGATATTGAAAAAAGATGTTGTTTTGTGCGTTGAATGATATAGAACTTATTGAATTTATTTAAAATAGAAAATATATTTAAAATTATAAATATTTTATATTCTTTTCAATGATTCATGTTACATTTTAAACACACTATCAAATATGATGTTAATATTTTAAAATTTTGGGGAATTAGATTCTCCCCACCTTAAATAAATTATTTCATTAAAATTTAAAGTTGATAATAGTAGTCAAAGGCTAGATTTCTTGAAATTACATTATTAAAAAAACCACATAATAAAAAGGTTTAATAAAATGACCTCTTAATAATAAATAAATTGAAGTATTAAAGGATTATAGAATAACATACTTCTAGTTTTTTGAGTAGGAGAACATCAGTGGAAAATGAAGATATGGGCATTAAGGAAAAGAATAAAAAATTACAGTCAGTGATTGAGGTATTTGATCAAGAAAAGTGAATGTTAAATTGAATGTTTAGGGAATCAAATCCATGAATCTACTATCTATGATAAGGTCACTGATATCATTAAAAACGATTAAAATATGATATCATTTTATTTCAAGTACATTTTTGTAATTATGAGGTACTTCTTTACTATTTTTGAATATAAGGAAATAAATTTACTAGATATGTGTTTTTTCATAAGATAAATTTAATCATTCAGTTTTTCGTGAATCAACAACTACAATAAATTAATGTCAATAAATTATTTTATTATTCCCGAAGCACCGAAATTTACTTTTAACAGGTTGTAAGATCGATAAAAGAGTGAAGAGTCATTAAAAATGAAAATTATTTTCCCAAACCAATATATTTAATACATTATTATCTAAACCACAAAAGTAATTCTATAAATTCATTATTAATATTTATTCCACAATTTTTTTCACTAAAAATAATGAAATATTTAACAGTACATCACATAGGCCAATAATAGGTAGGAAATCCTTATCATCCTTCAGTCATGGGTTCAAGCCCTACTGCCTTACTAAATGTAATAGTTTATCACCCTACATTATGTTTTTCATTTTTATAAAATATATAATTCATATAATGTTAAAAAAATTAATGTACATCCTTGAAATAAAGATAATTGTTAAATAATATTTTTAATATAGTTTTCAAAATAATTAATTTACTTTATTTATTTTTTATAAAGTCTAATAATCTTATTTTACAATTATTATAGTGTAATTAATGATCATATTATCCCTAATGGTTATAAATAACATCTAAATAATTTCTCTAAAACTTTAATGCATTATTATTCAAATAATTTATCAACCCAAAAAAAATAATTATTGTAAATTTCTCCCAAACTACATTTAATATTATTAAGCTCCCATTAAATAAAAACTATAAAGGGGTGTTTTAAACTATGATCTTATGGTTAATCTTGAAATTATAAATACAAAATGGTTTCTATAACTATTATGTAAATGAGTACATATGTTATTATAAAATTAAACAGAATCCTTAGACATTTCATGATTCTTATAAACAAAATAATATAGTTTAAATGAATTAGTAAATTAGTTATTAAATTAGAATATATAAATACTTCGTTTGGTTTATTTCAACTTAGTTCATTCTATGGTTTAGGGGATACCCTTTAGATTAGGTAATTGACACTATTAGTTCCCGTGTTCCCACATTTTTAACAAGAGATTATAAATTGATCCCTATGATGAGATTTATTTCCTTACATAATACCCTTCATTTTTTTCTAAAATTCGTTGATTTATTCCCTTATTTTTCATGCACTAAGAATTAACATTTTCCATTGAGGCACTTTCTTGGGTTTCTCTTTTAACCATTTATACATTTTTGGAAATTTATCCTTCTTTTCTCCAAGGTATCAACTACTTGAACTCTTATAAAACTCCATCCTTCTATTATTTGGCTACACTAAGAATTGGTTAAGGTATATGCTATTATTAATATTTTAAAAAATATGATTAGGAAAAAACATAACAAATTCCACTCCAAAAAAATTCCATTTGGTTTCAATTTTCTCCTCCTTATCCTTCATGTTTTATGTTCACGTGATTCTTTTGGGTTCTATCCATTGACTAAAACCAGAAAGCATAGTTTGGGAAACAATAATCACAGTGCAAAAACAATATATTATTTTATATGATATCTAAATAATGACATATTAATTTAAATCTATGAAACCTTAGGTTTAACTTAGGCCATTCATTTTAATTATATATTTAAATTCTTTATAATGGTTAGTAAGGAAAATGAAAATTTTCCTTATCATATCCCCTAGGAGTATCAAAACAGATGCGTAATAATACCCATTTTTCATGTACCGAGTTATGCTCGAGTCAATACCAACACACCATCTTCAATGTTATTTCTTCTAGGTATATCAGTTTTAGAACCATTCCCACTTGTAGCATCCAAACAAGGATATATTTCTAGAATAACCACATAATCTCTACCTTACCAAAAACATATAATATTATTCAATAATTAAGATCAAATTTAATAATAGTGTTATGTTCCCTAATCTATGTTTTCCTAAATATAATTAACAATAATTCTAATAAATATCAACTGATACTATGTATAGAAAACCCGACCCTAGCAGCCTAGAGACAATGCCATACTTCATTTCATTTTCATAAGATATAAGGAATCTCATCCAAAACGTCTGAATAGTTTAGTAATCTTGGTAAAAAAGAAACATACATGAGTCTCATATTACATTATAATACATAAATTATAACATATTTTTATGATAATAAATTTATTCCATCTAGAGTATCCATTCATATCATCCAAAATAAACATCATGGAATCATAGTTAATAGAATCAAAATACTGGTTACCTCAAATGATTAGAAACGGATAGTTAAAATAGATGAAATAATGAATCAATAAGGATACAAAATATAGAAGGGTAAATAATTTAACACATTCCATTTAAATAATTGAGAATGAAACTTATCCATAGATATTGTAACGTCTCGGATCCGGGTTCCACACTACAGGTGCCCCGAACCCGGTTGGTCAAATGACCTCAAGCGCATTTCACCAAATGCCAGAGGCTGCCAACTAGAAGCGAGGGCATTGGACTAATAGTGGGGAAACTATGCAATCATTTGTCAATGCGTATCCAAACATAAATAAATATAATCATACAAAAGGGGAAGCAGTAAACTATATAGACCTCAATGGACAATGGAACTGAAGTAAAAGATAATCGACAATTATATATATGATGATGTAATATGTCTCTAATTCTAAGAAAGCATCCAAACATGGTACACTGCAATCTAATACAAAACAGAACAAGGTACAAAGTATAGAAAAACAAAAGCAAAGCAGTACAATAGGGATGCTACTGCATTGAAATCCTAAACTCGGTCTCATGCTCTCTTACTCCTCTACGAAAATCATGTACCTGTGTATGGACCCTTTCGCTTATTGACACCTGCAGAAATATAATCTTTTTGGGCCCATTACATGACCCAAACTAGATGTGAAAAGTAAATCCTAGTAGGCAACCACCAAAGGCAAGTGCCCAAATTTCAGTAAAAATGTGCAATAGCAGTGTGTAATAATTAAATGCAGTAAACTAGGATATACTCAAAAGTAACCATTCCTACCAGTTACATTACCATTTTAATAATTATTTAACAATTAAATATAAATGAATTATGAATTTCTCGAGACTCAGCCTCAACCGACAATCTCCTATACAGTGACATAATAGAAACCACAACAAGCTATCTAACAAGGATAATAATAATACTAGTCCTACACATTAGCTTGGTAGTTACAACATAAGAAATCACTACAGTGAATATTCAAAGTAAACATTGTCCTCAGAAATGAAAATCCTTACCCTTAGGAAAATAGAAATGAAACCCTTACGTGAATGCCCTCAGGCATAACTAATATTGCTCGCAGGCATATGAGATATCGCCCTTAGGCACATAAGCTACTACACTCAGGCATAAAAAAATTTCCTTCAGGCTAAATAAAACCTTTCCATAAGGATAAATAGAACCTCTCACTCTGGATAAGTAGAACCTTGCCCTCAGGCTAATCCGAATCTTTCCCTTAGGCTAAACAGAACCTTGCCCCCTGGCTAAACAGAACATTTCCCTTAGGCTAAACTGAACACTATCCTCTGGCATTCCATTGGAAAAGTAAGTAACCGGGCTGAGCCCAATTCATAACCAAGCAATTTATATATTTTTCATCTCAAGAAAAATCAAAATCTAATATAATCACGGCATACCCATGGGTATCCTAGCCAAACAGGTAAACAAGGGAAATGCACTCGCGATGTGGCCCTATATCCAAGCAACGATCTAAAATGGAATTTTATACATATTGATTAGATTACCTAAGAAATTTTAGGTATCTCAACAGTCAAGGCCTCATCTATATGACACCCCAAACATGGGAGTGTGGAACAAAACTACACCAAATCAACTCGACTGTTGGAATTTAACACAAGACCACCTACCTCGATCTTCACTGATCGATATACGTGAAAGGAACCTCCGAAAAAGACCAAGAACGTTATAGATATGAGATGAACAATTACCAGTTCCAACCTAAATAACTTCCCTTAAGTAATGAATTGGAAGGAGAGACTCATGTAGAGGTAAGAAATTACCTGTGTGGTTCAAATGAGATCAATGACGGAAGAATCAGAGTCTTGGTGATCAATCAGGAACTCCTCGAAGTCTCAGCCTCCTCTATTGTAGCTCCGGGTGAGTCTTCTTCCTTCGCTACCAAATGAGGAGGCTACTTCCTTCTTTTAACAAAAAAACATAACTACATGATGTGTAATATCATGTACACGACATGAATATTACTTTTAAACTGTTCCTCTGGCATCTACATTCTACCACCTCACTATTTATCTGCCGAATTAGTTACACGATATATATTACTAAACACATGGAGTGTACTATCATTCCTCTATTGGATTCTTCCACTTCCATACTATTCACATGATAACTGATTACACTGTGAGTATTACTAAGTAAATGGCATGTAGTTAGTTTTTAAAACCTTGAATCACCGACAAGCCTACACCCCCTCTATTCTCATCCCACATGGCCAATGTACATGGCATTTGTACCAATGTACATGGTGGGTACCCATATATTTGGGGTTTCCCACATTTCCCTTGTTTTCTCAAAAAACACTTAAGGAAAAATGTAAATAAGAAACTCGAACCTCAAGAATAAGTTCCGGGTTCTTACAGATATTTTCATTGTGAAAATATCATGGATAAAAATAAATAAATACTAAATGAAGGAAATGAATAATTATCATATTCCTTGTATCCCAGGTACATGGTACCTTTACTATTAATACCTTTCATAAGAGAGTTTAAAAAATACTAGGTAAAACCCCACATGAATTTGTATCACCAAATAAATAATCCCATTAGACTACTGATGCATCGAAGGATATATACTACTAGGACCCACCCATTTAAAACCTTTCCAAATAATTCCACATATATCGAATAATCTATTTAATTAATATTAGAATTTCCTTATAAAATATTAATACTGAGAAAGAATGTAGATTTTTCAATATTTACCCATTTAATCAAATAACCTTCAAAGTAAACAACATTTTTAAAAATGGTATATGGTTTAGGAAATAATCCTATCCCAAAAAATATAGATATTTAATAGAAATTTAATTTCCTATGAAAAATTATTACAATAAAATGATTGTTATAAGATAAATTTAATAATTACAAAAGAAAGTGACATTGAACAATTACCTTTACCACTAGGTAATTTTCAAGCTAAATCCCCTTAGATGAGATAATTAAAATTGAAAATTATAATAACAATAATAATTAAGTATTTCGATATAACATTTCAAACATAAAATATATACAAAATATAAAATAAATTAGGTCCATAACAATACAACATTCTACAATAAATGAAATTGAGATAAAAACCCTTACCTTACACTTCCTAAAGGATAAACATGATTTAACCTCTTGTAGATGGGTTCTAAACATGTTATTACCAAATTATAGAACCTTATTATAATTATTATATAATATATTTTCCTTTTATAATTTATTATTAACTATTTATTAATAATAAATCAGTTTTTGTTTTGTTTCGGGTGTTTATAACCTTATTTTCTCATACGTGCTACGTAATGAGAGATCCAATCATTGAAAATAATATATTTTCATATAAACATAATAATAATATTCAATAAATAATTGGAATTTTTTTACATTAATTTTACTTTTAAAATCAATTATAAATGATGGTTATGAAAAATTAATTACGTTATGATCATGGAGATGGTCGGTCATACGTACACATTAATACCATTTTCCATTTTTCATTGATCAATATGGATATTTTATACATAATATATTACCTTTTAATAATAATCATTATATCATATATAATAATTAATATACTTATATAGTTCATCAATGTTTTTTGGTGATGAAAAGGGAGTCACATCGCTTTTTAAAGGCGGTAGCTGACAAGTACACCAACATTGTTACCATCTTTATGTGGGTGAAAAGGAAAGAAAGAAAATAAACAATATTATCTTTAAATAAAGAATAATATTTCATTAATGTAATAATTATTTCATTTATATCACATATAATCATTATTTTTATCTTTATCACCTTCCATGATAAGTTTTTGTGAAAGATGAATCACATTACTTCGCGAAGAGGTAGTCTTCCGTACACATGAGTAACATTATCCTATATTTTACGGAATAGAATTTAAAAATATATAACATATAAAGTGACTAAATAGTTATAAATATTTTATAAATATCATATATATACTTTATATACATCATCAAACCCAACCTTGAGATGTGGAAAAGGAAAGAACGAACGACTTCGGTTTGCGACGCGATAGATCAGTGTACAAACGAATGCTGATTTCATAACCAGTTTAAAGGAAGTGTGTTTGGATGTTGTTAATAAAATTAAAATAAAAAATAAAAATATATTTATTATATATTTTTTAATATCATCATGGATTAAAATTAATTTAATGGGGTGGATAAAGAAATAAAAGGAAGATTCCTGTTGAAAAACACTACATCTCATTAGGGTATCTTCCTTTGGTTTGAAATAAACCCTTCCTAGGTTGGTTTTATTCCCAATATAAGTTTTATATGATGAGTAGAAATAATTTTTGGAGTTATTTGGTTTGGTCTTATCTAATCCAATGTTTTCTCAAGGTTGTAATAGATGAGGAGAGAGGGTGGCCATTTATAAGTGCGGTGAAGGGCACACTCGTGGTTTTTTGAAAGAGTGAATTCGTCCCATGTTTGATTCATGTTATAAGGATTAAATAGTGGTAGTTTAAATATTATATATGTTATAGGGTATAAATATTACCATAAAATTTGGGTTTGATATGTTTTTAGGTCATTTTACCCTCAATTTTAAAGTTTAATCCCTATATAATCTCATTTTTACTATAATTACTGTAATTTATTTTAACAGATTTCACTAATAAAATTTTAAAATAAATAAACTTTTACTTATTATAAATTATAAATTATTTTTATTTGAAAATATTTGATCCATTTTTAGATATTTAATTCACATAAGTGTAAAAATTTAATTTAAAATTAATCCCATAATCATGATGAGAACGTGGGTTTTTTAAATGAAAAAGTTCAACAGTTTACATTGTTTTTATATCTAAATTCAACATTAATATGATTCCAATGACATAAATTTTATTTATTGATATAAAATGTACGTAATTTTTCTTTAAAAATAACTAAAAATTTAGGTTACCATTATAAATTATTTAAACGAAAATGAAGTTTACCATTAAAATCTATTATTTTTTCAATATTCATAAAAACGAAGCTTCATAGAAAACCCCAAAAAATCATCCTGTAATAATTTTAGTATTCAATTTTAAAAAATTAATTCTATTTTATCATATATTTTTTATAAAAATTTTGAAAAATAAATTTAAATTATGTGTTCTAAGCACGAATAAACCATCTTTTAAAAAAATACCATTTTTTTAACTATTATTTTTCTTTTAAATGATTCTTATTATTATTTATAATCATTAGATAAATGATTATGGTTTGTAAAATATATATTTCCATAATTTAGTTACACTCCGTTTTAATAACTAGTAGATAACTATCATATTAAATAATACTATTATTATTATATTGTTGTTCGGTAAAACCCAGTCTTGTGTGTAATGCAAGCTATCGAAGAAAGTCATTTTTTCATGTATTTCAATATATATAATACATTAAATTTTTTATCAAATAGTAAATATATCTTAATGTATTACGATGTTATATTCCTTTTTACACATGGTGTTTTGTGTAAAAAAAAATATGAAATTTGATGTTCATATATAATAATTTTTAGGGTGTTACATAATATCTTATGAGGAACGACCAATATAGAATTTTGTTCTTAGATAGAATGTATTAAAAAATAATTTTATTTAATATGTGATGGTTTTGTGTAAAAACAATATTATGGAATAAGTAACATAGTAATTTTTAAATTCTATTAGGTTAATATGTCCCCCCCTTATTTAAAAGTTAATAAAACTAGGAGTATGTAATTTCCAAAAGGGATGGAAGAATTTACCAACCATGGTAATATTAATATGAATCATTTTCATGTCTTATAATTATCCATTAATTATATATTATAGAGTTATATTCATTATTATTAAATTTGGTAATTTTTCATTCAAAAGATGAAATGATTTATTTCTAACCAAATTTGATTTTCGTAAATTATAAGGTTTTATTTAAAAATATAATTTATAAATTTTAGGTTTCTAATATGAAAAGGGATATCATTTTTTAAATCAACTTGTCAAAATTATATATGGGTGATTATAATTCTGTTTTAATTTTTTTAATGGAATAATTGTATTTCCAAACGATGATAAATCAAACTAAGGTAATTGGAATCAATTTTATTATTGATTTTGGTATAAAAACTTTTATACTTTAGAAGATACTTTTTTCATAAAACCCACTTTAATCATTTTTTTCTTGTCAATTTTTTAATTAAATTATAAAACTTTTATGAATTTAATTTTATAAAATCTATTCCATATTTTGAATCATGATAAATAATATACTATAATTGGGTTAAGCTAATACTTATTAATTATGAATATTTAATATATTATATATTTTCTACCATGATAAAAGTTGTAAAACATAGTGAAAACTATATGGAAAAGCACTAAAATCTCAATAAAACATTAATATATGTTATTGGATGAGTTTGGTAGAAGAAAATATATATTTAAAGAGTTAAATAAATTATTTTGAAATGTATCCATTAATTTTAGAAATTTTGTTGGATGAGTCTAATTAGACCAAATCACACTTTATATTGTATTTTTCGGGCCTTGATACTACATGAATGAAATATGAAACACACACACACACATATATATAATTTACCATATTTAAAAATCCAAAAATGATTCCCCTATTCTCTCTTGTCCACACATATAAATAATTTTGTTTCCATGAAATCATAAAATCCCTCCCTAAAATCACTCATGAACTCATATAGGTTTTATTTTATGTAGAATTCTTACCTTATAGGGCATAAAATTGTAAGAAAATGTGCTTTTACTGTCAAGAACCATCCACATGGGCCTATGTCATGACTACCCCAAGCCCACTATCCAATGTAAAGGGGCCTGTGACTAACACCAAATGTATTATCCTGTAAGTGGTAGGCATTTTCCTGGGTTATTATATGCACGCACATACACATCCACATCCCATAATGTAGAAAAGTAAACATGCATGCCAATAAGACAACCACTAAGAGTCACAGTACAAAACAGAAATAAAGTGGCCAAAATACAAGCCTAACAAAAGATAAGTAGAATCTCTTGAACTATGGATAATGTAAAACCTACCTGAAGGTTAGGTGAAGGGTGTACCTCTAAATGCCGTTGAAGTACACATCGTTTGTCGGATCTCCCTGGGAACTACTTGGAACGAGACTACAAAGGTCTCTATTGAAGCGTAGGTCATCTGTACAAGACATGACACCTACGGGGCAGAGCCTGTGCATTTTTGAGTAACACAATACTCAGTAAGGACCAAAAAAAAAAAATTTAATACCACAATGGAAGGTATTAAAAAAGTATACTAACAAAAAGGTACAGAAAGTGTATCCCCTAACATGTACATTCGAGAGAGAGTCACCTGAGCCAGATCACACAGGTATAAAATAAATTACAAAAAGAAATCTATCAGTCATAAACACTTAACACCTTTTACTGATGAGGAACTCAATCCCTATGAGTCACTTATGAATTTTGTAGCATCTATATCTTCTTGTCACTTAGGCCTTTTTGGGCACCTAAACCCGCTCTTCACTTAATCTTGCTGGGGCACCTAAACCCGCATGCCACTTAGGCATGTTGGGTCACCTAGAACGTCTAGTCACATTGGAATTCTGATGCAGGTAGACCCAACCATAACTTTATCTTATTGGGAATCTATAACCACTCATCACTTTGGCCTACATGGTCATATAGAAGCACTCACCACATTCTTCACATTATAGCGACATATAGGATTCCCGCTTATAGCATGCTTGATTCTGAGAGAATATACTCCTCATGAATTTAGTAATATATCAACATACCAAGAAAACAATTAGAGTGTATCAAAAGGCCCAACTCATCATGGGTGTAGAAACATAAAAAATGGTGTTTCAATAAAACATGTAGTTTGGATATTTTAAACATTTTTACAAAAAAGGGCACGTTGGGTCTGAGCCCAGTCCGACTCGGTTGGACTAACTTGACCCCACCCGACCCAACCCAGTCTGTTCTGGGCTGATCTGGCCTATTGGTCCATGGGTCCAGCTCAATCTTCATCTAGTTCGACCCATGTTGGTGGGCCAATTCATTCCTAGCCAGGCCGCTCAGCAACCTGATTATCACCTACATCCCGACCCGTACTAGCGGACCATTTATGTTAAGTCGGGATGTGGTGCTCGCCGCATCTATTCAAGCCCCATAGACCACTACGTAACCGTCTCATGAGTTTTCTACAAGTTACATTCTATAGTCTAGCTAGTACTCTGTCCCTTGGTGTATGAAATGACTCCCCACCACTTCTAGATGAGCGGTTGCGACCGTCTTCCTGTGGCCCAGATACACCACATGTGGCGGCTGTTGTGGGTTCCACCACCATTGGCCTTCAAGATGGTGGCCATTGCAACCATCGCGGCCCCTCAGCCACTATCAGCC
Source organism: Viscum album (assembly GCA_963277665.1). Taxonomy (NCBI): domain Eukaryota; kingdom Viridiplantae; phylum Streptophyta; class Magnoliopsida; order Santalales; family Viscaceae; genus Viscum; species Viscum album. Next base: position 723,724,084 of record OY728122.1, on the reverse strand, counting down.
TTCCATATCAATAGTTTTTGACCTAACCCCATTGTCTCCAACATCCTCCTACCCATTTCAATACACCAATGAGGTCCTTCCTAGGTCACTATTAATATCACATCATGAAGAACAGAAAGGAGTGGGTGGAGTAAAAGAATGCGTAAAGAACACACAAAAGACAGAACACAACCTTTGATCATTTCATCATGATATTTCATTGTTAGAAGGTTCAACAATGGATAATCAAAATGAAAATCCATCTTCCCTTAATTCCCCACATGTAAATTCCCATGTCCCTCAAAGATTACTGAGATGCAGGAGAATCAATTAGTGGATTGTCCTGCGTTCATCGTTTTGAAAGAAGAACGAGGTAAGGGAGAAAAATTAGGAATCAAATCCCCTTCCCTATTATTTTATAGTTAGTCTATGATGAATGGGGGTTCTTCCATCATCATTCGTCATTCCACAAATCTCATATATAGAGATAACCTTCGAAGAAAAAGGATTTTATGGAGGTGTTCATCATCATGGGTGGTTTGTCACTTGACAACGCAAGCTCTCTAGAGGTTCAGAGAAATCTCTCTAGTTATGCTCTAATTCCCATACCCTTGATAGAATATTTACCCAGGAATGGAATTATAGTGTTTCTATTATTCTATGTCTCCAAGTCATTATACTGTTTCATTTATGAAATTAAAAAGTTATCTTGTCGGTGCGTCGTAGAAAAAATATATATTTTTTGAATAAATTAAAATCTTCTAAGTTTATTATATTTTCCCTTAAAACATAGGAAAATTAAATTTTCCCTCGACAAGCCCCGATAGAGGTAAGGTCATTCCTTTGGTAAAGTAATTTTTACAAACACAATGGTGCCATCATATTTTTAATCCAGGAACCTGTTTAGAAGTTTCCAAAACCGTGCATGCACACTATTTTAAACAAACTAAAAAATATTTCAAACACTTATTCCAGGATCACTAGGTCTCATAATCATGTTTTGTCTGAGCACCTTATCTTTAAATAATATGATAAATTTTCTAAAGAGTTTACATGGAATTTCTGAGACATTACAAGTCCAAAGAAGAGGTATAACTATTAACCAAATGTTTTAGTTTTATTTATTCTTCAAAATCATTCAAAATTATTCTAATGTTATGATATAACAAATTTTATATAAACCATATACTTCGATTTTTTTATTTTTATATAATAACCTATATCATTATCATTTTATATCAAATGGAAAATGAAACCATCATTCATATTTACAGTGAACTACCACCTCACGAACCACATAAATTCATTTTCCATTGCCACCTATAATTAAAGGTTATAATGTTATATTTAATATATATATATATTATTTTAATTCAATAATTACCATCATTTAAATAAAATATATCATCTATTTTCTTACCATTAAATACATTGAAAAAGGATAATGTTGTTCTTTCGAACATGTGGATTATAACCTCTATAATGCAATGTGATACACTTTTCATAATCACATCACATGTATATTATATCTATATGTATTTAAATAAATAATATGATATTTATGATAGTATTATAATTATATAATGATAAAATATTATTTTACATCTTTCCATCACAATATATTAAAAAAGGAAACATTACTCATATGTATGTACGACCTACCGTCTACATGATTTTAAAGTAATTCATTTTTCATAACCATATATCATGGTTGGTTATAAAATCATAATTAATTTTAACAAATTCTAATTATTTATTGAATTTTATTCTATAAATAATTTAATAATGACTACATTGGTCGTGAAAAACATACTAAATTTGTTTAGAAATTATGAACCAAACACTATAAAAACACATTTGTAGGATTTAATCGATTAAGTAATTAAATATGACCTTAACAAAAAATGAAATCAATTGTTTAATGAAAAGGAATAAAATATATAAATGTTTTTTAATAAATTAAACTATTTTTTAAATTTTCTCATATGGAAGAGAAAAAAATATGTGTCAAGTTAGACTCAAGGTAAGGGACACATTGCATTTAAAAAATCAATTTAAAAGTTTTAACGATTTATTTTTTACATAATTTTCATATATGTACATATTATTATTATTATTAATTAATATATTGATTTATACATAAATGATGTATAAAGGAAAATTTATTTGTGATTAATATTATATCAATGTTTTCAAATGGATTATTTATACATGTTTTATATGGAATGTTTTTACAAAGAGGAAAAACAATTTCCAATTTAACATATAAAACATAATTGAATTTTACCAACACCAACAACATTAAATGATATCTTGATCGATTTAAAATGATCCAAATAATATTTAGATTAAAACACTTATTCAATTCATTTTAGATGATGAAAAAATATGTTTCAATGATTTTTTTTATATTTGGAATTTTTGTTTGTATAGGTGAAGAAAATATTTTTTGAGTATAATGATAGAAATACAAGGTTTCTTCTATTATAATTATGTTACGATTCTTGGGAATATGTTTTGATTATTGGTATGCTCTATACTTCTCATGATGATGGGTGATACTGATATAGCTCAGGATAACGGGTGAGCTTGATATATCTCCTCAATGCATTGTGCAAATGGACAGAGTTAACTGATTATAGGATTAACCAATGATTTTATTTGAATTTATCTAGTAGATTATTCAATTTTTATAAGTTATTTTACATGTGATTTGAATATAATTTCATGTGTTACCTACTTGATTTGTCAATTCATTTTATCTATTTTCATATAAATATTATGATTTCAGATGTGAAACTAAGGAGCATACTTTTAAAATAAATTTTATGATACGTAATAAGGGTGAAATGTATAACTTGGTGAAAAATAATTCATGTTTTTTTAATGATTTAAAATAATCCCTTAGGTTTTTTCCATTTAATATTTATAAATAATTTTTTAATGAAAATAATTATATAATATTTTTTTCCTTGTTTAATAAAATCATTATTTTGAGTTGAATGTTTTTTATGAAAATTGAAATTTTTTATAATGAGTACTCAATAGCTAAAAAGTTTATTTCATTATTTTTATATTTCCCTTAATAATAATTTTATGATAATCTCAAATTGGGAAATTTTTTCACTAGGTTTTAAGGATTATTGGGGACACAGATAAAGTTAAATCAATATTGTGAATATATGTCAAGAAAAGAAATAGTTTTTTTTATCTTAATGGTTTTTTATTATTGGAAAATGGGTAATAACTCTATTTATCCAATTTGAGATGTAATATTTTATTTTTTAAAAGTTTGGAAATTATTTTATTAAACACCAAAATAAATATATCTTCAAGAATGGAAGAAAATGAATTCTTTTATAAAGAAAAAAATCACAGATTATTTAAGGTAGATCCATTATACTTATACTCCCTTTGAGTTTATAATTTGAATATTTATTTTATCACATTATAATAATTAAATTTAATTAATTATACATTTATCATGTCATTTTTTAATTTTATTTATTTTCATAGTATTCTAATGGGAAACATAGTGTACTATATAGTTTAATTGTTTTTCTAAACAATCAGGGTACTATTACTAATGGACAATATTACTATTTCAACTACAATATATATTAAATAGTTCTTATAAATAAATATTTAATTACTTACTAATCATTCATTTATTTAATTTATGTATTATTTATTTAAAAAATATCAATTATATTTCTATTATTTGTTTCTTTTTATAGTGTTTTTGCCGGCTGTGATATTTCTAGTTAAAAAAATTATCTATATTTTCATAATATAGTAATTTTATCTTAGTTTTTATTTTCCCATTGTAATATTTTCAATTTTAGGGAAAATATTTACTTTTAGAAGTTGTAAATTAATTAACTAAAGTATTTCTATCTTTTATTAGGTGGTGTTTGTGTTTTACGGTATAATATATTCCAACATTTATCACAGATTTCCATTTAGAAGTTAAATTACATATATTAATGTATGGATCATCTAATTAATCCCCCTTTATAAATTTATTCCATGAAATTTAATATTATATTCATTGATGATAATAGATTTGGGTGCGTTAATGTCACGACGCGTCCTCGGGGCCCGTGCCGTGACTACCCCAATCCCGCCTTCCATAGGCCAGGGGCTGGCGACTATCACCAAAGGCTTAAATCCTGATAAATAGGAAGGCATTGCCATTATAAAAGTAAACAAAACACCACAGAGTACAAGCGGATGTAAAACACTAAGTACAAAGAGATGTTTTGAAAGGTAAATGGGCCAGAATACAAACCCAAAAGAAAGTACAACTACCACTGAACAAAGTACAATAGAAAAAGACAACAGCTGGAGGGACGGAAGCGGCTCCTGGGTCATCCTCCTAGGATCCTACCTGAACGGTAGGTACAGATGGCGCAGCTCCTGGATCGTCCACCACGGATCCTACCTAAAGGGTAGGTACAGATAGCCTCCACAACGCTCTCGCCCGTCAACCTCCTCCGAGTGTCGTCTCGCCGTGAAGTCCACCTCCGGATACTGACTCGTCATGTAGTCCACCTCCGGGTACCATCCAGCCCTCGAACACTCGGCCTCCGTTAGCACTGTCCATCGTCTGCAACCAACACAATGAGGTGCGGGCATAGCCCGTGCAGGGGTGAGTATAACGATACTCAGTAGGGACCCCGAGACCCTCAAGGTCTCACTAAAACCAACATGGATAACCATAAAGAAGATCTCAACAGATAAGCTCTACTTAGGTATATGCCCATGCGTAAACGTAAGATATCAAGTAACTCATCTCAATCATGAGGAAAACACCAAGATCATGAAATCAACGGATAACCACTACCCAGGTATATGCCCATACATATATCTAAGTTATCAAGTGCCCCATCTCAATCATGAGGTAAACACAAAGTTCAAAAGTCTCATCTCAAACCAGGATTTTCATTATCGAAACCTTAACTGCTGAAGAGCCCCGTCTCTGGAGTGTATAGTGGTCCTGCCACGACACCGAGGTACTGCTCACTAACCTAAGACTGCTGAGGTACTCCTCCTATCGAGTACCGCGGGTCAGCCACCTAGACACAGTAGTGCTTCCCGCCGAGGTATGTCACCCAAACACAGTAGTACACACCCCCTAGTAGCATGCTGAGGTACTCTCAGGATGAGTACCGTGGGAATGAACTGTCACATAGGTAGTGCTCCTTCTGCCATGGGTCTGCACCTCACAAAGTAGTGCTCCGTCCACTGGGCTAGTCGACTCACTCCAAGTCGAGTCGGTCAAGCAGTCGTCAGGTCTCAGTCTGCTAAACGGTCTCCGTACTCCGCACGCTCGTCTCTGGGAGGGTCCGCTCCACGAGCTACAGGTTTATACTCCAAGTATCTCAAAGTCCCACGAAGAAGTATCTCAAAGGACCGCCTCGTCATAGGGGTCTCAATGCAACAGACGGTGCGTCAATCGGACGCCCGGTCTGTGAGTTATTAGCTTTTTCGTCCTAGGGGCCCGGTTGGTTTCGTGAGCGAACCAACCCGGCCGTATCTCAACTGTACCCCAAACTCTCATAGGGTATACTCATAGGGATCGTTACTCAACATGATCACCAACTCCGCTGACGGTTCGTCAAATGAACGTCTGGTCTGAAAGATAACAGCTTTTCCGTTCCAAGGGCCCGGTTGGAGTTCGGGTGCAATCCAACCCGGACACTATCCAAATGAAACCAAAACTCGGGCGAAGTATGCCAAAAGTTCCTTCACACTTAGAGGAATCCAAAAAAGTCGACGGCATGTCAATCAGACGTCCAGATCTCAAGATATAAGCGTTTCCGCTCCGAGGGCCCGGTTGGTTTCGTATCCGAACCAACCTTGCTGAACCCAAAGTATTCCGAAACCTTTAGTGCGATATACTGAAACGACCGACTCTTTCCAAGGATCGCTACGCAACTGACGGTGCGTCGATTGGAGGTCCGTAGCCCAAGATATGGGCAAAAGACCAAAAAGGGTCTGAAAACGGGGGGTCTGGGCCCGGACCGACCCGGGTCCGACCCGGCGGGGCCCGGCCCGGCCGGCGCGGCCCGGCCCAGCCAGCTCGGTCAGGCTCGACCGGTCCGTCGCGGCTCGGCCAGCGCGGCCGAGCGGAAGCCGCGGGCGGGGTGCACGGCTCCCCCACCCTCGCCGCTAATTGAGGCCGGCGGCAACCGCCGCTGCCAGCCCTCCGGCGGCTTACCGCCACCACCTTCCGCGGACCCCCGGACGTGCTCCGGTGGTCCATTTCTCCTGCCATCTTCTCCAACGGTCCTCCCGGAACCCGACCTTCACTGCAAAGGGATTCAAACGCCCTAGCGGCCTGCTTCATCGTCGTCCGTCGATCCGCACATCGATAAACAAGCTGCGGAGGGTTGTCGGGCTGTGTTTGTTAAGCCCGCGTCCTCCGCGTTAGGTGTTATCAATTGGATAACAATAACACATGATTTTAATCATTAAAGAGGGTATAATTTATCCGAAATAAATTATACGAACACCTTGCAATCAAAATACCCATGCACGAGGGTTTAAAATTTTGAATGCGCGGCGTGACGACGTCGCGCATTCTTTCCGCTCGATCCCACGCGGCGTGACGATGTCGCACATCCTTGTCGTTCTTTCCCACATGGTGCGATGACACCGCGTCATTTCTTTCAGACGTCACGTTTTTCTTGCCGTTCTTTCCCACGCGGTGCGACGGCACCCCATCACTTTCTTTCGAACCGCAATGACAAGAAAGAATAAAAAGGGAGGAGGATCAACCGTGTTCGTGCGGTCCGGACTCCTCCCGTTAAATGATAACAAGGGGTTATCATTACTCGTAGAACGTCAAAGATAGAATCAAGAACAAAATAAAACGAACCCCTACATTTGATTCGTCGATTGACGTTCTTCGTTCGTTGACGGTGTTGCGGAAAGAAGACGATGAAGTTCGTCTTTCGCCGCGTTCGTCACACACTCCCAATCCCGAGCTACGTCGGCTGTGGAAGACACTACACATCGGTAGGATCCGAGGGAGGAATTCGAAGATTCTTTTTGATGTTCTTCGCTTCCGTCGTTGAAGAGGCGTCGTTCTTCATTGAAGATGAAGTTCTTCAAAAGAGGGAAGAGCTCTCTTCCAAATTCTCTCACATAACCAAAACTCCCAAAATAAAATAAGGCCTCTCCTTATTTTATTATTTTTCAATGCATTCAAACTTACAAAAATTCAAAACCTAATACACTTAATCAATTAAACAATGAGTTGTCTAATTAATTAAGTGATAGGTTGGCAAGAATTTAAGAGGGGGAGAGGGGAGCGGAAGAGTTACACAACATAAGTGGGGGGTTTAGGGGAGTTAGGGAGTTATGGGGAATTTGAAAAGGTGGGGGCTCGTGTGGGACCCACCACACATTATCCTCTCTTTTATCCTCACATGGGTAGTTATGTGCCACCCCAAATTCCCCATGTAGGATAAAACTACCTTAGACTTAAGAAATAAAATTGTCTCACAATTTTATTCATTCCTCAATTAAGAAACATATTTTAACAACTCCTCCTGTGAAAACACAACTCCGGAATAGCCATTCCTAAGCAAATACCAGCGATGCGGTTCCATCGGTGCCCTCGGAATTTGATTTCGAGCACCGGTTTCAAAGTTAGAAATTCCCGCTCGTTCGTGCACTGAAAGTACCCGAGCTAAACTTCGTAAATTGATTCCGGGCACACCGGGCCTCGGAATCAGGTTCCGTCAGAAACTGCGTTCTTGTAAAATCCAAAAGAAAATTAAGAAAAAAATTCACTTGAATTTTACAGGTCTTTAAATTACTCCCACCTCAGGGCTTTATATCCCCGTAAAGCTATAACACAAACTAGGGGAACAAAAGTGGTACTGAACACACACCTGATTCTTCCGCTCCCATGTGCTTACCTGGAGGTTCCGTACTGCCAAAGAAAGCGCACCCGAGGAATCGATCATCCTCGTCGGATCTGCTCCTGTTGATCCTCGTTCCCCACTCGAACCTCCATGGAAGACACCTCATCGCCATCATCCAGCTCCTCATGGTCGATGATATGCGAAGGGTCGAGCACGTATCTCTTCAGTTGAGATACGTGCAAGTCGTCGTGCACTTGGTGCAACTGAGGTTGATGGGTCATGCGGTAAACCACCTCGCCTACCCAGTTGTGGACCTAGAAAGGTCCGTTGAACCTCAGAGTTAACATTCCACCTTTGCCACATCTCTGTAAACGTCGTCGAGTTGAGACCCGTATAAGGAAGTGATCATCATCATCGAACTCTCGAGGTCTCCAATTCCTATTAGAAATGGAAATCAAAATGACTTCTGCCACGAGGGAAAGGTTGACCGACTCAAGAGTGATTGGTCTCACCCTCCTGTGAAAGAGTTTATCCTGTGCAGCCTAGGGTTTCCTTTTCGCCGACCAAGGAAAACCCTTCCCGACGTTTGACTAAAACCATCAATTTGAGAATGAACAGTTATATTCCATTCCATACTCAAACTAACGTCGTAAGGCCTCAACGCTGCCACCAAGTGATTCCAACCGAAACTCTCGCCTCGAGGGTCTGACCACACCGTCGGCGTAAGTGTGATTATCGAGTCTCCTCCCAAGGTATCTCCAGTCGTGAGGGTCAAGTCCACGGCTTACCGGAAACTCTATGTCTGGGACAAGATTTGTGAAAGCGAGGAATGATTCATATGGACGTCTGTTACTACAGCAGCTAGTAGTAGACACACACTGTCCCTTGAATCATTTTTAGAGCCATTGGGTCACACTCCTTGACCGCATGCAGCCGCACTCTTCCTCCGATCTCCAGCTCCCTATGCCTGGCGGGGATAACTAAGGTGGGTGGTGGTAGCATGTTAAGATGTAAACCACCTCACGCTGCTCTCCTAGCTCTGCCTCCACGTCTGCTGCTTCGCAAATTCGTCTCTCCTTTAAGCTTCCTCTTCTTGAAACATTTAACACGCCTGAGTCTCTAAGACTGGCTCCAGTTTCCTGTTTCTTACAGCACTGTGCAGTCTTCATCCGCTCCTAGATGATCTACACCTGCATTGCATAAGATCTGAAAGAGCTGCTAAAATTTCTCCTTTTCCGAAAAGAGAAACTCGGTCTCATCCCGTGGATGAACCACGCCCATTTCCTAATATAGTCAATCCTGACATGAATGATGCATTCATGCCATGGATGATGTCGTAAGGACTCGACGTAACTACTAAGAGATCCAATGGTCACTCTCGCCTCAAGGGTTGAGTCACACTGTCAGCATTAGTGTGAGGTCACTGGGTCTCCTCCAGTAGAAATCTCGAAAGTGAGGGTCAAGTCAACAGTTTAACCGGGACCACTCAGTATCAACCAAACAAAAGGACATGAAAGAAAACAAAGATAAGTGTCTTTTTATTATTGCAGATCATAGTACAAAGACACGAATAGAATAGTAATATGGAACTAGATGTACAAGTGACGTACCCACTAGTTACACTCCTGTCCACTTGCTCCCGGAGCTCTACTTCCTTATCCACTGCTCGGCTGTTGCTCAAGCACTCGCCGCTACTTCTGCCTCGGTGGCTCCTCCAAAGCCTGCAGATCAACTGTACGAGGAGTCGGATAGTCACGTGCCAGGTGACCCTTTCCGCCACATGAGTAACACTGTCTGTTTCTAGCACGCCTGGCTCGGATCCCACCCCGGGTGCCCCGCACCACCGGTCCTAAAACCCGAGATTGTCCAACTGCTGGTCTGGTCCTCCTGGACCTCTGCATCATCTGTCTACTGCCCACAGATGACTCGGCTACTGATCGAAAAACCCACGGCAAAGGCAGCAGCTCCTGAAAATGCTTGGGGTGTAGAGCTACTGGCACAAACTCCACCCTAAAGAAGGTCTCGAAGTCTTCCCATGTGAAGGTCATCCCGTCGCAAAACTGAAACAAGTGGCTCCACCACCTTCCTGCTGCTGCCTGAAGGAGGCTGGCAGCAAAGATAACCATGAAGTCTGCTGGCGTCCCCACTAGCCTGAAGACTCTCACCACAGCCTCCAGCCAAACCTCAGCCGCCTGCAGGTCCGTCTCTCCCCAGAACCTTGGTGGCCTCTGGCACTGAAACTCGTGCAGCGCACTCAAGTGGAGTGCATCGCCTACTGCTGGGGCTAGTGGCATCGGTGGCCCAACGTATGGTAGTACAGCTGGTGCCTCCGGTGGTGGCTCAACTGCAAGAGGGCCCTATACCAAAGACTCGTCGCTCGACAGGCTGTCAGCACGCACATCCCTCTGGGCTCTAACTGGTCGTCTGAGAAAAGGCATCCTGAATGAAACAATGTGACATGGTCAAACGATTATACCTGGTGAGCTGACTTGGTTTGAGCGGATTTTTAAATAAAACTTCTGGAAAACACACATGCAATTAGTGTTTTCATGCCCAAAGTTGGAATTCAGTTGTCAGGGTCCTGGTGTATAGATACGTTGGCCACCCGCACCAACACTGTCTCCCTGAACTGAAGACCACACTCGGTACCCTTAACACTATTTCTTCACAGAAAGAAAATATCAGAGTTATAAGTTCTTCCGTAGAACCGACTCCTCTGATACCAATTTGTCACGACCCATCCTCGGGGCCCGTGCCATGACTACCCCAAGCCCACCTTCCATAGGCCAGGGGCTTGCGACTATCACCAAAGGCATAAATCCCCATAACTGGGAAGGCATTGCCGTTATAAAAGTAAACAAAACACCACAGAGTACAAGCGGAAGTAAAACACTAAGTACAAAGAGAAGTGCTGAAAGGTAAATGTGCCAGAATAAAAACCCAAAAGAAAGTACAACTACAACTGAACAAAGTACAACAGAAAAAGACAATAGCTGGAGGTACGGAAGCGGCTCCTAGGTCATCCTCCTCCTATCCTACCTGAAGGGTAGGTACAGATGGCACAGCTCCTGGATCATCCACCACGGATCCTACCTGAAGGGTAGGTACAGATAGCCTCCACAACGCTCTTCCTCGTCAACCTCCTCTGAGTGTCGTCTCGCCGTGAAGTCCAGCTCCGGATACTGACTCATCGTGTAGTCCACCTCCGGGTACCATCCAGCCGTCGAACACTCGGCCTTCGTCAGCACTGCCCGTCGTCTGCAACCAACACAACGAGGTGCGGGCATAGCCCATGCAGGGGTGAGTATAAAGATACTCAGTAGGGACCCCGAGACCCTCAAGGTCTCACTAAAACCAACACGGATAACCACAAAGAAGATCTCAACAGATAACCTCTACTTAGGTGTATTCCCATGCATAAACATAAGTTATCAAGTAACTCATCTCAATCATGAGGAAAACACCAAGATCATGAAATCAACGGATAACCACAACCCATGTATATTCCCATACATATATCTAAGTTATCAAGTGACCCATCTCAATTATGAGGTAAACACAAAGGTCAAAAGTCTCATCTCAAACCAGGATTTTCATTATCGAAACCGTAACTACTGAAGAGCCCCGTCTCTGGAGTGTACAGTGGTCCTGTCATGACTCCGAGGTACTTCTCACTAACCTAAGACTGTTGAGGTACTCCTCCTGTCGAGTACTGCGGATCAGCCACCCAGACACAGTAGTGCTTCCCGCCAAGGTATGTCACCCAAACACAGTAGTGCACACCCCCTAGTAGCTTGCTGTGGTACTCTCTGGACGATTACCACGGGTATGCACTGTCACACAGGTAGTGCTCCATCCGCCACGGGTCTGCACCTCACAAATTAGTGCTCCATCCACTGGGCTAGTCGACTCACTCCAAGTCGAGTCGGTCAAGCAGTCGTCAGGTCTCAGTCGGCTACACGGTCTCCGTACTCCGCACGCTCATCTCTGGGAGGCTCCGCTCCATGAGCTACAGTTCGATACTAAAAGTTTCTCAAAGTCCCATGAAGAAGTATCTCAAAGGACCGCCTCGTCATAGGGGTCTCAACGCAACAGACGACACGTCAATCGGACGCCCGGTCTGTGAGTTTTTAGCCTTTTCGTCCTAGGGGCCCGGTTGGTTTCGTGAGCGAACCAACCCGGCCATATCTCAACTGTACCCCAAACTCTCATAGGGTATACTCATACAGACCGTTACTCAATGTGATCACCAACGCCACTGACGGTTCGTCAAACGAACGTCTGGTCTGAAAGATAACAGCTTTTCCATTCCAAGGGCCCGGTTGGATTTCGGGTGCAATCCAACCCTGCCACTATCCAACTGCAACCAAAACTCGGTAGAAGTATGCCAAGAGTTCCGTATCACTTATAGGAATCCAAAAAAGTCGACGGCACGTCAATCGGACGTCCGGAGCTCAATATATAAGTGTTTCCGCTCCGAGGGCCCGGTTGGTTTCGTATCCAAACCAACCCGGACGAACCCAAAGTATTCCGAAACCTTTAGTGCGATATACTGAAACGACCGTCTCGTTCCAAGGATCGCTACGCAACTGACGGTGCGTCGGTCGGATGTCCGTATCCAAAGATATTGGAAAAATACCAAAAAGGGTCTGAAAACGGGGGCTCTGGGCCCGGATCGACCTGGCCCGCCCCCCCCCCCCCCCCCCGGGTCGACCCGACCCGGGTGCGACCCGGCGGGGCCCGGCCCAGCCGGGCTCGGTCCGGCTCGACCGGCCCATCGCGGCTCGGCCAGCGCGGCCGAGCGGAAGCCGCGGGCGGGTTGCGCGGCTCCCCAACCCTCGCCGCTAATTGAGACCGGCGGCAACCGCCGCCGCCAGCCCTCCGGCGGCGCGCCGCCACCGCCTTCCGCGGACCCCCAGACGCGCTCCGGAGGTCCGTTTCTCCTGCCATCTTCGGCAACGGTCCTCCCGGGACCCGACCTTCACTGATAAGGGATTCAAACGCCCTGGCGGCCTGCTTCATCGTCGTCCGTCGATCCGCACATCGATCAACAAGCTGCGGAGGGTTGTCGGGCCGTGTTTGTTCGGCCCGCGTCCTCCGCGTTAGGTGTTATCAATTGGATAACAATAACAAATGATTTTAATCATTAAAGAGGGTATAAGTTATCCAAAATAAATTATATGAACACCTTGCAATCAAAATACCCATGCACGAGGGTTTAAAATTTTGAATGCGCGGCGTGACGACGTCGCGCATTCTTGCCGCTCGATCCCACGCGGCGTGACGATGTCGCACATCCTTGTCGTTCTTTCCCACGTGGTGCAACAGCACCGCGTCACTTTCTTTCGGACGTCACGTTTTTCTTGCCATTCTTTCCCACGCGGTGCGACGACACCGCGTCACTTTCTTTCAAACCGCAATGACAAGAAAGAATAAAAAGGGAGGAGGATCAGCCGTGTTCGTGCGGTCCGGCCTCCTCCCATTAAACGATAAAAAGGGGGTCTCATTACTCATAGAATGTCAAATATAGAATCAAGAACAAAATGAAACGAACCCCTTCATTTTATTCGTCGATTGACGTTCGTCGTTCGTTGACGGTGTTGCGGAAAGAAGACAATGAAGTTCGTCTTTCGCCGCGTTCATCAAACACTCCCAATCCCGAGCTACGTCGGCTGTGGAAGACACTACACGTCGGTAGGATCTGAGGGAGGAATTCGAAGAATGTTGTTGACGTTCATCGCTTCCGTCGTTGAAGAGGCGTCATTCTGCGTTGAAGATGAAGTTCTTCAAAAGAGGGAAGAGCTCTCTTCCAAATTCTCTCACACAACCAAAACTCCCAAAATAAAATAAGGCCTCTCCTTATTTTATTATTTTTCCATGCATTCAAACTTACAAAAATTCAAAACCTTATTCACTTAATCAATTAAACAATGAGTTGTCTAATTAATTAAGTGATAGGTTGGCAAGAATTTAAGAGGGGGAGAGGGGAGAGGAAGAGTTACACAACTTAAGTGGGGGGTTTAGAGGAGTTAGGGAGTTATGGGGAATTTGAAAAGGTGGGGGATCGTATGGGCCCCACCACACATTATCCTCTCATTTATCCTCACATGGGTAGTTAGGTGCCACCCCAACTTCCCCATGTAGGATAAAACTACCTTAGACTTAAGAAATAAAATTGTCTCACAATTTTATTCATTCCTCAATTAAGCCAAAAATTTTAACAACTCCTCCCGTGAAAACGCAACTTCGGAATAGGCATTCCTAAGCAAATATCGGCGCTGCGGTTCCATCGGTGCCCTCAGAATTTGATTCCGAGCACTGGTTTCAAAGTTAGAAATTCCCGCTCGTTCGTTCACTGAATGTACCCGATCTAAACATCGGAAATTGATTCTGGGCACACCGGGCCTCGGAATCAGGTGCCGTCAGAAACTGCGTTCTTGTAAAATCACAAATAAAATTAAGAAAAAATTTTCCTTGAATTTTACAGGTCTTTACAGTTAATTTCATTATACCCTCTGTATCCTAAGTTTTCTGTTTATAATTATTATTCTATGAAAGGATATCGACAAGGGAGTTATATTTTTTCATATAATATTGTCTCTATATTAATTGACCTTAACCATGTTCTCTTCATGAGAGAGTTCATACACATGTTTTACCACATCTACATTTATACAAGTGATGATTCATATATACATTTCATTAGGAGAGTTATATAGAATATATCATAAACTTGGGATATGCTTTGTGGAACTTCTATTAGATATGAAAAGAATCATATTATATCAATGATATCAAAGTGTAAAATGTATATATGGTTGTTCTTTCACTTATTTCTAAACCATATGACTCATTTATAAGGTGATATTTGTTGGAACAATTTTTCTCCAACATCTATCATTGTATCCATTTATGAATTTTTTTGTATATATTTTCATAAATCGTAATATCTTTAATATGTTACTAAATATATTAAACCATCTATATAATATCTTCAACATGTTAGGTTTATGAAATTTATATTCCCAAACATCGAATCAAATTAACGGAGTTCTGAATTTCATCATAAGTAGAGCTTCGTACAGTGTAATTTAAATACATCAAACAAAATATTTTATATATGAGAAATCATATAATTAAATATTTGGTTCCCAAAATCAGTTTCCATATTTTGATCAAGATCTCAGTATATCATTGAGTTTCTCAATGGTTATTATATATTTACCAATGGTTTATGGGTGATAAGACACACTTAATTTCAAAATAGAATTAATGGGTTGTTGAAGACTCATCCAGAACATATAAGAAAACCTTGAATCTCAATAATATATGATTAGAATACTTTCTTCATACCAACTCAACACATCCGAGACATATATCATGGAATGTTAATCCGGTGAAAATATTCCTTAATAGAGATGAAGTGAGCAGTATTGGTGAGTTGATCATTTAAAACCCATATAGAATTATTTCCTTTAGATTTATTTTTAATACCTATGATAATGTATATAGTGAATACATCTTATTTCCATGATCATATCGGTAATGGATGCATATATAATTCCCATTTTACTCTAGAAATAATGTACACAAAATAAAAAAGGATATAATCCTTAGACCACATTAGAATATTAAATATTTACATCCTAGGTAAAGGAAACAAAAAAAGGGTCTCCTAAAATTCTCAGTAAGGGTTATGTAAAAGAAAAAATATTATGTGAAAATATAGCATAGCCAATATAAAAAGATAAATAAATTAAAACACATTCCATTTAACAAATAATAAGAGAATGAAATGCATCCATCAAAAATATAAAATAAAATGATCTAATGCATAATAATAAAATAATTCTCAATGAATGATGTGAGTAATTTTTGAAATCATAATATTAGAAATCCTGATATCATTAGTTATAAGGTTTTATTCCTGTAGAACTTAAAAATTCGATAGGAATACACAATAAACCCAATTAATAAGTTTATCCAACTAGTTTTTCTAATGTGACCTATCAATGCATTAAGGGGATATTAAATTAAAGGACCCACCATCAACTACATTTTTAATTAATTCTACATATATAGAATGATGAATTTAATTTATAAATAATATTCTATGTCAAAAAATTTATAAATATATATGCATTGTCTGTAAAACACAAAATATTAATATTTCCTTAGTTAATCAAATGAAATTCATGATAAAACCCTGTATTTATAAATTTATATGGTTTCGGAAATAATGATATCCATGTAACATATAATACTGATAATTAATTAAAATTTAATTTCCAAGGTAATATGATCAAAATAATGTGTTTAATTTAATATAATGTTAATTAATAAAATTTTAATCAAGATATAGGTGTTCAATTTTAGAAAAGTAGATTCTATTTTAAAGTAAAGTAATTTATATAATAGAAACTAATTAAATTGTACCATTCAGAAAAATATTAACGATATTTCCTTATAAAAAAATTTAAATCATGTAAAATATTCAAATTTTTTTAAATGGTTAGGATGGTGGGAATGTTCGTTAACATCGTATAAGATAAAAATAAAACTTTATTTTTTATTTTTTATAAATATATTTGAAGATGGAACATTTTGAAAATAGTATAAATATTCCCTTAAAACTTTTCAAAAATTCATAGATAATATACAATTTCATTAATAAATCATTTTAGGAATAAAATTGAATTTTATAAAAAATTTGAAAAATATAGACGTGGATGAAAATACACCTTATATAAATAGAAAAATGATTATATCCTCTTAAAAAAATTATTTTCATGATACAATTTACACAATGTGGAAATGTATGAAACAATCACGTAATGTCTTTAAATATATAGAGGTTGAGAAAATATATTTATTTTTTGAAGGATACATTAAAATATTACTTCAATGGATATAAGAGAAATCCGAAAAAATGATAATGTAAAATAAATTGTTTCCTATTTGGAAACATTTAATTTACTGCCCCTTAAATGAGTAAACATGAATTAAAACATTAATAATCTTGAATAAATATATATCCATGTTTAATATATCAAATAGGGTAGAATATGTTCCAAATAAAATTTAATAGTTTCATAATACTACATATGTCTCAATTGCACGGAAATTGATACAAAATCCCTTACCTTATGCAACCCCTTAGCTGAATGTAATTTAAACTTCTATAAAAAATTTTCAAACCAATTATTAATTAGAAAAACTATATACATATTTATAAAATTTAGTATGATATCATTGTGGCATATTATATCCTCTTCTTTAATAATATTTCATTTTTTTCAATAATTTGGGTGTTAACGGTTTTTTTCTTCACATTAGTTTTCACATATATATATCTGTCCTTATATATTGATTTCTATTACATCATGTAAAAAATGAGAACAATGATATTAATATATTATAATATTAATTATGTTTATATAATTATATATACACTTATATTCATCCATAAAATTTATAGATAGAAAAATGAATTGAACCATTCATGGAGACTATACGCTGTAAGTACACATGAACACTGTTTTCACATTTTGATGCATCTAATAAATAAATTAAAATAACAATTCACCATTTAAAAATATTTTTATATATAATATAAATAATAATTTTTTTTATAAATATTTATTTATTAATATCCAAGTAAATAGAAAAAAAATGAATCCCTTCACTTTGTGGAGGTCGTAGTCCACACGTATGCTTGAGTGACATTATCACTTTCTAATGGATTGAAAGATAAGAAGGTTGATATGATGTTATAATTTCAAAAATATTATTATTTTCTAAATAATAAATACTTATATATATATATTCATTACATCCATCATTATAACAATCCATGTAATATGGTGATGCAAAACAAATTACACTGCTATGCGGAGATGAAAAACTATACATATGAATGAGTGATGTTTTCTCTTTCCAAAGGATGAAAAAGAGATGAAAATTTATGTACTACAGTCATAATAAACTATAAATATATTTATAATTCTATATTTATTATTTAATAACAATAAAAATATATTTAGTGAATGTATACATGGAATAAAATTTTAGAGGGTGTGTGAAGAAAATTACATCATCTTCAGTTGACTTCCTTTAGATATTATTTTAAGTGACCTAGGATTTGTTATTTTAAGGAAAAACAACAATAGAACTTTACTAAGAACTTTTAGTAGATAAATATATAATTTTTTGTATTTATTGTTTTCACAGGTTTTTTTAGTGAAAATAGAGAAGGGGTATCCTTTTATAAATGAGGGTTGACAGATTCTAGGAAGTACTTAAATTATTAAATTAATATAAATTAATTTTCATAGAAAAATGGAACCAAATAATTTAAATTATAATATAATATGATTATTATTAAAAAAATATCATATAATAAATTTTGGATATGTTTTTTTTATGTTTTAACTCATATATCTTATTCTTAACCCCCTATTAAACATTTTGATAGTCACCAAAATATAAAAGATGTATATCATTAGAGGGTGAATGATATTACATTAAAAGGTCAAGGGACCCAAAATGTACCATGGATTATATTTTAAACCATATAATATTTTTGTTTATTATGATAAAATTTTTATTATTTGAAAATAATTTAATAAAATATAATTTTTTATAAAATATAATTATGGTCATTCTTAGAACTATTCATTTAATTGGCATTGAAAAAAACATAAAAGTAAAATAATTAAAATATAAACAATTAATTCATCCCTAATTTGTGATATTAATCTATAAAATTATTGGGAAAAAATAATTCATCCTAATTTTATTACATTAAACATTATTATAATCATTCAGGTTATATTTATATTAATTGAATAAATATTGTGTTGATGTTGTTTACACATTTAAGATTATTATTCAATCAATAAATTTAATAAATAAATTACTATGATGAAAAAAATAATTTTTATTTAAAATAACCATTTATAACCAATCATAAGTTGTTTTTTCCCAATCATAATCAATTATGTTTCTTAAAAGAATGAAAGTGACATTTTTGACTTTATCTTTTACGTAAATATTATAAAGGACAAAATTATAAACACATTGAAAAAATTAATATTTTTAAAAATTTAATGATAATAAAATTAATATAATCATCCAATGAAATTAAAGAAAATATTTGTTTTATTTTCAATTCCTCGTCACACAATGTTTAACTACAATTACCTGATTTATCCTTTACCATGGTGATAACTTTTAACATTCTAAATATTATTAATTTGTAAAAATAGAAGTGACATATTTATGGAATTTTAATCTCATATATTCCAAATATGGTAACCATTTTTTACAAATTTATTTTATAGTAGTGGAAAATATTTATTTTAATATACATGTGCAAAGCGTAATGAAAAAGTATGTTTTAGAAAAATGAGTTATTATGTATAAAATTTGACTTATATCAAAATCATGAAAATTATTGATTAGATTAATATAAATAAAATGTTTAATATTTCAATTTAATAATAAAATATAATAATAAAAATAAATTAATTAATTCAATGAAAAGAAATGAAAATATTTTAAAAACAGATATTTTCCACCATTCACTAAAAAATCATGCACTTTAGAAAAGTAACTAGAATTCTAGCATAAGATAATTTTGATATGAGGATTTCAAAAATGAAATTAATTTAATAAAAATAATTTTATAACATTTTACAATTTATATATTATTTACATTCTTTAATAAAAATATATTTATCGTGTTTTTGTTTCTTTAAAAAGAAAGCTTACTAAAATTGAATCCCATGTGTTCAATTCTTCTTCACATCAAAGAATTTAATCCTATAAATTTTTAAAATGTCACCTCATGAAAATATTTGGGTTGTTCTTCATCATTATTTATTCACCTTCCTACATCACCTCCTTTATCCTATGATTTTTCCAAATTACCTTGACCAACCATGTAGTCTGATTCATCAACACTTGTTCTCGAGTATCCATTATCTAGATTGGATCATCCTTTTAAGATAAAACATGTTCTAATTATATTTACTTTATAAGTGATTACATTCAATAGATATTTCATGTACACTATTAATAATGGTAAATGGAATACAACACATGCAATAAAAGGGAGTGGTGACATTTCCAAATGGAAATACACATCTCAAATTTTTTCTAGAATTATAATTATATCAATATAGATAAGAAAATGTTTTATTATTTTTAATTTTTATTTGGTTTCTAAACCATACGACACAATTCCTTGGAGATACTTTTAAGAAAATGTTATCCACACATGAAATTACAAATCATTCATTCTGTTATTCTAAAAGTTCTTTTTCCTATTTTGAGTTGGTTGAAATGGGTTTGAAAATCCATTGCCTTAATCATTTTTACTAAAAAATATCTAGACTGACAAGATATATTTCAGCAACTTCCTCCTCATATATTGGATTATGATATTTATGGGTATATAATTCTTCAAATGGAACAATTTTACTAATTTATTGGATGATATTGTTAAAAGAAAACTCCACCAAAAGTAAATAATGATCCCATAAACCTTCAAAGTCAATTGAGAATGACATAATCTTGTCTTACTATGTTATTATAGTTCTTTTTGAAAGGCCATCAGTTTCAGGGTGATTGGAATTACTAAAATTATGTTCAGTATCAGGATTCTTATGAATATGTTTCTAGAATATCAATGTATATTTTGGATCATAATGCTACAAAATTGAATTGTGTTCCCCATGAAGGATTATAAAATTATTAATATATATTCATGAAAGGATACCTAGTGGTAAATATTCTCTTATGTTTTTGGAAATGTGTATATTTTTTTAAGAAAACAAACAACAACACATATTTCATTATTCTTCCTAGGATTATATGGTAATATTAAAAAAAATTCCAAATTTTTGTCATCCCATTTACATATTGAAAGTAGTATAGGTTCCATGAACCCTCAAGGACATTGTTTGTCAATATTTGATTGATCACAAACCAAATATCATGATACATAATCATGAATTTCCCACTTCAAATTATCTCTTAAAATATGTTTGTTCAAATTTCTATACACGTTGGTGCTTTGAGAGTGTATAGATAAATTCGAAATAATAGAATCGTTTATTAATTAACCTTATAGATATGGTATATATGGAATAGATAATCTATTTATGATTTTTGGAATACAATATTAAAATGAAATTCTTCAAATTTTCTATCATTCCTGAAGTTAATTTTATTTTGAAAATTATCATCTTTAGGATAATAAATTTTAATCTATATCGACAAACATGATCTTTAAATAATTATAAAATTGATTGATTTTCCCCTTCCTTAATTTTTCTCAGATCTATATTTTCAAAATCCACGGACATAGGATGCCTATAAATTTTTAATTGGGCCAAGACTCCATGTTCTAAATGGATCAATGAATATGCTACCTTATTTTTCTTCCTTGGGTGGTTGTTTATTGATAAATCATATTCCTTGTATAGTTAGAGCCTTCTAATTTACATTATATTAATCCCTTTATATGAAAAGAAATATTTTATTAATTTATGGTCCATGTATATCTCATATATTATATTATATATATAATTCCTCCATATTTTTAAATAAATGATTATGATATAAAATGCATGATCATGAGTTGCATTGTTCATTCCATGATATTTTAACTTCTATTACAAATATTCCAAAAAAAATTCTTAATTTAACATGACAATCCAATGAAACTATATATTATTGTTATGGTCATTATTTTATGAAATTATTTGACTACCCTTTTATTTGAAGTATCAACTGACTTTCCATCCATATAAAAAATTTGGCCTAGAAAAGAGTATTTATAAAGCTATAATTCAAATTTTATAAATTTACCATATAAAAACATTTCACTAGTTGCCTCAAGAATGATCTTCAAGAGGTTGTCATGGTCCTAATTTAATTTATTTTAAACCATGATATCATCAATAAATAACACAACAAATTGTCAATGTATTTTTTAAATACATTATTCATAAGATCCATTAGAATATATGGTGTATTAATAAATATTAATTACATTAATATAAACATATAATGTACATAACTCACACAGAATTCTATCTTTGTAATGAATTCATTATTTTTAGGCTATTAATAATACACAGAATAAAAGAAAATCTATTGAAAATATTGATCTCCCGAAATTTGGTCAAATAAGACATCAATGAAAGGAATATAAAACTTGTTATTTATTGTAATAACATGAATTAACATATAGTAAATTTATAATATCATAGATCTATCTTTCTCCTTAATGAAAAGAATAGAGGCTTCCCATGTTGAAAAATTATGGTGAATAAATCACATGTTATAGAAATAATGTTGTTATTTCTTTAACTCCATTAATTCCATAGTGTCTGTTATATAAGTATTAATTGATATAGGTCTTCTATTTGAGATGAAATCAATGGAAATCTATATTTCACATTATATTTAATATCTAAGAATTTCCACCAGATGTACATCAATATAATCTTGGATAATAGGTATATCCTCAATTTCATGATAACTCTTTCCATCCACGTATTATATAAACTATTATTCTCTAAGAATATCATTCAGAAAAGGTACTGGGGGTGGATCTTGATATGATTTAGATGATGAAGTTAGCACTTAAAAGATATGGGATTCTACATCTTCATCATAAATAATAATTTCCTTCTCTTGGAAATATTTATATTCTTCTTATTTTGAAATCCAGTATATATATGGGATTATATAAAAATCAACCATATGTATTAGTGTCTTTTTTAAAAATTTGTTAATTTTTTTTCATAATGGGAAATAAATGACATGTCCCCATTTCAATGAGATTTATTCTTGGAGTTGTGAAAGAAAAATCACTTCTTAAGGATCACAAAAAAAATTTAATTTTCTTATAAAATATGGAACATATATAAGAGTGTAAAGATTAAAAATAAAATAAATAATTGGATAAATTTGAGGATATTATTAATGTACCCACAACCTTTTCCTTAGTAATATCTATCTTATCTATATTGATTTCATAAGATTGGATTTCTCACATTAAATTATTATATAGTAAGTTAAATTGGTGCATTGAGACATTAGTGTGGCTAATTACCCATTTACCTATATTATAATAATTGGGGAAAAATGTTTAATTATCCCACATTAATTTGTTATCAACAATACCATTATCTATAAACATATAAAAAACACCCATTTCCATTAAAGATTTTCTAGGATTATTCTTTCCAAAATTTTTATCATGATATAAATTTCATAATCCCCTACTTCTTATGTTATGTTTATATTTTTCTTCTTGATAAAAAAACTCCTTATTCTATTAATTATCCATAATTATAGAGGATCTAGTATTATCCTTCCCTATTTTGGTGGCACATAATACTGTCTGAATATATGATAATTTCTTTTTTCAGAAACTAGGGAACTTAGAGGGTTTTGATAAGGAATTCACTGAAAAGGTCAACCGTACACTCTTGATTTTGTTTGTAATCTATAGGATACATAGATATCATTATAATGTAATCCTAAAAAACTATAATCCTTTAAATATCAATAAAATTAAAATTATAATGTGAGAATGAAAAAAAATTGTAAATGAATTAAAGATAAAGAGTATTTGTTAAACATTGAATATCAATAAAATTAAAATTATATATGAAATGTGTCATAAGATGATAAGAATCATGTAAATGATGCAAAACCATAATCATTTGATTTTTTATTGAGAAAAATCATTTTTGGTATGCCTTTTTGAATCATTACCCTTTCGCCTTGCATAAAAATAAATGAAAAGAAATCAACCCCACACCTTTGTAAAATAACATATACAGTCCACTCCTTTTTATCTCCTGATATATAATCATAAACTAATTCATCAGAGTGTGATGTAAGACCCCAACCATCATCATCAATATATATGTGTGCCACGTAAAATCAATCATAAACATATCTTATTATTCCTAGAGGAAAAGGGTGGTGTTTATTAAATTTTAAAAAACATCACATAATATGAACATAAGAAATTAAAGGATATCCAAAAAATCTCTTATTCTAAAATAATTAATATCATAATTAAATATTTATCACAATCAAAATATCAATTTACATGAAATAACCTGGGATAAAAAATTATGTTAAAATAAATTTTTTTCCCAGTGCATTTTAAATAATTTTATAATATATGAAATGAAAATTTATTTCATAAAACAATTATAGAGAAAATAAAAAAAAAGTATATTTTAAAGAGTTTAAAATTAAGGATCCTTGAAATGAATCAAATATAATGCTATAAAATTCGATGCATTAAATTAATTAAGAAATTAATTTATTAATTTTTTTATTTTATTTTAAATAAATTCCTATATATAATAAATGTAAGAAAATTTTCAATTTTTAAAATATAAAAATGATTGTTTGAGGAATATAAGGGAAAAATCAATTTTGGTTTCATTAGAGAAATATATTTTTATTGTCAAAACATGGTCATGGAGGAAATGATTCATTAATAACAACGAGATTTAATCTTAACATTTTTATGATTTTAACTATTTAAACATATTACCAATAATGTTTTTATGTATGATTAGTGATAAATTATACAACAAAAAATAGAAATTATAATTTAAAATATCTGAATATTATAATTAAATAACAGTTCATTATTCTATTCAAGAAACAAAATTCAATGACTGAATGAATCCTAAATTAAGTCAATCAAAGTAATACGATATTAGCAATGTAATAACAAAATAGAAATTTAAAGGAACTTATCTTGGTGGAAATTTGTATCTATGTAAATATAATATATTTTAATATGTTAAATAAAATAATAATTTAATAAACAATATAAAATAAATGATGGTGGAAAAAATAAATCAAGTCATATAGAGTTGAGAATTAAACAAAAACAGATATTTTTTTTACTTTTGATTCCCAAAGAAGTGATTCAAACTCATGAATAAAAAAAATACATAATTTTAATTTATAATCTGTAAAATCCTTGAAATTCCATTGAATTTTTTTTTGTAAATACGTGGGAATTTTATGAGTCCATGAAAATTTACGACACATGATTCTGAGACCCGGGGTGCCTGGAATCAATTTCTGAAGTTTTGTTCGGGTACGTTCAGAAATCTTACGAGCGGGATTTTATAACTTTTGAACTGGTGCATGGAATTGAAATCCGAGGGAACTATTGAATAGGAAACACTGTTATTCACTTTATATGGCTTTTGTCTCGATGGCAGATGGTCGAGAATGGAAGTTAGTTTTTGGAGTTTTTAAGAATAAAGTAATATAAAAATAAGTGTGGCTTATTTTTATTTGTGGTGGTTAAAACCTCCAAGGGGTGGTTAGTGGTGGAGGCCACCACACCATAACCTCCCATAAGAGGTTATGGTGGTGGGGCCCACCCAGTCATATCCTCCCTTTGGTGGATAATTAAGGTGGGGACCACCCGAGCTTCTTAACTCCTTGAACTCACCATAAATGGGGAAAAATTCTTGAACTCCCTTCATTAAAGTGCCACTCCACTTGAATTAATTAATGGAACATTAATTAATTAAATTTGAAATATTTTAAATTCAGGCCAACAATTAAATAATAGAAAAATCTATTATTTCATTTTGGGTTGGCATATATTCATTTGGTGGAGCCTTGGTAGAACTTGGAGAATTGTCCTCCCAACATAGAACGCATCTTCCGCCAATGAGGATCCTTCGATCAAGGAATGAGACCATCACCCCCAAGGAATTCCGACAACGTCATCTTTGACTTCGTCTTCTCTGAACTCTACTTCCACCATCAACGTTCAACGTACCTGAGGTATGGGTTTGAGATGATTTTGTTTCCGTTCAACGTCCTTCTATTTATTGATTGAAAATTTCCAATAGATATCAACATAACATGGAGGGATCGGGCCGCACGAACACGAGATTACCCTCTAACATTGATTGTTCTCATTTGTTGATGATGGAGGTAGAGCAATGGAGGCCGACGTCGGTGCAGCCGTGAAAGGAATCGGCGGCGCAAGGGCCACTGGGTTGCTGGAGGAGCGCAGTGCCATCGTGCCGCGAGGAGGACCGGCCCGTGGCCAGTGCGGTCCGTGATGAAGCAAGGTGTCCAGACTGCCGCCGGAGGGGCGTGACGCCGTCGTGCTGCGCAAAGACACGGCGTTGTCGCGCTAGGAAAAGCTTTGACCAGCCGGGCCGCGTCTGACGGAGGAGGGCGGCCGCACCACAGGCGGTACACGAAGGGTCCCGCAGTCACCAGGCCGGTGCCAAGCTTCGGCCGTTACAGGGATATGGGGGGGGGGGGGGGGGCTACCCCCTGGCTCGGTCAGGTCGGCCCCCACGAGGCGTGGCACCCACTGGCTTAGGCTGGCGGACCGCCTCCCAACCACTTGGGTCGGGCCATGGGGTGTGGGACGGGCCGGTTCCAGCGGGTCGGGTCAGACCCGCGGACCGTGTCAGACCCTAGTCTGGATTCGGACCCTGGTTAGTTCATCCCAGGCTGGGTCGGGCCGTGTCGGTTCGACGGGGCCAGACCAGACCCATACCTAGGTTTGATCCAATGCATTTTTCTCCCATATCATGGGCTATGGGTGTCCGATTAATGAACTATCTGTGTCGATGCGAATCTTGGAATGAGACATTTCTTTTGGCATACCCCAATTGAGGTGAAGACATAGTTGGGGTACAACTTGGATGAATTGATCCTAAATCAAACCAAGAGCTCTAAGTAGAAACACCAATTACTCACTGACCGTGCGTCCTATTGATGCGCTGTCTATCACATTGGGTTCCTTATGATGATACAAAACTACATGATCCATCAAATCGAAACTTCATGGTAGTTGATGTATCGACACTTGGCTCGAGAAGCGGACCCTCCTGGAATCGTGCGTGCTGAGTGTGGGAACCCTATGGCTGCCTGTGACTGATATTATAGGATACTCCATGGGTTCGATAGCAACGACTACTATTCCGGGATCCTACGTGGGTTCGACAATAAAGAATACTATTCAAGGATCCTATGTGGGTTTGACAGCGATGTCTACTTTTCCGGGAACCTATGTGGTTCGACAGTGACGACTACTGTTCCCGGATCCTACGTGGGTTCAACAATGATGATTACTATTCTCGGATCCTATGTGGGTTCGACATCAGAGATAATTCATTGGCTAAATCTAATCATCTCTACACTCTACATGAGTTGTATACCTATGTGATTTGAGTATTGACTTTATGTTGTTTTCATTAAGATGAATTACTTTTCTTCCTTTGTGGAATGGGTTGTGCATGGGCTCGAGTGTTGGAGTCGGACTGAAATTGGTAACTTAGGTATATATATGGGAATATACCTAAGTTGGGATGTTTGATACTTTGTGTTTGTATCATGTTATTATGGTTTATCCTTGGTGGTTTTGGGAGACCTTTGGTGGTTTCAGGGTCTCTAGTGAGTATCGTTATAGTCCCGCCTGCTTGGGCATTGCCCACACCTTGTTATGTTCTATGCAGATGAAGGTCAACAGTGATCGAGGTTGAGGGAGACAGACGAGAGGCTACTCAGAGATGGACTAGACGGGACATACCTCAGGGAAAAGTTGTTCAAGATCTATACCTACCCTTCAGATAGGATTCCCCTATGGACGATCTAGGATCTGTTTTCCCTTTTTACTTTTACTTGTACTTGTGGTTCGATTGGGTTTGTATACTGACCCACTTACCTACAACACAATTTTCATTTCTATGTTAGTACTTGTTTCTTCAACTTCGTGTGTTATGACTGTGTGTGTTACAGTTTTAAAGGAAAAGCCTTCCGTTTTTTATCAGGGATTCACCTTGGGAGCTAGTCACCAACCCCAGACCTATGGAAGGCTGGCTTGGGGTAGTCACGGCACAGGACCCGAGGACAGGTCATTAAAAATTGGTATTAGTGGAGTCGGTTCTACCGTAGAACTTGGAATCTGATTCTTTTAAAGAAAATAATATTATGTGTTTTGGGTCGGGTTATCAATTTAGGGAAACCAGTGTTGTGCAACGGCCGACGTATCCATACACTAGGACTCTAACTTCTGATTTCCGAATCAGTGCTCAAAAACACTGATTGCATGTGTGTTCCCTTTGAAAAATTTTCTTCATGATTACTTTGTGTCATCTCACCAGGTATATTTTTTTGACACTGGAACGCCTGTTTCTTTTCAGGATGGAACCACGAAGATAGAGCCAGCCATAGGAGGAGCTGGCAGTGCTATGCATGCGGTGGGTAGGGTCACATGGATCGTGACTCCCTGACCCACCATGAAGATGAGTAGCAGACAGTAAAGGGACCTTCCAGGCAGAGGTAGAGGTTCCTCCATGGTGGTCTGTCGAGAGAAGGTGGACATGGTAGAAGAGTTGGCCGGGCAGTAGGTGGTAGACGACATTTCTAGGTCCAACCACCACCACCACCAAGAGGTCCTCCCCGACCATAGGGAGCGGCGGATAGGGGTGGGCTCAGCTCCTGGAATTCAAGGCCTATGACCACGACACAACTGAGATGATTTGAGTTACAATCTGTGTCTACTCGACTCTTCTTGCAGTAGTAATAGACACATGTGTGAGTCAATATTTTATTGCCACTGCCTTCGTTTAGAGCCCGAAGATTTCGAAAGAACCATTGGCTTGATCCTTATAGCTAGATACTCTTATGGGAGCAGACTTGATGATTAGGCTCTGGTGTCGGTAGTGTGGGCTTACTCTATGAGGTGATAGCTTCGGCTGGGATCTCCTCATAGCGGCGTCGAGGCCTTATGGCGTCATCTTGGGTATGGACTAGTTATATATAGTCCATGCTTAGATTGACATTATTAGGCACAAAGTGTGGTGTGTCCGCACAGATGGGACCAGGTTTACCTTCACCGGAGAGAAGGGAACCTTTGCAGCACAGGATGGTCTTACTCGGAGGAGGGTGCAGCTGATAACTCATCAGTTGGCCTGCCTTAACCTCGGAGTAGTAGATGTGGGGAGTCTGAGCTATCCTGTAGCGGTGGACCAGTATGTTGTTTTTTTCCCAAACTATATTACCAGACTAATTTCTCTTAGAGAGGTGGAATTCTATATAGACCTATACCTTGGGACGACACTGATATCTACTCCAGCATATCGGATGGCTCCAGCTGAGCTTCTTGAGCTTCGAGTATAGCTGGAGGACTTCCAGGGGAAGGGATTTATCTGACCTAGAGTTTCACCTAGGTCATCCCCGATTTTTTTCTCCATGAAGGCGGATGGAAGCTTGCGACTGTGTGTTGATTATCGGCACCTGAACCAAATGGCCAAGAAGAACAAGTACCCACTTGGGAGGATTGATGACCACTTTGATACGGTTAAGGGAGCGCATTGGTTCTCGAAGATGGATCTTCAATCAGGATATAACCAGCTTAGAGTATGGGATGAGGATGTCCCGAAGACAACCTTCAGGTGTCGGTATGACCACTATGATTCATTGGTTATTCCCTTTGGCGTAACCAACCCTCCTATAGTATTCATGAGTTTGATGAACAGATATTCCAGCCTTACCTCGATCACTTTGTCGTGATCTTCATTGACGACATTCTGATCTACTTAGCTACCGAGGAAGAGCACACCTACCAGTTTGGGGTGGTACTGGACACACTCTGAGAGCACTAACTTTATGGTATGCTCTCGAAGTTCTAGTTCTGGATCTGAGAGGTAAACTTTCTAGGACATGTCATCTCAGAGGCTGGAGTCGTATTGGATCCAGAAAATATCGAGGCGGTACTTTCTTGGGTGCCGCCCAGGAGTATGATAGAGGTATAGAGTCTTCTGGGTGTTGCTGGGTACTATCATAGATTTGAGCCAGACATATCCAGAGTTGCAGCACCACTTTCAGCATTGAAGAAGAAGGGGCAACCCTTGGTGTGGTCAGAGATATTCAATCGAAGTTTTTAGGTGCTGAGGCATAGGCTCACTAGTGCGTCCATCATGAGGCTACCAGAGGAGGGCGTTGAGTATGTAGTCTATTGCATTGCATCAGCAACTGGGCTCTAATGCATCCCGATGCAGGAGCGAGTAGTGATAACGAAGGACCCCAGGACACCCTGAGAGGGGATATGTGAATCAGGGTGACAAATTTTTCATTTAATGTGATTGATCTTGTTCCCACGTTAGTAGGAACTTGTGAACTTGTATGATGAGTATGATCAGAAAGCAAACATTAAAATGCACAGAGAAGACACAACACTTTTTAATTTGTTCACCACTAAGGGCTACGTCCAAGGAGCATACGCCGACAGGTTGTCGGTTGTACCAAATTCCACTAATCTTTACTAGTTGTGTATTACAATGGTTCAGGTATAGTCACTTTTTCCTAGTCTCACTGGCTTTAAAAAGTTTAGGAATAGCCCACTGCGTCCCTTGGGTCACTCTCGTTGACTCCCCCGGGCTCACTACCCTTGGTGAAGTCACACTCAGTTTATAGACGTGAAGGCCTCTTCATCATTGAAAAATAATGCATCCTCTATAGAATGTAGATGCTCTGTTGAATCCCAAATTTCACTCATACACTAATCCCACATTGCACCGAAGGTACCGTGCAATCTTCTAGTTTTCATGCAACTCCAAAAGGTCCAGCATACAACAACCTCACCTGAAGCATTTCTCCAAGACCGGGACACATGTTTCAATAATGGTGCACAAGTCACTTGCACCGTGAAAAATCGGCATGTAGGTGACACCAACACACTTGCGCGACACTACATCCTATTACTCCAAACTTGCACGACGCTGCGCCTTTGCTTCCCAAACTGCCTTGATCACGCAGCTAACAACCAGCGCACAGCCTCTACTTGCGTGACCCAACTACCACTTGGGAGACTCATCAACTTGCATGAAGAGAGCTCAAAAAATCTCTAAGTCTTGAACTTCATACCGAATTAGGAGGGCTGGTCCTTTATTTATAGGTAATCTTGACCCCCTGCGCGGTGGCGCGCAAGTCTTCCCTCGGCGCACAAGTCCCAACACACAGCTCATCACCCCTAGCCTCTTCACCCAACTCACTTGCGCGACCCAACCAAAACATGCATGAAATACTTTCCTTTGCCAATTTTGATGTTTTGATCATGAATAACAGCTGGAGCACAAGTTTCCAAACCTCCTAGGTACCAGCGTGCAAGTCTCTTCAAAACGCACATGTCACTTGCGCGACCAACCCAATACTTGCATGAACCTCTTTCCATTGCCATATTTCCATGTTCTGATCTTGAACTGTATGATCACATTACTGGTGCACATTCTGAACATCCACTGAGGATCGACAACTTACACAAACCATACTCCAATTCATGCATAGAAGACCATGGTTCCAACAATCTCCCCCTTTGGGTTTTTTGGGTATCAGAAAATAAATTCAATAGATCCCCATCCATGTGGAAACCAAAAATACAAGAATCAACTCAGCCAACACTCTAAGTCTACGTGAGCAATTCTCGGTGTAGAAAACAAGAGATGAAGCTTGAATTGGGTTCCAGTGTTTTGGAATTATCAATGACGCCCAAAAGCATTACATGACCGATTTATTCTTTCTCATCCTTATCATCCTATCCCTGACACTGAATCCGCATCGTGTCTTGGAATTCTCAATGACACGCAAGAAGCATTACATGACTGATGTATTCATTATCATCCTTCTCATCCTATCACTGACAACGAATCTGCATCGTGTCACTAAAGCATTGCATGTCTGAATTTATTCCTTTCTCACCCATTGACAATAACCCAAAGACCGGTATTTTTTTCAATGGATAGCACAAACCATACTCCCCCTGGATAGTACCTACCCCATAAACCTGCATCACATCCATAAACAGAAAAAAACAGTAATCATAAATGGGGAGAGGGAAATTTTCATAACCTCCTTATGCACTAGGAGGTGGCCAAACACCGAGGTTCAACTGATGTTTCTCAAACACTGCTGATTATAGTGGCTTGGTCAGAATATCAGCCACTTTTTCATCAGTTCCCACAAGATCCATTCTAATCACTCCATGCTCAACTTTTTATTTGATAAAGTGCTACCTAATTTCAATATGTTTTGTACTAGAATGTTGAGAATTATTCTTCGTATGATCAACTGCGCTATTTTTATCACAGCAAATAACCATTGGTTGCTTCACCTCATCACCAATGTCTGTTAGTTGTTGCTTCATCCATAGCAGTTGAGTGCATGCCTTTGTGGCAGAGATATATTCATCTTCATCTATACTAAGAGAAGTACTTTAATGTTTCTTTCTTAACCAGTAAACACATTTATTCCCAATATAGAATGCTCCACCACTAGTGGACTTTCTGTCCACTACATTACCAGCCCAGTCAGCATCAGAAAATGATGATAATTCACTATCTCTTCCTACAGCAAAGTATAAGCCACAATTGTGAGTACCTTGAATATACCTCATGATTCTTTTTACTACTGCAATATGTTCCTATTTTTGATTACGTTGAATGAGGGCTGCAGGACATGTGGAAAAGACAATATCTGGCCGTGTCGCTATCAAATACAGTAAGCTTCCAATGATCCTTATATAAATGGTGGGATCTACAGAGGTCCCATCCTCATGCTTTCCAATTTTAGTTCCATCTGCAATCAGAGTTTAAATTGGTTTAGAGTCTTGCATATTAAACTTCTTCAACAGCTCTCTTGCATACTTTTACTGAGAAATGAAAAAGTATTCCTTCTTTTGAATCACCTGCAGCCCCAAGAAATATGTGAGCTCCCCAATCATAGACATTTCAAATTCTGATTTCATGTGATTGGAAAATTCATCCACTGATTTTTGCCTCTGCCACTAAATATGATATCATCATCATAGACTATAACCATGAATTGATCTTTTAGAGAATTCTTCAAATATAAATTGTGATCTACTCATCCTATTTTTAATTCCAGCTTCTTGAAATATGAATCCTGCCACGAGTACCACGCCATTGGTGCCTGTTTCAAGCCATATAGAGCTTTCTTCAGTTTTCTGACCATTGATTCATCAATACTTAGAACAAAACCCACTGGTTATTCAATGTAGACTTCTTCTTCGAGTACACCATTCAAGAAGGCTATCTTTAAATCCATTTGATACACATTATATCCTCTTTGTAGTTCCTTGGAAAGGAAAAGCCTGATTGAATCTAGTCTAGCCACTGGAGAAATGGTTTCTTCAACATCAATTCCTTCAATCTGGGAGTATCCTTTACATACCAGTCGTGCCTTGTTTCTGATGACTATTCCATGTTCATCAATCTTATTTTTGAAGATCCATTTGGTACTAATCACATTGTGACCTTCGGGTCTCTGGAAAAGATCCCTTTTCTAATTCTTGTCAATCTGATCTAACACTTCATTCATGGCTTTTACCCATGATTCATCCTTTGCAGCTTCTTCAAATGAGTATGGCTCTACAGCTGACAGAAATGTAGATTCTGTATTATTCCTCATCCTCCTTGTTTGTGTAGGTGCACTCCTATCCCTGATTATGTTAGGTGGATCAATCTCATCTCTTATATTTCTTCTACGAGGATCAGTCATAATCTCTCCAGCCACAGTTTTTTTTTTCAGATTCTTCTTCTTCATCAACATCATGATGTGAGCCCTGAGTGTTTTGTACACCTTCCTCTATTTCTGTATCTGTATTTACTCCATTTTCACATTTATCATCATATTCTATCTCATCAGCATATGTATTATTGGAATCATTTGGGGGTTTAACTTCAATGATATTAACATCATTACTTTCCACAATCCTCCTAAAGTGTTTATTGAAACACTTGTAGGATTTCCTATTCATTGGATATCCAAGAAAAATTCCATCCTCAGAATTTTCTCCAAACTAACCTTTATTTCTTTCTATGTTCCGGATGAATCATTTTCTTTCGAAAACATGAATGTATTTAAATTAAGGCTTCTTTCTATGCCAGAATTCATATGGTGTCTTCATTTCTCCCATATAAATCCCTATTCGATTCTGAATGTGCACTGAAGCTTCAACAGCTTCCTTCCAGTAATGGAGTGAGATAACATTCTCAATCAGCATAGTCCTGGCCATATTGTTGACCTGTCGATTCCGATGCTCAACAACTCCATTTTTCTATGGAGTTCTCACAATAGCTACATCATGTTGTATTCCATGTTTTTCTAGGTAATTTTCAAACTCTATGGACGTGTATTCCCCTCCATTGTCAGATCACATGACTTTTATTGTCCATCCAGTATCATTCTCGGCAATCTGGTGATAAGTTTTCATGCAATCAAGTACTTGTCTCTTTCTATGAATCACCATTACACAAGACATTATACTAAAATCATCAATAAAAAGGATGAAGTACCTTTCCCAATAGGTTCCAGCAACATTTATTGGGCCACATAAGTTTGTGTGAATGAGATCTAGAGGATGTGATTCCATTTTCTTCTTTGGCCGATATGAACTACATAACAACTTCCCACGAAGAGAAGCATCACATGACTTTTCCCATTAACGTTTCAGAATGGGGATATACTTGACTATATTCAGCTTAGATATATTTTCCATGTCTTGTTGGTTAATGTGCCCCAACCTTCGATGCCACAAATTGTTTTCTTCTTTAATAGACAAATAGAAGGAGTTCACTTTGTTGTCAACTTGATATAAGTTTCCATCTGTTATACAGCCTTTCATAAGAGAATTACCCGTTTTTTCCCTTCATAGTGCATCTTTTTTGATTGATGGTTACTATGATCCCTGAGTCACAACTTTGACTTACACTAAGGAAATTGTGGCGTAGATCGTCCATATAAAAACTTCAGCCTTCTTCAGCTCTCCATTGGCGAGAGTAGTATTCCCACTGCCTTTAATCATCAAAGCACCATCATTACCAAATCATATTGTTCTGTCAACCTTCTTTTCAATTTTCTTTAAAAGGTCAACATTTACCGTCATATGGGAAGAGCATCCGCTATAAAGGATCTAGGTGGTGCTGCTCTTTGTAGCTTTGAGGGCAACTTCTGCAAGATTGGATTTCTCGATCTTCTTCCTTTCCTTCCAAGAGACATTGGATTGAGTATAGATAACTGATGTCCATTAAATTATCTCTTCTGCGTACCCAGGTTCTTCATAGTCGAAATCTTCTTTGAGGGGAGAAACCCTATTTGAAACGGCAACACTATCTTGCTGACGCAACTTGACTTGTCTTGAACTTCGGTATGAGGTGTCCATGTCCCTTCTCTGCCTGAAATAAGCAGCCTTATGACCAAAGATAGAACAACGAAAAAAATATCCATAAGAATTTGTTTCTTCTATAAGAATAAGGATATGAATTTGTTCTCCTTTTTTGAACACCTATATATTCTTTATTCAGATAGCTTCTTCCCTCTTCGCAATAAGACATGGTATGGCCCAGATAGCCATAGAAATGACACTTCATGAGAGGAAATGTCTTCTCACTTGAATTTCTCCTCATACCTTCTTCCTTCAGAGAATAGTTAGACTTCCTTTCATTTCAGAATGTTTGAGGATAATTTTCTGCTCTCTTTCCAGTTTGGATTGAGGGTTCTTTTTTCAGCACGTTAGGCAATGTTTCAACATGTTCAACTTTCATCTTATCTCTCTTTTGGAACTTTTCACTTCCAGAAGTTGATGTCTCAGCTTCACATCCAATTCCACTCTTTCCCATACAAGAAGGTCTTTGATCACTCATGATTTTTCCAACCCCATATGAACCACACTTGCCTCATTCCAGTAATTATGCATCTGATAATCTTCTTAAATGAATTTTCTTCTTGCCCTCATTTTTCTTTGATTGAAATTCAATTTTACTTATAATATTAACAACTTCATCTTAATGTACCTCAATAGTCTTGTACTTCTCTTCTAGTCTAGATGAAAGGTCATTTATTACCTTTGATTTTTCTTCAATCTTAAGCTTTACTTCCACAACCTCATCTGCACTTTCAAGTATTGAAGACTGAACTCTCACTAGTTCTTTTAGACATTCAATCTCTGCTTCAAGCTCATCAACATATTCTGATGATTCTTCCACCATTTTCTTCCACTTATTGCATCTCTTACATTTATTCTCAAGCTTGGAAAATGAATCCTTAATTTATTTCTTTGAATCGCCATTAGAAGTAATCTGATTATCTCTTTCTTTATTTATCAAGGGTTATGATTTCTCAACCGTAGCCATTATGGAAGCATGCTTTCCCATTTTAAATTCGGGTTCTTCTTCTTCACAAAATTCAGAATCCTCATCTTACTCTTCACAGAAAAAACCCTTCCTCGGTATTTTCCTTCCAGATTTGAAGTCTTGCTTTTTGAAAAAACTTTTTCGAGGCTTCTCGATGTTCTCAACTTCACTATCTTCATCATTGATCTTTATTAAACACTGAGAGGCAATGTGCCCAACTTTTCCACAACGAAAACATGCGAGAGTTAACTTCCCTTTTAAATTTCCCTTTTTCATTTTGGAACATCATTGCAATGAGAGAAAGAATTTATTTTTCTTTGTCATCTTCACCGCTACTATATTTTGAAATTTCAAGTTTATTCATGGCCTTGAAAGCCATTTCCTTGCTCACACGAATCTTTTCATCTTCTAGTTTGACTCTCATTTCATATGCCACTAAACTGCTCAGTAAATCATCCAGAGAAAGTTTAGAAATATCTCTTTCCTCAAGGGATGACACCTTGGCATTGTACAGGGGTGGAAGTCTTCTTAATATTTTCATTACAATATCAATGTCTTCTATTTCTTCACTGAGACCCTGAATTGCTACAACCACTTCAGTAATTCGATTGAAGAATGAGTCTTCATTCTCATCTGGATGCATCTTCAGATCATCGAACCGATTGTGAACGACTTTTAATTTTTCCTCCTTCACTTTTCTATCTCCTTCATAAATATTTTAGACTTTATCCCACATGGATTTTTCTGAGGTGAAACTCATTACCTTTAGAGTGATCAGATTAGAAAAGGCTGCAGTGAGTGCATTTTGTGCTTTAGCATCTGCATCAAGAATTTTCCTGAATGTATCAGTCATAGCCAGCCCTGTGGGATAAGTGGCAATTACACCTTGCATAGTGGAAAAAATAACATCCATTCCAAGGGATCTTAGATGAGATCTCATTATCTTCTTCCATATTTGGAAATTACTTCAATCAAAGAGAGGGACTCCCCTGACGTTGGCTGCATTCCTTGTGATGAAAAAGGTCAGATTCAACACCAGCAACCTTTACCCTCTGATATGACTTGAAGGACCCCAGGACACCCTGAAAGGGGAGGGGTGAATCGGGGTGACAGTTTTTTATTTTAATGTGATGGATCTTGTTCCCACATTATTAAGAACTTTTGGAACCTATATGATGAATATGATCAGAAAGCAAACATTCAAATGCATAGAGAAGACACATCACTTTTTACTTGGTTCACCACTAAGGGGTACGTTCAAGGTGCATACATCAATAGGTTTTTAGTCGTACTAAATTCCACTAATATTCACTAGTAGTTAATTACAATGGTTCGGGAATAGTCACTCTATCCCAGGCTCACTACCTTTACAAAAGATCATGGATAGCTCACTGCGTCCCTCAGGTCACTCCTGTTGACTCCCCCTGGCTCACTACCCTTGGTGAATTCACACTCAGTTTATAGACGTGAAGGACTCTTCATCATTGTAAAAGAATCCATCCCCTATTGAATATAGATGCTCTGTTGAAGTCCAACTTTCACTAATACACTATTCCCACTTTCCACCGAAGGTATTGGGCAATCTTCCAGTTTTCGTGCAGCTCCAAAAGGTCCAGCGTACAACAACCTCACCTGACGTGCTTCTCCAAGACCGGTGGGATAATTTCAAGAATGGTGCGCAAGTAACTTGTACGGTGCAAAATCGGTGCGCTGCTGACACCAACACACTTGCGTGACACTGCCTCCAATAACTCCAAACATGCGTGACGTTGCACCTTTGATTCCCAAACTGCCTTGATCGCGCAGCTAACAACCGGCGCACAACCTCTACTTGCGCGACCCAACTACCACTTGCACGACCTAACCAATTCTGTGATGAGAGCATGAAAAATATCTATGTATTGAACATAGTACCGAATAAATAGTGGTGGTCCTCTATTTATAGGCAAACTAGACTCCCTGAATGGTGGCACACAAGTCTTCCCTCGGCGCGCAAGTCCCGGTGCGCAACTCATCTCCTCAATCCTCTGTCACGCAACTCACTTGAACGGCCCAACCAAAACTTGCGCGACCTAATTTCCTTTGCCATATTTTGTTGTTCTGATCAGGAAGAACAACAGGAGTTCATGTTTCCAAACCTCCTAGGCACCGGTGTGCTAGTCTCTTCACGCTGCACAAGTAACTTGCGCGACCAACCCAATACTTGCGTGACCCTCTTTCATTTTCCATATTTATATGTTCTGATCTTGAAAATATTATGGCGCACAAGTTTCCTCTCCATCACGTACGCGGTGCGCAAGTATCTTTTCTAGAAACACTTCTCTCCATTTGTCAATTTTCAGGCCCAAAAATTTGGCAAACACTGCACAACGGTGCCACCTTCAATACTATAGTCTGCTTGAAATGTATGATCACTTTCCTGGTTCACATTCTGAACTACCACTGAGGATTGAAAAAATACACAAACCATACTCCAATTAAGGCATAGAAGAAAATGGTTACAACAGATAACTTATGGTTCTCTTCAGTTAAGATAGCTTGAGAAGAACTACGCCACTCATGACCTGGAGTTAGTTGTATTGTTCTTCACCTTGAGGATGTTGTGGTACAATCTGATGGGAGAA
Source organism: Viscum album (assembly GCA_963277665.1). Lineage (NCBI taxonomy): Eukaryota > Viridiplantae > Streptophyta > Magnoliopsida > Santalales > Viscaceae > Viscum > Viscum album. The sequence goes on along the minus strand of OY728122.1, from coordinate 723,685,360 downwards.
TTTTTTACAGTATACTCTGACCACCAGAGTCTCATGTACATCTTCTGGAAGAAGGACCTAAACGTGAGACATCAGTGTTGGATTGAGTTCCTCTAGGACTATGACATCGAGATAGTCTATACTCCTAGGAAGGGGAATGTTGTAGAAGATTCTCTCAGGAGGAGATCAGACATTCAGCTTCTTGTTGAGGTGATAGAGCAGCTGGATACATTGTAGATATCCTTTGTGGATCGAGATGGAGAATCCTTTCTATAGTCTCTTACAGTCACACCTCCACTTCTTTAGAGAGTTAGGGAGGCGCAGTGTGGGGATGTTTACTGTGAGGCTTGACGTACACAGATATTCACAGGGCAGGCACCTGATGGAATTTCTATAGGTGGGGAGCTTGTCATTTTCATCCCGGGACGTACCATGGTACCAATGTCACTTCGGGAGGAAGTGTGGGGGGAGTTTCACACATCGCCTCTAGCAGTGCATCCAGGTGTGGAAAAGATGTACCAAGACCTCCGATGACAACCCTAGTGTCCAGTTATGAATAAGGAAATAACAGAGTTTGTCTCATGATGCCTCACTTGTCAATAAGTGCAGGCGGAGCACCATGTTCCAGCACGTTTAGTTTATCCCTTAGAGGTTCCAGAGTGGAAGTGGGACAAAATATACATGGATTTTGTAAAGGGACTTCCATGTACATCCAGAGATCACGACTCTCTCTGGGTGATTGTCGACCGACTCACCAAGTTGGCTCAATTCCTACCCATCAGATAGTAGTGTTCAGTAGAGAGCTTGGGACACCTCTACCTACAGAATATCGTATCACTTCATGGTGTTCCATCGATGATGGTCTCTGATCGAGATTATCATTTCACTTCCCGGCTATGGAAGGGGTTATGGAGACTTTCGGGACACAACTTCTCTTGAGCACCGCCTTCAATCTTTAGACGGATAGCCATACTGAGAGGACCATTCAGACTCTGGAGGACATGCTCTGTGCATGCATCCCAGACATCGGTCGCAGTTGGGAGGATGACTTACCCATAGTAGAGTTTGTGTACAACAAAAGATACCACTCATTCATTGGGATGACACCTTTCAAAGCACTGTATGGATGACCTTGCAGATCGCCTCTATGCTGGACTGACCTAGGGGAGTCAGCACTCATGGGACTAGAGATGCTGCAAGCTATGATGGAGAAGGTGTATATAATCCAGGAGTAGATAAATACTTCATGATGTAGGAAGAACTCCTATGCTGATAGGAGACAAAGACCTCTCGAGTTCGCGGATGGTGACGATGTCTTCCTATGGGTCTCACCTCGATGTGGTTTACGAAGATTTGGGTGGGGAAACAAGTTATCTCCAAGGTTCATCCGGATCCTTTCAGGTCCTCAACAGAGTAGGCGAGGTGGCATACCACCTGTGTCTTCCACCTCAGTTTCCCCGGGTACACGACATCTTCCACGTATCTCAGCTGTGGAGATTGGTGCATGACCCATCTCACATCATCGACCATGGGGAGATGAACATTGATGATGGGGAGACTTTGACAGAGGTTCCAGTGGATATTGAGGATCGATAGGAGCATGTCCTTCGTAGACTGTCGATACCTCTGGTGTGAATTCGCTGGCAGCACGAGAACCTCCAGGAGAGTACATGAGAACGGGAGGCTCAGATGCATGCTCAATAACCCTATTTCTTCCCTTAGTTCAAGTTGTAGTTTATAGGTATGCAAATCCCTGAGGTGGGGAGAATGTAAAGACCTAGAAAATCAATGGAATTTTTTTTCTTAAATAAATGGGAATTTTACGAGTCCACGAAAATTTACGGCACATGAATTTGAGGCCCGGTGTGCTCGGAATCAATTTTTGATGCTTTGTTCTGGTATGTTGAGTAAACATACGAGAAAGATTTTATAACTTTTGAACCAGTTTTCGGAATTGAAATTTTATGGCACCATTGAACTCATAATTCCATTATTCAATTTATAAGGCTTTTGTCTTGACAACAGATGGTCGAGAATGGAAGTTAGTTTTTGGAGTTTTTAAGAATAAAGTTAAATAAAAATAAGTGTCGATTATTTTTATTTGTGGTGGTTAAAACCTCCAAGGGGTCATTAGTGGTGGAGGCCACCACACCATAACCTCCCATGAGAGGTTTTGGTGGTGGGGCCCACACTAACATAACCTCCCTTGGGAAGATAATTAATGTGGGGACCACCCGAGCTTCTTAACTGCTTGAACTCCCCATAAGTGGGGGAAAACCCTTGAACTCCCCTCATTAAAGTGACACTACAATTAAATTAATTAATGGAACATTAATTAATTAAATTTGAAATCTTTTGAATTCATTCCAATAATTAAATAATAGAAAAATCTATTATTTCATTTTGGGTTGGAATCTATTCAATTGGTGGAGACTTGGAAGAACTTGGAGAATTATCCTTCCAACGAAGAATGCCTCTTCCGCCAACGAGGAACCTTCACTCATGTAACGAGACCGTCACCCACGAGGAACGCCGAAGACATCGTCTTTTACATGGTCTTCTCTGAACTCTCCTTCCACCATCAATGATCAACGTACCTGAGGTAGGGGTTTGAGTTTATTTTGTTCCCAATCATCGTCGTTCAATTTATGGATTGGGAATTGCCAATTGATATAATCATAACATGGAGGGATCAGACTCCACGAACATGGCCCAACCCTCCCCCTTTGAATGTCCTCATTTGTAGATGACAGAGGCGGATCAAACGGAGGCTGGCATCGAGTTGGCCACGAAAGGAACCAGCGGCGCAATGGCCTCCGGGTCACCGGAGGAGCGCTCCGTCATCGCACCGTGTGGAGGACCGGGCAGAGACCAGCGCGGGCCGCGGTGGAGCAAGGTGTACGGACTACGGCCTGAGGGGAATGACGCCATCATTCCACATGCGTGGAAGGGCCTCGACTAGGAGGGCCACAATGGTCAGACGGAGGGAGGCCGGCAGAACCTCCCACCGTCGGGCGCGCCACAGGCGGGACCTGAAGTGTCCCACGGTCCCCGGGCCAGTGCCAAGTGACAACTGTTATAGGGAGATGGGGGCACAAACCACCCCTTTATCGGTCAGGGAGAACCTCGCGAGGCACGTCACACGTTGGATTCGGCTAGCAGGCTGCCTCCCAGCCACGCGGGCCACAGCTCTGGTCGGGAGACCCATCGCGGGCCGGGCCGGTTTCTGCGGGCCGGGCCGGTTCCGGCGGGCAGGGTCGGACCCCTATCCAGATCCGGACCGGGGTCGGGTCAGTCCAGGCTAGGTTGGGCCGGGTCGGTCGGACGGGGTCGGACCAAACCCGGACCCTTGTTTGACCCAGATCACTTTTTCACCCATATCTTCGGCTATGGGTGTCCGATTGATGAACCTTCTACGCTGACAGGATGCTTCGAATGAGGATGTTCTTTTGGGATAACCCAATGGAGGTTTGGACGTATTTGGGGTGTGGCCGGGTTGGATTGAACCAAAATCCAACCGGGCCCTCGAAGAGAATACACCAATAACTAATAGACCGGACATCCGATTGATGTGACGTCTGTCGTGTTGGGTTCCTAATGACAAGACGTAACTACAAGATACATAAACTCGAGACTTTGTGGTAGTTGATGTATCGAAACATTGCTCAAGGATTGGAAACTCTCGGAATCGAGCGTGATGGGTTCGGTAACCCTATGGCTGGCTGCGATTGAGATGATAGGATCCTCCGTGGGTTCTATGGTGACGACTACTGTTTCGGGATCCTATGTGGGATCAACAGTGAAGACTACTGTTCTGGGATCCTACGTGGGTTCGACAATGATGGCTACTATTCCTAGATCGTACGTGGGTTTGACAGTGATGAATAAGGTTTCTGGATCCTACGTTGGTTCGATAATGGTGATTAGTGTTCCAGGATCCTACATGGGTTCGACGGAGGAGATGATTTCGCGGCTACATATAATCATCTCTACCCTCTACGTGAGTTGTATACCTGTGTGAGCTGAGTCTTTACTTTAAGTTGTTATCATTGATATGAATGACTTTTATTCCTTTGTGGAATGGATTGTGCATGGGCTCGAGTGTTGGAGCCAGACTGTAATTGGTAACATAGGTATATGTATGGGAATATAACTAAGTAGGGGTAGTTGATAATTCGTGTTTGTATCATGCTATTGTGGTTTATACTTGGTGGATTTTGCGGTACCATTTGGGGTCTCAGGGTCTCTTCTAAGTATCATTATACTCAACCCTACACAGGCTTCACCCGCAACTTGTTGTTTTCTGTGCAGACGACAGTTAGCAGTGATCAAGGTTGAGGGAGATGGACAATAGGCAGCTCGGAGCTGGACTAGGCGTGACCTACCTCAGGGACGAGTTGTTCGAGATCTGTACCTACCCTTCAGGTAGGATTCCCAGTGGACGATCCAGGAGCTGTTTTCCCTTTTTACATGTACTTGTACTTATTGTTTAGTTGGGTTTGTATACTAGTCCACTTACTTACAACACACTTTTCTTTACTACATTAGTACTTTTTGCTACTACTGCTTGTGTTCAGACTGTGTGTGTTACAGGTTTAAAGGCGATGCCTACCTTTTTTTATCAGGTATTCTCCTTGGGTGCTAGTCACCAGACCCTGGCATATGGAAGGCGGGCTTGGGGTAGTCGCAGCACGGGCCCCGAGGACGGGTCGTGACATCATAATTTTCTGTATGTATATTAGTTAGTTTTTACCATTTTTTCCACATTAAGAGTTTATAGGTTTTTTAGTTTCACAGGATCATTGTTAGAATTCATTCCTATTCTAAAGGACACCGTCGATGATAAGATAAATTATTTTAATGGATTTTTTATATTGAGTTTTAATGTTTTAATTTCCTTTTATAAGTGTTTCAATCTTTATTTTTGAAGATGAAATAAATAATAAGTATACTTCTATGAGTCTCCAATCCATAAAAAGGTGTTCTTCTAATTATTGAATTAAATATTAATTAATCATTGAAAAATAATAATAATTAGTTAAATCATTTTATTATATTACATAATAATGTTTTTTGCAATATTCACCCATGATAATTTTTTTTTCATAGTACGTGTAGGTGGTCAAATCAACCCAAACATGTACATACCGTGATTAATGAATGAGAAAGATTTGACTTAGTTTTAATATAATTATACCTATAGAAAAATGATATCATAAAATGTTTATTAGAGTTGTATTTAATATTGTAAATAATTTATATAAGAAGTGATTGGTAATAATATATTACATAGTATGAATAATTTTTTTTGTCTTTTTCTATTATTCAAGATGTCTAATTTTATAACTATTATTCAACATTATTATTATAAATAGTTTATTATATTTATTTTAATAGAACACTATTAATATCAAAAAAATCATGTTTATCATTTTAAACCGTTCTTAAAATTAGCTTTAAAATTCAGAAATGAAAAATACAACACATCGATCTTTGGAGGTCATAGTCCACACATACTCATGGGTGATGATATTTCTTTCATCGAATTGGAGGAATATTAAATATGGTTATTTACTTAAGACACTAAAAGAATGAGATAAATAACATAATTATTTATTAATTTACACTTTTTGACCATCCATTTGAGGAATTTAGGGAAAAAACTTGTTTACTTCTATATGCAGTAGTCCGCACACACACCAGATAAACATTTTTGTTTCTCAAAATGGAAAAGGGGATGATTGATAAAGATTTCATAGTAATTATAATAAAATAATATTATACTATTTTTACTATTTTTTCCATTTTAATATGGTGTAATTTAATTTTATGTAGAATAATTGCACATTATAAAAATAAAATATCAATGAGTGGTTAAAAATTTATACCTCACTTTACGGGTTATCTCCATTACAAATGGGGTTAATCCTTCGAGTGACGGAATTTTGAGAAGTCTAGAACAATGTGAATATGGATATTAATTTTTAAGATATTACTGGGAATATGTTCGGGTGAAATAAGGGGTTTATCGTTTGAATGGACATGAGGAGAGGATTACCCCTCTAATAAGTGAAAAGGGTTGGTATTTTTATAAATACTGAAGATTTTTCATAAGAAGGGTAGTTCTAAATATTTTTTTTGTTATTATTGTAAAATCTAGTTTCAATGTAGAGTGAGAATCACAAATGAGTGATAAGGTCAATCAATTACTCAAATAAAAATTCACACATAATAATTATAAATGTTTATAGTCCATTACTCTAATATTTTTTTCTTTCATCATTTTATATTTTACTATAGTAACAAACATTTACCAACATAATTTATCTTTTATCACTAAAGATAAAACAATAATTTTTATATAATTTTTACCAAATTAATCTAAATTTATATTTTTTTGTTTAATTCAATTTATAAACTTGATAAAAACTAATTTTAAAATATCGAGTCTCTAATGTATTATATATTTTTTAAAAAATTATAACATACATTATAGAATATAAAATATGAGTGTTTAAATTAATTAAAAATTAAAAATTCCAATGTTACTTATAAATTATTTATTAATTCCTAGAGAATGTTTTCATAAATTTAAAATTCATACTTATATTCTAATAATTACATAAAATTCTTGACATATGTAACAACAATATTCCTCACTATTCACCAAAAATTATATATTTTTAGAAAAATATAAAAAATTAATCTCATAAAAATATGAAAATGATAAATCCAAACAAAAATTTCAATTTTCAAATGTTTATATTCTATATTTTGTAATTTTTATTTTTATTTAAAAACATGAAATGTCAAAAACCATTTTTATTAGAAAATACATTTGGTATATTAACTATCATTTTTCTATTAAATTATTAATTAATTTACTACTAAATTTTTATTTATAAGATCAATATATCATATTTATATAAAATCAAATTAATTCTAATTCGTTGTAAAAAAACAAAAATTTCCCAAAAAAATATATTTTTAAGAAAAAGTGGATTGAGAATAAATGACCATTGAAAAGGTTTAAAAAATAAGTATATATCTATACATAAAAATATTTTATTATAAATTTAAATATTAATAATTTCTAATTACATAACACCATTTAATTTAGGCATAATACCTAACCATCAGATATTTCTTATTTTAGGTTTAGGTGGTGGTTCAACTAGAAGGGATCTGGTGGAAATCTCAAAAATCATGAACTTCTCCATATTTTTTTTACTCAAAACATAATATCTTGAGATTTAATTTGGATTTCCCTATGGAAAATGAATTTAACATAACTCCATTATCTTTTAAGACAAATAGACATAATGTGAATACTTCCACTTCTATATGCAATTTATTCTTAGTTGATGGTTGATTATGTCATTTAATAACTTTAATTTATAATAGATTACATAATAGAAATGTTTTAATGATAATATTTAATCTTAAAAATAATATTCTGGTTTTTAATATAGTATAGTGTGTCAAACACACTATTTAATATAATATTTATTAAAAAATTATATTTTTTTAAATATTTGTTTTTAATGAATTGGCCAAAATGTTTTTATTCATGAAATTAGGTAAAGGGTTTATAGATCAAGGTGCAGGATATAATCGATTAATAAAAATATTTAATTCATTTAAATAAAATATATTTATTTTATCTTATTTTATTTCTCTTATATGAATTTTTTTATAAACCATTTTTTAAATGAAAACATATAAATTGTGTGATTCCCATATATTTTAATTCAATTAATTACACAACATGTTAAAAGAGATGAAAAGGGTCAAAATGTTTTATCTTGTGTAATTTTTTTATCTATGATATTTTTGTAAAAACTTTGATAATGAGTTACCACTACCCAAAATTAGAAAATTATAATGATTAAAATATTATTTTTTAAATATTACTCGAAACAAAAAGAGTATAATATAACATTATTTATATATAAATAGTTATATAATTTCATAGAGAAAATAAATTTTATTTCAAAATAAAAATGAAAATTTATTTTAGAAAAATATTTTATAGAATATATAATATATAAGAGGATAATGGGAGTATGTTTGAAAATGTATATGTTAATTTTTTAATAATAAATTATTTTACACACATAAGTGAAACTGAAATTATACATTAAACATATAATTATATATAATTATATATATATAATAAGATTATGACATGAAAAAATAAAATTTCACATAAATAATTTTATAATAAAATTTTAAATTTATGGAAATTTTCAAATATTATGATGATGATGATCATACCGAAAGTTATAATTAATTAAAAAAAGTTATTCATTTCAAAAAAGATGATATTATTTAATAATCATGTTTTAATTATAATATCATGGAATTTTAATTCTGGACTATAAATCATAAGATATCAAATTTTAAAAATAATTTATTTAAAGTTTTTAATGCCTCAAATGTGTTTAGTTGGGGTATTTTCCTTTTTTACGTAAAAATTTTGGTTTTATTATACAGTTATGTAATGAGTTAAAAAGAAAACATAGAGTATAAGAGACAAAAAAAATTCTAGTGGATATTCTATACATAATAAGATAAGGTTTTTGAATATATATGCTTTTGTTAAAATTCTTATAGAGTATTGGAATATATAAATTTTACTTATTATAAAAAATGTATTCTTTTATTTAGAAGAATTTCATGGTGATTAATTATATTATATTAAGTCTAACAATAATTCACCCCTAAAAGTATGACATTGATTTATCCTTAATATATGGTAATTATAGAGTATTATTGGCTCTAGTGATTTTTATTGATTAACAATGGTTTTGTTTCATAATATTATATTAAAATTTCATACCATGGAAAAAATATTTTCCTGCATTTGTAATTATGCTATGTATACATCTTTTATTTTTATCTACTATGCCTTTGGTTTCATAAGTAATTCTTAAAATAAAATTCCCATTATCTTATATCAGAACGATATATTTCCCGAGATATTTGATACTTTTAAAAGATTATTTTTACACACTAACTTCTATTCCAATTAGGGGTGGGTGGGTATATTTCAAATCACCTCACCAGTGGAGGTTTAGAAAATATTTGATTTTTTCTCATATAATGAGAATGGAATTTTAGTCCCTGACTGAGATTGAATTTAGATGTGTATAACAGACCCATGAATTGTGACACATGATCTTTTTATCTTTTTGAAAAAAAATGAACATGATGTAATCATCAATATGGATTGAATATAGTTATTTCCATCTTTTATGTTAGTCAATTCATATATTATTGATGAAGTATTACTATGTTAAATAGTAATGATATACTTTGTGCCTCACTATCACTTTATTTCATAGAAATGGTCTCTAAATATTGTTTGAAATTATATATAATTTCTTCGGTTAACATTGGTATGGAGATAACTGTTTTTGATAAAGATCATTCCAGATCCATTTATACAATAAATATCACTGAACTTTTCTAATGGTCACATTTTTCTTACTATTATATAATAGTGAATTAATAATTGTTTTATGCATAACAAAGTCCAAATACTACACCCTTTATATATATATATGAATGATGATTTCATTTTGTTAAAAATTGTTTTTTACAAAACCTAATATACTATCCTGAAATAGTTTTAGAGGATATCCAAAAGTTGTTTTAGATATATTTCCACATGTTTTTATATTTTTTATAATATATATTGAAATGTGTTATTTATTATATTAAAAATAGTTTTGAACATATAAAAAACAAATATTTGATATTTCTTAACAAGTTATTACATAAAATCTAGAATTACATGTAAATGTATAAGCTATATGTATCATTTGTAAAATTAGAAGACTCATATAAATATTTAATAAAACTAAATCCCTAACATTGTATTATAAATCAAATCATAGTTTGTTTTGGTGAAATACATCATATAATAAATGTCCATAATTTTTTTATGTGTATTAATGTGAATAATTCATAATATAACCAATGAATCAACTAGCTTCTTTGACGTAATATATTATTGAAGTTTCCCACAATATTACATGATGTTTGAAGTAGTTTTGATTTAATAATATAAAACATGTAAGGAATTAAAAAAATTCATCATAGTTATAATAGCCTTATATTTTTTTGTAACATTTTTATATATTTTAAAATGTTAAAATATTAAATAATGGAAATGTAATATCCTTGATTTAATTAGTCTGAATTTATTAATTTTAATAGTTAGTCTATTACAAATTATGGGTTTTAAAAGAAAAATTTTATAAATTTTCCAAAATAACACAGGGTTCATGATTAATCAATATTTGTAAGAGACCATAAAATTATACCTTACATAGAGTGATGTCATTTCTAGCAGGTGTTTTTGTAGGTAATTAATAATTATGGTTATATGTTTTAGAGGGTTCATTAATGGGAATATTTTTTCTGATTTCTCCACCTGAAATCTATTTATTTGAGTTTTTTGATTGGTCCATTAATGGTAAATGTATTTTATTTATTATTAGGGAATTATGACACCTTATTATTTTTATTAATCTTTTTTTACCCTTTTCATTCTTTCTTTAATACACAATACCCGACCTTTTGTATAGAAGGACTCAGTTAGTGAATATAAGAGTTATTAAATTTGATTAATATACTGTTTGAATTCTTTATCAATCCCCAATGTCATCATAGTTAGTCATAGTACATGATCTGGTCAAAGGTAGGTGGTTCTATATTCTTTTATTTACTTTATAAAGCCTTAAATTCTATAGTTTTTTTATGTTATATTTAATTAAACTCTATTTATTATATGATATATAGTATGGAATTTTGAATTAATACTTATGAATGTAAATAATGTTTTACATAATTGGATAATTTTATAAGACATTTAACTTTTTTAAATAATAGTATTTTTTGAATAACATGTGTTTGATAAAATAATTATTGATTTTGATATTGAATAAAGGAGACATATAATTTTGATTTTGGTTTACAATAAAATTAATAAGTTTGGTTTTCATGATTTTCAATTTTATTCTTCATTATAAATAAATATTGTGTTTAAATATAAATGATTTGAAGGATTTATTTTTTCCATATCTCTACCTATTATATTTATTTATATATAATGTGGACATTTTTAAGAATGAATTATATTATATTAAAATGAAAATTAATTTTTTCTATATTGGGTTTTTATAGTGAGATAGATGTTTGTATATATATAATTTTTATATTTATATCTTTTTGAGGGTATGTATGGTATAAATAAATTTATATTGTATTTTAATACCCATATGGTTGAGCATAGGTTGTGATATAGGGATTTAGGGGACATGTGATATACTACCATAATATTATTCATTATCTTGTATCCCTTATTTAGGATCATGATCTTCTTAGTGGTTTCTACATGATAAGGATAGTGAGATAAATTCATGCTCTATGAGATATAAAAATTCCATGTGATAACCAGTTTGTAAGTATATAGCCTTCAATATATTGATTCAAATAATATTTTATAGACATTCATGATTATGGGATTCTATAATAAAATTTGAGGTTCAAAAGTGGTCATGATTTCATATGTGATAAACAATGACATATAGTTGGTGTGTTGGGGTAGTTGGGTCTATTTTAGTATGTTTTTTTAGTATATGTATCATAATATCCTTGTTATCCACTGATCCCAATTTTTGATTACTATCATATTTTATGTAACATTTTTTAATTTTTATTATGTTCTTTATGTTATTATATAATAATATGTTTTTTCATTTTTTAAAATTTATTCTCTACAATATTTTACATTAGGTTATTTCAAATATGGTAATGTGTAATTCAAACTACTAATTTGGTTTTTTTAAATTTAAAAATAAATTTTCATATGATTCATGATAGGTAACGAGTATAATTTTATGTCTTATTTTAATTTAATTTATTTGAAACTAAAATAATTTACAAATTTAATTTTTTATACCACAAACACTTGTTTATAGTATATGTAGATCTAAAACACAACTTATTTACTGTAACATATTTGTTTTCAAATCATTAATCATTCTATTTAGAACCCATATTGGTCCTCTATCAAAGATAAGAGTTACCCCTAAAGCCTTCCTTTAGTAGTACATGAGTTGGAAATTAGTACTGAGGGTATTATCAAGCATATTTTTATGAAATTAACCATATAATCATGGGCACATAAGATACACCACTATTTAATTCCATATAAATAAATATTATTTAACAATTAATGTAAATTAAATATATTAAAAATGTCTCCAAAGTATAATAATGATATGAAACTCTTTCAGTATCGCCAACTGTGACACCCCATGAATTTATAGTATGTCTCTTTTTAAATTTAATCACTTTGGTAGCTTCAGTTGCAAACAACACCCATCTAAACTATAAAATGAAATATTATAATAACATATCTCTTAAATTGGATGTATTAATTTTATTAACCATATTATTATATATATATATATTATATGTTAAACATAATTTTTAACATTCATAATTTTTTCTTTCTTATCATGCTATAAATATAAATCCACTATTACACATAGAAATAAATATTTTTTAAAATGAATTTTCAACCTTTTGATGGAATAATTGTATTGAAAATAAATTTTGACACTTTTATAAATTCTCTTTGAAAAACGAATCTTATTATTTAAAATAGTAATATCAAAATTTAATTTGGTTAAATATTAGTTATTTTTATGATAGGTTTAATGTTTTGATGAGTACTCATAAATAATATATTTTAATTGAAACCAACTTTTTCACCAAAAAAAGTATACTATTAAATTAAATTTTGGGTTGGTTTAAAAGTTTAATTTGATATATTTTATAAAATTTAATCCAATCTAGGTCATTGGAATCATTTTCACATTCAATTGGATGCAAAAACATTTTAATCATTAAAACGTTTTCACTTGAATAGCCAATCTTCCCACCCCATCAATGATATTTTTTTTGAAATTAAGTTTATTTAATTATTTTTTATTAATATTGAGAAAGGGATTCAATATTTTGAATCATAATTTTCATATTTATTAAATCATTCACTTTTATTAATGTACAATACAAATAGTAAATTAAGTAACTGTTTTTATTACAAAGGTTAGGGATAAATCAGTCACTCAAAGGTAAATATAAAATTGTATGTACTAAATTATTACCATTACACCTATCCTAATTTTATTTAATGAGTTAGTTTCAACCAAAATTATCTTTGGACATATTTTATGGTCCCTTAGAGCCACTTGAATGACATTATTCCTATTATAGTATTTTATTTTATAGAAAATCAAATATTCCATACTGGAGTTTTTCATAAATTGTCAAGACCCATCCCACGGGGCTCATGCCATGACTACCCGAAGCCCTCCTTCCATAGGCCAGAGGCTAAATACTAGCACTAGAAAGGAATATCCCTAAAATGGGAAGGCATTTCCTTTAAACCTGTACAAACTCACATTGTAGAACAGAATAAGGGGAAACCACACTGACTAGACCACGACAAATGAAACTGTGAAGTAATCTACTATAGTAATGAGTGCTGAATGTAAAGGGGGCCGGAATACAAGACCTACTGGAAAATTACAAGTACAACTGAAAAAGTAAAAAACTAATGAAATGTGACAGGTAACTCTGGAACACCCATCACAGATCGTACCTAAATTGTTGGTACAGATCACAATTAGTAGTCCCTGCATCACGTCGCCCCTAATAGCCCACCTCTGATTACCGTCCAGTCCTGGCTCCATCAGCCTTGATCAATGTTGTCTGTCATCTTCACAAGACACAATAATGTGTGGGCGTTACCCATGGAGGGATGAGTATAACGATACTCAGTAGGGACCCCGAGACCCCATAGGTCTCCTAGAGTCCCACAAAGGAAATACCACAATGCAAGACTTCAACTCTAATTCGGTATATTACCATACATATACCAAAGTTATTAGGATATACCCATCTAATTCATGAGGGAATAATACCACAAAGGTAACACCACAAAGGTAGAGATACCACATTGGAAAAACCATTGAGATAGAATTACCAGACAGGTAACACCACTGAGACAGATGTACCACACATGTAACACCACAAATATAACACAACAATGGTAGAAGTGCAACACATGTAACACCATGATAATATAATTACTACAAGGGTAACACCACTAATAAAGAATTACCATAGTGATAACACTACAAAGGTAAAGGACTAATCTCACACGAGTAACACCATGATGATAGAATTTAATTATCACAAAATCATGTATAAATTAAGTAAATAAGTTTAGCTAATTAGTCGAAAGGCTAAATCATCTTATTCTATTAAGAAGAACAACTTATGACCTACACCGGTTCGATAGGTAACTAACCCCCTCTGACCCACAAAGGATTGTTATGTGCTGACCCACACAGGATCGCTGAGCACTACCCCACACAGGGTCTGACCCACACATGATCGGTATGCGCTGGCCGACACAAGATCACAGAGCACTGACCCATATAGGATTGATGTTCTTTCTTCACATTACAGCCAAACACTAGATTCCCCACACTCAGTGCACTCAAGCTCCATAGAATCTTCACCTCGAGATATTGATCGTACCTCAACTGCCACTAAGCTCTACAAAGGAGTATCCAAAAGGAGAACCATGTCGTAAGAGATCCAAAACAACCTACGGCTTGTCATCCAGCCACCCGGTCTGTAATTTATAAGTGTTTTAGTACCAAGGTCCTTGTTGGATTCGTGATCAATACAAACCGTCCATACATCAAATGAAATTGAATAATCAAATGTGTCACACCATTTCTATCCACATGAAAAAACACACGAGATGGACTACCAATTTGTCTAAAATGGATACCTGGTGAAAATGTTGTATTTCAACGCATCACAAGCGAAACGACCCTCGTGGGGCCCATGACTCAACCTCTACTTAAATATACAAAATTGGTCCTGGAATTCATGTTTTAATTTCGAGATCACAACACTGCTTACAGTTCACCAATCTAATGTCATATGAATGAGTTACGACATATGCAAGATTCCACAATAATAATAAAATTATTATTGGGTGTTTCGTGAAACCGAGTCATTGTCTAGAATTTAATATTCAATCATTAGACTGTAATCACCTGTCTTATTGATAGGATCATGTCGCAACTAATGGTATGTCAATTGGAAGTCACACGTAGGAGTTATGGCGGGTCTAATATTTAATAATAATAATAATATATTATTATTATTTGAGTGTTTCGGGTTCCCGATCCAAAAACCTGAAAAATACATCGAATATTGGACTCATAATTTCTATCTCGAAGACAGTTTCTTACTGCCACTGATGGTTCATGAAACCAGGGTCGCACGGATAATTTACAGTCAAAAAAATGTTTTAACATCAAAAGTAATAATAAAAATATTTCATTATTATTATTATTTATTTATTTATTTATTTTTCTTATCTACAAAATCCATCCACGTTTTGGATCCCCTTACTGTTCTCTAGAAACATTCTCTATCAATTACATCCTTTATTTTTATTATTATTTTACCCCCTTATAATTTCACTCTCCAATATAATATTTCCTTCCCAATTTAGTGCCTCCAAACCAACCTACAAACTTGATCGGCCAACCCTTCATGCGGTGACCTCTTCCGTCAGATGTGCTGCCTCCTACCCTACATGCCTGTCACGCGCCGACCACCCTAGTTACAAGATACTCCCTCGACAATCTTGTACCCCATAGCCTGGACACTAGCTCTGCGCCCAAACTGTTAGTCGAATCCCCCTCGGACTCTCCGCACATCGCCAGGCTTCTTTTTCTGCACTTCCTTGCTCACCGGGAGCCTAACCAACCACCGCAGTACATCACACCACATATCTTCTCTGGAGTCGCGTCGACTTGAACACACATCGGAATCACATTTCCACGTCGCCCCTTCAGTGGGTAGCTGCATCTTCGTTCAATGCCCGAATATTGTGATGATCATAGATTCGCGATCCTCGGGTTGAGATCTCTGTGTCCGTATGCTGTAATCATCAAAATATTGATTTTTTAACACGCTTAATTATTTAGTGATGAAGAACGCATGAATAAAAAAATTTAAAGGATCATGCTCTATGTGCGGATTGATGACAATGTTTGTTTGGCCATCATCATTGAGAATAAAAAAAAGGAATTAACAAATAGATATTTATCATTCTTCAAAATAAACACACCCACCTCATAAATTAGTTGGAGAACATTCGCGATTGAAGGTGGGTCAGTGTTTGTCATTCCCCCAAAAAGATTCCAACGACTCTTCTCAAACAATTATCTTCTGTTCTCGATTTTTAGATCTGTTCTTTTTCAAGTGCCTCAAGATATTTCTTCGACTTTTGTCAACGGAAACCAACACCCAACACCGAGGAAGAGTTAATATAACTATTAGTTTAAGAGGTGATTCAATTTTTTAGAATTAATGAATCCAATTAATTAAAGGGATCTGTGATTCCACATTTTGTGTAACTGGGAATTTAATTCTCAACATTTAAATGCACGACCACCCTCTTTTGGTCCCCGCCGCTAAAAACTAAAAGGAGAGGTGGGAGGATATTTAAAATAAAATATATTTATGTTATTTAATCCTCCATGAAAAATAAAAAACCAACTTCTTCTCTCGACCCACTGTAGTCGAGGTTAAACCACCCTTAAGAGAATCCCGACACTGAAAGTTCAATGGTGCCTTCGAATTTTTAATCCAAGCACTGGTTCAAAAGTTAGAAAATGCTTCTCACACATTTAGTGAATGTACATTATAAACTATTCAATAAATTAACAACGTTCACCCTCCACCCATGCCAGTCAGGGTTAGTCTTTTCCTAAGGAGAACACGCACCTAAAAACCCAATGGTACTCTAATATTTTTAATCCAAGTTACCATTGAGAAGTTATGGATTTTAACAATAAAATAATTTCCACATAGTTATTTTATTTATGGCCAAAAAGTATCTTTCCCTAGTGGCCTGTGCCGACTAATGTTTGTATCTTCCAAAAGAGACCATACCCACATGATCACAATATTTGCCTTTGTTTTTTAATCCGAGTAACAGTTTGTGAGTTATATGAATTTTAAAAATAATATATCTTTATTTAATTATTTTATGTATGGTTATGAAATTTTTGTGTTTTACCACAGGAAGCACGTGTCGACTAAAATTAAGTCACGCCTAGGTTAAACTCACCATCCCGAGCGCAAAAATGCCATTAGATTTTGGATTCGGTCAACCATTTAGGATTTATTTCACTTTTACAAGAAAAAAACTTATGCATGTTATTTAAAGATTTAAAAAACCTTGACGAATCATTCTAGGAACCCCGTGCCTCAGAATCATGCGACATCAGATTTTGCGGTCTCAAAATAATTCCATATAATTAAAAAATATGGAAATTCCAGGACATTACATTCTCCCCACCTTAAAGATTTTCATCTCCAAATTCCAAAACACTTACTAAGGAAACAAATGGGGGAATTGAGTAGGAATCTGAGCCTCCCACTCCCATGTGCTCTCTTGGAGGTTCTCGTGCTATTAGCGAATTGCACTAGAGCGATGAACCATCCATGAAGGACTCACTCCTATCGATCCTCTATCTCCACTAGGAACTCTGTAAAATTCATATCATTATAAATGTTCTACATGCCCAATTCAATAACGTGTAATGGATCATGCACACATATCCTCAATTGCAACACCTGGAAAACATTATGCACCCGGTGTATCTGTGGGGAAAGAGATAAACCGTACGCCACCTCACCCTCTCTACTGAGAATCTATAATGGTCTAATAAACCTCATAGATAGCTTGCCACCTAGCCAAACCTCCACAATCCTTGTTGGGGCGAGACCTGATGGAAGACATGGTCTCCCTTAACATCTCCTCCCGAAGCATCACTATTACCATAGTGCGACATCTGAAGAGGATGAAATTCTCCCCACATTCAGAAAATCCTTAATGAGACCGTCCTGGTGATTTCTGATCACGTCGGTCCTCACAGTCAATGTCCTAATTTCTACCTCCCGAATTCTGTGTGGAATTGGGGGAGTGACTGTCGTAGACTAGAGTTAAGCTACTCTATCATTATCCATAATGGATATCAGAAGCGCGACTACCTGATCTGATGACTCACTCAACAGTTATAGACCATTGCTACTGCTGAGTTCATCTGCTACCATGTTCCCCATCCTAGTAGTATATACTATCTCAAATTCATAGTCCTAGAGGAACTCCAGCCATCATCATTTTCTCATATTCATAAAGCTCTGCTGACAGTTCTTCGACCACAGGAAAGGCTCCCCCTTATTAGCCAAAGCTAACAAGGGTGCTGCTACCCTAGAGAAGTCGGGTTTAAAACTCCGGTAATACCTAGCCAATGAAAAATTATCTCTCCCATCGGGGAGGTAATACATGAAACATCTTTTGAAAATATTTCCCCATACACTTCCAATCCCATTGGAAATAGAAAAATCAAAACTCCTACTACAACATGTGTAAGGCTTGCCGACTCATGAGTGATCGGCTACACCCTCATTTGCAAGAGTTTATCTAGTGATGCCTATATTTACACTTTTTTCCAACTAAGGAAAACACCATTCCATCATTGTAGATAAACCACAATCTTTTTTCCAAATACAGTAAATCTGAGTATGAACTATGGATGTTTAGTTCTTACCCAAACTAACATTATAATGCCTTGACGCAACCACCAAATGGTTCCAACCGAAACTCTCACCTACAGGGACAAATCACACTATCAGCACAAGTGTGATTATTGAGGCTCCTCCCAAAGGTAACTCCAGACATAAGGGTCAAGTCAATGGTTTAACGGGAAAATCTAGGTCTTGAAAAAGATTAGTGGAAGGTATGAATGATTGGTAACTATGTCTATTGATACAGTAGCGAGTAATAGACATAGACCATACCTCAAATAATTCCTAGTGACCTTGGGTCACACTCCTGGACCACATGGAGCTACTCCCATTTCATGTCTTATGGTTCCCTGAGATTGGTGGGGACCACATTGGGGTGGTGGTTATAACATTTTGAATTGTACACCACCTCATGCTACTCACCTAGCCCTTCTTCCACCTCTTCATCCCTGAAGATTCATCTATCCTTTACACTTCCTCTTTTTGATACATTTTACATGCCCATGTCTCTGAGATTGGCATCAGTTTCCAACTTTTCCACAACTAACATTCACAGGATGTATTCCCTCAACTAAATAAAATTCAACCACAAAGGTTCTATCTTGCACCCTAAAATATGTTGTAATGCATAGAGGAATAATGCTATTTTGGATGTCCATAAACACACCTCGCTCGGAGGTCTGATCCCTAAATCACTGATCGTACTGCATACATCGAGTTCCAGGAATGGTTCGTACTCCTAGATGAATACTTAACTACCCACATGTAATCTTTCTAAAGATGTAAAAGATCTAGGTAACTCTCAGTCACCTCCTCAAGCTAGTCCTTAGACACTTGTGAGTCGGGCTCACTTCAGAACCTGAGGGGTATCTGATGCTGAAACACATGAAAGGCACTAAGCCTATATGTGTCCTCTACTAGTACCGCCGTTTGTAACTGCTAACCAACGAGCTGTGATATAGCTAGAGCACTACCCGAAGGTACCATATTGGGAAACAATCTAGGTACAGAAGCCCCATTACCCTACAGATAATCCTCATGGTCACCTACTGGAAAAGACCAGTAGCTAGGATCATCATCTACTCAACTGGTGTCTCAACATGGCAGAAAACTCTAGCCACAACCTCCAGCAAGTCCTCAGCTTCCTGGAAATAAATTTCGCATTAAAACCTCATAAGCCTCTACTTCTGGAACCCGTGTAATTCTCTTAGTAAGCATGCACCATCTGCTAGTGCGGATGGTGGTAACTGCTGCACACAAGGTGGTGGTTCAGCTTGTACACCACCTAAATGTGCCAACAATGTAAGAGGGCCCTCAACCGGAGCCTCGAAACTCGGTGGGATGTCATTGTGTACTCTCTAAAGAATACTAGATGGCTATCTATGTGACGAAATCCTAATAAGGAACAAGTGTTCCATCTTCATTAAGTTATACCTGGTGAGATGACTCCATAGAATCCAAGGTAAAATATTTCTAAACCCACACAATCAGTGTTTTCGTGCACCAAATCGGAAATCAGAATTCAGGGCCCTGGTGTTTGTATACGTCAGCTGCCACACCAACATTGGACTCCCCAAATAGAAAACCATAGTTATAACACTTAACACTATTTCCACACAAAAAAGATCCGAGTCCTAGTTCATCAGTAGTACCAAAATCATCTCATAACACTTTGTCACGACCCGTCCCCCAGGGCCCATGTCGTGACTACCCCAAGCCCACATTCCATAGTCCAGGGGCTGATGACTAGCACCGGAAAGGCGTACCCCTAAAATGGGAAGGCAGTGACTTTAAACTGGTACAAACTCAACAAGTAGAACTCAACAAGGGGCAACCACATAGGCTATTTTGCAAAAAAAGCAACTGGGAAGTAAACTGCTGTAGTAATGAGTGTTGACTATAAAGGGGGCTAGAATACAAGACCAATTGGAAAAGAACATGTATAATTGAAATAGTAAAAAATAGATGAAATGTGAAAGGAATCTCTATATTGTCCACCATAGATCCTAAATGAAGGGTAGTTATTGATCACAATCAGTAGTCCCTATGTCACGTCATGCTAAATAGTCCTCCTCTGACTACCATCCAATCCTAGATCCATCTGCCTCGATCAATGTTGTCCTTCATCTGCACAAGACACAATAATGCATGAGCGTAGCCCAAGAATGGGTGAGTATAATGATACTCAGTTGGGACCCATAGACACCGTAGGTCTCCTAGAGTTCCACAAAATAAATACCACAATGCAAGACTTCAACTCTACATATGTATATGACCATACATATATCTATGTTATCAAGAAATAACCATCTCATTCATGAGGGAAGAATACAACAAAGATAACACCACAAAGATAGAGATACAAAATTAGTAACAACACTGAGATAGAAGTACTACACAGGTAACACAACTGAGATAGAAGTACCATACATGTACCACCACAAAGACAACACCACAATGGTATAAGTACCATAGAGGTAACACCACGAAGATAGAAGTGCAACAGAGGTAACACCACAAATATAGAAGTACCACATAGGTAACACCACGAAGGTAAAAGACTCAGCTTACATGAGTAAAACCACAATGATAGAAGGGACTCATCTCACAATTAGTTATAACTTAAGAAAATAAGTACAGATGATTAGTCACAAGGATTAATAATCTTATTCTATTAAGTAACACTTCTTCTAACCCACAATAGATTGATAGGTAACTAACCCCCTCTGACCCTCATTGGATCGGTATGCATTGACCCACATAGGATCACTGAGTGCATACCCACACAGGCTCTGACCCACACAAGATCGATATGCGCTGCCCCACATAGGATCATTGAGCGCTTACCCACACAGGATCGATGTTCTTTCTTCACGTTACAGCTAGCCACTGGATTCCTAGCACTTGGTGAACTTGAGCTCTGTTGAATCTACCCCTTGAGATACAGGTTGTACATTGACCACCACTAAACTCTACAAAGAGTAACCCAATAGACTGCCATGTCATAAGGGTTCCATCACAACAAACAATGCGTCAACTAGACACACAGTCTGTAAGTTATATGAATTTTAGTATATAGGACCCAGTTGGATTGAAGTTCAATCCCTCCCATCCATACTTCAAATAGATCCGGATTTCCAAACAAGTCACTCCATTGTGATCCACATGAAAAAACACGCGAGATGGACTACCCATCTGTCTAAAATGGATACCCGGCGAAAAAGTTACATTTCACTACAACACGCTTGAATCGGGCCTCATGGGGCCCATGCATCAACTTCTACTTAAACATACAAAATTGGTCTTGAAATGTCATTATTAATTTTGATGATCACAACAATGCTTACGGTACACCAATTTGATGTCTTATGAATGAGTTACGATATAAGCAAGATTCTAAAATAATAATAATAACATTATTATTGGGCATTTTGTGAAACCGAGTAATAGTCAGAATTTAATATTCAGTCATTAGAGTTGAATCAACAGTCTTAATGATAGGATAATGTCTCCACAAATGGTATGTAAATCAGACATTGCACGCAGGAGTTATAGTGGGTCGAAAATTTAATAATAATAATATATTATTATTATTTGAGGGTTTTGGGTTCCCAATCCAAAAACCTGAAAAAGGCATCCAACATTGGACTCATAATTTCTATTTTCATGTTTTGGTTGTACTACCACTGATGGTTAAGGAAAATGAGGTCACACGGATAAGTTACTATCAAAAAAGAGATTTATCATCAAAAGTAATAATAAAAATGTTTTATTATTATTAAGAATTACTGAATTATTTAATTTTCTAAACTCCAAAATGAATCCACATTTTGGATCCCCTTGCTTTTCATTGGAAACAATATCCATAAATTACTTCCTTTCTTTTTATTATTATTAAATCACCTTATAATTTCTCTCTCCAATCTAAAACTTCACATTTTAGCACATCAAACCCAACCTGGAAACCCTATCGGCCAGCCCTTCACGTGGCGACCTCTTCTGCTAGATCTACTTCCTCCTTCCCTATTTGACTTCTATTCTCCGACCAAACCTGTGACATGGTCCTCCCTCAATAGTCTTTTACCTCCTGGCCTGGCCACCTACTGCACCCACAGATAGCCGGAAAAAGCCACCTCAGACTCACCGCACACTTCCTGACCACCTTCAATGCAATGCCTTGCTCGCCCAGAGCCACACCGAACACCATAGAATTTCACACCTCAAATCTCGCCCAGAGTAGCCTCGACTAGAACACATGTCAGAATCACACCGTTGCGTCTCCCCTTTCATGGATCACTACATATTCGTTCAAATCCCAATAATTTTGACGATCACAGATTTGTGATCCTGGGGTCGAGATCTCCACATCAGTATCTCACGCTCAAAGAAACATTGAGTTTTTACCATTCATATTTATTTGGAGATGATGAACACGTGAAGAATGAAATAGTAATGATCATGGTCTATGTGCAGATTGATGGCCATGTTTTTTTGGCCATCTTCATCGAGAACGATGAACAAGAGGAATTGAAAAATTGATATTTATCATTCTTCAAAATTAAACCCAACCTCATAAATCCATTGGAGAATGTTTGAGATTGAATGTGGGTCAGTGTTCATCATTCCCACAATAAGCTTCTCACGACATCGCTTGAATGATGATCTACGGTTCTCGATTGGTAGATCTATTCTTCGTCAAGAGCCTCAAGATCCTGCTCCTCCTTTCGCGAACAGAAACTAACACCCAACCCCAAGGAAGAGTTAATATATTTCTTAGTTTAAGTTGTGATTAATTTATTTATAATTAATGAATCTTATTAAATAAAGGTATTTTTTGTTACACATTATGGGTAACTTGGTATTTAATTCCCATCATTTAAATGCCCGATGACCCTCCTCTGATCCCCGCCACTAAAAAATAAATGGAGAAGTGGTAGGATATTTAAAATAAAATATATTTATTTTATTTAATCTTACATGAAAAATGAAAAAACCAACCTTTTATTTTGACCCACTATGGTCGAGGTTAATCCTCCCTGAAGTGAATCCCGAGACTGCATGTTCAATGGTTTCATTGAATTTCTAATCGAAGCACCAGTTAAAAAGTTAGAAAACACCACACTGGCATTAACTGAACGTACCTTAAAAAAGTTAAATAAATTAATAACATTCACCCTCGACCCACACTAGTCAATGATAGTCTCTGCCTAAGGAGATCATACCCCAACGAACCGAACGGTACTGTCATATTTTTAATCATAGTTACTGTTTAGATTTTATAGATTATAAAAATAAAATAATTGTCACTTTATTATTTTATTTATGGCCAAAAACAATATTTCACTGGTGGCCCACACTGGCCAATGTTAGTATCCTACTAAAGAGAGAATACCCTCAAGAGTTTAGGGGTGGTCTCATATTTTTAATCTGAGTAATTTTTCGTGAGATATAAGCCTTTGAAAAATAAAAAAAACTTTATTTAATTATTTTATTTTTGGTTATGCCATTTTCGGGTTTTCCCACAGGAGGATTGCGCCGACTAAAAAGAAGTCTCACCTAGGATAAAAATCCCATCAAGAGCACAACGGTGAACTCAAATTTCTGATTGGGGCTACCATTTAAGTGTTATTCAACTTTCTCTGAAAAACTGCTTACCCGTGCTATTTAAAGCTTAACAAAACATCAACAGATCATTTCAGGCACTCCGGGCCTCAAAATCATGTGCCGTCAGATTTTGAAGTCCTGAAATAATTCCGTATAATTATAAAAATTAAATATAAATTTCTGGACATTACATACGTATTACATTTTTGATATGTGGTCACTCATAATATATCTTATATTTTAAAAAATAATTCAAAATAATTTTTGTTATCTCCATCATGATAGTTTTTTTTTATTTTTTAGGGAAGAAATGTTTATGTTAAATGCCTCTACAGTTATATTATAAGAATTATTTAATTAATGGACATATGAAATAAATGTTATTAAAAATATTGAAATAAATATAATTTGACATAATTAATTTCATACATGAATTTAATATATTAATTTTACATGTTATTAACATGTTAATTTTTTTTTCAAATATATAATTTTTTATTTTATTTTGAAAAACTCAATTAATGTATTGTGTCAAAACTGAAACTAATGATAATTTAAAATATATAATATTCTATTAAATGATGAAAATTCATAAAATATAAAAATATTAAAATGGATTTGGATAAAGTTTAAAATTCCATCAAAGACTCATTTATTTTATGTCTTTAATTTTATTGTAACTATATTTGTCTTTAATGATTAAAAAGCATGTGGTCACAGTAAGACTTGAAGGGATTAAATAAGGGTTAAAGCCAAAAGTTAAGGGGAAGAATGTGACCTAATAATTTCTAAAAACTATTTCATGATATTATTTCAAACCATCCTCATATTATTATTTAAATAGTTAAGTTTTTATCCATATAAAAATTATAATTAATTTATTTTAAATTAATATATGTAGAGTTTCCAAAAGTTCCCCTCAATTCAATTATAAATGGGCACCAAGTCCCTCACTTTTTTCACACCACATTTAGCCTTATAACATGAAATTATATTCTTAAAATACATATAAATATTTTTTTGGTTCTTTTTTTCTAAAAATTCCATCATTATATCCCATAAAATGATATCTAAGGGATGCATTTTGGAGAGAAGGTAATTATTTTTACCAAATCATTTTTGTGCATTTCTTATTCTACTTCCTCTTTATGTGTTTTTACCATAATAATGTAATATTTACAGTATCATATATATTCTAGGATACTATTATGGTTATGGTGAAACCATATTCTAATTTTTAACCATCATATAAAAAATTAAAAAAACCACGTGTTCTTACGTTTGACTTACCATCTCCACATTGTGGTGTGAAATGTTTTTCATCACCACCATATTTGGATGGGTATAATTAAATAAATAGTTGTTATATATGATAATAATAAAATTATATTGATAATATAAAAATTAATATATAATAAAAAGTCATATACTTTCACTTATTAATGGAATTATACTGTCAGTTGTGTGTAGGTATGACCTATCATCTCCCTGATGTGATGCGATCCATTTTCTATATCCAAAATTAAAGTATATATATAAAGATGTATTTAATTAGTAAATTTCATATTTATAATAATAATTTTATTCTATATATATTTTACCGATATCCTATGAATTATAATTGATACATTAATGAAAAAACATACTTAGGAAAATGAAGCAGTTAACTACCAAAACACGGTAAATAAAAAAATATTATCAATCAATGGGTAATAAAATAATATTAAAAGAACATATATGATATAATAAGTATAAATACAGTTCTTATATAAGTTAATAAGATTATTAAAGCCGTTATAAATTTTTTTAAAATCAAAATTTACTAAAGGAAGCACAAGGTAAGGGACTTAGTTTCAATCTCCATTTATCGAGGCATAGTCTGACATTATACACCAATATTATTTTCTGAGGTGTATATATAGTCCCTTTTAATTATCATGTCATTAATTTTTTTATTACCATACTATTTAATTCTTTTAATTTTATTATTTCATGGGGATTATGATTTAAATTCTCAAAGGGGTATGTGACAACTTGAATGTTTAAATATTTAATTATCAAATAATTTTATCCATGTCAATATGAATGATATTATTTTACATATTTATTTATATTGATATAAAAGGATTATAAAGGATAATTTTTATTTTTTTAATTTCATTCATTGTTTCTTAAAATGAATCATTATTATGTGTTTTATACATAATTGTTTGACAAATTATAAAAGGAATGTTCTATTTTTTAACGTATATAGAGACAACAACTTTCCAACTGTCGTGACTATTATTTAATATATAGATTACTTTTAATGCTTACATATTTTATTCAATGAACAAATATTCTATTATTTTTGAGATATATGGTACTTAAAATTGTTATTTTTAAATGAAAATGGTATTTTTATACAAAAGTATTTTTAAAATGTTTTCAACATTAGTTTTACACAGTAGTTTTTCTATAATGTTATTAGAGTATTATCATCTATGAAAACATACTTTGTTTAATTTTATACTTAATTGAGGTTGATATATTATTATATAATTAACATATATTATAGAATGGTTTATGATTACCTTGATAGTGGAAATTTTGTTTATATGCAATTCTTGGTTTATGGTCAAAGTATTCACATTTCATATGATAGTTTTTATTGAAATGTTTTATGTTGTTTATATTTAAACCCATAAATATAAGGAACTCATTGGAGAAAGATGGTAATGGGTGGGTACATTTATATACCATATATGAATCTGTAGGCTTCATGAGAATAAATAGATAGGATTTGGGATGAGGCCACACCAATTTATTATATTATTTTGATGAACCATTGATAATGTTATATTTGTTGCATAAAGACCTAAAAATAGTAGATTCTTCACCTGAAGGCTATATGGCTTTTAGGTCCAAAAATATGCATTCCATTATTATTATTTCCATTATTGATATTATTTTTGACTGTTGGACTAGTGGAAAATCCATGGTTAAGGTTCATAGCTCATGTGATTATTTAAATGGAATGTGTTTCAGTTATTTACCATTTCATATTATTTATTACACATTAACTCATAGATTTCAATGTTTTTATACCCGTACTAAGTATTTGAGATCACCCTCTTCGTATGTTCTTATTTTTTCCAGGATTCCCATAAGTATATTATGACTTATATATAGGGATACAAAAAGGGGGAGTAATGGAGGACTCAAAAAAATTCATTATGAATTATATGTTTTAAAAGGTAATGTTGATTTGCAGTATGTATATAGTTTTACCAAGACTACCAATGTCTTTGGTGATTCGTTACTTTTTTCATTATATATTATAGAAATTTAATAAATTGACCACTGAGTCAAGGATACAAGGGTCAAGGTATTCATAGTTGCTATCAGATGAAGTTTAATATAAAACTTGTGAACTAGATTTATTAAATCATGGATTAGAAAACACAACCCTCTTACTAGATTCGAGGATAAGTGTAACTATAGGATATCATACTATAAATTTGATAATACCCTGGAAAACCTAGGTTAAACCTATTGACTCATATATTGAGAATAAGATTTCATGTTTTACACATCATATAAATGATTCTTCAGGACTATACAATGATGATTAGTGTTTCTCAAATTGTAATTTGTTTACTTTTCAATAGTTAGTGTCAAAAAGTATATCAATCAAATGATTATACATTAAAGGATGAAGAGAATATGAATGAAAAATGAATAGAATAAGGATTTATTTAATGAGATAATGAAGTATTGTTAATGGCTTATGAATGAAGTAAAATGACTAAACTTATAGTCTATTTAGAGTCAATTATTATTTCCTAAATGGTACACATGTTATAATAATTATGGTATATATGTTGATTTTTCTACCGTACATCTTCTATAATGATTTGGAAGCTTAACGTTTTTAGTTATGGATTTTAAGGTGATCAAAAATTTGGTATGTGAGAATAAGAGACACATTATGTTGACTGGTAATCTAATGTTATGTTTATTTTGTAAATTTAGTGAACTTAGTTCTAAGGTTTTGGACCTTGAATTTGGATAGAAGTATTTTGAATGATTCTTGTTGTTGGAATGGATTATGTTTAACATTGGATATAATTATTCATGGTTAAAGTATGATTTATTAGGTAAAATGTTTTATATTTTTTACGAAAAAATCTAAAAGATGATGGAATTATTCATAGACCATATGATTAATAATAGTTATTTAGGAAAGAAAAATTGATTTTGAACATTAATTTCTTGGTGTAAAGGATTATGTGAAAATAGACAGAAGCACAACCAAATGATGTGATTTTTCTTATGACATGGAAATTAATCATGTATATTTATTTTCTAACTTTATTATCTAAATAAAAAAATAATCCATCAAATATAGGGAAAATAATTTTAAAAAAAGTGTTATTTCTTTACTTTTATTACTAATAAATCCATGGTCTTTTCGTCGATCACAAGATTTTCAGTTTGGTGGTGGATAACTTTATAATTATCATGTTCTCTATTAATATCATTCCGTACTTGATAGTAATATTTGTCATCCATGTCGATGTTTTCACTACCCACATGTTTTTTCTTCTATTATAAAGCCTAATTTTTAAGTGACCAACACATTTCCCTTTCCCTTTTATTAATATGTTATTTTATTAATCCAATTTATAATGAGGGTTTCCTATAAATTAATTTTCAATTATAAAATATTTAATTATGATGTTCAATTTTGAATTACAAGGAATAAATTTTTTTAAGTAGTGGATAATGTTAAGCCTCAATATTTAATTGTATGTCTCTTTTTAAATATAATCTCTATGATAGCTTATGTTGCACAAAACATCCACCTTAATTTTAAAATGAAATATTATTATAACATCGTTGTTAAATTGGTGGGAATGAATATTATTATCCAAATTATGAAATTTTATATATTATATTTTCTATTCAATGGTTAACATTCTTCATGTGTGACATCTAGGTATAATATAAAATAAATACACTTTTACGCATAAAAAACTATATTTTTCTAAAGATAGTGTTTCCACCTTTGATATTGTACATGTTATAAAAATAAATTTTGAATCATTTATAAAATATATTTTACAAGAATAAAATTTTTATGTGAAATTGGAATATAAAAATTTACTTTGGTTTAATTTTTGACATTTTCCTCGCTAGTTTAATGTTGTTATGAATAGCGAAAAATATTGGATTTTAGTTGAAAAAAACCTTTTCTTTAAATAATTTATATTGTTAAATTTCATTTTTATTGGTTTTAATGTATAATTATTTCAATTTTATGGCATTAAATCCAATTTAGATAAGTGGAATCAATTTCACATTGAAGTTTTTTATAAAATAGTTTTACTGTTTTTCATGTTTTCAATTTAATAACACGACTTCTCACCCCATAAACATGATTTTTTAAAATTCATTTTACCCAAATATGTGTTTTGAATTATAAAAATTGACTTCACATTTTTAATTTTAATATCTTAGTTTATTAAATATTTCCTTTTTATTTTTGGATAATAGGAATAGTACCTTTAATAATTTTTTTATTTACAACGGTTAAGGTTAAATCTGGTAATTAAGGGTAAAAAACAATTTTTTAATTATTAAAAAATTTCCCTAACAGTACTACGAATTTAATTTTACGAGTGTTTTTTTTACCAAAATCATTCTTGGTCTAATTTTATGGCCTCTGGGAGATATTTGAAATACATTAATTCTCTTATAGTATTTTATTTTATGGAATTTCAAAAATGTCATACTCATGTTTTTAACAAGTATTAAATTTTAAATACGAGGTTGTTTAGAAGATATGTTTGAAAATAAATAGTAATCTAAAATAAAAAATTATAACATTTATAATCATAATGTAATTTTAATTTTTTGGGAAGAAATATTTAAATTAAATACTTTCAAAAGAATTATGTAGTAATTGTATAATTAATCGATGTATCAAATAAATGTTATTAATAATATTAAAATAAATATAATATGACATAATTAATGGTATATAAGAATGTTATATATTACTTTCACAAGATTTTAATGAGTTAAAAGTGATGGTTAGAATATATATATATTTATTATATTTTTAAAATAACATGTAAAAAATCGTGTCAAAATACATTAACAAAATTTTTATATAAATAATATTTTACTAAATGATATAAAATTCATAAAATTATAAAATTAGCCTATAGGATTGAGATTAATTATAAAATTCCATCCCTAAATAATTTAGTAATTTTTTTTATTTTATAGTAAAATCTATATAAATGATCTAGTGGTAATTTTCTTCCATAAATATAGACCATAGATCCCTTAAAAGGATATATAAAATAAGTACTCCGAAGAAGTGGTGACTGTTTTTACCAAATCATCCACGTCAATGTTTTCTTGTTCTTCCATTTTTTTTTGTTTCAAAGAAAAAGTCATAAATATAGTATCAAATATATTTTTATATATTATTATTATCATGGTAAACCCATATTCCACATTTTATCCATTCTACATAAATTTACAACCCCACATGTGCGTACGTATGGCTTAACATCTCCACGCCATGGTGTAATATATTCTTCATCACCACTTTACATAGATTTCTATAATGATTGAAATAATTTATATACATTATAATTAGGAATTTATATTCATTATATAAAAATTAATTTACCATAAACTTTCTTATCCTATCACTAATTATAGGAATGATACCATCCCTCATGTGTACGTACGATGTACCGTCTCCACTATGCGATGCGATTCATTTTCCATATCAAACATTTCAGAATGGGTTTAAAGGTGTCTATAATGATTAAATATTATTTTTATAAAATTAATATCATTATGTATTTGTTTTATCTTTATCAACTGAAAAATAACTGAGACATTCATGGAAACAAATACAAAAGAAAATGATGCAGTTAACACCTAAAACAAGGGTAATAGTGAAATATTATCAACAAATAGGTGATATAATAATAAAATAATATCATAATAGATATAATAAATATTAATAATGTTATAATATAAATAATTAACAAGAATAAAACCATTATATAGGATGTTAAATCACATTCTACTAAATGAAATGTAAGGTAATGGACTTAGTCTCAAACTTTGTTCATTAAGGTATTGTTTGATATTATGCACCCACCTTTTTTATGAGGTGTATATATAGCCCCTTTGACTTTCAAGGTCAATAATTTATTTATCATTGTGTTATTTATTGTTTTTAAAATTTTATTCTTTCATGGTTCTTATGATTTAAATGTTCAAAGAGGTATGATACAACTTGTATATTTGAAGATTTAATAATCAAATACTTTCCCCATTTCAATATCCTTGGTAATATTTTATATGTTTTTTTATATGCACATAAAAGGATTTTAATGGAATTTTTTAATCGTATTTTTAATTTCTTTCAAATATATTCAAATGTAATCTTTTTTACATGTTTTATAAGAAATATTTTGACAAATAACAATAGGAATGTTCTGATTTTTTACATACATGAATAAAATGACTTTCCCGCTAGTGTGAAAATTATTTAATTTCATAATTCCATTGAAATATTAAATATTTTGTTAAATGGAAAACCTATTCATTTATTTTTGGGATATTTTTTATTGAAAATGGTTATTTTTAAAATAAAATTGAATTTTCATTTGAAACTACTTTTCGTATGGGTTTGATCGAGATTATTCCTCAAACAATTTTATATTCATTTATTATAGTATTTTCATTAAAGTAAACATGAATTTTTTTAATCACATACATAATTAAGGATGATACATTTTGATATCATTTACAATATTTTGTCAAATATTTTATGATTAGTTTCACTGGGAATGTTTTATTTAGATAACATTATTGCTTTATTGGTAATGTATTCACTTTTCATATCATATTTTTTAATATGATTGTATATTTTGTTTATGTTTCACCCCTTCCATATTAGAAATAAATTAGACTTAAAATGTGATGGGAAGGTCCTCCTACAACCACTAATATATTCAGTAGGTTTCATGAGACAAACTAGTTGTGGTTTTGGCTAAGGCATCACTAATTTATTAGTTTCTTGGAATGATTCCTTGATAATTACAAATCTTGACATGAATCCTTGAAAATAATTAATTCATGGCATGAATTACTAATTTTAATTTTTATATAGACAACAGTATGCATTTAATCATTAAAAATTCAGTTATTCATATTCTGTTTGATTATTTGACTCGTAGAATATTAATTGTTAGATTTTCTAGCTTATGTTATTATATAAATGGATTGTGTTTTATTTATTTATATTATCAAATTTTTTATGAAATATTTACTCATCGCATCCACTATATGTATATACTTAATGAGAATTTGATCCACCCACTTTCACATGTTTAATTTTTCCTTAGTATTCATGAATTATATTTTGTCTGATGTGTTGGGTTAGCTAAAGGGGGAATAATGTAAGGCTCAATGAATGTAATTTTGTATTTTATGTTTCAAAATGAAATTTTGATTTCATATATAAATATCTAGTTTACAAAGAATACTAAACTATTTGTTCCTTCGAGATGTGTTTCCTTATATAATATTCCAATTTAATAAAGTATGGAATTGACTCTCTACTACGAGGGTCAGGATTTCTACAACAACAAAATTGATCACAAACTCTATGAGCTAGTATTATCCTTATCAATAACTAATGAAATTCTAGATTCCTAGAAAATAGGCTTATATATATCTCTGTGTCAATGTTATCATACATGTAGAATCGATATGATCCTCCAAAAAATAACACAGGAAAATGTGGATGTAACATACTAATTCCATTTTTAATGAACAACATAACTAGTATACACCTATAGAAGGTCAACTATCACCCAACCTATAAAAGGTCACACTCTAAATATTTCATCCAAGTATAGTAATATATAATTAAAATATTTTGTATCAATAAAATCTCCCACATTTCTATCCATGTTGATCTAGTTTCTATCAATCCCTAACTCGCTAAGTTATGTGCTTCCATACCTTGTATATCAATATACCTTATGTCACAACTATATCCATGTATCCATATCCTCATTATACATAACCATATACCAACCACATATCACATACTCATCATATTGGGGTATCATAATCATAAATGATATAAACCTTTCTACATCCTTCTATAATGGAAGATCACAACCACATATCCATATCACAACCCAAAACATTTTCTTTGGGTATTTATAAACTATAATGATTTTCCTTTAAAACCCATATATATTTACCTATTTTACTGATCCAGCCCTATCCATGCTACGTGTTAGAGCCAAATTTATCATTTATTTTTATAAATCAGACTAATTTTTTTATTTATGGGTAATTATTAGATATTTATATTAATAAAATAATTTTTTTAATCATGATAATGTATTAAAAAATATTTTCTTTTTGTTTTATTTATGGACTAATTAATAATAAATGCCATGAATTAATGTTGAATAATTTAATAACATTTTTAATAAGTACCCAAAGTTATTATTTATTATTTTATTCCAAAAATTTGTACCATGAATATTTAAAATATATTATTTCAAAACAATATTTTTAAGTTGGAATTATTTTTCACTAAGGGGATGTTTTTTTGGTATTGAATAATGGGGCTTGATAAATCTATCTAATAGTATATTTTGAATATTGATTCTTGAGGAATCTTTATATAGGTATAATTTTTATATTGGTACTATGATAAGGTCTATGTAATGGTTTTTGATGCAATTTATAATGGTCCAATAATTGATTTGTCAAGGTAGATAAAATCTAGGAAATGATCAAAAATATACCAAGTGAATTAGAAATAGTGAAAAATCAATTGTATAATATTCTCAAGAGTGAAGATCATTTCCAATAACATTACTGCATTTGGAAAATAAATAATATATTTTTTAAAATCCCGTGATATGTTTTTCAAAATACCACACTATTTACAAGGATCTGAACAATTATTTCCCTTAATTTTTCATTTCATGTTTATGTATTTCACTTAGTTAACATGTAAATTAAAAAAATATAAGAAATAGAAACGTTTTCTAACTCACCCTTTACTATATAAGAGATTATTTTTGCATACTATATTGGTGAGGGTAGCTTAAAACAAGACTCTCTTATAAGAATAATTCAAAGATGTCATATTGTATAAAAAATATTATCTTGAGTACCCAATATTGAAATTATTGGATTAATAATTAACTATCATCTAGGGTTACATCTAAATGTTCCATCAAGAAACATTTATGTTATTGAAAGGGTCTCTATTGTTTGTCCCCATTTTTCGGAAGGCATTCTATATTCTAGGATGGATTTGATTGAAGAAGTACTACTAAACCTCACTCAGTAATTGTCAGAGGTGTTTTGTGAAGAATACATGCATGAAGATACACTAACTAGAGACACAAATTCTTTTTATGAATATTTTAATTAGATTATAAGTATTAACTAGAATCATGATCTTACATCTTTGATGAATCATTACAACATTATAAATCTCTATAATTAAAAGAATAAACCACATAAGAGGTGTAATTTGAAGCAATGAAATAGGAAATTAACTAATAATGTCCATTCACATTAACTCAACTCAATGATTCACAAAGAAGTTTATAAGAATAGAAATAAAAAAAACATAGAGAGTAAATCCTTTATCAAACTCATTTTAATTTGATTTTAATAAAACTGAATTGAAACATAACTCCAATAGATTATATTTTAGAGATTCATAAAATATCTAGAATACCCTAGAGAGTGAATATAATGAATACGATACACATTATAAGGAATAAATAAATTCTTCCAACCACTTAAATATCTACATATTGGGGAACATTAGGATACCATTTTATTAGAGGGAATTAATCAAATTATAATCTTTATACTTTAAAAGTGAATATTATTACATTTATTATTCATTTTTTTAATTCCATTTAATAAATATTATTCACTCACATTCCCTTTTATGAATCAGTTGACATATCATAGCATTAGGAGGGTCTGGATAGTAAATAATATGTTGTACATGTAGAAATTGATAGAGAATAGAACCCATATATTATCCTATTCCCACCATAAATGTTCGTCCAGAATTATAAAGGGACATACCATATATAGTCTACGAATTGGATCCTATATAAGTAGTGTGAAATTATGTTCACTAGATATAATATGTTTTGGTGTTTCATGAGAAATAAATTCATACCAACATAAATTAATAAATAACCCTTGGAACTTACAATGTTAGGAAATCCCAAACCAAAATCCCACATTATGGTTAAAACATTAATAATATTTTATTCCTATCAATTTTATTCTTTTTATATTTACATTTAATACATTTTAAAGTATTTACTTGTAAATTATTAGTGGCTGGTAGCTCAGAGAATTTGTCTTGGCTAATACTACAAATAAGTAGAGATGTATCACTCCATCCATCATTATTTTTTAACTATCCAATCTAATTATGAATGAAAAATGATATGTTATTTTTGAAAAAAATGGGTAATAATA
The DNA here is from genome assembly GCA_963277665.1 of Viscum album. Classification (NCBI taxonomy): domain Eukaryota; kingdom Viridiplantae; phylum Streptophyta; class Magnoliopsida; order Santalales; family Viscaceae; genus Viscum; species Viscum album. The sequence goes on along the minus strand of OY728122.1, from coordinate 723,649,504 downwards.
TTTTAGGTTTTTCATATTGGTACTATTATTTTTCTGTTTTCATGTTATTTTTTCTGTTTTTTATTTTTCTCGAGTTTTTAGGTAAGAAATTGGATTTACAAATTTTCATTTTCCTAAATAAAAAAATGGTATTTTTAAATATCCCACTGATTTTGAATTTTTTTAGATTTATGATTAACATATTCCATTGATATTATATAAAATATTTTTTTCCAAATAGGAATATTATTATGAATGTAAAAGTAATAAGTGTAATTACATTATTACATGATAAAAGTGTCCTAATGAACAATTATATAAGAAACATCTCAATTGAGAAAAATAACACCTAAGTAATACTACTAAAAATACATTCATATAGTTCATTTAAAACTAGAGTAAAATGGAAAATTAGAATACCATGTGATGTTATGAGATATTAGGTATTGAAAAAATTAAGAAAATAGAAAAAAAAAATTCTTAATTAAAAAAATTGATTTAGTTGATGGGAATATTAAACAACATATAGAGAATATTGAAAATTTATTATAATAATGTCTATTAGTTTTTTTGTAGGAAGTATGAAATGGAACATTTGTATATAAAGATTGGGAATAATGGTTTAATGATTAATCCACTTGTGAAAATTTTACCTATACTAAATAATATTCTATTCACATATGACGAAAATGAACATTGGGTAAAATTTATATGTGATGTCAATACAACCTATAAATGCTTAATTCTATTTTCAATAGTTCTTTAATCATTGATTCAATTATTTTTCAACTGTATGTGTTTGTAAAACAACATTTAAATAATTTTTTTCTTGTTAAATTAATTGGATTGCTTATGATTTAAGTGTTTAAGTATGGGGGAATATAAAAAATAAGTATTTATTTTAATTTAATATTTAATTTTAATTTATTAAATCTCAAAAATTTAAACATTTATCTCTATTTGTATCAAATTATTATTACAAGAATAATTTTCTTTGAATTTTGAAAGTGTAAAATATAGGTTTCTAACAATTTTTATTTGTTTTTAAATTAACTAAAAAATAAATACTTTAAATTAAATTCCTATAATAAAATTATAAATAGTTCACCAAAACTTTCTATTATTATTTTAACCCAAAACATGGTAATTATATTAAATAAAGAATATTGTTTTGAAAAAATAAGACATATATATTTTTGTTCTATGAGTTTTTCTCAATGGGAATGATGGGTTTATTATATCTATATAATGGTGTTTGAGGCACACACATGAAGGTATAAGTAGGATAAGAAGATTTATATGGATATTTGAAGGTATAAGTAGTGTAATTGTTACATGAGATGGTCTATATAGAGGTGGTTGATTTAACATTTAAATTTATTGTCAAGGATGTGTGATGGTAGCTTAGTGCCAGTGAAGGACATTTTTCCATGCCATCTATGTGAGTGTTTTTTTACGATTTCATGGGGGGACATATAAGTATCAAATTTATATATTTTTTCTATATAATTTCAATGATATTTTGTTGATATTTGTTTTTAAATTATAAATTTATCTTTATTAATTTACATCTTGATGAAATTGTGTGATTTTAAATTCAATGAATATCATGATATTTTTTTATTCTAAAATCATATTGATGAAAGTATCCTTGATATTAATTTCTTATATTATTTAGGATCAAATAATTTATGTTCATTTAATAAATTATTCAATTAATTGTTTTTTGGATGTATAATTTTTGAGTTATATGTTTTTAATTGAATATATTTTAATGGAATGAAATTTAATCAATTTTTTAATGATTAAAAATTCATTTATTAAACTATACTAGTGATTCATTTTAGATTAATTTTTAAATCATTATAGTGAATTTAGAATTATTTTTTTATTTTATCATGAACAATTTATTATTCTCCCATAATATAAATGATCATATTCTCAAAGGATTATGTCTGTTTTCAATTTATATGTTTACATAAGTATTATAAGATGTTTGGGAATCAGTCTACATGTTATGTTTTAAAACAATTCCCATGTGATATTTTCATAACTATATCCCTTATAAGACACATTTTTAGTCATGTATGATATTTTAATCCCCCGTGTAAGATAATATCACTAGCCCCTAAAAATATAATTTATATAATTTATGGATGAATTCATTGATCTCTTGAATATATTTTATGAATGTTGATGGGGCCTTAACTATTTTAAATTGATTTTATCAAACTAGGTTGTTGAAATAATGCTTGACTACCTGGGTGTTTACCCAAGACCATCTTTACAAGTTATATTGATCTATATCTCTAATAAAGGATGACCAAAATTGTATATACCTGATAGAAGTTAACCAATGTTAACCCCGAACTAAAGGAATCCAAAATAAAAACTAGAATATAGAACAATTGCCTATGATGAAGATGATTTGAAGATAATAAAATTGGTAAACCAATTTATTTGAAAAAAATGATGATATATTTATGGTTTAAGAGAACCGAGTTGAATATACTCATTTGAACCATAGAATTTGAATTAATTGTACAGAACACATTTTTTTAATTTTTAATGACCTAGATGACCACTAATTTGATATTTAATGATGAGAGATAGAAAATATTTGTGAGGATGAGGAGATATTTGATTGGATTAAATAATTTCATGTAGTTGGATCAATGTTAATGACTTGGAAAAGATTCCGAAAACAATTATGTGGGATGAGATAAAAAAGAATATGAAGAACAATTTGATGTAGGATAATCTTTTTTATTCTATTTTCATTGTTATTTATATTTTTGAGTGAATATGTTTTAATATGAGGTGAAATTGAAGTACCTTATTGTTCATGTTGTGAGTTAATTATGGGGTGCACACATTGTGCTTGAAATAAAATTCGTTAGTGATCTTAAATAGTTTTATTTAGATCATCGAATTTCCATAGTGAATAATTTATGTATTGAAAGTATTTGAAATCTGAATCTACAAAAATGGGATGAGTTGAACAACACAATTATTTTACTTTTTTATAAATATTTTTGTGTGATAAAGAATTTTGGTTGTTATGATAATCTTTGTGAAAATTCTTACTAAAGCATTGTAATTATTAATGTTTCCTTTTGGGAAAATATCACATTACAACAACTAAAATAGTCAATGAATATAGGAATCCAAGAGGATATGGTTGAGGATTTCTGTTATAGTTTCAATGGAAGTAACAAAGACTCCATTAATAATAAATGATACGTGTGAGGGTGTGTAAGTAAACATAGAAAATTTATTGTGTTGGAATTGTTACTAAGGAGTTGAGAGATAACAATAAAGAATGGAAGAACATAAAAATGTGTGAAAAAAACCACAAACTCCAGAAAAGATACAAAACTCATATATTGGAGTCAGAGACTATGAAAAAAACTCTATAGTATCAAGATAAGTTTTGGAAGCACGAGTTTCACATCTAAAAGAATTAACACAGGATATTGATGAGGGAGTAAGATCTTGGATTGATAGAAATGCATTAATTCTTCCATTTTTATTTCATGCTGAATTTCTATCATCTTTCAAGAGTTTTTCTCCTTAAATTTATCCATCCTTTGTATTTGTAATATTAATGGATTCTAATTATTTATGTTAGTTAATTAATTACATGTTCTTGATTATTATTTTATTATTTAGGAATAATTATACACATCCTTTTTCATCAGTCAAATCTTGATGATGACAGATGTAATGATTGTTGAAATCCAATTCAAATAAATTTTTAAATCATTTTATCTTTTTCAAAATATCAATATATATCAGAGTAATATTATGAGGAGTTTAACATTTATTATTTAGTTATAGAGACTTCATTGAATAACCTTGAATAAACCATTTTTCACTAATTCATGAAATAACATCCATCAAAATGGTTGTTCTTGAATACAATAATAACTATAATTGAAAAAAAATATTTTATAATCATCTTATGATATTGTTTGTTTGATTGGTTTGATATCATTTCTCTAAAACACTATATTTTCAATAAAATTCTTCATATAATTCTCTAACATTTTATTAGTGTGAATCCTACTCCAAATATTTCATATATTTCTTTATATTTATTAACACTTCATTCTAATTATTTCCATATCCATCATTTTTTTTCATTAATATTTTTCCCAGTTTTCAGTAGATTAGATTTTAATTATCCCTTACATCATCTCACACTCTTATATTTATTCAACCATAATTTGTTACATCGATAGTGTGTAATAAGAGATATAAATTGTAATTTTACTATCATGACATCCCCTAATAATTTATATTTTAGCACATATTCCATGTTAGACACACATTGAGTGTCAATTCATGTAAAAAATGAATACAACAACACACACAAAAACAAAGGAACCAAATAATGAAAAAATTATTTTGATTTTACAGTTTATGTACTATAAATGAATAAAAGCTATTTAATTATTTTCATTTACTAATTTAATTTTAATTGAATCTTTTTATGTTAGTGTGTTTATTGGAATTTGATATGGTGGAAACGTTTTTCACCTTAATCAAAAAATTGAAATCCTAATATAAAATGAGTAGGATATTAAGATCATGATATAATATATATAGATTTATGATCAAAAATTTTATCAAGAGTGATGAGGAGATATTTTGTATATGTGGAATAGGATTAATGACATTCTAGCCTATTTTCATGATCAAGTAATTCTTTTAAGTGTGATTTTAGAGTTATTCCATAATGAATTTAATGATGTAAAGTGATTTGATATAGATATACTCACAAAGTTATCACTTATATAACATACTGATGAAATATTTTTATACATTTCTATTGGATTAGGCTGAGTGAATTAAAACAACTAAGAAATTATATATTATAATTAATTATATTTAAATTCAATAAATTACTTTTTTAATGAAATATTTATCAATAAGGGGGAAATAAATTTAAAAATTTAGAGATTCAAATATTTTTGAATTCAATGAAATAATATCTATCTATACGGTTTTATTGATAAAAAATTATTAATTAACCAATGCCTTTTGAGACATGAATAATGAAATCCTTCTAGAAAATCAGAGTGGAAATAGATGTTTAGAAAAATTAGAAGGAATTATTTATAAAAAAACTCAAGGAGGTTTAACAGGGAGCCCATGTTATGAAAAGGAAGAATAACCTATAAAGTATGAAATGGTAATTCACAATCAAATTATTGTTAAAATAGTCATAATAGAATTTGAAATTGGAATATTTAATCAAATTTCTATCAAATTACAACTTTTTATTAATATTTAAATTAACAATGGATAAATTCATTTTTAGGCGAAATAAATATGTAAAGATCACATTGGGATGAATGATATTTTATTATAGACTTCCCAATAACATCGTTGAAAATATTTATTTTAGAAATATCCAACATAGTATTTTATAAAACTACAACCATTTAATATTAGAGATTTATTGATAATGAAGGGTTAGAGAGTTTTTATATATACTTTTAATTACTCTATACCATACCAATACTTCAAAAAAGATATGATTGGGTTAATTTTTATTTGATGTAAAAGGTGGAAAACAAGAATACTTTCATCTCATAAGATGATAAAATATTTTTTTTCATTGTCTAAAGGGTCTTCCAATTATGTGAGGTTTCCTTTTGGGTTATAATTTGAACTCCTAAACTATATAGAGTCTATCATTATTATTTTACTACATAGAAGATTTGTTACACACACACACACACGGTGGTTCATTGTCATGAAATTACAACTTCCTTGTTATTATGGTCAGATTTATAGTAGAGTAAGGACTAATATTACAAATTTATCACTATATAAGGGAAAACAATTTTTTAAAAAAATCAATTTTTGTCATTGTATTCGATTTGATTAAATTCACTAAGGGATTAATTTTTTTTTCTTTTTCGATTTTTTAAATAAAAAACTCTTATTTTAATTTTCTCCTTTTTCCACATTCGCAATTATATGAACCATTCTAGAAGATTTATTGATATTTACTCTCAATATTTCAATGTATCGTATTTTTTATTGTCACTATTTTTTTCAAATATTTAATTTTTATAACATTATATAATATTTAACATAGAGACCATTAAAATCATGAAATGAAAAGGGAGGGTGTTTACTAGGATAAACCTGAGGAAACATAGCATGAACTATCAAGGGAGTATTGGGTTTTCCTCATTCATTGAAATTTTAAATAAATGAACATCATTTCAAGCTTCCTTGATATGTTTTATTAGGATAAAAAGTTTGTTTAATTTGGGATTAAAATATTTCCCTACTTTTTGAAATTATGTTTGGAGGGTTAATTTCATATTTGTGTTTTAATTGAGTGAGTTTATTTTAATTTACTTAGTTGTTAGATTGATGATATCTAGATTATTAGATATTTGGTTGATACATTTCTAAAATTATAATTTTAACCCCAAAATTCATTTTGAATTGAAATATTACTTGATATGGAAATGACATATTAAAATGATAATTTTTCAGACATAATTGAACAAAATATTTATATAATATTACACAAATGGACTATAGAATTATATAATCTTTTTTAAAAGTGCTGAAAATTATGGTAACTTGATTTCTGAGATAAATTATGACACAGAAACATAAATTGAATGACTAAATTATAAAATTTATTTATATATTAAGTGTTAAAATTATTTTATCCACCATGAACATTAATATTAGGTAAAATTATATGTTTTAGGTGTAATGGAGAGGTATTTATTATTTTAAATTGTACATCATTGCTTAAAAAATATAAAAAACCCAGTTTATTTTTCTCCAAAATTGGGTTTCTTTGATGTTTCATTTTTTTAATGTTAAAAAACATTTCTTGGATGTAAGGAGTGTGTACCACTTTCAGGTGGTTAATTTTTATTACCATATAAATTTAATCTAGAACATAATTTGAAATAAATTTAAAAAAAATTATTTCCAGAAAATGTGGGTAATATTTTTTAAAATTATCATTAGCATTATTATTTTTGATATAATATAAACTCAAAATATGTTTATTCAAGTGTTAAATGAAATTAAAATTCATATCCAAGTTTAATAATTTATTAATCATTCAAGTAATATTATAATTGTTATTTATTTTTTCTTATAGTTATTTCTTTCACATTTAATAGTATTTCTAATTAAGTATAGATATTAATTATGTGTATCTATTCACATGGAGGTAAATAAATGATTGAAAGGATCAATTTAATGACATAAAATAATTGTGTATAATTTTTTTTTAATTTCAATCATTTATTTAAAACAGGATACCAACATTACACAAAAACCATTTAATTTTAAGAGTTTATTCAATAAATTAAGATAATAGTGTCCTGGGGAAATAATTTTGATAATTTATTCTTTGAGGAATTTTAATTATTCAACAGTGGGACTTTTTTTCAATTTAATTAGTAAAAAATATTTATTGAGGACAATATATAGATTATGCATTGGAGAATATGATTTGGATCTTGTTGAAATTTTTTTCCATATATATTGGAATATATTTTTTTAATATTTTTTATTTTAATAACAATTTATTGGTGATTACATGATATATTGATGATGTTCTATGATTTAAAATTAATTGAATATCTTGTTGAAATTGTGTGATTTTATATACATATTAATGAAATAATCATATGTATGATTTTCTTATATTTTTCACGATTAAAATTTTAAGGATTTTTATGTATTAATTTTAATTTATAAAGTCCCTTAATGATTCGTTTTATGGATTTATAATTTGTGATTTTCATATTTTTAATTAAATATATTTTAAAGAAATATATTTTCATTATGATTATTAATTTTTAAAAATTAATCAATTATATTATCATATATTTTAATTTTTTATTCCTTGGAAATCATTGTAGTTAATTTATATATTTTTATTTTCACATTCATAAGTAACTTTATTTTCCATGATAATTGGGAAAATTCCCATAAGACAATTTTTTCATATCTTCTATGTATGGACATATGTCTTGAAGAGTGTTTGTGAAGTGGTCCACATATGATGTTTGGTAGTAACTCCCACATGTTATTTTATAGATTACAATTCATATAAGATAATTTTTGTATCCCATATTATATTTCTCTCCCCCATGTTACAAAATTTTATTAACCCCCTATTTCATGTTTTATCTAATATGGTAGATCTCTCTATATTTAAAATGAATAATAGACATGATTGTAATTTAATAAGAGAAGATAAATGATGTACAAACAATCCCGAGAGGAATATAAAATCAAAATGAGGAGGCTGAACAATTTTTTATGATGAATAATATTTAAATATTATGAAACTTAGATTATATGAATTGAATTTTTGGAATAAAATCAATTAGAAATAAAATCATGAAGGAAACAAAGTCAAATATAGTGATTCAAAATGGATAAAACGACTCCATAGGAAGGATTATATTTGTGTGAACGTTGAATGATATAGAGGATCACTGATGTAGGATAAAATGATGAAATAATTATAGGACATGTAAGGTTTTTTATCTTTTGAATTGGAGGAAATATTTTATAAATATTTTCTTTAATTAGTAAGACTATTTTTTTCATGCATTAACGATTACGGGGGTTGAGATCCACCAAAGTATTATGAAATATTGGATCTAATTTAAGTGTGATTTTTTTCTTTTCAGATGTTCAATTTAATGATGATATGTGGACTTCAATGTGCTTGCGTGTTCCAGTTATGATTTCATTATGGGGTACAAAAGTATATTTTGATGAAATTATTTAGTGAATCCAAACATATGTATTTGAGCAACATACTTGAATAAGATAATCATTGGTGGAGAAACACTCTATGAAAGTAGAATCAAAACAAAAATAAAATGATTTGAATATGCCCCTTGTTTTCCACATTGAAATTTATATAGGTGTGATGAGGAAATGTGGTTAGTTAAAGCCTCTCCATAAATATTACAATCACAGAATTGGAATTATTTATGTTTCTATATCGAACAATATTTTTTAAAAACACATGGAATGGTAAATTCATTTGAAAAACTAGGAATATATGTTTGAGGGATTTTATTATTTTTTCAATGGTAGTGACTGAATGTCTGATGATGATAATCAATATCACTGATGAACTTTTGGTAGACAAAGAAAATTTTAGTTTGATGAAATGATGCTGATTAAGTGGGGGAAATATTTAAAGATGTGGATCACTAAAAAATTTGTGGAAAAATAAAAAAATTTACAGCCTAAAGATGAAAATATTTTTTTTATTAAAAGGCAATAAGTGATACCTCTAGGGAAAAATGGTATGATTTGAGACCATGATCTGAACTTATAAAATAATTGATTATGTATGTTGATAAGAAAGAGGGATATATGGTCAATGGAGAAAAATTCCTTCTTCATCAATACATTAATTTAGAATTGATTTCATCTTTATCATATCTTAACCTTAATTTTTTATTCATGTTACTTTTAAACATTAGGGATTTGGATCATTTTATTTTGTTATTTCATTTCATATTATTGATTCATTTTTTTCTATATGATATTTTTCAATCAATATAATTTTATGTTATCGTTTATTGATGTTATTAAATGTTCATATGGTTGAAAATAACTTCAAAATTGTTTTAAATGCATCTTACATTTTCAAAACTAAAAAAAAATTAATAAGAATAATATTAATTAACCATGTATTGTGTCATGATAGTTAATGATATAGATGACCTTGGATGACTCATTTTTTTGGGCTTTTTGAAATGATTATCAAGAATAAGTTATTGATTAAATATAATTGTAGATATAATTATTAACAAGTATTATAGAATTTTATAATTTTCCAAATTATATGCTTAGTTGAATATCATTTCTATTTAACACTATCTTTTCTTTCATGTGTTCTCTCTATTTCTCAAATCATGTGTTTCTATATCTCCTTCTCCAAAGATAGATTAGATTTTTCTTCTTGCTATTAAATAATAATTCTCATTAATTTAACTCAATCAATCCTTTTTATCACTTTTTTAATGACCTGGAAATTCCATAGAATTTTTTTTAAATAAATTGGAATTTTTCGAGTTCGTGAAAATTTACGGTGCTTGATTCCAAGGCCTAGTGTGCCCGGAATCAATTTCTGAAGATTTTTTGTGTACGTTCAGTAAACGTATGAGTGGTGTTTTTATAAATTTTGAACCGGTGCAAGAAATTTGAAATCCAAGGGCACCGTTGAACTCACAGCACCGGTATTTGATTAAGGAGACTTTCACTTCGATGGCATTGAGTTGAGGATAGAATCTAGTTATTGGGTTTTCTTAAAAAAATAATAAAATAAAGGGCCCTTCAATTTATTTTATTTAAGCAGCCGTTTGGTGTGTGGTAGTTAAAATCTCCTCATGGAGGTTAGAGGTGGGGCCACCACACCTTATCCGCTCATGAGAGGTTATGGTTGTGGGGCCCACCGGAACTAAATCTCCCCTGAGTAGATTAATGTAGTAGGGACCACACGGGGCTTAACCCCCTATTAATGGGAGGAGAGGAAAACCTCTCAAATCTACAATATTAATGAGGGAGGGCCTCTTGATTCCTCAACTCCCCATTAAATGGGGAGAAACTCTTCGACCACCCCCCACCATAATCGAGCCAACTACCCTTTATTAAATTTGTGACAACTCTAATCAATTAATTAGGTGGAGCCTATGTAATTATTTAATTCTCCATTTGAATTCGTGCTAACAAATAAAATAATAGACAATCTATTATTTCTTTTCGGTTGGCATCGTTCATTTGGCGGAACATTGGAAGAGGAAATCTAGGCAGAAAATCTCCCAAAGAATAATGAAGAACGCTCCACCGAAGAAGAACGCTGATCAACTTTGACTTCTTCCCCAGACACCTACCGACTTTGAGCGTCTTCCACGAGCTGATGCAACTCGAGTTTGGAAGTGCTTGGTGGATGTGATGATTGATGATTCTCTTTTTTTCCCACAACTCCATCAATTAATGATGAATTACTAACAAAGACAGGGGTTTAATTTTATCTACTTATGATCATTCCTATGTTTTTCCTTTCTCTTAAAATGAAGAAGTAGGGTTGTTGCGCTTAATACTTGCGAGCCACTTGATACCTCCATAACCACAGAGTGTGCGGGCCAAACCAATATGGAATCACCCCTCTACTAATCATGTTTATGGTAATAGATGGCATGGTGATGAAGCAATGAGGCGATGAAGGTGGAGGTAGACAAAGGTCGTGCTACCCGCAGCCTCTGCGAACCGTGTCGCCCCAGCATAACACCAGTGCTCTAGGTCGAACACCACTGGCCTGTGCCGGCCTGATTCGCACCAAACCGGCCTACCCGGCCACCACCCACCACCAACCCACCCACCCATGCCCTTCTTGTGCCCCGTGTGGCCTGCCCATGCCATGTGTGGCCTGCTAGCGCCCTGCGTCGCCTACCCACAGCCAGCCCTGCACCATGCTGACCTATCTGGCGCCCCGCCGGCCTAACCAGGTCGCCACCCCACCTACCAGGCCATGTGTCGGCCTGCCTCGCGCCCACTAGGTGCCCTTCCGGCCTACCCAGCGCCCAGCCCGGTGCCCCACCAGCCTGCCCAGGCTACCAACTGGCCTGCCCGGCCATCTGTCGGCCTTCCGGCCTCCCCATCGCACTTCCCGTCTACCACAAGGCCTGCCCAAACCATGCCCTGGCTTCTGGGCCAATATTCCCGAGCCACACCCCTTGCAGCGCTAGTCGAATTGGCCCTGGGCTCCGGGCTGAGCTGCCTACACGGCGACCTCTGGACCGAACTGCCCCCGCAGTCCACTGGGCTGGGCCCAACGGACCGGGCTGAACCTAGCAGGATGACCTTCCCAATTGGATAGGTCAGTTCCAGTAGGTCTGATTGGGTCAATCCAGACCGGGTCGGCCCTGTCTGGGGTGGGCTGAGATGGTCCAACCGGGTCGAACCAGGTCCTGTCCCATTACTGACTATTACTTAATTTGGTCATATCTTTGGCACCGGACGACCGTTTGACGAATCGTCAGCGACACTGGTTTTCTTGTAGCATGACGGTCCCTTTGATTATACAACACTGGATTTCAGGGTAATTTTGAGTTATGGTCAGGTTGGATAGTACACAAATCCAACCGGGCCCCTAGGACTAAAAGGATTATAACTCACAGACCGGGCGTCCGATTGAACCACCATCTATTTCATTGAGACCCCTTTGACAAGTTCGATATTTGAGATACTTATACATTGTACTTCATGATAGTTTTAATATCTACATGTAGCTCATGGAGAGGACCCTCCCAGAGATGAGCAAGTGGAGTACAAAGACCTAGTAGTCGGCTGAGACCTGACGACTGCTTGACCGATTCGACTCGGAGTGATTCGACTAGCCCAGTGATGAGCGCCTGATAGTTGGAGGGAGACCCATGGTGGAGGAGTGTCTGGTACTTGGTGGAAAAGACACGGTACTCTATAGGAGGAGTAACTCTGCAAGCTATTAAGAGGATCTCCTCGTAGTTAGCGGCAGACCGAAAGTGGGGAGCGCCTCTGTGTGAGAGCGACAGACCGACGATACTCGACAAGAGGAGTACCTCAGCAGTCCAAGGTTACTGGGAAGCACCTAGTTATGGAAGAAGTCCCACTATACTCAAAAGAGGAGGATTTCTCTAGCATTTATGGTTTCAAAAATGTGAATAAAAATCCTGGTTGAGCTGAGTCACTAACTTTTGTGTTTACCTCATGATTGAGATGGATTACTTAATAACATAGGTATATGAATGGGCATATAGCTAAATAATGTTATTTTTTGAATTCATACATTGTGGTTTATCCTTGTGGGATTTTGTGAGACCTTGAAGGTCTCGGGGTCCCTACTGAGTATCGTTTTACTCACCCCTGCACGAGCATTGCCCACACCTTTTTGTGTTGGTTGTAGACGACGAAGAGTGCTAAGTGAGGATCAGAGTAGCAGGACTAGATGGTACCCGAAGGTGGACCTTACGATGAGTCGGTACATGTAGGAGAATGAAATATGTGGAGTGTTTTGGAGGCTATTTGTACCTACACCTCAGGTAGGAAACTCTGAAGGACGACCCTATACCTACATTACCTTTTCTTCAATTGTACTTGTTTCTCAGTTGTACTTGTACTTTAAAGTTGGGCTGGTATTTCCAAACCCTTTATGCTTTCAGCACTCTGTTTTATACCATTTTTCTTAGTGTTTTAATTAAATCACATACTATGTAGTGTGTGTTTATACTTTATAAATGCAATGCCTTCCCAGTTTTGGAATTTACTCCTTTGGTGCAGGTTGCCAGCCCTTGGCCTATGGAAGGCGAGCTTGGGTTAGTCACGACATGGGCCCCGGGAGATAAGTCATGACAGATTTGTATTAGAGGGGTCGGTTATACTGCAGAACTTAGTACTATGATCTTTATTTTCTATGAAAAAATAGTGTTAAGTGTAGAAAGTGTGGTTCTTAGTTCAGGGAGTCTAGTGTTGGTGAGGCGGCCGGCATATCCATACACCAAAACCATGACTTCTGATTTCTAACTGAGTGGATGAAAAAATGATTGCATGTGGGTTTTCAGAAGTCTTCTTCAAGTCATCTCAACGAGGTCAGCTCACCAGGTATAACCTCTGATTGTGTCACATCTGTTCAAGATGCCTCCACGTAGATAGCCAGTTAGAGTTCCTAGAGAGTACATTATGATGGCCCATCAAGCAACGAGGCTTTCGTTTAGGGCCCTCTTATTATATTGGAACCTTCGGGTGGTATACCAGCTGCACCACCACCCATTGGGCAGTAGATTACACCAGCCAAACTAGCAGACGGTGCACCCCGACTGAGCACATTGCATGAGTTCCAGTGGCAGAGGCCTCCGAGGTTACATGGTGAGACAGATTCCCAGGCAGTAGAGGACTGGCTGGAGGTGATGTCTAGAGTTCTCTTCCTAGTTGAGACACCCATAGAGTGGATAATGATCTTACCTACTAGTGTTTTCTAGTGAGTGACCATGAGGTTGGTCTGCATAGTGATGAGAATTTGGTATGTGGACCGTTGATTGAGATTGTACCTTCAGGTAGTGTGTCAGCTATATCACTACCTATTGGTCAAATGTTACAATCATCAGTACCTGTAGATGATACATATCGTCTTAGTGCCTTACATGTGATTCAAAATCAAATACCCCTCAGGTTCTGAGGTGAGTCCGACTCACAGTCGGCTAAAAACTGACCTAAGGATTTGGCTAAGAGTTCTCTAGAGCTTGTCCAACATCGTCAGGATGACATGTCCGTAGTTGAGAATTCATTGAGGCATACTGATCGTTCCTGATTCTCAATGAATATGTTATGATCAGTGCATTGGGGCTAGGACTACCGAGTAAGGTGTGTTTTAGGACATCTAAGCCATCACCTTTTCTGTAGATGCTAGAGAGATACTTTTTTTGTTGAATGTAATTTAGATGAGCGGATTCAGCCAGTGAACATTAGAAGTGGGAAAGCATGAAACGGGTGCCAGTATCAGAGACTTGAGCATGCAAGAAGTTTTGGTAAGAGGATTTTATAGGGACATAAGAATCCGTAGGGTAGTAGATGTGGAAACAGAGCTAGGAGAGCAGCATGAGGTGGTGTACATTTCGACATGTTACAACCACCCTCCATTGTAGTCCCTGCTAGGCTCTGGGAGTTGGAGGACAGGGGAAGAGATTAGCTACATGCGGCCATGTAGTGTGACCTAACGGCTCTAGAAATGATTCAAGGTATGGTCTGTATCTACTACTAATTGTTGTATTAATAGAAATAGGTAAAAATCATTCCTTCCATTCACGAATCTTGTCCAAGACCTAGTGTTCCTAGTTCAACAGTTGACTTGCCCCTCAAGTCTAGTGATACATTTGGGAGGATACTCGATAATTACACATACACCAATAGTGTGATTTGACCCTTGCGGTGAGAGTTTTAGTTGGAACCTCTTGCAGGCAGCATCGAGGCCTTATGATGTTGGTTTCAGTATGGACTGGGCAAACATAGTTCATACACATATTGACTGTATTAGAAAAAAAGGTGGTTGTTTATCTACAATTTTGGGATGAGGTTTTCCTTAGTCAGTGAAAAAGGAAACCCAGGTAGCACATGTGAAACTCATACATCGGAGGGTGCAGCCAATCACTCTTGAGTTGGTCAGCCATACCCTCATGGAAACATGAGTTTTTAGTTTTTAGTTCCAAATAGGAGTGAAAGATGATGGGGAAATCTTTTCAAAATATGTTTCCAGGATAGCCCCCCCCCCCCTAAGGGGGAGGGACGTCTACTTTGGCTGGATACTACTTAAGGTTCATTCCACACTTCTCCAGAGTTGTAAAAAAACTTTTAGCCTTGATAAAGAAGGGGCAAACCTTCATGTGGCCAGAGAGATGCCAGCAGAGATTCAAGAGCTGAGGTAGAAGCTGTCTAGTGCCCCCATCTTGAGGCTTCCAGAGGAAGGTGTAGGGTACGTAGTCTACTATGAAGCATCAGGGACCGAACTCGGGTGTGTCCTGATTTAGGAGTGAGACATGATCATGTATGGTTCTCGGCGACTGTGATAGCACGAGCATAACTACGCTACCCATGAACTGGAGTTAGAAGTAGTGGTATTTGCGTTGAAAATGTGGATACACTATCTGATGGGTGGATGTTTTACTGTGTACTATGATCACAAGGGTCTCAGGTCTGTCTTCTCTCAGAAGAACTTGAACTTGAGACAATGACGTTGTCTTGATTTCCTATATGACTATGACTTAGAGATATTATATACTCATGGGAAGGGGAACGTTGCTGCAGATGCACTAAGTAGGAGAACTGGTATATGGCTTCTAGGCGAGGTGATAGAGTAGCTAGCTGCTTTATAGATATTCATTGTGGACAGATACAGTGAAACCTTTGTACAGTATATTACAGTCACTCCCCTACTTCTTATGTGAGTCAGGGAGGCATAGCCTAGAGACGCTAACTATGAGACATGACAAGCTCAGATATCCACATGGTAGGTACCTGATGGATTTTCTGAAGGTGGGGAGCACGTCATCCTCTACAGAGGACATACTATGGTACTAGTATCACTTCAAGAGGAAGTGTTGAGGGAGTTCGACACATCCCCTTTAGCGGTACATCTAGGAGTGGCGAAGATGTACTGGGATCTTTGACGACAGCACTGGTGGCCAGGTATGAGGAAGGAATTAGCAGAGTTTGTCTCTCAATGCCTCACTTGTTAGCATGTGAAGGAAGAGAATCAGGTTCCAGTAGGATTGGTTCAGCCTTTAGAGGTCCCATAGTGTAAGTGGGATGGGATATCCATGGAATTCGTGACATGTCTACCATGTACGTCCAGGGGACATGACTCTATCGGGGTGATTGTTGACCGACTCACCATATCGGCCCACTTCCTACCGATCAGAGAGCAGGGTTCAGTAGAGAGATTGGGACACCTATATGTGTGTGAGATTATGCGGATACATGGAGTACCATCTTATAATTTCTCCGATCGTGACACATGGTTTACTTCCAGGCTTTGGAAGTGGTTGCATGACTCTTTTGGGACATAGCTTCATCTGAGAACCGCCTTCCATCCTCAGACGGATGGTCAGACTGGGCAAACCCTATAGACCCTCGAGTTCATTTTCTGTGTATGCATCCTTGCATTTGGTCATAGTTGGGAGGACCACTTACCATAGGTGTAGTTTTCATACAACAACAACTATCGTTCCCCCATTGAGATGAAAAATTTGGAGGCCTTTTTTGGTCGACCTTGCAGATCGCCACTGTGCTGGATAGACCCAGGGGAGTCAGCACTAGTGGGACTAGAGATTGTATGAGCTACCACAGAGAAGGTGCAGATCATCCAGTAGTGGATGAAGACCACCCAAAGCATGTAGAAGTCGTATGCTGATAGAAGACGCAAGCCTCTGAAGTTTGAGAATGGTGAACACATCTTTCTACGAGTCTCACCCCGATGAGGTTTTTGGAGATTTGGCCGAGGCAGCATGTTATCTCAGCGATTCATCAGACCTTTCTATGACCTCATTAGAGTAGGCGATGTGGCTTATCGCCTGGCTCTTCCACCTCAGTTGCACTGGGTGCACGACGTCTTCCATGTATAACACCTTAGGAGATACATGCACAAAAATTCTCACATCATCGACCATGGAGAGTTGGATGACAATGATGGGGATACTTTCACATAGGTTCAAGTGGAGATTGATGATCAACAGGAGTGGGTCCTACTTGGATGGTCGATACCTCTGGTGCACATTCATTGGTAGCACAAGAACCTCCAGGAGAGCACTTGGGAGCGGGAGGCTCAAATGCATACCCAGTACCCCCACTTGTTCTCATAGTTCAAGTAGTATCTTATGTTGACATAAGTCCCTAAGGTGGGGAGAATGTAAAGACCTGGAAATTTGGTGGAAATAGTTTTTAAATGCATGGGAATTTTATGAGTCCACTAAAATTTACGACACTTGATTCTGAGGCCTGGTGTTCTCGGAATCAATTTCTGATGTTTTGTTCGGGTATGTTCAGTAAACGTACGAGCAGGTTTTTATAACTGTTTAACTGGTGCTCAGATTTGAAATATGAGGGCACCGTTGAACTCACAATGCCAGTATTCACTTATGGAGACTTTCACATCGATGACAGTGAGTCGAGGATTGATGTTAGTTTTTGGGATTTCTTAAAAATAATAATAAAATAAAGTGCCCTATAATATTTATCTTTTCACTTATCATCTGTATTTCAATATAATCATTACCATCCCTTTTCACTTATCATTCGTATTTCAATATTTTATATATCATCATATCATCATTAATAAATTAAATATTTATCTTTTCCATCCATGGATTGAAATTAAAGGAATGCTAATTCCATAAATGTACAATATAACTAAAAAAGATACCATTAAATTCCACTACATCAATGAAACATCAAAAATTTAATCTAAAAAGTGATGAATATGGTCACCCAATGAGAACTCCAATATAAGATCCTAAATAACTTATAACACATATGGATCGCTCAATATCATGATAAAAAACCAAAATAAAAACAAATGTTTTTTACATATTCTTTTATAATAATTATTTATTATAATGAGAAGATGATAAAGAATGAGATGATTAATCGTATTGGATCACAAAGTTGTTAATCTATTTATGATGAGGGAAAAAATAAAAAAATTCTTAAATATCTATAAGGACATAACTACTGTCTCATAGGTTATAGGGCAACATATACAAAATAAAGAGAATTTGATACAAGTAAATAGTTAGAAAATTTCCCAGAATAATAATAAATTATGTAGTGGTTCTCTCCCACAGACTATAATGCACCCTTGGTATTGAATTGATGAAATGGTATATCTATAATTTTACGTATCAAACCAAATTAAACCTATTATATCTAATCAAGGGAATGGCATGAGAAAAGTTTTCTTTAAAAAATTATTAATATCACATGGATCATAGATCAAACCTCAACCTTATCTACACAAACCTGAGATATCTAAAATAGAAACAGAACATGAAAAGAAACAATTTGGATACAATGACATCATATTAGAACACAATAAAACCGAACACTTATGAATCAATATTGTAATAATAAGAATTTTACCATAACACTCGAACATAAAATTAATAGGAGATAGCATTTTGAAGTGCACTGTGTTGCATTTGTTGTCAATAAAGTATGTTGTTGATCAGAAGATGTCAAAGAATGGATGGATGTCAAGGATATTCAAGATGTGAATGTCAAAGGATGTGATGGTGATGGTGATGAATGGAGAATGACCATGGTACTAAGATGCAGGTCACTTCGGAGATTCACTAAGTGACATAGGATGTTGTGGTTGAAACATTCTCTATGAATATCAGACGATTGTAGAACTAATCTTAATGTTTCAATACTTGTATCAAGATGATACTAAGTGACAACACTTGAAGAATGAATGATGATGGATCATCATCATATCTGACGATTGTTGAGATGCTCTTTAAGTTCAAAGAACTTGTATCACCTGGATACAATGTCACAACATTGTTTGAAGACCATGCATTGTATTGACAATGCATGAGGAGATGAATATGATCCATCCACACCTCCTAAGTGGATGAAGTGGATTAATGAAGTCCATGCACTATCAGTTAGTGCTTGTGAATTTGAAGAAGATCCAATTTTATCTCTAATTAGATCAATGATGAACATTGAAGACTATGTTTGATTCAGGAGTTCGGTTGAAGAAGAAGACCCTTCGGAAATTCGATATACTAAGTGAAGATCATATGAGAGGAGGAGTGATGAATTCCTAAGAAGAAGAGAAATGGAAGAAGACGAGAAATGGGAGAAGAAGAGAGAAGGAATGGCTTGGAGGGATGTGGCATTTGGCATTTGAATCTACATTGTTTTTAAACAAAGTACTTGTTCTATACTTAAACAAAAAGAGAGCCACCAAGGGCCAGCCTTAAGGGTTCAGCCCAAGACACATGTGGGACTAGGTCACCATGCCCAAGGGGATCCCATGGGGCCAGACAGAGAGAGTCTGGGGCCTTGTATAAGCCCCGAGGCCACGCGGTGATGAAGCCCGTGCAGCGTGAGCGCGAGGAGAGCGCCCGTGTGTGCATAGTGGTGCCAGTGGAGCGCCTGAGTGGTAGGGGTGGGCGCAAGAGCGCGCTCGCAGAGAGAACCCGGTGCGGGGCGGCACCGGGAGGGGAGAAGTTCAACTGATGAGTAGCGGAGAGCGCTTGGGTGATAAACCGCAGAAAAACCGGGATCCGTTTTGATGTGGGATGCGAGATTTTTCCGCGGAGCGAATCCTGGCCATCCGTCTCATCGCGCGCTTGATCTGGACCGCTCATCGCATCCCGACCACGATGATCTGGTCGTGGCCATCCAAAGTTCAGTAAACTCCTGATCTGACGGCTGCCGCATCATCCCCTTCCTCGAGCTTGGCTGAGGCACCTCCCACGAACCCACCGATGAACCAGAGGCTACCCGAGGCCGGTTTTCAAGTTCCCGGCCACCTCTGAAGGAGCTAAGACGTCCATCTGATTCGTTTGGCCACACTGAACACATACATGCATAAAAATGGGCAAGCATGCAACATATGGGAGAATTCGAGGTTGGCCGAAGCAACCGGAGGTGAGAGGACATGATGGTGTATTCATGCTTTGCATGGATTACTCATGATGAAGCCATGCATGCATTCAAAGATGCATGCACGTGAAGAAGGCCGAAGAAAAAGAACCCGCGTTGAAACAGAGAAGAAATCAAGATTTCAGAAAAATCTTGAAGATCCGAAATCTTCGGGAGATCAAAAAATTCCCACGCGGAAGATTGGAGACATCCCTTTGCCTATAAAAGGAGAGCCCGAGGCATTGGAGGGCTTTGCTGAAACTTTGTGGAGTCCCACGAGTGCCTTGCCTCGCGAAGAATTGAGCTGCACGTCCCCTGCGCGGCAGAGAAGCCCAGAGCCATTTTTGGCTTCGTGAGGTTCCTTTCGCGTACCCCTTGTACGAAAGAAGAAGGGAAGGTCCCCTGTTCGCCTCATGTGCGCGGCAGGAGGTACTTGCGCGCCCCGCGGCCAGCGCACCCTTTCGCGCCCGATGTGTCTTCACCCTACGCGTCATTGTGCTCTAAGCACTTGCACGCCTGGTTGCACCAAGTGCACCTACGCGGCAGTGGGAGAAGAAGAGGTGGCCGCTTGTACCCATTGGACTTGCGATCCCTTTTTGAGACAGGAGAAGCTACACGGGGCAATAGGGGTTTGGGTTGTGTGTGAAAGACAAGTGGAAGTGCCTTTGGCTAAGTGTGTGCACAAAGAAGGAATTGGCCGAGGCTTGCACAAAGAACTACACCAAGATTTGTGTGTGTGCAAAGGAGGAAGGACATTACATACCTACAGCTTGTGTGTGAAAAATAACAAAGAGGCCGCAGCCTTGGGTGTGTGCAAGAAATTAAGTGTAGGACACAACAAAGAAGAACTCATTCAAGTGTGTGTGCAAAGTGAAGAATTTGTGTCTGCTTAACATGTTAAGGCCGAACCTAGTGTGTGCACTAAAAGTGTATACACTTAGAATATGTGGAAGACTCTCACACTAAAGAACAACACACATTTATGTGTGTAAACAAATTGAACAATGTGTGTGAGTGATAAGGTGTGTGTGCTCAAGGTAATTACACCCTTTGAGGGTTTACTGCACCAAGAGAAGAAAAGGAGAGTGCATGCATGCATGAATGCACGTGCACATGTGAAAAAGCTCAAATCTGGTTGTGTGCATCTGAGTTGACCAAGACTGAATGTTGTTGAAGAAGATTTTGATAAGCCATGCAGTCAGTTCATGAGGAAGAAGAGTTGCCATGCACTCAGTGCATGAAGTTGATGTGAAGTCAGACTGAAGCCAGACTAAAGTTAAAGATATCAGTTGTCTGAGTATTCAGTAGTTGGAGAAAGAAGCCAGGTCATCCTGAGAAGAAGGAGATAAATCCTGAGCAAGACGAGAAGACCTGATCAACTCAAGTGATCAGAGGTACAGAGCAAGGCTAGCCGCCTTTATCCCAGGCTGCTGAAGATACTTGTGGGGCTGAACAAGAAGAAGAGCTACTCGTGCGACTCGAGGAGCCAGGAGAAGCCCCCTGTGAGACTCAGGGCGGAAGAAGTCTTCAGTGGGATTCTGGAGCAGGCCAGTGGGACTCTGGTAACACTGTGAGACACAGTATAAAGACCCTCTTGTGGGACTCAGGAGAGATACAGTGGGACTCTGTATCGACCATTGTAATACTAACCGATTATAATGGAGAAACCATATTGGGGTGTATAACCAACATGGCAAGAACGTAGGCCTTTGGTGCCGAACCTTGTAAATCCTTGTGTCCTGTGCCTTTACATTTACTGCATCACTCGAGGAAAGGCTGAGAGATACAAGAAGAGTGGATCGAGGCTTTAACCATCCATAGAGGATTAATTTATAAGGAATCAATTAGTAAAATATTTTAAGGGGTCATTGATTCACCTCATCCCCCTATCAGTGATTCACACTGATCTGGGAACTTCAATTGGTATCAGAGGGAAGGTTACCTCTAAAAGATCCAAGAGAGTCTATATGGAGTGCAGATTTGAGGAAATGAAAGAACAGCCTCAAATGGAGATATCTGCCAAGACTCTGAAAATAAGAATGAAGAAACAGGAAAAGAAGATGAGGAAGAATGTTGTTGCAATCAGAGAAACTCCTTCTATGGAAAGAAATGTGAAAGTCACATCAGATGACAATTCCTTTTATCATTCTTCTGATGAAGCCTGCTCTAGCTGTGATGAAGATGGAAGAAACAACGATCTTCTAAATGCAATCAAATATCTTCAGAAGACAGTCCCCAAGTAAGTGGCAATGTGTATATCTACAGGCATCCTTGATCTTCAAGAAGAAAAATCACAGTTAGAAGAAGAAGCCAATGCAATGGAAGATCAATTGGCAAAAAGGGTTGGCATAACCAACACTCTCAGAAAGCTGGTGAAGGATAAAGATGAAACTGTTTCTCTTTGCAATGAAAGATATGAAGACACTGCTGAAGAATTGCAAAGAATCCTTTCTGAGAAATAATTCTTTAAGACTGTGGTCAAAGATGTTTTCCATGCACTAGAAAAGAGTCACAAAGTTTCAATGAATGTCAGAGATGCTCAACTTGAAGACAAAGTAAACAGGGTAAAGGATCTTGACAATTCATTAAAAGAAATGAAGAAGGTGCATGAAGACCAGTTAGAACAGCTGAAAGAAAATTGGGAAGGAAGGCTAAGAACTATTGAGGATGAGAAGAACTCCCTTAACATGAAATGCTTAGAACTAGAGGTGATATTGAAAAATCTGCAATCACCCAAAGCTGAATCCTCCCAGTCAGCAGAAAGTGGAAATGTTGCTACACAAGTGTGCATTGAGAAGGATGATTCCAAAAGAAGGACATCCTCTAATAAAAGGGCAACATCTTCTAAAAGGAAGGTACTATCCATCCCATCTTGTACAAATGCTTCTAATTTTGTTTCCACAGAAAGTGTAGGATGGAAGAATAATTCCAAACAAGTATGGATGAAGACAATGAAGAAAGAAAGCTCTCCTGAAGCATCACAACAATTCAAGACAAGTACCCTACAATCAGAAGGAATAAAAAAGTCAAGATTTGTGGGTCAGTGTTGGTGTTGTAATAAGTATGGGCACTATGAAAAAGATTGTTGGTACAATCCACTGAATGTAAAAGCACAAAGGAAGCCCATGGCAAGGGGGAGCAAGCCAGAAGGAAAGAAGCAACATCCACAGGTACAGAGACATCTGTTTACTGCAAATAGATTTGGATTGCTTGATAACATCTGGGATGTTTTCAAAAGTGGTCAAAAAGATACATGTCAATCTCCAACTGTATCCAGAGCTAAGAAGAAGAAAATATCACAGAACCTGGCTCAGAAATAATCCTTGGAAGCAAGCATAAGAAAGTGGAAGATGCTCCCAAGAAGATTATGAAAAATGAAGAGAAGACCTTGGAGTCTAAATCCAAGAAGGGTGATGCATCCAGAAGGACCACCAGGAAGAAATGCTTCTACTATGGAAAGATAGGAAATATCATGGATCTTTGTAAAGAAGCCATGAAATTCAATAGAGGCAGACTTGACTCAAATAGACGATCAATCCAAAAGATTCAGAAGGGATTGATTGAAAACAAGTTGCCTAAGAAAGGTATCTTGAAAGCATCGAAGTAACCATGTGGAATATCCAGAACTGAGGCCACACATCCAAGTGACTTACTAGTCATATGGAAAAATCAGTTGCAACTTGCCAAAGATCTGCAAAGAGCGGAAGATGAAGTTCTGGCAGTTTCTAAGGCAAACGGAAAGAAAAAGATTTCACATGAAGATCAAGTTCTGTGTGTGAGGTGCAATCAAGCTGGATATACTAGTGATAAATGCATGATATTCATTCCAGCTCAGAAGGGATTCTTCAAAATAATGAAGTTTGCACTAGGAGACTCTAGTGCTCAGAAGGCACCTAGAAATATAGGAGTCACACACAAAGAAGTTAAAGAGGTGTTGAGATCCACACCGGCACAAACATCATTGAAGATCAAATGTGCAAGTGTGAAGAATGGTGAAAATGGGACATCTCAGTTGAGAGAATCTTATCAACCTTTTTGTTCACATTGATGAACCAAGGAGGTTCCATCTTATTTCCTAATCACTTTTATTTACATGTGCTAACACTGCAGGGAATTGAAGATGAGGATCATTCTCAGCTGGAGGATGGTTTGGTAGGAATGGAGTGCACCCCTTGAGGGGGAGCCAATCTGATGAAGATGATATTCTGGGATTTTATATCATCTTGAGAAAAGCTGAAGGTATTCCAATCATACTTTTATCCCTTGTTTCTTAATTGTATTCATCATGACAATTAAGGGGGAGTATTGATTGAAGGCAAATGGTTGAAAGGGGGAGCTTTATCTTTGCACTGAACTTTCTAATGAGTCTTGTGAAGTATGTGCATGATTTAGCAATTCATTGTTATATTTAAAAAATTTCAAACCCCTAAAGCATGATTTCACATGTACAGTGAATGTTGGAAATCATTGAGTTCCTTGGTTACATCACTCTTGTTTTCTACACCGGGTTAGCCCAAGTAGACTTAGAGTTGATTTACTAAAGGTTCTTTGCTAAAGTGTACATGTGACATCATCCCTCTCTTAGTGATTTTCAAGAAGATTCTATTCAATGGGAGGAAGAGATATTTTGAAAAGGAACCACACCACACCTTTTCATTTGGTTGCCAATAAGGGGGAGAAAAGCTGACATATTGCCCCAGAAATGTGTGGCACACATATTGACCCATTCACATGTGTTCTACTGATTGGATTGACAATATGTGCTCTAGTGGTATTGACAACAAATACAAAGGGGGAGATTGAAGTGCACTGTGTTGCATTTTTTTGTCAATAAGGTATGTTGTTGATCAGAAGATGTCAAAGAATGGATGGATGTCAAGGAGCGTCAAGATGTGAATGTCAAAGGATGTGATGGTGATGGTGATGAATGGAGAATGACCATGGTACTAAGATGAATGTCACTTAGGAGATTCACTAAGTGACATAGGATGTTGTGGTTGAAACATTCTCTATGAATTTCAGACGATTGTAGAACTGATCTTAATGTTTCAATACTTGTATCAAGATGATACTAAGTGACAACACTTGAAGAATGAATGATGATGGAGCATCATCATATCTGACGATTGTTGAGCTGCTCTTTAAGTTCAAAGAACTTGTATCACCTGGATACAATGTCACAACATTGTTTGAAGACCATGCATTGTATTGACAATGCATGAGGAGATGAAGATGATCCATCCACACCTCCTAAGTGGATGACGTGGATTAATGAAGTCCATGCACTATCAGTTAGTGCATGTGAGTTTGAAGAAGATCCAATTTGATCTCTAATTTGATCAATGAAGAACATTGAAGACTATGTTTGATTCAGGAGTTCGGTTGAAGAAGAAGACCCTTCGGAAATTCAATATACTAAGTGAAGATCATATGAGAGGAGGAGTGATGAATTCCTAAGAAGAAGAGAAATTGAAGAAGAAGAGAAATGGAAGAAGAAGAGAGAAGTAATGTCTTGGAGGGAAGTGGCATTTGGCATTTGAATCTACTTTGTTTTTAAACAAAGTACTTGTTCTATACTTAAGCAAAAAGAGAGCCAGCAAGGGCCAGCCTTAAGGGTTCAACCCAAGGCACATGTGGGACTAGGTCACCACGCCCAAGGGGATCCCATGGGGCCAGCCTGAGAGAGGTCGGGGCCTTGTATAAGCCCCGAGGCCACGCGGTGATGAAGCCCATGTAGCGTGAGCACGAGGAGAGCGCCCGTGTGTGCATAGTGGCGCCAGTGGCGCGCCCGAGTGGCAGGGGTGGGCGCAAGAGCGCGCCCGCAGAGAGAACCCGGTGCGGGGTGGCACCGGGAGGGGAGAAGTTCAACTGAGGAGTAGCGGAGAGTGCTTGGGTGATAAACCGCAGAAAAACATGGATCCGTTTCAATGTGGGATGCGGGATTTTTCCGCGGAGCGAATCCTGGTCGTCTGTCTCATCGCGCGCTCGATCTGGACCGCTCATCGCATCCCGACCGCGATGATCTGATCGTGGCCATCCAAAGTTCAGTAAACGCCTGATCCGACGGCTGCCGCATCATCCCCTTCCTCGAGCTTGGCTGAGGAACCTCCCGCGAAGCCGCCGATGAACCAGAGGCTACCCGAGGCCGGGTTTCGAGTTCCCGGCCACCTCTGATGGAGCTAAGACGTCCATCCGATTCGTCTGGCCACACTGAACACATACATGCATAAAAATGGGCATGCATGCAACGTATGGGAGAATTCGAGGTTAGCCGAAGCAACCGGAGGTGCGAGGCCATGATGGTGTATTCATGCTTTGCATGGATTACTCATGATGAAGCCATGAATGCATTCAAATACGCATGCACATGAAGAAGGCCGAAGAAAAAGAACCCACGTTGAAACAGAGAAGAAATCAAGATTTGAGAAAAATATTGAAGATTCAAAATCTTTGGGAGATCAAAAAATTCCCACACGGAAGATTTGAGACATCCCTCTGCCTATAAAAGGAGTGCCCGAGGCATTGGAGGGCTTTGATGAAACTTTGTGGAGTCCCGCGAGTGCCTTGCCTCGCGAAGAATTGAGTTGTGCGTCCCCTGCGCAGCAGAGAAGCCCGGAGCCATTTTTGGCTTCGTGAGGTTCCGTTCGCGCACCCCTTGTGCGAAAGAGGAAGGGAAGGTCCCCTGTTCGCCTCACGTGCGCGGCAGGAGGTACTTGCGTGCCCCGCGGCCAGCGCACCCTTGCACGCCCGAGGTGTCTTCACCATGCGCGTCATTGTGCTCTAAGCACTTGCGCGCCTGGTTGCACCAAGTGCACCTACGCGGCAGTGGGAGAAAAAGAGGTGGCCGCTTGTACCCATTGGACTTGCGAGCCCTTTTTGAGATAGGAGAAGCTACACAAGGCAGTAGGGGTTCGGGTTGTGTGTGCAAGACAAGTGGAAGTGCCTTTGGCTAAGTGTGTGCACAATGAAGGAATTGGCCGAGGCTTGCACAAAGAACTACACCATGATTTGTGTGTGTGCAAAGGAGGAAGGCCATTACATACCTACGGCTTGTGTGTGAAAAATAAAAAAGAGGCCGCAGCCTTGGGTGTGTGCAATAAATTAAGTGTAGGCCACAACAAAGAAGAACTCATTCAAGTGTGTGTGCAAAGTGAAGAATTTGTGTGTTCTTAACAAGTGAAGGCCGAACCTAGTGTGTGCACTAAAAGTGTATACACTTAGAAGATGTGGAAGACTCTCACACTAAAGAACAAGACACATTTATGTGTGTAAACAAATTGAACAAAGTGTGTGAGTGAGAAGGTGTGTGTGCTCAAGGTAGTTACACCCTTTGAGGGTTTACTGCACCAAGAGAAGAAAAGGAGAGTGCATGCATGCATGCATGCACGTGCACATGTGAACAAGCTCAAATCTGGTTGTGTGCATCTGAGTTGACCAAGACTGAATGTTCTTGAAGATGATTTTGAGAAGCCATGCAGTCAGTGCATGAGGAAGAAGAGTCTCCATGCACTCAGTGCATGAAGTTGATGTGAAGTCAGACTGAAGCCAGACTAAAGTTAAAGATATCAGTTGTCTGAGTATTCAGTAGTTGGAGAGAGAAGCCAGGTTATCCTGAGAAGAAGGAGATAAATCCCAAGCAAGACGAGAAGACCTGATCAACTCAAGTGATCATAGGTACAGAGGAAGGCCAACAGCCTTTATCCCAGGCTGCTGAAGATACTTGAAGAGCTGAACAAGAAGAAGAGCTACTCGTGCGACTTGAGGAGCCAGGAGAAGCCCCCTGTGAGACTCCGGGCGGAAGAAGTCTTCAGTGGGATTCTGGAGCAGGCCAGTGGGACTCTGGTAACACTGTGAGATGCAGTATAAAGACCCTCCTGTGGGACTCAGGAGAGATACAGTGGGACTCTGTATCAACCATTGTAATACTAACCGATTATAATGGAGAAACCATGTTGGGGTGTATAACCAACATGGCAAGGACGTAGGCCTTTGGTGCCGAACCTTGTAAATCCTTGTGTCCTATGCCTTTACATTTACTGCATCACTCGAGGAAAGGCTGAGAGATACAAGAAGAGTGGATCAAGGCTTTAACCAGCCATAGAGGTTTAATTGATAAGGAATCAATTAGTAAAAAGTTTTAAGGGATCACTGATTCACCCCCTCCCCCTCTCAGTGATTCACACTGATCTGGGCACTTCACATTTCATTCATGATACCATGATGTTTTGTATATCTAGTGTCTCTCCATCCGCTGTCGGCTTTCAAATTATATAAATTCAATACAACAGAAAAAGTTGTTTATTTAGTACAACCGATATACCTTGGTTTCATTGAACAACTATTTAACTCTTAAAACAACTTTGGGAAATCATGATGTTCATATTCAATTTCCATTTTCATTTCATCCATTTGATTTGCATCATACTCAACATTGGTTTTCATATAAAATGATCCATAAACCATAATATCATCCCAATCAGTTCCCACATTCACATTTACCCAAGTTTAGTCAAATATTTTTATCTCTAATCCATTCTGTGACAAATAAAATGTTTTTCTAACTCTTCTGAACTAATTTTCCTTGAATAACCACAATGCATACACAAATAAAGGATTTTAGATGGGTCGTATGCATGATCTCTTGGAAACATGATGAACTATTTAAGTCCAACCTCAAACAATTTTCAAATGATTACCTTGAGTCCATTTTTGATTCATATTCATCATATTGAATTCATAAAAGGATAATTTTTTACAATAAATAAATTAATACACATAAGTTATTCATTATCGAATTTGAATGTAATAGAAAATTCTAAAAATCAAAACTGACCATCTGTTTTTTTTCAAAGAATTTTGTTATATTGAAGAAAATGGGTGAGTTAATTTAATAAAAGAATTACTCCAAAATGGTATGTGTTATCTTATGAATTAATTAAACGGTGAATGTTATAGATAACCCATCTTCATTAAATCATCTCCACAACATTTATCATTTCATTATATTGTTTGAAACATATTTCATATACTATGGAAATGTACCTATATTTCTTGAAATAATCTAATAATTAGTAAAACATGGGATGAATAATACTCAAAGTAGTACAAGATACATAAAATAGGTTGGGGATGAGTTTCATGGAACTAATTGAAATAATGTCTATTTAAGAGATGAAGTTGATGAGGATTATAGTTGTCTATTAAAGAGATGAAGGATGAGTCTATAGAAAAAATTTACAAAATAACTATTGTATGACACACATCAAGTATTAATTAAAACCCATAAATAAATGAAAATATAATATTGGAAATTAAATGGTAATAAGAAACACCAAAAATGATAAAAAAGAATAATAAACACACATTTTATCAACTAGAAGATATAAAAATGTATTAATAAAACATTTTAATAAATAAATAGTCATTTAATATGCATGGATTGAAAAAATAGACTCCTAGGGGTGGGTATTGGTACCAATGGTTTACCTTCTTAGGAATATTTTAGAACAATCATTATCACCTTATGATTCCTACCAATTAGTATCATATTGAAATACATTTTATATTTAATTATACATATTATTCTCTATTTTATACTTTCGATTTTTATAAAATGATTATTCACATTGGAATTATTAAATCCCTCTCTAGAGTCTACTTTTATTTTATTTTTTCTAACACTTTACTAGACCTCAAAGTCTATGGAAAATGTCATATAAGATGAAATTATTGAACCACAGTGATGCTTGGATTCCTCAAAAGCCACCACACAATGATGGTAATGATTATGGTTACTGAAGATCCAGAATAGAGGTTTACCTAAAATAGTTGAGCATTGAACACTGGTCTATCCTGTCAAAATAGACCACACTAACTAAATATGACCTATATTATCTTAATGGAATTGATTCTACTAGATATGTTTTAAATTATGAGGTTTTTAATATTTTATATTTTTCTATTAACTGATGAGTTATTAGTCATCTATCTTCTTTTAATACATCTCATAAAATATAGAAGATTCAGTAAGTCATTCACCTTAGCTCAAAAAAATTGATTTGAACCAAACATGGAAAGCTTCATGTTGAGTATCTAGACAACAATATGGGTGAAGATAAAATATTAAGCCAAATGTTCCATCGATTCAAAAGAATTTTGAATGGAATAAATTCACCTGGGGAACCTCTAGAAAACCATTTAATTATTGAAAGAGTCCTATGAGCCATACCGATGAAATGGTATACAAATAAAATTTCTTCAGATGATGGAAATAACATCAAAGAATACACCCAAGGTGAATTAATTGGACCACTACACCAATATATAGTCAAACTCAATATAATATCTGGTGAGGAGAAAACTAAATGTAAAGGTTTAACTTTTGAATATGTTAAATTTTCTTCTATTGACTCTCCTGATTATGATCTACTATATTGTGAAAAAATAAGATGTGGATCAGTTTGTGACTAGAGTCTATAAATGAATGAAAAATAAAGGATTTAAGAATTAGTATAAAGTAAAACATTAAAAAAGAAAAATATAATGGAGATAAGAAATGTGATATGAATTATAATACATTAGAAGTTACTAATTATAAGTGTCAAAACAATGGTAATATCACTCCAAGTTTTCTTAACATTTATTGTAAATAAAAATACAAAAAGAAGAAAAGAAAGGAATTAACCACTAGTTGGATTTTTATAGAAGAATCTGATTCCAGTGAATAATCTGGAAATAAAAAAGAAAATGCTAAATTCTGCTTCCTAGAATCACTAGATAAGGTTAGTAATTATTAATTTTATACTAAATATATTGATTCAGAATATGATTCTAAAAACCCCATTGTTTTTTAATTCAATAAACAAATTGAATGATTAAAAAAATATATTTTTGAAGTAGCTAATTTTTATAACAATCATGAATAAAAAAAGGAGAAACTTGTTTCAGAATATAGATTATTTTTTCAACAGAATGAAATACAAAGTAACACTGCTCCAACTTTTCATTAAAAATGTTTATGAAAATTTGAAATCATAATAATATTTGAATGAAATTTTTTTAAAGGATGTTGAATTTCTTAAACAACGTTTAACCACTTTTGTTTAAGGTTTTGAAAAATATCATGAGATGATACCTTTGAAAAACATTGATAAAAATAATGATGGTTTTGGTTATGAAAGGATATTACCCTAAATGTAGAAAACTTATATTGTTAAATGTAAAAATGGTTGTACATCAATCGTTCAATTTTTTATATGGTGCATGATAGGTCACTATGAAAATGAGTAATCTCTTATATTTAAACAGTCATTAGGATTTAAAAATAATAATAATTCTATATCCTTATTATATAGAGTACCTTATAATAATGTTTAAATTCATTATGGGTACTCAAAAATTTTAAAACTAATTCCATTGGACCAAATGTAACTTTAGTAACAAAAGTTTCACACAATTGTTTTTTTAGAAAAAAATCGTTGGATGTATAAAGAATGGAATATAGTGCGTTGAAAGTGTATGCTAAAAGCATATGACTAGAGACCAATAAATATTTACTAATTGCAACATATGGGATGGAAGCATTGTATCATTTGGAGAAAATACAATGGAAATGTAAAAGGTTTTTGTAATGTTTATATTTTTAATTTAACATTTATTTCTAATGTTATTTTTGTTGATGGTTTAAAACATAATATAATAAGTATATGAAAATTATGTGATGATAAAATTGAAGTAAGAACTTAAAATTCAAAATTTGTAGTTTTTAAAGATGATTCATTTGTATTTTATGCTAATATAAAAGATAATAATTATGTTATTGATTTTTCTAAACTAACTGTTTAACATGTAAAGTGTTTAAAAGCTATACAGAATGAAACCATCCTTTTACATCGATGATCAAGTCATGTTAATTTCATATTGCTTCATAGTATCTCAAATTAATAAAATGTATTCATGATTCCTTCCTTGAATAATTAATATCTTAATGTTTGTGATGCTTTGTTGAAAGGGAATAAATACATAATTTCATTTAGATCCTTAAATTATATATGTACAAATAAACATTTAATGTTACTACTTGTTGATTTATTTTTCAGGACATAAATTTCCAGCCTTGGTGGAAAGAAATATTTATTATTTATTGTGTATAATTATAGTAGTTTTACTTGGGTATACATTTTTCTCATAAAAATGATGCATTGTATAGATTTACTGCTTTTTGTAAATTAGTTCAAAATTTAAAATTTTGTATGATTATTTTTATTCATTGTGATATAGAAGGTGAATTTCATAATTTATATTATGGAAAATTTTGTGAAGGTAATGGTAACATTCATAATATTTTACACCTAGAACACCACTAAAAAATGATTTTTTAGAATAGAAAAATAAAAATCATCATGAAATGGATCAAACTATGATAATTCAAAATTATTTTCCTAGATATTTATGGGCTGAATTAGTTCATTATTCATTTTCTATTTCAAATATAATTTTTATTATACCTTTGGAAAATAAATCTTCTTAATAATTATTCAAAAATAAAAAGTTTAATGTAGGTTACATTATAGTTTTTGGATTTAAATTTTTTATTTAATATTCAATGTGTAATTTAGATTAATTTGATGCTAAGATTGAACAATTTTTTTTCTTGGTAATTATAATAATTTTAAATCATATAGAGTTTATAATAAATGATTGATGATTATTAAAAATTATTTCATGTTATTTTTGATGAAAATAATGTTAAAATATATTATAATTCAACTGTTATTAATAAAGAGTATAGATAATTTAATTTTTCTGATGAAATTCCTCAAGATGAGAATGGAACAATTTATGGGGAGTATACTCCTTCTCAACTGGATCCAAAATAATTGAAGATTCAAAATGATCATCCTATTAAAAATGTAATTGGTAATTTTGTTTCTGGTGATAAAACTAGAAATTCTATTTTAAATTGTTGAGCCAATTCTAATTTTATATCTTATATTGTTCCTTTTGATGAAAATGATGCACAAGAAGATGAAAATTGGATTGTTTCTATGTAGGATGAATAAAATATGTTTATTATAAATAAATTAGGGAATTTAGAATAAATCCGAAAGGATAAGAAGATAATTGGAACTAAGTGGATCATTATAAGAAAGTTGGATGAATCTAGTCAGATTGTAAAAAATAAATCTAGGCTTGTAACTCAATGATACTTTGAGGAAAAAGGTATATACATTGAAGATTCTTTTCCACATATTTCCAGGTTTGAGGAAATTAGATTTTTTTTGTTTTTTTTGTTTTCATGGTCTTGAATTACATCAGATGGATATAAAACGTGATTTCTTAAGTGGTTTTATTATGGTAGAAGTTTGTGTTTCTTATCCCCTAGTTTTGAAGGTGATAAATTTCCTAACCATAATTCTAAACATTCAAAATCATTTTATGGAATTAAACAAGCACCCCATGCTTGGTATAAATGAATTTTTCTAATTTTTGTTAAAAATGGTTTCAAGAAAGGCAATGTTTATCCAATAATTTATATTAAAACATCTTCTGATGATATTTTAGATGTTCGAATTTTTGTTAATGATATAGTTATTAGATCATCTAGTGAAATAATCAGTATTGAATTTTCTTCATTGATGACCTCTAAATTTGACATGAGTTTTTTTGGAGAATTAGTAATATTTCATTGAATTCAAAATTTTAAAATAGAATATGGAATATTTCAACGAAAATATGGGATTTTTCAAAGAAAATATGAAATTTTTATAGTAAATCCAAGAATGCTAAAGGGTTAGTTAAGTATTTTGGTCCTGATTTTGCTAAATTTATATAAACTCTTATGGGTACTAATTGTAAATTAGATATTGATGCATCTGTTAAAACTATTGATTTTAATGTTTATATATGAATGATTGGTAGCTTTGTACATCAAACGACATATAGGGTCGACAATGTATTTTGTGTGTATTTATGTGCTAGTTTAAAATAATATCCTTAATAAATTTATAGTAAATCCTCCAAAAGAATAATTATATGTGTTAAATGAACTATTAATTCAGTTTTATTTTATCAAAGATATGATTTCTTTTATTTAACATCTTATTCTTATTCTAATTTTGGAAGATGTAAAATTTATAGAAAAATCGCATCATGATATAAGATACAGGATAATAGAAAGATACAAACTGCATGACACATATTAATATTTTTGATACTCTACTTCTATAGACCTAGTGATGTAAACATTGAATCTACTGTGAAATCTGCAACGTCCTATGACACTTCTTCCCTCATCGGCATAATCTCTCAAGGGATGAGTTAATTCTACTTTGACTAAAATATCCTTGATGAGATGAGCTAATGTAACACTCAACCATAAGAACCATTGCTTTAATATATTATCTTCTGATTCATCTAGTTTTTAGTCTATAACACTATTTCCTATCTCTCTCACAAAAAATGTATTTTTCAATTTATGATTTTGAACAGAAATGAATTATTTGTTTTTCTATTTTCTTAGGATATGACTCTGGGATTATAATTTTATGATTTAATGGTTTGAATACATTTAAGTAATGTTTGGATTGTTAATGTTTTGACACCTAGTGTGTAAATTAATTTTATAAGGTTTGTGACTCCCCTTACAAAAGGTAGTGTCATATTAATCCCTCTATTGGAAAAGTATTTTTTATTTTAGTTATGATTCTCCCATAAAAATCATATTTATTGCACACATAACCCTCACTAAGTAGAGTGGTATAATAGTATAAGTAAGTCCTCATTGGATTGAACTAAAATAAAAATATCCTTGAGTTATTTACATTTTCCACTACTAATTAACTATGATAATTAATTTCAATTTATATATTTATATGAATAATGTTTTTAATCTTGTCAATTAACACCCCTCTAGACCATATTCCATTACCTATTCTGACCTAACAGTGGAAAAAATACATGTCAACTTAAGATGATGAATAACTAAAAATAAGTTCTAATATATAGAAGATGATAACATTCATTCCATTTTTTTAGAACAAGTTATGTAGAAATGAAAAGAATTAATATATTTAAAATTAATTGTATATAAAATATTTTAAAACATATCAAGACTCCTGGGATGTCATTCCACCACAGGGAAAAAATTACAAGGATTATTGGGAGGTTTTTACATCAGATCTACCCATTAGAAGGATTCTAGGTAGTCCATATAATACACATTTCCCCATCCATGAGATTTTAGGGTGGTTTATAAAGAATGTGGCATAAAGAAATAATACACATCAACAAGATATATCACAAACAAGGGAGAAAACCACCCAAGACTTGCTACATCTATCCCATACACATTTAATTATATATATATATAAGTAATAATATACATAATTTTAAAACAAATACCCAATTAAAAAACATTTTTATTGAAAATAAATATATTCCCTACCTAATTTTGAAATCCAGAACCATAATTTGTGAATAAATAATTATAAAATCACCACAACATTTAAATAGCATAAAAATAATATAAATATATAAAGGTAAATTTATCTTTATAAAATAAATAAATTGATAAAAAATTTTATGTAAACATTAAATAAAATATCATAACAAAGTAAAATAAATTCTACCAAAAAAATTTATAAAATAAAGATCCATTGAATATAAATAAATACGAAATCACCCATATTAGGATATATCATAAAATAAAACAAGATAATTCTTAAAATATAAATATTTAATGGAAAAAATTACACTAAAATATTAAAATAGATTTTAAATAAATAAATTCCCTTATATGAATTTCATAAAATCACCTTCTCTTACTGCTTCAGACAATCACCAGACTGAGAAATGAATTGCTAAATCAATTTTCTCATTCATTTATGATTTTTATATCTAAAACCTCTACTATTTATACAATTCTATAAATATTTATTTAATTGGTTTATCTACAACCCAGATGTGATTCTATAAGATTTAAAAATAGTGAGAAAATTAATATTTCGAAGAATGAGGGTGTAGAAATGTACACAATGAAGAAAATTGATTAAATAACCAATTTAAAAAGACCAATATAGAATATTAAAATAATTAGTCAAGAAAAAAAATCACAACTCAATGAAAAATAATTTACAATGATTGGATCACAAATAACTGATGACATCATCAAAGAATAAATAAAAAATGAAACTAAAAATACAGAAAGAAAATAGAAACCTACAAAAGAAGAAATATCGATACCTCTATAGGTTGAAAAAAATATGATACCCTCATATAAATATCTCTATATTTTTATCCATAAACCCTAACTACAAGATAACATTGACTTTCAGATGATTTTTATCCATTGGAGGTAATGGGTTTGTGTGATTCAAGTGGGCATCTATGATTTGAGCTTTGATTCGCCAAGGAGTGTCATCAGTGGGTGGATTCCACATAAAGATTTTAATATCACAACAAGTTTGAAACTTGTTATATTTCTTATGTATATTGGGACACAATTATCCGCACATTTAAAAAAATTATTGATAAAGAGTCCATTTTTGAGAAAATAATTAATAAATGCTGAAAATTTTCATATTTATTAGGGCAAAAAAAGCATTGATAAAGATTTCATTATTTTCATCGCTTATTACTTAAGTGCTAATAAATGATTTATAATTATAAATATAATTTTTTTAAATATATATATAATTAATAAATAAATATAAATCTAAATATCGTAAATATATTCCTTGTTTAATTATATTTTTTATAATTTTATCGTTATGGAAATATATAATTAAATTTTTATAATTATATAAATATTTTAAAATTTAATACTTATACCAATATATATTTTTATATAATTATATATAATTAATAATTTTAAATATAAATATAGTAAATCTATTCATTGGGTATGAAAATTGATTATAAATTTAATAATAATTTAAAATATATAATTATTTAAATATATATAGTTATTTATTTATAATTATTTAAAACAAATTCCAAAAAAAATTATTTATTTATTAGTATAAATATATAATTTTATAAATATAGTATGTATATTTATATATATTGTATGAATATTTATAAATATATTATGTACATATGTAAATATATTTATTTTTAAACATTTTTTAATAATTATATTTTGATCATTGTTAATGAATATCTAATTTTAAGTACATGCAAGTTAAAAATGAGTGAAATTGAATAAATTAAAAATATGTTCACATTAACAATATTAAAAAAGATGATATGTTGTGTGTGTGTGAATTGTATATAAAAACACATTTATTACGTATATGTGAAATCAATATAACACAAATTTGAAGCCCTTTGGGCCCTGTAATGGTTCCACCTCACCCCTTGAATGGTGGATTATCAAAATAAAAAAATGAATCCTTTGGTCCATTCAGTTAGTCAATATAACAAACATTTGATCAATGTTAAATTGAAAAATCAAACGACATTCAATTATATGTCCATTACATTATTCCATTATTGAGTATTTTTATTTCATATTAATTTTCTATTATAAACCATTATTCAATAAATATATGAATATTTAATGTAAAACACAAAAATATTTTGTAATATATAAATCCCCTTATTTACATTAATATATATCTATATATTTAGTATATTTTTTTTAACATTATCAATAATCATTAAATAAATAAAATGTTTAATATTTATCTTAATTTACTTAATTTAAATTTACTTTTTTTAAATTTTAATTTTTTGTATATATATATATTTAATACAATCTATTTATTAGTAATTAAAATTTATATATAGTGTAATTAGTCTATTCATTTTTATCAATAACTATTTAATTAATAAAATTTGTAATATTTTTTTAATAAGTTCATTTTACAATTTTTATTTATTTTATTTTTTCATTTTATTTTTTCATACCATTTTCAATGCTATAAAGGAACTGATAAAGATTCATTTTTGAGAGCTAATATTATACCACTGATAAAGGGTACTTTTCATTGGTGCTAAAAATAAATCATTGATAAAGGGTACCTTTTATGAGCACTGAAAATAAAGTACCAATAAATGGTACCATTTATCAGTGCTATAAATAAAGTACTAATAAAGGGTACATTTATCATTGATAAAAAATCTATTTAAAATGGTTAAATTTATAATTGCATTCTTTAGCACTGATAAAGATTCCATTTATTTGCTTCTTTTTCTTTCACTGATAAATACCATCACTTTTAAAATCCTATTTTGTAGTATTTATGAATAAAAAAACACAATAACAAAATCTAAAATGGATGTTATTTCATTCCAAATAAGTGTTAAGTGTCAAAATTAAATACTTAAAGTAATGACATTAGAAACATTACCAAGCAGGTCCCAACACAAATTCAGGTTCCCTCATCCATGGCCCATCCCAAATCAGGAATCTAATATAAGTTCCTTTCCTTTATCATATCTCGTAACCATGAATTATATTTGGGTATAAATCATGTAGCCCATGTAAGGTGTGAGTACAACTGAGTAGTCCATTTACAACAGTGACTCAAATAATATCCAATAAATAACATTGTATAGTGTAGTATAAAGAATAATGTAAAATACAAAAAGTATACAGTTATTAAAATTCATTATACATTATTTTACCACATTATTTTCATGGGTTCAAGAATACACCCATACCATCAGTTCCTTCTTTGACCCATTCTAGAGTATGAACAAAATCCCATAAGGATTTATAATTCATTAACAAATGGACTTACATTATCCATTTAATTTCAATTCATAACATGGATAATTGGAACCATAGACTAATAGAAACATTTATGGCCTATAAAACTATGACTATGACCCTGTGGATATTTAAATCATCATTATATGTCCCACAAATCATTCATCAATCATTAAAAAGGTGAGATTTTGAAGATGAAGTATGTGTCCTGCACTAATTATCTCATACATCAAACAAGTGGGATTTTGATGAATTAGTCAGTATGCCACACTAATTATCAAATTCAGGAATTTAGGGTCTAGAATGCTATGTATAACACCCTGTGATTATTTGAAAAGCCATTTCATGTCCCAAATCTCATTTATCAAATAATCACACATATCACATATATAACATTCATAAATGGTAATCATCATTAACACCCTTTTCTATATTTCACACCATGAAATAACATATAAATTATCAAAACAATCAAGATTCAACACATTATATCATAAGTAATTATATGAAAATGTCTCTATTAAACCATTTATCACCCTTTAATCATATAATTCATTAACCAATCCAGGAAAATCCAAACATCCCATAATTTTCGTTAATCAATAATTTCATCATTCAATGAATCAGTCAATTCCAAAATACTATCAATTGATCAATTATATAATTTGAATATCTCATTATTCCCATAATCACATAATTCTGTTAATTAACTAAAAAATTAATTAATACAATTCAACTAGTTAATAACTTCTTCAAACTCAACACATTAAATTATCACATGGGAATTCATTTTAATCTAAATAATTTCAAAATAAAATTTCTAAATCATGGATATTTTAATTACATAATTATATAAAAGTAATTAAATAATGATTTTTGGAATTTAATAATAGACCTCCTACCTCAAGATGGTTGATGGATGATCACCAATAGAAATCACCAATTGAATTAGAACAACCATGATCATGAATAAGAACAAGACCTAGATATGCAACCTAGATCCAAGATCCAATTGATTAGATCCAAAGAAACCAAAATCTATATACATTTCTAAAGGAGGAATACATCCCTTCAAAAATTGAAAGAAATCAAATAAAGAGAAATGAAACCAATTGGTAAGATATTATATACCAAGGGTAGTGGAGATCTGTCAATGAGATTCTATATTCATCAATAATGGAGGTTAGAATGCCCTAAAACACATTTAGAAGTATTTAAAATTTTTATTAATTAGTATAGGTCTTAGTGGGGGTGATTAGGTATTATTACTGCGGGTTCATGATATAATTATAAATCTTCAGTGTTTTAATGTTATGCACAAACAGTTTCTTATACGGGGTACAATATTATCTATAACCATATCCCTATTAGTGAGCCTTATCCCTGAACGTCTCACGGTTACTACTATAAGGGCACATGGTTTGAAAAACCATGAACCGCCATGTAAATACCCTTTGTTTGGTTTCCTATGGTTTGTTGGATCATGTTCACTCTTTGGGAAAACCATGTGCAAACCACCCATCACCCCACATCCTTCCAAAAATCTCCAATTTCACCAAAAAACCCTCCAATGTAAAACCCAAAAAATATACACTATGATAAGGGTAAAGGAGAACCTAAAAATGATTTTGAAACATATCTGTAAAATAGTTTGGATCTTACACTCATTAATGCATCTGTCCAAAAAATAATTCTCCAAAACTATCCATTTTCCCTTAAATCATCTCCACACACCCCCAAAACCAGATATATATAACTGATAAAAGAAATTATGGTTTTTTTACATTATGTACTTAATAAAATATTCCAAAAAACTATATAAAACCAAAATATATGAAAGTTTGTGACCAAAAATACAAACATCTTTTGTATATACCTCTTAAACTAGAATAATTCCATTACCATTGAACAACACAATGAAAATATAATTAATACCAAAAAAATAGTATAAAATTGTGCATACAAACATCACAGTCCAACAAGTATCTAAGCATCATGGGAAATAGTCCACAAATTTTTGAATCACGTTCCCATTGAGAGTTCTCTAAGACACTAAGAAACTATTATAAACAATCCCAAAAATTGAATTCCAAAATAACAAATTCTTTGAGTGATCCTCAATTTACCACAACTACTAAAAAATATTAAGGTCATGATCGATATATTACTCAACAAAATTGATGTAATTTGAGCAATCGTGATTTAATTGCAGAGTTTGAGACATAAGGATGTCATTGTAACTCCCTAACATGTTATATTTTGAGTAGTGTGCAAAGAATATTATGATAAATGGAACCATAAGATATTAAAAACCATGATATACTATAGAAATATAATTATTTAAATATAGTGGCCATAACCTAGTCCTATGATTGGAAGGTATGAATATGAGTAATCATATTTTGAAATATTTATACATTAATTTTCATAATAAAAATATATCAATTAATTATAAAGAATTATATGCTCAAATTTAAATGATAATGACTAGATAAAATAAGATTGTGAACAATTTAAGGTTAAATAGATCAATTTTCATAAAAAATATAATTTATTATATTATATAGGGTTCATTTAACCATAAATTTTTATTTTTTATGAGTTATATTTATTAAAAATTCATTTATTATACAAGTAATGTATTGAATAAAAATTCAAAAATTGATTATTATTTTGATTGAAATGAAAATAAATCATTTGATGGTAAAAAATATATATTTTTATAAACTTATTTTTAATGATGCAATATTTTAATGTGAATAAATTAATTTCATAACTATTGAATAATTAATTTTTTTTAATTTATTAATAATATATTCAAAAAAATCTAATGGTTGTTATTATTTGTGTAATGAGAATAAATTGATTTTGTGGTTTGAAAATATATTTTTATTCAAAAAATGGTTTTCATGTATTCAGACATAGTTATTAGAAATATTTTTTCTAATTTTATAAATTTTATTTAATAAAATGGCATTTATTTTTTATTTCATCATATAAAAATTATCTTAAGCAGATTTCTTTTATTTTTTTAAAAATAGTTCTTTTGGGTGAATAATATAAAATAATAATTTTGTTAATAACAACACATTTATTACATTATCATTATCTAATAATTATTTTAAATATTATTATAGTTTTTTATAGACTAAAAATACTTAATAACTAATTTAATTAAATTAAATATATAATTTTTGACTTATTAATTTATCTTTCATATTTTAGAAATATATTTAATAATTTTAGTTCAATAAAAAAATTTTTTTGGTTATTCCCACTTAATCAATCATTTATATGGTTGTTTTAGGTTTTTTTGTTTTGAAATAAAAAATTAGACTCATTTTATCAATCATAACAAAATTAATTTCAGGTAAATTCACATCATATATCATTTTGTTTAAAAATAATTATTTAAATTTAAAAAATAAATATGTCTAAAAGAGATTTTGTAACATTTTTTGAAATTATTTAAAAGTAATTTTTAACACCTATGGGAATTAAATCTTATAAAATTTATTCATTAATTTTTTCATTATAATTAATATTAGGTAATGAGTAAAACTTAATTTTTTTTCATATGGAATACTAACCCTGGTAAAAATTTGTCACATTAGTAAATGGTAAGATTAGTTACGTGGGTTAGCAATAAAGGCATAAAGAATCATTATAACATAAATATTTGTTTTTATCTCTTTGGTTGCTTTTATTTTCGCCTAAAATTACTTATTATATAATATATAATAATATTTATCTAATTACTTAAATAATACATATATTATATAATGGAATTTCAATTATTTAAAAGTTTCCTTCCTAGTTCACATATAAAAGGGAACATACTCTCCTATATTCGTCACACTTTTGAGCCCTATATCATGAAAAAACCTTTAAAAATTCATTTCAAACATTATGTTTTTCATCCAAGAGGTCCTTTACTCACTAAAATACCCCTTCATATTGGATAAATGTGTAATGAAATTGTGATTAACAAATGAAGAAGTATATGTTTTTATAGAAATTTTCAAAGTAACATTCATTTTTAAACACCTCAAATATTTGATAACCATATTAAAATAATTTAATAAATAAATTTAGTATAAATTGATTTTATAATTTTAATTATACTTAAATTTTCATGATCCTTTATATCCTATGGAAAATGAAAACATCACTCATGCGTATGTAAGATCAACTGCCTCCATATACCAGGGTAAAGCATTTTCTATTAACACATCACTTTGGTTGTTATACAGAGTGTATTGACCCAAAATTATTATAAATAATTTTAAATATGTTTACATATGTATTTAGTTCATTTTAAAAATACTTACATGCGACCGTATATGTTTAGTGTGTTTTGAGAGTAGATACCATAGTTTTTTATTTCTTGAAATATATTCAATATCTCTCAGTGATAACTTAACATTTAGTACTCTTAATTGTTAAACCAAACATAAAAATTTTCTCCATAACGTAGGAAAAGGAAACATAAGAATTGGTGGATCATATTCTATTTATGGGTAATCAAGGTATATATCAATATAAAATTCAATTAAGGGAATTAGAATTGAGAATAACATTTAAAAACCCTAACCTATATATCATAGAATGTAAAAATGTGACATGAAATAATTCATGGAAATTTATAATAATGAATCATAAATGAATCAAAAATCATTAACCATGGAATCATAACATTTTCAGTGGAAATAAATTGCTTGAGTACACATAATCATATAAAATAATATCATTATTCATCATTATCATTAATAAAACTATCATAGTGGAATGGGTTTAGTCCCTAAACCATCTTAGTAGTAATGATTCCCTCCCACCACTATCTTAGTGGAAAAAGACCCTTACTAAACTGGGATGACTACCCATTCTATTATGGTTTATCTCATGAGACTTCAATACTTAACAAATAAATTTGAGGGATATATAGGTCCCACACATCACAAAAGGAAAATCACACATACAAGTGATAATATATCCTAAAACATTTTTCATATC
Source organism: Viscum album (assembly GCA_963277665.1). Classification (NCBI taxonomy): domain Eukaryota; kingdom Viridiplantae; phylum Streptophyta; class Magnoliopsida; order Santalales; family Viscaceae; genus Viscum; species Viscum album. Next base: position 723,605,586 of record OY728122.1, on the reverse strand, counting down.
AGAACCCATGAAAATAAATGGGTCTCAAAAACTTTTCATCAAAGAATAACCTATGGAAAAGAAACATGTTTCATAATAATTTCACTATTTCATCATCTCATAACCCGTATAAAAACAAGAGGGTTTCATAATTATTTTATCAGTTTATGAACCATGGAAGAGAACCATGTTTTATAAATATCTTTAAATCCTAACATATACCATCCTAATAATAAATAAAAATGGAATACTTGGATAATAACTCTAGTAAATCACATGTAATGTAAAATGAAGTCATCCTATATGGAACATTATTTTTTAATATGGATGAGGAAGATTCGTGATGAAAATAAACTATCACTAAGAAAAATTAAAACTAAAACATTATAAAATATTTAAGAAATAATTTCCATATAGAATAAATTAAAAAAAATTAATTGTTATTTAATAATAATTTAAAACATTTCTTGAGAAAAATATCCTTTACAATTTGAAAAAAAATTATTCAACCATAAAAGTTTTTTTAAATCTTTTTCTTTGAAAATAAGGCTTTAAACATATAACGAATTCTTTAAAATGTGGAGTGGTAATAACAGCATAAAATTTCGTACATATCATACACATTAAAACAAATATTCCTTTCCCATTTTTATTAAATGAAAATAGAGATTATTTGGAAAATGACACAAATATTAATCTCAAAATATTTTCTCAATGGTCATACATGGGTAATTTTTTTATTAATAATTAAATTAGTTGATGTTAAAAACATTTTTTAATTTTTTTAGAAAACATGGTTTCTGAAGGAAAGTATTTTCTGATCGAAGCGATAAATAAAGACAAATTTAAATAAAGACCTTATTCTAATCTCTTGAGTATATAGAGAGATGAGAGTGAATGGAAAAAATATATTCTCAATAAATAACTATAGGAGAATAAAATATATTATTTTCCTGAGATATGGATCATAAGATACCATCATGGGAAACGTAAACATAAACAATCATGACAACCAATGATATTATAACATCAATCCTATATCACTTTGGTACCTTTTGAATCATATGCGCCATTGAATAATGACATCAAATGAAAAAAATTAATATCATTTTAATAATGAGATTCATGATATAACTTTTCAATATTACTATATATGCAACACATAGAATAAGATAGTTTAATAACAAAACTTAGGTCTCAAAGAAGGAAAATTGAGACAAAATCTTTTGCAACATTGGTAACTATCAAACCATAAACACCACGAAATAAAACCCAAAATTATATTTTAATTTTAGAAGAATTTTACAGAAAATAATCAAAAATACATTCATGATTTATATGTGATCCACAAAAATAAATAAGTTGTTAATATGGCTGGTGTCTCACATAAGTAAAATGTGATATGAAAACCCCCTTCCTTAAGTCATGAATTCTTTCTCACATTTTCAATTATTATGTATAATAAAGATAAGTTCACAATTAATCCATTACATAATCATATATAGATATTTCATAAGATATTTGATTTAAATTTTACCTTCTATTATCCATTATTAAAAATTTTATGGAAAACTCACGTTTTGGAAAATAACTATTTTTTGGTTCATGTAAGTTTTTATTTTTTTTATTTTTCTGGTTCATTTAATTTTTTCATTGTTCCATAATATATATAATTTAAAAATGATATAAATATATTATATATTTATTATATATATTTTGATATAAATCTATAAAATTTATATTTTTAGAATGAAAAACACCGTTCATGGAGATGGTAGGGCATACGTATATTTGAATTCTGTTTAAATTTTATTGAAATATTGAAATAATGATAGTTAAATAATTTATTTACATTATATTATAAATTTTAATTCATATATATAATGTACTTATATTAAATCTATACTTATTAACTTCCATGTAATGTGTGAACGAATCACATCACATCGAAATGATATAGGCCACTGTACACACGTGTGACACTATCATATTCCCACAAAATGGAATGTAATAATGTATATGTGATATAATAATTACAGAAGTATAATAATATCATAAATATATATTATATAAATTCAATCTAGAAATATATTCATTCCTTATGTGTGGTGATGGAAAATGAATAACATTTTTTGGTGAGGTAGTAGTCTATTTTACACCCGAATAATGTCTTCCAATCCCATTTTATGGAAGATGGGAAATATTTAGGAAATTAAATGAAAATAAATAAATATAAATGTATGGAGGATACTAAAGGTATTATATCATCATTTTTTAAAAATAATTTATATATTTGGAGGCATAAATAAAATAAAACACTATGTTAGGGACGTTACTTCTCTTTTAAACAATCTCTTTTGGTATGTACCAAAAAGATTATTAGGTTGGATTTTTGACCAAAATAAGTGTTCATGGATGGAATGGGAGATTTATTCTTGGAATTTTCTCAGTTATTGGTTGAACCAATGGGTAATGGATTTTTTTAATAGGAGAGGTGAGGCGATATCCTTTTATAAGATAGGTGAGTTGAAGACATTTAATTTTTTGAAACAATAAGATGTTTTTCACATACCAAAAAACTAAAAAATGGAAAATTATAGAAATTTATAAGATAAAGGATGAAAATATTTACATAAAATGGGTCTGGGATAAGTTTGTAAGTGATTTTTACCATTATCATTTTAGTTTAACCTTAAGTAGACCCTTTTTAACTATAACCACAATAATTAATTTTTTTACCACTAATTTTGAAAACAATTAACATTAAACTGTTATAAAAAATAAATTTTGATGATTATAAATATGGAATATTGTATTTCAAATTACAATCAATGATGTGGAAAATGTTATTTTAAAATTATTCGACATTTGATGTGAAAGCAATTTTCCAAATAGCAAATATTAAAATGTTTTAAAACAATTATATCAATTTTCATTAAGAAATTGATTCAAATGACCTAAATTGCATTCAAATATATACAATGTACTAATTTTAAATTTAAATCCACATTAAATTTTTTTTTAATTCATTAAAAGAATTGAAAATTCATAATAAAAACTGGCCTTATTCACTAATCATTGAAATAGTTTTATTTATAGAAAATTCAAAAAAAAATTCACCATAATATAATTTTGACATGATGAATTAAAAAATTAATTTAAATTTTTCCTCAAAATTTTATTAAATTTTTAAAAAATTATTTTTAAATAAGTTCTCATAATGTGACAATATTACTTTTTAGAAAAATAAAATTTCAACCATTAAATTAGTTTTATTTTTTGTCTTGTTTAAAAAACAATAAGATTAATGTTAAATATATTATTGAATAAATAATATATAAATTTTGTTAAAATAATTAATCGATATTACTTATTTTAAATTATTTACATAAATGGATATTGTGTGCATAAATATAGTTTTTCAGGAAAAAATTTTCATTTTTTGCAAATGATTATTTCTCTTATAATAAATTGAAAGCCAGATAATTTCTTATATATATTTGTGTAAACCATATTTTTTTAATTTATTCATTCCAATAGTTAGGTGATAACTATTAAATATTAATATTTTAATATTTTTTCTCATTTAGTATAAATTTTGTGTTGTGTGTAACCCAAGTTACACATAGTGTTGCATGTAATATAAGATAAACATGGTGTTCATGTAATGGAAAATATTTAAAACCATTAAATTGTTAACAAAAAACATAAAATATTTGGGTGTTACATTATACCCTGCTAAAAAAAGAAAATTTCTCTTGAAAATCTCATCTCAGACAAATTTTTCTTATACTTATGCATCATTACATCCTTAGTTTACCTTCTAGCTTCATCAACCTGGTGGTTTAACCCTAATAGTTTTACTAGGTTAGTGTTCATTATTTATATCACAATATATATATGATCAATAATATCAATCATTTATTCATCATATAAAAGATCATTCTATAGTTGTGTAGCCACTAAGTTTAGCACATCTGATGGATCAGGTATGTACTTCATCGGGAAATATATATGGAACACATCATAAACCTAAGATAGGATCAATGGAAGCACCATGTGATTATATAAGGTCTCGATACGATCAATAATTTGAAATGGACTGATAAACCTAGAGATTATTTTTCCCTTATTTATTCAATGGTGAAATAAATCGAAACCACTTCTTTATATATTCAAATTCAAGTCAGTGTAGATGATTATATATATAACATTTCAATCAACTTTGTGTTTACTAAACTATAATAAACATGGATCTAACCTTCTCTACGATTATATCAGCTAGCTCATGTCCAAATATATTTCTTTATTTAACTTCAATCCATTATGCTGATGTTCCATTCTTCTTTTTATAAATAGATTCATAAGGTTCCATCTGAATGTATGAGTAAAATAAAATGTTGTAACGAAATTAAACAAGAGGAATCTATTGATCCCAACCACCGTTGAAATTTATAAAATATGATCTTATCATATGATCTGGGGTCAAAATAATACTCTCAAACTGGCCATCATTATGAAGATAATACACAATGTAGGAAATTAGCTCTGTATCTGGGGCTTACTGAATGCCTATCCAGAACATCAAGGTAATCCTTGGGTTCTGATCAAATATAATGGAAATATGTACCATAAACAACATTAACAATTATATATTATATATTAAGAAATATTATTTGTGGGGAAATATTATCCTATAGAAATGAAGTGTGCTAACATTATATGGAGATCATTTATAACCCATAAATTCCTCAACATTGATGATAATATAAACCCTAATATTTAAAAATAATTTTAATCATATGTACATCAATTTTAAAATTCATTATTCATTAAATAACCATTTCACTAAATCATATACAAAACCGAACGGTTGTATTACCATAAATGGCTCTTAAAATATCATTAATTTTAATAAACTCCCATCATATAAAACATCAAAAGCAATGTCAATGAATTTTAACCTATGAAGAACCATAAAAATCCTAAATGATGTTGATATCCAAAAATATTAATTAAATCATAGGTAGAGAAATATACATTACTAAAAGATAATTAACCCTTTATTACTTAAGTAAAATCTTATCCTAAAAATAAATAATTTCATTAGATACTTAGGTTCATCCTTGTATAGGAATAATAGAAAATGTGATTTCATTAATGGAAAATACATATAAAGGGGGAGAATAAATTCTTCAATTCCTATAGAATTTCACTAGAGGTTGAACAATAAGATTTTCAGGGGGAAAATTCATAAAAAATAATGCAAGAAATTCCAAACATTGGAGAGGAGGATAATTATGACCTAACTACCATGATTCACTTCAAAAATTATTATTTCATAAGATTTAAATTTTAAATTTTTCATCATTGGTTCTTTTGTTTTATCATCAATATTATCCATTGAATTGGGTAATTGATTCAGATTTTTCTTAAACAACATTAAATTGAATCAATGGTGTATGGGTGGTGAATTCTTTATAGATTTCTTTCTATTTCATCATTAACCAATTAATTGATATAACGTAAGAATTCATTCACTCGATGAAAATTATTTCCATATCTAAAGAAATTAGTATCCCCTCTATGAAAATGTTATCTATGTTTTCTTCCACACTTCGATCAAAATGGAAATCCAGTATTCATTCCTCTATTTTTTAGAGTTTATCCAGATTCATATAATTATTTTTTTATAAAAACCATGATTTTAATTGGAAACTCAAAACTCCATTTCATGATTTTTATAGAAACAAATTTTTTCTTTATCACTAAAAAATGTTTCGTATGGATAACCCTCTTCAAAGAAATAGTTTTAATCTATTTAAGAATCAATCAAGATTTAATTCATGTCAGATGATAATTCTAAAAGTATACCTCAAAAGTCTTGTAAATGGTTTCTCATATGTACCCTCAAATTCATTATCCATTTTTTTATCTTAAGCAATTAATTTTCCTTATTATTATGAATATTACAAGGGATTTAATTATTAAAAATTATGATCCTAAACTCATCCCACTCCCTTGAGTTAGATTCATCTTATTACATCATATTATGGATAAGATTCCACCGATGATATACTTTTCCATCCAAATGATTAACAAAAAAGGAATTTTTCATGAACATGAAATTAGATAACAAGAAAAATACATTTAATTGTAATGATCCAATTATAAAAAACTAGTGGATTAGAAGAACCACTAAAAGAAGGTCAATGTTCCCACCTAAAGAAATAGAAAAAATGATTTTCACACATTTTCTCATTCAGAATATCAATATTATTACTAGTATGGGAATGTTTTGTGAGCATAAAAATAATATTTTTCTTTATTAATTATATAAAATTTGTATGTTATGGAGAAAATTAATTTAATTATCCATTTAATTCATTATTAAATTTGATTCATCAGGTTCAAACAATTAATTAATTGAAAAAATTTATTATGTAACCATCAATAATAATAGTGGGAAGGCACATAATTATGAAAAATCATTTATATAATTCTTAATAAAGAAACTTTATTTTTAATCTATGAGACCTTAGTTTTATACTATATCTTAAATAGTCATCATTTGTTCAAATATTTCATAATTTTTTATAAAGATATTCTGAATTTCCAAGTCATATCCAATGGGAGTGTTAAACCATTTGGGGTGTAAGGACCGTTTTCATGAAATATGTGATGATAGTGTCTAGATCAATGCACCCTTTTTGAATTTATTTCCCCTATATACCTCTATTCAAAATCCACATCCACTTTTATTATCTAAACAAGAATGTGATAGATTGTAAACTACTATCTTCATCCTTCATTAAAATTCTGTGTCATCTTCTTATACATAGACTTATCATTTATTATATCCTTAGAGATATCCTTAGGGATCTAAATAATTTTTTTTATCATAGATTCCAAATGTAAACTAACAATTTTCTATGATACCAACTATTGTGATAAAAACTTCTAATATATAAATATTATGTCATTGTAGATAAATATTAAATACAATTAAAAATTTCATACCCATGGACTATATATGCTCAGTGCCATTGGAGATTATATAAATTGTATTCTTATTTAATGAATGGTCATCAATGACACCCAGAAATATCTAAAAGTTATTAAACTTCGAAGAAAACCCAACATAAAACTATTCTTTATAACCTAGTGAAAGGAAACATAAGAAAGGGTGAACTCAAATTATAAATAAAGGTAAACAAGTGAGAAAAAAATATATAAATTCATAATAAGGTTATAAAGAATATGAGAATAAAATTAGAAAAACATAAATTGTATGTCATAGATTGTAAATATGAATCATGACAGAAATGATAGTAGTTTATAAGATATGAATCATAGTGGAATCAAAGAACATGATTCTTGGGAACATAACATTATCATAATAAATTGATTTTTTAAATAAACATATTCATAAAAAATAATTTCTTTATTAGTAAAGTATACCATCTAAAACTATCATAGTGAAATAAGTCCTCTTAAAAAAACATCTTAGTAGTCAAGGTTCACTCCCAAGACTATCATAGTGGAAAAATTTCCACACAGAGCTATGTTTATTCCCCATTCCAATCATATTTATCTCATGATATATCAATCTTTACCCAATTATTTGATGGATTATAGGTCCCTCCCATCACATAATGAAAATCATATATACATATTCTACAAGATCATAAAAAATTCACTATATTAAAACCCATGAAATGTAATTTTTTTTGAAAAAAATTTGGTCATATCATATCCCATGGAAAATAAAAAAGCATCATAATTATTTAATTTTTACTTAATAAGATAACCCATGGAAAAAAAGAAGTGTCTTTCAAAATTATTTTGTGGTACAAACCATGGAAGAGAAACTAGTTTAATAATTATCTTATCTTCATATCATAAACCATATTGACGAGGAATAAGAATGGAATCCTTGTATCATATCCCCAGTAAATAAAAATTAATGTCAATATATTTCATCGTAAATTTAAAATAATTCTTAAAGGTATCTAGGAATATTTATTAACGAAAATGAACATTCCTTAAAAATAAAATTTTGAAATTAAAAATTTATAAAAAATTTATTAAATAATTTTCATTGAAAATAATCATTGAATATTTATAAATGATGTATTAAAAATTGGTTTAAACATTTCAGGAGTAATATATCCATTCCAATTTAAAAATCAATTTTTTTTAAACCAAAAGTCATTTTCAAAATCAATTTCTTTGGAAATAACCCTACAAACATATTAATGATGCTTTAACACACCGAGTGGTCATGAAATCAAAAAAATCTATACATGAATTACGTGTTAAAAAAATATTCCTTTCAAATTTTAGGTAAATTAAAAGAGGTGATCATTTGAAAAACACATGATGATTACTTACAATTTTTTTTAAAAATGAAGACACATGTAACGATTTATTCAATACATATTTTTTATAATGTTTCAATTATTATTGAAACCATGTTTAGAAAAAATAGTTTTAGAGGAAAAATCATTTTCAACCAAAGAGAGAAATAAAATAAGATTATATTTAAAAATTTATTTTCCATTGTTCAGTATATTAAGAGAGTAAATTGAATTAAAAATATATATATATTCCTATGAAATAATAATAGCAGAAGAAAATTCATGGATTTCATGAGATATGAATACAATTATTTCATCAATGTAATCATAAATATAAAAAATCCTCATAAATATGGGAATTTAATATCAAAACATAACCACATTGGTAAATTATCAATCATATGTACCATTATATTAAAAATTCAAATAAATATTTTAATATAATTAAATTATGTAATTTAGTATATAATATTTTAAAGGGGATTTATATACACCTCATAAATAAAATTAGTTACCATTTTGGTAATAGTTGAATTGTAAACCCCGTGAAAGAGATAGAATAAAATAAATACATAAATCCAAATAATTTTCACATGATAAATAATAACATATATTAATGGGAATTATGTACACCACCTAAAATAATTAGGTGGTGAATATGGCATGTTCCTCATAGAATAAAAAAGCGAAACAAATGTATTTTACATTAAATTTCAATTTCCTTCATACATATTTAAACCTTATATATTAAAAAAAAGTTTATTATACATATATTAATGAAACATATATATAAATATATATCATATCATATATGATTTATTATTACCATTTATTACCCATTAAATAATAATTCCATGTAAATGTCATGTTTTGGGTAACATGTTTTTTCCTTTTGATGTATGTTGTGATTTGAAATTTTTTTAGTCCTATAACATTGATCGTAGTAACATTATCTATAAAATTTTCTAAATGATATAAATGTCCTATATATTAATCATATATTAATTTACAGTAGTCCATAAATGCTATCGATAGAAAATGAAAAACATAATTCTTATAGATTGTAGGTCGTATGTATGAATGTACATTGATTCTATTTTCATAAAAAAAATTTATTGAATGAATGTTAAATACAATTTTAACATTACATAATAATTTTATTTAATATATAAGTATTATATATTTTCATTAAACCCATTCTAATTACCTTCCATGTGAAGTGTAAAAGAATCACATTACTTCACGAGGCTCTAGACCACCATACACACGGGCGACATTATAGTATTCCCACGTAATAGAAAGTAATAATTTATATGTGGTATAATAATTGAATAAGTATAATAATATCATAAAAATTATATATAAACATTAAATAAATCATTTTATCCAGTCGTGATAGGTGGATATCAAAAAAGAATAAAATCGGTTAGCAAGGCGATAGTCCTTCGTACAAACAAATGATGATTTCATACCTATTCGATGAAAGATTTGATGGATTTTGGATATGAAATTAACATAATTAAATATTATTATCTTTAAGAAATTAATTTTATTATATTATCATAATTTGTAAAAAATTATGTATATTGAGGAAGAAATAAAATAAAACTCTTGGTTATGGATGTTACCACTTCTTTGGACTACCAATTTTTGTTTGTTTACAAAATGATTCATATGTTTTATTTATTGAAAATATAATTATTCTAGGATTGGAATAATTAATTAAGTAATTTATTTGTCTAGGAATTCGCTTATCCAATGGTTTTTTTATGTGTTAAGAAGAGATGAAAGGTGGTGGCCTTTTATTAGTGAGGTGACATGAACACTTGAGATTTTTGAAATGAAAATAGTGTTCCAAATTTTTTCATATGAAATAAGTATAAAAAATGATCTATTATGGAACCCCAAAATATATAGGGTCAAATTTTTATAGGTGATTTTACCCCATATCATTTTAGTTGAACCCCATGTAAAAAAACTTAACCTTAACTACTAAAATTAATTTTTAATATTCATTTTGAAAAAAAGTATTTAAAAATTAATAAGTAATATAAATTATTATAATTGTTAAAAAAAATTAACCCATTTTCCTAAATTACATTAACCTAAATTGATATATATAATTTAAAAATAAACCCACATATATGATGAGAAGGAATATTTCTGATGAATTTTTTTTCAAAAGTAAAAAATGTTTATAAATTAATAATCATTGTTAAATTTATTCGAGTGACCTAAATTAAATAAATAGATATATAATTGAAGTAATTTTAATTTTAAAGCCATATTAATTAATTAATATGTTTAAAAATTCTATCAATGAAATGGTAATTCATGATTAAGAACCAGTATTTTTAGTTATTCATCGAAAAATTTATCCTTTTATGAAACATTTAAAAATTCAACCATAAATAATTTTTACATGATGATTTCCAAAACATATTTTATTATTTTCATATATATTTTTTGAAAGAATCATAAATTATTTCTAAAATAATATAAAAATTTTGACCAAAATATTTTTAGAAAATACATTTTTCAACATAAAATTTGATTTATTTTTATCTATCATTTTGAAACAAGTTTTATGAATATTAAAAATTATATTAAATATATAATATATAAATTTATAAAATAAATAACCTCTGTTTTTTAAAATTTATTGAGTTAAAATTAATTTTTTTGCATTAAAAAGGGTTTTAATATAATTATATTAATTTTTTAAAATGTTTATGATTTTCATTTCAAATTACCTAGTCTCCAAACAGTTCAATATTTATATATGTGTAAACCATATAAATTAATAATATAATTAATCCTATTCATACCCCATATTCAAACATCTAGGTGATTAATATTATATAATAAAATTTTAACACTATACCACATTTTGTTTGAAATCAGTGTTGTTTGTAACAAAAACTATACACAGTGTTGCGTGTAAGTCAAGCTAAACTCACTGTTAAATGGAATAGAAAATATCTAAATGATTAAATTTATTTTAAAAAAATATCATACAAAAATATCAAGGGGTTATTGAGAATAAATTTTTTAATATATATGATATTGATGAAATAATTATTTTTCTATAAATATTATATATCATCTATCACTTTACCCTTCCACTAATTGGAAAATAAAAGCATCACTCGTGCATAAGTGTATTATACTTCCACCTTGAAGTGATATGATTCGTTTTTCTTTTCTCTATATGTTGATTACTATATGGATATAATTAGTGAATATATGTATATTATATTTAGGATATACAAATTATTTTTGAATTATAAATCAATATTCCTTTATTCCTTTACAATCATTTGGAAAAAGAAAATGTCGTCAAGCGTACATGTCAGTTAACATATCCATGAATTAAATTTTTTTAAATTTATATATTGAATTGTTTGTTGTAAATGTGGTAAAATAAATCAGAATTATATTCATGAAATTATGTGAAACATAGAAATAATTGAACAACGTCATAAGGCCTTTAACAATAATTAATAATTAGTTTTAATTTTGTGGAAATTAACTGAACAACCTTAAGTTGTGGATTTAAGAAAAAACAATACAATGAATGGATTTTAAATGAAAATAAAATTACATAAAAATTAAATATAATTATCAACGTTTCTTAAGAAATTATTTAAGAAATTTAAATATTTAACTCAGGAGTAAATAATCCATCTCACCAAGAATTAATTCTTAGTATTAGTTTTACATATAAAATTCAATACATTGAAGTGTGTTTTATATTATCCCCCCAATTTGTTTTATATGGTTTATAAAATAAACCATTTAAATCATTATATTTATTTTCTTCTTATTTATAGTATTTAAAGTTTTAATTGATGTTATATATTTTAAGGGGTTTCGATTCAAATGTAAATGAATAAATAAAATTTTATTTTACAATTTTTCTATTATTTTGGAATATTAATATGTAAATTTTTGTTGCAATAATTATAGGATCATTTTCATAATAAAAACAATTAATTATATTCTCTAATATATATTATAGTTTTTCATTTTTTTCATCCAAAATATCCTATATTTGGAAATAAAAAATAAAAATAATAAAGTTTTTAATAAAACCGACACTTATTCCTCTTCTTTTAATTGGGAATTTGTATCCCCCATATCCATATTCATCAAATTTTATATGTATATTTTTATATATATTTAAATAGTTAGTAAATGTCTTTTTATATTATAATTTATTTTAATTAAATTCTTTTAAGTGAAAAAATAAGTAAATTTTGATTTTTAACAATGGTGAGAAAAGAATTTTATTTCTAATAAATATAGTGTGAATGGGTTTTCCACCTCCATTCCATTATTTATAATTTATAATCTTATACAATATAGCATTTATTTTCAAATAAATTCAATTCTCCATTTTCTTATGTATTTTTTGTTTTTATTTTAAAATAAAACTGCATTATTTTTATAAAGTATTAAGAAGTAATTTCGAGGTACATAAATGTATTTTATCATCTACATCACATTTTTATAAGAAAATCATGTTATGTGGATTATATTTTCAATACAAAATTTCAAAGACTCCTGAGAAACACTTAAAAATATTATTGTGATGATTTATTACTTTTTTTACAATAATATTACAAAAACCTTAAGGAATATTTTTTAATGATTCCCATCCATTTTCATCTCGGATTCTCTAAATGAGATAAATTTATTTCCAACATTCATTTTTGATGAATTTATTGTCTTTTATAATCTTTTCTCTTATTTTAGGATCATTCACTTTATTGTATTTAAGTTCTCTATCAATATCCATTATTCATTACATTATGTTTCTATATTTCATGTCTATATTTTCAGTATTATGGATTTATTCAGTGTCATATTTACAATTTTGATATTTTATTAACCATATACAATTTTAATATATGATTTTGGTTGAAGTAATATTATTATGAATGTAATTTCATTAACTAGGGAAATATTAATGGTGAAAATTATTAATTAAATATCTCAATTTATTTATTAATAATTCATATTTATTATGTATTATTTTTCTAATGAAATATATTTGAATTTCATTGGAAACATGTAAGTCATGGGACATGCCTAGTGATAGATAACCTCCATATTCCCAAATAGGTCTCATGAGACAAATAATTGGCCAAATTAGTTTGTAAGTTGGTGTATACCTACAAATTCATTATAATGTCTTGGAATAAGGCCATAATAGTAAGGTTCATGTTTTCTTAGCATTATCCCTTGATAAGAAAATCATGATGTTTGAAAATATACATTTTCATCATTAAAAATATCAATTATTATGATCCATTTAACTCGTTAATTTTTCATTTCTTATTTGTGATGATAAATATCTTTACTAAATGTCATATTATTGATTATTTACTCTGTAATATTTATTTATTTATTCTGTATTATTGATCGCTTTCATAATACACTTTTCATTACAGAGCCTCTGAGCTCACAATTCTTTTTTTATATTCCATAGGATATTATGAAGGAATCACTGAATGATTTTCAAATAAGGAAGAATAATTTTCATTATTAATTTTAATCATCTAATTTAATATGAAATTAATATATTTATCTTTTTCTCTAATATTATAAAGCTGTTTAACAATTTTTGGTGAAAACACTTGTATAATTCATCAATATAGTAAATTTGATTCCAACTCTATGTTATTGGAGTTTGGGCCACAATAGTTGGTATAAAAGTTAATTTATCTGGACTCTTGGGAACCCATGTTTATCATAACATATTAACCATTAATATTTATATAAACCCCAATAAAGTTCAATAGATTTTATGGAATATTATTCCATGGATTATTGTTCATAGTGATCTTGAGATGATTATGATTGTGCCATTATATAGATATGAATACTAGAAAAATGTTTGTACATCATTTCGACATCCACTGTCTATATATAAATATATATTTGACAATAGATAAATTCAATATAAATAGTGTCGTTGATTGAAATATTTTTACTATATTTGGGAATTTATCCAATATAATGACTAAAATGCATTACTATATGAGAAAACAAGGCACTTCTCAGCATATTTCAATATTGTTGAATAACATAATGTGGAAAAGACTTCATTAATTAATGGAACTACTAATAAATTGGAATCTTAATAATTAATCAGGTCATTAGAAATGAAGTTTTTATCTTCAAGAAGTATTTTATATTGTAATGGGTTTTTATGTATAATTTTTAAACGTGGATATGGGTCAATAATGGTTGTTGGTATAGAATAATTAGGAATAAGAATATATAGAAAGTATAGAATGGGAAATGTTTTTGGTGATATTATATGTGAAATATTTATTTAATTAAATGTTCTTTATTTAAAGAGGGTATTTGTATATTTAATTAATAATTAATTGGTAAATTTTTTGTGTATGTGAGGGAACATTTCTTGATTTTAAAGTCATGATGTGGACTACATATATTAATTGTATTGTAATATTGATTATTTCATTTTTGGGAATAATATAATCCTTTTGAAGGATATAGTTTCTCAAATATATTTTTTATATGATGATATGTTATCATTTTCAATTAAGATGAAAACATAATTATCAAGGTCTTTTATTTTCAATGTAAATAAGTGGAAGAGTATGATTGTTGAGCATTATTAAAAATGGATTTTAGTGAAGAAGCAAATATGGAAGGGTAAAAAATATAAAATGTGAACATTATAGAATGAAAATTCATAGAAAATGTTTAAAAGGAATGGGAGTTAGTTCAAAGGACATAGATAATGTATTTAAGTCTCATGAATGTAAAAAAATATGGAAGCCACTGATATCTGATGTTTCACCTATGAGTAGATGGCGCACTATTCAAATATATTTCTCATGCGTCAAGGTGTACCATGATAACTAAATTATAGTATTTAGTATGTTCATATTATTATAATAAATGAAATGAAGATCACGATAATCACTTTTTAGTCATTCCTTATACTCTCAATAGAAAGGTACAAATTGGGAAATTCAACTTGTGTGAATTTGGATTTATAATGATTCTTTAAATTGAAATATTATCTCCATGGACAGATTATTTCATGATAATTGAAACTTAAGTAAGATCCTAATTATCATAAATTACCTTTATGGTTAGTATGCGTTTTAAATTAGTGGTAATTATAATAAATATGGATGAAAATTTGATTGTGATGTCTACTATATTATTAAGAGTTTTATTTTTTAATTATAAATATTAATCCAGGGGTGTTTTTTTGATGTTTTGAAGATATTAATCATTGAATATATTTTTAAATTATTGAATGTTTTTTTACCGATGCTACCAATTTTTTTTGTAAATGGCTATAAATGGGTGGAATCCCCAATAAGAAAAATAATTCATACAATGATATACACACTCCTTGAATGGATTTGAATATTAGTTAATGGAATATTTTAGTGAATTTCGAATGAGAAATTCATTTTTTTCTTTCTTGTTTTTGAATTCAAAATGAATAAATGGCATAAAATTGATCAGAAGACAACAAAGAAGAAAAATTAGGTGATTATATTTTATTATCATTCTTTAAACTCATGAAATGAAGGATAAATCTACCATGTTTTTGTGGAAAGTATCACATAATAATCAATGTACAATTATGGATACACGTTAAAAATTTGATAGCATATAATGTTATATATATATAATTAAAAACATTTATTTATAAACTAATTAGTTTAGTAGTATTATATTTGAAATATTATTTCTTAATAATATTATTATATCATGATATTGTCATTTAGGTAAATATGAATCAAAATTTAGTAGAATTTTTTTTTATTATGTGGGTAGAATGCAACTTCATAAAATTTTAATTTATGAAAGCTCGTTATTATACCGTGTGATAAATGTGACACTAAGTTTATATAAATGGGGAAATACTATTGAAATTGTATTATTTAAATATAATAGTTATAAATTATCCATTTCATTTGTGGGAATGGAAAATAGTAATCACATTATGAAATATATTTAAAAATATCTTTCCAAATACAAATATACTTACTAAATCCTTGGAAATAAGTAATTAATTTTGAATAATAATAATTGAATCATATAATTTGATGTATAATTCATGTTTAAATGGTCTATTTTTCAATGAAATATTGTTTTATTTATATTATATATGTTTATTCGAGAAGATAAAATTTAATAATTTTGAGTTTTAATTTAATTGAAATTTTTTATTATGTGGGGAGAACGCAACTTCATAAAATTTTACTTTAGGAAAACTCTTTATTATACCATGTGATAAATGTGACACTAAGTATATATAAATGGTGAAATACTATTGAAATTGTATTATTTATATATAACAGTTATAAATTATCAATTGAATTGGTGGGAATGGATAAGAGTAATCACATTATGGAATATATTTAAAAATAACTTTCCAAATACAAATATACGTACTAAATCCGAGGAAATAAGTAATTAATTTGGAATAATAATAATTTAATCATATAATTTGAAGTATAATTCATGTTTAAATGGGCTATTTTGCAACCAAACATTGTTGTCTTTATATTATATATGCTTATTTGAAAAGATAAATTTTAATAATTTTGAGTTTTAATTTAATTGAAAATTTTCATTTTATACATTTAAACTAATGAATAATTATTCATATATTTATTAACAATTTGTGGAAAATGTTGATAAAATAATTTGATAGAAATTAAGAGATATATTTAAGAAATCTATTTTTAAGAGATTAATGTAATATTATCTTCATAAAATATGTTATTATCTATTAAATAATTTACCTGAATTTGTTACTTATATATTGAATAATATAAGTTTTTAACAATATAATTGTAATCACTAGTCAAAAATTGAGAATAAATACATTTTAGGTTTCAAAATACTTTATTTCTAAAAATGGGTTTTACACAATAGTCTATGGATATTAGAATTTTTATGAAACTTTTGGATTAGATATTTGATAAATAGAAATTATTTTTTCATTTCATTGTATAAAAATTATATTATTGTAAATATTTATATTTTTTTTGAAATAATTGATTTTTGTGTGAATAATAAAAAAACAATTTTACAAATATTTCCACATCTATAAAATTATAATGATATTTGAATGACTTGAAAATTTATCAATACTATTTTAAAATTAAATATATATTTTTTAATTAAGTGTAATAATTTAAAAATATAATTTTCATCACATAAATATATCTTGGAATTTTTTGGAAATAAATGTAAATTTGTTATGGAAATAAGAACAATTTTTTGTTCATCTATTTTAATAAAGTATTGAAAATTTTTCTTTTAATTTTTTCTTTTGAAACTAAAATAAATATAATTTTGTTTAATATAATCCAAATAACTTCTCCTAGAGGAATATCATAGTGGTTATACCTTTGAGGGGACTCATGGGAGGTCTTAGGATCGAGTCTCCCAGCGTACTTATAGTCGTAGTACAAATATTTGTTTCTTTATAATCCAACAACATGAACTATTGTAATAAACTAATCTAATTAATTCTATATTAATCCCAAATATAAATGATTTTCTTTGGGAATTTATTTTTTTACTTTTTAATGGAAATTTATTGAAAAATGGTTTTCATTTTATATTAAAAAATTATTTTTAAATTTGTCACGACCCGTCCTAGGGGCCCGTGCCGTGACTACACCAAGCCCGCCTTCCATAGGCCAGGGGCTGGCGACTAGCACTAAGGCGTAAATCTCGGTAAAGGGAAGGCATTGCCTTTGTAAAGTAAACAACAAACACCACAGAGTAAGTAGCGGAAGAAGTAAACACTAAGTAAAACCTGAGTACAATAGTATGTGTGGAAAAGTAAAGGGGGCCGGAAATACAAGCCCAACTGTAAAGTACAACTGAAAGGGGAAAAACAGAAACTCAAAGAAAAAGCCGCAGTGTCAAGCCATCCTCTGGAAGTCCCACCTGAAGGGTGGGTACAGATAGCCTCCACTGCTCCTTGGGTCCAGCCGACCGCTCCGAGTACATCCCACCAAGTGGTCCACCTCCAGGTATTGTCCTGCTCCGCAAGCCTCCACCACGATCAGTGTTTTCCGTCGTCTGCAACCAACACAACGTAGTGACGGCATAGCACGTGCAGGGGTGAGTATAATCTACTCAGTAGGGACCCCGAGACCCCCGAAGGTCTCCCAGAATCCACAAAGGATAATCCACAAAGGAAAGATACAATCACGAAGTAACATGCGACTCTGCTTAGGTATATGCCCATACATATACCTAAGTCATCAATTCACGTTCGGCTCCAACATTTGAGCTCAAGTAAAACCCAGTCCACACAGGAATGAAAAACGTAAATCCACACAGGATAGCACAACACAATCCACAATGGAAAGAAAAACGTAAATCCACACAGGATAACACAACACAATCCACAAAGGAAAGAAAAACAGGGTTTCAGCTCACACAGGTATACTTCTTCGAATGACGATAGAGATGATCAATGATCCATCTAAGTCATCGGACCCACAAAGGATAGATCGGTACTAACCCCCGCAATGACCCACAAAGGATCTGACCCACACAGGATAGATAGTTAACTAACCCCCGCAAAGACCCACATAGGATCGGACCCACACATGATATGTAGGTGCTGGCCCACACAGGACCGCTGAGCGCTGACCCACACATGATCAGACCCACACAGGATCTATAGCACTGACCCACAAAGAATCTCTGAGTGTTGTAGTCGTCGCCGTCGAATCCACTGAGGATCTCTGCACAGTTGTCGTCGTCACAGTAGTAGTCGCAGCCACCTCTAGGGTTCCCGCACACAGCATGCTCGTTTGGGAGGGTCCACTCCATGATCCGAGAGGCTGATACATCAACTGACACGTAGTCCAGAGTTGATGTATCCAAAAGTTCTGTATCGCCAACAGAAACTCAACGTCGCAGACGGTGCGTCAATCAGATGCCCGATCTGAGAGTTATTGGCTTTTTCGTCCCAGGGGCCCGGTTAGGTTTTAAGGCAAAACCAACCTGACCATACTCTACCAGCATCCAAACCTCGGGAGGAGTATGCCAAAAGATCCGTCTCACTTATAGGAATACAACAAAGACGACGGCACGCCAATCGGACGTCCGAAGCTCAAGATATGAGTGTTTCCGCTCCGAGGGCCCGGTTGGTTTCGTGTACGAACCAACCCGGCTGAACCCAAACTATTCCGAAACCTTGAGTGTGATATACCGAAACGACCGTCTCGATCCATGGATCGCATCGCCGTGGACGACACGTCGTTCGGAGGACCATAGCTCATTTTATTAGAAAAAGACCGAAAAGGTCCGGAAACGGGGTGTCTAGGCCCGGACCGACCCGGGTCGACCCGACCCGGGTCCGGGTCCAACCCGGTGGGGCGCGACCCAGCCCAGCCTGGGTGCGACCAGGCCAGCGGGTCGGGTCGGCGCGGCCGGGCCGAGTGGTCGAGCAAGGGAAGTCGCGGGGTGTGTTGTCCCCGCGGGAAGAGGAGTCGCGGCCCCACGTTGGGCCGCGCTTGGTCAGCGGACGCGGCAAAGCCACGTCCCGTGTCTTTCCGGACCCGTGCGGTCGCCGGTCTGGTCGGCCGCTGCCGCCACAGCTTTAGCCGAGACGGCTCCATCCGGTAGCGCGCCGGGGCGCCGCCGCCTCCGGCTGCCGGCGACCTGCGCTGCCAGTGGAGTCTGCGGGCCCCCAGAGTTGCTCTGGTGGTCCGATTCTATTTCTGTCTGAGCCGTAGCTCCTCCCGGGTCCCTTTCTTCAATGCGGACTTAAGAAATTGTCTCTGCGACTCTTTTTGTCATCGTCCTCCATTCCGCACACCAAGAACAAAGGGTGGTGGGTTTGGACTTGTTCGTTGGTCCGCACCCACTGCGTTAGCGGTTTGAAACAACACCATAAAATCCCTGCAATTAATAAACCTTGACTCGCAATAATAATCCGCGGACCAACATGTTAATTGGTTGGTCCGCGTTCTTGCCTTGGAGGAGAACAACATTGATATTACATTTTCAAAACGACCCCTACCTCGTAGCTGTCGTCGGACGAGTGCGAGTACGTCGCGGAATTGACCGTCGCGGTAGGAGATGATCGTCCTGTCGCGGAAGGGCGTCGCGTTGTCGTGGAAGGGCATCGCGTCGACAATCTCCGAGGGTTAAAGAAACACACTGATTTAATTATAACAATTAAATCCATGTTGAGGATAAAAACCACAAATAAATTAAAAGGACCGCAATCTCTTGCCTCAATGGACGATCGAAGATTTGTCACAGAAGAAGCATCGCAGAGGGAGAATTTTCGACGTCACATCGTTGAACTCCGGGGGGCCTGGAGTTCTTCGTCTCCCTTCGTCGGAGGTTGGCGTTCTTTACGTTCTTCGTGTTGTTCGCGTTCTTCGCGTTCTTCGCGAAGGAGGAGGAAGATCTTTAGAGATTCTCCAAAGGTTTAACACAACATTCAAGAAGAAGGTGTGTTGGCCTTATTTTATTAACATTCCAAAAAAATTAAAACAACTAATTAACAACCCAATAATTCATAGAATTAATTTCAACGAATAAACCGCCCAAATAATAGGATCATTTAAGTGTTTAAGGAAACTCCCCAGTTGACTTTCATTTAAGAAGGGGGGTTGCGGGTGCGTTACTTAGGGAAAAAGAAATGGTGGGGCTCGTTGCGGGCACCACCTCACAAATATCCTACCAAGAGGGTAGGAAATTTTGAATTTCACCCTATCCGCTTCAACCCATCTTAAGAAGCTTTAAGTGTCTTTAAGCGGCTTTAAGTGAAATAAAATAAATTTTTTCGTACCACATTATTTTATTTCTTAACTTAAAGCCCAAAAAATTAAAAACCACACCCGAGAAAACACAACTCCGGAAGAGGCGTTTCTATGAAAATACCGGCGCTGAGATTCCATCGGTGCCCTCAGAATTTGATTCTGAGCACCGGTCCAAAAGTTAGAAAAACCTGCTCATTCGTTCACTAAACATACCCGAGCCAAACATCAGAAAATGACGGGCACACCGGGCCTCGGAATCAGGTGCCTTTATAAACTGCGTTCTTGTAAAATTCCAAAGAAAATTAAGAAAAGATTTCCATGAAATTTACAGGTCTTTACGTCACTCCCACCTCAGGGCTTTACGTCCCCGTAAAGATACATCATAATCTAGGGAAACAAATGTGGGTACTGAGCACGCATCTGAGCCTCCCACTCCCAAGTGCTCTTCTAGAGGTTCTTGTGCTTCCATCTGATGCGCACTAGAGGAATCGACCGTCAACGTAGGAACCGCTGCTGTCGATCCACGATCTCCACCGGGAATTTCCGCAAAAGTTTCCCCATCATCAACGTCCAGCTCCCCATGGTCAATGATGTGCATCGGGTCGTGCACGTATCTCCTCAACTGAGATACGTGGAAGAAGTCGTGCACCCGGTGCAGCTGAGGTGGTAGAGCCAGGCGATATGCCACCTTGACAATACTTCCGAGGACGTGGAATGGTCCGATGAAGCATGGAGACAACTTGTCGCCTCAGCCAAATATCTGTAATCCACGTCGAGGTGAGACACACAAGAAGATGTGGTCGCCATCCTTGAACTCTAGTGGCCTCCGCCTCCTGTCGGCATAAGACTTCTGTCGGCTCTGAGCTGTCCTCATCTGCTCCTAGATGACCTGGACCTTCTCTGTCGTGGCCCAGACCATCTCTGGTCCCACAAGTGCTGACTACCCAAGGTCTGTCTAGCACAACGAAGATCTGCAAGGTCTGCCGTACAACACCTCATATGGTTCCATCCCGATGGTGGAGTGGTAGCTGTTTTTGTACTTAAACACCACCATGGGAAGGTGGTCCTCCCAGCTGCGACCAAAGTCAAGGATACATGCGCGGAGCATGTCCTCAAGAGTCTGAATGGTCCTCTCCATCTGACCATCCGTCTGAGGGTGAATGGCGGTGCTCAGACATAGCTGCGTCCCGAACGCCTCCTGCAACCCCTTCCAAATCCGGGAAGTAAAGCGAGCATCTCGATCAGAGACGATAGATGATGGAACACCATGATTCCGTATAATCTCCTGAGCGTAGAGACGCCCCAATCTCTCCACTAAGCCCTGATCTCTGATGGGTAAGAAGTGAGCCGACTTGGTGAGTCGGTCGACAATCACCCAAATGGAGTCGTGACCTCTTGAAGTGCATGGAAGTCCAGTCACGAAGTCCATAGATATCCCGTCCCACTTCCACTTCGGGACCTCCAAGGGTTGCACCAAGCCTGCTGGTACCTGATGCTCTGCCTTTACCTGCTGGCAGGTGAGGCATCGGGAAACGAACTCTACCACAACATTCTTCATGCCTGGCCACCAGTGATGTCGTCTGAGATCCTGGTACATCTTCACCACTCCAAGATGTACCTCCAAGGGGGAAGTGTGAAAATCTCTCAGCACCTCCTCCCGTAAAGCAACTGGTACCAAGGTACGTCCTCTGAAAAGGATTTTGTGCTCTTCTCCAAAGGAGAAACCATCAGGTGCTTGTCCTGAGGATATCTGTGCACGCCGCATCTCACAGTCAGCGTCCCCACGCTGTGCCTCTCTGACCCGCTGTAGTAGTAGATGAGGGGTGACTATGAGAGACTGAAGTAAGGCTGCTCCATTTCTATCCACGAAGGATATCTGCAAAGCGGATAGCTGCTCTGTCACCTCCTCAAGTAGCTGAATGCTCGTCCTCCTTCCGATTGCATCGGCTACCACATTCCCCTTCCCAGAAGTATAGACTATCTCAAAGTCATAGTCCCGGAGGAACTCGATCCATCACCGCTGTCTCAGTTTTAGGTCCTTCTGAGAGAAGATGTACCTGAGAATCTGATGGTCAGAAAAGATTGTAAAGCGCTCGCCCATCAGATAGTGTCACCATGTTTTCAGAGCGAAGACCACTACTGCTAACTCCAGGTCATGGGTAGTGTAATTATGCTCATGCAGCCTCAACTGACGTGATCCATAGGCGATCACTGCCCGCTCCTGCATCAGGAAACATCCGAGTCTGGTCCCTGATGCATCGCAGTAGACTACGAACCCTACTCCCTCCTCAGGAAACCTCAAGATAGGTGCGCTGGTCAATCTCTGTCTCAGCTCCTGGAAGCTCTGCTGACATCTGTCTGACAACACAAGGGGTTTCCCCTTCTTCTTCAAAGCTGAGAGTGGTTCCGCAACTCTGGAGAAGTCTGGCACAAATCTCCGATAGTATCCAGATAGTCCCAAAAACTCCGCACCTCCGTCACGCTCTTGGGTGGCTCCCGAGCTAGCACTGCCTCGATCATCACAGGATCCACTGCAACTCCCACCTCAGAGATGACGTGTCCCAAGAAGTGGACCTCACGTATCCAGAACAGATACTTCGAGAGTTTTCCATAAAGCTGGTGCTCTCGGAGTGTGTCCAGTACAACCCGTAAGTGGTAGATGTGCTCCTCCTCAGTTGTCGAGTAAATCAAAATGTCTTCGATGAAGACCACGACAAATCGATCGAGGTACGACTGAAAGATCTTGTTCATGAGGCCCATGAACACTGCTGGAGCATTGGATACGCCGAATGGAATAACCAAGAACTCATAGCATCTATACCGACATATGAAGGTCGTCTTCTGCATGTCCTCATCCCGAACTCTGAGCTAATGATAGCCTGACCTGAGGTCTATCTTCGAGAACCACCGTGCTCCCTTGAGCTGATCGGAGAGGTCATAAATCCTCAGTAACATATACTTGTTCCTCACTGTCACTTGGATCAGGCGACGATAGTCGACACACAGTCGCAAGCTCCCGTCCGCCTTCTTGGCGAACAATATCGGGGAAGCCCAGGGTGAAACACTGGGTCGGATGAATCCCTTGCCCTGCAAGTCCTCCAACTGTACCTGTAGCTCTCGAAGCTCAGCGGGAGCCATCCGATATGATGGAGTCGATATTGGGGTGGCCCCGGGGTACAGGTCAATATGAAAGTCTACCTCTCTACGAGGAGGTAGCCCTGGAACGTCGTCGGGAAAGACGTCCGCGTACTGATCCACCACTGTAGGAAAACTAGGACTCCGCACGTCAACTGCTCCTAGGATGAGGCTAGCCATATGATGAGTGATGGGTTGTCCTCTCCTCTGTGGAAGTCCATCATGTGCTGCAAAGGCTCCCTTCTCGCCGGTGAAGGGGAACCTGCTCCCGTCGGTGCGTACACACCGCACCTTGCGCCTAATATAGTCAATTTGAGCATGGATGGTAGATATCCAATCCATGCCCAAGATGACGTCGTAAGGCCTCGATGCCACTACAAGATGATCCTAGCCGAAGCTCTCATCTCCTAGAGTAAGCTCACACTGCCGGCACCAGTGCGTAATCGTCGAGTCTGCTCCCGTAGGAGTCTCTAGCCGTAAGGATCGAGCCCTCGACTCTGTCGGAATCTCCGAGCTCCGAACAAGGGCACCGGCTATGAAAGAGTGACTCGCTCCTGTGTCTATAAGAACTGCATCAAGGGTGGAATAGACACAAATCTTACCTCGAATCATCTCGGGCACGCCGTGGTCATAGGCCTCCACTGCCTCGAGCTGTGCCTGTCTCTGCCCGCCAGCTCTCAGTGGTCGAGGTGGACCTCCTGGTGGTGGTGGTGGTAGAGCTTCAAAGCGTCTCCCACCACCTGCTACTCGAACAGATCCTCAGCCTCGTCCGCCTCCTCCCTGCAGACCGCCTCGGTCGACCCTCTACCTCTGCCTAGGTGGCCCCTCAACCGTCTGCTGCTCCTCAGCACGGTGGGTCGGGAAATCATGAGCCATGTGACCCTGTCTGCCGCATGTGTAACACTGTATGCCTCTCGAAAGACTGGCTCCGCGTTGTGTGCCCCGCACTACTGAGCCAATGTCCTGAGATCGTCTGTTTGAGGGTCTGGTCTGCCTGGACCCCTGAGTCATCCGTCGGATACCTGCTGCGGAAGACTCTGCTACCATCTGCACTGCGGTAGGTCTCGCTGCTGATGAAGGCTCAGCAAGGAAGCTCTCGATCAAAAGGGCTCACTCCAGTACTCCTGCCTGAGTTGGGATGCTGAGGGAGATCAGCGATGCCCTGATCTCGTGTCTCAAACCCTGCTCAAAGGTCTGGGCCTGGAAGAACGGGTCTCGTACCATGTCTGTCGAGTAGCAAGAGCGATCGGTAAATCTCGCTGAGTACTGGGAGACCGTCAAGCTGCCCTGCCGCAGCTGAAGAAGCTCCTGGATTCACACCGCACGGAGGGTGGCCGGGACGAACTCTGAGCAGAAGAGGCCCTCAAAGTCTGTACAGAGGAGAGATGCCTCATTGTGCACCTGGAGCATCAAGCTCCACCATCAGCCCGTTGCTGCCTGTAGTAGGCTCGCTGCAAGGATAACCAGGAGGTCTGCTGGTGTCCTCACTAAACAGAAAACTCGTACAACTTCCTCCAGCTAGTCCTCGGCTTCCTGGGGGTCCGTCTCCCCGCGGAACCTGGGCGGTTGCTGGTGCTGGAACTCATGAAGTGCACTGAGGCGATGTGCATCGTCAGCGGCTGGTGCTGGAAGCATGGGTGGCTCGTCGGGTAAAGGTACCGTCGGTGCTTCAGCTGTCAAAGGGCCCTGTTCAGAGGCCTCATCTCTCGGTGGGCTGTCGTCACTCTCAACTCTCGGTTCCCTAGCTGGCTGCCATCGTGGGGCCATCCTAAAAAGGAAACAGGTGCGCCACGGTCAGAACAGTATACCCGGTGAGCTGATACAAAGTAATCACAAAGAAAACATGAAACACACACGCAATCGTTGTTTTCGTGCATTAAGTCGGAAATCAGAAGTCATGGTCCTGGTGTACGGATACGTCGGCCGCCGCACCAACACTGGACTCCCTGGACTGATAACCACACCCAATACACTTAACACTATTGCTTCACATAGAAGAAAGATTAGAGTCTGTGGTAGAACCGTACTCCTCTGATACCAATTTTTCACGACCCGTCCTCCGGGCCCGTGTCGTGACTACCTCAAGCTCGCCTTCCATAGGCCAGGGGCTAGCGACTAGAACCAAGGCGTAAATCCCGGTGAAGGGAAGGCATTTCCTTTGTAAATTAAACAAAAAACACCACAGAGTAAGCAGTGGAAGAAGTAAACACTAAGTAAAAACCGAGTACAACAGTAAGTGCGGAAAAGTAAAGAGGTCCGGAAATACAAGCCCAACTGTAAAGTACAACTGAAAGGGGAAAACATAAATTGAAAGAAAAAGCCGCAGCATCGAGCCGTCCTCTGGAAGTCCCACCTGAAGGGTGGGTACATATAGCCTCCACTGCTCCTCGGGTCCAGCCGACCGCTCCGAGTACGTCCCACCCAGTGGTCCGCCTCCAGGTACCGTCCTGCTCTGCAAGCCTCCACCACGATCAGCGCTGTCCGTCGTCTACAACCAACACAACGTATTGCGGGCATAGCCCGTGCAGGGGTGAGTATAAGCTACTCAGTAGGGACCCCGAGACCCTCGAAGGTCTCCCAGAATCCACAAAGGATTAACCAAAAAGGAACGATACAATCATGAAGTAACATCCGACTCTGGTTAGGTATATGCCCATTCATATACCTAAGTCATCAATTCCCGTTCGGCTCCAACATCCGAGCTCAAGTACAACCCAGTCCACACAGGAAAGCATAACGTAAATCCACACAGGATAGCACAACACAATCCAAAAAGGAAAGAAAAACGTAAATACACACAGGATATCACGACACAATCCACAAAGGAAAGCAAAACAGGGTTTCAGCTCACATAGGTATATTTCTTCGAATGACGATAGAGATGATCACTAATCCATTTAAGTCGTCGGACCCACAAAGGATCTATAGGTACTAACCCCCGCAATGACCCGCAAAGGATCTGACCCATACAGGATCGATATGTAACTAACCCCCGCAAAGACCCACACAGGATCGGACCCACACAGGATCTGTAGGTGCTGGCCCACACAGGACTGCTGAGCACTGACCCACACAGGATCAGACCCACACAGGATCGGTAGCACTGACCCACAAAGGATCGCTGAGTGCTGTAGTCGTCGCCGTCGAATCCACTGAGGATCTCTGCACAGTTGTCGTCGTCACAGTAGCAGTCGCATCCAGCTCCTGGGTTCCTGCACACAGCAAGCTCGTTCGGGAGGGTCCGCTCCACGAGCCGAGAGGATGATACATCAACTGACACATAGTCTAGAGTTGATGTATCCAAAAGTTCTGTATTGCCAACAGGAACTCAACGTCGCAGACGGCGCGTCAATCGGATGTCTGGTCTGAGAGTTATTGGCTTTTTCGTCCCAGGGGCCCGGTTGGTTTTTAAGGCAAAACCAACCCGACCATACTCCACCTGCATCCAAACCTCGGGCGGAGTATGCCAAAATATTTGTCTCACTTATAGGAATACAACAAAGTCGACGGCACGTCACTCAGACGTCCGAAGCTCAAGATATGAGTGTTTCCGCTCCGAGGGCCCGGTTGGTTTCGTGTACGAACCAACCCGGCTGAACCCAAATTATTCCGAAACCATGAGTGTGATATTCTAAAACGACCGTCTCGATCCAAGGATCACATCGCCGCAGACGTCGCATCGTTCAGAGCCCCGTTGCTCAATTTATGAGCAAAATACCAAAAAGGTCCGGAAACGGGGGGTCTCGGCCCGGACAGACCCGGCCCGACCCCCCTTTGGGTCGGTCCGACCCGGTCCGACCCGACTCGGGGCCGTTCCGACCCGGTTGGGCGCGACCCGGCCCGGCCTAGCCTAGGCGTGACCCGACCGGCGGGGCGTGCTGTCCCCGCGGGAAGAGGAGCCGTGGCCCCCCGTGGGGCCGCACTTGGTCAGCGGACGTGGCAAAGCCGCGTCCCATGTCTCACCGGACCCGCGCAGGCGCGAGTCGGGTCGGCCGCTGCTGCCGTGGATTTAGCCGTGACGGCTCCATCTGGTGGTGCTCCGGGGCGCCACCGCCACCGGCTGGAGGCGCCGCCACACCGGTGCCCCGCGCAGCCGGTGGAGTCCGCGGGCCACCGGAGTTGCTCCGGTGGTCCGATTCCATTTCTTTCTGTGCCGTAGATCCTCCCGGGTCCCATTCTTCACTGCGGAAATAACAAATCATCTCTGCGACTCGTTTTTTCATCGTCCGCCTTTCTTCACACCAAGAACAAATGGTGGTGGGTTCGGACTTGTTCGTTGGTCCGCACCCACCGCGTTAGAGGTTTGAAACAACACCATAAAATCCCAGAAATTAATAAACCTCAACCCACAATAATAATCAGCGGACCAACTTGTTAATTGGTTGGTCCGTGTTCTTTCCTTGGAGGAAAACTACATAGGTATTACATTTTCAAAATGACCCCTACCTTGTAGTTGTCGTCTGACAAGTGCGAGTTCGTCGCGGAATTGACCATCTTGGTAGGAGGTTATCGTCGCGTCGCGGAAGGGCGTCGCTTCGTCGTCGAAGGGCGTCGCGTCGACGATCTCCGAGGGTTAAAGAAACACACGGATTTAATTATAACAATTAAATCCATGTTGAGGATAAAAACCACAAAGGAATTAAAAGGACCACAATCTCTTACCTCAACGGACGATCGAAGATTTGTCGCGGAAGAAGCGTCGCGGAGGGAGAATCGTCGGCGTCACGTCGTCGATCTCCGGGGGGACTGGCATTCTTCATCGCCCTTCGTCAGAGGCCGGCGTTCTTCGCGTTCTTCGCATTCTTCACGTTCTTCGCATTCTTCGCGAAGGAGGAGGAAGATCTTTAGAGATTCTCCAAAGGTTTAACACAACATTCAAGAAGAAGGTGTGTTGGCCTTATTTTATTAACATGCCAACAAAAGTAAAACAACTAAGTAACGACCCATTAATTCATTGAATTAATTTCAACGAATAAACCACCCAATTAATAGGAGTGTTTAAGAGTTTAAGGAAACACCCCAGTTGACTTTCATTTGAGAGGGGGGTTGCGGGTGCATTACTTAGGGAAAAAGAAACGGTGGGGCTCGTGTAGGACCCACCTCACAAATATCCTACCAAGAGGGTAGGATTTTTTTCAATTGCACCCTATCCGCTTCAACCCAGATTAAGCAGCATTAAGTGTCTTTAAGCGGCTTTATGTGAAATAAAATAAAGTTTGACGTACCACATTATTTCATTTCTTAACTTAAAACCCAAAAAATTAAAAACCACACCTGAGCAAATGCAACTCCGGAAGAGGAATTTCTAAGCAAATACCAGCACTACGATTCCATCGGTGCCCTCGAAATTTGATTCCGAGCACTGGTCCAAAAGATAGAAAAACCAGCTCGTTCGTTCACTGAACGTACCCGAGCCAAATTTTTGAAAATGATTCCGGGCACACCGGGCCTCGGAATCCGGTGCCGTCAGAAATTGCGTTCTTGTAAAATTTCAAACAAAATTTAGAAAAAAATTTCCTTCAAATTTACGGGTCTTTGAAAAATTATTTTTTGAATCATAATGGAATTGAATCATGTAAAATTTATAATTTTTTTTAATGATAGTAAATATTATTATTTAAAAAGATCATATTAATTTTTTTACTTAATTAATAGGATACATGATAAATATTTCTCACTATAGTTAAGGTTAAAATGTGTAAAGGGGTTAAAAATAAAATGATAATGATTCAAGATAATAATAAAAAATATTCATAAATTTCTTTTATTTAATTGATTTATACATTTAATTACTCATATATTAGTCTATTATAATTTTTATCTATGTCACATGAGTATTACAAATATTTTATAATAGTGTTTCAAATATTTACTTGTTTTCCAACTACCTCTATTATAAAAGAGAACCTCCTCTACTCTCCTATTTATATTTCTTGATACATTTATCTCAACAAATAACTATCCAAATAACATCCCAAATTTCATTTTCTCATCCTAGTTTTCTTTGTCTCACAAAAAATTTTAGCTTATCAAGGCTAAAGGTTTATGGTAATTGAGATTAATGAATTAAGAGGTTTATTTTCTTACTGATATTTTAGAAGTTCCTTACTTCTTAAACAACATCAAAATAGTAAATAAATATTATAAAATAATAGAGGTTATATATTTTCTAATGTTTTGTGTTTTATTATAATGGAATATTTATTTTATATATCTTTTCTATTATATATAAAATAAAAACATCACACCGGCATATGTTAGAATAAGGTCCTTCTATACTATAATCTATTTCATTTTTCATCACCACATCACTTGGGTCATTAAAAAAATAAATTAATATATATATATATATATATGATATTTTAGACAAAATTATAATTATTTAAATATAATATATCATCTAACTTCTTACCATTTCTCCCATTTTAAAATAATAACTTTTCTCATGCATTTGTGTGGACTACCACATTCATGAATCTATGTGGTCATTTTTCATTTTATATTTACATATGTTCTCCTAATTATATATTTAATGAACATATACGATATTTTTTATATAAATTATATCATGTAATGATTAATAATTATATATATTCTCTCGTTTCCAATCATTACAGAAATGAAAATGTCATTATGTATATGTGTAGACTACGACCTACTGAAACGATGTACTATATTTTTATATTGTCAACTTTAATGGCCATTTATAAATTTTTTAAAATTTAATAAAAATGATAAAATTAGGGAGATAATGGAACCATTTTCAAAAACCAATAACAATGATAAACACATAAAAGTAATTTTGTGTAAATTGTCTAAACAACCTTATGTTGTCGAAGTATCTAGGAACTATATAATGAATGGATACCAAATGATTATAAAAGGAACATAAAAAGAAAATATACTTGAAAATGGATCCTAATAATGTATTAAACAAATTTAAATTTATTATTTAATAGGATATAATAATACAGAATAAATAGGAATCCAAGGTAGAGGTTTTTAGTCAAAACTACATTTTATTGATGCCTGTTTTTTATATAAACATAATATATTTTCTATGGTGTATATAATAAACCTTTAACCTAATATATCATGATTCCATATTTATTCCTTATATCTTATTTTGAATTTATGTTTTTTCTTTTAAGGATTTTTTTAATAAGTTATTAGTTCGTAATGGTTTAATTTATAATCTTACTATTATTTCGGATTATTCATATTTAAATTTATATTAGAATAATTATATTCTATTACTATTTTTAAAACCATAAATTTTCTATTCCTTTTGATATTTTGGAGATTACTTGTTTTCATATAACTTTTTTACTCTTTGATAATAAAAAAGTAAGAAAGAAATTTTTATGAATACCTGGCCATATCTCTATTCTTTTCATTAAAATATATTTCTTTTTAATGTTGGTATTAGTCATATTATTTTATAAAATATATCACCTATATTCAAAAAATTGGTAACGGGATTTTTCTACTAAATTTAACTTAATTTTCAAAACCATTAAAGGAATAATTTTTGCATTTTACTAATATGTCATTTTGAATAATGTACAAAAGTGTGAAAAGAATATTCTTTTTAAGTCATATTATGTGAATTGAATTTCCCACCAATATAATAGTTATTATATCTTTAGATTCTAATTTGTGTATCCATAATTATAAAATAACTTTTTAATCATTTTGGGTTAATTTTTAGCTCTTTTCCAAATAAAAGGGTATTAATTTATTAAACGATTTAAAATAAAAGTGTTATTTCTTAAATGTATTCTAACTTCCACTCCAAAATTATTTGATAATAATTTTAATGTTAAATATTAAATTTCTTTTGTAATTAATAAATTATAATTATCTTAAAAACCTCAACAAAATATTTCCTATATGATTTAAAACATAATTTTTGAAACACAGATACAAAAGATTAAATTAATATTTTTTAAATATTTTTATTTAATTTTCATCTATAAATGTAAAAAGACTTTCTATAATTCAAAACAATCATTTTTTTATGAATTTATGGTCATAAATCATTCTTTACAGATTTATGGATTTTACCTTATTTTTTAATCAATAAATTTCTTCTGGTCTTATTATTTACCACTCTCCATTATGCATATAAAATTATCATTCTCCTCCATGTACATATATTTTGTATTATTGATATATTAAATACCATTTTTAATAATTTTAAATTTTCTCAACCATATACGAAATCAATACACAATTTTAGTTGATTAAAGATTATTAGGAATTCTATTTCATTTACTATTGAAATATTGATGTTCTATATTATTAATTCATTGTGTAAATTCATTTATTGAAAATGAATAATTAATATATATTACTTTGTTAATCTACAATATTATAAATTCATTGGAAATATGAATTTGGCAGGTGAGGAATAGTGACAAATAGTTACATGAATAATTAATTGGTTTCCTATGAAAAAATATGGATTTGTTTTCATTTTTAGCATATAACACACTATTCATTAAAATTTATTTGTATCTATAATTTGTGGTAAGATATCTGATGTATTGTCATGAATCCATGATAGACAAATCATAACATCTTGAATTATGAATTTTCATCATTAAAATATGAATTATTATTATCTATGTGACTATTTTACATTTTATTGATACATTTTAAGGTTTATTCTATTTATTAAACCTCATATGTATTGATTATTTACAATTACATAATATTATTGTTTATATATTAATGATAGATTTTATTGTTTGATTTCCTTTAAAATGAATATGATCACCAACATTATTATTTTTCCTTTCCCAAGGGTTTGACTAAGGAATATTTTAATGATTTTAAAGCAATAAAAAATCTTTTCAATGTGATATTTTTATATTATAATGTAATATGGATTCTACATTTTATATAGTTTTCCAATACTATATAATTGATCGATCAATCATAGTGAAATACCATGTACCTTTTATCATTGTAGTAAATTAGACATTAGCTTTATGTTTCTAGTTTTGGGAAAACTACAGTTTGAATAAATGATTGTTTAGTAGGAATATTTGTAACTATATTTTAGAATAATATAGTTAGGATGGAAATTAATATAAAAACATTGAGTGAAAAATATTTTTCTACTTTTTAAATTGATTAGTATTCATGATGATTATGACCCAAAAATGTGTGTGACGTTGTTTAATGGTGGATATTAGAATAAATAAGGGAAATAAAATCAAAACTCATAGTAAATGAAGACAATTCCCACTAGATAAATTCAATATGGATGATGTTGCAACAAAATATATTATGACTATATTTTGATAGTTTTTAAAGATGATGAAAAATAATGATTCCTATATAGAGTATTCATATGCTTTTTAGCTTACTTAATCATTATTGGACTACATCATGTTATATAATACTCCACCATTAAATGGAACTTTTAATATATTGGTTGATGAAAAATTGATCAAGTTAGATGAAAAATATTTTTATTGTTGGAAGGTATTTAAGAGGAAATGATTATTCTATCAGTATACATATAAAATGGAGATGTTGAAGAATCGTGGTTATTTGTTCATAATTCCTAAGAGGAATATGAGATAGAATAAATGAAATTGAGAAATTTTATATTGATATTATTCAAGAAGTATTTTCCTTTAGAGAAATAGCTGATATGGAGATAAAAAAATTATATAATAGTATAAGGAAGAGGAGAATGAGGCTGAGTATGAGGTTAACTTTACTAAATTTGGAAGGCATTATACAAACTATATTTTTATTCTAGAAAGTAATATTCACTATTTTTTAGTGGGATTAAGCCTATCCTTCAAAGGGACTTCATTTAATAAACATTGTTTTCCTGTGATGACATGGTATCATGTCTTATCAAGATAAACAAATTCACTAGATATGATAATTTTAAATGAAATCAATTTAGAAAAAAAGATTAAGCAATTGGGAGAAAAAACTATAATGGTGAATAATAATAGAGTAATAGAACTTATAACATGTGATAATTTTGGAAATAAATAACCCAAAAATTGTTTAATGAAATAGGGAGTTTGTTCCAAGAGTGGAGAAAATGTATATAAATATTAAAAATGTAACTTTAGGAAAAAATCTACTGATATCAAGTTTATTATCTATAAAAATATTGGTCAATATTAGAATTATAAAACCACTAATCATGGATTATATTGATAACTTATTTATGGTATTTGTTTTGGTCATCATAGAATACCAAAATGGATTAAAAGAATGAGAATAACATGTGAATCATTTATGAAAGTTTGAAGGGAATGGAATTATTTTAGAAATTTAATACGGGTGAATTTTAGAATCAGAATTATTCTTTTATTGCAAATATTTTCTATAATGATTATATATTTGTTATCCTTCTATGATAAGTCGGATCTAAATTAATTAATATATCATTTACGATATGTATGTGTATTTAGAAATAATAATTGTATTGTATTTTGGTGAATATATGATTACGATATCAATCATATTTATAAAAGTTTTAGGGTTTGAGTATAAATAACGAAACACGTGTGTTATTAATGATAATTTAGCGATATTAATCCTTCATTTTATGTTTTATATTTGTTTTATATTATTTTTAATTATACTAACCAGTTATGGTTTTAGTAAATGTATTTAAATAGTAAGAATCCCCAATAAAAATTTATATTATGAAATGAATAAAACTATCCTTTAATGGATCGTTGGATCATAAAAAAGATGATTTTACTGATTCAAGTATGAGAAAATATTTATGTTCATTTATAAATATGAATAAAATCATTTATATAAAATATATTGAAATGAAAATGAGGAAAGGACCCAATTTATTATATTTTCTTATAACTCCTCAAGATAAATAAACGGAGGATAATTCGGTCATGTTTTTGTGTAATATTTCACATAACTATCAATGTAAACATATTAAAATATATTAAAAATAGTAATTCAAAAAGATGAATTTTTTTTTTAAAAAAATTATTTTTTTAGGAAATAATATGTTTCTTAATCTTAGAAAAGATATTAAAAACATGATATATGCATTTTCACATGATATAATAATTAGGGTAAAAATTAATTATATTTGAGAAGATTTAATTTATATTAGGAGGGGAGAAACTAACTCCATAATATTTTATTTTATTAATTCTAGGTATGGGATTTTTTGATAAACAAAACACTTAACTTATACAAACAAAGATATATTATAGAAATATTAACATTTATTTATGATAGTTATAATATAATCATCAGATTGGCAGGTATGAATAGTTGTAATACAAATATGAAATATATATAGAAAATTATTTATAATAAATATTTATTTATATCTAGTAAATAAGTTCATTATTTTTAATGAAAATAATTAAATCATATAAGGTTATAAATAGTTAAGGTTTTAAAGGATCATTTTTTATTAATAGTGTGTTTTATATATACTATATATATTTCATTTAAAAAAATTATCTAGATTTGAGTATTAATAATATTGAAATTATAACTATTATACATGTAATCTAATTAATTACAATTCTAATATTGATTATCAATTATTTATATTTGTCAATAAACTCATTTCATGGTAAAAAAAGATATTTTTGAAAAAAATATTTTTAATCAGGGAATATATTTTGATATTTATAAATTAAGTTACTAATGTATAATTTTTTATTAAATTTAGTAAAACATTATTTAATGAAATAAATAAACAAAAATATTGTGATCATTATATGTAATGGAATGAGAATAATTTAATTTTATTCATTGAAAATACATTTTAAAAAAATATTAATATACATTTCTGGTAAGATATTAGAAATATTTGACACTATTATTTTGAAGTAATTTTTGGAAAAGGGATCTTAATTTTTTATTTGATCATATAAAAACTATATTATGGTGAATTTTAGGAATTTTTTAGAAATAGTTCATTTTTGAGTGAATAGTATAAATATTGATTTTCTTAATAATGTTACTTGAATGGCATTGTCATGATATATGATTAACATGATTGTTAATGAAACCAATTTTAAAGGATAAATTTAGATATTTTATGTAATTCAATTCTTTTAAAAATATAATTTTGACAATAGAAATTTATGAAAGGCATTTTTGAAATCTATGTAATATTTTTTATTCGAATAAAAACTATTTTAGGTTCATCTCAATTAATGTTTCATTAAAAAGATACTTTTTGGATTTTATTTAGTTTTAACTTAAAATGAGTATAATTTTATTTAATATAATATAAATAATTCCATTATTTTTCAAATTATTCTTAATTTGGGATTAAAATCATTTTTCTTCTTGAAAAGGAAATTTTCCTTAAAACAGTTTTCATTGCATATTGCGAAATTATTTTTAATGTAATATTTAACAATTATAGGAATTAAATCCATTATATTGATAAAATATTTTTTATAATAAAAATTAATATTATTTAATAAGTTCAAATTTATTTTTTTCCATAATGAATAGTATCCACAAAAAATATTTCTCACCTTGGTTAAGTGTAAAAATAGGATATAAGGTTAAAATTAATTGGATAACGCATAATGAAAACAAAAATCACTTCTTAAATATCATTTATAATTTGTATTTTCAAATGATCATCAATATATATAATTTTATAATATTTTTTATCCACTTAAATTGAGCATGGAATGTAATATATATTAATTTTCGAAGTATTTATAAGTTTTTCACCAACTGCACTTATAAAAGAGAACCATTACTCTTATATTATCCACACATAAAAAGACATATATATCAACCTATATTTTTAAAAACAAATTTATTATATTAATATTTCTTATCATAGAGGCCCTTGACTCATCATAAGACCACATAAATATCGATTAAGGTGTAATATAGAAGAGATTACCAAAGAAAAGTGGTATACACTATTTCTATGTTTTCTAGGTTATTTACTTATTAATCATCCAAAAAATATTTAATTAAAAAATTAAAAAAATTAAATAAATAAACATAATATATATATATATATATTATGTTAATGCTACATGCAAATTAAATATCAATTTTTTCCTATGGAAAATGAAATCACTACTCCTTTGTACATACGACCAGTCGTCTCCACATAATAGTGTAATTTATTTTTCATCACAACCTCACTTGGGTGGTTGTAAAGATGGAATTTATGAATACATAAGATATTAATATATAAATATGTTTTTTAATATAATATATCATCTACCCTATGACCATGCATTCCATAGGAAAATGATAATTTCTCTCATGTGGGTGTTTGGACTATCACCTCTTCAAGGTGATGTGATTTGTTTTTAATTTTCTCATTATATGAATGATAATAAGGATATATTTAATGAATATACGACATATTTATTTTATAAATATGGATATGAAATTATTATTCATTATATAACATCTTTCCGCTCCAAACATTAGGTAATTGAAAACACCATCATGTGTACGTGTATACCACCACCTCAAGAATGATACTCTTCATTTTTCAACTACCACCATGCATAGTTGGTTATATAATTTTATAAAATAAATAAAAAATATATTATTAGATTTAATAATATTCTATTGATATTTTAACCATTACATAAAACCATTTACTATAGTCAATAAACTGAATTAATTTTATCAAAATTGACCTCACATCTTTTAGTGGTTGAAAAAAGCATGAACTAATCAACAAATAGATTTAAAATGATTATAAAAGGAAATTAAAAATGAAATAAATATTAAAAAAATTATTATTAAAGTATTTAATACCTTTATGTATATTATTCATGACTATATATCATTTATTTCCAAGAAGGAATAAAAGATATTGGGTTTTCAATGTAATTACACTCACATGAGACATTTTTATATTAAACACCTAATAAATATTATATTATAGTGAAAAAAAAAACATAATTAATAATTTATTACGTAATATCATATAAATATAACTCAAGGATATAGAGGATTAATTTCATTGAAATATCATATATAAAAATAATACATCTGATTCCTATAAACACATTTTTATTTAAAAATCCACATAGTGTTCTAAAATCCCATAGGTCTTCTAAAATAACCTTGGATACCCTGAGAAAAATGAAAAATGAAATGGTTGATGTAGAACAATAAATAATTAAATAAACATGTCAATAAATAATAACATGACAGTAAAGATCTATAAAATGATATCACAAAGTGAATTATCACAACTATGAAAACATGGA
This sequence comes from Viscum album, assembly GCA_963277665.1. Classification (NCBI taxonomy): domain Eukaryota; kingdom Viridiplantae; phylum Streptophyta; class Magnoliopsida; order Santalales; family Viscaceae; genus Viscum; species Viscum album. Next base: position 723,567,060 of record OY728122.1, on the reverse strand, counting down.
GAAATAAATAATATCATTGAATCATAAGAAAGTGAACCATTATAAATCCTCAAATAAAAAACAAATGTTCATGAAAAATAAAAATTAAATATAAAATTGTGTAATATTCATCTCAATCATTTTATGATCTGGATTATCATTTTCATAACATAGTGTTCTTAGGCTAACCCCTAAATAATAAGGAATAACGTGGTTAGGCTAACCACTCATTCACCAAATATGTTATGTCCTTGTAAATTAACACTTCGCCAATAATTGGAAGGATATAAAAGACCTAAAAATCACATCATAATATGTACATGCATGTGTATACTCATTGAGGAAAATAATTTAAACGTAAAATATAAACATGACATAACCCAAAGTTAGGAAGTTGGTTTCACAGTCATATATTAAGATAGAAAAGGGGATATATCGTATCTATTCACATGTAAAGAAGTAATTAATTTATTTTTAAAATTAATAATTAGAATAGGGACATGGACATGAAAATAGAGTTCCGATGATGATTGATGATGATAAATATATATTGAATAAATAATTAAAGTCAACTAATTGGTTGAAAGATTGTGAAATAAATAAATGATATTTTTAAAGTGTTAAATACGAAGTTATTTCACATGAAATATAAATTGAAAAAGGACTTTTATAAGTAAAATAATGAAAGTTTTTGTGATATATTCTTCTGTTAAATACATTTTTTTGGTGATTCTTAACTTTAGATAAAAAATAAGAATGAACCTTTATATCAGGTTTTTTTAAAATGGGAATTTTCTAGGGAATTAAAAACACGTATAACCACATAAATGAAAAATATTTTCAAATAGGTGTATTTATAAGTGATATATATATATATATATAATTTGTACCAAATAAAAATATTACAGTAAAGGGATAAAATTAAAGGTAATGTGTAACTAGTATGTCATGAAAGAGGTATGAAAGATCCCTTTTTTAAACACAATTGTAGAAGTACAACATCATAAAATATTATAATAAATACTTATTTAGAAAATATTTGATGGTAAATGTGATTTTTAAATGATATAACACATAATTAGGTTTCTAATTATAGAATAGAAAATTTATAAGAATGGATATTATGGATAAGGTGTAACACCCCAAGCTTCCACGGTACGCTTATTTTTCAATAATGCAATAGCTTGCATTGTATGCAAGTTCGAGATTCTAACACACCACGACCAATCAAAGTAGCCGTTATGAATATTAATAACCACCTTTTGATATTATATAAATTTTATATTTCAAAATGGACTTCATTTGTGGATTTGGATAATCAAAATTATCCTATGTTGAATTTTTGATATTTTTCTGAGAACATCCAATTTTTGATGAATAGTAAAAAATACTTAAAAACAACTTTTTTAATAAAAATAATTTATATATATAAATTATACTATTTAGTTATTTTAAAGGATAATTAGAATATAATTTTACCATTTTATCCAACGGTGTTCATTATAATTAATTTCACTTTGAAATTGAACATAAACAATTGTCAATCTTTTGATTGATATTGTTTCTTAAAAACACGCTATTTATTTTGACAACGGGAATTAATTATTAAATTAATTAATGAAACTTATATGTTTTTAGTTTTGTAAAATAGAAATCATTTTTTAATTCAGAATATCAAATATAACTTATGCTGAATGTTTGGTATTTTTCTGAAAAACTTCAATTTTTGATGAATAGTGAAACCACTAAGTGGTTGTTAAAAAACCGATTTTTCGTTTAAATGAAACATTACCACTTCTGTGACTTGATTTTAAAAAATCCAACATAAATGGTTGTCATTATGAATAAAAATGTGGTTAAATGGGATTAAAATAATTTTTTGAAAAATAGTAACTTTTAAGATTAATTGATCGTGATTAAAGTTAATTAGTGTAATTTATGGTAAATATAATGTTATAATAATATGAAATTACCTTTACACTTGTAAAACCCTTATTGGATGAGTCATGGCCGACCAAGAAATCCATGGGACAACTTGGATACCCAATGGAGCCACTTGGGTAAGAAAATGACATTAATAACTTTTTATTTAAAGTAAAAATTAAATTGTCACACACATGTGTTGTTTTACTAAAAAAATTATTACATGGGGATATATAATTTAAATTTTAGACTATAAATATTAATTGTAACGATAAAAAGATTACCTACATTATTTTAAATGTTTTATAATTTTTAGGCATTAAATTATTAAATTTATTTATGACACCATGAGGATGCAGCGATTACCTCATTAATGAACAATTTAAATAAATTGAAAAGATAAGGTAAAATCTAAGACATAAACTTGTATAAAACGTATTTTATGGGTATATTTAGAACCATTATCACCTTATCTGCCATGAATATCATTTTGTGTCCGTTAAAATCCAAAAATCATTTCATAATAAAGTAACATTTCATGACTTTCCAAGAGTGCTCCTCCTCTCCTCTTATAAAAGGCCCCCACTTCTACCACCTTATTCACAACATCAAATCCCTTTGTCTCGGCCAAACTATTCCCAAATACTCTATAAACTTCCCTTTATTACTCCTAGAAGCCTCACTTTCGGAAAAAGTTTTCACAAGGAAGCCTTTGTCTCAAATCAAAAAGAGTTATCAGATTTTAAGGTAATATCCTCTCTTATGTTATTTTGTTTTATTTTGCTTCTCCAATCCCATAAACTCTTTTTATTTATTTATTTTGTGAAAAAACCAGTATCTTAAATATACTATGATGTTTTTATGAGAAGGATTTAATTTACACATACACACACCTTCGTCTAATGGTTAGATAACATAATGTTTCTATGGGTGGCGAATTACTGTCTCACGAAACGATGATTGTTCAATCTTCTATTAACACCTATCATGGTTTCCATTAAGATGTCACTATATTTATATATGATATATATTATATTTATTTTATCCTTATGCTTCTGTATTTTTCATTTATTTCATACCTTTATGATTTCCATAATGGGTAAATGCGATAATTTCATTTTAGGAAGTGCGGACTACCGCCCCCTCAAAGTGATTTAAATCATTAATGCCATATGTGGGATGTATAAAGGATGGAGTTAATGATATTATATATCATATTATACTGTAATTATAATATACCTTTATATAATTATGATTTCATTCCATTAAATACGAAATAGAAATGAAATTAGCGTTCATGTGTACGTATGACTTACCGTCTCCATGAACGGTGCATTCCATTTCTTACCTCTAAATGTTATGTAATATTATAAATGCATGTATCTACTGGATATATATGATATATAAGATATCTAAATCATGAATATAATTCTGGAGATAAAGGATATTATACCACATAAATAACTTGTAATTATAAGATGTTTATTGTTGACTCAAGTACCAAAGATTGGCAAAACGACCGTTATTAACTTAAATGACTACATAATATTCATAACATGGTAATAAGTGATATAAAAGGAATAATGATCTTTAAAAAGGTTCTTAAAGAAGAATAAATTAACTCTAGTTTATTATTTAGGAGATTAAATAATGATTGAGTCAAGTCGGACACAAGGTAAGGGACTTCGTCTCAATATCCATTCATTGAGGCATATTTTGTTTTATACACAACTATCTTTTATATGGTGTATAAACCCCTTTGACATTTACGTTTAGTCAAAAGGAATATTTTTTATACAAATCATTTTACTAAAGGACAAAAGGGATTGTTTTTTTCGTACATATGCGGCGATAATGACTTATCCACCGACGTGACCATTATCTGAGTTTGGCATCCTCTACAAGCCATAAATTTTTTTAAAATAAAAAAAATACCATGTTATTCTTTCCTTTTATTTTGGTATTGAAAATGGTTTTGATAATGTTTTTTATTTTATCAATGTGTTTTATTGATATTTTGTGATTGAATTGTGGAGATTTCATGTTTACTTTATGCATGTTTTATGTGATACAATTATGTTATGGTTTATGATATGATTAATCCGTTTCATATAAGGAATTAATTGGACTTAATAAATGACTGGTGGAGCTCTCTATAGCTCCTCGATGCATCGGTAGGTCTCATGAGACAAACTAGTGTCTTGGCACAAGGCCTGCACAAAATATTATTTGTAGTCTTGGCACAAGGCCTAGACTATGTGGTTATGATAGTCTGGAATTATGCATTCCATCATTATGAAAGTGGTTATTGATATTGCATGTGATTATTTTACTAGTAGAATATCCTTGTGAATAATTAAATGGCGTTATTTCATTTTATTTTTTCCATATTATGTTGAAGTTCATGTTTAAAAAGAATTTTTTAGTTATACATTTCCTTAAATGTTTATGTTTATTTATGAATGTTTCCTCTATATTGTTATCCTTATAGAGCATTTGAGCTCACCCTTTAAATGTTTTAATATTTCCAGGATGTGAAGATGTATTTTATGAATGGCCTGCAGTGATAGTATGAGGGGATATGAATACAACATGTTGTTGTAGGTTTGTTTTACTTTATGATGTAATGTAAGACTTATGAAAATATCTAGTGTTTCCAAGGATACTAAATGAATCAGTCTTTCGAGACTTGATCTTTTGTGATCATGCCAATGTTACGTAATAATGCACTGACACTGGGTAACAGGGGTCAGGCTGTTACAGTTGGTATCAGAGGCAGTTTAGTACTATCCTTGGAAGCTAGATTTAGATAAACTCTGATTAGAGCACATATCCTTATGATAGACTTTGAGGATTAGTATAGAAGAACTTCCTAGAATTTTGGTATTATAGAGATTTTGTGAGTTTTCTGAGAAATACATCCCTGTCTGGATACGAGAAGGTAGAGGCGGCTCTGGAACTGATGTAACTAGGGGTAAAACCCAAACACACCACTTTCAGCTAGACTCGAACGAGAACTGGTGCACAACAACGGGCCTTACTCCACTCTTGATTATGACACTCCCGGGGGATTTGTTTAGGATAATTCACATTTTCTTTACAAACTGTTATTAAGGGTTTATGATTATATACTTTCTCAAAGAAATAATTTTTATGATTATGGATTATATCCATAAACTGTTCAATTTATGTTATGTGTTTTAGAAGTATGGAATTATTTATATTTATTCATAAACTGATCTAGTTTATTCCATTGTATAGAAATGGCACCTAGTGAAAGGAATGGAAACCGTATCAATGCACGCAATCTATGTAGAAATTCTCTTCCTGGTCATGGTAATTATAGTGGAGTTGGTGATACATATGGTGCAGATCAACTTATCACCATATTGGGAAAACTCACTCAGGTTATTAATAATAACCTTACTCGTATAGAGTACCCTGATCCGCAACATGGAGGATCAATGATAGACCGCTTCATGAGGAAATAACCACCAACATTCAACGGGAGTAAAAATCCCTTAGTAACAGATCAATGGATAAATTCCTTAGAGAAAATATTCCATGCCTTGGGGAGTAGTGAAAGGGAAAAGGTTATCATGGCAGTTTACTGCCTCACTGGAGATGCTAATCAATGGTGGTCATTGATTCAAAATATAAAGTAAGATGAAGAAATATCAAATATGGAATGGAGGGAGTTCAAAGAGATTTTCATAGAAAAATATGTTCCTCATGACCATCGAGCAGATTTAGAAAGGCAGTTTATGAGTCTGAGGAAAAAGGAGGATGAGAATGTCGCAAAGTATGAGTCTAACTTTACAAGCTTAGCGAGGCATGCAGCAGATTATTTTTGTAACCCAAGAAGTAATATTTATCTCTTCTTTTATGGGTTAAAACCATTTCTCCTTTGACCTTTAGTATCACAATATCTCTCAACATATGAAGATATAGTCTCGTGTTCTATCAAGATAAAAAATAAATTCTCTAAATCTTATGACAATAAAGTAAAGTAAGAGAAGAAGAGAATGGTGGAACAAGAGACAAATAAAGGGAAAAAGGGAAATGATTTTCCATTATGCGATAATTGTGGGAAGAATCACCTCGGTACTTTCCTATAAAGAATGGGTGTTTGTTATAAATGTAGAGAAAAAGGTCACCAGGCTCGTGATTGCAAGGGAAAGAAAGAGGCTGTCAATGGTGAATGCTACAATTGTAGAGAAATGGGGCATTATGAAAATGAACGCCCTAAGCACCGATGAGACTTACCTCAGAAAAGGCCAAGGGAGCAAGGCCAATCTTATGTTGTTACTACAATTGATGTGGAATAATTATTGTATTTGTGTCTTTGGACTCAAGAACATTATTATGATTATAAGAAAAATGTGATATATATAAAGATTGTACTATAGTACGTGTTGTTTTAATTAATGTTTTAATATGATGAAGGTAATCATATTTTTAGTATGTGACAATAAGACAAACCTTACTTTGTTTTGGGATTCTGATGAGTTGATTTTGGAATTTAGAGCCCTTTTTGAGAAAGTGTGGACAGAGGTATTTTGGATAACTATAAAGGTTGGAATGGATTACTTTTAACTATGGATAATATTTTTTAAGGTTAAAACATTTCTGAATATTATTTTTGGAATATTATAATACTATAGTTTTAGGAAAAGGACAACCTGCAGGTCGGGGAATAACCCGTCGCGTCAGACAAAGATGTAGGAATCGAACCCACAACCATAGTGCGACATGACATTATTACCTACCACTAGCCTACATGAAGTCCCTAGTTAATAAAAAATATTTTTCGTAATCTAAATGTTATGTGTTACTATTTTGAACCTTGTACATTTAGGATAAATATAATATTTTTGAGTTCTATTATCTTTTGAGTGAAAGATGAGTTTGTGGTAGAAATTAGTTGAAGGTTGAAACTCTACTTGTAAAGAATATATATATATATAATTATCTCTTATTATATGAATAAATTAATTCTTAAACATTAGGAAAGGGATATTTAAAAAAATGTGTTATCCTAATAACTTATGTTTTGTTGAACTGATGATATTTTAAATCAACATAGATTGAAGGCTTTGAAGCCCTCAATTTTAAACTTGTTTGTGAATGATGAACTCAATCACTCCCTATAAATATTTATGTTTTTCCACAAATTATATCTCTCTAATTTCCACCAATTTTCTCCTAATTGAGATCATAATTTGGTGGTGACTTTTTTCATTTCCCTTTCCCTCTTATTAAGGCTAAATTTTATTAACCTTATTTCCGATGTGGGTTTTCCACAAAGGTATTTTCTATTTTTAAGCTTTTATTTTTGAAGAACATTTTCAAATTGTGAGGCCGAAATTTATTGAATTATGGGAGAATGTAACACCCTAAGCATCCACAGTACGCTTCTCTTTAAATAATGCAATAGCTTGCATTGTACGCATGTTCGAGATTCTAACACACCGCGACCAATCAAATTAACCGTTATGAATAGTAATACCCACTTTTTTAAATTATATAAATTTTATATTTCAAAATGGACTCCATTTTTGGATTTGGAATATCGACATTATCCTATGATGAATTTTTGGTATTTTTCTGAGAACATCCAATTTTTGATGAATAGTGAAAAATACTTAAAAATAACTTTTTTAATAAAAATAATTTATAGATATAAATTATACTATTTAGTGGTTTTAAAGTATAATTAGAATATAATTTTACCATTTTATCCAATGGTGTTCATTATAATTAATTTCACTTTGAAATTGGACATAAACAATTGTCAATCTTTTGATTGATATTGTTTCTTAAAACCATGCTATTTGTTTTGACTATGGGAATTAATTATTAAATTAATTAATGCAACTTATATATTTTGAATTTTTTAAAATAGGCATCATTTTTTAATTAGGAATATCAAATATAGATTAGGGTGAATTTTTGGTATTTTTCTGAAAAATTTCAATTTTTGATGAATAGTGATACCACTAAGTGGTAGTTAAAAAACTGATTTTTCGTTTAAATGAAACTTTACCAATTCTGTGATTTTATTTTAAAAAATATTACATACATGGTTGTACTTAATAAGTAAAATTTTGTTCAATGTGATTAAAATATTTTTTTGGTGAAGAGTAACTTTCAAGTTTTATTAATCGCGATTAAAGGTAATTAGTGTAATTTAAGGTATATATAATGTTATAATAATATGAAATTTGCGTTACACTTGTCCTACCCTTATTGGATCAGTCATGGCCGACTAATAAAATCCATGGGTCAGATTGGGGACCCCATGGAGCCACTTGGGTATGAAAATGACATTAATAACATTTTATTTAAAGTTAAAATAAAATTATCACAAACATGTGTAGTTTTACTAAAACAATTATTACATGGGGTTATATTAGTTAACCTTTTGACTATAAATATTAATTGGAAATATAAAAAGATTTCCTACTTCATTTTAATTGTTTTATAATTTTTAGGCATTAAATAAATAAATTTATATATGACACCATGATGATGCAACGATTACCTCATTAATGAACAATTTAAATAAAATGAAAATATAAGGTAAAATCTAAGACTTACACTTGTATAAAACCTACTGTATGGGTATATTTTGAACCATTATCACCTTATACTCGAAATATATCATTGTGGGACCTTTAAAATCCTAAAATCATTTTATAATAAAGTAACATTTCACGACTTTCAAATAGTACGCCTCCTCTCCTCTTATAAAAGGCCCCCACCTCTACCACCTTATTCATACCTTCAATGACATTTGGCTCGGAAAACCTCTTCCCATATACTCTCTCAACTTCCCTCTCTTAGTCCTAGAAGATTGAAATTGGGAATAAGTCTTCCCAAGGAATCCTTTGTCTTAAATCATAAAGAGTTACCTGATTTTAAGGTAATGTCCTCTCTTATGTTCTTTTGTTTTATTTTGCTTCTCCACCCCCTTAAACTCTTTTTATTCTTTATTTTATAACAAAACCAATATCTTCAATATACTAGGATATTTCTATGTTATGTATTTGATTTACACTTATACACACCTTCACCTATTGGTTAAATAACATACTGTTTCTGTGGGTGGCAAATTACTGCCTCACGAAACGATGATTATTCAATCTTCTTTTAACACATCTCATGGTGGCCATTAAGATGTCACTATATTTATATATGATATATATTATGTTTATGATTTACTTATGCTTCATTATTTTTCATTTATTTCATAACTTTAAGATTTCCGTTATGGGTAAACGCAATAATTTCATTTTTGGAAGTGCGGACTACCGCCCCCTCAAAGAGATTTGAATCGTTAATGCCATATGTGGGACGTATAAAGGATGGAGTTAATATTATTATATGTGATATTATACTTTAATTATAATATAACTTTATATCATTATGATTTCATTCCATTAAATATGAAATAGAAATGAAAGTAGCGTTCATGTGTACGTACGACTTACCGTCTCCATGAACGGTGCATTCCATTTCTTACCTATAAATGTTATGTAATATTATAAATGCATGTATCTACTAGATATATATGATATATAAGATATCTACATAATTAATATAATTATGTATATAATGGATTTTATACCACATAAACAACTTGTAATTATAAGAAGTTTATTGTTTACGCAAGTACCAAAGACGACAAAACGACCGTTATTAACTTAAATGACTACATAATGTTCATAACAAGTTAATAAGTTATATAAAAGGTAAAATGAACTTGAATAAGGATCTTTAGAAAGTCTAAATTGACTATAGTTTATTATTCATGAGATTAAATAATGATCAAGTCATGTCGGACACCAGGTAATGGACTTCGTCTCAATCTCCTTTCATTGAGGCATATATTGTTTTATACACAAATTTATTTTATACGGTGTATAAACCCCTTTGACTTTTATGTTTATTCACAAGGAATATTTTTTATACGAATCGTTTTACTAAATGAAAAAAAAGAATGAGTTTTTTGTCATACGTATGCGGCGACAACGACTTCTCCTCCTCCGTGACTATTATTTGAGTTCGTCTTCCTCTACAAGCCATAACTTTTTTTAAAATAATAAATAAATACCATGTTTTACATTCCTTTTATTTTGGTATTGGAAATGTTTTTGATAATGTTTTTATTATATCAATGTGTTTTATTGATATCTTGTGATTAAAATGTGGAAAGGTTATGTTTACTTTATACATGTTTTATGTGATACAATTATGTTATGGTTTATGATATGATTAAACCTTTTCGTATAAGGAATGAATTGGACTTAATAAGTGATGGGTTGAGCCTGCTATAGATCCTCGATGCATTGGTTGGTCTCATGAGACAAACTTGTGTCTTGGAACGAGGCCTTGACAAAATATTATTTGTAGTCTTGGCACAAGGATTTGACTATGTGGTTATGATAGTCTGAGATTATGCATTCCATCATTATGAAAGTGGTTATTGATATTGCATGTGATTATTAGACTAGTAGAATATCCATGTGAATAAGTAAATGGAATTATTTCATTTTATTTTTTCCATATTATGTTGAAGTTCAAGTTTAAAAGGCTTTTGTTATAGTTATACATTTCCTTAAATGTTTATTTTTATTTATGAATGTTTCTGCTATATTGTTATCCTTAATGAGCATCTGAGCTCACCCCTTTCAACGTTTTAATTTTTATAGGATCTGAAGACATATTTTATGAAAGACCTGCAGGGATAGTATGAGTGGATATGAATACAAGATGTTGTTGTAGTTTTGTTATACATTATGATGTAATGTAAGACATATGAATATATCTACTGTTTCCAAGGCTACTAAACTAATCGGTCTTTCAAGACTTGATCTTTTGTGATCATTCCAATGTTATGTAATAATGCACTGAATCTGGTTAACTGGGGTCAGGGTGTTACATAAGGAGGTGAAATCATCATTTAAATGGATGTGAATTATTCAAAACGTAATTGTCTTTTTAGGAAGGATTAAAATAAATATTAAAAATTAACTGAATAAAAAGGTATATTTCTTGATATCGATATTTTATATGATATTATATTAATGATTAAAATCATGGAAATACATTACAACTAAATAAAAATGTCTCAATTATGAAAGGCTATTATATTTTTGGTAACACATAAATCACAACCCAAAAAGAAAAAGAGAATGAATGTAAATTAATTATATAAATTCCCAAGAAATATATTCATGATTATTTAATTTAATATTGTCTATATATTAAAATTTGGTAATTATTTTTAATATAGTTTTCACATACATCAGTTACTCAGGGCTGTTTTGTTAATTAATTCATAACAATTTTGTTTTATTAGATATGGATTTTATTTAAAAATTACATCAAGATCAATATAATTGTGTATGTTCATATCTGATATTATTTGTTATTGAAAATACTCTAATAGTTTCAATATTAATCCAAATAATATATCATAATTAATAAAGGCACCTTGATAAGTCCGTTTACAGATGTCAAAGTGATTGTGACCATTTATTATTAATATCATATATTGAATTATAAATAATATAAATCAATAATATTAATAGTGTGAAAAAATTCATATAATTATATTAAATATCCTTTTGGAAACTACTATTTATCACAAGGATGGAAAATTGAATACATCAAATGTGGAGGTTGCAGTCCATGAACACACATGATGACATTTTTATTTTTCTAAATGATTTTATATAAAAGTATAAAATTCATATTAAAAAAGAATAATAACATTTAATCCTTTTAAAATTGAATCCCTTATAATACCATCAAGGATAATGGGTACATGAGGATTGTAGAAGAGGAAAAATACCTAGAAAATTTGTGATGAGATTATCATTATTCAATTCAAATTGTGCCATTGGTTAACTGTTTAAGACTCTATAGAATGCAATTTTGGTATGAAAATGATTCAAAGGTGTGGGAAGGGAATTTAGGAAAGATATGGTAGATTTTGGGTTTATTAAATTATTTATAATAGTTGGATATGTAGGGAGGGTATAGTCTCCTTTTATAAGTGAAGAAAATAGATCTTTTGTGAAAACTCATTATTTCTCAATAATATCACCCATTTACTCAAGCACAAAGGAACCAAAAATTGAAAATAACAGTGTTTGGAGGATATAAGACTTATTTTCAATACAATAACCTATATAAACCAAGTGTTCCAAATGATTAAAATGCTTGAAATATATTAAAATGATTTTATAGTAAATTACCATTACCTTGGTAACTCAAATTTCAACCCTACAAACATATTTTAATGAAAAAAATTAAAATTAAAATTATTTTATAATTTTTAAACGATGAATTTAAATATTTAATTAATGTTGTAAAATAGAATTTATAGTAATTGGAGAAATTAATATTTTTTTAGAACACATGACGTATAGAAATAGTTTATCAGATATAGTTTATTTTAGGTTAAAACTCTACATGTGGGATACAAAGTAAATGGTTATGATTTTCAATAAGTAAATTATTTTACTATAAAAAAATTACTTTTTTATTTCATTCAAGTTAAAAGAAATTCGAATTTACAAAAATATTATAAATATGATGTTATATTAATGAAAATATTTTTTGTAAGGTCAAACAAAGGTTTCATAAATTTAATAATATATATTCGAAATGCATAAAATTATTACTTAAATAATTATTCTATAAATTTAATGTTTTTAAACTTTTTCATATCTCTAATATATTGATAAATTAATATAAGTCAAAAAAATTTCTTAACTGAATTGTTTAACTATTCATAAAAAATAAATCATTTTAAAAATATCCAAAAAATTTAGCCTAATATTATAGTCACACTATGGATTAAAAACTATAAGTAATTTCATTATATTAAAATTATTTAAGTTAATTAAATTATTCTTAAACTAATTAATGTATAATGTATTAAAATATTTTAAAAAATATATATAACTTATGTTCTTAAATGTCAAATATGGGTTTTAAATTTAAATAAAGCAGAAAATAATAAATCCAATTATGAAATACATATTTCGTCTCATAAACTAGTATAATTGATTTATAAATCATATTTATATTCTAATAATATCATAAAATTGATGTTATTTATACAAAAGTATTTTTCAATATTCACCTAGATATAAATATTTTAGAAAAAATAAACCTACAAAAATATTGAAAAACTAAATAAAAAATGTATTTTATTTATTAAAATTATGTTCCTAGAATTTTTTATATTTTGTTTTAAATAAAATAATTAATTAAATGTCAAACTATTTTTATTGTAAAATTAATTTTTATAAAATAAATTCTTTCTTTATTATTAATTTATATAAAACACTGATAATAATTTAATTAATTAATAAGAAACAAATTTTATTAAAATAATATTTTTAGAATATTATAATTTGAATTCAAAAAGAAACATTACTACACATAAAATGATATATCCTCAAACACAATAATGAATTGTTTAAATTTGTATAAACAAATTATGATATATAAATAATCTATAAAATAATTTTCTTACTCCTATGAAAACATACTAATTTAATGGATTGGTTTTAATGGTTGAAATATAATATATTTTAATTTTTTTTTATTTTAATGTGGGGTATGGTATAAAATATATTTCACTTAATTATAGAAAAAAATTAAAATATCGAGTAACTATATTCACTCCCATTAAATAACTGCATCCTCACAATTTTAAAATTTATACGGTGGGATTAATTACTATACAATGCCCTAATTTACCATACACTGGTAGTTAATCATGGGTTAATTTAGGATACGAAGTGGTATTTCCCTATATATAATTTTATATGAGCCCTTTCTAAAAAGTGATATTTCATTCCTAATAGAATCTAGGAAACTTAAGATGATATAAATTAATAAGGTGTAAAATTCCTCAAACCATAATGAATTTTCATATACAATGTATTTAATAATCATACTAGTAAATATTTATTATTTATTTCCCACTTAAAAATATTTCAAATCATAAATTACACATGAAATCAACAAAACTATTATGAAAAATCATTATCTTCCCCAATAATAATCATTGGAATATATTTTATTATTTCCCAAGATCTGAGAGGTGGATTTTCATGGTCTTTATCTTAAACCCAAGTATTGGTGAATTGGGTTTCATAGTTACCATATACCATGTATCTAAAACATTAAATCATTATTGGATCCTTATGATGAAATCATATTCCTTCTTTTTATAATGATTTTCCCTCAACATTTTATTTCTCCATTCCATCATGAAACACAAGTAATGAATCATTCAGTCCCCCTGACGTAATCCCAATTTTGATTATTTAGATATTTTTTACCATAAGACTCAATTATTATATTTTCTAGTATGTTCAGAGTTTCAACTATGTCAGAAGTTTTAATTATATTTCATAATATTTGGTTTGGAATAATAACATGATCTCTCAGAACAGATCCAATTATAATGGGTTGATCATTGATGTAATCATCACATTTCCCCTCGAACAAAGGGTTAACTCATTTCATTATGGTTCTATCAATTAGAAAATCAATACATGGATAACATTAGTGATGAACAATTATCATTATAAGGGAATTATCCATGATAACTAAAATGTTAATTTAATGTAATGACATCTCACATTATTAAATCTACAGGTTAGTCAAAAATTATTTAGGAATATATATATCACTATACATTTAACCTATTTCATTCTTTGATCAATATATATCATTCTCGGTTTATCCAATATCATTCATGATTTATCTTAGTTTACCATACCATGGTTTCTTAAATAATTTTTTCTTATTGCCTCAAAGTATATAGTAATTTAATATTTTATAGTTCTTTATAACGATTATATGATCAACAAAACAATATTCCATCATTGTGTTTGTCTTAGTGTGAAATTATGCCTCTTCTCATTGTACGAGACCTTAGTTAAATTAATAACTAACATACAACAATCTAGGTTATTACCCCTAGGTGAAACTCTTAAAAATCCTATATCCTCAATCCATTATCTAGATACCAATGTAATTTATAAGAAACTACATAATATATATGTTTCTATTATTTTAGGATATTCTATTATATGTGTGATTATCCATTAGACTTGTCGATAAGAGTTTCACTAAGGTTATGAAATCTCAATATAAAAATTACTAGATATTTCTTGAATAAAAACTATTGAAACAGAAATATTAAACACCCATTAATTCAGGAATTATAGTATCTTATCCAAAATAAGAGTGGATCTCATGGTATATTGTCATTGAAAAATAAAATATATAAATATGCCATCATTAATGAAAAAATCATATCTTAACCCATAGACTTCTCCTAAATTCTATTCCTTTCCAAAATTAGAATGTGATACCCTTGAAAAAATACTTAATGTAACACCCCAATCACCCACGGTATGTTTCCCTTTGAATAATGTAGTTGCTTGCATTGTACGTAAATTGGAGTTTTAACACATCACGACCAATCAAAATAGCCATTATGAATAGTAATACCCTATTTTCTAATTTTTATGAATTTTATTTTCAAAATGGGCTTCATTTTTGGATTAGAAATATCAAAATTAGATTAGGGTGAATTTTTGGTGTTTTTCTGAAAACATTAAATTTTAGATGAATGGTCTAAAACACATCATTATTATTTAAAACCAACTTTTTATTTAAGTAATTAGTTATTTTATATTAATTTATATTATGTCAAAATAGATAAATAATAAATTTATATATGTTCAATGTAACTTTTTACCATCTTTTACCAACCTTCTTAGAGCATTTAAAAATTTTCCTAAAACATAATTTTACCGCTTCTGTGAGTTGAATATCAAAAATCTGTGAGACGCAGTTGTTATAATTTAGTAATATGTGGTTCATTAATATGAAAATAATATTTTTTGAATAGTAACTTTTGACTTTTATTTAAAACTGTTAAATGTAAATAGGGTAATTATGAGTAAACATGATTCTATAATTATCCTAACACATGTCCTCATTCTTTTAGATAGGTATAATTCAACCAAAAACAACATTAGGAATAAAATATGATCCCCTTTGGTCCACTTGGATTAGATTAAGTAATTTATTATAATTTTATTTAAAGTAGAGTTAAAAGAGTAAAATTTAATGTTTAATAATTAAACCATTTTTAATATAGGGATAAACACAATATAAATTAGACAATAAATGTTCATTAGAAAGATATAAATATTTTCTAGCTAATTGAATTTTTTTATCATTTTTAGACATTAAAATTTTTAATTTAAATATGACACAATGATGATGCAGTAATTACATTATTAGTGAAAGATTATTATAATCTATATAATAAATATCCATCTAAATTTAATTTGAGACTTTTTATTAGTTACACTAATTTTATAGGTTAATATGATATGTTAGGGTTGATTAAATATTTATTTTTCAAAGTAATCATTTTTTCTGATTTTCACAAAAACCAATTACTAAATAGTGTCAAAATTTACATAATTGAGTTTTTAAAACCAATAGTATATTATTATTAGATATAATATTCCAAAAAATCAATATTTCGGCCAAAGGACTTATATAAGGTTATATATATTTATAATGAACAACTTGGGGTTCTCTTGAATGTTTATTGTATATTTATTAATTATATAATATAAAAATACAAAGAGACATGGTAAATGTCAAACTATTTAACTAATAGTTAAATCTAAACAATGATGATAATATAGTGACCTAAACCTATCTAAAACCAATTGGTTGAGATTTTTTCTACCCATCCTCACCTTAGACTCGAAATAAATTATTTTTTATCCATTATAAACCGAAAATTATTTTATTATAAAATAATATTTTATGCTTTTCCTAAAGTGACCCTAACCTCTCTTAAAAAAGGGTACTTCTCCTTATCTTAATTTCACACCTCCAAAGCCATTTAGCTCATCCAAACCCTGCCCAAATACCCTCAAAACATCACTCACATCAACCTCGAGTCCTTACAATGATCATAAATCCATCCTATGGAACCCTTTTGATCAACTCAAAAGTAAACACCCGAAGAAGAGATAATAATTTCACCACCCTCTTCCGAGTTATTTCCTTCTTCCACATCTTTTTCATTGTTGATTCCAAAACAAAATAATAAATCTAGTAGCCTCAAGATATAGTTATTTTATTATAAATATGGTACAACCATATTGGATATTCTACCCATCCTATATATGATAGAGTCACCATACGTGTGTACGTATGGCTTACCCTCTCCACGTCGTGGTGAAGTTTGTTATTCAAACACATAATTATTTTGGATGTGTATAATAACGATTATAACTAATGTAAATAATAAATATAACATGTTAAAGATTATATATATGATATAATATCCAATTACATACGATTTCACTAACAATATAATTATATTGTTTCTTGTGTATACGTATGGATTACTGTCACCATGCACGTGATGAAATTCATTCCTCATCATAATCATTCAAGAATAATTTTCATTTTATGATGAAATATAATTTTTATAAAAATAATATAATTATCTATATGAATAAAATACATCTTATCTATAAGAAACATGGCTTACGTTTCTAATCATATAAAGGAAAATGAATCAGTTAACACCCAAAATGATGATAGTACTGGAATATTATTAACAATGCAATATTAGAGGATCATATAGGATATCATATTAATGTATATGGTTATTTTATATTTTAATAACAATGTTTTAACTATTATACAAGAGGTGAACATACCATTGACTATGAAAAGTACAAGGTAAGGAATAATTCTACAATCTATTTACTTATCCAAGATTGTGAATTCGTATCTACTGGGACATCTTTATCATCCAAATCAGTGTTTTCTGAAAAATGTAATTTAAAACATTCTTTATATTTACTAGACTATGGGTGAATGTTATTTATAACCTTATTTTACCATATATATTTTGAAAGGAATCTTTCTGTCGTTTTCCAAAAAAAGATGATTTATGACATTTTCGTCAAAATTAAGGTATGAATGTTTTTTTAAGTTATATGGCGGGTGCGGCTACTTCTACTATTATTACAACATCGAAGCTTCCCATACATGATTATTATAATATTTTCAAAATATATTTTTTCTTTTATAATTATATGACTTATAAATTATTTCAAAATTGAACGATATATTTCTCTTAAAAAATTGAATTCATCTTTGTTAACATATTTTGATAGATTTTAAGCTTATTTGAAGTTGATTTATTAAGATACAAAACATCCATATTGTATTGATGGTTATGTGATATTTTGGATTATGAATGAGTTAGTTTTACGCCATTCGTGGTTTATGGATAAAGTATTCTCATAAGTTCTTCTAGTTTTAATATGAATGTTAGGTTCTATTTAAACTTTTTCATATGGGGAATGCATTGGACTTAGTTAGTAACGGGCAGAGACTGCTATATCTCCTCGATGCATCGGTATTTCTCATGTGACAAACTAGTGTCATGACATAAGGCGTTGACAAAATATTATTTGTAGTCTTTGTATAATTCCTTGACTATGTGGTTTTGAAGTCTGAAATTATGAATTCCATCATTATGAAAACGGATATTGATATTGAATGTGATTATTTGACTAGTAGAGTATCTATGTGAATAAGTAAATGGAATTATTTGATTTATATTGGCCATATTATATTGAAGTTAATTTTTAAAAGGCCTATGTTATAGTCTTATTCATTGACTTAAATGTTTATCTATATTTTTGAGTGTTTCCACTATATTTTTATGCTTACTAAGAATCTAAGCTCAACCATTTCTATATTTTCTTCTAGGATGCGAAGAAGTATGTTATGACTAACATGTAGGGATAGTATAAGAGATCATCTAAGGGATATGAATGTGGTCAATGGAGATAATGTTGTGGTTGTTTTACAGTTTATAATGTAATGGAAAACTTATTAATGTATCTAGTACTTCCATGGCTACTAAACTTATCTTCCTAATGAGATTTTTTCCCTTGTGATCCTGTCAATGTTATGTAATAATGAAAAGACTCTAGGTAACTAGGGTTGGGGTATTAAATATTGTATTAGAGGATGTTTAGTATAAACCATGAAAGCTAGATTTAGAAAAACTCTGATTAGGGAACATTATCCTAAGATAGACTTTGTGGATTTGTATAGAAGAACTTCCTATAATTATTGTAATGTAGAGATTTTGTGAGTTTTCCAGGAAATACATCCCTATCTGGATACGAGAAGCTAGATGTGGCTTTATTACAGATTTACCAAGGGATAAAACACAAAAACAACACTTTGAACTAGACTTTAATGGGAACTGCTAGATGACAATGGGCCTTCCTACAATCTTGGAAACAACATTCCTAGGGGAAATGCTTAAGATAATTCAGATTTTCTATACAAACCAATATGAAGGATTTATGAGTATATACCTCCTGAAAGAAAACATTTTTATGTATATGGATACTATCCAAACATTTTTCAATTTATCTTAAGTGTTCTACAAGCTTGGAGTTATGTATTACAATTCATAAACTAATCTATTGTATGCCATTGTTTTGAAATGGTTCCTAGTGGAAAGAATAGAAACTGTATCAACGCACGTAATTAATGTAGGTATTTCCATCGTAATCAAGATAAATATAGTGGTGTTGGTGATGCAACTAGTGCAGATCAGCTTATCAACATACTGGGACAACTCACTCAGGTTATGAATAATAACTTTACCTATATGGAGCACCCTTACCCACAAAACAAAGGATCTATGTTAGATAGATTCATGAGAAAACAACCACAAACATTCAACGGGTTTACAAATCCAATAATAGCTAAGCAATGGATAAATTCATTAGAGAAAATATTTCATGCTTAGGGGAGTAGCGAAAGGGACAATGTTTTCATGGCAGGTTATCTACTCATGGGAGATGAAGATCAATGGTGGTCATTGATCCAAAACAAAAAGGAAGTTGAAGGAGTATTGATCATGGAATTGAGGGGGTTTAAAAATATTTTCGTAGAAAAATACTTTCCTCGTGACCATCATGCGGATATGGAAATACAATTTCTGAGTCTTAGGAAAAATGAAGATGAGAATGTAGCAATGTATGAGGCTAACTTGACAAGGTTAGAAAGGCATGCATCAAATTATTTACGTAACCCAAGGGGTAAGATTGATCAATTTTTTGAGGGTTTAAAACCATTTTTCTATCAAGAATTAGTATCACAATCTTTATAATCGTAAGAATATAGTGACTCATGTGATATTAGGAGAGAAAAATAATTCTATAATTCTTACAACATTAAAGAAAAGAAAGAGAAAAAGAGATCTGATGAACACTTTTGAAATGGAAATAAGGGGATGAAAGGAAAATTTGAATATCTATCCTGTGGTAAATTTTGGAAGAAATACCCCAGTACATGCCTGAAGGTAATGGGATTCTATTAAATGTGTGGTGAGAAAGGCCAACAAACTCATGATTTCTATTGGAAGAAAAAGGATGTCATTGTTGAATGATACAATTATTGACAATAGGGGCATTATGAAAATTAATGTCCTAACTGCCAAGGGAAAATACCACAGAAAAGGACATGGGAGAAAGGCCAAGTTTAAACGATCACTACTTCAAAGGTTGAAGCTCCGTAAGATGTGGTGGAAGGTAATTTATTTGTTTTCTCAAGTTTAGAAAATGATTTATTTGATTTAGGATCATCGCATTGTTTCATATCTTACCAGTTTTCTATGTAAATTTGATATTTTCAATTTGATTTAACAATGGAGTTGTCCGTCAAAAACCCTAAGGGAAGTATCATCACAACAATGTTTTGTGAATTAGTTTCCCTTAGGATATATAAATGTTATTTATCTACAGATCCCATTGTAATACCCATGATAGAATTTGATATATTCCACAGAAATGATTGGCTTTTAAACCATGATGTGAATATTTATTGTGAGAAGAAAGATGTTACAATTTTTTATAATGATAAGGAGTACCTTATCTTTTGATCAGAAATGTCACCACCCGACTATTATCTAGATCCACCCCCTATAGCTATACGAAATTAAATTATTTAGGAGGAAGAGAATTAAAAAACTATGCTGGAGGGAAAGAATATTTGAATAGGGGATGTATATATGGTGCTAAAATAAGTTGGCGTGTTTCCAAAGGATTTACCTGGACATCCTCCAGAATTAGAAATTGAGTTTTCCATTGATTTAATTCCGGGTCCAATTCCCACATCGAAGTCCCCATATAAAATGTCCACTATGGAAGTTATGGAACTAAATAAAAAACTAGAGTAATTGAGTAATAAGGGATTTATTCTCCCTAGTGTTTTTCCATGGGGAGTCCCTATCCTTTTTTGTTAAGAAGAAAGTTGGATATATGAGGTTCTTCATTGACTACAAGAAGATCAATGCTATAATAATAATGGACAAGTATACCCTACCTTTCAATGATGATTTATTCGACCAT
Organism: Viscum album; assembly: GCA_963277665.1. Lineage (NCBI taxonomy): Eukaryota > Viridiplantae > Streptophyta > Magnoliopsida > Santalales > Viscaceae > Viscum > Viscum album. The sequence continues at coordinate 723,545,635 of OY728122.1, read as the reverse complement.
CTTAATGGATCTCAATATTTATCAATGATTGACCTTCGATCTGGATATCATCAGTTCTGTTTGAAGAAGGAAGACATTCTGAAAACAGCATTTTGAACCTGGTATGGGAATTATGAGTTTAATGTAATGCCTTTTGGATTGACTAATGTGCCCCCTATCTTCATGGATCTATTGAACCGAGTTTTCAAGGAATATATTGATGACTTTTTAGTGGTTTTTATTGATGATATCGTGGTATACTTAAAAAGCAATAATGATCATGAAAATCATTTGCGCCCTATTCTGAAAACCCTAAAAATAAAATAATTATATTGGAAGTTTAGAAAGTGTGAATTCTAGATTTAAGATATTTCTTTTCATGGAAATATTGTTTCTATGGATATATTCATTATTGATCCTTCAAAGACCAATGAAATCCAATAATGGCCAGCACCGATGAGTATAACAGACGTATGCCGTTTTATTGGTATAGCAGGTTATTATCGATGTTTCGTCCAGAATTTTTCCTAGTGGGCTAACCGATTAACCATGATCACACGTAAAGGGGTTAAATTAGTTTAGATAAACTAGTGTGAAGAATGTTTTGGAGAACTTAAGAGAAGATTAGTTAATGCTCATATCTTGACTCTACCATCAGGGAATGATCGGTTTGTTATTTATAGTGATTCTTCAATGAAAGGACTTGGTTGTGTCCTTATAAACAATGATAGAGATATTTCCTATGCATCATGATAACTAAAATTCATGAGAAAAAATATCCTACTCATGATCTTGAGTTATCCATTGTAATATTTTCTCTAATGATACAAAGAAACTATCTCTATGGTGAAAAATGTGAGATTTATACTGATCACAAGAGTTTGAAATATATTTTCTCAAAAATATAACTCAACCTGAGGGAAATGAGATGGCTTGAACTACACATGGATTATGATTTCAATATACACTACCACCTAAGGATTGCAAATAAGGTAGAAGATACTTTGAGCAGAAAGGTTGAGGAGTATTGACCAAGATGATAATTTAAAGGGATCATATTTTCATGAATATAGTAAATATGGATACAGGAATAAACATGGAATGTGAAACATCAATACTTTTTCAAATGGTTTCTAAACCATCTTTACTAGAAAGGATAAAGAGTTATCAAACTACTGATGAGGAGTTTCAAAAGAAGAATAAAGCTTTGAATGATGAAATATTGAGTGACTTCATATATGAAGATGAAATTTTGATATTTAGTAAGAGACTTTGTGTTCCTAACATACCTGAATTAAAATGGAATTGTTGGATGATGCTCATGGATTGAATTTATCTATACACCCTAGGAGCACCATGATTTGTATCGACACTACTGGAAAAACGACCTATACCCACGGTTCAAAACCGTGGGTATAGCCCCCAAAACCGTGGGTATAGCCTATACCCACGGTTTTGGGAACCGTGGGCTGGAATGGCGTCGGTATAGGGGTCTCAGCCTATACCCACGGTTTGGAGAACCGTGGGTATAGGCGAGTCCAATTTGGCACAACGCTGTTCCAGTGTGGCACATAGCAGACCCCACGGTTTTTCAAACCGTGGGTAATTTTTTTTCAAAAAAATAGGGTTCAGCAGGTTTTGAACCCGTTCTGCGCATCTAGCAGCGCGGCCGTCCCGCACTAACAGACCAACCCAGCCACTATTTTTACTTGTTTAATATACATATATATTTGTATATATATTAATATAAAGTATTTAAATTCAAAAAACCGATCCTGGCGGGTTTTGAAACCGCGTCGCGCGCAAGACCTTGCGTCCGCCGAAACTAATATACCAACTCTGCTGGAATTTTTCTTTGATAAATGTATATATATTTGCCTATATATATTAATATACGGTATTTAAATTCAAAAAAGGTACCCAGTGGGTTTCGAACCCAGGCTGCGCGCTGAGAAACCGGAACTCTCTCCACAACCGGACCAACTCAGCTATGCAACTTTGGATTATTTAGATTTATATGTATATAAATATATTCATCTAAACCGTGAAAAAATGTATCCCCGCCAAGTTTTTCCGTGTCCCGCCTAATTTTATTTACCCGCCATAACGCGGGAAAGCTATACCCACGGTTCTCTAGAACCGTGGGTATAGGTCTTCAAAAAAAACCCGCAATACCTACGGTTTTCAAGAATCGTCGGTGTACATATTCGTAAAATACCCTATACCCACGGTTTTCTCGAAAATCGTGGGTATAGGTCTTAAAAGAAAAATATTCCCACGGTTTTTGGCACAACCGTGGGTATAGGTGGCCTATACCCACGGTTTTTGAAAACCGTGGGTATAGGTTCACATGCTATCCCTATACCCACGGTTGTGAAAAACCGTGGGTATAGGGGTACCCTATACCCACGGTTTTTTGTAAAACCGTGGGTATAGACCTATTTTCCAGTAGTGCGATTTTAAGAAACATTTTTGGTGGGACAACATGAAGAGAGATATTTTTTATTATGTGCCAATATGTATGGTTTGTCAACAAGTGAATCTTGGAAGGATAAAACCTGTAACAATCATGCAACCTCTTCCCATACCTACGTGGAAATGGGATAATATTATGATGGACTTTGTCATGGGGATACCAAAGAGTCCTAGAAATAATGAAGCAATATGTGTCATTGTTGACCGTCTTACCATGTCATCATGGTTTCATTCAAAAAGGGAAGATCTACCACATGAAAATCAATCATGACTATATATTAATGATGTTTTAAGACTCCATAGTGTACCACTATCAATTGTTTCTGATCATTATCCCAGTTTTACATCATGATTCTGGAAAATTCTTCAGAAGGACTTGGATACTGAACTTTGTTTGAGCACTGGTCACCACCCTCAAACTGATGGAAAATCATAATAGAATATTCAAGCCTTTGATGAAATGTTGAGATCTTTCTCACATAACTTTCTTGGAACGTGGGATTAGTATTTACCTCTGGTAGAATGTTTCTGTAACAATAGCTTCCATTCAAGTAGTCAGATTGCACCATATGAATCATTAAATGGAAAGAGATGTCACATTCCAACATATTGGGATGATGTTGGTGAAAGAAAACTCGTAGTCCCAGATCTTATTGAGTAAACAATGGAAATGGTGAAGGTTTTCCAAACCTACATCAAAGAAGCCCAATTATTTCAAAACATCTATGAAAATAACCGAAGGAAGGACATAGAATTTCATATAAGAGACCATGATTTATTAAAGGTATCTCTATAGAAGGGTGTTATACGTTCTGGAAAGAAGGTTAAACTGTGTCCCGGGTACATCGAAACTTTCAAAAATTTACAACTAATTGGTGTTGTAGCTTAACGTTTGGTAATGGCTCCACGTCTCTCCAAATACCATGATGTGTTCTATGTATCACTATTGAGAAAAAACATGTCTGCCCCAAAACATGTACTCTCCTATGAAAATATTGGACTAGAACCTATTCTGTCTTATTGTGAATTTCCTGTCAAAATTCTTGATACTAGAGAATAAGTGCTGAGAAATTAGGTTGTTTATGTGATAAAAGTTCTATAGAGAAACCACAATATTGTAGCACAACGTGAAAACCTGAGGAACTTATGATAATGAACAAACCGAATCAATTTATGCAATAATGTTCTAGACATTTTGAGGATGAAATTATTTTAAGGAGGGGAGAATGTAACACCTCATGTTCCCACGGTGCATTCCCCTTTGAATAATGTAGTAGCTTGTGTTGTATGCAACTTAGAGTTTTAAAACACAAAAACCAATCAAACATGAAATTTTTAATTGTAATACCGAATTTTTCAAATATTATTAATTTTATATTTTAAAATGGAATTTATTTTTTGATTCGGAATATCAAAATTAGCATATAGTGAATTTTTGATATTTTTCTGAAAACATTCAACTTTTGATGAATAGTGGAAAACACTATGTTATTGTTTAAAACCGACTTTTTATTTAAGCAATTAGTATATTATTTTTTATTTATTTTTGGTCAAATATATACATAATACCAATAAATGTTAAATTTAATTCAATGGAGTCATTTCATTATAAGTTTAGATATATGATATTTTATTGAACTTTTTACAGTCTTTTACCCACCTTCTAGGAGCATTTATTAATTTGAATAAAACATAATTTTACAAATTTTGTGAGTTTAATTTCAGAAATATAAGAGACACGATTGATATCAATAAGTAAAATTTGGTTCAATAAGATTAAAATAATTTTTGGTGAATAGAAACTTTGGACTTTTATTTACAAAGGTTAAAAGTAAATAGGGTAATTAAGGGTAAAAATGATATCATACTTAACCTAACACATATCTAATTTCTATTGGATTATTTTAATTCGAAAAAAAACTACCTTAGGAATAAAATATGATCTCATTGGGTCCACATAGATTAGATTAGGACATTTATTATTATTTTATTTAAAGAAACGTTAAAAGAGTTAAATTCAATGTTTAATAACTAATCAATTTTCAATATAGGGTTACACAAAATATAAATTAGACATTAAATATTCATTAGAAATATAAAAATGTTTCTTATATAATGGTAATTTATATATAATATTTACACGTTAAATCATTTAATTTATTTATGACACAATGATGATGGAGTAATTACCATATTAATGAATGATTAAAATAATTAATATTTTAAATATCAAAATAAATATAATTTGAGACTTTTGATGAATTCCACTGATTTTATAGGTTAATATGACATGTTAGGTTTGATTAAATAATTTTTTCGATGTAATAATGCTGTTATGATTTTCAGAAAAACCCCAATACCAAATAGTGTCAAAATTGACATAATTGAGTTTTTAAAACAAATACTATATTATTAACTGATATAATATTCCTACAAATCTATGGTTCGGCCAAAGGACTTATATAAGGTTATATATATTTATAATGAACCACTTGGGGTTCTCTTGGATGTTTATAGTATGTTTATTAAACATATAATATTAAATTACAATGAGACATGGTAAATCTCAAACTATTGAACTAAGGGATAAATAAAAAAGATAAGGTCATTATAGTGACCTAAACCTGTCTAAAACCTATTGGTTGAGATTTTTTCGAATCATCCCCACCTTATAATAGAAATAAATTATTTTGGTGCCATTATAAATCCAAAAGGATTTTTTTAAAAATAATAGTTCATGCTTTTCCTAAAGTGACCCTCACCTCTCTTATAAAACGGTACTTCCGCTTCTCCTAATTTCACTCCCCAAAGCCATTTGGATCGTCCAAAACATGAAAAAATATACTCCCAACATACCTCACATCAAAATAGAGTCCTTACTTTGATCATAAAGACATCCTATTGAACCCTTTTAATCATCTCAAAAGGAAACACCCGAAGAAGAGGTAATAATTTCGCCACCCTCTTTCATGTTCTTTTCTTCTTCCACTTCCTCTTTCATTGTTGATTACATACCAAAATAATAACTCCAGTACCTTCTACATACCATGATTTTATTATAAATATGGTTCAAAAATATTCGTTATTCTACCCATCATATAACGGACAAATCCACCATATGTGCATAAGTACGGCTTACCGTCTCCACGTCGTGGAGTTGTTTGTTATTCAAACACAGAATTTATTTTGGATGGGTATAATAATGAGTATAACTGAATTAAATAATAAATATAACATGTTAATTATTCTTTATATATGATATAACATCCAATTACATACGATTTCACCATCAATAAAATGATATTGTCGCTTGGGCGTACATATGGCTTACCATCTCCACGAACGCGATGAGATTCATTACCCATCCTTATCATTCGAGAATAATTTTCATTTGATGATTAAAAATAATGTTTGTTAACAAAATATCATGTTGTATATTAATCTTATACATACTATCCATAACAAACAAGGCTTATGTAACCAATCTTATAAAGGAAAATGAATCAGTTAACACCCGAAATGATGATACTACTGAAATATTATTATCAAGGCAATATTAGAGGATCATATATGATATAATATTTATGTATATGGTTCATGTGTAATTTAAGAAAAATATTTTAACTATTATACAGGAGGTTAACATACCATCTCTTATGGAAAATTACAAGGCAAGGGTTAATTCTACAATATCTTTTCTTATCTATGGTTATTACTACGTAAGTATCTACTGGGAACTCTATATCATCCACATCCGTGTTTTCATAAAAATGTAATTCAAAACATTCTTACTATTTAGTAGACTATGGGTTAAAGTCATTTATACCCTTATTTTACCATATATTTTTAGAATAAAATCATTTCATCATTTTCCAAAGAATATGCTTTATGACATTTTCAATAAAATTATGGTAAGAATGTCTTTTTTTAACTTATACTTCGGGTGCGGATATATTTCACCATTATAAAATTTTCAAATCTTCCCACAAAATCTTATAAGAATATTTTCAAAGTAAATTTTGTATCTTATAATTATATTAATTTTAAATTTTTTCAAAATAAAAATATATATTTCTCTAAAAATGTTTCACTTTCGTCTATGTCAATATCATTGGATGGATTTTAAGCTTGTTTGAAGTTGATTTATTAGGATACAGAAACTCCCTATGGTATTGAAGGTTTTGTGATATGTTTGACTATGGATTTGTTATTTTTACACCATTCATCGTTTATAGATAAAGTATTAACATTTTGTATGCTTGTTTTAACCGAAATTTTTATGTTATGTTTAAACCTTTTCATATGAGGAATGAATTAGAATTAGTAAGTGATGGGTGGAGCCTACTATTTCTCCTCGATGCATCAGTAGGTCTCATGAGACAAAATAGTTACTTGTCATAAGGCCTTGAAAAGATATTATTGGTTGTCTTGGTGCAAGTACTTTACTATGTGGGTATAAAGTCTGGTATTATGCATTCCATCATTATAAAAGTGGATACTGGTATTGAATGTGATTATTCGACTAGTAAAATAATCAGGTGACCAAGTAAATCACATTATTTGATTTATATTGGCCATATTATGTAGAAGTTTATGTTTAGAAGACTTATGTTTTAGTCTTATACATTTCCTTAAGCTCACCCCTTTCTATGTTATCTTTTTTCCCAGGATGCGAAGAAGTATGTTATGACTGACCTGCAAGGATAGTCTAAGGGAAAGTCTAAGGGATATTAATTTGTTCAATGGAGACAATTTTTTAGTTTTTTTCATTTTATAATGTAATATAATACTTATGAATGTATCTAGTAACTCCAAGGCTACTAAATTGATCGGTATTTCGAGATTTGATCTGCTATGATCATGTCAATGTTTGTAATAATGCATCTAATCTGGGTAACTGGGGTCGTGGTGTTACACTTAAGTAAAAGGGTTATCTAGAAATCCTATTATCGGAATAAATATGTATATAAATTATAAAATTATATAAAAGAGGCATACGGATATCATAAAGAGAATTATAATAAGAATGAAAACTTGAAAACATTAAACCAAAGAATAAGATAACTGAATCATAAGAATGTTCCAAATAATAAAAAATGAAATCCTAATAATATGAAATGGATAACCTCCATTAAAACCTAAAGTATACTAACTTTTATTATAATCATCATATTCTTAGTCTAACCACAATCATAGTATTCTTTAATTAGGTTAACTAATCATGCACTATAAAAAATGTGCTTAGGATAAATTCTCTTGCCCCATAAATGGTATCTCATGATACATTTACTTTATACAAGGAATTATATGTCTATAAAATACCCACAAATAACATCAAAATATGTATATACCTATGTATACCGTAAGATGAAATGAACCCATACATAAATATGAAGAATGATATAAATTAAGAAGTGGGGTTCAAAATCATGTATTAGTAAATAACAAGGGGATATATCAAATAGCTTATGAAGAGAATAAGGAATTAAATAATTCATAAAATTCATTATTTTATAGTGAACAAAGTTATTAAACATTAGGTTCAAATGTTTAAAATTCTTGACAATGATCTCATGAAGAAAAAAAATGAAATTTAAGAAGTTGGGTGAAGGTTTTAAAATAAGTAAATGAAATTTTTGAAGAGGAAAAAAATAATATTATTTTATAGAAAAAAAATTCATCCAAAAGGGTTATCAATACAATATTTGGTTTTTTATAATTTATTCATTGTATAAAAATGGTGTAGGTATTTAATTACAAACAGATATAAAACAGAAAGTTATCCTTAAATATGGTTTATATAAAAGTGGAAATTTCAAAGGGATGAAATAAAATTATTACCCCAAAAAGGAAAAATATGTACAAATAGTTACATATTTTAGAGATATATATAGAAAAATAGAATAATTATATAAGAATAGTACTTCATAAATGGTAAAAACACAAAAGGAATATGTAACATGAAATTTATAAAGGTGGTATGGAAGATCTATTTTTATGTTTTAAAATGAATTCTATAAAGTACTAAATTATAAAATATGATAAGAGAACTCTATTTTGAAAAAATGAACAATTAAATATGAATCTATTATGAGATATAACTGAATGAGGATTTTAATGAAAAATGAGATTATTTGGGGGAAGGGATTATATAATTGGAGGGGAAATCAATAGTTAAATGGATGGAAATAATTCCTAACAAATATTCTTTTAAAAAAGGATTAAAACACACCATTAAAAAAATAATTTATTCAAAAGTGATATCCCGTGAAATAAATATTGTGTACCATATGAAATGATTGATGAAATTAAATGAAAACATTATAAATCAATAAAACACATTACGTTATGAAAGATCTGTATATTTTAGAGAGTACATATGTCATACTCCAAAACAAGGGAGAGAATGAATAAAAGTTTTGTTTTAATGTTAAATTATAATTTTTTATATTATAATTAATTGGGTCCATACAAACACTATAAAAATGACAATTGGTGCATAATATCAAAGAATTCCTCAATAAAGTTTTATTAAGACATAAGATTTTCCTCGTATCTCAAAGAGTTAATCACAATCTCTTATATTTATAAAAAATTAAATTATTTTCACTTTAAACATTCCCAATAAATTTATGCATATTTATCTAATTTGATTCATTCAATCTATTATATTTTGGAACTTATTTTTACAATAGTTGTCACTTATATCTATTACATAGGGTTGTTCAGTTAACTACATTTTATCACTTTTAGTTTTTTACTGTAAACAAAGGTGTTGTAATATAAAATCATGACATCTAGAAATTTTATGATTTAGGTCCTTAATTATTCCACTAGGATAATAATTATATTATTTCCTATATTTTCCGAAAATAGATCCAAATTAAGATAGGTTCCTTGATAATTCTATTTAATGTGGTTACAGTCACTAACATATATTCTTGTAATTCACATATATAGAACGCCAAATATTATACTTATATAAAATTAAAAATTTAATAATTTTTTTAATTAAATAAATTTGTTATCCTACCATTTATGGTTGTGAAAAAAATGGAAAATGTCATTCAGAGAAGTGATAGTCCACACACACAAAATATGAGGTTTTCATTTTTCTAAATGATTTTGGCAGAAATTATAAAATGAATACTTATTAGTATAATAAAATTTAATAATATTAAAAACAAAATTGGTTCTATCATAACACCGTAGATTTCTGATACTTGATTGTTGTATAAGAATAATTTAATATAAAAAAATTTGGGTGAGAGTATCATCTTTCCCTAGAATGTTATCCCTTGGGTGACCACTTAAGACACTACAACATAGTTTTTTAAAAATAAAATGCCCAAATTTCTATGTTTTGGGATTTCAAGAGAGGATAGGGACGTTTTTTGAGTGATCTAAAGCATTTTAATGGGTCTATAAATGGGGTGGAGGTGGTTTCCTTTTATATGTGAAGAATATTTCACTTTTCTAAAAACCCAATATTAATCAATAATACTACACTAATCAATGAGAAATAATAAAAATGGACACTAACATTGTAAGTAAGGACATAATGTAATTTTTTCCTCCAAAATCAAATATAGAACATGTTTTCAACATGTTTTAACAACTTTTAATTTCGTAAACAAATTTCTCAAAATTTATACTCAATTCGGTAAATCCATTTTCACCAATGGGAAATAATTTTAATGGAAATAATTAAAATTTTCCTTAATTGATAATTTTAACATATTGATTTTGAAATTTTCAATCCTTTTATTATATAAAATTTCAATGATTAGGTTGCATTAATTTTTTTACTGTACAAGAAATTTAAAAATTATTTCTTATAAATAGTTCATTTAATTTTAATATTTATGTGTCGTATAAGATTATAAATAAATATGATTTTCAAAATGGAAATTGGTTATTTATAAAACATATAATTTATATTTGGATTTAAAATCATCTAGAAACTGAATTTATCAAAATATTTAAAAATATATTTTAGTTGAATTAAAATTAAAATTTCTATTAATATACAGAATAGATTTTAAAAAATTAAAATATTATATAATTAAAATTAATACTATTATTACAAAATTAAATATTTTATTTATTAGTAGGTTATTGAATATTAAATTTTTATTATATATATATATAATTATAAATTTCATGATTTAGGAAAGAACAACATTTTTCACACTTCATATAAAAATCAATAACTTTAGAAAAATAAAAAAAATAATTCCAAGATTATTTCCAAAATAAAAATTATAAAATGGTAGTAAGTTTATTATATTAGGATTATATAAGTGATAAAAAATAATTTTAAAATACGGAATTTATCATGCATCAAAATCATTCTAAAAAATATATGACTAATATTATGAAATTTCAATTATAGGTTTTTTTAAAAAACATTTATAAAAAATCATAAAGTAACAGATAAAATATTTATTTAGTGTTAAAAAAAGGATTCTATATATTATAATTCCATGTTAAATAATTATAATATAATAAAATACATGTAATTTATAAGAATAGTAATTTTCACTATTCACCTAAATATCAAACATGTTTGTAGAGGCCTAAAAATTTATCATAAAATAAAATTGAAAATTTTAATCAAATAAAAAAACATATTTTATGATATTAAATTTATAAGATTATATATTTTAAATTTTAAATAATATCAAAAAATAAAATGAGTAGCTATTTTTAATGGAAAATAATATTTTTAAAAAATACTAATTCTTATTTTTAATTTCGACAATACACTAAAAAAGATAGAATTAATAAAATCATATTTTATTTTATTAAAATAATTATTTGATAGTAATATAATAATATTTACTTAATAAAAATAACTATATTTATAAAGATGTATTTTTAAACATATTAATGAATTATATAAATTATTATAAAATACAAAATATATATATATTAATTGAATTCATAATTCAGTTACTCACATTAATACCTACTAATTCATATATTTAGTTTAAATTATTTAAATTTATCATGGTTTCATTTTAGTTCAATTTTTATGTGGATAATGATTCCAAACATATCCTAATGAATTAGAAAAAAAATATTTTAAAATATATGGTCATTAAATATATATTGTGTATACTTCCCCTTTGACATATTTTATAATGATTTACAATTTTTTAATTTCAATATTCCATTAGTTTTTATCATTTCAGTAGTTCTTATTCAATTTTTATTGAATCTATAAAGATATTTTTAAATTCTCATTATTATTTAGGATTATTCATATTTAAATTTATTTTGGAACAATTATATACTCCTCACCAAAAGACCCGTATGGTTTATTATACATATTATATTATGGTGTTTATTTTTTTCTTGAAACATTTATTCCCTTTAGTACATAAAAATTATGAATTTGTTTTAATAAAATCAAATATTATTTCGTTTCTTTTTATAAGGACTCTTTCTCTTCCATATCAATATTATTCCAAAAAAAATTATTTAAAAAATTTATCAATTTTTAAATGATTTGTAAAATAATTTTTCAAGTTACCTTTACTTTATTTTAAAAGGGTTTATCCAAATAATATAAATGTTTTCAAAGAAAGACATTTTTTACAAATGTAAAATGAGGATGTACTTTTTTACAATTATGGTGTGAATGGATTTTGCTACATCCATGACCATTACTCAATATTTATCTCCCTATAAATGTTTCCATGGATTTACACCTAAAATCCTTAGATCATGGTTCTTTGAATTTTTTATTATTTTTTTTAATATAATGTCTATTGTTTTTTAATGGATTGAAAGGATACTCCCTATTAATTAAATATATTTCACCTTCCACTCATAATTTTTTTATAGTATTGTAAAGACCCGTAAATTTCAAGGAAATTTTTTTCCTTAATTTTCTTTGGAATTTTACAAGAGCGCAGTTTTTGACGGCACCTGATTCCGAGGCCCGGTGTGCCCGGAATCATTTTCCGATGTTTGGCTCGGGTACGTTCAGTGAACGGACGAGCGGGTTTTTCTAACATTTGAACCGATGCCCGGAATCAAATTCTGAGGGCACTGATGAAGTCGCAGCGCCGATATTCGCTTAGAAATGCCTCTTCCGGAGTAGCGTTTGCTCGGGTGTGGTTTTTAATATTCGGGCTTAAAGTTAAGAAATAAAATAATTTTGCGACAACTTTATTTTATTTCACATAAGCCACTTGGAAGCCACTTGAAGCCACTTAAAGGCGGATTGAACTGAGTTAAACCGGATAGGATGCTATCCAGAAATATCCTACCCCCTTGGTAGGATATTTGTGAGGGGGGCCCGCACGAGCCCCGCCGTTTCTTTCCGCTAAGAAACGTACCCGCGAAAACCCGTCTTTATGAAAGTCAACTGACGCGTTTCTTAAAATCCTAACATACCATTTTATTGGGTAGTTTATTTCGTGAATTAAATGGGCTGTTTCTTTCATTGAATTAATTCAACGAATTAATTAAGTTGTTTCTTAACCAGTTTTCAAATTCGTTGGCGTAATAATAAAATAAGGCCAACGCACGACCTCTGGTTATTTGCGCATTGAGAAGATTTGAGAGGACCCTCGTATCTTCTTCTCCTTTGTGAAGAACGCGAAAAACGCGAAGAACGTGAAGAACGTGAAGAATGCCGAACCCGGAAATCGACGACGCTCCCATCCGAGACGTTCTTCCCCGCCCCGATCTCCGATCACCAACCATTTGAGGTGAGTGATTTCGGGTTTCCTCTAAAGGTTCTTTTTGGTTTTAAATGAAACACAGATTTAATTATTTATAATTTAAATCTGTTGTTCTTGATCCGTTGAGCTCGCCGACTCAACGCCGGATTCCGCGACGACGCGACGCCTTCCCGCTACGACGCGACGATCCCCCTCTTCCGCGATGAGCTTTTCCGCGAAGAACGCCCGCGCACGACGACCAACGAGGTAGGGTTTTATTTTGGGAATTACCCCTTTTTAATTATTCCCGTAAGTGATTCTTTAAAAAGTTAAGGAACCGGTTTCAAACGAACAATTTTATTTTATTAAAATTGTCAGTTCATGTGTTGAACAAAATTCTCCCGTTTGTTTATCTCTAACGCGGAGGGTGCGGGCCAAACGAACACGGCCCGACGACCCTCCGCCATTCTTCATTTTGTGCGGATTTGACGGGTGACGACGGAACGTGCCGCAATGGATGTTTGACGATCCCGCAGTGAAGAACGAGTCCCGGGAGGAGCAATGGCGCAGACGGGAAGAGAATCGGACCACCGGAGTGATCCCGGTGGCCCACGGAACTCGCCCGCGGCGCGGGTCGCTGGCGTGGCGGCGCCGACAGCCGGGAGCGGCGGCACCCACGGACCCGCGGCCGCGCGGGTCCGGTGCCCTCGGACGCGGCTGAAGCCGCGTCCATGACTCAGCGCGGCCCCACGCGGTGGGCCGCGGCCCCACCAGGCCGCGGGGGTGGCACCCCGCGTGCCTCGGCCGTTCGGCCGCTCGGCCGAACCGGGCCAGGCCGGTCCGACCGGCCGGGCCGCGCCCTGGCCGGACCGGACCCGGTCGGACCGGGTCGGGTCGACCCGGTGCGGCCGACTCCCGGGGCGGGGGGGGGGGGGGGTCGGCCCGGGCCCGTACCCCCGTCTTCAGACGGTTTTCGTTCAAATGGACATATCATGAGCTATGGGCCTCCAAACGACCCGCCGTCAGCGGAAACACGATCCTTGGATCGAGACGGTCATTTCGGTATATCGTACTCAAGGTTTCGGAATACTTTGAGTTCGGCCGGGTTGGTTCGTACACAAAACCAACCGGGCCCTCGGAGCAGAAACGCTCATATCTTGAGCTACGGATGTCTGATTGACGTGCCGTCAGTTTTGTTGAGTTCCTCTTTGTGAGACGGATCTTTTGGCTTACTCCGCCTGAGGTTTGGACGTAGGTGGAGTATGGCCGGGTTGGTTTTTCCTTAAAAACCAACCGGCCCCCTGTGACAAAAAAGCCAATAACTCTCAGACCGGGCGTCCGATTGACGCGTCGTCTGCGACGTTGAGTTCCTGTTGATGATACGGAACTTTTGGATACATCAACATCGGACTTTGTGTCAGTTGATGTATCAGCCTCTCAGCTCGTGGAGCGGACCCTCCGTACGAGCTTGCTGTGTGAAGGAACCCTAGAGCTGGCTGTGACTGCTTCCTCGACAGCGACGACTGTGCAGAGATCCTCCGTGGACTCCGACGACGACCGTGCAGAGATCCTCAGTGGACTGCGGCGACGACTGTGCAGAGATCCTCCATGGACTCCGACGAAGACAATGCAGAGATCCTCAGTGGACTGCGACGACTACGACACTCAGCGATCCTACGTGGATCAGTGCTACAGGTCCTGTGTGGGCCCGGTCCTGTGTGGGCCCGATCCTGTGTGGGTCCGATCCTGTGTGGGTCAGCACTGAGTGGTTCTATGTGAGCCAGCGCCTACAGGTCCTGCGTGGGCCCGATCCTGTGTGGGCCCGACCCTGTGTGGGTCATTGCGGGGGTTAGTTACCTATCGATCCTTCGTGGGTCCAACGACTTAGATGGATCAGTGATCATCTTTATCGTCATCCGAAGAAGTATACCTGTGTGAGCTGAATCTTATGTTTCTCTCCTTTGTGGATTGTGTTGAGCTATCCTGTGTGGATTTACTGTTAACTCTCCTTTGTGGATGGTGTTGAGCTATCCTGTGTGGGTATACATTTTTCATTCCTATGTGGACTGGGTTGTGCTTGGGCTGGGACGTTGGAGCCGAATGGAAATTGATGACTTAGGTATATGTATGGGCATATACCTAAGTCGTGTCAGATGTTACTTCGTGATTGTACCTTTCCTTTGTGGATTATACTTTGTGGATTTCGGGAGACCTTCGGGGGTCTTGGGGTCCCTACTGAGTAGCTTATACTCACCCCTGCACGGGCTTTTCCCGCACTACGTTGTGTTGGTTGCAGACGACGGACATTGCTGATCGTGGTGGAGGCGTGCGGAGTAGGACGGTACCTGGAGGTAGACCACTGGGCGGGACGTACTCGGAGCGGTCAGGTGGACCCGAGGAGTAGTGGAGGCTATCTGTACCCACCCTTCAGGTGGGACTTCTAGAGGATGGCTCGACGCTGCAGTTTTCCCTTTCAGTTGTTGTTTTTCCTTTCAGTTGTACTTTACAGTTGGGATTGTATTTCCGGCCCCTTTTTACTTTCAGTACAGCTTGTACAGTTTTTACTCAGTGTTTACTTTTTCGCTTGCTTACTCTGTGGTACTTGTTTACTTTTCAAAGGCAATGCCTTCCCTTTTTGTTGGGATTTATGCCTTGGTGCTAGTCGCCAACCCCTGTCCTATGGAAGGCGGGCTTGGGGTAGTCATGGCACGGGCCCCGAGGACGGGTCGTGAAAAATTTGTATCAGAGGAGGTCGGTTCTACCACAGACTCTGATCTTTCTTCTATGTGAAGAAATAGTGTTTAGCGTATTAAGTGTGGTTATCAGTCCAGGGAGTCCAGTGTTAGTGCGGCGGCCGACGTATCCATACACCAGGACCCTGACTTCTAAATTCTGACTTAATGCATGAAAACATTGATTGCATGTGTGTTTCAAGTTTTCTCTGTGATTAATTGGGTCAGCTCACCAGGTATACTGTTCTGAACGTGGCATACTTGTTTCCTTTTCAGGATGGCATGACGACAGCTGCCATCTAGGGTTCCTAGAGTAGAGCGCGACGACAGCCCACCGAGCGACGAGGTCTCGGTACAGGGACCATTGATAGCAGAGGCACCGGTGGTACCTTTACCCGCCGAGCCCCCGATGCTTCCAGCACTGGAAGATGACGACGCACGACGCCTCGGAGCTCTGCACGAGTTCCAGTGCCAGCGACCACCCAGATTCCATGGGGAGTCGGACCCCCAGGCATCTGAGGACTGGCTGGAGGCGGTCGTCTGAGTTTTCAGGCTAGTGAGGACACCAGCAGACCTCATGGTGATCCTCGCGGCGTGCCTACTGCACGCAGCAGCAGGGCGATGGTGGAGCCTGATTCTCTAGGTACACGATGAGGCCTCCCTCATCTGGACGGACTTCTAGAGCCTCTTCTGCTCAAAGTTCGTCCCGACCACCCTCTGTGCGGTGCGCATCCAGGAGCTTCTTCAGCTGCGGCAGGGCAGCTTGATGGTCGCCCAGTACGCGGCGAGGTTCACCGACCTATCTCACTACTCGACCGACATGGTACGAGACCCCTTCTTCCGGGACCGGACCTTCGAGTAGGGATTGAGACACGAGATCAGGGCATCGCTGATCTCCCTCAGCATCCCGACCCAGGCATGAGTGCTAGAGCGAGCCCTTCTGATCGAGAGCTTCCTGTCTGAGTCCACAGAGATACCTACTGCAGGGCGGCAGATAGCGGAGTCTTCGGCAGCAGGTAGCCGACGGATGACTCAGGGTTCCAGGAAGACCAGGCCTTCCGGCAGACGACCTCGGGACACTGGCTCTGTGGTGCGGGGAACACAGAACGGACCCAGCCTTCCGAGAGGCAGATAGTGCTACGAGTGCGGCAGGCAGGGCCACATGGCTCATGACTGCCCGACCCGTCATACCGAGGGGCAGCAGACGGTGGAGGGACCACCCAGGCAGAGGCAGAGGGTCGACCGTGGCGGTCCGCAGGGAGGAGGCGGATGAGGCAGAGGAGCTGTCCGAGCAGCAGGTGGTGGGTGACGCTTTGAGGCTCTGCCACTACGACCACCCGGAGGCCCGCCCCGATCGCAGGGAGCTGGCGGGCAGAGACAGGCTCAGCTCCAGGCAGCGGAGGCCTACGACCACGGCGCGCCAGAGATGATTCGAGGTATGATATATGTCTATTCCACCCTTGCTGCAGTTCTGATAGACACAAGAGCGAGTCACTCTTTCATAGCCACTTCCCTTGTTCGGAGCTCGGAGATTCCGACGGAGCCGTTGGCTCGATCCTTACGGCTAGAGACTCCTACGGGAGCAGACTCGACGATTACGCACTGGTGCCGGCAGTGTGAGCTTACTCTAGGAGGCGAGAGCTTCGGCTGGGATCTTCTTGTAGCGGCGTCTAGGCCTTACGACGTCATCTTGGGCATGGATTGGTTATCTATGGTCCATGCTCAGATTGACTACATTAGGCGCAAGGTGTGATGTGTGCGCACCGGCGGGAGCAGGTTCACCTTCACCAGCGAGAAGGGAGCCTTAGTAGCATAGGATGGGCTCACGCAGAGGAGGGGTCAGCCCATCACTCATCATTTGGCTAGCCGCATCCTAGGAGCAGTTGACGTGCGGAGTCCCAGTTTTCCTGCAGTGGTAGATCAGTACGCGGACGTCTTTCCCGACGACGTTCCAGGACTATCTCCTCGCAGAGAGGTAGACTTTTATATTGACATGTACCCCGGGACAGCCCCGATATCCACTCCAGCATATCAGATGGCCCCCGCTGAGCTTCGAGAGCTGCGGGTATAGTTGGAGGACTTGCAGGGCAAGGGGTTCATCCGACCCAGTGTTTCACCCTGGGCTTCCCCAATTTTGTTCGCCAAGAAGGCGGATGGGAGCTTGCGACTGTGTGCCGATTATTGTCCCCTGAACCAGGTGACAGTGAGGAACAAGTATCCGCTACCCAGGATTGATGACCTCTTCGATTAGCTCAAGGGAGCATGGTGGTTCTTAAAGATAGACCTCAAGTCAGGCTATCATCAGCTCAGAGTTCGAGATGAGGATGTGCAGAAGACGGCTTTCTGGTGTCGGTATGGCCACTACGAGTTCTTGGTTATGCCTTTCGGCGTGACCAATGCTCCAGTAGTGTTCATGAGCCTCATGAACAGGATCTTCCAGCCATACCTCGATCGATTTGTCGTAGTCTTCAACGACGACATCTTGGTGTACTCGACCACGGAGGAGGAGCACGCCTACCACTTGCGTGTTGTACTAGACACACTCTGAGAGAACCAGCTTTATGGAAATCTCTCGAAGTTTCAGTTCTGGTTACGTGAGGTCCACTTCTTGGGGCACGTCATTTCTGAGGCGGGAGTTGCGGTGGATCCCGCGAAGATCGAGGCAGTGCTAGCTTGGGAGCCACCCAAGAGCGTGACAGAGGTGCAGAGTTTCTTGGGCCTAGACAGATACTAACGGAGATTTGTGCCGGACTTCTCCAGAGTTGCGGCCCCACTCTCAATGTTGACGAAGAATGGGAAACCCTTCGTGTGGTCAGACAGATGTCAGCAGATCTTCCAGGAGCTGAGGCAGAGGTTGACCAGCGCACCTATATTGAGGTTTCCTGAGGAGGGAGTTGGATACGTAGTCTACTAAGATGCATTAGGGACTGGACTCGGGTGTGTCCTGATGTAGGAGCGGGCCGTGATTGCCTATGGATCATGACAGATGAGGCCTCATGAGCAGAACTACGCTACCCATGACCTGGAGTTAGCAGCAGTGGTATTTTCCCTGAAGACATGGCGACACTATCTGATGGGAGAGCGCTTCACAGTCTTTTCTGACCACCAGAGTCTCAGGTACATCTTCTCTCAGAAGGACCTGAACCTAAGACAGCGGCGATGGCTCGAGATCCTCCAGGACTATGACTTTGAGATAGTCTATACTCCTGCGAAGGGGAACGTGGTAGCCGATGCCCTCAGCAGGAGGACGGGCATCCAGCTACTTGATTAGGCGACAGAGCAGCTAGCCGCCTTGAGGATATCCTTCGTGGATAGAGACGGAGCAGCCTTCCTTCAGACTCTCACAGTCTATCCTCCACTTCTACAGCGGGTCAGAGAGGCACAGCGTGGGGACGCTGACTGTGAGACATGGAGTGCACAGATATCCTCGGGACAGGCACCTGATGGTTTCTCCCTTGGAGTAGAGCACGACGTCCTTTTCAGAGGACGTACCTTGGTACCAGTCGCTTTACGAGAGGAGGTGCTGATAGAGTTTCACACTTCCCCTTTGGCGGTACATCCTGGAGTGGCGAAGATGTACCAGGATCTCATACGACAGCACTGGTGGCCGGGCATGAAGAAGGCTGTGGCAGAGTTCGTTTCATGGTGCCTCACTTTCCAGCAGGTGAAGACAGAGCATCAGGTACCAGCAGGCTTGGTACAGCCCTTGGAGGTCCCGGAGTGGAAGTGGGAGGGGATATCTATGGACTTCGTGACTGGACTTCCACGCACTTCCAGAGGTCACGATTCCATTTGGGTGTTTGTTGACTGACTCACCAAGTCGGCACACTTCTTACCCATTCGAGAGCAGGGCTCAGTGGAGAGCATGGGGTGTCTCTACATTCAGGAGATTGTATGGCTTCACGGTGTTCCATCGACTATCGTCTCCAATCGGGACGCTCGCTTTACTTCCCGGCTTTGGAAGGGGTTGCAGGAGGGGTTCGGGACGCGGCTACGTCTGAGCACCGCCTTTCACCCACAAACGGATGGTCAGACGGAGAGGACCATTCAGACCCTCGAGGACATGCTCTGTGCATGTGTCCTTGACTTTGGTCGCAGCTGGGAGGACCACCTACCCTTGGTGGAGTTCGCGTACAACAATAGCTACCAATCCACCATCGGAATGGAACCCTACAAGGCGTTGTACGGCAGGCCTTGCAGATCTCTTTTGTGCTAGAAAGAACCTGGGGAGTCAGCACTTGTGGGACCAGAGATGGTCTGAGCCATGACAGAGAAGGTCCAGGTCATCCAGGAGCGGAAGAGGACAGCACAGAGCCTGCTGAAGTCCTATGCTGACAGGAGGCGGAGGCCACTAGAGTTCGAGGATGGCGACCACGTCTTCTTGCGTCTCTCACCTCGACGTGGGTTGCAGAGATTTGGCCGGGGCGGCAAGTTGTCTCCACACTTCATTGGGCCTTTCCAGGTCCTCAGCAGGATTGGCGAGGTGGTTTATCGCCTGGCTCTGCCACCTCAGTTGCACCGGGTGCATGACTTCTTCCACGTATCCCAGCTGAGGAGATACGTGCACGACCCAACGCACATCATTGACTATGGGGAGCTAGACGTGGATGATGGGGAGACTTTTGTGGAGGTCCCAGTGGAGATAGAGGATCGACAGGAGCGGGTCCTCGTGGGCGATCGATTCCTCTTGTGCGCATCAGATGGCAGCACGGGAACCTCCAGGAGAGCACTTGGGAGCGGGAGGCTCAGATGCGTGCTCAGTACCCACATTTGTTTCCCTAGTTTTTGATGTATCTTTACAGGGACGTAAAGTACTGAGGTGGGAGTAATGTAAATACCCATAAATTTCATGGAAATTTTTTTCCTTAATTTTCTTTAAAATTTTACAAGATAATAGTTTCTGACGGCACCTGATTCTGAGGCCCGGTGTGCCCGAAATCATTTTCCGAATTTTGGCTCGGGTACATTCAGTGAACAGACGAGCGGGTTTTTCTAACTTTTGAACCGGTGCCCGGAATCAAATTCCGAGGGCACCGATGAAGTCGCAGCGCCGGTATTCGCTTAGAAACGCCTCTTCCGGAGTTGCGTTTGCTCGGGTGTGGTTTTTAATTTTTGGGCTTAAAGTTAAGAAATAAAATAATTTTGCGACAACTTTATTTTATTTCACTTAAGCCACTTGGAAGCCACTTGAAGCCACTTAATGGTGGCTTGAACTGAGTTAAACCGGATAGGATGCTCTCCAGAAATATCCTACCCCCTTGGTAGGATATTTGTGAGGTGGGGCCCGCACGAGCCCCGCCGTTTCTTTCCGCTAAGAAACGCACCCACGAAAACCCATCTTTATGAAAGTCAACTGACGCGTTTCTTAAAATCTTAGCAGACCATTTTATTGGGCAGTTTATTTCGTGAATTAAATGGGTTGTTTCTTTCGTTGAATTAATTCAATGAATTAATTAAGTCGTTTCTTAACCAGTTTTCAAATTCGTTGGCGTAATAATAAAATAAGGCCAACGCACGACCTCTGGTTATTTGCGCATTGAGATGATTTGAGAGGACCCTCGTATCTTCTTCTCCCTTGTGAAGAATGCGAAGAACATGAAGAACGCGAAGAACTCCGAACCCGGAAATCGATGACGCTCCCATCCGAGACGTTCTTCCCTGCCCCGATCTCCGATCACCAACCATTTGAGGTGAGTGATTTTAGGTTTCCTCTAAAGGTTCTTTTTGGTTTTAAATGAAACACAGATTTAATTATTTATAATTTAAATCTATTGTTCTTGGTCCGTTGAGCTCGTCGACTCAACGCCGGATTCCGCGACGACGCGACGATCCCCCTCTTCCGCGACGAGCTTTTCCGCGAAGAACGCCCGCGCACGATGACCAACGAGGTAGGGATTTATTTTGGGAATTACCCATTTTTAATTATTCCCGTAAGTGTTTCTTTAAAAAGTTAAAGAACCGGTTTCAAATGAACAATTTTATTTTATTAAAATTGTCGGTTCATCTGTTGAACAAAATTCTCCCATTTGTTTATCTCTAACGCGGAGGGTGCGGGCCAAACGAACACGGCCCGACGACCCTCCGCCGTTCTTCATTTTGTGCGGATTTGAAGGGCAACGACAGAACCTGCCGCAACGGATGTTTGACGATCTCGTAGTGAAGAACGAGTCCCGGGAGGAGCAATGGCGCAGACGAGAAGAGAATCGGACCACCGGAGCGATCCTGGTGGCCCGCGGAACTCGCCGGCGGCGCCGGCAGCTGGGAGTAGCGGCGCCCCGGCGCGCCGCCGGACAGGCCGCCGCGGCCGAAGCGGCGGCGGCAGTGGCACCTGCGGACCCGCGGCCACACCGGTCCGGTGCCCTCGGACGCGGTTGAAGCCGCGTCCATGACTCAGCGCGGCCCCATGCGGGGGGCCGCGGCACCACCAGGCCACGGGGGCGGCGCCCCGCGCGCCTCGGCCGTTCTACCCCTCGGTCGAACCAGGCCAGGCCGGTCCGACCAGCCGGGTCGCGCCCTGGCCGGACTAGACCGGGTCGGGTCGACCCGGTACGGCCGACTCTCGGGGGGGGGGGGGGGGGGGGGGGGTGGGTCGGCCCGGGCCCGTACCCCCGTCTTCGAACGGTTTTCGTTCAAATGGCCGTATCTTGAGCTACGGGCCTCCAAACGACCCGCCGTCATCGGCAACGTGATCCTTGAATCGAGACCTACGTTTTGGTATATCGCACTCAAGGTTTCGGAATACTTTGAGTTTGGCCTGGTTGGTTCGTACACGAAACCAACCGGGCCCTCGGAGCGGAAACACTCATATCTTGAGCTACGGACGTCCGATTGACGTGCCGTCAGTTTTTTTGAGTTCCTCTTTGTGAGACGGATCTTTTGGCTTACTCCGCCCAAGGTTTGGATGCAGGTGGAGTATGGCCGGGTTGGTTTTGCCTTAAAAACCAACTGGGCCCCTGGGACAAAAAAAGCCAATAACTCCCAGACCGGGCGTCCGATTGACGCGTCGTCTGCGACGTTGAGTTCCTGTTGATGATACGGAACTTTTGGATACATCAACTTCGGACTTTGTGTCAGTTGATGTATCGTCCTCTCAGCTCGTGGAGCGGACCCTCCGTACGAGCTTGCTGTGTGCGGGAACCCTAGAGCTGGCTGCGACTTCTTCCTCGACAGCGACGACTGTGCAGAGATCCTCCGTGGACTCCGACGAAGACCGTGCAGAGATCCTCAGTGGACTGCGGCGACGACTATGAAGAGATCCTCCGTGGACTCCGACGACGACTGTGCAGAGATCCTCAGTGGACTGCGATGACTACGACACTCAGCGATCCTACGTGGATCAGTGCTACAGGTCCTGTGTGGGCCTGGTCCTGTGTGGGCCCGATCCTGTGTGGGTCCGATCCTGTGTGGGTCAGCGCTCAGCGGTTCTGTGTGAGCCAGCGCCTACAGGTCCTGCGTGGGCCCGGTCCTGTGTGGGCCCGACCATGTGTGGGTCATTGCGGGGGTTAGTTACCTATCGATCCTTCATGGGTCCGACGACTTAGATGGATCAGTGATCATCTTTATCGTCATCCGAAAAAGTATACTTGTGTGAGCTGAATCTTGTGTTTCTCTCCTTTGTGGATTGTGTTGAGCTATCCTGTGTGGATTTACTGTTTACTCTCCTTTGTGGATGGTGTTGAGCTATCCTGTGTGGGTATACGTTTTGCTTTCCTGTGTGGACTGGGTTGTGCTTGGGCTCGGACGTTGGAGCCGAACGGAAATTGATGACTTAGGTATATTTATGGGAATATACCTAAGCCGTGTTAGATGTTACTTCGTGATTGTACCTTTCATTTGTGGATTATCCTTTGTGGATTTCGGGAGACCTTCGGGGGTCTCGGGGTCCCTACTGAGTAGCTTATACTCACCCCTGCACGGGCTTTGCCCGCACTACATTGTGTTGGTTGCAGATGACGGAAAACGCTGATCGTGGTGGAGGCGTGAAAAGTAGGACGATACCTGGAGGTAGACCACTGGGCGGGACGTACTCGGAGTGGTCAGGTGGACCCGAGGAGCAGTGGAGGCTATCTGTACCCACCCTTCAGGTGGGACTTCTAGAGGACGGCTCGACGCTGCAGTTTTCCCTTTCAGTTGCTGTTTTTCCTTTCAGTTATACTTTACAGTTGGGCTTGTATTTCCGACCCCTTTTTACTTTCAGCACAGCTTGTACAGTTTTTACTCAGTGTTTACTTTTTCTCTTGCTTACTCTATGGTGCTTGTTTACTTTTCAAAGGAAATGCCTTCCCTTTTTGTTGGGATTTACGCCTTGGTGCTAGTCGCCAGCCCCTGGCCTATGGAAGGCGGGCTTGGGGTAGTCACGACACGGGCCCCGAGGACGGGTCGTGACAAGTATAATTTCCAGAATATATTATATTTAATGTATTAATTTAAAATACTATATAAAATCTAATGAAAATTGATATCAAATTTTTATAACATTATTCATTTAAAAAGGATATAAAATAATTTTGGAATATATTTTTAATGTTTCATCAAAATTTTCCTTTCTAATTTTCAAAATAAATTCCTCTATTTATAATATTCATTTCTAATAAATTGATGGTATTATATAATCATTTACTTATATATTTATTGTACCTTATTATTTATCATTCACCTTCTTTTGATCATGTTCTTTATTATTATCCATTATTCATTGAACAAATTATTTTCATACATGTAAATATTTCTATTATCATTGATGTATCCAATGAAATTTATACTTCATTGATGGTGTATTAAATAAAAAACATTTAAATGAACAATTTTATTAGAATAAAAATTATTATGAATATTATTTCATTTATTTTGGGAATCAATATGTTTCATATTAATGATATAATACATAAATTTATTTATTGATATGGATTATTGATTATGTATTATATTGTCAATTCATTATATATGAAATGTATTGGACATATGTAAGTAATGGGTCGGTCCTAGTTATATGTATCACTATGGTGCATTAACAAGTATCACGAGATAAAAAGTTATCCAAATTAGTAGTATATTGGGTATATAACTACCCATTAATTAGTATGTGTTAAAAAAAATCGTTGAAGGTAAATTTCATGATGTATTGGCTTCAAACCTTGATAGAATGATCATGGAATTTACCATTATAAATTTTCTATATTAATTTCATTATTATTAGTATCAATGTGATTCTTTTATTTTTCATGAATATATTTTGAACCTCTTGTAATAGATTAAATGGAATATGTATCAATTATTTACATTCCAATATGGTTGAGGCCTTATGTGTCAATCAAAATTTCCATTGTAAACTTTCCCTTCATGAGAATTCGATATCAGACCTAATTTTTTTTCATTTCTACTAAATTATAAGAAGGAATCATTGAATTATTTTTTGTGATAAATGAATGTTTTCATTTTACATTTTTATCATCCAATATCTTATGCATTCCATGTATGTATCTTGTATTCTAAGACTAAACAATTTATTGATCCTTCATGGTGTGATCTTTTGTATCATGTATAAAAATTATAATGTATAAAATACATTGGGGTAATATAATTAGAATATCAACAAACATCATGGATTTGATCTCACTGTAGAGGAAGGACTAATTGATTCACCACCTATAATAGTCCGAAAACCGCAATTCCAGATCCAGTGATAAAAACATAATCATTGCATTTCTATCACTGATAATGACAATCATGCCCCAATTTTGAAAATAAATATTAAAATTATTGACATATAATATTGAGTCCCTGATATATCTAAAACCATATGCGAGTATATTATTACAAATTATCTGTGACTAAATCTTATATAATATTACTGCTATATTTAAGTGAGAACTTTTTCCACTATACCCAATTTTTAAAATTTCACATTATGTCTTCACCATCTACCAATGGTAACCATTCTATAAATATGATATCATAATTAAATGTATCATAGGGGAATAAAATATAAAAAATTCCATCTATGATTCTCGATAAGTGTAAATATAGGCATTAAGATTTGAATTCCATCAGTGAGCGTAATGGTAAGATGATATAATCAATGTGAAAGAGAAAAAAAATAATCCATAGCCAGAAAAAAGAAACATTAATCATGATACACATATTAAATATTTAAAAATTTAAAGAGTCATAATAATCAATAATAATGAGCCATAATATTTCAATCATTATCATAGGTACCATTAAAAACTAATATAAAACATAATTAAAATGTTTTGGTATCATAGAAGATTGTCGTTATAACGCATGTTAACTCATGTCTGAGATAAATGGATTCCAAGAAATATCATTTAGAGAAACCTACCGAGTAAAATTCATTCTTATTTCCATTAAATAAATGTAATGTCACACAGTGAAGTGGATAACGGTAATTGACACACCCATTATATAATCTATATTATGATCACCAATTTTATAAGATGTTTTGGGATGATGGGTGGAATAAGATGTATTAGGATCTTTAAATGTAAGAGATCAATTGGGATCACCCATCATCATAAATACATTACATGTACCATTCATTTATATTAAATTTCTATGTAAAAAAATTTCAACAAAACACCCTTTAAAACAACTATCATTCCTATTTTTAGATTGGTTAATTCATGGAAAATAAATGAGTTTCACAAAAATATATTTGAAAAAATATTAAGAAGACATCTAGAGAAACAATATGGATGGTATAAAAAGTAAATATTCCTAGTGAATATTAAGAATAATTAATGTGTGTTTTTATAAGATAAAATGACTTTAAAATAATATTTATAATATTTCTTTAAATAAAAGTATTTTTTTCTTTTGATAATAGTAAAAAAAATTTCAAAAAAAAAATGAGAAATTTAATTTATTTTAAAATTACCATGGATATATATAAGGTAAGACTAAATAAAAATATCATTCATGAGGGAGTGAAGCATCCATTAATGTCATAAATGTTAAAAAATAAGCATTCCTTTCAAAATATTTTAATAATTGTCATGAGTGACCCATGAAACAAATATTAAGAAATTTCCTTTTTAATTTTTTTTTAAAATAAGTTAAAAATAATATAATATAAAATTATTAAATAATTTATGTTTAGAAAATTACATTATTAAAATAAGATATTGAACACGGTTGAAGTGTTCATTTAAAATTATTTAAACCCATTAAAAGAATGTTTTCAATGAAAACCCATTTATATCATTTTAAAACCAGAAAACAATTTAAATAAAAAACATAAGAAGTAATGTAAAATACCTTTAGTATAAAATGTGTGATGATATTATATATCACCATTTAGTTTATTGACAATATAAATGAATATAAGTGCTACAGTCAAAACATGTCTCAAAGAAGAAAGTGTGAGATGAGAAACTCTTACAACATGGGTAATTCTTGACACAAAAATCCACTGAATGAATGAATATAACATTATTAATTAAAACCCCAAATTTATATAAATTAAAATATTGTGAAATATTTTTTAGGAATTAATTACAATATATAAAATAAAACAATACATATAACATGAATTTTGTATCACTGAATTGAAATTGGGACTATAATAACCAATATAACATTCCAAACATTTGACTCAATATATCCTAAAATATAAAACATACGAGTATATTGAAATATAATTATAAATTATTTATTCATGATATAATGTATCACTAAGAAATCTATACACATTATATAAATATCCATGTGCATATTACAAGACATGTCCCAAATACACAACATTGAAATAAATAATCCTTACAAAGACCATAACATTTGAGATATAATTAATCAATGAAGTGATTCTTCATAAAAATAGAAAAACTGAAAAAAAATGAAACATAATATCTTTGTGAGTATTTTCACATGTATTATTTTAATAAAATATTCAATGAAGTATAAGTATAAACCACTTAATTGTAATTTATTATAGAAATCTCTTACCACCGGTTTGGAATTACCAAGTATGCATTTAAACTCCTATATTATAAATTTATATTAATTATTTTCTTTTTAATAATATTTTCTATGATTATTTATTTTTCAAGAATGTTTCAATTTATTTATATCAATGAAATATTTAATTACATAATCGGCCATGTCTACATCTTGTGTTTTGAGGATGTTCTGTTAACGGTTGCAAAAAGACTTAAGTACATTGACCATTGTTAAAGTGGTAATTGTTACATTAAATAAAATAATAATAATTATATACTTATATTTCTAATACATTAATAATATTTTAATAACCATCCATAAAATGCATATTTTAAAAATAAACAACATCACTTCATGGAGGGGGTAATACATAGATATGCACGAATGACGTTAAAATTTTCTAATGGACAGACGGGTCTTGAAATATATTTTAAAATATATTTCAAGAATGATAAATATTTTCTGAATAAAATATATATAAAAAATAAATACATCATTCTAAACAAACACTAGAGTAGTGATATAAAAAACACATCAGTTTTCGTAGGTGGTTGTTTGTATGTATGCACAAATAATGTTTTCATTCCCCATAGAATAGAAAATTAGTAGAGAAGGAGATGAAAAATATAAATGATTAAAGTTAATTATTGAATGGATACTAATTTTTTTATATTGTATTTGTTTAATAATATTTTAAGGAGGTATAATATGATTTGAAATGAAAACACACAGTTAAGAGTTATACCTCTTCTTCAAAAACATTTTTTGGATTCCACCTTAATCATTTAAGGTTGGTATTTTGGTGAGAATAGATCCTCATGATCTGGGATTGGAATTTCTGGGAGAGTATTGTGTATTTTTTAGTAATAATGTTCTCTAAATATATAATGATTAGGGGATAGGGTGTTCCCTTTTATAAGCCAAGAAATGTAAACTTTATAAATACATGAGAAATTATATAATATCTTGTTCCTAACTTGTGAAAAAGGTTCCATAATGAAATTTATTAGAATATTATCATTATATACTGTTAATTTAATAATCTAATAAAATTATTAATGATGTTGATAACATTTTAAGCATTATATTTTCTATCAACCACTTCGTTAACCATTTTACCTTACCAGAGATAATAACTATTTTAGTATTAATGTTTAACTAATTTACTTCTAAGATAACAATTTATTGAATTATGGTCAATTAAAAATATTTTATATATATTTCCATCCCAATTTTTTCCATTTAATTTTTTTGTGATATTTAAATAATTTATTAATATTTTGTTTTCATCCAATATCATTAATGACAATTAGACAATATTCATTCCACTTGACATTTGAGATAAGAAAATAAAATTGTAATTAGATTATAAACATTTTAAAAATTATTAATATATTATATTTATCTATAAAATTCTTGAAAATCAATAATTCATCAAAATTATATCACTTTTTCTTTCATTAGAATCTTTATCTAAATTTTATCCCCCTTGCAAAAGCACTTCATACACACTGTATCAGTGTATAAGTTAATTATATAATCTCCAAAAATTAGAAATAAATTATTATACTAAATATATATTAAATATTTTAAAAATAATCATTAATTTTTATTCAGATATTATTTTATACCATTGTGAACATATAATTGAAATTTAAAAGAAAGAGAGTGATGTTTGGAATGTTTCCTTACATAAAATATTATATAGATCATTATCAAAGAAAAATGATATAAGTGTCCATAAATTTAACACATAGATGAGTATTAATGAAATAAAGTCATATAATAGGGTAAAATTATAAGGACATGGCCTTAAAAAATTACATAATCTTGAATTAAATGAATAATTCATATTGAGGATCTTTTAAGGTATAGAGTTTTAGAGAATTAGGATATAACTATTACATCTCACAAGATTACAAAGTAGACACTTCTACTCAGTTTCCATCATGAAATATGAACTCTTAAAAAGAAACATGTCTAGTTCCATGTTTTAGATAGCTTGTCTTTCCTTGATCCCATCCTTGACCCTATTCATCTTTAAGTCCTATGGAAAACATTTCAAAAATATGGGATGAGCATAAAAAGCCCAATAAAGGATACAAAAATATGGAAACAAAACATTAGTCCATGTATACATAAGAATCATTGAAATCATACTTTACTCTTAAAACATAAGCACTTTAACATACCTCATGAAATAATAAGATTTATGAATAACTCGTAGAAAACATATGGCATAAAGGTAACTTGAGGCATTCATAACATTATTATATAGGGAGTATCCCTCATGGTTACGTTTGGAATACCCATCATAGTATATTCCCTAAATCTCTTCGGAGAAACCATAGCGTTTAACCCCTTCGCGTTACCCAATGCATTGGAGAGTTATATCGGGCTCACCCGCCCTTAGTTTATCCCAGAACTACCCGATTTCATAAATATTACCCAAGAACCATAACAGTATCATAACACTTAAAACATGCAGAAATGAAACATAAAATTTACACATTTCAATAACAATAGATCACATCATGATATTAACATAAATAAAAACTTCTACTAAATCATTAAAACTCTATGAGACAAATATCCATTTATACTTTGAAAATATTAAATGAAGGCATTTAAAAGATATTTTAGCATCAAATCGTCCCATACCACTTCAAAAATTTTGAAAATGTTTTCAAACATTCATTTTCATTTAAATAAATCCTTAAAACAATTTTTAAATCTTGGACAAGGATGATAAATGTTTAATAGAATAAATCCTTAAAACCATTTAAAACAATGTTTTAATAAAAGATTCCTTTCGCATTTTGAATATTTAAATTATAAGCCAAATGAAAGTATACCATTTTCAAACCATTTAAATGAATTGAGTATAGACATAATATGGATATGTAATGTCAAATGGTCTATATAAACACTTTATAAATAATAATAGTGCATATCATCAAGAAGTGTCTCAAGGTAGAAAAATTGAGACGTAATCCCATTCAAATATCATGTCATTAGTGAAAGGATAAATCAATGACATAATTATGTGGGACAATTATAAATACACCCAATATAAGTGGATATCATGTTCAAAACAATCAAAGGTCATTCACACATACTCTTGGAAAAACAAAACCAATGACATAGATATTTAACTCAATGAAATTAGATTGAGTTATGATTTCCCATACAAGTTCGTATAAATTACGTAAGAATTTATCAATGAGATGATTATGTGTTGAAATAGTATATCCACACAATGTTTTGTGGAAATTACAACATAGAAATTCCAAACATAATATTGGAATAATAAAATCCAAAAGTATAAATTTAACCTAATGAATTGAAAGTGGGTTAAGAAGTTCCATACAGAAATTCAACATCCTAACGGCGTCATAAAATGATATGATGAGAGATAAAAAGGGGTAACTCATCACATGGACATAACATTTATAGCAATAAGGATATATAAGAACATATCCCATCATAATAGGATTAAAAGACATAACAGAAAGAATCCTTTTAAAATAAGGAGGGTGAAAGGTTCCCTTACTGATTTGGGTAACTTTCGAAACGTACACCCCATAGAATAAGTGTCATACAATGAAAATTTAAATACCCATAAATTAAAGTATATTAAATAAATTTTAGAATAATGGGAAGTACATATACCTCTAAAATTACATAGTGGAAAATGTAGCATAAATCTCACAGGAATATAAGTGAGATGAAAAATCCCTTACGAAAACTCGGCAGCCTAACAACACCACTTAAAAATTCCTAAAATGAATTGATGAGAGTAAGAGGGGGTCTCTCATCATATGAAAATAAAAATTACGGTATGTTGAATATAAAATAACATCCTCCAACATAATTACATGGAGCATAAAATAAATCACATAAAAGAGATTACTTGAAAAGAAAGAGAGAGGTCAGATCCCTTACCTCAAGATCGACTTTTCAAGTTTGTTTCTTTATATTCCTGAATAATAAACATTGGTCAATTTATAATTGATAAAGGAACTCATTTAAAATTTATTATTCAATTCATATCACCTAATATAATTTTATAATAATTAGTTAATTATGCGAGTTCATATCATATGTTTTTTGTCGATGTTTGGTACATGAGTCAAAAATGAACATGTTTGAAAAAGATTGTCCATATAGTTATAATTAAATCATCTCCAGAATAGTATTAATGATTTAAATATCATATATATCCAGTAAATATTCATTTAATACAATTCCATAACATTTTTAGATAAAAAATAAATGAGATGCACCGTTCAAGGAGACGGTAGGCCGTACGTACGCATGAACGCTGCTTTCAATTCTTTTTCATATTAATGGAAATAAAAATAAATTAGTGATATATATATTATAATTACAGTACAATATATATGTTATATAGGTCAAATATTTTCATTAATTTCATTCTTTATACATTCCATGTATTGCATTAACGAGTCACATCACTTGAGGGGGCTGGAGTCCACACTTCCTCATATGGAATTATCGCATTTGCAAAACATGCAAAGCATAAAGGTATGTTTTAAATATAAAATACAGAAGCATATAGAAAACATAAATACCATATATATAATATATAACATACAGTGAAATCATAATGGCCACCATGATAGGTGTTAAGAGAAGATTGAACAATCATCTTTTCGTGAGGCAGTAATTTCCCATCCACAGAAATAGTATGTTATTTAACCATTAGACAGAGGTGTGTGTAAGTGTAGCTCTAATATTTCTCATAAAAAAGTCATAGTATGTTAAATATAATAGTGTTGTTAAAAAATAAATTAATTAAAATAGTTTATGGGATTGGAGAAGCAAAATAAAACAAATGAACAAAAGAGAAGACTTTACCTTTAAATTGGGTAACTCCCATAGGTTTTAATCAAAAGGGTTTCCTGAAGAGATTTATGCATAAGAGAAGGCTTCTAGGATGAATAGAGGGATGTGGAGAGATAAAATGATCCGAGTTTTGCCAATCCAATGGCTTGAGTGGTGTGGGTAAGGTGGTAGAGGTGGGGGCCTTTTACAAGAGGGAGGAGGGGCACTCTTGGAAAGTCATGAAATGTCACTTTATATTAAAATTATTTTCGTATTTTAAAGGTCCCAAAAAATGTATTTCGAGGATAAGGTGATAAGGGTTCGAAATCTACCCATCCAATAGGTTTTTGACAAGTTTATGTCTTAGATGTTATATTATATTTTCATTTTATTTAAATCATTCATTAATGAGGTAATCGCTGCATCATCCTGATGTCATAAATAAATTAATTTCTTTAATGTCTAAAATTTATAAAAAAAATACCATGATGTAATAAATTTTATTATATTTCCAAGGAATATTTATAGTCTGATAGATCTTTTACACAGAAAAAAATAAAATTGTTTTACTTGGGTGATACATACTTTGGTTATACTTTCCTTTTAAAAACATAAAATGATAAAGTGTCACTATCACCCAAAAGTGATTCCATGGGGTCCCAAAGTTTGGCACAAGGCATCCCATGGTCGGCCCTGACAAAACCAGTATAATTATGACACATTTTTTGGTCATTTTATATTTTTATGATATTATTTTATTACCCTTAACTACCATATTACTAATTAATCACGATAATTAAAGATAATTACCGTCATTATTATTCATAATGTCCAAAAAAAAATCATCTTAATTACATAATTTTGACCTTCTAATTCAAAATATGGAATCCATTTTATAAAATTCCAAACACAGAAATTGTAGTAGTTAGTTTAAAATAATTCTCATTGTCAAAACCAAAGACGGGTTTTTAGGAAGTAAAATCTATCAAAAGATTGATTTTCTTTTACATCCAATTTATGAGTGAAATCACATCAAAATAAAAAAATTGTATTAAATTATATAAAAATAATTAAATTAAACCTTAAGACCAATTAAAATGACAATCTAACTTTATAAATAAATCAGATGAAAATGCAGTTTTGAATTAAAATATAGTATTTTTCACAATTCCTTAAAAATGAACATTTGTCCGAAAAATACCAAATATTCACCCTAAGCTTTATTTGATATTCCAAATTCAAAAATTATATCAATTGTACCAAATTAAAAACATATAAGTTGCATTAATTAATTTTATAATCAATTCCTGCGTCAAAACAAATAGCATGTTTTT
The DNA here is from genome assembly GCA_963277665.1 of Viscum album. Lineage (NCBI taxonomy): Eukaryota > Viridiplantae > Streptophyta > Magnoliopsida > Santalales > Viscaceae > Viscum > Viscum album. Next base: position 723,511,633 of record OY728122.1, on the reverse strand, counting down.
AAGAAACTACATCTATCAATAGATTGACACTTGTTTGTGTCCATTTTTAAAGTGAAATTAATTATATTGGCCACCATAGGATTAACTGGTAAAAATTTATTCTTATATCACATTAAATACGATTAAAAATATAATCTAACAATAGAAATAATTTAGAAAAAAAGCAAGTTTGATGTAAAATGCTGTATTTTCCACTATTCTTTAAAAAATGAACACTATCAGAAAAATACCAAAAATTTATCCGAACTAAATTTCAATGTCCCAATTCTAAAGAAGGATTTCATTTTGTCAAATATAACATATAAAAGTAACAAAAAGTATATTTAAAAAGGGTTCTCCATCAAGAGGCGGTTAAAACAATCTTTTAAAATTATAAGAGTATTTATTCTTAAAATTGGTCCCATTTTCATTTTAAGCCTCTAAAATTTATTGGATAAATGTAAAAAAAATATTTAACAAACATATGTAATAATTTGTAGTTAGTTCTATTCATTCCCACCATTACAATGGTTAGGCGATAACTATTATTTTAAATAATATTATTCTATTATTAGTGTGCAACGTAAGATTTCAAAGAAACTCGTTGTTGCATATTAGGTGCGCCATCAAGCATATCATTACCTTTAAAGTAATATTAACATTTTATTCAAAAAAATTTATATATATTATAATGTCATATTCTTTATTTACTCGGGATTTTACATCCTTCCCCCTTTTGGAAATTATGTCCTTGCATTTTTAAAATTGGGCTCAGAAACAACATTGAAAGTCGCACATCGGAAAAGGAGTAAATTAAACTATCAATTTAAAAGAATGAAAGGGAAGTAAAAAGGTCACCTGAGTTAACCCATACTAGGATTCCATGTTGTAAACCATGGACATGGAAGAGAAAAAAAGGTTCATGTTCTGATGGACAGTGATAGAAAACCTAATTAGCAGAAAGATAACCACAAGAAAATCACAAACTTGTGATAGGATAAATGGTATTTGATTCCCCAGTAGGAAAAGTTAATGGAAAACATTTTTGTTTTAAGTTACTTTTCATTGAGGAATTTATTTATGAGCTTAACTGAATCCTAAGGAAACATACTTACATGTCATATAGACATTCATCTCTTACTAGATTTCTTACACAGACTCATATTTTCTCCAAATGACGAGTATTTAGGATGACTTGTTCACATTAAGAGTGCTATAATCAACTTCTAGAGAATCAGCTAATCCAAAATAGAGAACTATATATTTCCCATGTCTTTAGACCCTTACCAAAACCAAAATTTTTAGAACAAGATTAGATAATCCACAAAAGGGTAATCCTTTATAAAAAGAAAATCAATTCTTAATCTCCAAAATTTGTCCAACAAAACCCAAAGTTCAACGAAGTCCATTTGATAAAAAATTTGTCCATAAAATTATTCAAAGAAAACCAAACTAAGATTGAAACCCAAATATTTTAAATATTTAATCACAAAGTCTTCCAAGGTAAATATTAACAATTTTCTCTAGATAACATCAGTTTCTCTTAAAGTCTCATATTTAAATGTAATTAACCTAATCATATATCATCCATGTTAGGTAAATAATATCTTAGATAACCCAAAATCAACTTATTATTGATTTATGAAATTATATAACTAAAGATAATTTGTCATACTAACCAGGGACATCACGTAGTCTAGTGGTAGGAGATAAATACCAGTCGCACTTTGGTTTTGGGTTCAATTACCACAGCTTTGTCCGACGAGACGGGTTTTCACACATTCTGTGTGTTGTCCTTTTTACAAAACCATATAATTCTTAAAACATTCCCCAAAAAGAAAAAAAAATCTTCAAAAAAACATAACATATTTTAACCTCAATTTTACATAATGCCTTTCATATTCCATCATATAGTAACCCATTATTACCTAAAAAGTAAGGATCATATAAACCCTAATGTTTACCATTATAATTATTACCTGAACTTCCACATCGAGTTGGTTCTCTCATACATGATGCATCAGATAAATCACCAAGGTTCAAGTGGTTAATCATGACTCCTTGATAGTTGTTTTAGAATAACCACGAGATTCCTCATTGAATCCCCCATTTCATCCAGTCTCTTAATCAGAGAACCACCATAGTTTCCTTCAAAACCATTGTCACTTTGGTGCCTGCTAGATCCATCCATTTACTAAAACCACTAATGTCTATGTGAGTATATCAACAAAATAATCATGTACTAATGAGGAAGATAAACAATAATAAATACTTACTCATTCACTTTATCTAAAACTATGACTCTTTCTGAAATCCTAATTATTATGGTAATGTCACTTATGCTTAGAGAATACCCTAACCTCTAAAGTTATCTAAACTGACCATTGAAACCAACTATATGGACCCGACCTTAAAACATTACTAACTCTTGAATTAAATGAATAATTCAAATTGAGGATATTTTTAGGTTTAGTGTTTTAGAGAATTAGGACATAACTATTACATCTCACAAGATTACAAAGTAGACACTTTTACTAAGTTTCCATATGAAATAAAACAATTAAAAGTATAGTTCCATATTTTAGATAGTTGTTCTTTCCTTTATCCCATCCTTGACCCTATTCATATTTAAGTCCTGTCGAAAACATTTCAAAAACATGGGATTAGCATAAAAATCTCAGTAAAGGATATAAAAATATGGAAATAAAACATTAGTCCATGTATACATAAGAATCAATGAAATCATACTTTACTCTAAAAACATAATCACTTTAACATGCCTCATGAAATCATAAGATTTATGAATAACTCATAGAAAATATCGGACATAAAGGTAACTTGAGGCATTCATAACATTCTTACATAGGAAGTAACCCTCATGGTTATGTTTGGAATACCCACCATAGTGTAATCTTTAAATCTATTTAGAGAAACCTTAGAGTTTAACCCCTTCACGTTACCCAATGCATTGGAGAGCTATATCGGGCTCAACCGCCCTTAGATTATCACAGAACCACCCAATTTCATAAACATTTCCCAAGAACCATAACATAATCATAACACTTAAAACATGCATAAAAGAAACATAAAATTTTCACATTTCAATCACAATAGATAACATCATGATATTAACATAAATAAAAACATCTACTAAAATCATTAAAACTCTATGAGAAAAATATCCATTTATACTTTGAAAATATTAAATGAAGAAATTTAAAAGAGATTTTAGAATCAAAGTGTCCCATACCACTTCAAAACTTTTGAAAAGGTTTTCAAACATTCATGTCCATATAAATAAAAATTCAAAACATTTTTTAAAGCATGGGCATAGATGATAAATGTTTAAGAGAATAAATCCTTAAAACCATTTAAAACAATGTTTTAATAAAAGAGTCCTTTCCCATTTGGAACATTTAAATTATAAGACACAAGAATGTAGACCATTTTAAAAACTTTTAAATGAATTGATTATATAAATAATATGTATAAATAATTTCAAAGGGGTTGTATAAACACTTAAAAAAGAATAAAAGTTCATGTTATCAAGAAGTGTCTCAAGGAATAGAAATTGAGACGTATTCCCATTCAAAGATCATGTCATTAGTGTTAGGATAAATCAATGCAATAATTATGTGTGAAAAGTATAAATACACCCAATATAAGTTCATATCATGTGTAAAACAGTAAAAGGTCATTCACGCATACTCTTGGAAATACAAAACCAATGATATTTATATTTAACTCAATGAAATGAGATTGAGTTATGATTTCCCATTAAAGTTCATATAAAAGATGTAAGAATTTATCAATGAGATGATTATGAGTAGAAATAGTATATCCACACAAAGGTTTGTGGAAATTACAACATAGAGATTCCACACATAATCTAGGCATAATAAAATCAAGAACTAGAGGTTTAACCCAAAGAATTGAAAGTGGGTTAAGAAGTTCCCTTACAGAAATTCGACAGCCTAACGACATCATAAAATGAGAAGATGACAGATAAAAAGGGGTATCTCATCACTTGGACATAAAATTTATAGAAATAAGGTTATATAAGAACATATCCCATCATAATAATATTAAAATACCTAACAAATAGAAGTATTTTAAAATGAATAGGGTGAAAGGTTCCATTACCGATTTTGCTACCTTTCGAAACGTACAGCCCATGGAAGAACGGTCATACAATAAAGATGTAAATACCCATAAATTAAAGTACATTACATAAATAGTAGAATAATGGGCAGTACATATACCACTCAAATTACATAGTGGAAAATTTATCACAAATCTCATAAGAATAAAAGTGAGATGAAAAATACCTTACGAAAACTCGGCAGCCTAACGGTGCCACATAAAAATTCATAAAATGAATTAATGAGAGTAATAGGGGGTATCTCACAATATTTCTATAAAAATTACAGTATGATGAATATAAAATAAAATCCTCCAACATAAGTACATGGAGAATAAAAGAAATGACATAAAATAGATTACTTGAAAAGAAAGAGAGAGGTCGGATCCTTTACCTCAAGTCCGACTTGTCTTGTTCATTTATTAATATTCATGAATAATAAACTTTTGTCAATTTATAAATTCTTAAGGACCTCATTTAATTTTTATTATTCAATTCATATCACATATTATAATGTTATAATAATTAGTTAATTATGCGAGTTCATATCAGATGTTTTTGTCGATGTTTGGTACATGAGTCAAAAATGAACTTGTTTGAAAATGATTGTCCATGTAGTTATAAGTAAATCATCTCCAGAATAGTATTAATGATTTAAATATCATATATATCCATTAAATATTCATTTTATACTATTCCATAACATTTGGAGATAAAAATAAATGAGATGCACCGTTCATGGAGACGGTAGGCCGTACGTACACATGAACGCTACTTTCATTTCTTTGTCATATTAATGGAATTAAAAAGAATGAGAGATATATATATTATAATTACCGTATAATATATATGTTATATAGGTCACATATGTTCATTAATTTCATTCTTTATAAATTACATGTATTGCATTAACTAGTCACATCTCTTGAGGGGGCGATAGTCCACACTTCCTCGTATGAAATTATCGCATTTTCACAACATGAAAAGCCTAAAGGTATGTTTTAAATATAGAATAAAAACAATATATAAAACATAAATACCATATATATAATATATAAAATACAGTGACATAATAATTGCCACCATGATAGGTGTTAATATAAGATTGAACAATCATCGTTTCGTGAGGTAGTAATTCACCGTCCACAAAAACAGTATGTTAATTAACCATTAGACGAAGGTGTGTGTAAGTGTAGCTCGAATAATTCTCATAAAAACATACTATTATATTGAATATACTGGTTTTTTTACAAAATAAATGAATAGAAATAGTTTATGGGGTTGGAGAAGAAAAATAGAACAAATGAACATAATAGAAGACTTTACCTTTAAATCAGGTAACTCCCCTTTGTTTGAACCAAAAGGATTTCATAAAGACCTTTATGCCAAAGGGAAGGCTTGTAGGATGAATAGAGGGATGTATAGAGATAAAATGATCAGATTTTGGCTGATCCAATGGCTTGAGAGGTGTGGGTAAGGAGGTAGAGGTGGGGTCCTTTTATAAGAGGGAGGTGGGGTACTCTTGGAATGTCATGAAATGTCACTTTATTTTAAAATGATTTTCGAATTTTAAAGGACCCAAAAAGAAATATTTCAAGTATAAGGTGATAAGGGTTAGAAATCCACCCATCCAATAGGTTTTTGACCAGTGTATGTCCTATAATTTTAATTACCTTTTCATTTTATTTAAATCGTTCATTTATGATGTAATCACTGCATTATCATGGTGTCATAAATAAATTAATTTATTTAATGTCTAAAAATTATAAATAGAAATACCATTATGTAGGAAAAAGTTTTAGCTTTCCATGTAATATTTATAGTCTAAGAGATCATTTACACAGACAAAACTAAAATTGTTTTACTTAGGTGATACATTCTTTGGTTATACTTTCCTTTTAAAAACATAAAATGATAAAGTGTCACTATCACCCAAACGTGATTCCATGGGGTCCCATTGTTTGGCACAAGGCATCCCATGGTCGTCCATGACACAACCAGTATCATTAGGACACATTTTGGGGTCATTTTATATTTTTGTGATATTATTTTATTACCCTTAACTACCCTATTACTAATTAATCACGATAATTAAAGATAATTACCGTAGTTACTCTTCATAATGTCCAAAAAAATGAGTCTTAATTACATAATTTGGACCTTATGATTACAAATATGGAATCCGTTTTATCAAATTCCAAACACATAAATTTTAGTAATTAATTTAAAATAATTCTCATTGTCAAAACCAAAGATGAGTTTTTAGGAAGTAAAATCTATCAAAAGATTGATTTTATTTTACATAAACATTATGAGTGAAATTACATCCAAAGACCAAAATTGTATTAAATTATAAAAACATAATTAAATTACACCTTAATACAAATTAAAATTACAATCTATCTATATAAATAAATCGGATGAAAAGGCAGTGTTGAATTAAAATGCAGTAATCTTCACTATTCATTAAAAATGAACATTTGTCATAAAAATACAAAAATTCAACCTAAGAATTATTTGATAATACATATTCAAAAATGATATCAATTTTATAAAATTAAAAAAAATAAGTTTCATTAATTAATTTTATAATCATTTCCTGATGTCAAAACAAATAACGTGTTTTTAAGAAACAACATCTATCAAAAGATTGATACTTATTTTTGCCCATTTTCAAAGTGAAATTAAATATAATGACCACCATTAGATTAAATGGTAAAAATATATTATTATTTAACTTTTAAATCGATTAAAAAGATAATCTAACCATATAAATAATTTATACAAAAAAGCAGTTTTGAAGTAAAATGCAGTATTTTCGAATATTCATTTAAAAAAATGAACATTGTCAAAAAAATACCAAAAATTTATCCAAAGTAAATTTAAATGTCCCTATTATAAATAAGGATTTAATTTTTTCCGATATATCATATAAAAGCGAAAAAAAGTAGATTTAAAAAGGGTTCTCCATCAAGAGTCGGTTAAAACAATCTTTTAAAATTATAAGAGTGTTTATTCTTAAAATTGGATCCATTTTCATTTTAAGTCTCTAAAATTTATAGGATAAATGTAAAAAAATATTTAAAAAACATATTTAATCATTTTTTAGTTAGTTATATTCATTACTGCAATTACAACAGTTATGTGTTAACTATTATTTAAAATAGTATAATTATATTATTAGTGTGCAATGTAAGATTTCAAAGAAACGTTTTGTTGCATATTACGTACGCCATCGAGAATATCATTCTCTTTAATGTAATATTAACTTCTTATTCACAAATACTGATATATATTAGAATTTAATATTCTTTATTTACCTGGGACGTTACAAAAATAAAGTGTTAGGTATATTTTAAATCCACTTAAAATTAGTTTTAACCTTAATTAACATATATAACCCTTTATGGTTGTTATACCAATTTACCTTAGTTAATAATAATTTTCCCGAAAAATAAGCTGAACATAATAAATAATATTATTTATTTATATTTCAAATATTTAATACATTTTATCATATTCAATTCATGGATGTGGTGTAATTTAAATTAATATTAAACCACTAAAATTCAATGAAAAACACATTTCTAGAAAAATGAATTCTAAGTAGAAAATGTTATTATAACATAATCATGTATAAAATTGATTCAAAATATCTAAATTGGATTTTTATTACTACAAATGAACTAATATTTCCTTGAAAATATTTTAAAATAAAATTTACCTTTTTTAATGCATGAAACTAAAAGATTATTTTTTAATAAAAATTGGCATTTTCACTTTTCTTCAAAAATCTAACTTTTCATAAAATTTTAAAAAATCAACTCTATGTTAATTTTGAAATTATGATTAAAAAATAAATCTTATTTTACTAATTATATTTTCTGAAAGTGTTTTAATTTAACTATAATAATTTTTTAAATAATTAAATGAAAACCATTTTGAGTAAAAATGTATTTCTGAAGCATAAAATGGCATTAATAAAAATTAAATGTGAATTTACATTTATTGAATAAATAATTTTTTATTCCTTAGGACAATTGTGTAAATTTTTTATTTCTATTAACATCTTTTTATTCAATTACTATGGTATAAAAATCCTATTTAAATAATAATATGTTGTCGTTCATATATACATTCTGTTAGTGTTTTTTAATATATCAAACATAGTGTTATACTTCTAAAATATATTGGTGTTAAATAACATTTTTGTATAGTATAAAAATACTATAAAATAAAAATAATGGGTGAAATTTGTTTTTACCGATATTGAACATCCTTTACAGATGGTAATGAGGACCCCTCTAGAACACATAATCTACATAACTAAACACTTGTGGTCTCCTCCCCAAATATGCATTAGATGTATAAAATTATTGTGACCTATTTATCCATTCATTAATCATCCATAACTTCTTGGACAAACACATAAACACATCTGTTACAAGGATTAATGACATCCTAATATCAACCATGCATAACAATGATGTAAGTGGTCATCAATACCACACCATGTATAAAGGTATTTATGTGGAATCATGGTTGATAATAATAATAATAATAATAGTATAAAAATAATAGTTATTATATTCCCATACGGAATGACATTATTAGTGGTAGAAAATATTAAATAAAATAAAATTATGGTGTTTTACAAATGTATCGAAAAAAAGAACCCTAATCAATTCTAGAATGGGACTCCTCTAGTTAAAATCCCCCATCCGAACTCATAGTTTTTCTAAAATTTAATTGACCATGCCACACTTTTATAGATTAATAATAAAAAATGTTAATATCACTAGAAAATTCAAGATTGTCTTCACAATAAGCTGTAATCCTTAAAGAGGGGAATTATATTCAAAACAAGAAGTCATGGATTATAAATTAATCATCAATCTCAATTCAAGGATTGTTATAGTTGTTTAATCTCAAAAATTGGATTAATAAAAAAATTCAATATAAAAATCATAAGTAAAAAACATTTTATAGTCTAGGTAGAAGAATGATATAGCCCATCCTATTGTGTACCCTAATATCCCATTAGAACCACAAACACCTAGGTTTCCTTTTGACGCTCTATAAATATTGACCTTGATCTAACCTTTAGTGGGTGGCGTCAAAACAATTTAAATATTGTTACTAGGTTTTTAAAATTACAATAAATACCAAACATATTTAAAAAATAGATATAATTCCCATCCAGGCCAGTGTTAAGTTCAGCTTATATAGTAAAAGTAGAGAGAATGTTACATATAACAATGATAAAATCATATAAATTAATGTCATTATAATTGGTATTTAAATTCAAAAATTTATATTTATTATTTAAAAATACTCTTTATAAGATCCATTAAATATACTAATTTTTATAGAGTACAACATTGGGTGATGAGAGTGATGAAATCCATTTCATTGAGTGGATCCATGTCAAATAGATTAACAACAATATTATATAATGTTTTTATAAATTGTTAAATAAGATAATATTCTTAGTGTTGTATTTCCATGCCCTATATACATTCTAAAACGTGTGGATATAAATAAATATGTTCTTGATACATTCATTCATTTGAAGCCTATTGTAGGATACTTACCAGATAAGAGTAAATAATGAATGGGGTATGAACTAATGTCTAAAATGATTTAACAAGGAATACATGCTAGTATACACATTCAGAAATTATAAAACATATTATATGTTATTGTATCATACTAAACTAGTTCCTAGATTGGGAGGTCCTTTTTTACTAATGAATTAGTAAGCATAGATATATTCCTTTATCATAAAATGTAATTGACTAAGAGAGGATAAAATTTTATAAATGATACACACATTAGGATCCATAATTTTCCAATGAAATCCCTCAATTTAGGAATATCCATGAATTAAATCACTCAAAAATATTAATTTGGAATTTATTATGATCAACAATATATCGTTTAAAATCATATTTTAGTATTTATTATTTATACAAATCCAAATATAGGAGAGTAGGTATTTCATCCTATCATAATTTATCCCCATAACAGATGTCTTCTTTAAAAAATGATTAGATTTTGAGGTTCCAGTGCAAATTATCCATATAAACATTACTTTGTGAAATCATTAAATACATCTCTATTTTTTTCCTAATTTAACCTTCCATTAAATATTTATATTAAGTGTTCCAATTATTTACACATCATTACACACTTGAGTTATTTTACTCTACATAATGTACTAAAAGCATTGATTCAGGGACATAATGAATTTATTCGTCCATTTATAAGCATTATGTGACCATAAGGTTGTGGGAATATAAATTCAATTAATGAGTGAAATTATTCTAGATAGGTAAATATATTTTCCATTCCAAGAGAAAATATATATTTGATGTCATCATAAATTTACATAAAAGGAGTATTATTTGGTCCCCACCAAAAGAATGGAATAGTAAGACAAATGAATGTAATATTATCCTCTATAATTTAAATATTCCATTTAATGGATATCAAACATTGGATGTTAATAGTGTGGATAAAGAATATTTTTTATTTATTCTAGCTTATATGCTAAATTGAAATAGTTCCATAGTGATCGAAGACTTTATTTTATAGAATATAAAATATTTATTCTTCCCTAAATAAATAATATAAAATAATTATATAGAATAAATGATATGGTATTATAACCCACCTTTTACCACTAATTGAGTGGATATCATCCTTATTTGAACAATTTTTTTGATATAAATGCCAAAATAATATTTAACAATACAAAGAAATTGGCAGACAATGATTACACTATGTTATGTGGCAAGAGTAGGGGATGTTTCCTTCATGATTTCTATTCCCAATTGTATAAATTATGGACGATTTGAAGAACAAAGCATTTCCTTAAAAACACTATAGAGAAACCAATGAAAGACTCCAAATATAAATTCCCAACATAATAGTGACCAAAACCATTGGAGAAACTAGATTTCAAGAATTGATTCCATTTATGTTATTTTTCCTATAACATCTCTTGACTAGTACTTCATCATGTGATCAATACAAGAAGTTTTGATACCTCTAGCATGTTTTCCCATACGCGAGAGGTTTCTGATAGTAGTGAGGGTGTAAGGAACATAGTTGGGATATTATATCCTTCTGAGAAAGAGTACAAAAAATAGTGAAAATAATATAAATAATAAAAAATATAATATTAGAAAAATAAATGTAAAAATATATAAATAAAATTTATAATAAATACCATGTATTGATAAGATGAAGGTAAAAAAATAATATACTACAATTCATGTAGCTAAACTAAAAACAGACTTCAAATAATGACTCCAAAAACCAGATACCTAATCCACATACAAGGCCATATCTATCTGATCATAACCCATCTACTGAAGGACACAATCAAGCGCATGTATTATTTCCTCTCACCACACACATATCCCTCATTTCTATATGGGTACTAATCAGCAACCCAAATAGGGGGTAGTAAAAATCTATAGTCGCAGACCTACAGTTTCTAAACTATATTTTCTAAATAAAATAGTTCATTAAATTTGGGTATTTATGAATACATTTCTATGGTTCATCAATAAATAGGTCAACCCTCTAACTCTAAGGTGATTCATGGGCTATCAAAACTATCTCTAGTTTACTACAGATGTGTATTTCAGTATGTTGTGAAACATCCCAAACATGAATTTAAGCCCATGGAATATCCTAAAAAACATTAATTCATAACCTTGGATCATGTCCTATAATAATTATATCATAAAAAAAAACTATAAGAATTTCTATATAATCAGGAACATATACTATATGAATTTCACCAAAACTAGGAATAATCCCTAGGGGAATTATATCATAATCATGACGAGAACCTAAATTAATTACAATATTACTAGGAACATTGCCTGAAATCTTTTACGTGTAAGTGGGTAGAAACTCTCTAATAATTTTATCATAAATAGAGTCATAAATATACAATAATACAAGATAACAAAACACATTTCCATGAAACAACCATATCAAATATTTCATTATAGGACACTTTGGTTATTCCACAAAATTACAAAATATTAAAAAATTATAATATTGAACCAATTATTGATTATCATCACAACTATTCAAATTACGTACCTAGTATCAAATTAATTCATTAATAACCATCATAGAATTATCTTTATGATTAAAAAGTTTTTTATGCACGATCCAAATAAATATAATTTCATTATTTGAATAAATTTTTTTCACATCCAATACCTTTAATAAGATTCCATATCCTTCCAATTCCATGGTAAGACAATTACCACATTAAAAATACCAATTCATCACAAGATCAAAGGTAGACAGACCTTTGGGGTGTTCGATGGCCCAATCTCATGGATACCAAAACCAAATAAGTTTTTGGAAGGTCTAGGCCTATAGTTTTTTTTTAACTTTTCATTTACCAAATTGGTTAGTTTTTTCAAATGAAATTCCATTATATTCACACTTATTTTATATAAAATACAAAATAAACATACATTATGGTGTTCTCCAATACCACCTTCCTTAAAGTAAGAGATTATGAATAAATCATAAGATGACTATGGTAGAATTATGTTCCCCCAAACATTGTTAAATAAACCATGAAACCTTGTCATTATAAGACATATGATATAAAATTTGGTTAGGATGACCTCAAGTAGTGTTCTCCCTAAAGGAAAACTAATGGATCGGGAAGAAGAAGAAGAATTTAGAGGCTTACCTTCAAGATCTCATTGTAGAAAAAAAATGATCGAATAGAAAATACTTTTGGGTCAAAGGGAACTAAAACAATTTCCTATTGGAGGGATAAAAACATGGGAAATATTTATTTTAGAAACACATTATATAAGGGTTGAAATAAACTTATAGAAAGGACCCATTCAAGATATGAATTTGGAATCCGTGTCAAAAGACCTCATTTTTTAGATATTCTGATAAAATTATCATCACCTCTTTAAAACCATGAAAATCTATTCACACTACAAATGAAATTCATAGGGCCCACCCTAAACCATTCCCATATTGAATGAATTTAATCGGGTCTTCCTAGAACCATTTATATCATGAAATGAAAATTCAAGGTGTGTACTAGTTCTTGTTACCACACATCACCTTCATTATCTTTTTATTATATATTTCTATCCTAACTAGATAATTTAATCAATTTCCTAGTTCTAAAAAAACTAAATATAATATGGTTTGAAGAAGATTATAAATGATAAAATACTTAGAAAACAATGTTATCTTAAAACATTACAACCATATAATAGCTTGTCTTCTACATATTCTTCAATGCTTCACAGTAGTGTATAAAAGAAAAATTAGATCCATTGTGTTCACATATCAAACTCACTCACCCAGGTATACTCTCATACGGACCCATTCAACCAAATCCCTTACACTAGAGGCATTTCCTTACCTTAAATATTCTTCTGATTACAGTCCATGATATGGATTGGATGCTCCTCAAAGGATGCATCAACATAGATCATGATGTAATCAATATATATTATGTGATAGGTGTTATTATAAAATCATTGAATCAACGAAACATATAATACATCAATAAATGTGTTGTAGCACTATGGAAGGAATAAATTTTATTGGACAAGAACAATTCACTCTACAATATGTAATGGACTGACAAACATGGGCACCTGTTTCCCATATATCCTAATATAGAGTTTCTTCATACTAGGAAACTCTTGAAGAAAAACCCGATAATCACCCTTAATCTCCTGATTCCATCTCTAGTGGAAATCATATGATCTTTACATACTATAAGTGGTTCTTAGTCGCTTCCTGATAAATTGGGCCAACATATATGTATCATTTATAAGAGTAGGCCAACTGAGAACATACTCTCCTTCCTCTAAAAAAAGAGGTGAGTGAAACTATGTTCTATATAAGTCATTAAATGGAGATATCTATATCGATTCCTATAATATTTCATTATATGAAAACTACAAAGGTTCCCGATGCTACCCCCAAGAACCACTAAAATACAAAACATAAGGTTTTAAAATACCCTCTAGATTTTGAATCTCTTATTTTGATTAGTTATCCATATGAGGATGATGTACTATACTCATAAGTAACTATAATCCTAGTTCTTTATATAGGAACTTATATAATGGAGATATTAAATAGGAATGTTAATCAGAAATGATGCTATATAGAACATCATGAAATCAAACAATCTCTCATATGTAAATACTACCCAAATTATTGATGGGAAACATATCCCTGATAAATAAGAAGTGTGATACCATATAAATACAGGAAATAGTCCCCCAAAATAAATCATACTTATGAGTATACATATTTAATTTTGTGATGAAATACATAATAATATCATCCCACATACATTATAGAGTAGGAAGAAGCTGCAATAACATATTATGATATATTGTTCTTCATTCACTTGTTGATAGGTGAATCATATTTCCAAATAATCCACTATATACTCCCTTATAAATATCCACAAATATTTCTTATGGATATCATGCTATATATTTATTCTTTATGAATATACCTCCCATTTATATTCACACAACTACCTCATCAGCTCATCATGTATTTATAAAAGAACCCATATCTGGTCATAGAAAAGAAGGATGTCGCTAAAACCAAGAAGACAAATTTGTGGTGAGTCCTCATCATATAATATTTATCATGGTTCGAAGCCCTATTGATCATATAACTCCTCTCTCAGGATTTTATATTATTTAATGAGTATAACGAATTTTGAGGATAGAGTCACTAGCCCATGAGACTCCTGAGCATCCATATTCATTCCTCTAAATATTACTATGGGCCTCCAATCAAAACATGACTCCCTTAATACCTTTATATATATATATTCCCACTCATGAAATAAATAATTAAGTTTCCATTACCTATAATTTATTTGTTATTAATGTCAATGTGTGCCGATAAATGACTCACCTCCTCCTCTAATGGTATAGGTTCCACTAAAAACAGATGTACTTGAGGCCCTTGTCATATGTATAAATAAAAATACTCTCACCTAGCGGATACTTTTTCCAATATCACATAGATTTTACCACTATATCCAACTCTATATCATTTTTTTGATAATTCTTATCATGTGGTATCAATATACAAGATCCATAAAAAACCACTTGAACATGAGTCTGAATCTAGGTGTCATAGTATGTGGTATATTCCATAAATAAACAAAATAAGATGAGGATTTTTGTTGAGGGTAGTAATATCTTTATATCCTATATTGTCCTCTTACACGAGTCTCACTAAAAAATTAATCACCCCATTATGCGTCATCTTAGACATTGGTGCATGCATTTGGGATATGTACTTGATAAAATACCTATAATATCTAGTTATACCCTGAAGGATCTGAATCTTGTATAAATTTTCTAGACATATAAAATATACCATGGTTTCAACATAATTTGGTTCTTCTAACACTCCAAACATAATGAAAACATATGCTAATAAGAGTATATTTTAAAACAAAAATTTATATATGGATAGATTATAATAAATATGATGATCACATAGTGTATATTTGATGAATTTAAGATGTTGGAAATGGTCATATTAATAATGGGATTATAATATGTTTTTTTCAATGAATACCACCTCAAACTAATCCTGGAATAAGTGACGTATCTTATTCATTGGGATCAGAAATTCCACCTCCACAATCATAAGATCAAATGAAATCATGACAAAATAATAGAGGAAATATCATTTCCTAAATTTAGATTGGGTTATGTCCTATGGTGTCACCCTTAACCAATGATATAGTGAACTCAGGTCAATTTTAACGAAAATTTTGGAACCTATAATCTGGTTGAAGATATAATCGATGAGTGGAAGGGGATATGGGCTCATGACCATTATCTAGTTAATTTTTATATATTCCACACTCAAGAACAATGTCCCATAAAAAATTTTGTGAAAGGGAATGAAAGAACCCTACTTTGAAGAACTGAGTCATATGAAACCCTTATCCTTCAAATCTTCCATCTAAAACAACAAATTAGAGAGAAATTTTTTTCTATCTTATATGGTGGAATATAAATTGAATAATATCCATATACTAACATTGTTTTTAACTCAATATATTTCTTGGGTGGTAGTATGTATAAATATTCATGAGAAAAACTATTTTTTACTCCAAATGGAAATGTACTCTTCTGTAACATTTCATCATTTAGAAAATTATTTTTTCATCTGAGTCGAGAGATAGTCCAATATATACTAAATTGGTCTAACACAACAAGGATAAAGATTATAATATCCTTGGTAGATATAACTACCCCTTATGGAGATAGAAATTTATATATCCTATGAAACAAGTCTATATAAAACTTGTATTTGAATAACCAATCTTTACATACAATCAAATCGATACCCATTATTTCTACCACGAATTTTTCTCAAATGAATTAGAAGAAATCCACTTTAAGGGAACACACCATTAAATGCTTGGTATCCTCTGATTGCACTTCTAATAGTGTGTTGATAGTCATAACACCATCCAATCGTTCTCTGACCAACACAAATCCATCTAAAAACTATGTAGACAAAATGTAATGTGATGATCCTATATCAAAAAATGGAATAAAGGGAATATGATACGATAAGTGTACCTCTCATAGTAGATAACCCTTATCCAGACAAGTCAGAGTAAAATGTATAACATGTACCTAACTCACCCTATACCATGGGTTCTAGTATTAATCCCTTGTGATTCTCCCTTATATAGGTTCCATTTTTCTTACGTAATGGTACCATATACCGTTCCTTAACCGAAGTATTTGGGATAACTTAAGCTAATATCTTGATGAGGGAAAATTATGCACCACATAGAATCTAGTGAATTCAATAACCCCCCTCAACACAACACTATATTGTTCCAATATAAAAAATCTATAGATTTTCCATTATTCCTATACTGAAACCCTCCATAGCTGGGTAAGAACATTGTGGGGTCGTACGGCCATACCCACTCTACTGGAACACGGTCTTACCACTCACTTGGTGGTAAAAATCATAATATATCTTCAATATTCTATAATAATTAATACCAGATCGACCTAGTGAGACAGTCTTTTCACAACATGGTACCTCCCTTTGGTTCCCTTCCATGATGAGATCCTAATTCATCTAGTTTGTGACGTTACTCAAATAAAAGATGTTCAACTATGAATTTATCTTATAGAAAAATATATATTAATAATTCTTCTCCCGGGAGGTTTCATTACCTTCCAAGTGTGAATAAAAAGAAGGAAGATCAATGAAGAGCCTTCATATTCCATCACTGATATGGTTTCCATTATCAGGTTCCAAAACTCCAAATCATGATCATCCTTTGGTTCCTATGTATAGTAGAAGATCTAGAAAATCCCCTCAAAGTACTTCCATGTATAGGCAACTTGTTTTATATTATATTTTAGACATAATCAACCTAGAATGTATTGTTTTGGGGGCCTCCATGTCTAGTGAATATCAGAGTTTTTCAATAGAATAATTCTTATTATTAATGAAATCAATGATATAGGGAGAGTATTCACCCATTAATTGATATAAATATTCATAGGAAATAATCATGAATAAGATTATCTATCTGAATCCCTAGTTCCATAGAAAAATCCAATTTATATGTGTTAGGAGTGTACTGATTACCAACCTAATAAAACTCAACATGAAGGTGTCATGGAGGAATTTACTCACTAGGGGACACACAGTCCGTAGAACATAGGATATGTACAAATATAAACCCAAAAAGGTGTGAAAAACAATGGATAACCAATAGACTAGTATTACACATTTCATGTATTAACTGGTGAATTGGAATATCATCATGAAACCCATTTTCATTTTTATCAAATAAAATATTGTTTCACATTTAAAAAAAATTTCTATTTATATCCAATTGAATATATATATATCTATCATAAAAAATTCATGTATATATGTATCCCCACATTCCCACCAGGATTCATGTTTACCCATCTCTTGTCATACTAGGCCATGAATAAATTTAAAAAATAGGAGTATCATAGAACAAGTCAATCATCCAAGGATAAGTAACATAAAACATGTACTAGGTGATTAAGATGCCTAGAAATCACATCCCTATGAACATAGGTTTTCCCCAACACATGGGTTAACAAAATCCATGCCCAGCCCTGTTACCATGCCCCAAAACATAGTAGTCTCATATATCCCATTCCAAAATTGAGAAGAAATAGAAAAAATACCTCATTTGATTCAAATTTATCACTTCCCCATCCCTATACTACTTTATTTGTCTGTGATGGGTAGTTATTAGAACTCAATATCTCTTATCTGTACACTAGAGGATTTCAACTAGAAGAAAGGGTGAAAAAAAATGTTTAAAGAATTTACCCATGGGAAATTATGTATAAAAAAATAGTTACCGTAATTAAAATAATGAAAAATAAAAACTAATTATAATAATGGGAAGACCAAAATAATCCAAAAAATAAAAGATACCATGTCATTATATGCTGAATGTAACTAAATGACATGATAAAATTCCTAAAGGTAAACTAAAAATAGACTTCAAATAATAACTCTAAAAATCCTATTCTGAAGTGTCTTGCTTGATCCCATCATCGTAGTGTAAACACATCCAATAAATTAAACAATCTTGAATAATTACACTTTTCCTTTTCCATTCTAATTTCCATTAAAACTTCATTACATCCCATTAGAAGTCAAAATATGGTGTATGTATGACTTAAAAATTTAATATCAACTATTTAGATCAAGAATAATGGATAATATTTATGGTTGTTAGAAGAAGATAGTATTGAAATGAGTTTCCTTTTGTTTGAAAAAAAATCAATTCACTTTGTAAAGAATTAAAATATGACTGACAATAATATTCAAGAAATCATACTCACAATGTATAATAATTTCTATTGGGATGAGATTATTTTTTCTAAAACAAATATTCCACCCAACTCACCATATGTCGAAAATTAATGAATGGTCGTATTGAAGAGCTACTTCAGTTTCTCCCTAGATATGATAAAAAACTAATGATGCTTTGAGATTTTTGTTATTCAAAAAAATTAAATGTATTTAATAAAACATGTGATGTAAACTTGATGAAATAAAGTGGATGAAAATTTGTTTTCAATCATATTTATGAAAATATTATTGAGTATTGATTGGAAAAAAGATTGATACTGGTAAGGTAGGGAAGTTACAATAATTTACATCAATAATCAAGATGATTATAAACATTATATTCAATGTTTTCAAAGTTAGGAATAAATTCATTTTTAAAATATGGTGTTTTTGAAGGAATAATGTTGTTTAAGCGAGAGATTTTTGGTCTTAGCACATGAGTGTAAGAACATCAGAAGTAGAAGTTATTAAAGAACAAGAAGGATTTTTGGAAATGTTACAATTTGAAGATTATAGATTTCATTCATACCAATAAAACAAAATATATAAATATTTATACAAATAAGTTACTTCATATAAATAGTTCTTGGTATGATAATCAGAAAATAAAATAAGTTGTTATAGTGGAAGCACCAGTAACCATTCCATCTGAGTCATTGTACCGCCGATAATTAGAGTTACTCTAGAACCTATAAGTCATTAAATTATTTTCGAATCATTATGATAATAGTTATTTATATATATGAAAATATTTTTGATGAAAAAAATTATTTTTTATAACTATTTGTCTTGAGAGATGCTGGGTAAATTGAATGGGAAAATTTTGTTGAGACTATGATCAATTAAAATATATTCAAATATTTCCCATCAGGATGATTTTTTTATTGTTTCAAATTATAATGATTGTATTTAATATATATAACAAGTATTTCAAGATATACAATTAATAATTAGAGTCTTTTTGGAATAATTTTTGAAATTATTTTCAAAGCGGGACATGATGGTCTGTGAAACTCTAAAAATTGACTTTTTTTATTAGTTGGTATGCTGCATCGTAATGGGAAGACATAAAAATTACATTTTTCAAAATTTATATAGGGAAATATATTGATTAATCTGATGTCCTCATTACAATTTGGAAATCATAATGTTTATATATTTTTTTCAACTGGTACAGAACAACATTATGAGATGTCTTCATTTCTCATTTTTTTTCTAGTGTCTCCTAAAAATCATAGTCACTAAATACGATTATCAAAATAAAATAATCAAATTAGGAAATTATAATTAGGAATCATATTAGGAATGGAGATTTTTTAGGAAGTCTGAATCATTGAATATTTCACAGATATGTCTGAAATTGAATGAAAATTAAAGGCACTGGACATGTCAAAGAATGATATGATATTTAAGGAATATTGAAGATTTAGAAAATTTGGTAAAGTGGGAAAAGCATAGAGAATCCCAATTAAAAAACACTAGAATGTATATAAGAGGAGGATAATACAATTTGTATTATATTACAAGCATCACCCATGAATCTGGAAAGAGAAATTTTGTAATGATAGTAAGTATACGTTTCTATATTTTGTTTTCATGATTAAGATTTCAAAAACAAGTAATAGAGAAAAGAACATATTTAGTTTCTGGAATCATGATAATAAATAGTAATAAGATTTATATACTATAAAATAAGTAGTTCTTATTTTTTTCAATGGTATTATGTGAATTTTAATTATAGTATTAAAAAATCGGGCTTGGGAATTATATTGAAAAATCAGATATAGTTTCATTTAAAACTCTAGGATGTTCCTACCTCATCCTGGGTAATAAAGTGAAGAATTATATTGTATGAGTATGTTTTGTAAATTTGGATAGTGAAGCCCGAAATTGTATTAAATTATTTTTATAAATTTGAGGCACATGAACTATTGTATTGAATATATTGCTACACAAGTGTATGGGCATATCAAACTCATTTTATTCCACAAAAATGGATTATCTTCTAGTTTATTGTGTTGTATAGGTTTATTTCCAAACTATACCATGGACATAGCAACTTTTGTTGTGTAGTGAACCATGCAAATTATTGTGTTCATGTGGATGGGTATTTGATTTGTTTGATGCGGAGAAATAAATATTTAGTAGTATGTGAAAGGTTGTTTCAAATATAATGAGAAAAAAAGAGATCAATGATTCCCCATCCTCTTCTTATGGATATAACAATCCAGACTGGGAAATTTCAAGTGGTATCAATGCAATGGTTCCCTTTGTTTACTCTTTTCTGATGTTTTGAAAATATATTGTGACGAATAATCTAAATTGTGTGAATAGTAAGGGGATTCTGATCATAGATGGAAATAAATATCATATATGGAATGACATAATGATTCATTAAATTATATATTATTAGTCTGATTTTTTAAGCTACAGCAGATAAAATTAATCCTATTGATGATAAGGTTCAACTTACAGCTATTTATAAGAATAATTGTGATAATAATGGAAGAACTAAAAATATATTACTCTCATCACATTCTGAAATTATGTTTTTAAGATTAAAATGTGTTTCCACAGCCAACGGTATATTGGTTAAGTTAAATAACATTGATTAAGACATTACAAATGCGAGTAAGGAGAAAATAATAATATAGGGATTAAAGTGTGAAGATCTCATGATGGATGAATATGAATTATTGGGTGACTTTTTTCGCAAGTGAATGATGTTTTTTCAACTATTAGATGTATTTTTTAGAAGTTGGAACACATTAATATTGGTGAGAATATCTGGAGAATTATTCCTGACAATTTTGAGGCAAAACATTCATCACTGGAATATGTAATACCTAATACATTATCTCAGATGATTCTCAAAGTACTCTCATAACTTATGAGATTATAAGGGAGAAGGTTAGTATAAGAAAAACTAAATATTATTGTGAAATGTATTTCATGGATGCAAGAAAGAAAATACTAATAAGGTTCATGAATAAAAATATGTTTATCCCCTTAACTAAAAAAATGAGTTATGTAAAAATCATGATGAAATTTTATACTTATTTTCTAAAAATATGGGAAGAGGTACATCAAAATACAAAGGAAAATATCCCGTGAAGTTTTTTGAATCTGGATACCTTGGTTACTTTTTTGTAAAATTATCCTCAACGAATGAAAGAAGATTATATTGATGAAAATCAAATAATGAAAAATAGTTTTTATAAGAAAAAATGTGATAATGATAAATTTGAATCCAAATGAAAAGACAAAAATTTCTTCAAGTACAAAATAAAAAGTACCATATCTAAATATGGTGAAGAAGAACACTGTGAAGATCAATAAAAAAGGTTATGGATAATTATAGAGGGAATAATTTAATTTAAATAATTAACAATGATGAATTGAAAATTATTATATATTAAGAAGTATAAGAAATATAATTAAAATTTCATCTTAAAGAATAAATTAACGAATCTATAAGAAAAAATGAAGCTCTTCAAAAGGAAATTAGGAAACTAAAAAGTGAAAATCATCAATAAATAATCATGGAGGTTTTCTTGATGACAAATTAATGATGATAAAGTAGATTAATGATTTGAATAAATATATTAAGAAATAAAAAATCACAATAAATATTTCAAGGTTAATTTTAAGGGAAAAAATAATTGTTTAAATTTGCTAAACAAAAATATTCTAAATTTGAAAATAGGGATACAAGTTTTAAAAACACTAACTTCAATGTTTGTGAATGTTATGTTAAGGATGAACCTATGAGGTATCAATAAAATGTTCCTCCAATGGTTATGAATAATACTAAAAACCATTCTAAGAAGAAGAATTATGTGAAATTTATGTTTGTGGCCAAGACCAACAATATTAAGAAATCAGAAATTACTATACATTTCGAGTCCATATAAATTTCTATTTATTCCAGTTTATTAATGGTTGAAAATAAAATCATGCTAAAAAAGAATATTCCGGTTCACAATAGAAATTTTGTTTTTCAATAAATATTTTTTAAAAATAATGAGTGTGTTACTTAGAAATATATTCAATACCCTGGTCATATTAGAAGTTATGAAGGAAAATATTCTTTGTACAGGTACTTCTGGTATTAATTGGATTAGGACATATATAATATATGTGTTGGTTTAATAAAAAATGTTACATGTAATCCATAACTGATAGAAGTCAATGTTTTAGAGTGATTTAATCCCCTCAAAGGTAGAAATCAGAGAAAAATGTTTTGATGATGTTTATAAAAGTTTTTTGAGGAAACCTAAGAAGGTTGGGGTAAAAGGTAAAAATAGATTCTATCATATAGAAACCATTTATTAAAGATGTGAAAAAATATAAACCATGAAAACATATTTCTTGTTTGGTAACAAGTAAAATAGAAGCTTCATAATTCTCAAAATCTGGAGAAAAAGAAATAAAAAAGGAATGAAAAGGATCTTATTGAAGGAACTTATTTGAAATAAATAAAAGGATAAAAACCATGAATTCCTGATAGTGGGTCATATTATTATATGATAGGATATTTAATGGTGTTGAATAATGTGATTGAGATCAAAAATGGAACAATGATATTTTTCATTAATGAATATCTATAAATAAAATGTGTTGGATCATCCATTATTAGGAAAGAAAAGTTAAAATTTAAGAAATATTTTTATGTTCATAGTAATAAAAATAACTTTTTTTTGTTTTAGAACATTTTGATAAAGGAAAGAAAGTCATTTTTTGTGAAAACTGAAAAAATATGGAATGATGTTTTTAAGAGGGGAACATAATAAATTGAACTTGTTAATAGTTAGTTAAATAAATAACTCTTGTTATATGGGAATAGTGTAAGAGAATTAGTTGAGGAATAAAGGTATTGGAAAAATGTGTCAAATAAATATGATAAATGTATCAAAGTGGTACAGTTTCTAAGAAATTGATGAAATGTAAAGTAGAATATATGGTTGTGGTAGAGTTTTTCATAGTGGAATAATTACAAACTCAGTGAAAAAAAGTTTAGATCTGTTCAAAATATCCCTTGGAACACATCCATACAGATATATATGGGCCAATGTAAATATATCTAATATATATAATTACTTAATTAATTTCATTGACGACAGTAATCACATTACTTGTGTTATGTATAAGAACATATGTCAGATTCTCTGAAAAAGTTTAAAATTTTCATGAATAAAGATGAGATAGAATAAGGGAATTCAATGAATAATGAGAGAACTGATAATTTGGTGGGTATAAAAATAAAAAAATTAAAAAATACTGAGATTCATGGAAGTTTTCATGAGTAAAATTCACCATACACTCCATAGATAATGGGATTTTGAAATGGATGAATATAATTTTTGTTGAAATGGGGAAAAATATATCACTCAAACATGGTCTCTCTCATTACCTAGGGGGAAATAAATGAGTATTTTTGTTATATTAAAAATCAATGTTTATATATACCATTTTCATATATAACTCTATATGATTTTTTATGACAAAACTCCAAATGTTATGACTTAAGAGGATTTGGGATTTCATTCACCAAAATGAAAAAAGGTTGAATCCTTGGAATATTTAAGCAGAGAGGTGATGATGGAATTTTTCATGGTTATTCTTCAGATAGAAGAGGATAAAAAATCTCCAAAATAGAAAAAGTATTAATTTTTTATTATATTAAATTGAAAAATATTGAAAAGGGAGAGGAGGATAAAAAAACTTATACAGATAAGGAGGTTGAGTAGAATTAAAAAATATTACATAAAAATTACGACAATGATACTAAATATGGCAATCTTTATCAAGAATAATAATAAGAGTAATTTATTTTATTTTATGTGGATGAAATTTAAAAATCTTATCCCGGAATGAGGAAGCTAGTGTAATCTTGGAACATTATTGGTGATCAACATTAGAAGTTTTAAACATGATGAACTTAAAAAATTCATACACATAATACCTAGTATTGTAAAGTGGAACAAAAGATGTGATAAATATATTGAAAATATGTAATTGGTTTAGGATATGAATGGGGATATAGATTTGATATAAGAAAATGATACTTGGGAACTCATACCAAAGACAGATAAAACGAATATTGTTAGAACAAAATGGGTTTTCTGGAACAAGAAGAATAAAGATGGTGAAGTGATAAGAAACCAACCAACCTTAGTGTGAAAATTCTACTCACAAATAAAAGTAATGTACTTTGTTAAAGCATTTAATATGATGGAATGGTTAGAAAAATTCATAATCATTCATGTTATATTTGTACAATGAAGTTACAAATTTTTTCAATGTGATGTGAATTCATTATTTCAATATGGGGAACTTGATATGTAAATTTACCTATAATAACTAAGTGGCTCTATTATTGGGAATGATGAATGTTTTGTGTGTAAGATGAATAAATCCTTATTTGGGATTTAGAATGAACCTAGATAATGGTATTAAAAATTAGAAACTTTTTTTTGAGAAAGATGATTTTCAAGAAAAGACGATTTGACGGAAATCCGTTCATCAACCGAAGTGAGGAGTTTTACTTTATCATAATTGTTTATGTTGATGAAATTATCATTATAGGGAATGATGAAAGAACTATTGACTTATTTTATGAAATAATGAAAAACTAATTTTAATATTCCGTGATGGGGTAATTTAAATACTTTCTTAGGTTACAAATTTGACAAAATATGTAAAAAAAATTCATTTTTTAAATAAATATATGCTAACGAACTTCACAAAAAGTTTCGAATAATGAATTTTAAATAACTTTTCACACCAATTTCAGTGGGAACCACATTTAATAAATATAGATAATTAAAGTAAGTATATCAATAATAGTTTTATAAATTGATTGGAAGGTATTTATATTTCATTTCCTCAAGACCCAACATTGTTTATATTGTTCCCTTTTCTGAATGATTTTAGAGTTATCCAAGATAATCACATCTATTGACTAGAAACATAATTCTAAAATATATGAATGGAATAAAAAATTTTAGATTATCGTATGATAGTACTAAAAAAATTATTCTTTTAGGTATTCAAATGTTTATTGGGAAGAAAATATTGGTGATCAAAGATCCACATCTAGTAAAAATTTCATTCTATGAAATAATTGTATTAGTTTGAATTCATGGAAAAAAAAATAATTAAATCTTATCATGAATGAGGATGAGTCTATTTCTACCACTCAAGCCTCTATACAACTTATAAGGATGAAGAAACCATTAGAAAACATACTAGTTGAAGTAATGTTACCCATAATATTGGGTTTTGATAATCAAATTCCAACTAACTATACGAGTAATCAAAAACAAGACTCTCATTCAAAAAATATTGATTTCAAATATCATTTCATCAATGGGAATGTGAAGAAGAATGAGTTCAAGTTGATGTATGTTCTTACTTCAGAACAAATTGCTGACATTTTCATAAAACCATTACAAAAAGTAACTATTATTAAACTGAAGTTTAACATGGGAATCCAACCACATAGTCATCAAGATTGATCTATGTGTTTCCCACTATAATTTTTTCATTAGATAGTTTTATCAATGGGGATAAATTTTTTAAAAATCTATATTAAAAGAAAGAATATATAAAGGGTTGTTGTGTGTAAGGTATGAATTGAGTATGTAAGTGTGTGAACTAGTCTAACTATATTTTGAATTGGTTAAAGGAAAAGAAAAAATTTTCAATCAGAATTATGAAAAAGTTAAAATAAATTTTGTGTTACCACGAAGGAATGTTTGTTGGAGTGGTTTCAGGAAAACAAAAACTTTGTTAAAAATAATTCTCAAGATGTAGATAATAAATTCTATATTACTATAAAACTTATGAAAGTGAAGAATGATGTGATGAATGGTTGAATATATTGATGTTCTTCAAGATCCACTACTTTTGTCTTGAAGTTATTTATTGTCAATAAATATTGTATCAAATAATGAGTTATTTCATCTAGTATTAGAATTCTTGTTAAGTAACCAAAATCATGAGATTAAAAAGTGTATTGATTTATGAAAGTTGGTTGAACAAAAAATTAAAATGGTGATACTTTTGGGAAAATGTTTTCTGGATAAGGTTTTTTAAGTAAGAAGATTTTTTTTAAAAAGGTTTGTCTTTTGATGTCAATAAATAAAAAAATCAATTCAATTTATAAAATTGGACAATCAAACTGACTATAATATCCAGTAAATCAAACTCCCAAATCTTTAAAAAAAACATCAGAATGGGAAGGTGTTTTCTGAATGACAGTTTTCATCAGACTCACCTTATTTCTCGAATTAAAGGAATATCATATCGAGGTGATGCTTCAGAGTCTCCCTGGATCTGATGAAAGAAACTAACAATGAATCACTATTTTGTAAATCAAAATATTCATAAGTATTCTATTAAACATGTGACATAATATTTATAAAAGAAAGGTGGATAAAAAGTTTTTTCAATAATATTTATGCCAATTATATTGTGTATTTTTTGGAAATAAATAAATTTGATTGAAGGGATGGGATGTTACAGCACATTCCTTCAATAAGTCAGATGATGCTAAAGATGATATTCAATTTTTTTAGAGTCATGAAGGAAGTCATGCTTACAAAAAAAATTCTGTGGAATTTGGACACAACAAAATCGAATGATTTATTGTCTTAGCACATCAATGTAAAACAATCAGATGTATAAGTTAATGAAATCTATGAAGGATTATTGAAAATCAGATAATGACCAGATGATGGTTTTAATTTATACCAACAATTAAAAAGATATAAATATTTAGAGAAATAAGTTAGTGGTCACATATAGTTAATTAGTATCATAATTAAAAAAGATATGATGTTTCTGAAGTCAAATATGCTACAAAGAATCAATCCGTCTTGGTGTTCCACCAATAATTTGATTTTCTCATATATCTATTAGTCATTAAATTTGTTTTTGACCATTTTGACATGATATGTAAACTAATAAGAAACCATTTTTAAATAACATATGTTTTTATAGGGATTATATAGGGAGATTTTGGGAGTATTGAATAAGAAGCTTTTTTTGAGATCAAGATCAACCAACAATATAGTTATCTATTACTCATCATGGTTATTTTAGATAGAGTGTAGTGATAAAGAATTATTTGACTAACAATAACAATTTAATCATGAGAAAAAAAAGAGCCTTGTTTGAATAATTTTTGAATTTTTTGTTGAAGGGGGACAAGAAGACTTCTTGTAGTTACAAGAATATGTATCCCATTGTTTTTATTAGTTAGATGAAAGCATCGTATTAGGAAGATATATGTCTTACATTTTCTATAATTGATATAAATAAATTTATTGAAGAATCCACTGTCTTCATCGTAATGAGTAATTTGAAATTTGAATTTTATTTTTTCAATTATAGAAGATCAACATTTTGAAATATCATGACTTCTTATTTGTTTTCTAGTGGTTAAATAAAATAAAATTGAAAAAAAGAAAATATAGTAATTAAGAAATCGTATTGGAAAATATGAATCTAGAATTTTATTTAGACAAATGATTTTTTAGGAAGTATGAAGCATTGAAGAAGTCAAAGAGGGATCTAAAATTTAATAAAAATTAAAGGGGTTGAACAAGTCAACGATGTATCTAATATTTATGGATGATTAAAGATTAATGAAATTCATATAAGTGGGAAAAACATTCAAAATTCCACAAAAAATATTTTTTAATGTCTGTAAAAAGAGGAGAATTATTTTTGTAATATAGGACTTACATCGCTCGTGAAAGAGGAGAGATAAGCTCCAAAACTAGAAATAAGATGTTTATGGATTTTGTTATCATTAAATAATCTTGAAGGATAGAAAATAGGCACAATACATATATTAATTGTTATATAATCCCTATCATCATTATATAAAAAATCGGCACAATAACTATAAGAATTTTTGAATAATCAGGCACAATTCATCTAAGCATTACAATATAATTGTGAATAATACCTATAATAATTATTAATGAACCATGAAAAAGGCTTATAATCAATTTATAATTACATGGAATAAATCCAATAATAATTTCATCATAACCATAGTCATAACAAGAGAATAATCCAGATGACACCATACATGTCCATGTATAATGAAGATAAAATACATCATGAAAAATGAATGTTAATTCATTATTTCAAGTCATGTTATTATTATCCATTCCAATTACCAAATTATCTTATTATTAAAATTCTATGGTAAGATAATACCAACATTAAAAAAAATTCAAATAATCAAAGGTAAACACACCTATTGGGTGTCTATAGGTCCATTATTAATTCCAACGAACCAAATAGGATATATGGAAGGT
This sequence comes from Viscum album, assembly GCA_963277665.1. Taxonomy (NCBI): domain Eukaryota; kingdom Viridiplantae; phylum Streptophyta; class Magnoliopsida; order Santalales; family Viscaceae; genus Viscum; species Viscum album. Next base: position 723,482,227 of record OY728122.1, on the reverse strand, counting down.
TTATGTGGAATAATTGATAAAAATAGTGGGTTATAAATTTTTGTATATTGAACACATGAAAATTCATTACATTGGAACTTATAGAACATACATGAATAAGAAAACATATATTAGGGAGTTGTTTTAGACCACTAAAATCAAAATGTTGAGAATAAAAAATAATTCCTCAATGACCAATGTAGAATTGGGTTCCGCCTTAAATCTAATCATTGAAAAACCCATAAAGTCTATTTGTGTAAGAAATTAGATCTCAATACATGTTTTGGAAACCCTATATTGGTTTCTCCCCAAGATAATACAAACAGATCATAATGAAGAAGAATAAATTAGAGGCTTATCATCAGGATCTTGGTCTAAAACACCATGTTTCAATAGTGATTTCTCATGGATTGAATATAACTCCCAAAATATTCTAAGGGAGGAATGGAAAATGGGGGAAAATACAGATATGGAAGGAGATAGAGAGTGTGTGTATGATATGATAAACGTAAGGTGTGATGATTCATATAAAATATAGTACATGTTAATCTCATGATATGAATTTGAAATTCTTGTGGTAAATCCCAGGTATTATACATATTCAAAAAAAAACAAGTTTACTTCACATTAAAAATTTGTAAAATCAGTCATTCCATAAATGAAATTGAAAGGGTCTTTCACAAACCATTCACATGTGGGATTAATTTTTTGGGGTCCTCCTAGAACAACTAACACCGTGAAATAAAATTTTACAATTTGAAATAATTATAAAAGACAAAATTATATCCCATATCATTTACCTTCGAAACACTAACCCAAATATTATAATTCCTTGGTTACCAAGATTGAAAAAAACAATAGAACTGAATGAATTTTAACCTATAAATTAAAGAGGAATGTAACTGACAAAATATGGGATCTTACATTTCTAAATAATATTGGTGAACTCAATGGTAGAATGTATAAAGTCATGTATTATTTCTTCAATGACCAAAGATACATTATTTTAAATATTAAAATGTGGTTATATGGATATAAAAATTGATAGATATGATATTACTGATGATTTTATACACTAAGTAAGATGACGTTACCAGGCAGAAGGAGGGGTTGAAATCAACTACATCAGATTTATGTAAGAGGGAATAGAATTGTAAATATTTTCCCTCAAGGTACTGCCATTCCTAAAGAAGATATGAATCATATTCATGAGAACATACTTGAATATATATTATTATTATTGAATTTATAAGTTAGTTTCTATAATAATGACATGATAATTCCTCAAACTGAGGTCTATTTTGCGATATTTAAAATCCATAGGGTCAGGTATACTAGTTAGAATCACGTTATCTGAATTATCAATGACTTTGGGAATGAAATCCAAAAAATCAGTAAGATACACCTTTGATCCACTATTAAATTTAATATCCCAAAAATTTTGTGTAATTTTTTTAAAATTATATATAATTATTTCAAGACTAGAGGCTCTGAGGGAACCTCATTCTGAGGCTTGGTGAGCCTGAAATAGAATTTTAAACATTCTTAGTTAATTTAAATAATCATATGAGTGGGTTTTTTGACATTTAAATCACTAAAAGTATCACAAATATGAGGGAACCATTGAAATTAGAACTTTGGGATTCACTTAGCATGGACATAACCTCGAACAGCACAGGTTGAGGGAAAAATTTAATTTTCGGACCTTTTAAATAAAAAGTTAAAAAAATAAAATATACTTGTTTTATTTTATTTTCTGTATTTTCAAACCATTGCAGCAAAATGACATATAATAGAACAAAACCAAAACATTATTTCATAAATAAAATAGTGTAATGACTTCAAAATATAACATAGCTGAAATTTTGTTTCTCATTTAATCCTATAATGGTTGAGAAAACAACGCAAGATTGTTCGCACAATCCTTGTTCCGCTCTGATGCTCTGGTGGGTGATAACGATGAACACAAAAAACCACCAAATAGTGGATCGTGGAGTGCGAATGGATGATACTTTCTTCATCCACACTTTGAGTGGATCATCACCAATGAATGTGATACACTAGTAGGGGTTTTTTTGTGCTTGTGCTTTCCCCATTCTTCAGTCTAAAACAACAAACATTGATTAACACATGAACAGGTTGATCTGCAAATCATCTTCATGAAAGAGGGTTTTTTTCATAGGATTTTCACTGGTATTAGTAATTATCAAACAGAATTGTAATCCCACAAATCCCCATGTTTAAAACTCTAATTTGAAGGGAACATGCTAGCACGAACAAGGCATGAGCCCCTCCTCCTTATGTGTTCTTCGTGGTCGAACTCCCAAGTTGACGGCCAAGCTGTTTCAAGGCCGTAGTAGGGAAGGCGGTACCCCATGGAGGACTAAGGTGTATATAGTGTGAAGAATAAACCACCATAGAGGACTTGGTTGTTTGCGGCAGCATTCCAGAAGGAATGTCGTGGTCGCCTCAGGTAGAAACGATGTGGTAGGAGAATCTGACCTCCATACCAGCTGCGGGTGGCAGGAGGACACGACCATCTAACTACTTCATAGGCACCACAGATGTGGAACTATTCCACAACGCACATCACACGGCTGGGGTCATAGGATTGAGGTGGAGGAGTTGGCCTCACAGAAGAGCTGTGGGGTTGGAGGGCCGACGCGGCTCCCCTCCATTTCTCATCCAGGTAGGATCTGGTCCACCCTTGGCTGGCATGTTGGGATCCGGGCTGGGCAAAATCCAGGTTGGCTCAGTGGACCTGGGTTAGGACAGCGGACACAGGTCTGGTAGGTGGACCCGGGTTAGGTCGGTGGAGCGCGGTCTAGGTCCGGTCTGGTCGGTCCAACTGGGTTTGACCGGACCAAACCGACCCCTTTTACAAGAAATATCCATATCATTTAAACCTATCGTATGATTAATAGGATGTTTGTGGTGTTAGAACCCTTTCAATGAGGTAGTTCATTTTGAAGTATCTATATATACATTCATATAATTTTAAATATGAAGATTTTCTTATGGGGTAGATTCTCTAAGAGTCAAGCATGCTTCGTGCGGGAATCCTGAGGTTGGATGTTACCCAAAGACTAGACACCCTATATTGATAAACTTTTAGCAACCCTGTGAGGTTCAGATCCTTTAGAACCTATGTAGATAATCTTCTAGAGACCATATGTGGATCATATCCTACCAAACCTATGTAGATCAGCTCCAAGAAAACCTATGTAGATCATCTACTAGAGACCCTGTGTGGATCATCTCCTAGAAACCCTCTATGGATCAGCTCCTAGAGACCCTATTTTTATCAGCTTCTAGAGACCATGTTGGGATAATCTCTAAGATGACATGTGTGGATCAGCTCCTTGTGACCCTCTGTGGATCATCACTTATAAACCCTGTGTGTAATAGCTCCTGTTGGCGTTATGTGACCCAGCTTACCCATGGTACTTGACAAGTATAAGTACATCAAAAGCCCAAAGTGTTAAGTGTTACAACTAATAGTTTTCCTTTTCGTAAATTATATTATACACATGTGAGCTATCTTGCATATTGACCATGATTCGTGGATTTATTATGGGTTTATTAATCGTATTTCCTTGTTAGATTGGGGTCCGTACTGATTATTTTGTTTCTCACCCCTTCACGTGCTTCACCCACACATGTTGTGTCTCATACATGTGATCGAAGACTTGGCAGAGGACATGGTGGCCTAGGACTAGGTGGTGCCTAGTGAGATCAGGAAGGCAGGTTGTGCTTCTACAACTTCGTGAAGCTACTATATACTTTCTCATTATGTAGGTCTTTCATCAGACCACATTCAATAAATCACATACTAACTCTTGTTGCAATTGTATTTTTTTGGGGTTTTATTCTGGCTCGTTTACATTCACTTGTACTTTAACATTCAATGGTTGTTTAGTAGCATGAATTTTCTCTTCCCTAGTTTTCTTGGGACGTGGTTGGGTGTGCATGTGTACAAGTGCTCAGGTAAATGCCTCCCACATGCAGGTTGACACCGTCAGTGCAAGTCTACATGCCCTTCCCTTCAAGAGGTGTTCTTGGGGGAGTCATGACACGGGCCTCAGGGGACGGGTCGTGACATTAAACATCCCTTGAAAATATTTAACAATGTATACACTAATTTATATTCACGTTAGATAGAATCTAGAATAAAATATGTATGTTATGTGTTAAGATACATTTTTGTCCTTATGAATATTGTTTACGAATTACGTGTTGTAATGACCTTCCATAAAACATTGAGACTAAAAATTTTCAATTAATTTTTCCTCATTATTGTTAACCAACTCATTTCTCTTTATATAAATTTTTACCTCCCTAGTAAACTAAATCATATAAATCTCTCCCTCTGGTATATTTTGAGGATACTCCAACTCTATTTAAAAGGCCTCATTTTCAATATTAATGAACGAAAAATACCTCCATAATCTAATCTATATGTCTTGATTTTAAATTCATAAGTTTGATAAAACAATAAAAAAGATCATCAACACATTATTTGTTGGGCCAAGCCTCATGAACAATTATATTACATTCCATACCCTTATTATAATAATTAATAAATCTAAAAGGATATAGACACCTTTAATTTTTGTTAATAATACAAATATTGAATGGATTATGATTAGAGGTATTTTTTAAAAGGATTATTGTTTTGACATGCACCCACATGTCCAAATAACAAAAAAAAATCAAATGATCAATCTAATATAAAAGCTAAAATTACATACACAACATTCATATACCAGGAGTAATTTTATTGATGTAGAGTGAATTCCACTAGATAATTGTGATCAATATACTCCTTTAATTTAATACCATAAAAACCAAGATTAGGCTCCCATATTATTTTATTTTTTCCTAAAAATGTATTGGTATCTATAAATAAACTTAATCCCTTGGATGTACTTCTTGATATTATCAATCCATTACCACATGTCTATTATCCCTTGATAGTTTCACACAAAATATATAAATGAGTAAAAAAATGTGATAACATTAAAACTAATCATCGGGGTAAACATATTTTGAATTTTACATACCATGTTAAAATTGGTAACACTATTGGAGATCATGAAAAAAAGAGTTTAATGTATTTATAAAGTCATATTAATCCAAACTGTATTATAACTAGGGGTGGAAATTCATAGATTTTAATGAACATAATTGATTCATGGGTTCCATAATAGAAACCATTAAGATATGGTGATTTAGAAAAAAAATATCTTAAGAGTATTGCTTTTGGTAATATTTATAGACCTAGACAGTTCTAGAATAATGTATTCATTTATTACCATGATTTGATTTTGTTTTACTAAATCTCAAACGGGACTTCCTGACATTATCCATTTCTTTTTATTTTCCATTATTTTATATATTCATTGTGGTAGAGAACTCATGGGTGGAATATTCACCTCTAGTAGATTGTTTTATAATTGAGCTCATTACTACTAAGGAAATAAATGATGGAAATTTTTAATTTTTGATAACCTCCTATGATACCGATACATCAGTTTCCTATCCTCTATTAGAGGGGATTTTAACTACCACAAAAATTAATATACACCTTATAATTTACCTAAATTACCTCCTTTTTATATTCCTTAATTTTTTACACAAGGGAAAATTTATGTGTCGTAGACCTTTCATTTTTTGTGGTGAGTTGTATTGAACCATATAACACAATGAAAACAATATGTTCCTTTGAAACCATGGCCTCATTACTTTTAAGAAAATCCTTTTTAAACATTGGTGAGGGGAAAAAATTTCTACCACTAATAAGGATTTTTTCTGATATTGGGATCTATGACCTATTGAACCACTTTCCACCCTAATGATATACCTCACATTAGATTTTTTTGGAATGTCTTAATTACTTGCATTACCTATATTCCCATTGGTACCTTCCGGTGACTTCAAATTCATCAAGCGATCATAAGGTTTTGAGTATGTGACAACCCCAACCAAATAGGATGCCTCTAAGATTATATCCCCACATCCTTGGAGTTGTAAGGTTTATTGATATGAATCATTTGTAATTTATTAATGTTAGAAATGTGATGACCTAAAAACTTATAGAAGATGAAGAATGTAGGGATAAATTGACACTCAAATTGAAAATAAATTCTATCATTATTCACCATAAGAATATTAATTTATATTTGGGAATTTTGTACATACAGATCCATAAGAAGACTAGAATAGTATCCAAACCTAAAAAAAATTTATCCACCTTAAAAGGTAATCCAATGCATGATTCCATGTCCTTTTGAATTAAAGGATGCCAGAATATCCAATTGGTCCCATAAATTGAATCCTATATTTAAACATATGTATGGTCCCAAAGATAGATATTGAAGTTGATATCCCATTTTAAAATCCATAAAATTTCTTGATCATGTTTATTGAAAGTGGATCACCATATAGTGGACCACTTCAATCAATTTTTGGAAAAAAAGATGAAAGTAATATTTTCTAATTTGTATGATACTATATCCTTCAATCAATGAAATTTTGTTTAGAATAAACATAAATTCAACAAAATTCAATGTTTTATCACTTTTTATGAAAATTATTCATCTAATATTGAAAATTTTATAGCATTATATCATTTACAAATATCCAATGGATTAACAATAATGGATAATCTTCCATAAAAAGTCTTTGAAATTCCCAATTATTATTAATCCTAGCCACAAATTCTCCCACCAAGAGGGACTTCTTGTTTATATCCTTTTGAATGTAAACAACCACTATAAAGGGCTTCTTGAACATTACTTTCAACTATTATTTCCCAAGATACAAAAGATACATTGAAATTAATTATAAAAATACCAAGGATTGGAAGATCAATACTAAATCATATGAAATCATCTTTATCACTCAATCTAGTAATATACATCATATCATAACTAACACATGGGATATTGTTTCTAAATGAATATAGAAGATATTATTATAAGTAAACAAAACTGATTTATGGTTTTTAACCCATAAACCTCCAATATCTTGAACACATTCTCTAAATATATTTCCTAAAATCTAAATTATCCACTCCATCTGACTATTCATTTCAGGATAAAATTACTTGTTATGTTGTAACCGAGAAACAAAAGCATAATGAAAACCTCCAAAAACTAAAGAGGTAAAATATGGATCCCAAATGCATATTATTAACTATCTAAACCAATTAATCATCCATATAATTTCCAAATAATTCCTTTGTATGGAGTATTCTATGCTAATGTTTTTAATTTTTAAAAATTAGTTATCTATATAAAATAATGAATTACAATCCCAAGAACATAAATTATTCCTTGTTCATGAGGTAAAACAAGGATGAAATACATTATTATTCCCTCTGTATTAAACAAGAGAACATATAATGTATATAGAAATCCTCTAGGAAAAAATTTCATTTCCTTCACTAAAAAATAGTTAATGAAACCCAACCAAAAATATTTTTTTAACTGCTTAATCATTAGACTATAGAGGTAAAATCTTGAGGCATGGTAAATTTTATATACACCTAGATACAAGATCAAGGGTGATATGTACACCCACGAAGAACAACATCAAAAAATTTATTGAATGAAAAAAATCTATTGAAACAATACATGACACTAAAACCCATCCAACCAACCCTTAAGTGTATCATAATATAAAAGACAAATGATATGACAAAACTTATACCTCCATTTCTCCCCCTAAGAAACAAAAACCCATTACAACAAGGATGACTGTACCAAAATTTTAAATAAGAAAAATATACCATTTTCGACATCTATATCATGAAATTTTACCATAATCTCTTCTAGTACTCACTATGCATGTATAAATTTCAAAATAATATCTACCCCTGAATTCATACTCAAAACATCCCTAAATAAATTCCCATTCTCTCAACTATATCAGACATCAACGAAATACTTGTAAAAGTACTCCATATACCATCATCAACATAGATCCAAACCCCAATGAGATAATAGAAACCTCAATGACATGTTATCAATGAAGACCCCAAATAATTCACTAAGGATGTAATGTCACCACAACATTAAAGAAAATACCAAAAATGTAAACTCAAGATCTTGAGATACATATTTATTCTCCTAGGGTGTATATTCTTTGACACATATGAGATCACTCACTTTCTCTACAATGAAACACACACTAATACATGAATATAATCTTTTTAAAAAGCATCAAACATGATTTTTTCATTATACTACCAAAGGAAAACAATAGTTACCAAATTCTATTTTGGTTTGTCAAAATCCAGTAGTCACAAATAAATATATATTAAAGACCATTATTATTTATTTTAGATGTTATAGGGGCTATAAGAAGATATTAATCACTGAAAACCCTCCAATAATTACCTCAAAGATTATGGAAATAAAAAAATTACAACATTATTGGGAACTTCCCAAGAAAAACTACACCAGTCACGGAATAATTCACTACCACTACCTATTGAGACAACAAATTCTAGATAACTGGATCCTATCATGAAAAAAATATTCACTTAAAAAACTTACGATACATAAAAAGGCACTAACATGCTACCAATAATTTCCTCAAATGGTAATAATTATTATCCTTTAGCTACAAGTATATAATGATTTCTAATATGAACCCTATCAAAAACTAATATAAGAACACCTAGAAAAATATTTTCATGATTCCCATAAAAAACTAGACAATTTATGACTTTAAATTATATACACAAATTAATGTACCCATAATGAAGCATAAATGTAGAATTTGTAATTTCATCCGCATTCACCATCATCTAATGATATCCATTTCACTGATTGATCTCAAAAAACATACATTATCACTTTAGACGATTGACAAAATCATATATCCTTACACAAGGGTAGATGATCTTGATCGTAACCTAATTCAAAATCCATTAGTATGTAAAAAAAATTCTTACTACCATAGCCCAACTTGAAATGTAATATTGGGAAACTATATGGTAATTCAATGGTCTAGTTAAAACCCTCATATATCAAATAACAAATTTAAATCCTCGACTCCCAAAAATAAAAATGTTCCAATGAATGTTTTACACTAAAATAAATGAGATATTATCCTATATCTCTATCCCAAAATTGATATCAAATCAATAGGGTAGTGTCACAAACTCTTCATGAAAAAAGATGGACACTCACAAAAAAAACTCTAAGAAACTCCACAAACTAAAACTAATCCCAGAACAGTTCATAAAAAACCATATCAGAAGATAAGGTATCCAAAATCATATTACCCATTTTGTGGTCCAATTAGTATAAGAAAAGTTCAATATGTACTTGAATATTAATGAATGAATCACTCTATATAGAAAATAATTAAATTTTCACATATATTACACAAATCCAAGAAATTAATTAATTAATATCATTGTACCTAAAATTAGAAGAAATCCCCTAATGATTGAATGTACACTAACATAAACATAACACCACATAAAAATCCTGAAAACTAGACCGTCAAGTTACAAGTGTAACCCAAACATAGGGAATGGGAATCCTTACCACCTCTAATCCACAATCTTGAATTATAGTGGAATATATGATGATTTATGATTCTATTTTATTTTAAAAGTTATGAATTATAAAAGAATAAAACCTAATGGTACCTTAAGGATATGTAGACCATTAGGAATTGGGATTTCAATGTAATGAATTAGGTTTATCCCTTTTCTACTAACTTGGTACTACATTATCAACCATATTTATGACTATAGTCAAACCTATGTGTTGGTGTGTGAGGAACATCATGTAACTAACCAATAAGTAATCCATATCTCTATGGATCATACAAATGTAGACCCTTTGACTAATAAGGACTAGTTGGAAAATATTTTTTACGATGCAATGAAATCAAACTTTCTATACCTCATCAACAACTGAGAATCAGCTGACACTAAAACAGATGATAACACAAACTCCTCCATAAAATCACACAGGGAAAGAGCTCCTAGTAAAAGAATGGAACTACTTTGTTTATAGAAGCATAAATAATATTTTTGAGGTAGGATCATTTATATTTGAGACCAAAAATTCCTTGATATTTTAGATCCACCATCTATTTCTATACTTATTGGGATGTTATTATGATTCCCCAATCATGAAAATATAGACCAAAATTGAACCCAATAAGTAACATCTTCATACAATTATAATATATTGAACCATATCTAATATAAATGGGTAACATGATATTGAATAGAAGGTCACATTACCTCCAAAAAAATCATTATATACAAATATAATCAGGGAAATTAATAGGGGGGATACAATGATTGTGTTCAAAGAAAATCAATTTATAACGGTTATAATACTATCATGTAGGAGGGAAATAAACTCCTAACATTTTTCCTTGTTCATTTATTTAGAAATAAACAAATTAGAGAACTATTTTTGGAAAACCATTCATGGAACTATCTACTACCAATGCTCCATAAATATAGATCCCAAAACTGATTAAAATATCCCACCAATTGAATGAAATCAAGTAAGATCCAAGGATCCTTTTAAGTATCAGGGAATTTCATTAAAATTGCCAACACCTCAAAATTATGATCTATCTTTTGTCTAAAAAACTCATCATATAATTCATCAACATATAGTACCAAAACTCATCCCGATTCATCCATTAAAAATTATGCTTCCCAATTAGGTTGACCATCCAATGGCTTACCTTTATATCGCCCCACATATTGATAACCTTAACCACACATGGATGAAGACATATAACCATATATACACATGAAAAGAATAATCCAAATATATAAAACATAGAATTAATTTAAATTTATTTTTTTATTTTAAATTTTCACAAGTAAAATAATAGTTCAAATATTAGTGGATGAAACAAACATATTTTTATCTCGGCTTGGTCTTAAGCGTGAATTTAGCATCATTTTAACTAACAGGTTTAGTAATATTATGTCTTTTTCCATGGACCATAAGGGACTAAACACATGGGTCTATACTGGTCTCCCCTACCACATTACATGATATGTTACACTAATATTGTTTCCCTAACAAAAAAATATATTCCTCAATGGTGACTAATTAGGATATTTATTATAACTATCATCCAAATATCATATAAAAAATATTCATGACCATCCCCCAATGAGTACCCAACCTGGACAAATAGTGAAGATAACTGTATCCCTCAATGATTTCCACTTGAAGGACATGGGTAGCTAACTAATTATAAGAATTTTATGGTTCCCCAAATACACATATTTATAGACCTAAATTTAATATATTTACATTTGGATTGTGGTTTTCTCCATAAAAGATAGTTTTATGTGAGTGTTCTTCAATTATTTAGTGGATAATTATGATTTTAAATATTGTGTGAGCTTGAATGTGGATGAAATTGTGCTGATTTTGGATTTTGTTTTATTAATAGTGGTATAACATCATATTATCACCATCATTATCCATAATATATTTTTGACATTTCACTCAATTTTTATCTATTTATTAATATCCAATTATCATCGATTACATTCACATGGAAAATATATATTGAATAATATATAAAATCGTCAATATAAACCATTTTTTCCTAGCCTATTGATTATATAAAATCAAAAACACCCAAATATTAACCCACTATTAATGATCATAATAACTTAATATTCCATATCTTCCTTTTGAAGGAAATTATAAAGTGGGAGAATATGAAATTTAATGAAAAAGAAAATAAAAATATCATATTAAAAAAAATACATCCACATAATTTAATAAAAGATAATAATCAATTTCAACTTGAATTCATCGATATGTTATGGGGAATCCCCTAATATTTTTAAAATAATTTCATATTGTTCCATCATCAACATCATTTTATAATAATGAGAAGACGAATGGAATGGAAGTAAATCTATTCAATTGAATAGTGATGGTTTCAACCCCCTTCCCCTGAGTTGTTAATCAACAATTTATAGCATATTTGGAGTCCTAATCCTTATATAAATAACTCATTATATCACATGAGTGGAATTTTCCCCCACATTAAAAAATACATTCTCTGTTTATTTATTTATAAAATTTTCATTTATCAAGGGTTATGATGGATTTAGTTGGGCCTCTTCTGAAGAATTATATTTTATTTATTCTCCCCATGATCAATTAATCCCTTCTTACTTTGATAATTACCACATGGATCATTTTTTGATATAATATTTTTCTTCCATACAATGGGAATAATTTTAAATTCTTTATGTTTAATTTTTATGTTTTTGGAATTTCTAGGTTTTAATATCTATATATTCCTTGAAATTGGGATATGTCCACAATTGAGCATAGGATGGAATATACAGTTGGATGGATTCATCTGTGTCAAGTAGATAAACTTCAAATTGATCCAAGCACATGGTTCTACAAATGTTTTCCTGATAGGAATGGTATAATGATCTTCTTTTATAGTATCTTATAATTCTGTGGCAGCTTGGATTCAATGTTCCAACATGGATTATTTTTTTAATATCCTTACATATGATTGATTTAAAATGTGGTCAATCTATGTTTCCTCTTATAATCAATATGTAATTTCAAAATCCTATACCAAATATCATTTATGGAGATTTTTTCATTCATTTCATTATGAAAATTTCATGGCTTTAACCCTTTATTTAGTTTATCCATGTACTCGATTGTCTGAATCAAAATTCAATTGATTCAATCCTTTAAAAAGATTCCACTTCAAACCTATTCCCTAAAAAAAATTTAATGTTAGACTGATCATAGATCAATAAAAAATTAAATAATAAACTTAAATCAAATAATATAGACATTAAATAGTTTAATTACAACCCACTAATCAATTTTTATATTTCCCATGAAATCCAAAATAAATATTTAAACCAAAAAAATAAATTTGGAATCTAATTATCAAATAATGTATATATTTCACAAAGTAACAAAATTTAAACATTTTCCTTGTTTTATCTATGTTATTGGGTCAATTATAAACCAAAATTATATTAAAATTAGGGAAAATGTCTCTTATCACACTAGAAAAATAAAAATATTGTACACCCAAGAAATTCAAATAATTTTATTTATTTAAAAATATTTTCCATCTCTATAATTAGGCACTCAAACTTGTGAGGAAGAATAAAATCATATATTAATCCATACTTTGAAGTATAAATCCTCTTATGTGATTCTAGTCAACTTTTTTCACTGTTATTTAGATTAGTTACCATGTTATTTCATTCTAAATAGAAGTGAATTTAGTTAAATAATGATTTTGACAAGTGAGGCCTTCATAAATCATTATCCTATATGATTTCATTCACAAATTTCATCTTCCCATTTGATGGATAATTCCAAATGAAATTTACATATATCATATTCCCCTAATTAATCCATGTTTAGAATTCCATAAATAATTTAATCCCCATTTTCTCTAAGAACTTTTTGAAGTGTCATTGTAATATTTGTGTAATGAACATATTTGATTAGTGTATCTAAGCCTAAAACGGAACCATCCCATGATAGAAGGATTACAATCAGACAAATTATAAAATTCATATAATAGAATAAATTATTTGTTAAATAGTTATCTAGTCACTCTAAATCTTATTTAATGGTAATAATAGACACAAATTTGTGCACATATAGACCCAAGAAAACATGCAGATGTGTTTCAATATTATTTTTTACTCCAATTAATATAATCCATTAGAAGGAATCGTAGAGAGTTTCCCTAAGGAGATAATAATTTATTAATGTCAGGAAAATTAATTTCATATTCCATAATTAGCTTTTACCTAGGTGTTGGTCTTCATCCACTAAGATCATTTTCATTTCTATATTTTTCCTAGATCAAAAGCAAAAAATATGCTAGAAAATAATAGTAAAACTCACTAATAATTCATCATATTTTCAAAATTTGATAACCTATGAAATTCCAATTATATATAATCACATTATTTTCATGAAAATAAATAACTTATATGATTATTTCCTATATAAAAATAATCAAAACTCTAATAAAAACAATAGAAATTATTGAAAATTTTAAAACCATATTCTGATAATAGATTTCTTCTATTTTATTTAATTTCAAATAATTTTTTTTGAAAAATAGATAGAATTAAAATATTTAAATCCTCACATACATCTACCCTCCCCCATATATATCTAATAAATAATTATATTTAACTCTAACATGTATCAATTAATAAAAACTATTATATAAAATAATGTTCAATGAAAAGTGTGAACGAAATAGATAACCCGAAGTTCATTATTCAATAGTTTCAGGGTGGATTTGAACTCCTCCATTGCATCATTTCACATTTATTTAAGTTATCATTTCTTCTATTTTAGATTAACCTTAAATATATACCTTGATTAAACTTTTTTTACATCAATAACACAAAATGGAAGATTATTAGATACATTGTATATTATAGTACACATGGGAAGATGTTTATTTGGTAAGAGCTTTATCCATAACGAAAAAAATCAATTTATATTAAAATTGTAATTATCTTCTCTGTATTGGTCATACATAGATATATCCATAAATATCCTTCTATATTAATGATTTATCAAAATATTCTCTCCCCACTTACTAATGTTCCATTATATTCACCTTCTTTAGTTAACTAAATTCACATAGCCCCATGTTAACCATCATAGAATCCTAGTATTCCATATGTTGTATTTAATGAAAAAATTTACATGTTTTCCCATAAAAAATTGTATACCTAAGGGGGATTTATAAGCTATTAGGTTTTACCACATTTCATATAATGCCTCTGTACTCCAGTCATTTAGTGATATTTTCAAATTAATAACCAAAATCCACTTGATTTCTTTATTAGAGGCATAGACCGTCCCATTTTTTATAATATTTCTGTAGTTGAGGAGTTATAGTGAGCTATACATATCTTCATGATGGATTCCATATTCCCGTTATTTAGATTTTTACATTGGACACTAATTTATTCATGAGGTATTCCAAATGTAAATTAAATGTTTGATTATAGAAATTGAATCACAAACCTGGAATAATAATCTCATGATTAATTATTGTCTATCTGGTTAGATACATAATTTACTATTAATATAATGTAGAAATATAAAAATGAGATAGGAAATGATCTGATAAAATCCAATTTCTATACGTCAAATATTTCAAAAAAGGACAATTGTTATGGGGGAATTTCTTATATATTTTAAATTCCCAGGTAAATTTTATTGTTTGGTCTTAATTTAATTATTTTATCAAAAACATTAGTAATTTATTTTGATAATAATCCATCTTTTACATGCTTCATAGATATTTTATGAGGTCGAAAGTTTCCCCCTTAGGCATGTGTATGAAAAAATGAAAGTATATTTCTCATTTATTCTTTTAAGAAAACAACTCATAATAACATAGATATTAGAAATATTACATATATAAAGGTCTTAAAACACACAAAACGATTATTCAATGATGAAAACCAGGAATTGATCCTTATATTTTATGGTCATGAAACATCCCATCCGGGGTACCACTATGATGGTGCCTTGAGATGGAGTGGTACATTACCTCATGCATGCCACCCATACTCCAGATGATTCTAAATAGTATTGGGGGCCTAATTTAATTATGTGGGGATACTATGCCCTCAATAATAGATTATACCAATAATGGAAATCCAAAATAATATAAAAATGAGAAAAATAATAAATTTCGATTCATTATAAATGACCTACCCAAATTGGGGATGTACCAACTATCTAATGCAATAAACATGTCCAATTATGAAATTATAAACTAAAAAAACAAAAAAAAACAAGGCACTGAAGATAAACCCAAAATAGGTCTCAATTCCATATCTGTTCTAGAAATTCATGGACCATACTAACATTCACAATTTCCATCTAACATGGGGACTTTTATCTTATCCAACCCTACAACCATAATTTCTGCTCGGGTACCCAATAGTATCCTTGGTAGTGTGTGAGTACAACTCAGTATTCCATCCCAACAATGTCTATAGAAATCCAATACAATACACAATATGAATAAGTAAAGTAAATAGTGGAAATTTTGGATGGTTAAATTGGTTCCATTACTTAACATTATTTATATTATCTATTTTAGTTATTAGTTCCCTGTGATAATCATACACGTCAAAATTTCATTGACCAATTCCATTATTTTTAAGCAAAAACAAGGGATTCAATTGATTAACATCACATGGGAACTAATTTAAAAAATAAATTTAACTATATAGCTTATATAGTAAATCTAGGTATCTATATCATATATATAATTTATGAGCTTGGAGCATCAGTTTGACTTCTTAAACAATACAATACATCGGTGGGGCCTAGATAATCATTCTTTCCCAACCCATGGTAGAGGATCCTCATTCCTATATTTTAACCCTAACCATTATCATTTACTACAAGGATTACCATTAGTGACCTTTTTTAACCAACAATAACCACAATAGTGTGCTATTCATTTAACACATTTCCAAAGATTATTACTTCAATCACCTTTCATAGTTCCATGTATAACCCATTTCATCAATTAATCAAATCTACAACCACTGGACCGCCTTTCAAACCGTTAGACCACATAGACATTATTCTTTAACCATTTATCACATTTTTCCATTATGTTCAGTAAATCATTTGGATTCTTCAAGTTAAACCAAATAGTCCCTTATTCCTTGCAAAAAATACAAACACAATTAATATTGGTTTCATCTCATAACCCATTTAATATTTGAAATTACAACACACTTTACAATATCAATGGTGTGTCATAGCCCCTGGGTGACCATAATACTAAAGAAACTATTATCAACAGATCCAATGGGTATTTTTTGTTGTTCAACATACCATCTAGAAACCCATGTTATCATTTCTTATAACACCATTATATTTGGTGAAAAAAATTGAATTAATTTTATCTTTTAGATATTTTTCATTTCATGCATTACTATAAAATATTTTGTTTTATATTAAATCACTATGTAAGTCTCATGTTATATGATAAAACAAGTTAATCATTCACTACAAGAAACAAAAATTTTATCTTCCACTACATTGCACACCATTGTTTACTTTCATTACATGCAACAATGAATTTCTTCAATGGCTTGCGAAAAACACAAGACAATGTTTTACCAAACAAAAATATATTATTATTTAATAGAATAAGATATAACCTAGAAATTAGATTAATGTATAAAAAAAATTAACTAAATTATTAAATTATATTATTTACACAAATATAACATTAATTTATAGTTTACCAATTATTTATAAATAATAATATAATAACCAATTGAATAAAAAGGATATATTTTTATTTTTATGCCCCAAAAGTTGTTTTGCATTAATAAATTCAATTAATTAAAATTATTTTGTGATATTAATGTAATATATATTTAATATATTAAAAAGATAATTTCTTATTCATTTATTCTATTTAATAGATATAAGATTAGAAGAACCCCAATATTATCCTTAGAACCCAATATTTTTATAAATGTAGTTTTAACGTCTCTTGATGGATTACCCATTTTAACACCAACTTTTGTAACTTTTATTTATTTAATGTATCCAAATATACTTAATATTTTAAATATAAAAATAAATATTATGTTAGGATAATTTTTTGTTTTTTAAGTTTTTAATTTTTTAAATAATAAAAAAAATACTAAAATCTAATTCAATTTTTTTTCAAGTAATTTAGTTTTAATTTTTAATTATATATTAAATTGGCATAGAATTTTAATTATATAATAATTTTATTATTTAGTATATTTTTTTCATTTGAATCAATTTCACTTCGAAATTATGTATAAGAAGTTCACCAATATTTGGACATTTTAATATTTAATACCTGCATTTTCATCCCATCTATAGGATTTATTTTAAATCTATTTCTACCACTTATGAGTTTTTAATTTTTAAAAATGGATTCAATATTTGGAATAAGGATAATTTATAATTTATACTCAAATAAATTTTTTTCAATAACAATTAGTTCTTTCTGTTAAAATTAATTATAGTCATTAAGGTAAAATTAATTTTAACAATGGAATAAACCATAAATTTAAGGGACTAAATGACCTATACACTTGTCCAAAACCAATTTTATGGATATATGTCGGCCATAAAACTTTCATGATTGAGTTTTTTGACTTTTATGACTTTTTTTAGGAGAAAATATATGTACGCCTAACTTGTTTTAAAAAAATATCATGTGTGTCCATTACCTTCCCTATAAAAGGCCATCACCTCCCCCTCATCTTCACACATATAAACCCACTTAGGTTAATCTAATATTTTTCCAAAAAATATCCCCACAACCATACCATCATCATTTATTCCTACCTTTGGTATGAAATCCTTCCAAGTAAACCCTTTGCTGCAAAGCAAAAGGAGTTACACGATTAAGATGTAACACACTCCCTCAAGCTCCATTATATTATTTTTTTTATCCACTCTATAAAAAATGATTATTGTATTATTTTATAACAAAAAAATTATATTAAATATAATAGGATTTTTTACGATATGGTTTCACCCTACACATACACACTCTTCCATCTAATGGGCAACGAACATACAATTTACGTGTACGGTGAACTACCGTCTCACGAAAAGATGATTGTCATTTTCTAATTTACCACCTCTCATGGTGGAAATTATGATAGAAAATATATTTATATATGATATATATGATATTTATAATTTATATATACTTATTTAATTTTTATTGGTATCATAAAATTAGAATTTCCATCATATGTAAATATTCAAATTTCTTTTGAGGATGTGTGGACTACTGTCCCCTCAAAGCGATGTGATGGGTTTAAATATAACATGGAATGTATTAAGGATATATTTAGTGATACTATATTATATATATGAAATAATAATACTAAATTAATTTTATTATATACAAATATAAATATTTTATATATGTAATTTACTTTCTTTAATTGAATAAGTCCATAAAATGAATGCAACATTCATGCATACATACGTCCTTCCATATCCATGAATGGTGTATTTTATTTCATACATATATATTCTACAGATTATTATAATATTAATATAGTAAATATTAATAATATTTATATAATGTTTTACATTATTGAAATCATGATATAGGTATAAAGAACATATATATAAAAAATAAACACACAAGAGAAAAACAAAGTGATTAATACATTAAGCATTACCATAAAATGGAATTGTTAAAAACTGGGAAATATAAAGTCATAATAAAAATTTATATGTTATTATATATAATAATATGGTACTGTAATTTTTTTATAACAAACTAAAACTTGTTATACATGAGTTTTGAATGAGTACAATGATTGTCATGACACAAAGTAAGAGAATTTCATCTATCATTTCATTTTCATTAGACACATGCCTCCATCACCACCAATTCCTTTTTGTGTGGTGTGTATACATCCCATGTTTGTATTATTTTATTATTATAAGTAAATTTATTTATAATTAAATATCCATTTTACGATCTCCCTTTCATGGTGTCTATTATTAAAATATTACCATATCAGTGAAGTAATTATGTCTCACTTTTTCTTCATGGAGACACATGACATATTATGAAAATATAATTTTCCATGATGTGCATATACTCCCCTTTAAATGTTATATCATGAATATAATTCATTTCATGGTATTTCAATTTATTTATTAATTTTTATTTTCTTAAATATGGAGTATGGTTCAATGTTACCAAGTGGTAAGAGTTTATCGAAACAAACTCATTACTTTTAAAGATTGTATATTTTTATACTTCCTTTGGTGAAATATTATTATCCATATCTCAATAACATTCATTAATTTTCATATACTCTATTTATTCATGATATATTAATGTACTTGTAAAAATGTTTCACACTTTGGTTCATAAGATAGTAAATAAATTGTTTTTAATAAATTCGTAATTTACCTCCATCTTCAGTTAGAAATCTATGTTACTTCAAAACATTGATTTTAAATAAGTTTCCAAAAGTATTATAATATTAACATATTATCATTAAAATATATTTTAACCACTTTTTTACATTTTAAAACTAATGGGTTCTTAAAAATAATTATTCTTTTTTTTCAATCGAGGCCCTATTCTAGGATTTTTACAATATAAAAGAAATGTTCAGCAAATACGGATTTACATGCCATCATAATTTTGATTCCTTTTATGTTTAGATTAAACAATTTCAATGTTATTTTTTTAAAATAATTTTTTTACTAATATTATGGGAATAATTTATTTTAATTTTCATTAAAGGATTTTTTTTCAAAATTTTTTATTGTTTTAAATGATTTTCTCTGTTTATTTGATAAATTATTTAAGAATATTAAATGAAATATGTTACAAAAAATTTCTTAACATTTCTTTACAATTAATAAATCTATTTTCAAATAAATAGTTTTCAAGATGTTTCCAAGCAGTCTATATAATTATTAAATGTATTTACAATATTTTTTTTCCATAATGGTAACAAATTTTTTTATAGGTTATGAAAGTGTTATCAATGTTAAAGGGTTATAAAATATTTTGAAGCTTGTTTTATATGTTTTCCAAGAAAAATAATTTTAAAATTTATTTCAAGACATATTTCTATGTTTTCAAATTACATTCAAATATAATTTTATTTAAAAAGTATTACTCTTTAAAAAGGATTTTTCTAAAAAGAAATGCTATTTTCTCAAGAAAAATTTTAAAATGATATCTGAAAATATATTCCATCTAAGATGACATATATTTATGTTAATAATTCCATTATTGAAAATTATCCAAAGTTTACAATCAGTTTCATTCATTATTGTTTTATGTTTTGTTAGAATTATTCTTATGAAACTTGTTAATTTTCCTTGGGTCAAATATCATTGAAACAGATTTATTTTCATGGGTTATGCATTAAAAAATGATTAGGAAACCTATCTATTTTCCATAGGTTATGTTCTTATGAAATGTTGATGGTACCCATTTCATTTCATGGGTAATGATTTTAGGACATTTCTGATGCTTTTGTCAGCCCACACATTTTCAGGTTGCGATGTGCTCACTGTTGCTCGGTATTCCCACTTTCCAAAGGCAGGACACATCCATCGATTATTTAGGGAAATTTTCTCTATGATCAAAACTGTATAACATGAATTTGGTTACTCATTCCAGGGATTCCTCCTTGTTTTTTATTCACCTAGTCTTGGTCTCCCTTAATTATTAAGATGTTTTTCGTAAAACTCTCCCCCAGTTCCATATCTTCATGGATGCCTATTAATTACACTACTTTTTTCAGGATATTCTAAGGGGTCCTGCAAGGGAAGAAACCTTTGATTGGGGGAGTAGTCGCGCTAGACATCACTGGTATTTCAGGATGATGAAACACCTATGGGTATAGTTTTATTTTTCTTATGATAGAGCTTCTCAAGGATGTGAAATCCTGATACATTCCACATCGATTGTGCAGAATTATATTCATTAGTCATGTCCCTAAGGTTTTTTTAACGAACCGTATTTTGTAATGTTATTCCACGAATTTAACATCTAGTAGAGATGATTATAATAGAGGAATGACTTCCAAGGTTTTCCTCAGGCTTCTCATGTTGAAAATAAGGTAAAGTGTGAGATTAACATTTGGCAGAGATGGAATGAGAGTGATCATAACATCCCATAGAGACAGATCATTTTGGTACATCCCTCGGAGGGATCATATAGAAGGTTTACTGTATGATGGACTAGAACTCGCAATGAGGATGGATCAGAGGTGGTGTGTACCACATAGGTATGATATCACACTATGAAGGTTTATCTAAACACCACATAGGGTGGGTTAAGGAAAGTGAAACCTATAAAGGGGAATACCGAGGTTTACAATTTGCTGGGATTGAACCTCATGGAGGACTCTTACATACCCTATGTATAGAATAGGGATCAAAACCCACATAGTTAGAAGGGTGAGGCATAAAATTGGGGTGTATAAAAAAGACAATGACCTACCGACACGATGGGGCATACACATGATTTGTAGCTCGAGTACTGCTAAGAGACGGGAGGAAGTGAATGACATGATCTCACCGAGATGTGGAGGCACAGGTAAAAATAGGATGGATGGTGGATGACTTGATGACATGTATGGGATGAATGGGATTAAATCATTGTGAAGATGATGATGGTGTTGGGCTTGAACCTCATGGAAGATTCCTATGTATCCCCATGTAAGGGAATCAAAGTCCACATAGTTCAATGGGCAATGAGTCACCTATGGAGGTAGCTTGTGGTAATAGATGCATGGATGGGCCCTGAAGGAAATAGAACCACCATGTTGGGGCATGAACATCCCGAAACATAATGAATAATAGGATAGACTAGGATGGGACATGAGTGATGAGATTGAACATCAGGGAGGCTTCCTATGTATCCCTAGGGCAGGGATTCAAAGTCCATGTAGTTTAGGATGAGCCATGAAATCTAGGTGTATACAAATGATAGTGACCCAACAACATGATGGGGCTTATGTGGGATTAAGAGCCTGAGAACTAGTCTAACACCACTAAGGGATGGACCAAGGATTTTGGTCCTAACAAATGGGACATCGAAGTTTACCAGTTTTTTTTGGTTGAACCATAGGTATGATTCCTACATACCATTCCTAGGAGAGAGGGATC
Source organism: Viscum album (assembly GCA_963277665.1). Lineage (NCBI taxonomy): Eukaryota > Viridiplantae > Streptophyta > Magnoliopsida > Santalales > Viscaceae > Viscum > Viscum album. The sequence goes on along the minus strand of OY728122.1, from coordinate 723,459,512 downwards.
AAAACCCACAATGTTTGAATAGGTTTTCTATTGTTTGGGTTTGAACCTCAGGGATCATTCATATGTACCCTACCTAGGATACGAGGATCAAAACCCACATCCATTGAATAGGTTTACCAGTGTTTGGGGTTGAACCTCAGGGAGGCTTCCTACATCCCCTACCTAGGAGACATGGATCAAAACCCACATAGTTCAAAAGAATATTGTTTAACGTCATGTGGGATGAGGGTGAACTGACATGAATTCGGTAGGACTGAGGAATGATGGTATTGAACCTTATGGATGCTTCCAATGTAGCATTCATGGGAATGGAAACGATGAAAGTCCATTTAGTTTGGGAGTGAGGGGTGGGGATTACACACTAAGGCAGCCTGAAATGGGTGTCAGTGTGGATGTTTACTCTTAGATCAATTGTGTAATGCTCGGTGTGAGAAACTATAGAAGAAGAAGACAGGATTATCACCTTATGAATGGTATATCTCTGAGGAATATAATGGGGCTTATGTGTGGTTAGCGGCCCATGGTGATGGAGATTGGGACTTATTATAGGATGTAGGCCTAATGGTGATAAAACCCAAAGGGTGAGGGATAGGGTATCAAGAGTCCCATGATCCCATCTATCCTCTAGTCTTTTCACATGGAAGAAAATAGAAGGATAAAGGATGATACCTTCGGTAAGAGAGTCTTGGGGCTTACACCTGTATGGTTTCCCTCCCCAACATACAAATGTCGTTCCATGGACGGAATATATCATTCCATGTGAGGAAGACCTCAATCTTGTAGAGAGGAGTGGGCATGGAAAATTTTTGAGGTGGGGCACCCCATTATATTTCATGGGGAGAGGCAACAATTTAATGTCATCTGTTGGGGATGACGATTCTTATAATTTTAACGTCCTACAGATCAGAGGATGATAATTTTCTCCCCACACCTAGGACATACATAACCGGAATTCTTCAACCCTTTGTGAATGGAAGGCACCAACAATGTTGAATGGAAATGGGCTTGTGGAGTGATCCATTGAGGGGATCATGTTAGTGTGGCTATGAGAAGAAGCAATAGTTGTTAGCATGCCTATTAGAAGAAGCGTGAGGTTAAGAAATGAAATATGAAGCACTGACCAAGGGAAATAAGAATTACTTCAAACAAACCTAGAGGGTTATATGGGAGACGGGTTTGAGAAGAAAAGGGGATCATTAGAAAAGATCTCATGAAGATATAGTGCTCCACAATGTGGAGAGACTCGATAAAGGGGTATGCTTCGCGATGTGGAGTGTCCTATGCTTGGCATGGAGTATACGTGCTTATATAGAGTTATTCATGAAGTATTAGGGCTTTCACGAAGTATAAATTCATGGATCATGGGTGCTTTGCAATGTTTGGCTTTTTGAAGTGATGTAATTCACTAATCACAATGATCATACCTTTTCATTGGGTTCACATGTGAATGGAAGGTACTTTGTGAAGCATGATTTCTTTGTGAAGACCAGTGTTCCCTTACAGATCCCCTTCCTTTGTGATGGCACATGGGCTTGGAGAAGGTCATCCCATCTAGAAAATAGGATTCATAAGAGATGAGGGAATGGTATTTGGCAATTCTTCAATACTATAAAGAGATAATTTTTACATGCTTTGTAGAGTAGAAGTTTCTTTGTGATATTGGAGATGAGACGAAAAAATGTAAGGGTATATATTTTTGGGGTCTTGAGGAAGCCTGGTATTTATAGGAAAGAGGTGTCACAAAGCTCTATAAGCAGGCTTCAAAGCCTCTTTCTCTTCACCATCAGCGGTGGATTGTGACATGTTTGTCGTAACTGCGAAGTTGACCATCATCCCTTATGTGGAACAGAGGCTTCCTTCATTCCCTCTATAATAATCTCGGAGGCTTCCATCAATTTCTACAGAATCATAAAAGCGATATTTTTCCCTATCCAGTGTGAATATTTCCATCAATTTATTAATAATCACCAAGTATTATGTCTCATTCCTCTATGGGGATTGTAGATGAGTCCTTGGCATTTCACTGGTCGCAGTGCTAAAGGGATATTAGAAGGTGCTTCGTGAAGTAGCCCATTTTGAAATTGGTGCGATCATTGAGTACCTCTTCAATGAATATATTTTTTCAAAAACAAATTTCCTCCAGACATGGAGTCGAGGAGGAAACGAGTGTAAAATTATGAGCATAGATCACCAAAATTGTAGGCAGATCACGAAGTCATATTACGATGTAGGTTTGAAATACGGATAAGTGATCTGCAGGTTGAGAACTCCAAGATGCTCTATGTGGATGGGTTCACCGCTAAGCTCATAGTTCATCTCCTATAAGTAGTGGAGGATGACCCCTCTTTTTCCTTTCCTATCTTTGCATTTTTTTCTTGGGATCTCGATTTGTGATGCTTTTCATGCTTTGTGACTACACTTTGTGAATCCATATTTAATTTTCTTTTCACCGCACAGTGATTCTTTAGACTCTGCGATTGTGTGCTCTGTGATTTGTGTCTATAAGCTATGTGAAAAAGTTCAATAACTAGACTCTACGATCTAGCTTTGTGATCGAGCTCTGTGATCCAGGGAGAAAAATTGTGCAGTGATAGGATTGAATGACTCACCATTAAGCTGGAAGTGGGGTCCTTACAAATGTTTCATAGAGGGAAGAAATGGTGGATAAACTAGGAATTGGGGAATGTGTACAGATCCATTCAGACCACAAATACATTGTGGAGGTTTTCTCATAATGTAAAAATAATTACCCTATGTTCAAAATATTTCCACTACATGGCATTGGTATGAGGTATGATGTTTCATTCATGAAGAAAAAAGGATGATACACCCAATTGGTTTGGGAGTATTTTATGCTAGCATCATTGGTTTAGGGATACTGATGGTCATACATGGGATGGTCACACACCCCTCATTGCTTATTTCTTGTATAATCATGTTTAAAATGTTGATGGGATGGAATTGGAGCTAGATGACCCCCCCCAAGTATCACACCATACTCAAGGGGGATTTGGAGAACCTGGATAACAGGTGTACTGATTATTTGGAATTACACAAAGGGGGAAGTTTTACATAAGAATGGGCATGGGATTACTAGCTCTGTGCCTCCTCTGAGGAGTTTGGGGTGGAGCTGAGGTGACTTGACCTTTTGAGGTGGAATGGGACTACCGATTCCATATTTACCAGCAACAACACTTGATTTCATAGTTGTTGAGAAGGTGGTCATCGAGGACCAAATATTTAATATTTTTCATGGGGACGTCAGTATCATCCTCTAGGATGTTCACAAGTTCTCTGGGATTCTGATATTGGGGGTGAAGTATGATATGTTCCTCCCAGATGAGAATACCTTGGAGGAAATGAAGTATATTTCACTTCTAGCAAAGGCATTGACGGAAATATTGTTAGGAGAGTATAATTAGTTGTTGAGGGACGTCCACTTCAACTTATTGTTTAGTTGGTTTATGATTTTCCATTTAGATATGAATTTTTTTGTGAGGCCTCCAACTTTCTTAAAGGGGGCCCATAACATCAAATATCACTCATACTGGAAACTTGTGGAAGATAACCAGTGGAATACACAGGGGTTCAGAGTCAGCACCAAGTAGCAACCGGTGGTTAGGTCTGCTACATTCATCTTGGCGCTCATCTGTGGTGGGATGCTGCTAGTGGGATATATGAACATAGGCCCATAGTCGAGTATGTACATCATGTAATCCATGTTGGCGATGGGGGAATAGATCTATATGGGGATCCTTGTGTGGGCCATGTGGTAGAAGGTATTGTGGAATATTAGTGAGGGGAAGAAGTCACAAAGGGTGTAGGAGCCGCTCCATCTTCTGTATGGATGGATAGTGACGCATATGGGTGCTTTTGAGTACCTGAATTCCATTTCCACTCCAAGGTTAGACATTTGACCAGCTATTCTAAATGTAGTGGGGCGTTTCCATGCCATGATGACCCCATTTCCGGTGCTGAACCATGTCTAGAAGGTGGATGATTTCTACTTCCATCTATTCTAGTTTCCAACAAGTGTATTCCATGATGATGTCTAGGGAATTGAGGAGAAATAGTCCTATATCCTGGCCATTTGTGATGGAGTTCAAGTGGTGTTGCTTGATCATGGTTCTATATGCAAGTCTTACACCCCTCCCCACTTCCCGAGGTTGTTCTGATGCATGCAGAGGCTGACCTTGTGGGTCTACATGGAAGTAATCCACGAGGTCCATCCATGTGTGATGAGGAAGATGTGGATCATGTTAAAACATGAGGATGGGAAGATGTGGAATAATCTACCTCCACCCACAGCTGTGTATGGGATAGTGAAAGAGTATTCCAATATTTGGGAGGAGGCATACCCAGTGGAGATGATGAAGCAACAGACTATTTGTGCTAGTGATATAGTTCATCCTCAACCTTGAGGTCAGGGCCAAAAAGATTCAAGAACATACCCTAGTGGCAGGGCTTGAGTAGCAGTGAGATCTTCATTGAATGAGAGGTAGGTCATATAGGATACCACCGTGGTCCTAGAGGAGAAAAGTCATCAAGAAGGGTTGCCACCTAGGGGTTCCATAAGATACTAACTCAGGCTCTGGGGAAGCAGATATTCCATATAGATATGCCTGAGGATGCTATTTTCTAGAAGGATTGGGACACATGGGATGTTAATAGAAAATTAATCAATCCTTCCCAGATGAGGAACAAACTAAACTATCTCAGGATGGATCTATCTGTTATTGGCCATACCAGGGATGAATTTTTGGTATTTCAAGATGAAGGGGAGCAGTACGTCACTGAAATGGAGATCTGTGTGGACTCTCAGGGTACCTCACATCTAATGAAAGATCAGGGGAAAGGGAAGCTCAATCAAAACGTCCATCCATAGTTGTCTGCCGCTGAATTGAGGGAGCTATTCCCTATACTGGAAGAATCATAAAAGTCCTCATATGGTGAAGAGTCCAGTAGAGGGATCCATTTGGAGGAATTTTATGTTTCAAACTCAGAGTTGGAAGAGTTTTCAAAATCTCTTGAGGTAAAAACTAAATCATTTAATTTTGGTCCTCATTTATGTAACTTAGGCCTTCTCAACTAACATTTTCACTATGTAGGATAGCATCAAATGCAAAACACACTCTTGCACAATAGTAGATGTATCTTCAGGGTCTCCACCTGTGACAATAGCGTTTACCACATCTAGTAGGGATACAAAGCCCATGGTGTTTCTCCTAGAGTCATTATATTTCCAAACCATATATGGGGGTCCACGCCTTTGGATTTTGGTGGCTGAATCTCAAGGGAGAGATCGAAGATTAGTGTGATGTAATTATTATTCAACAAATTTGTAATTACTGTCCATTGAACTAGGTCTACTGAAGTCTATGTATTTTTATATGCATGGGCTATCAAATGGCATGGGATTTATTAGAAATGGTGTATGGGGCCACGGGCGTTGCCTTTCATAGGGGAACGCCGATGGTCATGGAACCAGATGCGCAAACTATCCAAACCATAGTGCTCCTAATTATAGGTGGGACCTTCAGCAGAATAGATCAAGAAATAATTGAGGTGTAATTAGAATATGGGATCAATCGGATGACATGAGGCCTGGCCTATATGACCATACACTAGATAAGGATCATGATGATGAGTTACTAGAAGCGTTCCTCACATTTGAACCCGCTGACCCTGAGTGCTAGGATGAGACTACTTCCGATGAAGAGGATAACAAGGTCATACATCATCGGTAATGGAATCTGACCAAGTTCTTTGTTAGGGATACCACAGAAGCACAATGGATAGTCCATATGGGAAGTATTTGTTCCTAGCTAATAGAACTATGCAACAGAGGAGTGGATGTCCATTTTCTTCATATGCTCATCTGAGACATCATGATAGAGAAAATATGGGAACATGACTGTGGCCTTGGTGTGCGCTGGAAGTGAAGGAAGTCCATCAACATCATGTAATTCTAGGAGGATGATCAGGGGATCCAATAGTTGAGGGTATGAGTGAACGAGTATTCCACTTTACTCAATTCATAATTGGTGCTCGTATCATGAATGAATGCCCAGCAGATAGAGGATGAGGGATAGATGAAAAGAGATTCAGAAGATAAGTCTATTATATGATCTAAAGATGATTGGTCTTAGAGAGAGGCCAATAAACTATGACTCATTTGCATCAAGGAGTAGTGGGATCATAATAGGCGGTAGTGGATTCTGGATGATACATACCAGAGAGTGGCGGAGATAGGATGTTACATTAAAGAGGTCAGCCAGTCTATGGGAGGGACCAATCCATGGGTGCTATAATTCATGTGAACTCATAGACATACTCTCATGATTTAATTGTTTTTTTGGTTTCATTCATGAGTTCTGTTATATAGTTTGGTTGCTAAATTTACATAAAATCAATGAAATACATAGGGATCATTCCCAAAACTCACGTGGGTTATGACCGATGTGAGAAAGAAGGGATGACTGCATCGTTATTCTTTTTCAATATGGGATTGACAACCAATCTCTTGGAATCCAAGGTTTGGAAGCCCACTCTAGGTTTTTAGGAATAAAGAGGGAGGCCTGATAGAGATTGATGTTCTCATAACTGTCTAATTCACACATTCCCAACGTTCTCTAGTGCATGAGTAGGGTAATGCAAGGGTTGTTGGAATCAATCCGAACATAGGTGAGTGGAATGTGTGAGTCATGATACTCAAAATTTGGAACACTAAAAGGAAATAATGACAATGGATGATAACTATTCACAATGTTCAGAAGACAATATCCCTCTTATGTTATCCTAAAATGGGGACAACAAATGAGGGCTAAATTCTGACCATGTTCGAAACATGGGGATTGACTCAAAATGTCATCCATAGTCTTCCGGAACATTGGAAAAAGATAGTAGGTGAGCCATAGGTGGAGCATCATTACTTTTAGGGGTTTTCTTTAGATGTGAAAGAGGACGAGGATCCAAATAAATGGCCTAAAAATCATAGAGGTTGAAGTGATTTGTAGTTCGAAAGGAGTCCAACACTCTTGAAATTGTTCCACCATGATGAAAACACATTAGGAGGGCACATCAGTTTGATCAGGGATCATACTCATTTCATGAATGGATCCCTATGTTGAGATCCTAAAGTGGCCCACAGTTCTACATCATTCCAACGAGGATGATAGACACATCGTTTAACATTGTACTGTAAGGATGGAGGCAATTAATAAACCCAAAAGGGGGGAAGATTCAAGGATGTCTGTATTAGAAGGTTTACAATCATGTGGCGTGATCTAGGAACTAGACTGCCAAATGTCACGACGTATCCATCTAGCTCAGAAATCAAGCCATATGTAGCTTTGAAAGACCCATGAAGTTTAACATCATGATGTAAATATAAAAGGGAGAAGGTATCTCTAAAGGGGTATGTGATGAGGTAACAATAAAATTGACGTGAATGAAGATAGAAGGTAGTGTGCAACACATCATGGGCCTCTAACAGAGATCTCAAGCCAAGGGGTTGAAAAAGATAATTTTCAGGCTGGACCCGAGGAACAGTACCCGAGTGTTCCTACATATCCCATGAGGATGGAAATCAATATAGATGTGGATTTCAATGAAAATTATAGTGAGATAGCAACATTGGTGAGGGAAAACCTCACTAGTGGAGAACGTAAAGAAACCCATAATTTTAATTGGGAATCCTAAACTTATCTATGGTAAAATCATAGTTTAAGGTTGTCCATTGAGGTCATGATTAACAAGAAAGGAAACATGTGGTGCAGTATATATCCCAATGGGAATGAGGACCATATGATTCAACACCACACCATATGCCCCCATTGAGATTCTTTAGACCATGCACCAAATAGTATCCTATTTTAGGGCTAGACCAAAGGGAAAGTTCTCAGGTGTTCCTATCTATCCCATGAGGATGGTAGTCAAGAATTATCTAGTTCTAGAGGACCCACATAGTTTAACATAATATGGTAGGATATATATTTAAAGGGGAGATCCCAAAGGGGGGAAGTACACGGTGCAACCATTATAGACCCGACATGAATGAGGACCAGAGAAGTCCATAACGGACTACATAATCCATAGGGAAATCATTGGTCTAGAAATAGAAGATGGAGAAATTTTGGCTAGGCCTAAGACAAAGAATTTGGGCTTTCCTACATTCCCCCTTAGGATTGAAATCAAGTTATAAATTGTTATGAATGCCTATATTAACTTCATGTTGAATGAGCAACATGTGTAGTTCAACTACACCAGTACACATCCTACCCAAACCCCTAAGCCCACGTGAGTTTTCCTCAATGTAGGAAATGATGAGTAGTGTTGGGATTTTCTTATTATATGGAGGAACAAATTAGGGGAAATTTAACACAAGGTGAATGGCATCCCAAAAATAATGACCTTCCTACTTAATGCACAGAGAAGTGCAGAGGGGTAAAACCAAGTGTTTTGGAATTCCACTTAAACATAAGGAAGTGAAAACTCATGAATCATGGTGCCTGAGATTTACATTAAAATGATGTTAGCATGATGATAGAGGATAATTGATGACCATGTTCTGAACATAGCACCTGTTTCAAGTTATCCTGGTGTGTGGACAGACAAATGAGGACTGACTAATGACCATATTTGAAACACATGACCTGTTTCAAAATTTCTTCTACGGTCTTATAGGGTGTTAGCCTAAGACGGTAGGTGTGCCTATGTGGCATGAGACCAGGCCATAAAGGGAGTCCCTTCAAATAAGGAAGATTATAAATATACAAATAAAGGGATTATGAATAATGGACATGAAATAAGGGAATGCCCATATGGAATCAAACAGTCTGGGCTCTTTGTTGTGGAACATTTGAGTTGGCCAATGAGACATGTCAGATAGACAGAGTTGAATCCCTATTCAAAGACAAGTGTCCTCAAGATGAAAACAACTAGTTTAAGGTCATAGGGTGGACCAGTGAGAGGAGACTTTGTTTAATGTAATCTGCATAGGGTGGAGAAGTAGAAAAACCCGATGAGGATGTGGACCAAAGAGGCCTTTCATGTTATGATGAATTCAGAATGGAAAACACACACATGGTTTAATGTCATGATGTGTGGACTGGGGTATGAAGTTTATTGTCATGTACCTGAAAAAATAAATGATTTTTAGTTCATGAGGATGGACATGAAAACTAAATGTCTAAGAATTCCTAAATTTTTTAAGAGTATGAGAATCAATCCGCATTTAGTTCTCACATAAAGATCATAGTTTATGGTCGTAGAAATAAGTCCAGGCTGGGAAAAGATAAGAGAGACACATGGTGTGGTTGTTGCAAACATGATGTAAATTAGGACAGTTTCAGTCCATAATATTTCACATTATCCTTGGGGAAACCATAGGCCTAGGGAACAATTGTTGAATTTTGGTTGGGCCTGAGATGAATTTTTTGGGCATTCTTACATATCTTAGGAGGATGGGAAACAAACCTTACATAATTCTAGAATGACTCATGCAGTTTATCATCATGAGACATGGATGTATTATAATGGAAGGAAGATCCTCAAAGGGAAATACATGACATGGATATCATAAACCTGATTTGAATGAGAACCTAAGAGGTCCTCACCACAACACATGCTTCCGAAAAAGTTCGGGACAAGGGGGCCAGAAAGAAGATAGTATTTGAGGTACCTGGGGATGGACCCAATGTTGAAATATGTGGGGGTTCCTATGTATCCCATGAGGATGTAAATAAAGGTATAGGTAGTTTTGGAATACGTCCTGGTAGGGTACCAATTCCATGAGAAATACTATCAGGCATGTCTTTCCCATGCACCAAAAGAATAAATATTTGATGGATCTAGTTTGTTCTTTTGGTTGGATGTGTTTTAAAAAAAACCCCTAGGATGGAGAATCCACATGTCACTGCAAGAATTAAGTCATTTGTATGCCTTGAAAAATGTCATGGTGTATGACCAATAAGAAACATGATTCCCCCTCTTGAAAGCAACACCACAATGTGGTGCCATTTTACATCATGGGGCCAAGACAATAGGGTCATGGTTGATGGTCATATAACTGGACCAACCCGTGAGTTTTAACATCATGTGGAAAAGACACAATAGTTTATAGTCATTTTGGACCAAGAAATATAGTTTAACGTCATATTGTTGGACTCCCCCAGAAGAACAAGTTTCTGAATGAAATATGCACGGTGTGATAAAGCATACCCGATGCGAATGAGGACATTAGTCCACACCACATCGCACGCAACCATAGAGGGGGGGGGGACCTCAGGACATGGGGCCAGAAAAGATCGATGGATATGGTCTCGGACCCCAAGGCCCAATGTTTGGGTGTTCCTACGTACCCTATAAGGATGTGAATAAAGCCATACAAAGTTCTGAAAGATGTCGTGTAGATTAATGTCTTGTGACAAGGGTAGGGATATGAGAGACTAGATTTTAAAGGGGGTAATATGTGGTGATACTATTATAGACATGATGTAAATAATGAAATAATCTCACATACGCCACACCACAAAATCTTATATGAGTTGGGACCAAAAGGCTGATGAGATTAAATAATTGGTAGGGCCTCAGCTTGACCCGAAGACAAAATATCTAGACATTTCTATATCCCATGATGATTGGAATCAAGCCACACATAGTTCTCACAACATTTTTAGTTTAACGTCATGAGATAAGCACAAGGGGATTTTACTTTATGGTCATAGAGCGTAGACCAATAAAGGAGAGATTCTTCCAGTTGGGCATAAACCTTGAACAAGTCCCTATGCCCACGTGGGTTGTGCTTGATGTGGGAAAAAAGGGAGGATAATATCTTCACAAAATGTTGAATTAAAAGTATGGGGAAACACCAAGGAGCATTGAATGACACCACGAAATTTATTCGCCCTCTTTACCCGCAAACGCACTCTGAGTGATGGCACTAAGAGTTTCAAAATTCCACTTTAACATGATGTTGTGGAAAGAGATGTGAATCATTAAACCATTATTCAAGGCCTAATGGGGGTGGCATAATAATGGGGTATAACTATTGACCGTTTTCTAAACACAACATCCATATCGGGTGATGTGAAATGGGAACAAAATATTTAGCATCAAATGTTGACCATATTCTCAATAAGGGACTTGTGTCAAATTGACATTCAAAATCTTTGGGGATGTAGTCCTAATAAGGTATGAGGAACTGAGGCATAGAATCCATGTCATTTGGGAGACCTTTTGGATGTTAAAGATGATGAAAACCCAACTAATGGGAAACATGAAGCATGAAAATATATGAAAACATGTCCATGTTGGACACCTCATTGTAGGACCGAAACCACAGTGCATCTATGCATGTTGGTGAATTTCTAAACAGGGTCGAGCGGCCCAATTTGAGATCAGAAAACTCAAGAAGATTAATGGTGGAAAGGGGATGGAGAGATCTCAAGATAGAGGTATTTGGTATGGTTGTTGTTGACCCGAAATGACTGAGTACATAAGCTGAAACCACACCACATATCCCCCTAAGATTACATATGAAAAGGGACTGGATGGAAGAGAAGGTTTTTGTGTGATAGGGCTGGACCCGGAGGCCAAATGTTTAGGCGTTCATATATATCCCATGAGGATATGAATCATGGAATACTTAGTTCTAATGTGACATATAGTTTAATAGCAAGAAATACGGATGGGAGTGGGAGAAGTATCCCAAAGAGGAATGTGTATGGAATGGTGAATAACATGTAATGAATGATTACATAATCCCACTTACGCCACTCCATTCATATTTCTAGGAGATTTGTATCCAAGGGAAAGAATAGATGAACTCGGGTCGAACCCAAAAAATAAAATATTCATGTGTTCCAACATATCCCATGATTACAAGAATCAAGATATAAATAATTCCCAAATATCCCATGTACTTTAAATTCATATGATAAGGATGTGTTACATCTATGTTTATGGTCATAGAGGTTGGACAATAAATGCCCAGTTTAATGCCATGTGTGTGGTACAGAAGCAAAGAAAAGGTGCATCACCACACCTTTCATCTGGGAGTCCATGGGATAGAAATAAATATTAAGGATAACTAATGACCATGTTTATAACATAGTATCCATGTCATGTGACCTGACATGGGAACAAAAAATTGAGCCTTGATAGCTGACCATATTCACAACATAGGACTTGTGTCAAATTGATGTTCAAAATCCTTGAGGACGTTGCCCCAACACGGTATGAGAGCACTAAGGCACTGAATCCAAGCTGTTTAGGGATCCCTACATTGGTTAAAGATAATTAAAATAGGAAAAAATGGATTCATGAAGTATAGTGGTACCCATGCTGTTTAATATCATGATATAAGGACGAGGGATGAAGGAGGGGTGTCTCAAGGAGATATGTGTGGCATGGAAAAAATAGCCCAATGTGAACGTGAATGCATATTCTATACCAAACCGCGCAATCCTATGTTAGAACATGGGTCAAGGGATGGAAATGGTGAGGGACCAAAGGTTGGGCTAAGGTTTCAATGTTTTAGTGTTCCTATATATCCCATGAGGATGCGAGTCAAGCCAAACATAGTTCTAAAAGTGTCATCTATGTTAATATTGTCGTATAAGGATTAGGGGATATCTTATTTTACGTTCATATAGTATGGACTGTTTCACAGTTTATCATCATTATGGGTGAATGGATAGTAGTTTTACATCCTTTATCCAAGATGGAGCACATAATTTATTATTGTGTGGTGAATAAAGACTAATTTCTAGTCATGTGGGATTGTTCAAGAAAAATACTTTATGAGAAATTTAGAATTGGTCGGAGGATTAATATGCTCACCATCCATGGTGACCATGGAGTATGTTCTATTTTGATAATCCTTGTAAATTATATAAGGTCACTCCCATTTGGGCCCCAAATTTGGTGGCTTCTTGCCGAATATCATTGGGGTTCGCAAGGCCGACCCCAGGTCACCTTATAAGAAAGATCATCGGTGAAATTTATTTTTCAAATCTCTAGATATCTTGTTCTAATTCCTCTCCATACTGTGCAGAGAAGAAATACTATTCTCATCAAGTGCTTCCGATTCAACCAGATAGATTTCAGCTACTTTTTCTGGTGCCTTATAATCGTAGAAAGCCGTGAACAATGGGGGAAAATGAGACTTGATGGGTAGGACTGCCGATGTTCCATCCACCAGGGAATATGGGGTCTCTTGAGTGTAATTACAAGTCATTTTATGATAATCTCAAAGATTGTTAGGAAGCATGACTAGAAAAATATTCTTATTTAGACCAACCAACTTCTAAAAATGATAGAGATGTATTTTTTGAAATCCTCGATCATTCCATTTTTTTGCATGATATCGATAGGTATGATTAGAGTAGATATTGTACTTTTCATGCAACTTCATCAGCTCATCTTCTCAGAAGATGGTGTTATTATCAGTGAGGATGGAGTGATGGTCTCCCAATTAGTAGATGATACTATATCTCACATGCGCAATGATATAATGGGCCTTGACTTCCTTGAGTAGAAATTACTATTCCCAATTGTGAAAGAAATTTGTTTTGGTTAGGATGAAACTACACTGGAAAGCAATCACCGGTGGATATGGTCCCATGAAATTGAGCCCCCAGACCATAAAGGGGAAGAGTACATGGATGTGTTGAAATGTTTTGGTGGAAGATGTATGAAATTAGCAATGATTTGGCATGCATGGAGCCTCTTGGAGAAACCGATACAGTCAGGGATCATGGTGGGAAAAAAATACCCCAATATCTGGTTCAGATGGCAGTGTTTCAACCCTATCTAATGATCCCAGTAGGTACAAGCATGCAACTTCTGCATAACCAGAGTAATCTCACTTTCTTTAATGTAGTGGAGGAGAATCCCATAAAATGCATATATATTGAGGATCTGACCAAGATTTGGAAAACTGTATAGTGTTAATTTCACTGCACACTGACAGACATTCTCATGTTTGGCTCAATCTTCTAGGAGAATATTGTGCTAGAAATACTCGATAAATTGGGTCCTCCAATCTGTGGTCACTTCCAATACTGCGGAAGGGGGGCCTTGAGGTCCTGATATGGATGAATCGGCTTTATAGTGGCTTATATGTGGGCTATCATCATTGAATGGAGTGACGTGAATGATTACTCTTCGATGTGACACATGGATAATCAAATCATCTTGGTCAGGCTCTATGAGAGATGCAACAAGGCTGGGATGGATGTCAGCTCCACCAGTATGTGAAAGAGGGAAATGAGTTACTACTAGCCGAGAAGGGAACTAGGCCATCAGTCGGTGGGTACACTCTAAAAGTGGTACAATCTCTATCTTCCTAATGAAGTGGTCACTATTGATCATGTTGATGAATAGTTCAGAGTCCCCTTTCACATGAATGTGGGAACTTTAATCATGAGGGCTAGGTTGTGACTAGTGATGAGAGCCCGGTACACTACCTAATTGTTGGTACAACCTTCTGACAACTAAAATGAATATAGTGGGACTGCTTGTGTTGGTTTGATGAAGATGAAACCTATGAACACTCTGAATAGTATGGGATCATTGAGTCTTCCACTAGTATGGATTATAAAATCACGATCAACATACGATTTTCAACACTGAATGTCTTGATTTATTGAGAGGATTGCCTCATCTAGAAAATCAAGATATAAAGACTTCTCTGTGGGAGATAGATTGGAAGCACGAAAGTCTAAAAATGCCTACCCCTTGATAGTTTTCTGGGGTACAACCATGATTTTGAACTATTGAAGGATCATTGCCCATTGAGCTCGATGACTTGCCAAGATGGGTTGGTTCAGAATGTATTTTTGCGGAGCCACTCAGAACACCAACTGTATCTCCTAATGATGCATGTAATGTAAAAATTTATGCACTACGAATACTAGTACCTTTCATATCATCTTGATAGAGTAGTATCTAGTCTCTGTATCAAGGAGCATGAGAAGGGAGCCAGAAGATCATTTTATAGTGGTCACATAAAGGAATATTGGATTTTTGATAATGGGTGTAATTATAACTAGTGGCCATAGCATGGACTGCTTTATCTCTTCATTGGATGACTAATATTCCCCATCCCAATGTTAATTGGAACCTTTCTCCCAGATGGAAATAATGGAGGAAGACAAACACATTCTCTTGATCTTTGAGACGGTCCTAATGATGGCATGATTTGACCACTAGCTCAACCATAAAAATTCCACCAACGCTCCTTGGATTAGCATGAATATGTGGTTCATGGCATGATGATAAGTGGAACCTACATTCATTAATTTGAAGGTAATTACCTGGTAGCATAAAATACATTGTGGTACATTGAAAGAGGTAGAATTTGCATCCCCATTGTCCATTAAAATTGGGTAATACCCAGAATACCCATCCATGATGGAGAGATCCTGGAACTTAGTAGTGGAATTAATTAATAATTCTATTATAGGAAGGGGAATTTCATCCTTCAGATAGTGATGTTTGAGATCCTAGATGTTGATTCAGACTCTGATCTATCTATTCATTTTCATAACAAGTACAATTTTATCCAACCATATTAGGTACTAGACTTCCTTGACAACATTGGCTTTGATGAGATTATCGACCTCGACCTTCACCATGGCACCATGAGATGGGTACATCTTTCGGGAAGGATATTTAAACCCGTGATGTTTTTCTAGAAGTCCATGATGATGGATGAAAATAGTAGGATCTATCCATATAATCTCCTCATAACTCCAAGTGAATATATCATGATGATACTTCATGAAATCCATGTATTGTTGTTTCTCTTTGACTGGCATAATAGCACTGAAGATGGTTGGTTCCATATCAGTCTCATTACTGAGGTTCACCATCACCAATTCATTCCCATGATAGAGATACCCTCTTAAAAATCAGGAGGAGAATCCCCCAAAATCCTACTCATTATCCACAGAGGAGGGATCATCGACATGAGGAAATTCTTCAGAGGTGACAGACCCTGATGGAAAACTGGCGCCAACCTGGGCGGTGGTGGACACCTCATCAGGGGACTCCCGCTATGCAGAAACCATGGTGATGAAAGCTATTTACCCAATCCCATATATCCTTCTCCCTAGGGGGACGCGTTTTATGATATCAAAGGAATAGATGAATGTTTTCTTGAGTTTAATTATCCCATCCTGGTGAAACAAGTAAGTGTGATGTATTGTCGTTGCCATGGTGCCGACATCCAAATATCTCATAGGAGTATGGGGCTTTGGGATCACTCGAGCCTGATTTTTATAGAAATATGTAGTGATCTTCCAGTATCCCTTAGGCTTTGGAAATAACTTCCCTTTCATTCCTAAGACAACATATCATTTCCCCAAATCAAGGGTCATGGCCTCCAATCAGTGGATTGGGAAAATGTAGGCGTCATCCAGGTCTATCCACAGGTTGGCCACTATCGTAGCGTGTTCATCCTCATTAGCCAGAATATTCTTATCCTTTCTCTTATAGTAGTCAGCATCTAGGTAGTAGTCTTCAATGGAGGAAAAGGTAGACACATCACCTTAGTGTTTACCTACTCGACAATTAAGGGTGGTTATTAGGCATTGGTGATATAAATAAAGGAACACAATGAGAAAGTGAATCCATGTCCTACCCAACAATGTGTTGTAAGCTATGTCTATTGATACAAACATGAACTCGTTGCTGGAAACTAGGCCACAAAACTAGGCCTTCAGGTGGATATTTCCAACTAGTGTCTATTACGTCCTATCATAACCTTGAATTTTCAGGTCATAGGGACTTAGATCTGCCTTGGAAAATCCCATATTTAGGAATTCACATGTCGAGATAAGGTTGGTCCTTGTTCCTGTGTCGACCAAATAATGGTGAACTTCCACAACATTGAAATGGTCGGTGGTGTGCAATGGGCAGATGCACCCTTATATAGGGCATCCATCATCTTCTTCAGAGAAAGAGATAATGGTCGGACACTCTACATGCTCCAATGCCTCAACATGGAAGGCTTATGTGGCTGCTATCGCTATCTCAAACTGGAGGGGGCTTCTTAAATCCTCCATAAGTGTTTCACGCATATCCAATGATAAGTGAATAAGAACTTGGATCGAGTGCTTTGAAGGAATTATAGAATGATGCATGAGAATATCATACTTTTTTTCCAAGCGTACCTGTTTGTTGATAGGAGGACACTCTATGGTAAGAGGTCTGACAGGCACCGCTGGATGAACCCGTAGATTTTTTTCTAGTGTATGGAATGTCTCTTTTTTCACTATTTAAATCATGTTGAGTGACTACCGACTGAGGCCAAGAATATTGAATTCTATCCATAGCAAAATGTAGCTATCCATATTATATCTATTGTGGCTCCTCCTAATCAAGTAGTAAAAACTACATTGGAGGAGGATCTGGTGAATCCAGGTGAGAATGTTGGACGTTTTAAGATCAACGTTGGGCCTACTATCTGGTTTTGGTGTCATGAAAAATTTGATTTTATGTACTAAACAAGGGATTCAAACTAATCACATAACCATGGTTCCATCGACTCTGGCGTTGACTAGGGATTTTGGGAGGATCCGTCCGGTGCACTTCATCGTTAGGAACCACATAGGGGTTTACCATTTCCACAAAGTTAACCAGATTATACCCCAGATAACTTGTATAATACTCCATTATTTGGGAGAATCTAGGGGTAATCTCCATATCTAGGAGAATGAAATTTCCTTGAGTATGATATGTCGATCGTATTAGTGGGGTACTTTTCAATCCCTTTCATTTCTAATACATTCCCTTCAGGGAAGAGGATGACTGAGATATTGGATTAGAATAAGGGGATGTATGTAATTCGGTGACCTCTGAAGGATCGGGATGGATGGAACATGCATGGATAATACCATTGGCATGGGAATCTACCTTTCAGTCCATTCAGTCGTCATATTTTTGGGACCCACTGTTAAGAACCTGTTACCACTCACCTTTGTTGTCACTGTCACTGTTGGGATTTATAAAAACACATGCCACCTGTGTTAGGGTTGGACCTAAACTGACTATTTTCTTATCTTCATAGTCTTGGATACAGTCATTAAAAACATAGAACTACATGATGGTTTTCCCTAGGATATAGTTATAGGGTATGTAATTGGGGTGATCCGTGAAATCACCCTCTTTGGGCTTCCTGTATTCCAGAACTATAGAATTCCTTGGTCCAATGTGATTTAGAAATAATTGGTTACCTGTGCCTCATTAAATGAGTAGGTCCAGTTCCTTCAGTCTGATAAGTGGATCAAGGAGCCTAGCCATAGAAGGGGTTGGAGGATCCTTTTGAAGAGGTGGAACCTAATTATCTCACCTGGGTGACACTGGCACATACATTGTTGGGCAAAAATAAATCTCTCAAGGTATCATTGAAGCCTTTTTGAGGTGATTGTGTTTGTTGACAAAGTGGACATCTGAGTTGTGATTGTTGACAAAGAGGATTTCATGGTGGAATATCGTGTTCAAGAGCTGAGTTCAACGATCCATGTTTGATTCAAGAATGTCGATAAAAGGAATGGATTATCTGGAGGCGGTACAAAAGAACAGATACAAGGTGGCGCCGTTTTCCAGTGTTTGCCAAATTTTTGGGCCTGAAAATCGGCAAATGAAGAAAAGTGTTTTTGGCAAAGGGACTTGCGCGCCGCGAACATGGTGTACAGGAAACTTGGGCGCCACATGTTTTTCAAGATCAGAAGATAAAAATATGGCTAAGGAAATAGGATCGCGCAAGTTTGGGAGTTGGTCGCGCAAGTGTCTAAAGGAGAGAAGACTTGCGCGCCGAGATTGGGTCGCGCAGGTGACTTGCGCGCCGTCACGCAGGGTGGTCAGATTGCCTATAAATACTGGACCACCCCTCTTCATTTTTCACCGGAGTTCAAAATGAGAGCTCCCATCACGCAGGTGTGGTGGTCGCGCAAGTGGTGTGTGTGGTCGCGCAGGTGGGACTTGCGCGCCAGTGGTTGAAGTTGTGCGCCGGTGTTAGAAGTTGCGCGCCGGTTTGCAGTTGCGCGCCAATAGTTGTTTGGGCGTAAAAGGAAGAGAGTCGCGCAAGTTTGGTGTTGAGGATGCTTGTAGAGCGCAAGTGTCTGAGGAGGACTTGCGCACCCGTTGTGACTTGCGCGCCGAGGTTGACTTGCGCGCCAAGTAAGGTTTGTTCCAGCAGTGTTTTTCGGACTGTGTGGAAGCTGGAAGTTTGCCCGATACCTTTGGTGCAAAGAGATATTCATCTACGGGCGAAAGTTGTACTTCAACAGAGCATCTACACATAGAGGAAGATGCATTCATTCATGCAAATGAAGAGACCTACAGGTCTATAAACTGTAAGTGCATTCCTTCCAAGAGCAGTGAGCTTAGGTAGAGGAAGAAGGTGATCCTCTCCACCGACAGTGAGCCAGAGAGAGAGAAACAGGGAGTGACCATTGGGAAAGCAGTGAGCTGACCCTAAACTTTGTAAAGGTAGTGAGCCTGGGCATAGAAGTGATCTAGCCCGAACCTTGTAATCCACAGCTAGTGAAGATTAGTGGAATTTGGTACGACCGGAAACCTGTCGGCGTATTCTCCTTGTACGTAGCCCTTAGCGGTGAACCAAGTAAAAGTGTTGTGTCCTGTGCTTGCTTTACTTTCTGTTTATATCATATAGCAGGAAAAAGAGAGAATAGTGTTTTGCTTAACAGCGAAACAAGATCATAACGGGCATTAATTTTTAATTAGCCATACCCTGATTCACCCCCCCTCTCAGGGTATCCAGCCTAGTGGAACTAACATACATGAGGGTTCATGCCAATTCTAAGGTGGGCCCTACTAAGCCAGAGGCTACCCCTGAGGTGGTGGGCCTCAGAAAGGCTGTGGAGGTGGATCCACTGGTAATAACTAAAGATTCCTGGGGGTCATCTATTTGTGCTACTAGAGTAGGATCATTATTTGAATCTCTTCTCATAGGATCTACAAGAGGCAACAAACGTTCCTACATGGCTTGTTGCGAGGCTTCCTCTAGCCACTAGGCTTTTCCAGAGAAATCTTGAGATCCCCTAGGTAGCTCAGAGTAATTAGAGATGGGAAAAATTCAGTTTTGATATTTCCCACACACATTGTTAGAATTTTTTCCTAAGTTAGTGGTATATCAAGGGAATTTATGTGACATTTCAACCTAGTGAAAAATTCTATGACACGCTAGGTATTCCTCTGCTTCCACTTTAAGAGGTCTACAATACTCGTCTTCTTGGTGGTGGAACTAAACTGGTAAAGAAAATACATATAAATATCCTCCCAACCAAATACTAACCTGATGGGTAGCTGGCTATACCTGACAAAATGGGCCCTTCCAACATCTGTGTCAAACACCAGAGCTTGGAGGCCCCCTGGTGCGATGGATTTCCTATCATGGGTCCACCCCTTGATATAAAGTGGCCTTGATGTTGTAGTGGGTTTCTGGTCCCATTAAAGGGGGATAAGGTAAGATTTACGAATCTTGGGTGTGCTAGAATATCATCCACCCATGGAAGATATGACATTCCATCAGGTGGGGTTGCTACCTCTTGAGTTTCTAGGGCCTAGAGGTGGGCAATGAGGGCGCTATTGGATCATCTTGGTGGGGATTCTTTCCATTATAATGATCTCTAACAACCAGTATTTTGGTAGGTTCTTCAATATGATTAAAGGTCCCATCGTCTCATAGATCGGTTGGTGGGATGACATGTGGGATAACTAGTGGAATGACCTATGGAGCTTCTATGGAAACCTGAGAAGGGTCCCAATGAGGGTTGTCATGAAACTCAGGTGGATTTGGTGATTCTTATCTCACCCGATTTCCATAAACTTCAGCCTCTACCCTTTATATGTTTTCAGGATGCTTAAGGTCACCATTAGGCAACTCACTGGGGGGAAGCTGTAACTACCCCAACAACCCCAGTAGAGGATTACCGTAGTCTAGTCATCATTTCGCAACATGATTAACAAGAAGTTCATCAACCATATTTCAATGTTCAATGAGTTTTTGAGGCAACACAACCTTTTCAGGACCATCATACATCTTTTTCACTGATCAAGAGAGATCAGAGGGTTTGATGGTCCCACCATGCTCTTTACCCATTTGGGGTTCCTACTGATGGACAATGACTCAAAAGTTTTAGTAATGCCCATTAAATTTTATTTCTTGTGAGTGAACCTGACCAAAGGATACAATAATTTAGGCACTTCCCTTTGGGGTATGTTATCTTAAAAGAACTCTAACTCGGTCACTTCCTCAGATAGGTCACCCATGTTAACTACAACTGCACCTAAAGTCATATCCTCAATATCACTTAGCAAGTTGGGCAGGCGCTGGATAGAACTAAGATGAAGGGAAGTATACTACCTCCACCCGCATATCTGAACATGTGATGAGGATTCCTTAGTAATTTTATGGAGCACTATAAAGCTCTTGACACATCATTTCTGGAGGGTCTAA
The DNA here is from genome assembly GCA_963277665.1 of Viscum album. Taxonomy (NCBI): domain Eukaryota; kingdom Viridiplantae; phylum Streptophyta; class Magnoliopsida; order Santalales; family Viscaceae; genus Viscum; species Viscum album. The sequence continues at coordinate 723,438,022 of OY728122.1, read as the reverse complement.
TGGCAACTGATAAACTTAGGGCGTTGAGTCATGGGGATCGCAGCCAAGTCGACCATGTGGAATTACTAAATGACATCATCAATGTGTTCCAGGATCTTGGGTTAAGCCAACCATCGATGATAGAGATAGAATTGTGGTCCCTAATCTGTTTCGCGGAAGAACATGACCACCTCCTGGGTAAGAGATTTCGGAGTACCGAAGTTCGTGATTCCTACCGGCCAAAACATCTCTGGGAAATGGTCTGCTACAAGGATTTCCCATAGGCTCTTTAACACAGACTTGGGATTCAGCCATTGTTTTCCCCATTTATCAAATTGGTGTGGATGAGAGATCGATAATGTCAATGAGGAATTCCATTTCGATGGTAGATTGGAAAGTGGATAAAATGGCGTGTGAGCAGAGAAGCCAACCCATATTGGAATGCCTTCCAAATAATGCAATGATTGAGCCCCCACATCCCAATAAGACATACTAGTAGCCACAACTTCCTATTTAGGGGCTATAATTACTGACCATGGTTCATGCTATTTCTTATCCTCTATCAGTCCCCAGAACAACTCTATGTGATCTCTGGTTGAGGTAGATAATGATCCTGTTGATGATAGGGATGATTGCCCAACCAAGTCCTAGAAATAGGCCAAATCCTCCTCCTCCGAGATGTATATTTAGAGGGATTCATGGATCAGATGGGTCTCACATTCTAGAAGGAGGTGGCTTATATGCCTTGTTTCGGCCCTGGCCACCAACATAGAGGATCGGGGCGAGGGATCCATTATAGAATTGCACTCCACCTTAGAATCTGAAAAGCAGATGGGTTTAATTGCAGTCTGAGACATCAAGGTATTTTTACTTTGGCGATGTTGACCCAAGATACATACCCATGAAGGTTCTTTATGGTAGTGTATATTTTCGATACGTGGAGTAACTTCAGTCGAACTGACACTAGGGTGGGAAAGACTTCCTCCTGGGTGAGTTTGGGTGCATGGATAATCGAGACAAATAACAAAAGGAACTTGAGGAGGGCATCCAAGTCCACTAGCTTGTCCCTAGGGGGGGGGGCTCTACGAGAAGTGTTGGAGTAGGTAGGACCTCCACTAGATCTGGTGGGATCATGTGAATTATTTCCATGTTTATTTCCCTTAGCGATGACTATACGGGGGGGCCTTTTACAGTTCAAACTGAACACAAGGAAGACCTCTATGTTGGATTCCAATAAATTGGGGAAGGCCCCATTTTTTCTAAATTTCTGGACAAGGAGGACCCTTATTAGCTATAGTAAGAACATGGGAAGCCCTAAATGGTGAAGGATGATTGGGAGAGGTGGATCTTCGCGTCGGTGACCTTTGATTGGAGGAACAACTCAATACTTGGGATCATAGGTGTGAAAGAAACCTCTATGTTGGATGTTAGGGTGATGGGGAGGTCCTTCTCCCTGACTGATGGTGTCATGGTGATGAAATCTATGCGAAGCTTTGGACTCGGGAGGGACTTCTCTCTCATTGAGGGTTTTCACGACCCATCTAAGTGGGGTCCATGCTGAGACTCCCCAAGACCGAATACAATAGGCTCGAGGCTGGTGACTGGCACCGAGTAAGCATATCACTATCCTGGGAGGCATTTCTTATGTACCTGTACAAAAACACACATATCCAATACCACAAATGATGAAAAGTAAAAAAAACTATGGAAAAAAAATTCATGCAAACAACTAATCCCAAACAACGCTATACAATGGAATGTAAGGGAGGAAATTAAAGCGGGCTAGAATACAATCCCACCAAAAGAAAGACTGTGCAAACTAAAAATTCCAACCTATAAGAAAAATTTTGGTACTGGGAGTGTTGATCTTATCCATTGGAACACATCAACATGCCTAGAACTGAGAAATCTTGGTCATGTCCTTGTCCACTGTGGGATCCATCATAAGTTCACTCGTCTACACACACCACGTCATGTGCAGGAAAATCATGTGAAGGGTAAGTATAACAATACTCAGTAGTGGACCTAGAAAATGAAAAATAAATTCAAAAAGTAATGGTATAGTCATCTCTACATAGTATATGTCAATAGAACATATTGTAAGATAAATACACCATGACATACTTAAAACCAAGACCCGTAGTCTCGAGGTTTGTTGTAATGACCGCATACCTGTTCTAGGGATTCAGTTCGATGCTTCCAAAAAGCGCTCACCTAGGATAACTCAATACAAGTGTCTAATAGAGATGATTTCATCATTAAGATATGTAAATTCATCATGAAATTCCATGAGAGAGATAGATGAACTGATAGATCTAATGATACAACAGATACAATCATTTCAGGTGAACACACTCATGAGTGGAAAAGATCAAGATTCAAAGATGAGGATCACTGCCAGGGCCTTGGTGGATACCACGAATCATCCGGATTCACCTATTAAGTAGAGTATTGGCGTCCAAAAGGATTGTTCATGTTGATAGATGACTCTACCTAGGGTTGAGAATGGGTATTGGATCTCGCTCCGAACCTCTCAGAGGGATTCCAACTATATACAAAAAGACTTTCTAAAGAGATCTTACTCTGGTAGATGGAAACGATACATGACCTTAAGGGGAATGATAAAGGGGGCACTAAACCAAATGAAACATGTCCAAGGAATGGTGGAAAGAAAGATAAATCCATGCACAGGATGGTACATGGTGTGTAGAAGGGTCACAAGTTGTGTCCTATGACCCTGAGTACATCTCATGTACAAGAGCTCGTGTCGAAGGAATGTCATGTAAAAATATATATACACAGTGTGTTGGCAGGATCACATGCCATGTCTGAGTATCCGGGGTCCACTACATGTACGATGGCCATGTGCCAGCACATAAATTCAATCCATGTGTTCAAGACAATGTACCAGTACACGAGGTAGCCCACATATTTGGCTAGGTTCTGTAGTGTGGTAGATTACATGCCATGTAATCCACCCCGTGTCCATGTATCACCAAGATAAATGCCAAATCCATTTAATGTTCTATATGTTTTGTGAAAAGGGTCACACACTGTGTTTGTGCTTTGTGTCCCCTGATACTCCTGCCACTGTTGGGAGGATTCCACACATCGGGTCCTCCCGGGAGCACGCCGTATTAAAAACCATGTTCATCTGGGAAGCCCTATCCACTTTCATACAGGTCCCACTTGCAGAGTTCTTTAGGATAATTCAATTTTGGTCACAGTTCTATAGAATCAGTGTTCTCTATCGCCATACCATGGGTGATTCCCCAATCATCGATTCGGCCATTCGATCATTCCGAATCTCTAGGTTAGATGTCTCCCCAACACCATAAGGCAGTTTACTTTGGATTCAGGCCTTCAATCATCCTTGAAAACAAGTCTTGATCCACCTCCATGAAGAGTACTCGAAGGAATAATTCTCCCAAACCATGTCGATTCATCCGCTGTTGTTGTCGTCGCACCTCCGTTAGGTTGTCACGATGTCAGATCTACCAATTTGGGATCATTGTGTTGAAAAATAAATGCACAATGATCTATTGTTCATATCCCCACAAAGAATTCCAGAAATATAGTGTAAAAAGGGGAATAATAAATCCCCATGGTGAATTTGAGGAAGGAACCTCCGTCGTCCATCATCATGGAGTTTTTCCGCTCCTACTAAAATAATAAAACATGGTAAATAAAATTAATTCAAATTAAACATGGCTCAATTACCCCAAAAATATTCACGATAAAAACCATCCTGCAGAAAAAATTTATCTGTAGTAAACCTATTCACGTGCTTATTTGAGTTCATCAATTCAAAACCATGAATGGTTAAAGAAGAATCAAAATTAAAACCCCTAATTCAATCATCGATGATGATGGAGATCTGTCATCAGTCAGGATTCTATCTCATTACACAATGATCCACACGTCATTGTTAATCAATGTTCATAAATAATTCTAGAAGGGTGTCTCCTCTCCAAGTCTCAAGAGTAATATAGGTATCTTTCTAAGGTTATGAGCCAAACCCTAGACTCCTACTCATTTAAAATAAAATCATGCATTACTGCATTATGGAATCGTTAAAAAAATATTATTTTATTTTATTTTCATTAAAATGTCTAAAAACTAACTCCTGCAGCAGACCCACACCATTTGATATTAGGACCTGCCTATGGTAAAGTCTCTTCTCTAAATGCAATAGTTCCCCCTTTTTTTGATCTTGGAACCATTTAAAAGATGTTCCATTTTTTTCAAAAAAATCGCTCACACACACTATCAAAATGTTTAATTTATTTTAAGCATTTATTTCAGGCACTCCAGGCCTCAGAATTGAACACTGTCCTAAATTTTAGCCTAAAAATAATTCAATTTAATATTTCAAAATAATACACAGATAATATATGAAATTATATTACCCCCACATAAGGGATTTTAAATCCTCAAAAATCCCAAACATAAGGATACTCAAATTGATGTGCTTACTATTCCCAAATCTGAGCCTCCCACTCCAACATGATCTACTAAAGATTATCGTATGATCATCAGACACACACTATGCGAATCACTCTCCCATGAAGGATCCCCTCATTCTAATCCTCGATCTCCACTGGGTACTCTATGAAGGTCGCCCCATCCTTGATGTCCAGCTCTCCCCAGTCGATGATGTGTGATGGTTAAAGCACATACCTCTTCAGACATGACACATTAGCGAGAACATGTACCCGGTACAACTGTGGTTGTAGGGTTTGGTTGTACGCCACCTCACCAACTTTTTGCAGTATCTAAAAAGTGTTTATGATCCTAGGAGACAACATTCCTCACTAGCCAAATCTCTGCAACCCTCAATGTAACACCCCTGAATAATAAAGGTCTTGATGAATAAATGATAACACTGAGGTTAACAATGTTCATATTCCTTTTCAAGAGCATACCTGTTTAGAATGCCATAGTTATGTGTTCTTGTCCTAGAGTGGTGATTAGGATGAGTGACCTTCTGGGAAGTCTCTCAGGATGTGTGTGATTGAGGAAAAAACACTCTGGAAAGGATATGTGTTGGCTTGTGGGGACAATCATTAGTAAGATGACCCGTTCAAGCATGTGGGTGGGTCCTAGTGTGGGGGACACATTTTTGGGGGGAAATTGGTGGTACCTAGTAGGCCATGACTCGATGGCCTTATTACGGTGGGGTGTATGTGATATCATTGGTGTCTGGTTGTCAAATTTGTTATTAGATCAGGAACTAAACCACAGGTGTGGGGCACTACCTGGGTTGAAATTCATGGCCCCCAACGTGGACATTGTTCTCTAAGGGGAATGGGGGTGAATTTAACACCCAAGAATTAGAGAAGGATAGATGAACAAATGATATGACTCATGTAAACAAGGTGCACCATCCTTTTTGGGAGCCTACCTAATTAGAACTCCACAGTTAATCATTCTTGGCCTAGAGTAGTGATCAAGATGGATGACCTTATGGGATGTTTCTCAAGGTGTGTGTCCAAGTACCCAGCACACTGAAAAAGATATGTGTTTTCATGTTGGGACAATCGTTAATTAGATGACTTGATCAGGAATGTGGGTGGGCCCTAGGGTGGGGACCACATGTCTATGGGGATACTGGTGGCACCTGGAGGGCCAGGACCCAATGGCCATGTTAAGGCGGGGTGTATGTGCTATCACTGGGGCCTAATTGTCACAAGGGTAGCACTATGAGGACCTTTGTGATGGATGTCAATGTCGTGGGATGGCTCGTGATGGATACTACCAATGCCGGAAAACAAGAGAGTCATCAAAACCTCTCCATGGGGTGGTTTTGTCCTCAATCTAGGTTAGGGATTTAAGTTATCCTATTCAACATAAATAGGGTATTAATAGTACGCATTAGTGGCGGTATAGGCCACTATAGACATCGATGATGATGATGCCACCAGGAGATCATCCTCATCATCTTTCACCCGACGTTGGTATCAGGATAACCTGACTATGGCCAGTGGTGTCCTTGTGTAACTCCCCAGGTCCTCTGTAGGCGGGAATGGGTGGTGGTGCTGACAGATCCTAGTGGGCGTGCTCTATGGTGGACCCCAAGAAAGGATCACAACCGAGGTGGCCCAGACATCCTTTACCACATTTTTGAAATGAAGAAAGTCATCAAAAAAATTTTTAGAGAGTCTCCGGAAATGGTTGTAGGTTAGAGAGGGGAGAAGGGGATCTCGGTGCCGCCCCTAGGGGCAGCAGTGACAAAAAGGTGCAATATCCTCCTAGTGCTGATGGGACATTTCTCGAGTTGGGATAATACCTTCTTCCTCATACCATCGGATGAGGTCATTGATCACCCTCCTCTGATCGAGTTCAGATGGTGAGATGAGATGTGGTTACCAAATTTCCATAGATTTGGATGCTGTCGCAGAAGAGATGAAATGTAACACCCCATGGTTTTGAAAATAAATATTAAATACATGAAAAATTATGTCCCTACAAAACAAAACATGTAATAATATTGAAATTAAACACACCATTTCTTCTATTATGTTTTGAATTTTGAAAAATGATCATCTACAGTTGTGATCAGTATGTCTTTTTTGAGACTGATATATCAAACTTGAATTTTAGGTGAATAGTAACATACCCTTAGGAATAGTCATATGACCCATATGAATAGTAAATATCGATTTTTTTTATTTTCTTATTGTACTAATATAATGAGATCTTAATTAATTTTTAAATGTGATATAAAATTAATTATACCTATAAAATTGTTATTTTTTGAAATAACTTGGATTTTATTTTAAAATTCAATTAATAATATTAAGAAAAATATTTTTGTGAAATGGATTTCATTTTTGAAATCTACATGTCAAAAAATTGCTAGGTTGAACTTTTGGGATTTTTCTAAAGTACTTGATTTTTCCTTGAATTTTAAAAATACAGTTTTGAGTTTTCAGTATGTTTAAGGACATCATAATTATGTAATAATTAAAATAAAATTCTGGTAGACTTTTTTACAGTAAAATAAAATAATAGGTGTCCCATGTGGCTAATTCCATTGGCAATTACCATATTAATGCCCATGGTTTTACAGATAATGCTAATGAGTTGTCCTTTTAAATTATTAAAAACACAGCCTCTCATTTACTATAAATACCCACTCATTCCATTGGTTTCATTCATTCCAAACACATCATCCTAAAAGATCTATTTTTTACCTTCCTAGTATTCCTCCCAAGGTTTCTGTATTCCCCAAATGTCCCAACATTCTAGTCTTAAGAGTTACTCTTTAAAGTTAGAGAATTCTCAACTCATCTTTTCCATTCAAGTACTCTTTTTGGTGGTATATATTTCATGTATTCACAAATGTTCTTATTTCCATATAATTTTGTCCCTATACTATCTTATGGGTCTTTTATGAATAGGTGACCCCTTTTCCCTCTCTTTTTAATGATTTCTAAAAACATGTTGCAAAGTCTTTATGCTGCAAAATTTTCGTAAGGGGTCTCTCAACTTTTCTTTTATTCTCAAGTTCCAATCTTTTCAATCTTTCCTCACCTCATTTCATCCAAATGTCATGATAGCTACAGTACATTACATGAAATTTATTTTTTTGCGACAATGTAATAATTCATTATCATCTCTTCTGTCCCATTATTTTATACTATAAGTGAAAATACCATCCGAGATGTGATAATTTCTCACATTCAAGTATGTCAGGTTTTCAATTTCTATCACCATCTTAAATTCTGGTAATGAAACCATTTTTATTATTTAAATAGACTATAATATAACTTTTATAACATAATAAATATTCATGAACTAGTATACATTCATATTATTTAATCATATGACCAATCTAGTTCCAAATAATCAAAATACCGCTAAAATATTCTATGTGTATATAATTAATAATTCATCGAATGATTCATCCATTTTCCATGTAAAAAAATTATATAAATCTACATTAAAAATTATGTATGTTTATAAAGAATTTTTAATTTCAATTCTGGGGATTTACATCCTTTCAACATGAACTCCATTAATTAAGTAGAAGTGAACCGATTATTAAAATAAAGAAAACAAACACTCCAGAACGACAAAATACAATATAACAACGTACAAATAATTGAAAAAATAAACTAAAACGAATTATGATAAACTATGTAATTTTCTAATAGGTTATTAAATAATTTATTAATAAGCCTAATTTCATATTCCATGACCTTAAGTTCAAGAGAGGGATACATTCGGACATATGGCAAGGGTTTTTCTACACGAACATCCTTTTTCATTCGTGTAATTTTTATTAATTAATTACCTCTATGAAATAATTTATTATTATTATTTAATCCACATAAATTATTTTTTGAGTGATATATATAATTTTACCATCAATAATCCTAATCTCATTTAATGGTAGTTATGTTCTAAAAGGATCATTCAAAAATCCTTCGCAAAATACAAGCCCGATTAATGGGAATTTCCCAAATTCTCACTTGTTTTCAAGGGCACCCTAAAATATGTTTTTTGGAAACCATTAAATTTATAAAATCAATCATTATATTATAAAAATTATACCTTAATTCACTTCGGGTTTTATATTAATATTTTTCCTAAAGAAGTCTTCTTTTCAAAGTAAAAGGCTATTTATTTTAAGAACTACTCAATGATTTTATACGAGTATCTTCATCTATTTCAACACTATTGTTTATTATTATGTATTATTTATATTTCATGGTATCATATAAAATAATTAATTTAATAGTTTATTATTATCTTAGAGGTGGATGTTCTATCATAAAACAATTCACCAATTTACTCTGAATGGCTAGTATATATGCTTAATGTTTGGGGAAAGTTGTTTACATTTCATATATTAGTTTCAATATGAATGTATATGTTTTTTATATTTATTCCTATTCATATGAGGGGTGAATTGGAGATAGAAAATGATGGGTGGGGCCCGCTATAGCCCCTCGGTGCATTGGTAGGTCTCATTAGACAAACTACAGTCTTGGAAGAAGGCCTTGACAAAATGATTATTTATGGTCTTGGAACAATGAATTGACGATATGGTGATTATGTCCCTAATTATGAATTACCCTATTTTAACATTATCATTTATTGTTCATGTGGTTATTCAAGTAGTAGAATACCCCTGATTTTGTTTTTTTATGGCATTACTTACTCATCTCTTATTCCTTCCATAATGTGTTATTTTTTTAAAGGCATTATTTTTTAGTTATTCAACTTGCCTAATGTTTATATATCTTACGTTGTATTTCATACCCTTACTATGAATTTGAACTCACCCCTTTCATATGTTTCATTTTCTCAGTACATGAATCATTTTATTATAAATGACATGCTGAAATAACCTAGGACATATTGAAGTAGTCTTAGGAGTTTCTATGTTGTATTTCATTCATGCTGTAATGTTGAACCGATGTATGTATATTATTTCCAATAATAATAAACTAATAGGTCTTTTGGGATGAATATTCCTTGTTTATATGACAACTTAATCAAATAAGGCACCGACTCTGGGCAACCAGGGCCAGTTCCTTACAGTTTGTATCAAAGGAAGTGTAGTAGAGAACTTAGAAAATAGATTAGAAAATGCAGATTAGTGAACAAATTCCTAAGATTGTATTTCAGGGGAAAAATATAATAATGTCCATGAATCTTGGTAAAGAGTATATTGTGTGGATCTTTGTTGAAAATACATCCCTTTCTGGATACAAACAACTTGAGGCGGTTTGGGAAAAGTTATACGTAGGAGTGAAAATTATTACAAGGAGTTTCAGGCTTGACTAGGGGTATCCTGGTACACAACAATGGGATTTTCTGAAATATTGGTATTGAAACTCCTAGGGGATATGATTTTGATAATTCAGATTTTCTTTATAAGCCATTTTGAATGATTTAATTAAAAATGTTTCCTCAAAGATACCATGTTAACAATTAAGAGATTAACTATGCATATATTTTAAATTTATGATAATTTTTTTTTCTACATTGATATTATACATTATGATTCATACCCTAACCTAGTGTATTCCATTAATTAGAAATGGAACAAAGTGGAAGGAATGGAAACCGCATGAACACACATGTCACCTATAGGGATTTCCCACTGATGCAGATAATGATATTGGCTCTGGGGCTGTGACTTGAACTGAGAAACATATAACTATACTGGGACAATGTTATGATGATATGAATAATAAACATACCCTTATGGAGAATTTTGATCCACCATGTAGAGCAACTATGCTAGATCACTTAATACGACAATAGCATCCATCATTAAATAGGACTACAAACCCATTTGTAGCAAAGTAGTGGATATGTTCCCTAAGGAAGATATTTCTTACATTGGGATGTAATGAAAGAGAGAAGGTTGTCATTGTAGTTTATCATCTATTCAGAGATACAGATTAGTGGTGGTAATTAATTCAAAACACAAAGGAGGAAGAAGAAATAGAAGAAATGAACTGGAGGGATTTTAAGGAAATCATTCAAGAAAAATATTTCCCTTGCGAACCGCGAGAAAATATGGAGAATAAATTCTATAATATGAGGCATAAGGATGATGAAAATGATTCCAATTATGAATCCAACATTACAAGGATGGAAAAGGCATGTTGTGGACTACATACGTAATCCAAGGAGAAAAATGATCTATTCCTTTATGGTTTAAAACCATTCATCTGAAGGGATCTAGTCTCCAAAATCTTCTCATCATATGAAGATATAGTCTCCAATGACATCATCATAGAAAATTTATTTTCTAAGTCTTATGAATTTAAAATAAAATAAGAGAATAATAGGTCTATCAAAAAAATTTGAAAAGGAAATATGAAAATGGGATTGAAGGGATGAGTTAAATTTCCATCCTACAGTAATTATGGGTAGAAACACCCTATAACTTTCATAAATTGAATGGGAGTCTATTATAATTGTAAAGAAATGGGAAACCTAAATCAGGATTGTAAGGGGAAGAAAGAAGCTACCAATGTTCGGTGCTAAAATTTCTTAGAGATGGGACATTATGCACATGAAAGTACTAAGCATCAGAGAAATATTCCCCAAAGAAGGCGAACGGAGTAGGGACATGTTTATGAAGTCACAACTGTAGAGGATGAAGTTCCTAACAAAGTATTTGAAGGTACAATAAACATTTCATAAATCTTTTCCAATGCATTATTTGATTCCGTATTGTCACATTCTTTAATATCGTCCCATTTTTATACAAAAATATTTTACTTCCAATTTTACTTAATAAGTGAGTTATCAGTCAAAACTCCTAAAGGAAGTATCATTGTAACAATGATGTTTCACGAAGTCCCCATTATAGTGTATAAACATGCAATATATGCTGATTTTATTTTCATACCCATGATTGAAATTGATATAATCCTTGTTATGCATTGGCATTCAAATCATGATGAATTTTTTTTTGCAAGAGGAAGGAGGTTACAATTTTAGAGGATGATGTGGAATCACAAATCTTTAGGGAAGAAACATCACCATCTAATTCTCATCTAGATCAAATCCTAATAAATATACTAAATTCCATTATTAGAGAGGAGGGGAATGAAATAAAAATGGGTGAGTAGAATAATGTACAGATAGATTAAGTACTTATTGAACAAAAAGATGTTGATGTTTTTCTAGAGGATTTACCTAGACATCCTCTAGAGTAGGAAATTTAGTTTTTCATTAACTTAATTCATGGTTCAAGACCCTTATTAAGGACCCTGTATAGAATGAACATTGTGGATTTAGTGGAACTAAAGACAAACCTAGATTAATTGAGTGATAAAGGATTTATTTTCCCTACTGTTTCTCAATCGGGTGCCCTTGTACTTTTTTATGAAAAAAGATGGGTATATGAGGTTGTGTATTGACTACAAGGAGATCAATGTTATAACTATAAAGAACAAGTATACCCAACCTCGCACTGAAGACTTATTTGATCATCTTCATGGAGCCCAATATTTTTCGAATATTGATCTTCTATCTGAATATCATCAGTTTCTTGTTAGGAAGTTATACAATCCACAGACAACATTTCGAACCAGGTACGAGCATTACGAGATTAAATTAATGCATTTTAGACTAACTAATGAACCATCCATATTAATAGATCTAATTAATAGAGTTTTCGAAGATTATCTTGATGAAATTGTGGTGGTAATTATTAATGAAATCCTAGTATACTCTAAAATCTATGAAGATCATGAAAATCACTTGTACACTATTTTGATAACTCTTAGAAAAAGTGAATTATATTGGAATTTAAAAAGTGTGATTTTTGGTTCCAATCTATTTCGTTTCTGGGACACATTGTCTCTTTAGATGTAATATGTGTAGATCTTATGAATGCAATGGCTATTTAAGAATGGCCAACTCCAATGAATATAACTGAGGTACATAGTTTTATAGGTTTAGCAGGTTATTATTGGCGTTTCGTTCAGAACATCGCCCATTTAGCCATCCTAATGACCAAGAATACACAAAAAAGTGTTTAGTTCATATGGAAAATGTAATGTGAATAATATTTTAAATAATTGAAGAGAACATAAGTGAATTATCCAATCATGACTCTACAATGAAGGAATGATGGATTTGTGTTCTTTAGTGATTCATCAAAGAAAGGACATGGTTGTGTCCTTATGCAGAATGATAGAGTGATTACCTTTGCATCTAGGAAGCTAACAATTTATTAATAAAACTATCCAACTCAAGATATTGAGTTAGCATCGACATTCATTGTTCTGAAAATTTTGGATACATTACCTCTATGGTGAAAATGTTCGATATATACAGATGAAAAGAATTTGAAATAAATCCTCTCAAGAAAAACATAACATAAGACAAAAGGATATGGATTGAGATACTCAAGTATTATTATTTCACAATACACTACCACAAGGGGAAGGTAAATAAGGTGGAAGATTCATTGAGTATAAAGGACCACATAATTCTGAACAAGATAAGATTTTAAAGGGATCCTTTTTAATGGATCTAATAATGATGGATATGGGAATTATCAAGGAAAGTAACACATCACTACTTTTTCAAATGGTTTCCAAACCCTCTTTAGTGGGAAGGATTAAAAGTTTTCAGGATGATGATGAGGAGTTTCAACATAAAATTAAAGCTGTAAATGATGGGAAGTTGATTGAATTTTTATAAGTAGGTTGAAATTTGGAATTCGAAAACATGCATTGTTTTCCCGCAATTCCTATGCTAAAGGGGGAACTATTGGATTATGCTCATAGATATAATTTATCTATACAACCTGGTAGAGAAAATATGTATAGATATCTAAGGGGACATTTTTGGTGGGAAAAGATGAAGAGGGAGATTGCTGATTATTTGTCGAGATGTTTGGTTTATCAATATGTGAAGGCTGGAAGACAACATCTGGGAGAAGTCATGAAACTGCAACCAATTACTATATGGAAATGGGATGATAAAATGATGGAATTTTTCATGGCGATATAAGAGAATCCACGAATGAATGATTTGATATGGGTTATTTTTTATCATCTTACAAAATCAGTACATTTTCTTGATATAAGAGAAGATTTATCACTTGAACTTTTATCAAGACTATATATTAATGATGTTGTAAGACTTCATGGTTTAACCTTATCTATTTTTTTGATTATTATCCCTGTTTTACAACACAATTCTTGAAAAGTATTCTGAAGGCCCCATATACTTATCTTCGTTTGAGCACTGCTTACCACCCGCAAACTGGCAGACAATCAGAAAGGACTATTCAAACATTGGAAGCCTTGTTGAGGTCATATTCACATGACTTTCAAGGTATGTGGAATCATTATTTACCTCTCAGAGAATTTTCCTATAACAATAGCTTCCATTCAAGTATTCATATTGCACCATATGAAGTGTTATATGGAAAGAGATGTCATACGCCAACTTACTGGGATGATGCTGGTGAAATAAATAATGTAGGCCCAAAAATTCTTGAAGAAACAACCAAAAATGGTGCAGATTATCCAAACCCATATCAAAATAGCACAAAGTAGGAAAAATATCTATGTTGATAACTGAATGAAGGATTTGGAATTTCAAAAGTCAGTTCATATTTTCTTAATGGTATATCCATAAAAGGGTATTTTACGATTCGATTAGAAGGAAAAATCAGGTCCCATGTACATCAGACATTTTAAAATTTTGGATCGAATTGGAGTAATAGCTTACTATTTAGTAATGCCACCAATTCACTCCAATGTTCACAATTTCTTGCTTATATCAATGTTATGGAAATACCTGCCCGAGCCAGCACATGTACTCAAATATGAAGAAATAGAACTTCAGTCTGATCGCTCTTATTGTGAAGAGACTATCATGATTTTTAATACCAGAGAAAACGTATTTAGAAATTGGATTACTCGTCTAGTAAAGGTTCTTTGGAGGAACCATAATATTAAGGAAGCAATATGAGATCTTATGGGGCATATGTCGAAGACATACACTAATATTTTTAGGTAACATTTTTGTGAATTTTGTGGACGAAATTTTTGTAGGGAGTAGAATATGTAACACCCAAAGGTTTTGAAAATAAATATTGAATGCATGAAACAATGTGTATCTAAAAAAGAAAACATTTTATAATCTATCCACTAAACAAATAATTTCCTCTACTATGTTTTGAATTTCGAAAAATAATCTACTATAGTTGTGATCATTATGTCATTTGGAGTATGATAGAACAAACGCTATTTTTTAGTGAATAGTAATATACCCTTATGAATAGTAATATGAATAGTGATATTATTCTTATGAATAGTAAATAATGATATTATTTTATATTCATAAGTTACTATGACAATGAGATCTTAATTAAAATTTTAATGTGATATAAAACTAATTATACCTTTAAAATTGTTATTTTCGAATTAAATATGATTTTATTTAAAAGTAAACAAAATAATGATTAAAAATTTATTTTTGAGAGTTGGAGTTCATTTTTGAAATCTACCTCTTGAAAATATGTTTGGGTGAATTTTTGGGATTTTCCTAAAATACTTGATTTTTCGGTTAATAGTGATAATAAAATTTTGAGTATTTTGAAAGGTTAATGAAATCAGAATGATGTAATAATTTAAAAAAAATTATGGTATACTTGTGTATTGTAATATAAGATATTAGGTGTCCCAATTGTCTAATACCATGGGAAAATACCATGGGAAATCCCATGGTTTTTTGAAAACCACTAATGTGGTGTCCTTTCAAATTATTAATAAAACTCCTTCTCATTTAATATAAATACCAGCTCATTACATTGTTTTCCTTCATTCCAAACCCATCATACTCGAATATTTGGTTCTTTTAACTCCATAGTAGTCCTCCCATGGTTTCCTCAATCCCCCAATGTCCCAACCATCAATTCATTGGAGTTACACTTCAAAGTAAGTGAATTATCAACTCCTCTTTTCGAATTAAGGTCTCTTTTTTATGGAATGTATATCATGTTTTCACATCATGTTTTTATTTTCATATTATTATGTCCCAATGAAATTTTATTGGTATTTTTTGAATGTTTTACCACTTTACCCTTTCTTTTTTATGTTTTCTAAAAACAATTTTCATAGCCATTATGCTACAAACATTTCATAAGGGATCTCTCAACTTTTCCATTATTTTCATGTTTCATTCTATTCTTTATTTCCTCACCTACTTTCATACAAATGACTAAATATATCTAGTTCCTTAAATGTACAGGTTTTTTTGATAATGGAATTATTCATCATCATCTCTCTTTTTCTATTATTTTATTCTTTAAATGAAAACACCATCTGAGATGTGATAATATATCACATTCAATGACAATGGGTTTTCAATTTCTATCACAATCATAAATTCAGGTCTTGAAATGATTTTGATGGTTGAAAAAAATTATATATGTATCATAACCTAATAAATATTAATGAACCATTATATTTACATATTATTAAATCACATTACCAAACTAGTTCTAAATAATCAAAATATCGCTAAAATAGTCTAAGTGTATGTCATTAATAATTCATCGAATGATTCATCCTTTTTCCATGTAACCAAATGATAGAAATGAACATTGAAAATTCTGTATGTTCAAAAATAATTTAAAATTTCAATTATATAGATTTACATTCTTTCCATATGAACTTGATTACATAAGATCAAGTGAATTGATTATGAAAATAATGAAAACGAACTCTCTGGAATGAAAAAAATCAATATAATAACTTATCAAAATGGGAATAAGTGAACTAAACATAATAATGATAAAATAAATAAGTGAATAATATGTTGTTATATAAGTTATTAATATATCTAATTTCATATTACATAACCTTATGTTAAATAGTGGAACACATTTGGACTTAAGGTAGGGATTTTTCTACCCAAACCTCCTTTTAAATTCAGGTTATTTTTATTATCTAATTAACTCAATGAAATTATTATGTATAATTATTTAATAATAATAAATAATGTGTGAGTGTTCTATATATTTTTTATAACCTGAATCCTACTCTAATTTAATGGAACTTATAGGTTCTAAAAGGATCTTTCAAAAATACTTCCCAAATTACAAGCCCGATTCAAGAGAATTTTTCAAATTCTCAGCCATTTTTAAGGGCACCCAAAATTCATTTTTTTAAAAACACATATATTTATAAATTTAAGATTTTTATTATGAAAATATTATCTTACGTCAGTTATGGTTTTATACAAATATTTTCCCAAAATAACTATTCTTTTCAAAGTAAAAGTGTATTTATCTCAAGAATTACCCAATGATTTTATAAGAGTATCTTCATATATTTTAAAACTCCTATTTATTATTATGTATTATTAATATTTAATAGTCCACCTACAATATTTAATTTAATGGTTTATGATTATTTTGGATAGGGATGTGCTATCTTAAAACCATTTACCAATTTACTCTGAATAATTAGTATTTAATCTTAATATTTGGGGAAAGTTATTTTCGTTTCATATATTAGTTTCAATATGAATGTATATGTTGTTTATATTTATCACCATTCATATGAATAATGCATTGGACAATGAATGTGTTGTGTGGGGCCCGCTATAACTCCTCGGTGCATCGGTAGGTACCCTGAGACAAACTATGGTTTTGGCAAAAGGCCTTCACAAAATGATTATTTATGGTTTTGGAATGAGGCCTTGACTTTATGGTGATGATGTCTCACATTATTCATTACCTCATTATGAAAATAGTATAGATGGATTATGTGGTTATTTGACTAGTATAATAACTATGATTATGTTTTATTATGGAATTACAAACTCAGCTCTTATTCCTGCTATGATATGTACTTGTTTTTGTTAAAGGCATTGGTTTTTAGTTACCCAATGTGACTGATGTTTATAAATTTTTCATTTTATTGCCTTACCTTACTGATCATTGGATATCACCCCTTTATTATGTTTCATTTATTCAAGATATGAATAATTTTATTATGAATGACATGCAGAAATAACCTAGGAGTTATGAAAGTTGTCTAAGGAGTTTCTATGTTGTATTTCATCCATGTTGAAATGTTGAAATTATGTATGTATCTTATTTCCAATAAAAATAATCTACTCTATCCTTTTGGATTCTTATTCCTTATTTATATTCTAATGTAATCAAATAAGTCACCGGGTCCCAAAAATTAGTTTCGGGTCTTTACAAAGCATTGTGCTGGATTTCCACGATGTTGTTTCCTCGGACCCTACGTAGGTGGGTGGTTATCAGTTTCATGAAATAGTATCTTGGGTCATGCGGAATAGGAATATAAAAACATTAGAACTTAAAGGAGGAACGTGACGTCAAGTTCCCCATCGCCATTCCGTCTGCCGTGTTTGGTAAAAAGTATCCATGCAGACAACATTGAAGTCCGGGATGCGTAAAGATCAACTCTACATTATATGATGAGTTTCATGCCAGAATAACTATTTTCATTGAGGGATCTGGTACCATATAGGTGGATCTAGTCACATCCTTATTTATGTATGTCTATCTTGCAGTGTGTAGAAAGAAATTTTCATTGTTTTAAAGTACAAAATTGTGGCTGACCTGTGTTGTCTCACATAAAGAGCATCATAGTTGGTTCAATCACTAATTTATAATTCACAGAATCTAATTATTTATTTAAAATATTGTTTTTTAGTTTTGGAAAATATGAAATTAAAATAAATAAATGCATATTTTAAATCAAAATACAGATGCTGACAAAATTCATATTAGAAAGAAAAAATTTCGTCCTAGGGTTGGATAACACAAGTTAGTTCATTATTTATTATTATTTAAATTCAATTAGATAATTCATTTATAGAAACCTAATTTATGAATTACATTCCCTTGATTTATTGAGTGTTTTTTAGTAGGTGTTTGGCACACCAAACCACACCTCCCCCAATTGTCAAATAGGGTAACACCTCAACTGAGAATGCATTCCCAAAAAGACTCAACACCACTATATGTCGTTTCATTGCTTATGGAAACCCCAACTCCACTGTAGGGAGTATTTTCCTATGATAAGGGAGGAAATTTTAATTAATCAATGAAATGAAATGGAATTGAATACAATTCCATGGTAGAGACTAAAACACCTGGGAAATACCCTCATAACCGCCACGAATAGATTCAAATCATTTTTTTTGAATCATCATAAAAAAGAACACTATAAATCCTCCCCAGGTTCCAAGCCAAAGGTTAGTCACATTCCATTGTAAAGTGAAATTAAATCATGATAGAATATGGAATAGAGTGGAAAATTAGATTAGGTATGTAAGAAGAAGGGTGGAACACTTTTAATAAAAAAGGAATGTGTTACAATGGAAATGAAAAATAAAATAAAAAAATGAAACGAAATTAAAATTCCTAAGTCTGCAGCATGTCCCTAGACCAACTCTCCAATGGTGGTGTCAAAATCCCCCTTCATAATGTGTGAACTCCCTCTTATATAGGCCAAGGGATTCCATCCATGGTTATTCTAATTTCAGATATTCAAAATCACAATTTATGATTTCTTGTAGATTTTATCCACTGAATGTTTGATCATGGTTGGACAATTTAATGGAATAATTTTGGAATACAGTTTTCATCAACGCTCTTCCAAAATATTTTTTCTATTTCATCCAAAAATTTCAAATTGAACCTCCCTATCTATTATGCGATATGGACAATTAATTCTAAGATTATATTCCGGATGAATGATTCTTCTTTTATAACCCTAAAGTAATAACATCCATGGGCCTTATTAATGGATGAAAATTTTTATAATATTAGACATACAAACACCCCATAACATATTGTTTCAAATATACATGGCATCACACCAATTGGATGTATGTAGACCGATTTATGATTAATTTTGTGAGGTGGGGTCCACACAGATGTCTAGAATAAATGTACAACATGATTGAATTTTTCAGACCTTGGGATGACCAAATTAAATCCGTTTCTACCATAAAAAGATGAAGAAAATAAATATAGGAATATAATGAAAAATTAATCACATAAATTTTCTATGTGTTGTAAAATATTTGAGATAATTACCAAAGTGATTATAATCTATTTATATTTCCCAATTAAGCAGTTTTCTAATTATATCCCAAAACACCGTATAAATCCAAAATTGATGAAAATAACACAAATTTATAAATTTTTATTTATTAAATAATATAATTACATATAAAAATGGTGAGAATATTGTCCCTATCAATTCCCTTACAAATAAACTATGCTTGTCCTCAAGAATAAAATCACAACGTGGAATTAAAAAGGCACCAATGTTACCAACATTCCAATTCCCAATGTAATAAAATCATACAATTTTCAATTTTCAATAAAATTTTCATGTTCTACATAAAATATCAATTTAATTTCCCATTTTTACAAGATAAAAACAATTCATGGAATTTACTTTTCACCTTTGCAAAATAATGGATCTTATCCTTTCATTCGTTCAAGCTTCTCAAATTATTATTAATAAACATGTCAAATCATGATCTACCTATATTTTTAATCTTTTCTATCATAAAAATGATATAATTAATGTTTAGTTATGTTCATATCATGATAACATGATCCTTATCCATATAAATTTAAAGGAACTACTTTTCTCTACTTTGTAAAGACAAAAACACATAAAATCACGAGTTCTTGCAATAATGGTTCAAATGACTCTAAGGCTTAAGGTTGGTGGGAAAATTATGAAAATAATAAAAGGGAATAAGTATGATGTTTGACTCTTAAGTATAATTAATGATTTATCAAGTGAAAACACAGGATTCAACTCACTCAAATCCAATTGATATTTTGAAACATAATAGCACCCCCTTTTTATTACATGATACATGAGTTGATAAATGATTATTGTGAAGGATATCAACCAACTTCTCCTAGTTTTTTATATTTATTTCGTAAAGCACCATAAAATAAAAACATTCCTTTTTTCCTTTTATTACGCTCCAGATATGCACAAATTTATTTTCAATTTATTTTCTCTTTTTAAAAGGATAACTGGATGAAAAAAAAGAAGCATAATGAAATGATGAATCGTTCCCACGTTTCTAATAATATATTGCCCAAAATGATTATGCACACCTCAAACCACCATAAAATTATACACATACCAATTAAAACACAAAAATGGCCCTTCCCCCTCACTCAAACATGAAATATACTTGAAAAATACTATAAGTTCATGTAGGTAAGAAAATATCATATTGTAATGTGGCTTAATGTTATAAGGAAATTCATGGATTCTATGAGTTAACAAAGGAGAAATTTAAAGTTGTGTCTCAAGTAAATATGTGTCTAGCCAATTTAGGGACTCAATCATTTTAAATGTGTGTTTTCAGTGTCATATCTTCAATAAGATTCATTAAAAAGTTTGGAAGGTGACATGTCCCAAGATCACTCAAAAATTTGATCAAGATTAAATAAGAAATATTTGGTCTAGAAATCATCTAATAAAGAGGAATTTGATATATGAAAATCACTCATGGAATGATTAATAATAAAAATTCAATTCATATGTCTTTTTGAAATTCAAATAATGAAAAATATTAGGGAAATTTCATTTTCATGAATCAACTAATTCATTCAAATCATTAGTCAATATTTCTATATCCATGCTTCATTTAAATAATTCAACTCTTCAATTTCATCATTCAATTTCATTGAAATTGGAATCTAAAAAATGGAATTTCTAGATTTTTAAAACACTCATGTATCCTTGATATGTCATGTAATGTTTTAATTCATGAGTGGTAATTCAATTCCAGTTTGAAGCATAAAACAAAATTATATGGAGTTTCAACATTAAACATTAAAAGTTAATGACCATTCGAAATAATGATTTTTTTTTCTATTTTGGGGTACCTTTCAGTAATCATAAACCTAAAAAATATAATTACTCAACTATGTTAAAGGACCATGTCATAAAAAATCAAATATATTGGTGGGATTCAGATTCAGGATAATCTACTTTTATGAATAGAAATTGGATTCTAAATTCCTAGAATGAAAGTAAAGATATGTCTTGGTATGATCCCCAAAGTGTGCCTTGGATTATTTTACTACCTCCATTGGGAAGTTCCAGTTTTTATCCATAATATGATGGTGGGTGGATCTTCTTTGACATGAACCAACACATTTTGATCTTACCAGCTTGTAGTTCTTTGTTCTTTTTGAGGTGAATTCCATCTATACAGTACACAAAACATGCCCCCATTAGAATGTCGTATAGCATTCATTGAGGGTGAAGCATGAAGTATGGAACCTTCCCCTCTTCAATTTATACTTGTGAAATGTCTTCTTCAAAATCCATTGGATTCTCTGAATGTTATGCACGAAAATAATTATAAACAAGATATTCAAAATTTAAATTTAATATTTTAATTTCAAAATCATCCATTTTATGATAGACGACCTATAGATTTGGTTCTTTAGGCAGAGCCACTAGTACCTGTTCAAGTGATTCCTCAAGTAGATAACCATTCCCTCAGGTATCTCCATGTATTCCTCAATAGTTTCAATTTCAACTTCTTCATCCAAGTCATCGATAATAATATTAGATTCTGTAAAACAAGATGTTGTGACATAAAATTCATATTTAAAAAACCAAAATAGATAGTGTCAATGAACGGTTCCACTCCTTAGGATGGTTCAGCTTTAATCACTTCTTGAGTTGATAGTTCCTTTTGGAGTTGATTATCGTTGGATGGAGGGTGGAAGTCATGATCCTCCACCTCGAATTTGGATTCAACATCATGGATTTCATCACTGAAATTCAAGACAAACCATGGCACTTTCTTCTTATCCTTGAATCGTTGAATTTCATTTTTGAATTCATTGTCCATGATCATAAAATCTTTAAGTGATATCCATGTTGAATTTACTCCTTCCTTAGGTTTAAACATTATCATTAGAGCATCATCCCTTCATTGGAGGGCCACCTTAGTATAGTCGATTTCTTCCTCCTATACCTGTGAGTAATCATTCCATGCATAATAATTTGAAATTGAATGCATCATGGAAAAAGATACTATTTTTTTAAATGAAAACTATTTAAAAAAATGTGAATTTTTAAAAAGTTATTAAATAACTATTTATTTCCCTGAAAACGATGCCAGATTTGATGCATACCTGTTGCGGGGCATGGAAACAAATTCTATGTTTTCTTAGTTCAAAACATTAGATGACCAAGGTTGTGTCACTTGAGGAGCATCCGAGTGGGATCAATCACCAATTTATAAATCACGTAATCAAATTTATTACTTAAAAAGATTTTTTTTTGGAAAACAAGCAATTAAAATAATGAAATACAGAATTTAAATATAAGTACAGATCATGAAAAAATATAAATTAGAAATAAAGAACTTGGTCCTATGGTCAGGTAACATGTGTTCAATTGTTATTTATTTATTGTTTAAATTAAATTTTATAATTATTTTATTGAAACATCATAATTGAATTAAATTCCCTTTATTTTTTATGTGTGTTGTTTTTATGTGTCTGGCACACCATACCCAACCTCCTCTAATAGTCAAATACAGTAACACCTCAACCGATAATGCTATACCAGAAATATCCGCTCTACCGTATTTCGTTTCGTCTCATATAGAAACCCCAACTCCACCTTATGAAGTGTTTTCCTATGATAAGATAGGAAAAATGAATAAATCAAGGAAAATAAATGGAATTGGAAAAAATTTTGTGGTGGAAGACTACCACACCCATGCAATACCCTTGTATACACCACACATAGATTAAAAACATTTTTTAATTTCATTGCAAGAATAAAGAACATCATGAATCCTCCCCCATGACCAAGCCTTAAGATAGTCACATTCCATTCCACAGTGAAAAGAGATCATGATAGAAGATAGAAGATAGTGAAATTTTTTATTAGGGATGGAAGAAGAATGGTGGAACACATTTAATAAAAAAAGAATGTGTTACAATGGTAATAAAAACTAAAGTAAAATAGAATAAAATAAATTAAAATTCATTTATCAGCAGTTTGTCCCTAGGCCTCTTTTTCAATGGTGGTGTCGAACACCCACTTCATCATGGGTCTGCAAATTTCAGATCTTCAAAATCTATGTTTAAGATTTTATGCCGATTCGATCCAACAAAATCTAGATCATGGAAAGCCAATTTAATGTTAGAATTTAGGCATAGTGTCTTCTTGAAAGTTCTTCAAAAATATATTTTACGTTTCATCCCAAAATTTTATATTAATCCTCCATGTATAGTATGAGATATGGTGAATTAATTGTGAGATTTTATTCTGGATGAATGTTTCCTTTTTTCTACCCCAATGATTAAGCATCCATGGGACATCTTAATGGATGAAAATATTTATTATCATAAACATTCAGGCTCCCCATAAAATATTATTTCCTATAAAAATGGAATCACAACAATTAGATTTTTTAGAGAGTTTGGTTATTAATTTAGTGAGGTGGGGTCCATGTGGTCATCTAGTATAATTTTCCAACTATATTGAATTTTTTGGACCGTTGGATGGCCGAATTAAATACATATCTAGATAAAAAAGATGAAGACAATATGTATAGTAATCCAATGGAAAATAAATAACATAATTTGTATCTATAATCTAAAATATATGAGAGAATTACAAATGAGATTAAAATGTGTTTATATTTCCAAATTAAGTAGTTTTCTAATTTTATATCTAAACTCCCTATAATTCCAAAATTGAGGTAAATAACACAAATCGATAAATTTTTTATGATTAAATAATTTAATTACATATAAAAAATTATGAAAATATAATTTCTATCACTTATCTAATGATATCTCGAACACTACAAATCTCCACATTGAGGAGAACACTCATGCTGGGTTCATCATTTTTTTTTCTGATGCTTTCACTGAGGCATGTGTCGTCGAGCTGCGATGCATTGGAAATTTCCCCCCATTCACTCATTTGAAATGTGGGAATCATCTTTCTCATATTCAGAGAAATTTTCTTCTTTATCAAAACAGGGTGATGGAATGTTGGTTTCCCCTTCTGTTGATTCCTCCACTGAATTTGTCATCTAACCTAGGTCCCCCTTAATGATTAAGACGTTTGTTCATGAAACTCTTCCCCAATTCCATATCTTTTTGGATTCCAATTAATTACATTGCATCTATCAGAAAATTTGAAGGGGTCATGTCTAGGTAGAAACTATCAATCTTTGGAGTAGTCACACAGAACATCACTATCGTGTGTGGACGCTGAAACACTAATGTGACTTGGTTTCTTCCCCAAATTATAGGGCTCCTTGAGGTCTCAGAAGCTTGAGACATCTCAGGTCCCATGTAGGGAATTATGTTCCATAGTAATGTCTCGGGGGATTTCCTCATCTTACCATTTTGAACACAGGGTATTCCAAAAATTTAACATCTAGCAGAGACGGTTATGCTAGAGGAGTTACTTCCGAGGTTTTCCATAGGTATCATGTGTTGAACATGATGTATGATGTGAGTATAAAATTTTGTATAGATGGAAGGAGAGTGATTATAAAATCCCATATAGATGGATTAGATTGGATCATACCGATGAAGAAGCTTCTTGATGGTTTACCGGATGATGGACCAGAACACCCAATGAGGTTGGATCTAAGGTGGTGTGTCCCATAGAGGAAAGATAACACACAGTGAAGATTGATATGAGCACCACTGAGGGAGGATAGGGGAATGTGCACCCCATAAAGGGGAAAACCAAGGTTTTTCATTGGTAGGGATTGAACCTCGAGGAGGTTTCCTACGTACCCTATGTAGACGTTGGGGATCAAAACACATGTAGTTTGAAGTGAGAGGCATGGAATCAGGGTGTACAAAAAAAGACCACAACCTAGAGACATGAAGAGGATTACGTGTGAATAGAGTCCATTTTAACGCTAGGAGTAGTGTGGATGTGGATGACATGATCTCACCAAGATGTGGAGTCCCAAGTAAAAGTAAATTGAATGATGGATGACTTGATGATGTGTGTGAGGTGAATGTGATGGAACTGTCATGACGATGTTAGTGGTGTTGGTGTTGATCCTCATTGAATCTTACTCTGTATCCCCATGGAATGGAATCAATGTCAACATAGTTGGATGGGAAATGAGTGACATAAGGATGCATCTCATGGAAATTGATGCATGTAAGGGACCAGAATGAAATAGAACATCCGGGATGGGGCATGACCATCCCGAAACTGAAAGGCTCCAGGGAGAGACTAGGACGAGACCTGAGTGATGTGATTGAACCTCATAGAGGCTTCCAACATATCCTCGTGGTATGTAATCAATGTCCATGTAGTTCAGGATGGGGCATGGAATCAGGGTGTATGCAATGGATAGTGACCCGAAAAAATGTTGGGGTTTACATGTGGTTTTCAACCCAAGAACTAGTCTGATGCTTCTAAGGGATGAACCAAGGATGTGGGTCCTAGAAAAGCATAGAATGAAGTTAAACAGTGATTGGGGTTGAACCTTATGGATTCTTTCTATGTACCCTACCTATGTTACATAGATCAAAACCCACATAGGTCGAATTGGTTTTCTAGTGTTTGGGGTTGAACCTCAGGCCGACTACCAATGTACCCAGCCTAGGAGATAGGGATCAAAACCCACGTAGATCGAAAAGGAATACCAGTGTTTGGGGTTAAACCATAGAGATGCTTCCTACATACTCGGCCTTGGAGAGAGGGATAAAAACTCAAATAGTTCGAAAGCATTAAATTTAACATTTTGTGGGATGAGGGTGAACTGAAGTGAAGTGGTCGGGACCAATGGATGGAAGGCAAGAACCAAAAAGAGACATCCAACGTTTCTTGCATGGTAAGGTAAATGATCAATTCCCTTGTAGTTTAGGAGTGAGGTTTATGGATTATACATTATGGAATCCCAAAAAGTGTTTCAAGGTCGATGCTTACTCTATGTTCACATGAGTCATGCTTGGTGTGAGAAACAAGGGGAAACAAAGACATGATGATCACGTCGCGAAAGGCGCATCAATAAGTAATGGAATGGGGCTTACATTTGGTTATTGGACCAGGGAGATAGAGATTGGGACTTTCTATAGGATGGAGGCCCAATGGAGATAAATCCTAAAGGGAGAGGGATGGGGTATAGCGTGTCCCTAATACCCATCTCTCCTATTGTCTTTGTGCATGGAAGAGGAGAGAAGGATAGAGGGTTCTAAATATTGAAAGAATGTATATGGTCTTACAACATGAAGTTTTCCCTCCCCTAAAGATATATTTATTTCCATGCATGGAGGATCTCAATCCATCAGAGGTCTATCTCACCCCTGTGGAGACGAGTGGGTGAGGAAAATGTCTGAGGAGGGGAACACCATTTATGTTGAATGGGTCGAGGATACTATTTAACATCATGGGATAGGGATGATGATGCTTGCTAGATTAATGTCATGCAACTCGTATTATTTGGATTCACTCCACACACCTATGACATACATAACTAGCATGCTTAAACCCTTGGTGAAGCTAAGGAACTGGAAAGATATATTGTATATGATCTCAAAGGGTACACTGGCTATTTTCCAAGACTGAAAGTAATTTGGTACATGGGTTGTAACCGAATACATAGAATAAGAAGGTATGTGGGTTTTAACCCAACCCTAAAAGTAATTGGGAAGACAGGTTGTAGCCAAAGCCTGAAAGTGAGATGTTACATAGCTTATATCACAAGACTAAAATTAAAAGGGAATAGGTGTATTAGTGAAAGCCTAAATTTAAGACGGTACACAAGATTCTATCCCAAGACCAAAGAAGGTACACATGTCTTAGCTTAAGCCTAACATGTTGTGATATTCTAGGTAGGTAGCCTTGAAACGTTATTTTCTATGTTTATGCGTATTCAAAAAATCCAATGTCTTTTTTCTATATTATGATTTCATTGATAATGTTATGCATTTCCTTATGATTCATGTTTTATAAACATTCACGATTTATTCCATGATTCATGTTTCTGAACATTCATATGTAGGGTATGATATTCTATTGTAATGATCATGTTCTCAAAACCCTATACTCATGTTTATTCTTATATGTCACCATTGTTTACACATACTAAGTATATGAGATGTCAACATTTTTATGCTTCCTACCCCTGGTTATGATGATATGTATTACGTATGATCTGTCTAAATGGGTGTTGTTCATGAGGAACCTAGAAAGATATTATATACCTCACCTATGTACCCAGGTTTATGTTTCCATGTTTCCATGTTTCTACAGGAACTAGAATAATACAATCATTGGGCCTCAGTTGGATGAAGGTTTTCTGTATTCCAAAAAAAAAGAAATGTAATGACTTTGTACATTAAGATTGGGTCATTATAGTCGGTTTAACAGTGACAGTTTATTTAACCTTTGGAAACTAGGATGATAAAACCTTTGTGTAATCCTTTGCTATACTTTTAAGGAAATGACTAGTGATGCCTCAAATGTTAAGTATATGTATGAGTTATCATTTTTTAAAATGTCCTATAATTTTGGAAATGATTAGAGTAAGTTGTTTCGAAGGAATATAACTATATCTAGACACTTCCCATGGATATGGATATAGAGAAAATGTACCTAGGTGTAAAAACACATAAAGGAAGATTCATTCCAGACTCATGGTAACCTGGTACCAGACAATGGGCCTTACTGCACACCTAGTTTGAAAGTTATGGGGGATATGCTTTGGAAATTAAAAAACACCTCACAAACCATCATGGAGTATGTTAATAAAATATGAATATGAATAACCTAGGATAAACCTATCACTCCAACAATTAAAAAGTAGTTGTCAGGATTTATAAATATTATTATTAATTATTCCTGATTATGAGGTTTTCTTCTATGATATTATTTTCTCATCATATGCTTTATGGTTTTATTCAATAGAGAGAACAAGAAGGTACATAGTTAACAATGAATGTTCAGATCTAAAAAGTATGGGAATGATAAAAAATTATTTCCAAAGTTGAAATCTCATAAATGGAATCAGGAAGGAGGACTGTGTATTGGATATACTTATGATGATAAGGAGACCAAAAATGTCATGTGAGAGGTATCTGAAGTTATTCTAGTAATTTTTACATTAAAAATTAGAATAGTCATTAGATTGAGGTTGAGAAACCTTATGACATTATTCATATATTATATTATAATAAAGATAATAAAACAATAAGTTGATAAATCCTATGTGATGTTTTATGAATAAAATTATAATAATTATTTATTAAGGTTTTGGAATTCAAATAATAGGTTATTAGAATCATGAAATATATAAGTATTTTTAGTGTAAGTTCTAGTAATGAATGAAAGGTATATTTTTAATGGTGATATAGGATTAAGAATTATATGTTTTTATTAAAGAAAGGTAACCCATATTATAATCAAAATGTTGGGAAAATTATATTTATCTTGGAAAAATAGAGGAGTGATGTGGATAGGTAAATTGTATATCACTGATTAACCTGGATCTAATTATTGATTTGTTGAAAATGTGGTATATTATATCAACGATAAAGTTTAAAACATTTTGTAATAAATCTTATATATGTTGGAATAATGATGAATGTATGTTTTAAAAATGTATTTATGGTAATTTAGGTTATTATTATGTTTCAAGAGGATTTACATTGAGGGTATTCACATGTTCAGAATGTGACAACCAAGAGACACATTATTATATATGGGAGATCAATGCAAAGCTGATTTTGTGACCCTACTTATTTGTTTTGTATTTAAATATTTTGGAAGAGTTTTAAGGTTAATCATGTATGGTAGGGATTATGTTAAACACGAGATAATTCTAGAGAGATAAAATTAATATCTCTCCCTATGAGGATTTATGAATGTTGGATAACCTATGATATCCTTTTTCTAGAAATTACTTACAATGGATATCATAATCTATTAGTGCTTCACGAATGAAATAAATTCACCTTCCATTAGAGATATTGGTTAAGTGGAAATCGGTCAATAAACAATTGAAGAGTGAGAATTAACTTATGAATGGGAATGAATTAATGTATGTATAACATCTCTTGAAAATTCCTCATCTTGTGACGACCCGTCCCCCGGGGCTTGTATCATGACTACCCCAATCCAGCCTTCTTCTAGGCTAGGGGCTGGCGACTAGCACCAAAGGCCTAAATCCCTAAACTGTGAAGGAATTTCCTTTAAAAAAGTAAATAAAAAAACAGAGTAAGTTAATGGAAGTAAAACATTTTGTAAAACTATATATAAAAGAAGGTGCTGAAAGGAAAGGGGCTGGAAATACAATCCCAATAGTAAAGTACAAACAATTGAAAAGAAAGTACAGCTGCAAAAAAGTAAATTAGCAACACATGAGTCATCATCCTGAATTTCCACCTGAAGGGTGGGTATATATGGCCTCCTCATCACCCCAGGTTTGTCCGTCCACTCCATGCACGTCTTGCCATGTGGTCCACCACCGAGTACCATCCAGCTCTATAACTCTCTACCTCAGTTTGTGTTGTCTGTCATCTGCAACCAACACAACGAAATGCGGGCATATCCCATGTAGGTGTGAGTATAACTATACTCAGCAGGGACCTTGAGACACTCAAGGTCTGAAAATATCAAACATGGATATCCCACAAATAAAGATACAAAAACGAAGTATCAACCAACCGTACTTAGGTATATTCCCATACATATACTTAAGTTACCAATCACAGTTCGGCTCCAACATCTGAGCCCAAGAACAAACCATTCCACAAATTAAGTAAAGTCAATCACCACAATGATAATGGTTTAAAGACAAGACTCATCTCACACAGGGATCCCATATTAGTATAAAGATACTGATGATAATATATAGACATTGGATCATCTAAGCTATCAGGCCCACAAAGGATACATGACTAGCTAAGATGTCGGACCCACACAGAATACATGACCAGCAATCTCGTCTAAGCTATTTGACCCACACATGATACATGACCAGCTATTCTAGAGTAATATAGTTGATCATATGTAGTCAGTAATTCATCTATGTTTTCGGACCCACACAGGATACATGACTAGCAAACTGTCGGACCCACACATGATATATGACCATCTACTCTAGAGTAAAAGGGATGATCAGATGTAATCACCTATTCATCTAAGCTGTCAGACCCACACATGATACATGACCTACTTTTCTGTCAGACCCACACAGGATCTATGAATAGATGTTAGAACTGACAGACCAACGGAGGATTCCGGCGCAGTAGTAATCACAGTAGCAACCATTGCTAGGGTTCCGTCACATAGCACACTCGATTCTGGGAGAGTCCGCTGCTCGACCCAAGTGTCGATACATCAACATCCATGAAGTCTTGAGTTGATTTATCCTTTATTTCCATATCATTAAAAGGAACCTAATGTGACAGACATAACGTCAATCAGACACACTGTCTGAGAGTTATTAGCATTTTTGTTTAAGGGGCCCGGTAAGTTTTACGCTTGATCCAAACCCAGACGTTTTCTAAATTTTTTCAAAACACACTTAGAGTTTCTTAATTTTACCTCCTCATCGCGAGGGTCCTAGTGCCACAGATGGTGCGTCAATCAGACGCGTTGTCCAGAAGATATTCACATTTAAGCGAATACGGGCCCGACCCATCAAACCCAGTGGCCTGGCGGGTCGGCCCGACCAGGCTTGGCGGGTTCGACCCGTCTAGGGGGTCGGCCCGGCCTGGTGGGGCGTGGCCCACCTGCGAACCCGTAAAATTCTCAAGTATTTACAAAAAAAATTACACATGATTTTTTGGTCTTTATATTCTCCCAACCATATGGAAATACGTCCCCGTATGCTACAACACACCCTAAGGGAATAAATGGGGGTACTGAGAACGCATCTGAGCCTCCCGCTCCCATGGATCTCCTGGAGGATCTAGTGCTTATAGTGAATGCGCACCAGAGGAATCGACCATCCACACAGGACCTGCTCCTGTTGATCCTAAATCTCCACCGGAACCTCTATGAATGTCCCCCCATCATAGATGTCCAACTCCCTATAGTCGATGATGTGGGATGGATCATGTACATATCTCCTCAGCTGAGATACATGGAAGACATCGTGCTCCTGATGCAACAGAGGTGGATAGGCCAGGTGGTAAGCCACATCGCCTACTCTGCTAAGGACCTGGAGTGGTCCAATGAATTGCGGAGATAACATGCCACCTTGGCCAAATCTCCATAGACCTCATCACGGTGAGACCTGTCGAAAGAAGTGGTCGCCATTATCGAACTCCAGTGGTCTCTGACTACTATCTGCATTGGAATTCTTCTTCTCTGTTTAGTCTTCATATGCTCTTGGATGATCTGCACCTTCTCCGTCATATCCTGCACCATCTATGGTCCTACAAGCATTGACTCCCCTGGGTTAGACCAGCACAGAAGCGATATACAAGATCGGTCATAAAGTGCCTCGTATGGTGCCATACCGATGGTAGTGTGGTAGCTGTTGTTATACGCAAACTCTAACAAGGGAAAGTGATCCTCACAACTGCGACCGGAGACCAGGACGCATGCACGGAGCATGTCCTCGAGAGTTTGAATGGTCCTCTTTGTCTGTTCATCCATCTGAGGATGAAAAGTAGTTCTCAAGAGAAGTTGCATCCCAAAAGCCTCCTGCAACCCCTTCCATAGCGGGGAAGTGAAATGGGCTTCTTGATAGGAGACTATCTTCAATGGAAGACCCTGAATCAGTACGATCTCATGAGTTTAGACGTGTCCCAATCTATCTACTGATCCCTGCTCTCTGATCGGTATGATGTGGAATGACTTGGTGAGTCGGTTGACAATCACCTAAATAGAGTCATGTCCCCTGGATGTACGTGGAAGCCCCGTCAGGAAATACATGGATATCACATCCCACATCAACTCTAGAACTTTTAAGGGAAGAACCAATATTCCTAGAACCTAGTCCTCTTCCTTCACTTGCAAAAATGTGAGGCATCACGAGACAAACTCTGCTACCACTTTCTTCATACCCATCCACCAGTGCTGTCGTTGGAGGTCCTGATACATCTTCGTCACTCCTGGATGTACCGCTAAAGGATATGTGTGGAACTCAATCAAAACCTCCTCCTGTAGTGAAACTGGTACCATGGTACATCCTCTGAAGAGGATGACATGCTCCCCACTTTCGGAAAATCCATCAGGTACCTGCCCTAAGGATATCTGAGCATGTCGCGTCTCATAGTCAACATCCCCACGTTGTTCCACTCTGACTCACTGAAGAAGTGGAGGAGTGACTATAAGAGACTGTAGAAATGCTGCTCCATCTCTATCAACAAATGATATCTGTAACCTGGTTAGATGCTCGGTCGCCTCTCCTAGCAGGTGAATGCTTGATCTCCTGCTGAGAGCATCGCTACAATGTTCCCCTTCCCCGAAGAATAGACTACCTCAAAGTCATAGTCCTAGAGGAACTCAATCCATCGCTGACGTCTCAGGTTCAGGTCCTTCTGCGAGAAGATGAACCTGAGACATTGGTTGTCATAGTAGACTATAAAACGCACGCCCATCAGATACTGTCGCCACATCTTCAAGTCAAAGAACACTGCTACTAACTCCAGGTCATGGGTAGCATAGTTCTGCTCATTCTATTTCAACTGCCAAGATCCATATGTAATCACTACTCGCTCCTACATCAGGACACAACCAAGTCTGGTGCCTGATGCATCATAGTAAACTACGTACCCTACGCCCTCCTCTAGTAGCCTCAAGATCGACGCATTGGTCAACCTCTTACTCAACTCCAGAAAGCTCTGATGACATCTATATGAACACATGAAGGGTTTCCCCTTCTTCATCAATGCTGAAAGCGGTGCTACAACTCTAGAGAAATATGGCAGAAGTCTCCGATAGTACCCAGCAATTCCTAGGAAACTCCGTAACTTCGTAACACTCCTGGGTGGATCCCAAGAAAGTACAGCCTCAATCTCTACTGGATCCACTGTAAATACATCATCTGAGATGACGTGTCCCAAGAAGTGAACCTCTCAAAGTCAAAACTGGCACTTCGAGAGCATACCATAATGCTGGTGATCTCAGAGTGTATCCAGTACTACCCAAAAATGGTAGGTGTGATCCTCCTCAATAGTCGAGTAAATCAGTATGTCGTCAATGAATTCCACAACAAATAAATCGATGAAAGTCCTGAAGATCCTTTTCCTCAGACTCATGAACACTGCTAGAGCATTGGTTACGCCGAAGGGAATATCGAAGAACTCATAGTGTCCATACCGAAAACTAAAGGCCATCTTCTACACATCCTCGCCTCGAACTCTGGGCTCGTTATAGCCTGAACTGAAGTATATCTTCAAGAACTATCATGCTCCCTTGAGCTGATCAAAGAGGTCTTCAATCCTCAAGAGTGGGTATTTGTTCTTCACGATCACTTGACATAGGAGATGATGGTCGACACACTGTCCCAAGCTTTGATCTACCTTATTGGCGAACATAATCAGAGATGCCTCAGTGGAACACTAGGCTGGATAAATCCGTTCGCCTGAAGGTTCTCTAGCTGTACCTGCAGCTCATGATGCTCGGCCAGAGCCATCCAATATGCTGGAGTAGATATCGGTACCGTCCTGGGGTACAGTTCAATGTAGAAGTCTACCTATCTGTGATAAGGTAGTCCTGCAAGGGCTCCCTTCTTGCCTGTGAAGGTGAACCTGGTCCCATCTGTGCGGATACACCACACTCTGAGGCTAATACAGTCAATCTGAGCATGAAGTATGGATAACCATTCCATACCCAAGATGACGTCATAAGTTCTCGATGCAGCTACCAGAAGATCCCAGCAGAAGCTCTCGCCTCCTAGAGTAAGCTCACATTGCCGACACCAGTGTGTAATCGTCGAGTCTGCTCCCATAGGAGTCTCTAGTAGTAGGGATCGAGCCAATGACTACGTCAGAATCTCTGAGCTCCGAACGAGGGAAGTAGAAATGATGGAATGACTCACACATGTGTGTATAAGTACTCTATAAAGGGTGGAGTTATCATAGATTGTACCTCGAATCATATCAGGTGCACCATGGTCGTAGGACTCGACTGCTTGGAGCTGAGCTCGCCTTTGTCTGCCAGCTCCCTGTGGTCGGGGTAGACCACCTAGTGGTGGTGGTGGTAGATCATCGAAACGTCATCCACCACCCACTTCTTGGTCAGCTCCTCTGCCACGTCCACCTGCAACTGGCGGACATCCACGGTCGAACTTCTACTTCTACTTGGGAGGTCCCTCTACTGTCTTCTGCTCATATACATGGAGTGTCGGGCAGTCACGAGCCATGGGAACCTTCTCACCACATGCATGGCACTGTCATATCCTCGAATAGGTGACAGTGTCTCGTGTGCCCCGCACAACCGAACCTGAATCCTGGGGTCTCCCACCTGATGGCCTGGTCCGCTTGGTCCTCTGCGACAACTATCTACTACTGGCTACAGAAGACTCTGCTATGTGTCACCCTGTGGTGGGTCTAAATACTAGTGTCTGATCTGCAAGAAAACTATCCACTAGTAGGGATCTCTCCATATAGAGACCTGAAGCTTGACGTACATTGACATTACATTACATTTGCGGAATACTTAGTACATAACAAAAACACACACACAAGGATCGTAATAGTTTAGTGTCTTTGGAAACTCGGAATAAAATCTTCTAATCCTGGTGAAAGATCTTCAACATCTCCCATAAAGATCATCCCTTTTTTTATACCTAAAACCTTCCTTTATATCATGGGGAAAAGAAAACATAAAAGGGTGAGCTCAAATGCTCAGTATGGGTAAACAAAAGAAATATCAATCACATCATATACAAAAGCACATAACTTTTGGAAATCATAACCTGTAAAAGAGATCATAATTTCATAACCAGGGATAACTCATGGCAGTGAAATGTAATCACAATAATCATAACTTAAAACATTAAAATTTGTGGCATACACACATAATCATAGAGAAACATTTCTTATTAGTCAAGACTCATTGCCAAGACTATCTTAGTGGACAAAGTCCCTTTCTGAAACGAGTTACCCTCGTTTTAGTCCTGTTTCACTGAACCGGTATAATCTACCATTCCAGCCATGTCTATCTCATGAGATATAAAATCTTTACCCAATGCATTGGAGGGAGATATAGGTCCCACCCATCTCATAATGATACCATTCTTATGTGTGCCACAAAGTCATAAACCATACATCATAGCATAACCCATGTAATAAAAAAGAGAATCTTAAACATCGTGACATCATAAAACAATTCATATAAGATAAAGGAATTCATAAAAATAATTCCATCACAACATAATCAAATCAATGTAATAATAGGGATAGAAACAGAACCCTTTATTATATTATATGGAAAATAATTTTGATAAAACACTTGAACTCCATTCTTGAGGAAAATATCCATTCTACTTCAAAAAACATTTTTTCCTTTCTTAACATGTCATACAATTTTAAACTAAAATAAGTTGATTAAAAATAAACATGAAAACTTGTAAAGGATGATTCTTCTAAATAATTTTTTAAAAATCCATTCATGCCGTATAAGTTAAAAAAACATTCTTCGTACGTTTTTCGGAAAAGTCAAAAAGTACCTCGTATGAAAAACGACAAAAGATTCCTTTCATATCTTTTACAAAAAACTCACCGAAGGGTAAAATTGGATTTAAACAATTGTACGTGTATGGAAATTCTATTACATATTGAGGAAACATGGATGTGGATGATAAAATACACCCCAGTAAATGCCAAAGTATAGACAATCTCGGATAAAAATGAGATTGTGATATTTCCCTTACCTTAGGTCTGATTGGCTTTGTAAGTGTCCGAACCTCCTGTATAATGATTTAAATAATGTCATTGACTTATTAAAGAATCATATTCATTGTTATTATATCATATATGGTTCACTTATGTATTTATATTACCCGTTGTTTTGTAAATTCCATGTTAAAGAGTGTTTTGGGTAAAAATGTTTCATTTTTCGCCCGTGTTTTGACTTGTAATTATTCATATGATTAGTTAGATCATGATTACTTAATTCCAGAACATAAAAAATGATTTATATATATATATATTCATAATATACAAATATATAGTAAATGGAAAGAAATACACCGTTCATGGAGACGGTAGGCCGTACGTATGCATGAACACTGTTTTCGTTTCCTTATTGAGTTGAACGGAATTAAGTAGATGACATACATATATATACACATAAATACAGTATCATTATTATGTCATATATTTCATGATTACTTATTATATATACTTTATAATCATTCATGAATGGTTAACGTGGAGAATGAATCTCATCGCGTCGTGGAGACGGTAGTCCGTATGTACGCACGAGCGATGATATCGTTCCCATGGTCGTGGAATATTGTCTAAGTGTATGTATACTATTTCAGTATCAATATCACATTATAATAATCATATATAGTTACTCATTACACCATTATAACCATCTAATTAAGGTGGTGGCAGAAAATAGATTACACCACGGCGTGGAGACGGTATTCCGTACGTACGCACGCGCGGTGATTTCCTTTTTCCGTAGGATGTATAGAAGATTAATTAGAGTTGTTTAATATTTACAATAACATATCAGTATATAAGAAATACTGATGTTATTACTTTATCAGGAAACAAATAAAGAAGAAGAAGTTGAAGAAGAAAGAAATTGAAAAAGATCGGTAATGGATATTACCTCTTTTTGACGCGCCTTCACTTAACCTCCACGTAAATAACTAAGGATGGTCTTTGAAGAATACCAGGACCTCTAGGATGATACTAGGGAAGTGGAGAAGATATTTATTCAGGGGTTGTCTGAGCTTGAAGGCTCAAAGTTGTGTGAGGATGAGAGGGAGGAGGTTCCCTTTTATAAGGGAGGAGAGGGGCTCCTTTGGAAAACTAAAAATATTATTTTATTATAAAGTCATATTCGGTTTTAAATAGCTAGAAATTTATTTATTTCGAGGCTAAGGTGGGTATGGGTCGAAATAATCTCATCCAAAAGAATTTAGACAAGTTTAGGTTCCTATTTTAGCCTTATCATTTAGATTTAACATTAAGTTAAATAATTTTACTTTTACCGTGTCTTCTTGTGTTCTTATACTATAAGGTTAATAAACTTACTATAAGAAGCCAAACGAACCCCAAGTTGTTTATTATTAATATATATAACCTTATATAAGGCATTTTTCCGAACCTTAGATTTTTAGGAATAAAAAAACAATTAATAATATAATATTCGTTTTAAAAACTATTTTATGTCAATTTTGACACTATTTAGTAATTGATTTTAGTGAAAATCATAACAGAATGATAAGTTCCAAAACAGTTAATTAAATCAATACTAACATGTCATATTATCCTAGAAAATTAGTTTAATGCATAAAAAGTCTCAAATTACATTTATTTGGGCATTTATAACATCAATTATGTCAATATTTTATTAATAAGACAATTACTGCATCATCTTTGTGTCATAATAAATGATAATTATTTAATCCCTAAATATTCTAAATAAATTCATATGATGTAGATAATTGAATTATATTTCTGGAGACTATTCATGTTCGAAGTTTCATGAAGTTTATCACTAGATTAAAATTATAATACTTATAGGATTTAAGAAAGTGACATGTTGTCACATTCTTTGGTTTTAATAATAATTAAATTATTTTCCGGGACAAAAGTCCATAAAATGAATCTAATCCGATCCTTAGGTTATATGAGTCTACTTTTAGCCATCCAATAGGATTTTTCCAAGTGTTAGGGTAATTTTATAATCTTATATTTAGCCTTAATTACCCGATTTACCTTTAACTATAGTAAATAAAATTTACCGCAGTTACTATTCACAATGCCCAAAAATAAAAAGTAGCTTATTAACATAATTTGGACCCACTGATTCCAAATATGGAATCCATTTTTCCAAATTCAACACACAAAAGATGCAGAAATTAAATTAAAAATAATCCCGTTGTCGAAAGAAAACAGATTTTTCATAAAAACATTGCAAAAGATTGAATTGATTTAACCTATGAATTAAAGGTAAATTAAATGCTAATGACATACATTATATTAAATGGTAAAAATATATTCTATATATACTTTAAAGCCATTAAATATTATAATTTAACTACATAAGATATTACGATGAAAAAAGATGTTTTTAAGTAAATTATAGCGGGTTTTTACTATTCATTAAAATATGAAAGTTATCGGAAAAATATCAAAACATTATCAAATGTAAATTTTTATATCTTGATTCAAAAGAAGAAATTTATTTTTTTTCAAATTGAATATAAAAACATGTCAAAACTAGATTTAAAGTGGGTGCGCCATCAAAAGGAGGAAAAACTCCATTTTTTTGAAAAATACTTATTTTACACGAAAAATTTATTTTGTTCTTATACCATATTATAGAAAATGTGTAAGATGAATAATAATGTTATAAAATTCAAAATTTAGTTAATACTATTAAAAACGGATAGTTCATGACAATATTATAATAATATATCGTTGTTTATTAAAACCCGGTATTGCGTACAACACACGCTATCAAGGAAGGTCGTGATTGCGTGTAATGCAAGCCAAGTCAGGGTTGCATGTTGTGAAAGAATCCTTCATTGTTTCATATAACAGAATCCAACCATATTTCATTTATACATTGAATATATTTATATATACTCAATGTTGCATAGAATAACTATTATCAAAATTGTGTGTAACACGGTCCTAGAATAGTGTTGCATATACTGCAAGCTAATATGGTGTTGCTATAGTGAAAGGTAATCTTGGTTTACAATACAAAACAAAAAATTAATGAAATTAAAGTAATATTTTTCATAAAATCTCGGGGTGTTACATTCTACCCCCCTTAAAATGAATTTCTCCCTCGAAATTCGTCGGGGTTATAAATGGTTTACTACTGGAAAGTTTCTTTAATAGAAACCCACATCGTAAAAAGGAATACCAAAACCAATTTTTAAAAACAAAAGTATGAAACGTAACGGTTACCCAAATAAACTAATCACTGGGTTTCCACATAGGTGAAAATATGGATATGGAAGATAAATATAACCATCATGTTCTGATCGATAGTGGTAGAGAACATGGATATGGAAAAACTAGCAATCACAAAGCCATGAATTTGTGACGATCTAAGGTACCATCTGATTCATCAGATATAAGAGCACTAAGACAACATTTTTGGTTTTCAAGATCATTTCCCTAAAGTTGATGAAATTGGAATTAGAAGAAATACTTTCGTGATTTTGGTATAGTTTCACCGTTTGTCGTTCTTTGGACAATTTCCACTTCATCTCTTAAAGAAATGATGTTGAATTTGTCATTCATGATGTGTTAGAAGATCATGTGATAGAATCATGGGTCATTCCATCTCTTTCAAACAAAAGGTTAGCAAAATATATAAGTCCATATTATGGTTAATCGTATATGGTTCCAAAAATGAACTTATACTTCATATATCATACCACTTAATAAAATAAAACTAGTTTCTACTAACCAGGGACTTCCAGTAGGCCAGTGGTAGGCGATAATGGCCAGTCTCACTTCGGTTGTGGGTTCAATTCCCACAGCCTTGTCCGACGCGATGGGTTGTCGCCCGTCCTGCAGGTTGTCCTTTTTCTAAAACTATATTACTATAACATCCCATCAATAATATCAAAATAAAATTCTATCCTTAAACAATACTAACTTATGTACAACATAATTCATTCCAATCTTTAGGCTTATCTAAAATACTTCGGTCCAAGATCATAGTATAAAGAAAACGATTACTTGAAATGTCATCAACCAAGCATGCGAATATCATAATTTATCCCCCATATATCTTGTCGGTCACATTCCAATCATGTGAATACCTTAATCATGTATTCTCTTGAAAAATTAATACCCATTGAACTATAGTGAAAACATGAATGCAGTTAAAGGTTAACACTTTCCACATACCAAAATCCTCAAAATTCTATATACTCAAACCATGATATCACTTAGTCCTTATATCAATCATGAGTTTATGAATACTGTTAAACATTTCATTTTCTCGTTTTCCCTTCATTATGAGAATATCATCTTATTTCCAAAAACATCTCAATCACTTTGAATATCACATTAGACCAATACATAAATATTCCAATACTCCATGATACAACATTATTTTGGAATCCCATTACATAAACACTTAACCATTCCACCACATCATTGTCATATTCAACATCGCTAATAGTGATCGCATGTGACTTCCCATTGTCCTTTGACTTAAGCGGTTGCTCATGTTGATCATCACTAACCCTTGGATTAGGGCATTTAGTAGCATAATGCCCCATTTCCTGGCACTTGAAGCATTGAAGTGTTGGTGGTGCGTTCTCTGCAGTGTTTGCTTTATTCACATCATTAGAAACCCTTTTTCCATTACTTTGACACTCGACTGCTCGATGACCTTCTTTTCCACACATAAAACAATTTCTAGTACCTTTAAGACAATCTCCACCATGCTTCTTTCCACACTTTGGGCATAAGGAAACATTCATCTTCTTTTCACCATTATTCTGAGATTTCTCCTTGAAATCCATCTTTCGTTTCTTGTCAAAACCATGAGATGGATATGTAACACCAACTTCCATTTCTACCTTGATAGCACAACGCATAATTTCTTCATAGCTACTGAAGTCTCTTATAGCTAATTCCCATCGAAGACTTGGTTTTAAGCCACTGAAAAATCGATCAACTTTACTTTCAGGTTGGATGATAATGCCAGATCCATACTTTGCAAGTCTTGTAAAATTCGCTTCGTATATACCAACAAATTCATCATCCTTCTGCTTTATCTCAAGAAACTCCTTTTCCATCTTTGTTCGAAGAATACGAGGGAAGTACTTACTGAAAAACATGTTCTTGAACTCGTCCCATTCCATGGACTCAATTTCATCTCTTGGCCCCGTATTCTTGATAAGATTCCACCATTGATCAGCTTCACCTTCCAAACGATATAATGCTAAGAGGACTTTATCATGTTCAGAACATTGAAGAACTGGAAATATCTTTTCAGTGGTATTGATCCATTGTTCAGCAACAAGTGTATCGGAAGTCCCACTGAAAGAAGGTAGACGTTGCCTCATGAAGGACTCAATAGAATATTGTTCCCATCTCTGCTCATTTGGAAGTCCAGAATGATTCATTGCTTGTGTAAGTATAGAAAAAAGATTTTTCACTCCATCTCCCATAACATTTGTTTGTTCAGGAGGACAATCATTGCATTGTCCATTGCATTGATCAACACGGTTCCTTCGGGTTCCATCCATCGTCTAAAACCCAAAAAGAATAGTGTGAGAGGCAAAAATCATGCTAGGGAAAACAACATTATAAAGGGGGAGTATCCTCAATATCTAACTTCTTAGGTTAAATTCTATGATCGTTACCGTAGTTCTAGGACTGTATCTTATACGTATACTTATCCTTACTGACATCCCTAGACATACCTTAGAAATATCTCTAGGGATCTCACTAACGCTTTCGCATCCTAGTTTCCAAAGGTTGACTAAACCTTTCCTCTGATACCAACCGTAGAGACCCGAAGCTTGACGTACATTGACATTACATTACATTTGTGGAATACATAGTACATAACAAAAACACACACACAAGGA
This sequence comes from Viscum album, assembly GCA_963277665.1. NCBI lineage: Eukaryota > Viridiplantae > Streptophyta > Magnoliopsida > Santalales > Viscaceae > Viscum > Viscum album. The sequence continues at coordinate 723,395,788 of OY728122.1, read as the reverse complement.
TCATAATAGTTTAGTGTCTTTGGAAACTCGGAATAAAATCTTCTAATCCTGGTGAAAGATCTTCAACATCTCCCATAAAGATATTCCCTTTTTTTATACCTAAAACCTTTCGTTATATCTTGGGGAAAAGAAAACATAAAAGGGTGAGCTCAAATTCTCATTAAGGGTAAACAAAAGAAATATCAATCACATCATATACATAAGCACATAACTTTTGGAAATCTTAACCTGTAAAAGAGATCATAATTTCATAACCTGGGATAAGTCATGGCAGTGAAATGTAATCACAATAATCATAACTTAGAACATTAAACTTTTTGGCATACACACATAATCATAGACAATCATTTCTTATTAGTCAAGACTCATTTCCAAGACTATCTTAGTGGACAATGTCCCTTTCAGAACCGAGTCACCCTCATTTCAGTCATGTTTCACTGAACCGGCATAACCTACCATTCCAGCCATGTCTATCTCATGAGATATAAAATCTTTTCCCAACGCATTGGAGGGAGATATAGGTCCCACCCATCTCATAATTATACCATTCTTATGTGTGCCATAAAGTCATAAACCATACATCATAGCATAACCCATGTAATAAAAATGGTAATCTTAAACATTGTGACATCATAAAACAATTCATATAAGATAAAGGAATTCATAAAAATAATTCCATCACAACATAATCAAATCAATGTAATAATAGTGATAGAAACAGAACCCTTTATTATCTTAGATGGAAAATAATTTTGATAAAACACTTGAACTCCATTCTTGAGGAAAATATCCATTCTACTTCAGAAAACATTCTTTCCTTTCTTAACATGTCATACAATTTTAAACTAAAAGAAGTCGATTAAAAATAAACTTGAAAACTTGTAAAGGAAGCTTCTTGGAAATAATGTTTTAAAAATCCATTCATGCCGTATAAGTTAAAAAAACATTTTTCGTACTTTTGTCGGAAAAGTAAAAAAGTACCTCGTATGAAAAACGACAAAATATTCCATTCATATATTTTACTAAAAACTCACCGAAGGGTAAAATTGGATTTAAACAATTGTACGTGGATGGAAATAATATTACATATTGAGGAAACATGTATGTGGATGATAAAATACACCCTAGTGAATGCCAAAGTATAAACAATCTTGGATAAAAATGAGATTGTGATATTTCCCTTACCTTAGGTCCGATTTTCTTCGTAAGTGTCCGAAACTCCTGTATAATTATTTAAATAATGTCATTGACTTATTACAGAATCATATTAGTTTTTATGATATCATATATGGTTCCTTTATTACTTTATATTACCCGTTCTTTTGTAAATTCCATGTTAAAGAGCGTTTTAGGTAAAATTGTTTCATTTGTCGTCCGTGTTTTGACTTGTAATTATTCATATGATTACTTAGATCATGATTACTTCATTCCAGAACATAAAACATGATATATATATATATATATATATATATTCATAATATACATATATAGAGTAAATGGAAAGAAATACACCGTTAATGGAGACGGTAGGTCGTACGTACGCATGAACGTTGTTTTCGTTTCCTTATTGAGTTGAACGGAATTTAGTAGATGACATATATATATATACAAATAAAACCAGTATCATTATTATGTCATATATTTCATGATTACTTATTATATATACTTTATAATCATTCATGAATGGTTAACGTGGAGAATGAATATCATCGCGTCATGGAGACGGTAGTCCGTACGTACGCACGAGCGATGGTATCGTTCCCATGGTCATGGAATTTTGTTGAAATGTATGTATACTATTTTAGTATCAATATCACTTTATAATAATCATATATAGTTACTAATTACACCATTATACCCATCTAATTAATGCGGTGGCGGAAAATAGATTACACCACGGCATGGAGACGGTATTCCGTACGTACGCACACGTGGTGATTTCCTTTTTCCGTAGGATGGATAGAAGGTTAATTAGAGTTATTTCATATTTATAATAACATATCAGTATATAATAAATACTGATGTTATTACTTTATCATGAAACAACTAAATAAAAAGAAGTTGAAGAAGAAAGAAATTGAAAAAGATCGGTAATGGATATTACCTCTTTTTGACGCGCCTTCACTTAACCTGCACTTAAAGAACTAAGGATGGTCATTGAAGAAGACCAGGACCTCTAGGATGATACTAGGGAAGTGGATAAGAGATTTTGACAGGGGTTGGCTGAGCTTGAAGGCTCAAAGTTGTGTGAGGAAGAGAGGGAGGAGGTGCCCTTTTATAAGGGAGGAGAGGGGCTCCTTTGGAAAACTAAAAATATTATTTTATTATAAAGTCATATTCGGTTTTAAATAGCTCCAAATTGATTTATTTCGAGGCTAATGTTGGGATGGGTCGAAATAATCTCATCCAATAGAATTTAGACAAGTTTAGGTTTCTATTTTAACCTTATCATTTAGATTTAACATTAAGTTAAATAATTTTACTTTTACCGGGTCTTCTTGTGTTCTTATAGTATAAGGTAAATAAACTTACTATAAGAAGCCAAACGAACACCATGTTGTTTATTATTAATATATATAACCTTATCTAAGTCATTTGGCCGAACCTTAGATTTTTAGGAATAAAATAATAATTAATAATATAATATTTGTTTTAAAAACTATTTTATGTCAATTTTGACACTATTTAGTAATTGATTTTTGTGAAAATCATAACAGAATTATAAGTTCTAAAAAAGTTAATTAAATCAATACTAACATGTCATATTAAACAAAAAAATTAGTGTAATGAATAAAAAGTCTCAAATTACATTTATTTGGGCATTTATAACATCAATTATGTCAATATTTTATTAATAAGACAATTACTACATCATCTTTGTGTCATAATAAATGATAATTATTTAATCCCTAAAAATTCTAAATAAATTTCTATGATGTCGATAATTGTATTAGATTTCTGGAGACTATTCATGTTCGATGTTTCATGAAGGTTATCACTAGATTAAAGTTATTATACTTATAAGATTTAAGAAAGTGACATGTTATCACATTCTTTGGTTTTAATAATATTTAAATTATTTTCATGGAAAAAAGTCCATAAAATGAATCTAATCTGTCTCTTAGGTTATATGAGTCTACCTTTAGCCATCAAGTAGGATTTTTCCAAGTGTTAGGGTAATTTTATAATATTATATTTACCCTTCATTGCCTGATTTACCTTTAACTATAGTAAATAAAATTTACCGTAGTTACTATTCACAATGCCCAAAAATAAAAAGTAGCTTATTAACATAATTTGGACCCACTGATTACAAATATGGAATCCATTTTTCTAAATTCAATACAAAAAAGATGCAGAAATTAAATTAAAATTAATCCCGTTGTCGAAAGAAAACGAGTTTTTCTTAAAAACATTGCAAAAGATTGAATTGATTTAACCTACGAATTCAAGGTAAAATCAATGCTAATGAAATACATTATATTAAATGGTAAAAATATATTCTATTTATACTTTAAAACCATTAAATATTATAATTTATCTACATAAGATATTACGATGAAAAAAGTTGTTTTTAAGTAAAATATAGCGGGTTTTTAATATTCATTAAAATATGAAAGTTATCGGAAAAATATCAAAACTTTATCTAATGTAAATTTTTATATCTTGATTCAAAAGAAGAATTTTATTTTTTCAAATTGAACATATAAACATGTCAAAAACTAGATTTAATGTGGGTGCGCCATCAAAAGGCGGAAAACATCATTTTTTGAAAAATACTTATTTTACCCGAAAAATTTATTTTGTTCTTATACCATGTTCTAGAAAATGTGTAAGATGAATAATAATGTTATAAAATTCAATATTTAGTTAATACAATTCATAACAGCTAGTTCATGAAAATATTATAATAATATATCATTGTTTATTAAAACCCGGTATTGCGTACAACACACGCTATCGAGGAAGGTCGCGATTGCGTGTAATTCAAGCCAAGTCAGGGTTGCGTGTTGTGAAAGAATCCTTCGTTGTTTCGTATAACATAATCCAACCATATTTCATTTATACATTGAATATATATATATATACTCAATGTTGTGTAGAATAACTATTATAAAAAATGTGTGTAACACGGTCCAAGAATAGTGTTGCGTATACTGCAAGCTAATACGGTGTTGCGTATAGCGAAAGATAATCTTGGTGTAGAATACAACACAAGACATTAATGAAATTAAAATAATATTTTTCATAAAATCTCGGGGTGTTACACTCCAGCACCCCCGCTTGCGTCGAGATGCTGAGGGGAATCGTCGAAGCTGTGATCTCATGACTGAGTCCCTGCTCGAAGGTCCGAGCCCTGAAGAACAGGTCTCGTACCATATCTGCGGAGTAGGGTGATAGGTCGGTGAACCTCGCTGAGTACTGACCTACTGTCATGTTGCCCTGCTGCAGATGTTGTAACTCCTGAATCCACACCGCACGAAGGGTGGCTGGAACAAACTCTAAGCAGAAGAGACTCTCAAAGTCTATCTAGATTAATGATTCCTCATCATGCACCTGGAGAATGAGGCTCCACCATCTACCTGCTTCCGCATGCAAGAGACTCACAGTAAGGATCAACATGAGTTCGGCTGGTGTCCCAACCAATATGAAAACTCTCCCGAAATCCTCTATCCAATCCTGAGCTGCCTGTGGTTCCATCTCTCCCCAGAACCTAGGCAGCCTATGGCGCTGGAACTTGTGCAACGCACTCCGGTGGTGTGCCCTCTCTTCTACTGGAGCTGGTGGTAGCAGTGGCCCAGTGGGTAGTGGTACCACTGGTACCTCCGCTGTGATGGTGTAACACCCCGGGTAAATAAAGAATATGACATCTTTATATTTATCCATATTTTGAAATCAAATATTAATATTACTTTAAAGGGGATGCTATGCACAATGGCGTACCCAACACGCAACAACGAGTTTTTGGGAATCTTACGTTGCACTCTAATAATAAAATAATATTATTTTAAATGGTAGTTAACATGTAGCCGTTGTAATGGCGGGAATCTATAGAAATAACTAAAATATGATTATATATGTTTTTAAATGTTTTTACATTTATCCAATAAAAGCTAAAGGCTTAAAATACAGAAAGAATTAAATTTTAGGCGTATATGCCCTAGTTTTCACTAAAGGTTCACTTATCGCCTTTTAATGGAGAACTGTCATTAAATATAGTTTTGATCACTCTTATACATTCTTTTGGACCAAATAAAACTCTTATTAAGAATCGGGACATCAAATTTTACTTTGTGTAAAATTTTGGTTTTTTTCTGATAAAGTTCATTTTTTAATGAATAGTGTAAAATGTTGTATTTTAATTCAAAACCTCTTTTTAATATAATTTATTTATATGATTAGATTATCTTTTTAATTGGTTTTAAAGTGAAATTAGAAAATATTTTTACCATTAAATCCAATAGTGGTCGTTGGAATCAATTTCACTTTGAAATCAGACTTAAACTAGTGTCAATCTTTTGATACTTATTATTTTATAAAAACACGCTCTTTGCTCTGACAGCGGGAATTAATTATTAAATTAATTAATGTGAATTATATGTTTTGAATTTTGTAAAATAGACTTCATTTTTGAATTCATAATATCTAAAATAGCTTAGGGTGAATTTTTGGTAATTTTCTGAAAAACTTCAATTTTTGATGAATAGTGAAACCACTAAGTGGTAATTATAAAAGCTGATTTTTCGTTTAAATTAAATTTTACCACTTATGTGTTTTGAATTTCAAAAATCCGACATACATGGTTGTCATTAAGAAGTAAAATGTGGTTCAATAGGATAAAAATAATTTTTTGGTGAATAGTAACTTATTATGTTTTTAATCGCGTTTAGTGGTAATTAGTGTAGTTTAAGGTAAAAATAATGCTTTAATAAAATGAAATGAACTTGACACATGTCCCAACCCCATTAGTTGTGTCATGGTAGACCATGACAAGCCATGGGTCAACTTGGGGACCCCATGGATCCACTTTTGTTGGGAAATGACATAAATTACTTTTTATTTAATGTTAAAGTGAAAATGACACAAACATAATATGTTTTACGAAAACAATTTTTAAGTGGGGTTATACAAGTCAAAATTTTTATTATAAACAGTCATTGGAAAGCTAAAACGATTTCCTATATCATAGTAGTTTTTTTATAATTTTTAGACATTAAAGAAATTAAATTATTTTTGACATAATAATGATGCAGCGATGACATCATTATTTGACGATTTAATTAAAATGGAAAGATAATGAAAAATCTACAACCTACACATGGCCAAAACCAATTGGATGAGTGGATTTCGATGCCTTATCACCTTATCCAAGAATTATATCAATGTGGGACCTTTTGAAACCGAAACACATTTTCAAATAATGTAATATTTCTTACTTTCCAAAAGTGACCCTCCTCTCCTCTTATAAAAGGCCCCCACCTCTACCTCATTTCACACACTCTTCAAGCCTTTGGCTCGGCCAAACCCTGCCCATTTTCTCTCTCCACATCCCTCTCCTCATCCTAGAGGATTACATTTGGGCAGAATCCTTTCAAAGGAAGCCTTTAGGCTCAACTCAAAAGGAGTTACACTTTTAAAGGTAATTCATTCTCTCATGTTCATTTATTTTATTTTGCTTCTCCAACCCCCTAAACTCTTTTTATTTACTTCTTTTGTAACAACACCAGTATCATCAATATACTAGTATGTTGTTATAAGATTTATTTGAGCTACACTCTCACACAACTACATCAAATGGTTAAAGAACATAAGGTTTCCGTGGATGGCGAAATTCTGCCTCCCGAAACGATGATTGTTCAACACTCATTTAACACCTTCAAAGGTGGCCATTATGATGTCACTATTTTTATATATGATATATAATATGTTTATGTTTTCCTTAAGCTTCTATTTTTTTTCATTTTGGGCATACCTTTATGGTTTCCATTATGGGTAAAACACGATATCTTCATTTTAGGAAGTGCGGACTACCGCCCCCTAAAAGTGATTTGATTCGTTAATACCATATGTGGGATGTGTAAAGGATAAAGTTAATGATATTATATATGTTATTATACTGGAATTATAATATAATCTTATATCATTATGATTCCATTACAGAAAATATGAAATAGAAATGGAAGTAGCGTTCATGCGTACGTACGGCTTACCGTCTCCATTAACGGTGCATTTCATTTCTTACCTCTAAATGTGATGTAATATTATAAATGAATGTATGTACTGGATATATATGACATATATGATATCTACATCATGAATACCATTCTGGACATAATGAACCTTTGACCAAATTAACAACATGTAAGTATAAGAAGTCTATTTTTGACTTAAGAACCAAATATCGGCAAAACAAATATTATTAACTTAAATGATTACATAATGTTTGTGACATGGTAATAAGTGGTATAAAAGTAATAATGAACTTGAAAAAGGTTTCTTAAGGAATTAGAAATTAACTCAAGTTTATTATTCAGGAGATTAAAGAACGATCGAGTCAAGTCGGACCCGAGGTAAGGGATCCTACTCCTCTCTTTCTTTTTAAGTATACACTTTTATGTCATTCCTTTTAAAGCTCATATTTCTTGTTATTGGGATGATATTTTATATTACACTTACTGTAATTTTTATGTTCATGTGATGAGAGACCCTATTCTCTCTCATCAATCCATTTTGGAAGTTCTATGTGGCACCGTTAGGCTGCCGAGTTTTCGTAAGGGATTTTTCATCTCACTTTTATTCCCGTGAGATTTATGCTACATTCGCCACAAATTACTTTGAGTGGTGTATGTACTGCCCATTATTCTACTCTTTGTGTAATATACTTTCGTTTATGAGTATTTACATCAATGACCTATTGTCCTTCTTTCATGGGGTGTATGTTTTGAAAGATACCCAAGTCGGTAAGGGAACCTTTCACCCTCCTATTTTTTAAAAGACTTCTTTTGTTGGGTATTTTAATTTAAATATTGTTATGTTGGGATATGTTCTCATATATCCTTATTGATGTAAATTTTATGTCCAAGTGATGAGATACTCTTTTTATCTCTCATCAACTCATTTTGATGTGATGCCGTTAGGCTGTCAAAGGAACTTGTTAACCCAATTTCGATTTCTTTGGGTTCAACATGTAGTCATTGAATATGTCATCCATTGAATATGTGTGAATGACCTTTTATTATTGTACACTTAATATCCACTTATATTGGGTGTATTTATATTTGTCACACATATTTTTGAGATTGATTTGTCCTTAATTTAAGGAATACCTTCTTTATAAGGGATTTCATCACATTTGACTTTTCTATTGAGGGTTCATTGTTGTTATGCACCAATTCAATCTTATATGGTGTATATACTGTCCTTTGGAGTATTATATCATGAATCCTTTTATTCTCATGATATTATAAAGTTATGAATAAATGTTATTCCTCGATTATTGTATTCAAGTGTCGCTAATTTTGGTAAAACCCCTTTAACCAAAATATCGTTTTAAATGTTTTAATTATTTGTTCTTATTAATATCCATGTTTTAAAAATGGTTTAAAGGATTTATATATATGGATATTAATGGTTTAAAATGTTAAAAGCTTCAAGGTGGTATGGGACACTTTGATTCAAAAATATGTTTATTAAATGTTTTAAATGGTTTTGGAAATGGTTTCTTTTTGAATGGATTCATTATTTCAATATACTAAAATGTTATATTGTGATTGAAATGTGGAAATGTTATGTTTCCTTTATGCATGTTTTATGTGATACATTTATGTTATGGTTCTTGGGCATTGTTATGAAAACGGGTGGTTCCGTGATAAACTAAGGGCGGGTGAGCCCGATATAGCTCTCTAATGCATTGGGTAACGCGAAGGAGTGAAACGTTAAGGTTTCTCCGAAGAGATTTAGGGAATATACTGTGATGGGTATTCCAAACGTAACCAAGAGGGTTACTCCCTACGTAAGAATGTTATGAATGCCTCAAGTTACCTTTATGTCTTATGTTTTCTATGATTTATTCATGATTTGATATGCCTATGTTTTATGGGTAAAGTATGATTTCATTCTTATGTATAAATGAACTCATGTATCCTTTCCATATTTTTATAACCCTTACTGAGCTTTTTATGCTCATCCCAAGTTTTTGAAATGTTTTTCACAGGTCAAGGGAAAGGTACATGATGTGACGATAGTGTCAAGGATGTGTCAAGAAAGAATCCGTGTTTTATTTTAAATAGGTTTCCATTGGTGGGAAGAATGAATATTGTCTTTTATGTAACCACTTTGTTTAAATGTGGAATGTAATGCAAGTTTCATGATCTAATTCTCTAAAACTCTAAACCTGAAAAGATCCTCAATGTGTAATCTTTTAATAACTCAAGATTAAGTAAGGTTTAAGGCTGGGGCCTTATAGTTGGTATCAAAGGTCGGTTTAGATAACTTTAGAGGTTAGGGTACTCTTTAAGCATAAGTGAAATTACCATAATGGTTAGGATTTCAGAAAGAGTCATAGTTTTAGATAAAGTGAATGAGTAAGTGTATCATAGTGTTTATCTTCCTCATTAGTACATGATGGTTTTGTTGATATACTCACACTGACCTTTTTGGTTTTAGTAAATGGCTGGATCTAGCAGGCACCAAAGTAACAGTGGATGTGAAGGAAACTGTAACAGTTTTTTGAGCAAGCAACTGAATGATATGGGAGATGCAATGAGAACTCTTCTGATTATCCTCAACCAACTATCTGGAGTCATGATTGACCACCTAAACCTTGGAGTTTTCTCTAAGGCATCATATATGCAAGAAACAAATCCCTACGGAAGTACAGGTAATAATCATAAAGGTATGTGTGTTCAAAAACCTATGTGTCAAAGATGTGGAAAGAAACACCTAGGAAAATGTTTCAAAGGGACAGAAATATGCTATAGATGTGGAAATGAAGGTCATAAAGTAAGAACCTGCCATGGAAAAAGGAATCTTCCAGTTGACTCGAGGAAAGGGAAAGAAGTTCTTTCTGAGGGATCAATTGAATGTTTTAAATGTGGTGTGCATGGTCATTATGCAAACACAAGTTCTATGAAGAAGTTTCGTGAATGGGGTCACCAAGAGCGTACAAATGTTCATTTACCAATACCTAATGCCATTCCTATTGAGGATGAAGAAACTGACAATGACCAATCAAAGGTATGTACTATTTCATGACTATTGTTTTCTTACTTTGGAATCTTAGGATATGATTCATGATTTTGTTTGTAGGAAAGAGGTATTTCGGAATAAGTTGGAAAGGAATGGATAATGGATCATGAAGAATGTTGAATGAGTAAGATGTCAACATATAAGGGCTTCAAGAGTTAGGGTGAAATTCTTAAGAGTGTTAAGTCTCTTTTGATGATGGGGTTACATTAGAAGACTTTTTATATTATGTGTAACCCTGATATTTAATATAGGAAAATTTTATCCAAGGAATAGTTATCTTTTCTTTTATGGACATAGTTATAAAGAACCATTTGGGTTTATATGATCCTTAATTTTGAGGAAATTATGGGTTACTAAATGTTATGATTGAAGTGAAAGGCATGAGATAAACTTGAGGTTAAAATATGTTATGATCATCTTTGAAGATTTTATCTCATTTTGGGGAATGTTTTAAGAATTATATAGTTTTGTAAAAAGGACAACACGCAGACCGTGTGACTACCCGTCGCATCGGACAAAGCTGCGGGAATCGAACCCACAACCAAAGTGCGACTGTTATTTATCGCCTACCACTGGACTACGTGAAGTCCCTGGTTATTTTGACTGATTCTTTTCAGTTATATGATTTTATGAATTAAGAGTAAGTTGATTTTGGGTTATTAATGAAAATGATTAACCTATCATGGAGGATATGTGATTAGGTTAATTACTTTCAATGCGAGACTTTAAGAGCAACTGATTTTGTTTGGAGATAAATGTTACGATTTAACTTGGAAGACTATGTGACTAAATCCTTCAAATATTTTGGTTTCAATCTTATATTGGTTTACTTTGAAGAATTTTATGGACAAATTATTTATCGGATGGTCCTCGTTGAACTTTGGGTTTTGTTGGACAAATTTTGGAGATTAAGAATAGATTTTCTTTTTTATAAGGGGTTATCCTTTTCTAGATTATCTGATCTTGTACTAGCTTTTTTTGGTTTTGGATTTGGTTAAAGTCTAAAGACATGGGATGCATATAGTTCTCTTTTGTGGATTAGGTGATTCTCTAGAAGTTTATTATAGTACTCTTAATGCAAACAAGTCTCCCTAAATACTCGTCTTTTGGAAAAAATATGAGTTTGATTAAGAAATCTAGCAAAAGTTGAATGTAAAAATGATAAGTGATTATGTTTCCTTATGAATAAATTCCTCAATAAAAAGTAAGTTAAAACAAAAATGTTGTCTATTAACTTTTCCTACTGGGGAATCGAATACCGTTTAACCCATCACAAGTTTGTGATTTTCTCGTGGTTAACTTTCTCCTAAACATGTTTTCTATCACTCTCCATCAGAACATGACCCTTTGTTTTTTCCTCCATGTCCATATTTTCATACTTGGAATCCTAGTATGGGTTAACTCGGGTGACCTCTGTGCTAATCTTTCTTTATTTTAAAGTGATTGTTTTACCGACTCTTGTTCCGATGTGGGACTTTCAAGGATGTTTCCAAGCCCAATTTTAAAATTGCGAGGACGCAATTCCCAAAAGGGGGGAAGGATGTAACACCCCGGGTAAATAAAGAATATGACATCTCTATATTTATCCATATTTGTAAATCAAATATTAATATTACTTTAAATGGGATGCTATGCACAATGGCGTACCCAACACGCAACAACGAGTTTTTGGGAATCTTACGTTGCACTCTAATAATAAAATAATATTATTTTAAATGGTAGTTAACATGTAGCCGTTGTAATGGTGGGAATGGATAGAAATAACTAAAATATGATTATATATGTTTTTAAATGTTTTTACATTTATCCAATAAAAGCTAAAGGCTTAAAATACAGAAAGAATTCAATTTTAGGCGTATATGCCCTAGTTTTCACTAAAGGTTCACTTATCGCCTTTTAATGGAGAACTGTCATTAAATATAGTTTTGATCACTCTTATACATTCTTTTGGACCAAATAAAACTCTTATTAAGAATCGGGACATCAAATTTTACTTTGTGTAAAATTTTGGTTTTTTTCTGATAAAGTTCATTTTTTAATGAATAGTGTAAAATGTTGTATTTTAATTCAAAACCTCTTTTTAATATAATTTATTTATATGATTAGATTATCTTTTTAATTGGTTTTAAAGTGAAATTAGAAAATATTTTTACCATTAAATCCAATAGTGGTCGTTGGAATCAATTTCACTTTGAAATCAGACTTAAACTAGTGTCAATCTTTTGATACTTATTATTTTATAAAAACACGCTCTTTGCTCTGACAGCGGGAATTAATTATTAAATTAATTAATGTGAATTATATGTTTTGAATTTTGTAAAATAGACTTCATTTTTGAATTCGGAATATCAAAAATAGCTTAGGGTGAATTTTTGGTAATTTTCTGAAAAACTTCAATTTTTGATGAATAGTGAAACCACTAAGTGGTAATTATAAAAGCTGATTTTTCGTTTAAATTAAATTTTACCACTTATGTGTTTTGAATTTCAAAAATCCGACATACATGGTTGTCATTAAGAAGTAAAATGTGGTTCAATGGGATAAAAATAATTTTTTGGTGAATAGTAACTTATTATGTTTTTAATCGCGTTTAGTGGTAATTAGTGTAGTTTAAGGTAAAAATAATGCTTTAATAAAATGAAATGAACTTGACACATGTCCCAACCCCATTAGTTGTGTCATGGCAGACCATGAAAAGCCATGGGTCAACTTGGGGACCCCATGGATCCACTTTTGTTGGGAAATGACATAAATTACTTTTTATTTAATGTTAAAGTGAAAATGACACAAACATAATATGTTTTACGAAAACAATTTTTAAGTTGGGTTATACAAGTCAAAATTTTTATTATAAACAGTCATTGGAAAGCTAAAACGATTTCCTATATCATAGTATTTTTTTTATAATTTTTAGACATTAAAGAAATTAAATTATTTATGACATAATAATGATGCAGCGATGACATCATTATTTGACGATTTAATTAAAATGGAAAGATAATGAAAAATCTACAACCTACACATGGCCAAAACCAATTGGATGAGTGGATTTCGATGAATTATCACCTTATCCATGAATTATATCAATGTGGGACCTTTTGAAACCGAAACACATTTTCAAATAATGTAATATTTCTTACTTTCCAAAAGTGACCCTCCTCTCCTCTTATAAAAGGCCCCCACCTCTACCTCATTTCACACACTCTTCAAGCCTTTGGCTCGGCCAAACCCTGCCCATTTGCTCTCTCCACATCCCTCTCCTAATCCTAGAGGATTACCTTTGGGCAGAATCCTTTCAAAGGAAGCCTTTAGGCTCAACTCAAAAGGAGTTACACTTTTAAAGGTAATTCATTCTCTCATGTTCATTTATTTTATTTTGCTTCTCCAACCCCCTAAACTCTTTTTATTTACTTCTTTTGTAACAACACCAGTATCTTCAATATACTAGTATGTTGTTATAAGATTTATTTGAGGTACACTCTCACACAACTACATCAAATGGTTAAAGAACATAAGGTTTCCGTGGATGGCGAAATTCTGCCTCCCGAAACGATGATTGTTCAACACTCATTTAACACCTTCAAAGGTGGCCATTATGATGTCACTATTTTTATATATGATATATAATATGTTTATGTTTTCCTTAATCTTCTGTTTTTTTTCATTTTGGGCATACCTTTATGGTTTCCATTATGGGTAAAACACGATATCTTCATTTTAGGAAGTGCGGACTACCGCCCCCTAAAAGTGATTTGATTCGTTAATACCATATGTGGGATGTGTAAAGGATAAAGTTAATGATATTATATATGTTATTATACTGGAATTATAATATAATCTTATATCATTATGATTCCATTCCAGAAAATATGAAATAGAAATGGAAGTAGCGTTCATGCGTACGTACGGCTTACCGTCTCCATGAACGGTGCATTTCATTTCTTACCTCTAAATGTGATGTAATATTATAAATGAATGTATGTACTGGATATATATGACATATATGATATCTACATCATGAATACCATTCTGGACATAATGAACCTTTGACCAAATTAACAACATGTAAGTATAAGAAGTCTATTTTTGACTTAAGAACCAAATATCGGCAAAACAAATATTATTAACTTAAATGATTACATAATGTTTGTGACATGGTAATAAGTGGTATAAAAGTAATAATGAACTTGAAAAAGGGTTCTTAAGGAATTATTAATTAACTCAAGTTTATTATTCAGGAGATTAAAGAACGATCGAGTCATGTCGGACCCGAGGTAAGGGATCCTACTCCTCTCTTTCTTTTTAAGTATACACTTTTATGTCATTCCTTTTAAAGCTCATATTTCTTGTTATTGGGATGATATTTTATATTACACTTACTGTAATTTTTATGTTCATGTGATGAGAGACCCTATTATCTCTCATCAATCCATTTTGGAAGTTTTATGTGGCGTCGTTAGGCTGCCGAGTTTTCGTATGGGATTTTTCATCTCACTTTTATTCCCGTGAGATTTATGCTACATTCGCCACAAATTACATTGAGTGGTGTATGTACTGCCCATTATTCTACTCTTTGTGTAATATACTTTCGTTTATGAGTATTTACATCAATGACCTATTGTCCTTCTTTCATGGGGTGTATGTTTTGAAAGATACCCAAGTCGGTAAGGGAACCTTTCACCCTCCTATTTTTTAAAAGACTTCTTTTGTTGGGTATTTTAATTTACATATTGTTATGTTGGGATATGTTCTCATATATCCTTATTGATGTAAATTTTATGTCCAAGTGATGAGATACTCTTTTTATCTCTCATCAACTCATTTTGATGTGATGCCGTTAGGCTGTCAAAGGAACTTGTTAACCCAATTTCGATTTCTTTGGGTTCAACATGTAGTCATTGAATATATCATCCATTGAATATGTGTGAATGACCTTTTATTATTGTACACTTAATATCCACTTATATTTGGTGTATTTATATTTGTCACACATATTTTTGAGATTGATTTGTCCTTAATTTAAGGAATACCTTCTTTATAAGGGATTTCATCACATTTGACTTTTCTATTGAGGGTTCATTGTTGTTATGCACCAATTCAATCTTATATGGTGTATATACTGTCCTTTGGAGTATTATATCATGAATCCTTTTATTCTCATGATATTATAAAGTTATGAATAAATGTTATTCCTCGATTATTGTATTCAAGTGTCTCTAATTTTGGTAAAACCCCTTTAACCAAAATATCGTTTTAAATGTTTTAATTATTTGTTCTTATTAATATCCATGTTTTAAAAATGGTTTAAAGGATTTATCTATATGGATATTAATGGTTTAAAATGTTAAAAGCTTCAAGGTGGTATGGGACACTTTGATTCAAAAATCTCTTTATTAAATGTTTTAAATGGTTTTGGAAATGGTTTCTTTTTGAATGGATTCATTATTTCAATATACTAAAATGTTATATTGTGATTGAAATGTGGAAATGTTATGTTTCCTTTATGCATGTTTTATGTGATACATTTATATTATGGTTCTTGGGCATTGTTATGAAAACGGGTGGTTCCGTGATAAACTAAGGGCGGGTGAGACCGATATAGCTCTCCAATGCATTGGGTAACGCGAAGGAGTGAAACGTTAAGGTTTCTCCGAAGAGATTTAGGGAATATATTATGATGGGTATTCCAAACGTAACCAAGAGGGTTACTCCCTACGTAAGAATGTTATGAATGCCTCAAGTTACCTTTATGTCTTATGTTTTCTATGATTTATTCATGATTTGATATGCCTATGTTTTATGGGTAAAGTATGATTTCATTCTTATGTATATATGAACTCATGTATCCTTTCCATATTTTTATAACCCTTACTGAGCTTTTTATGCTCATCCCAAGTTTTTGAAATGTTTTTCACAGGTCAGGGGAAAGGTACATGATGTGACGATAGTGTCAAGGATGTGTCAAGAAAGAATCCGTGTTTTATTTTAAATAGGTTTCCATTGGTGGGAAGAATGAATATTGTCTTTTATGTAACCACTTTGTTTAAATGTGGAATGTAATGCAAGTTTCATGATCTAATTCTCTAAAACTCTAAACCTGAAAAGATCCTCAATGTGTAATCTTGTAATAACTCAAGATTAAGTAAGGTTTAAGGCTGGGGCCTTATAGATGGGGCCCTGCATTGAGGCCTCGTCGCTCGGTGGGCTACCATCTCATACGTAACTCAGAACCCTAGCAGGCTGCCATCATGGGGCCATCCTGAAAGAAAAAAGGTGCACCATAGTTAAAACAATATTCCTGTTGAGATGACACAATGTAATAACAAAGAAAACTCTTGAAACACACACACAATCAGTGTTTTTGTGCACTGAGTCGAAAATCAGAGGTCAGGGTCCTGGTGTATGGATACGTCGGCCGCCGCACCAACACTGGACTCCCTAAACTGAAAACCAAAATCAATACTCCTAACACCATTTCTTCATAGGAAAGAATGATCAGAGTCCTTAGTTCTATGTTCGAATTGACTCCTCTAATACCAATTTGTCAGGACCCGTCCCCCGGGGCCCGTATCGTGACTACCCCAAGACTGCATTCCTCTAGGAAAGGGCTTGGCGACTAGCACCAAAGGCATAAATCCCTAAACTGGGAAGGCATTTCGATTAAAATAGTAAAAAAACAATAGATTATGCTACTAGAAGTAAAAAACTAATTAAAACTTTATAAAAAAGAAGGTGATGAAAGGAAATGAGCCAGAAATACAAGCCCAACAGTATAGTACAAACAACTGAAAAGCTAGTACAACTTAATAAAAGTAAATCAGCAACTCCTGATTTATCCTCCAGAATTTCCACATGAAGGGTGGGTACAGATGGCCTCCACAGCACCCCAGGTCTATCTGTCTGCTCCGTGTACGTCTCGCCAAGTGTTCCACCACCAGGGACCATCCAGATCTACAACTCTCTACCTCGATCAGTCATGTATTTTCTCTGCAACCAACACAATGAAGTGCGGGTATAGCCTGTGCATGGGTGAGTATAACTATACTCAGTAGGGACCACGAGAACCTCAAGGATACACAATATCCAATAAGGATATCCCTCAAATAAAGATAGAAACATGAAGTATCAACCAACCATACCTATATATATGCCCATACTTATACGAAAGATACCAATCACAGTCCGACTCCAAATTTTGAGCCCAATCAAAAACCATTCCACAAAGGAAGTAAATTAAATCACTACATTGATAATGGTTGAATGAAAAGGCAAAGCTCACACAGGTATGCCATATTAGTAGAGAGATATAAATGATCAGATGTAGCCACTGGATCATCTAAGCTATCGGACCCACACAGGATATAGGACCAGTTAAGCTATCAGACCCATATAGGATACATGACCAGCTATCTCGTCTACGCTTTCATAACCACACAAGATACATGACCAGCTATTCTAGAGTAACAGAGATGATCAGATGTAGTCACTGATTCTTCTAAGCAGTCGAACCCACACCAGATAGAGGACCAGCTACTCTAGAGTAAAAGAGACGATCAGATGTAATCACTGATTCATCTAAGATGTCGGTCCCATGAAAGATACAGGACCAGATTTTCTATCTTACTAACACGGGGTCTAGGAATAGAATCTAGAACTGTCAGACCCACAGAGGATCCCAGTATAGTAGTCATCACAGTCGCAGCCCGCGCTAGGGTTCCCGTACACAGCACGCTTGATTCCAGGAGGGTCCCCTCCTCGAGAAAAATGTCGATACATAAACATCCACAATGTCTTGAGTTGATGTATCCCGTAGTTACGTCTCATTAAAAGCAACCAAACGCGACAAATGGCGTGTCAATCAAACGCCCAGTCTGAGAGTTATTGACGTTTCTATTCCAGCGGCCTAGTTGGTTTATGCTAGATGCAAACCTAGATGTTTTCCATATTTGTCCAAAACACACTTAGACTATCGCAAAAGGACCGCTTCGTGGTCAGGGTCACAGTTCTGTAGATGGCGCATCAATCGGATGCGCGGTCTAGGCGAAATTAGAATTTAAGTGAAGACGGGCCAGGCCCGTCAAACCTAGTGGGTTGGCAGGTCGGCCCGACCCGGCTTGGCGGGTCCGACCCTACTGGGGGGTCGGCCCAACCTGATGGGGTGCGACCTACCTTGGGACCCGTAAAATTCCCAGGTATTTAAAAAAATCAACAGGATTTCCGTGTCTTTACAAAACTCTTGAAAAAGAATACTAAAACCAAAAATGTTATCCTAGTATCTTCTTTTCTGATGAATCAAATTTACCTGTTATATAATTGAAAATTTATGGATTTTATAATATTTAATATCTACTAATAATGTTCTCTTTCACATTCCTCCATAACAAGATAGTTAGATTTATCTTCCAAGTCTACATTTTCACTTCCATACATCTGTTCTCCTATGAGGAAACATAGTATTATGTTTGTTTGGGTAACCGTTATGGTTCTAACATTCCCTTTTAAAGGGAAGTATTAGTATTCATTTTTATGATGTAGGTTTATTTTAATAAAACATCAAATTATTAAACATTTGATGAAACATATAAATTTTTAGGGAGAAATACATTTTAAGGTGGTAGAATTTAATGCCTCAAGAATTTGGGAAATATTATTTTCAAATTAATTTAATCATTATTATATTTTTTATTTAACAGAACACTAAATTGTGGTTTATTTTAAATAAAAGAACTATTATTAGCATCAGTTATAAAGAAATACTAATTAATTTTGAACTACACATAACATTATCAACTAAACACATCATAATTATTATCATTATCTACACAGAACAATGAAGTTATCTTTCATTACACAGAATAATGCCTTTTCTCGATGGCCTGTGTGACACGCAAGGCCAAGTTTAACCAAACAATAATATGTTATTTTTTAATATAACAAGACCGAACCTAGATGTTAAATTTTTTGTTAAGAATATTATTAACTAAATCATGAAAATATATTATTTAAAAATATAATATGAATTTATAGATAACCACTAATTTGAAATGAAAATAAAACAACCAATAAAATATAAAGGATATAATTTTATTTTAATGTCCCCAAAGGTGTTTGGATTAATAAATTAAATTAATTACAATTAATGAGTAATATTAATGTAATATATATGTTATATATTAAATAAAATATTTTTGATATTAATCCAATAGATTTGATTGATAAAAGATAAGATTAAACCCAATTTTATGCCTAAAAACCCATATTTTTATAATTGTATTTTTTATACCTTTTAATGGAGAACCCATTTTATATAAAATTTTAGAGGTTTTATAGATTTAATTTGTCAAAATAATCATAATATTTAAAATAAGAACATAAAAATTATGTTAGTATAATGTGTTTTATTTTACTTTAAAGATTCATTTTTAATGAATAGTTAAAAATATTGAATTTTAATACAAAATGTTTCATTAATATTATTTCTTTATAAGGTTAAATTGCATTTTTAAATTTGTTTAAAATTTAAATTAGATAATAATTTTATCAATTAATGCAATTTGGATCATTATAATCAATTTAACTTTTAAATTAGTTGTAAGAACCTAGAAAACCATTGAATATTTTTATTTTTAAAACCTGCATTGTCATCACTTCCTCATGATTAATTATAAATTAATTTCTACCAATTACATAATTTTATTTTGGAAAAATGGATTCCATATTTAGAATTTGAATTATTTGTAATTTCTAATATGTTCACCTTATTTTTTTGACAAAAAATATTAGTGAATTGAGTTAAAAATAATTACATTTATGAAGGTAAAATTAAGATTAACAATAGAATAAACCCCAAAATCTAGGGCCTGAATTACCAAGAATCTTTTACAAAACCAATTTTCTAGATATATTTCATCCATAAACCTTCTCTAATTGTATTTTTTGGGTATTTAATGTATTTTTAGGTAAAAATTTTGTACACCTAACTAGTTTTGAAAAATGCCAATTGAATCCTTCCAAATCCTTATAAAACGCCGCAACATCTCAATATTCTTCACAACTTTCAAACATCTTAGGTTAATCCAAGATCATACAAATATACATCCGAAAAACCATACCATACACTCTGAATCATTCATTTAGTCATAAATCCTTCCAAGGAATCCCTTTGGTGAAAACTAAATGGAGTTACCCAATTAAGAGGTAACACCCTCCCTCAAACTCATTTATTGTATTTACACTCTCTACCTAAAAATTTGTTTTCCCATGATTTTTTAAAAAACATTTATAAAAAAGTTTCAGGTATTTTGTTATTATATGGATTCATCCTACACTTACACACACTTGAATAGAACTTGTAACAAACATAATGTTTACTTGTATGAAGAACTACCATCTCATGAAATGAGGATTGGTCATTTTTCCTTTACCACCTCTAATAATGGTAATTATGAGGGAATATGTATTTATATATGATATAAAATATATTTATAATTTTGTTATTTTTATGTAATTTTTATTTATAATATACCCTTATTCTTTCTGTCTTGTGTAAAGATGGTTATTTCATTTGAGGATTGTGGACTACCTTCCCCTTGAAGCGATGTGATTCATTCACACACTACATGGAATGTATAAAGGTTATATATTGTGAAACTATATGAATTATATTACATAATAATGCTAATTTATTGATATTATAAACATATATACATATACAGATATTTCATTTACATTCATTCATTACATCAATTAAACATAACCAGCGTTCATGTGTTTGTACGACCTATTATCTCCATGAACAATGTATTCTACTTCGTACGTCTGTATTGTGTTGATTAATTTAGTAAAAATATAATGAATATTAATGTTATTTATATCATTTTTACATTATGAAAATCATTATATAATTTTAAGGACCAATGATATAATAAATTAAGACAGAAGCAAAAAACAAAGTGAATAATACCTGAAGCATATCCTTAACAAAGAATTGTTACCAATAGGGTAATATAATGTCATAATAAAACCTTATATGGTATTATATATAATAACAAGGTCCTTTAAATTATTTAAAATAATGATACATTTATAATACATGACGATTGAATGAGTATGACAAAATTCAAAAAACACGGTTGGGAAATTTTTCATCTCACCTTTTTTAGTGATATATATGCTCTATTCACCAAATATACATTTTTTGTTGTGTGTATACATACAAAGGATGTATTATATATTTTTAATAATTAAATATTTGTGTAACTATATATCCTTTTTATTATCACTATTTTTCTGGGTTTATGATTCAAAATTTACAAATTCAGTAATGTAATTTTGCCTAAATTTTCTGTCTTTGAGACACATGTCATATTATTCCCCTATAATTTTCAATGAGATTAATATACTTCCTTTGAAATTTTATATCCCAAATAATTAAACTTTTATTATATTTAACTATATATGAATAAAATTTATCTTAAATGGAGTGTACGGTTTAATGATACTTGGTGGTAAGATTAGATTAAAACAATATAATTTCTTTTGAGAATTGTTTATGTTTATGCTCATGTTGGTGAATTATTAGGATAAAACTGTCAAACACACAAATTTATTCTCTTATCCTCAGATTATTCAGTATTTTTTCCTGTATTTTTACTATTTTCCCAAAATTTCGTAGAAAATATAGCTAAGAAAGTGTTTTTAATAAAGTATTAATTTTCCACACGCTTTTGTTGGAAATCAATTTCCTTTAAAAACCATGTAATCTAAAAAGGTTTCAAAGAAATAATACTCTCCTATTATATTTAAATAATTTTTTACACATTTTTTACCTTTTAAAACTAAATAGTTCTTAAAAAGTAATCTCATATTGGTTTTCTTGTCAATGCTCTTTTATAAACTTTTGACTGTGTAAAAAGAATGTCTGTCTAGTACAAAATTACCTACCTTAATGACTTTAATTCCATTGAATCGTTGATTACAATATTAAAAAGTAATTTTTTAAAAGAAATTATTTTACTGATATTCTATATATTATTATTTTTAATGTTCTTTCAATGAAAAAGGTTTTCAAAAGGTTTTATTGTTTTAAATTACTTTCAATGATTATTTAAAATGATTTCAAAGTATTTTAGAAGAAATTGGTTTCTAAACATATCAATGATTTTCTTAAAATTAATAATCTTATTTAAAAAATGGTTTTAAAAACGTTTTCATGATTTCTTTATAAGTATTCAATTTATTTTCTATGATATTGTTTTCAAAATGTTTTAATGATTTCCATATACGTTATCAAAATATTTTCAATGAAAAATGTTTTGAAATGAATTTTAAGCTTGTTTTATATGTTTTGAAGGAAAAATTGTTTTCAAAATTATTTTAAGCCTTATTTATATGTTTTCAATTTAGTTTTTTAGAAAAATGTTTTTTAAAAGGTTTTATGTTTTAAAAAATAATTTTCAAGGAACAAAAGTTATTTTCTCAAGAAGGGTTTTAAATGGTAACTGAAAATTATTTTGAATATAAAATGAAATCTATTTATTTTAATCATTACCTTATGGGAAATTATCCAAAAGTATCTATTCATATTCTTTCATAAATGATTTATGTTTTGATGTATTGATTCTTATGACACTCGTTACTCTTCCACAACTCATATTCCTTTGAAACTAGATTGTTTTCATGGATTATTTTTTATCAAATGATTTAGAATACAATATATTATCCATAGGTTATAATGTGATGAAATGTTAATAGTGCCCATTTCATTTCATGGGTTATGATTTAATGTTTATAAAACCCATTTCATTTCATGGGTCATGATATAATGAATGTTTTGTTATATTGTGGGACATGTATATATGATTTTATTATGTGATGGGTGGGACATATATATCCCTCCAATTCATTATGTAATGATAAGTTGTATTTGACCTAAAACTATACATGAGTTGTAGTACAAGCCATAAAGTAAGAGGGTACATAGGTTTTATCCCATTATTGATGAAAGTAAGGTACATTTCTTATAGCCCACCCCAGAAAGTAAAAGGGAACATAGGTTATATCCCAATCCAAAAAGTAAGAGGGAACACAGGTTGTAGAAAATTAATAAATGTAAGTGGTCATATGGGATGTAGGACATGCCTAAAAGTAAAAGGGAACACATGTTGTTAGCCTAATAATTCTGTAGATAAATGGGTCATAGCCCAAGAGTAACCTATAGTGATGGTGTTGTTAGGTAGCATTCACACATTATTTTCTATTTTTATATGTATTCCACAAATTCCATGTCTTATTTATATGTTATTATTTCATGTATTATATTCTTTATTTTGTTATGATTCATGTCTTATAATATACCAATCATTATTTCATGATTCATGTTTATGAACTTTTATATTCAGGGTATGGTCTTCTAATGTTATGATCATGTTCCCATTACCCTAATATCATGTTTATGTTTACATGTATCCCTTGTTTACACTTATTGAGTATATGAGGTAACCCATTATTATGTTTCTTTCCTTAGGTTTATAGATATGTATTATGTATGATGTGTCTATGAATAGTTTTAATCATGAAGAACCTAGAAAGATATATTGTAGCTCACTTATGTACTAGAGTTTTTGTTTCCATGATTTCAAAGGTAATACACTAATATAGTCTTTGGGTGTCTATTTGTTTAATATTTTATGTATTCTATAAAATAATTGTATTTTAAATGTATTTTAAAATGGGTTGTTATATTTATTACCAAGGATTTATATAGGCAAGAAACCAGACCATGAAACAACCACATAATCATAAGTAAATCATCAAAACTTTGGGATATAACATATAGACCACCAACATCGCGTTCATAGATGAAAGATCTCTCAAATGTGATTGTTGATCCAAATAAAAAAATTCCTCAAAAACCAATAATTAATTATTCTAGAAAATTTAGTTTTCAGGCTCTATAAGGTGAATGAAAATTAAACAAAGCCTCTTCTAGAAAATAAATTAATAAGGTTTGGTAGACTCACCATGTAATATGATTCGAAACCATTAATGATTAAAATGACAGAAAAATGTGTGGAATCACCCTTAAAAGAGGAGGGATCCCTAGGTTCATCACCATATATTATAGAGGTGGAAGGAGTGCACATGTGTTGTAAAAACTTATAAATAATAAGAGAGAAAAATGGGAAATTCCAAATTTTATTAAGGTTCATGGTTGGATGGAACAGTTGGAAAAAATGTGGACCACCCTATATCTAAGAGGGCCATTAGTTCACACAGTCTCTTGAGGATCCTGTATGGTTTCACAAACAATGTGGATAGTGTGAGTTTAGATCATTCCAATGAGAAATTAGTTTCATTATCCCCTAGAATTATTTTTAAACTATTACCCTCCCCCTATACGTTTTATGATTATGGAGTACTGTTAGTACATACTCTACACCAACTATGATCCCTACATAGTATAGCCTCTTCTCATTCACTTTTAGGACCCCAGACCCAGAGACACCCATTTGTTCCTTAATATTCTTGAAAAAAATTTGTATACCATCTTTATAGTGTGTTAACTCAAAATTAAAACAAGAACGTACCTCCTCAAAAGGCCGGGATATTACAACCTCCCCACCTTATAATAGTTCATCTTTTAGTTTCACTCATAATAATCTCTAATCCTCCAAGGTAGAAATATCATGCCTCTGGTCCTGTATATCTATTTCATTATCCTGTATTTCCTCATGAACATTAATATGATCCCATAGAACTTGGACAAACTACATGGCCTTACCCGAAAAGAATTTCCCACTGTGACCCAAAACATGAACCGGATGCCCCTCAAAGGATGTATCGTGCATAAGATTAACATAATCAAAATGTATCACAAGATAAGGATTAGGTTTATTTTGTGGAAGATGAAACACATGGAAAACATTGTGCATTACAATATACTTATTTGGTAGAGTCAATATGCATTCTACCAGTCGGATACTCTCTATGATCTCAAATTTCCCCACATACATAGGTGCCAAAATTCCTGAATTTTCAATCTAACAGTGACCCAATATCAATTAAACCCAAAATAAGACATTATTACCCAACTTAAAATTGTGTGGTTGATTACTTTGATCAACATATGACTTCTATCTTCTCTATCTTGCATCCATATGATTATAAATCTATTTAACCTTTATTGATGTCTCCTGCATGAGACATAGTCCCATGAAATCAAATTATCCTGCTTCCAACCGACAGAAAATATATATATTGAGTAAAATAATGTCCCTCATATGTTTCCAACTTATTAGACACCTAAAAACTCTTTTAATAATTGAAATCTATGAGAGCTATGTTTCTCTCCCAATACCCACTAAATTCTATGATTAATTCTCGCAAACATTTCTCTAATGCTATCACAGTATTCTACAACTGAATTTCAATTAGTGGGTCATAATATTCACTAAAAAAATCCTAGTCACCATCCAACTTATGCATCCCATTCTAGAACCATGAAGTAAAATGAGGAACCAAATCTAAAACAATACCCTTAGCAACCCCATCCAAAATTACTGTCTTCCAAACATATAAGACTACCAATTTCTCAATGGTGAAATTCTCTCATATTATAAAGGTATGATATACCTTCACGAACATATCCCAAACCAGCCAACATGAATCGATCTTCTATGGATTCATTGGAATACCAAAATAAAAATACATGTTAACATCATCCCACTTTCACACTAGAATAGGAAATTGTTGTAACTAAACACCAGGATATTGATTCTCTTCCTCCATCTAATGAAATTTGTAACATCAGATCAAAAAACATGAAATATTATTTTTTCATTCTTGCTCACCAATATTATCTTTGAATTTCTCATTACATCTTCGTCAAACAAGGGTTTTCCGCCCAATTTTTAGTATAAAACACATCAATCATCTCTTCCCACATACAATCAGGCACATCAACATGTAAATAAATGTGAAAATTATCATCCAATCAATAGTCTAATTAGAATGTGAATCCATACCGTTAAATTTATCCCAAAAAATAGATAAATTAGTATTACTTTACCATATCCTCTTTATGAATTCCAAAAATATGTATCAACTAACAAAGACATGAGTTTCATAAACTCATGGTCCTCCTGAACACATTTATGTATCTTGGTAGAAAAAACCAACATCCTCCACATTGAACAAAAATCTATAAGAACATGTGTCTATGTATTCAAACTCAATGAATCTAGATCACTATTTACCCTTCCTAATATATATTAAAGTTCAAAGTTAAAATAATGAATATACTAAACCAATCTCTACTACTAAAGATTACCGTCATTGTGGGGAAATATGTACATAAGGCACTTATGGTTGTTAAAAAAACATTTCAGTAAAAATATTATCCCAACCACATTTCAAGAAATAATCCACTTTGAACAACTCACAATCAGGGGTCTAATAGTTATTCTCAATGGGGAATCAACTGAAATGATACATATGGCATGACATGATCTCCCCACATCAAAACTACCCCAAGTCAAATCCTAGATGCATCAAAAAACAAAGAATACTCCATTCCTATTTTAGGTAAATCATGATTTGTGCTCAATCACTCCTTATCAGAACAAGATGGTTAGATTTCTCTTCCATGTCCATGTTTCCACTTGTCACCTATGTTCTCTAGAGTTACAATGTGTAACAATTATGTTTCTAAATTTCATATTTTAATGTAATTTTAAATATTATTTGTTAAAATATATATTTATATGAAAGAAAATTTTAGGAATGAAGCCTTTGATAACACATAATAATATGTAGGAGGAAATTCATTTTAAGTAGGGTAGAATGTTACACCTCGATATTTTGTGAATTTTTTTTCAAATTAATAGAAACCTTTTTGATAGTTTTTATTACACAAAATAATAATTATAGCTTCTATTATATGAATTAACTAGGTTTTTATTTCTTTATATGCAACACAATTTTATATTTACACAACACACAACATTGAGTAAGCTTTTGTTACATGGATGAGTGAGTATTATCACCATTTGATGGACCACCAATTTTGAAACTACATTTTGAAAATTATAAAAAAACTAAAAAAAAATCATTTTAATTCTTAATGTCAAAATTATATTAGGTTTAATTTTTGGTATTTTTTTATGATGTTTAATTTTTTGATGAATAATGAAGAATACTACATTTAATTTGAAAACAACCTTTTCATTTAAATAATTTTCATTAATGTTAAATTATATAATGAATTTGATTTAATGTCAAAATAGATCAAATATATATCTATTAATAGAATTTTGATCATTGGAATCAATTTTTTATTTAATTTAGATATAAGGACTTAATGAACTTTTTTTTCATTTTTAGTTAACAAATCCATTTTCTTGCCCCGCATGTGGGATTAAATTTAAAATTATTTATTCCAATTTAATGAATTGATTTTTTTAAAACATGCATAAAAGGTTTTATTTAATATAATATTTATAATCTCTTTATATCAATAACGGTTTTTACATAAAATAGTAGTAAGAAAATTAAAATTAATTACAATGATTATGGTTAAATTAAGTAAAACAAGGGACAAAATCGGAATCTTATATGCTAAAAAGACCAAGATGATTTTCCAAAATATATTTTTTTCCTATAGTTTTACTATATCCCCCATTGGATAAAATTTTATGACTTGTTAGGACACATTTTAAAGAATTTTCCCCTATAATATGCTATGTAATGAAGAAGAAAAAAATGAACCTTCATAACCTTTACCTTTATAAGGATTTTGAGTACGGATGAAGATACATTGTTTCAGTTATATATATTATTTTTAATGATAATTTTTTTCAGGATAATTTTAAAATAATTTTTATGGACGAATTATTTACAATAAACTCTTAACAAATTCCAACACACTAATTATTTAGTTAATAATTAAATAAGATAAACATTTCTAAAAACATTAAAAGTAAAATAAATTTAATAAATTATTGAACTGCATTATTTTTTGATAAATATATCATGTTACAGAGATTATAAAATGATATATTTTGAGTCAATTGTTTTATATTAAAATTAAATAAATAATATCAAAATTGACATTAATGTTATTTTACAAGAAATGATTTTTTTTCAAATTATTTAAAAATAATAAAAATAATATCATCATAAAAATTAATTTTGAGTGTTTATAAATATAAAATATGGTTTATTAATGATTTTTTTTAAATTACTATATTTACCTGTAGATAGTTAAAATAGTGTTACCACGATCCGGGTTAAAATAAGGGTTTTACACGTTAATGTTCTTATTTTAAAATTATTCTCCAAAACACAATGTATTTATAGTTATTTAGTTAGATATAATAATTATAATTCATTAGGTCTATATTTTATATTAAATCTCACTTTTACATTTATTTATTATCAAATTACTTTGGTTAGAAAACTAGTTTATTTTAATAATTCCGAAAGTATAAAATTGGCAAAACAAAGAAGTTACAAGAAAATATTATTATATGAGACTTATTTTTGTGCATTAGATGTTTTGATAGTCCATAAATGACCTTTAATCCATTATTTTTTAAATCTTTAGGTGCATGAGGTATGGGAGACCTCTTGATAGTGTATGCCTTTTTCTATTTACAAGAATGTCACTCCCCCTCCATTATAAAAAGACATTCACTCTTCCCATTACTCACACCTATAAATCCCACCAGGGATCATCCATTCCCCGAAACAGTAATCTACCAACATCACTCCTCTCAAAATAGAAGCATCACATTGGGCATAATCCAACCAAGTAATCCCTTTGGTGCAAACCAAAAGGAGTTACTCAAAGATGAAGTGACATCCTTTCACTAACTCTTTTGTTTTATTTTCATTCTCCACCAAATAAGCACTTATTATACCATTATTATATATTTATATAAGTATCATAAATATAATAAGATTATTTTAATCTATTTTTTAAACCAAATATTATAAACACTCCCATACAATGGGTTACAAACTTACAATTCTTATGTATGATGAGCTACCACCTCCAAAAATGACTTTGTTCATTTTTCCTTTACCATCTAACATGGTTTTGAATTATGATGGGAATTATGATTTTATAAGATAAATATGATATATATTATGTATTTATGATTATTTAATTATTATGTAACACCCAACCTGATTTTTTCAAATTTGTGTAAATATGACAACTTTGTTTGTGGAAGTGTGGAATACCGCCACCTCAAAGCGATGTGATTACTTTACACTTTACATGGAATTTATTTATGATGGGTTTAGTTAAATTATATTATATATATGAAATAAAAATTATAATATAATTTTATTATTATTATATATATATATATAATTTATTTTTCATTGACTATGAAAAGAAAAATGAAATAACGTTCATGCGTACATACATCCTACCATATCCATGAATGGTATATTTCATTTCATATATATATGATTTATATATTATTATAAATAGGTATATACTGAATATAAATGACATATAAATAATTTTTTGACATTTTTTAAATAATAAAATCATTATCTAAGAAATATAATCAATAATTAAAAGTCAAAAAATGTTTTATAAACAAGGAGGTTATTTCCCAAAACGTTTATTTAAAATGGAATTGCTAATAATTAAAAAATTAAATTCATAATTGAATCCCATATGATATGATATATTGTAATATGGTTCCTTGGTATAAGTATAATAACCTTATATTTATTATACAAGATGTTCGAACATGTGCAACAAAATTCAATACATAAGGTACGATTTTTCTCAACACACTTTTTATATCTATGAAATTCCAGCCTTATTCAACACTAATTTATTTTTTGTGGTGTATTTACTGAAAAAGAGTGTATTTTATATTTATTATACTTATATTTATGCATATTTAACTATCAATTTTATAATATTTATTTTGTGGGGTTTATGGTTCAATATTTAGAAAATATGTAATGTAAGTTTGTCTCAATTTTCCTTCTTTGAGACACATGTTATATAATTCGCCTCTATTTTTCTATGAGGGCTATGTACATCCCTTTGACATTTAATATCATGAATCACCTTATTTTCAGGATTTTTAAAGATTCATGTAATTTTATTCATTCCGTAGTATTAGGATTGAAATTTACCACATTGGTAACATTTGTTTTCCACTATCTCATATTTTATCGAGATTTATTTTAATTATTATTCCACTAATAGAATATTATGGTCCTTCACTCAATAACACTCATAAATTATCTTCTCATATAATTATTAATTATATAAAAATGTATTTATTATAACACCCTGAAACCAAAATCTAGAAGCCGGTGAATTGTTACATTACATAGGAAGGATTAAAATGAATCAAATCCCATAGGACTGATCAATTTATTAGCCTTAAGAAAATAGATACATACATGGAACACCATTTTTATATTGGAAAAATAAAACATAACAAAATACAATAAATTACATCCTTGAAAAATCAATAAATGATCTCTTCCTCATAACCTGGAAAAGGAAAACAAATGAAAGTTGTGCTCTCAAATGATCATTATGGGTTACATATAGTGCAATCAAGAATCAATAATAAATGAGTCCTAATAAATTTGACATTACTAATATGGCACAGTGAATTAATGAAAACACACGCCATCAATATGTTGAGAATACGAATGCATCCAATGAATTTGTTAGACTGAAAATCTTATGGAATTTAAAAAAAATATAATGAATAATGAAAATGATTATTATTTTATGTATCTGAAACATGAAACATAATACCATCATGATTGTTTAATTTTTTGGGAACATACCCATATTATTCTATTTTGGAAACAAATTCGAAGGATTTTTCACTAAGCAATTTGTCTCATTAGACCCATCGATGCATCGAGGGGGTATATCGGGCCCTTCCAATCACTTCCAGTACAAATAATTATTTATTAAAAGATTTAATATAAGAACAATATTTATTTACAATATCTATAATGAGTAGAGGATACAGATTATTTAATATTTCCACAATTAAAGAAACATTCCACATAAACACCATATGTAAAATGGAATACATCTAATAGAATTATCATATCCTTATAAAACTAATATGAATATATTAATTAATTGAAACTTAAAATGAAAAATGATCTTTAATTGGTAGTAGTTACACCACATAAGAATGATTAGGCTCACAATACCAGGTATATTACAATGAAATGGAAATAGAAACAATGTCCTTTAAAACATTGAAATCAATCGAGTAAATAATAATCAAGTGAATCACCGAATACCATGAATATATTGATAATCATGATATTATATATCATATGGTGGTAAACATACACCGCATAAAAGAAATAAGTGACGAACAATGGAATCTCATTGATATAAAAGTGAGATGAGACACCCCTTACAATTATCATATCATTAGAGTGAAGATAAATCAATGGAATAATTAAGTGTGAAAAATATAAATGAAAACTATATAAGTGTATTGATAGTATAAAACAATCATAGGCCATTCACACATATCATTGAAAAAACAGAACTGTTGACAATGATTTTTGACACAATGAATCGGAATTGATTTAAGATCTCTCTTAACTCAGGTTCGACATCCTTAAAATTTTTTAAGCTCATATATAATGTTTTTAACAGGATTATTAATTTATTTCTGAACTAAAATCCTATTTATAATACCTTATATAGTCTTATTATAACATTTTCCACACATTAATTAAAAATATTTTGTAATTTTCATAGTTTTGGTTGCGTTCTTTTCATGGTTTCCATGGTCGACTTATTATGTTCCTCCTAGTCAAAATTAAATAAAAAACCTGGATTGATAACATATATATATATATTTCATTTTAAACTATATCATGTGAAATATAAAATTCCATAATTGTTGCAAAGTTAAACAAAAACTCATTGTCCACAGAGGTAGTGATTTGACACAGCATAGATAGTGATTTAATTATTTATGAATAGAGGAAGAAAATGAGATATTTTTTTGATGAATGTACCATAAACAAAAAAAAATTATATTATATATATGGTATGTTAGTTTTTTTTATTAATTTTATAATATTAACGGATAATGTAGAAGTGAGAAAGAATTTGATAAAAACGAAGAAGGAATCTTACCTCTTAAATATTTCTCGTTTGAAGCAACCTTAAGGCTCTTGGAAGATGCCTTTTTGTTAGACAAGAAGCACTAGAATGTGTCAAAGGATGAGGAGCATGAAATTCGGTAGAGTTTTTATGAAAAAGAAGTCTTATGGTTATGATATTTGTGAAGGAAGGAAACCCCTTTTATAACTGAGGATTGGGGTAACTTAGGAATTACTCAAATTAATAACATATAATAAATCAATTATAATGTTTAATACATAATAAATGACCTAAAACTAATGGGGGACATCATTTTTTATGTAATATTTTCATTTTGGAAATTTTTGAACAGTTTTTTATTTTTAAATATTTTATTCATGAAAAAAATCTTTGTTAATATAAACACCATTCTTAACTATGACTTTAAATGCATAAAAAAAGATAAGAAATAGAATAAAATTTAATATTATTTCATATAAATGAGATATCCATCTATTGAATGCGTGAATTAGTAAAAAATATCAAATTCAATTCATTTTATTATTTTTTATATCATTAATTTGAATTATTCATTAATTAAATTAATATATCATCATCTTTGTGAATGAAATTATGGTAATTATATTTTTTTCCAAAAATTAAAAATAAAATACTATGAGAAATATAATTTTATTTTATATCTAAATACTACTCTTTTTTTAATAATAATAAAGGAAAACCATACATAATTTATTTTATATAAACTAATGTTTATAGTGTAAAGACATTATCTTACTTTTAAGTAAAATATTCTAATAGACTTTAAGAGATTCTGGTGGGTCCAAAGTATCCCCAAATCACATAAGAAATATATTATGGTATAAATATAATTATAAAAATTTTCTTTACACAAAATATGGTTCATTTATTAATTATTATAATTTTAATTAAAAACATATTATTTAATTTTCTTATTCTTGCAGAAGAACTACATCAGAGTTTTATAAAAACATAATGTTAATTATTTCATTTATAAATATTAAAAATAAACTAATATCCAAAAGTAATAATTTAATTAGGTTCAATATAAAATTCTAAATTCTTATATTATGTATATTAACTCATATACATAACAAAATGTCCTCTTAAATTGGTTATTTTATGTTTTTCCCCTATGCAAGAATTGCACAAACATTGGATTATACTATAGTTATATGGAACTAAAATAATAAATTACAAATAAAAGTCATAAATAATACATTTTAATTAATTAATAAGTCATTAATGTAATGTTTAGCACTCAATTATTATATATAAGTTACCAAATTTGACTTTGTCTGCACTGTGCAGGCAGTCCATCGACATTAACACTGATTTTTTACTTATCCTGAAAAATAAAGTTATCATATTATAAATTTATTCGATAAAATATTCCACTAGTAATATAATTATTTATTTTTTACTTCATTTATATAAATTTTTATATCATAATAATTTTTTGAAAATGTCATGAAAAATAACATATTTTATAAATAACTGTATTTTTTTACTATTCAACAAAAATTAAACTATTTCATAAAAATCCAAAAAATACACCCTAAACATTTTTATACATTTATAATACAAAAATGAACTCCATTTTATGAAAATAATTTTATAAGTATGCTAAATATTTTTTTAAATCATTATTTACTTGAAAAATACAAATTTTAATATTGTACATGATTTTATGTCCATTTGATAAATTAAATAGTGTCTCATTAAATTATCTTATAATAATAGGAAATCAAAATATTGATTAATAAATATATTTTATGAAAATTAATTATCTTTTAAATCATTTTATTAATTATAAAACTATAATTAAATATTTATTACTCTAAAAAATGCCAACACATAATTATAAATATTGACCGTTATTTATAAGGTGCTTAAATTTTATTTTATATTCATGGGTAAGATTAATATTTTTTGGATTATTTTATATTCATAATAGATATATTAGTATTCAAAAGAGCAGGTCACTATTAATAAGGGTAGGTTACTATTCACTATGAATTAAGTTGATCCTATCACACTCTAAATATCATATTGATTGTAATCATGTATGTCCATTTTTCAAAATTAAAATCACTATAGTGGAAAATTTTAGATTTATGGATAGTTTATATGAATTTTTTTTTTCACAGAGACTCGATGTTAATTGCATTGTGAGAAATTTAGTGAGTTGAAATTTTTTAATAAGGACATACCATTAAATACTTGGATGTTCTATTTTTATCATTTTCTACTCTAGGGTAATTATGATAAATAAGAATGTGTTTTATGTAAATTTTATATTATCTACCAGTTTGGTCTGAAATTTATGTACATTTCAATTAGCGTATTTAAAAAAAAAATTCAAAAAAATTATTCTTAAATTTTTTTAAATGTTTGAAGACCATTTTATATGTTTTCAAGTAAAAAAGATTTTAAAATGTTCTCAATATTCCTTTATAAGTTTTCAAAGCATATTTTAAAGAAAAAGGATTCCAAAAATGTTTTAAATCAACCTTGAAATTTTTTAAAAATCAATTTACAAAGAAAATGATTTTAAAAATGATTTATGTTTGAAATAGATTTTTTAAAATAAAAAAAAATATTTTCCTCAAGAAATGATTTAAATGATACTTTATAAATCACTTTCCATCTAGAATAAATTATTTTTATATATTTTATGTTTTATAAAAATCATGATCTATGAATACCGTTCATATTATTTATTGAATTGTTTTTTGTGGAATAATATTAATGACGCGTGTCTTTCTTCCATGAGTTATATTATTTTTTTAATCCTGATTCATTTCAGGGTTTATGCTTTGATAAAATGATTATGAGACCTATTTCATTCAATAAATAATGAAATTATGGAATTCTTCTAATACCCTCTTCATTTCACGGGTTAAGATATTATGGTTAAGAAACCCAGCACTTTTTTAGGGCCATTATATGATGAATGTTTTTTATCATATGGAACACGCATGTATGATTTCATTATGTGATGGGTGGGACCTATATCTCCCTATAATTAATTAGGTAATGAAAAATGTTTTATGATATTAAAGGTTTGAATGTGAGGGAATCCCAATCCTGAAACTAGAAGTAATAATATTTTATAAACAATAGGGTACACAGGAGGGAATCCTAATCCCAAAATTGGAGGGAATCATAAACCTGAAACATGAGGGTATATGTAACATCCCACCTTTATCCAAATTTATGGAACATTAATTTTTTATTTTTATATATTTAATACAGCCCATAATTTTAATCTTAATTCGTTATGTTATATATAGGGGGATCATGAGTTTTGTTTAATTTTTATTGCACCCAAAATGGGGAAATAGGATGTGTAGAACGGTTTTCCAAACATTGCACCCCTGGGTTCATCAATGTGTGACAAGTTGTTGGTTTGAAACAGTGGGAAACAAAATATTAGCATATAGTTAGTCAATATGTATGTGTAAATGTGTGAGTTTCCCTAGTGAAGAAGAACATACCAGATAGTTTGTCCATGGATTGGCCAACCATGCAGCCAAACCCTAAAAACCAAACTGTGTGGGTAATTATGATAGAATATTTTTAAAACATTTTATACCTCCCCCTATCTCTAATGGGGTTTCTCCTCCCTACAAGAATGCATGTTGTTCCTCTACTCCACAGGGGGGTTCTTATCTTAAACCCATCAAATCTCATCTATTTCTTTCTCCATCATAAGTTATAAACTCCTCTCTGTATTTTATTCCTTCCACTCTCACCTATTTCATAGTTCCTTTCCTTATCATAGTGATATTTGCATGTGAAATTAATTTTCCCTATTTTTTAGGTTTTTCTAAATATCTTGATTTCTCCTGTTATAGGTTAAATCAAATTGTTTTATCATATGTGTCAAGTACCATGACCACAAGTTAGGGTGTATACTCTTTTCCCATAAATTGGTTTTATTTTTAGACATCATACTATTATGTCACACATATAAACCTTCCAGATAATCTTTTTATCAAATATTAAATTTATTTTATTTTCTTTACTTGTCTACTGAGACCAAACCTTAGGGAAAAAACAATTTTCAGGTTGTTCATCTTATCTTTAGCCACGCCTTTTGGGTTTCCTACAAAAATGAAATAAGTTGGATTATGTATTGAGTTGGATTTCGGATTTTGTTTTTGTTTTAAGATGATAAATGGTTTAATATGGGACTTGAACCCTAGAATGGGTCTCTTTAAGAATTCATATGCATGACTATTATTGTTTATCCCTATGTGTAGATCCAAATTCCATTTTTTATACTTGTTAACATATGTGATTTCTATTATCCCAATGATTGGAAATATTCCATAGGATTTATTAATTATTACTCATTATGGTTTCTTCGTATTGGAAAAATTAATGTCTTATGTTAAATGCATAATTGTTATACCCTATGATTTTCATCACCTTTTATCATGCCAAGTGACTTGCCTTATTTGGTTCTCTTTTCGTGCGTCATGTAAATGGTTCAAATAAAAGGGGATCCATGGTCAAGCTTGATATCTTGAGATATTATAATTTCATAGATGAAATGTAAATGTATTCATGTGGATTTCATATTCCTTACTCATTTTTCATTTCTTATGAAAAATTTATTTAAGCTTATTCCCTTGTTTATTGGATTTAACTATATGAAATTCATTGGAGAGCTTGTTAGCTTGTGCTGTTGATTTTCATGTGATGACATTAAATTGTTTACAGCTTATTACCTAGAGATTATTTCTCATACCATGAATTATCTTGTTTAATTCTCGTTACCTTTTCATATAAAATGTTCCATTGTTATTTGGATTGAATTTTATAGATTAGTTAAAAGGAAACTACGTTGTATTGAGAGGAAATTGTTGGAATTTTGTTATAAACATACTTTTCCTTGAGAGGTATATTTATTCTATCCTTTTAATTTTCCTTGTAAAAATGGTTCAATTGATGTGGGAGAGGATTCTACATGGGTTATTTAATAAGGATCCATG
The DNA here is from genome assembly GCA_963277665.1 of Viscum album. Taxonomy (NCBI): domain Eukaryota; kingdom Viridiplantae; phylum Streptophyta; class Magnoliopsida; order Santalales; family Viscaceae; genus Viscum; species Viscum album. Next base: position 723,358,384 of record OY728122.1, on the reverse strand, counting down.
GATGGACTCTCCATGCTCGGTGGGTTATGACCCGAAGTGTGGGGGGAGATGCTTTGGATATCTAGGAAAGGGTTGTCTCGGTGGTTTCCTATCATTCAGAGAGAAAATAGTTCCGTAGGGGAACAATAATGGATGTACCTTTTGGAAAGATGGTTATGCCATGCCTTGGGTGATACTGAGTCCCCTTTTTGAGATAATTGTGATGGACTTAGAAGTTACCATGCATCATAGTGATATAAGGGACTACATATGGATCTCTTTGGATGTAATGGTGGTATTGGATTATCTAATGTTTTCATTGTGATATGTGGGATTATTTTATATCGTGTTAGATAGGCATAGGGCCCCACCTATGGATTTATTATGGATGGATTGATCTTATTTATCCTTATTATGAGATATATTATTTACTATTAGTATGATCATGCTGTGTTATTTTGAGATTTTACTTTTGTATACATATACATGATTATGAAATTATATGAATATGACACCTCAAGCTAGAGAACAAATGTCGGGTTATGATTTAGTTAGTTTATTTGTTTACATTGGCACATGATATATGTATTGTGACCTATAATAGAATCTTATTCAAAATACATGGATAAACAAAACTATGTGGAATGGAATAGAGGTCTCCTTTAAAACTCAAACCAAGGTTTACATTTCATAATTATATATTTCTTTGAAATTATTATATCTAGAATAGTGTTATCTATTTAAAGCATGAAATGGTATGGTATAGACATCATGGGTGCTGAAAACTGTGATTATATATCACACCCTACTCGAGTAGAATTTCTTACATGAGTATACATAATGGGCATAGGTATAGATACAAGGAAGTATAATTCTTCTGATGTTTGATTTCCCTATTATCTAGGATTGATTTTTTTGTGCATATGACCGATCATGTTCTCGAGATGGTATTGTAGATGGTTTTGGATGTTTTTTAGTTTCGGATAGCATGTAGTGTATTCTTGTAACCCTATTTCCCTAGAAATATCATTTTATATAAACTCATCACATGAAATCATCATTTTTTTTAGTTATTATGGATTATATACATCTAATAGTTATTAGATTTTGTTTTATGGATTATTTTCACAATATTATGTTATATTTATCATTTCCTCAATTATTTTTTTATTCTTTGCCTATCACTCTACATACTCAATTTATGAGGGAATAGTCTCCCCATGGACACAACCATGGCTCTTCCTACTCTTATAAAGAATCTATAATTTTGGTATATATTATTGAGTTCATTGGGCCCACCGTCTCAGGGCATGGTTTAGTGGCACTCGGGGCAGGATGAAATAAAGTGGCAATAAATATTTTTTTTTATTTTTTCATACAGTTTGGAAATAGAACTGGGACTATTATATAGGTATTCATACTTCCCCAGTGTTTGTACATATCAAACCTATGTACAAGGGAACCCCAAATTTACTAGGTTGGGAATTTTTGTTATTGATTTTGTCATTGATGGACGATATGATTTCATTGTTGTGTGATGTACATGTGTTGTTCTATTAATGATATTGATATTATTGAGATGTTTGTTTCTATTAATTCATTAATGATATAACGAGGACATTACATTACATGGTTCATATTGGGAACTATAAGAAAGAAAATGTAATTCATTATTCCATTCTGCATCAACTATTCAACATGCATTGCCTGAATGAATGCAATTGTGTATAGTTAAATATAGTTCCTATTTTATAATAAACATATAACTGTTCTATATTTTCCTATCAGGGACATATTATAAATTGGATTATGTGAACATACAATTTTAATTTATAAGGTGTATGGGCTTTTAAAATGGTGGATACTATCCACCGTATTCAATCAATAAAAATTATGTAAAATGGTATAATTAATTATAATGAAAGATATCTAATAAAATGAAATGGATGCCTTAATGGGATAATCAGATACTTTAACCTTACCTAGTCTAGGTGTTGTAGAACATCTTTATATTGATCTTATAATGTCTTATATTATTATCTAGACCTACCTGAAGGAGCACACTGTGTATTTTATCTGGATCCGAGAAGCTTTGTACCTACCCTGATTTAACATTTTCAAATATGAAATTCCATGTTTTATGTCGGCCTTATAAAAAAATTATTTATCTTCTTCACATATCTGTTATAAATTTTTCTTGAGGAGTCTGTTTTGAAATTGTAGTTCTACGCCACATTGAATTTCTTGTGTTGTATGGAAAGAGAGTGGAAATGAGAACCTTGTTGGGGTAGTTGGCCATGATCCACCTGTGATCCCTCTCACAGGTACTCCTAAAGAACCTTCTGATAAATTTTTTTTGGGAATCGATGCTCATTTAATGGATTGTTTTCTCAGGATCATGTAGTCAGTTTAGGGTTTTCCTAACCCTGTCTCGACTATGGAATAACTTAATCATGAAATTCCACAAAATCATCCTCCCACTAACTTATGGGATGGGGTTACTCATGACACTAAGTCGTGGATAGAATATATGAATCCATATTCAACCATCTTGAGATGCATCTAGGAATGAGGGTAGATATTTCTTCTTATATGTTGTGTGACATCACCAAGAATTTATGGGGGGTCATATCTATGTAAAATATTTACTATGACATGATCTTGGTATAATTCTAGATGGATTTCATTGATCACTTATTTCTATAGAAATATTATAGAGTATTGGGCTAGGGAGTTATTCCATCTTTAGAAGGGCTCTATGATAGTTCATGAGTATTTAACACATTTAATCGAGCTTCAGCATTTTTCTCAATCTTTGACGGGTGACAAATTGACTATTTTTGTATGTTTGGAGGATAATCATGGATATTCCATTGCTTATAGGTGAAATTTTTTTGATTGAAAACCATCTCATAGATTATTAACCATAACCTAATTGTAGAATTAATTATTATAGAAGATGGTCTTATGAGACAAGGTGGTTTAGTTTTGAGACTGGGTGATGGTTATTTAAGATGTAAGAAGCTCCAAATTGAGGGTGAAAATGTGAGTGGTTATATCATGGTGACACATACTAATATTTCTATAGTATGTCACAAATGTGGACGGATATACAATAAAAATACTTCATCCAATTTGAACATAATGGAATGATGAGATTACGGAAGGGTGGATCATCTACGTCACTTCACCTATTCCAACTGTCAAAAATAATGTGGAAGGGGATCTATACCAGTGCATCTATCTAGTATAGGATCTATGAGGCCATGCCTTGTTGGAATTTGGTCTTCCACAGATCGATCAAGTTGAGGAGGAAATGGGCATAGTCAAGGCCGTCATGCTTTAGATCATCTACATTAGCATAGTTTATCTACTCTAGATAGTCAAGAATCATCTCAGGGATGTGTCTCAATACTTATGTATAAAGATTAACTAGAACCATAGGAGAAGATTCCAGGGCCATCTATGATTGCAGTTACTATTCTAACGACCTCTAATTTAGTATTTTTTCCTATTTGATAAAGGTTCATCTCACTCATCAATATATTATACATGTGTGGAAATACATTCTCTCACAATTGAGTACATTTGCTACGTTATGTCTCTCCACACTCCACTAGGGGTCAAAATAGATGGAATGCATCAGTGTCAGAATTTCCCTTTTAGATAGGTGGGTACTTTTTTGTTTGGAACTTTTTTCCCTTTTAGATGACTAGCTTTGATGACATTCTCAGTATTGAATGGATTGTTTAATATCATTTCCACGTGGATTGTCATTTCCAATGAGTGCATATTACATCAACTGATTGAAATTATTATATACACAATGGGGAATGGAATATTCATGAAGATTAATATGGACCCATGTAAACTGGGCGTGGAAGTTTGACATATTAGTTAGCGAGTCTCTTTATGGGAGATCATGGAATGCAGCTCATGGAATTCTGCCTGGTTGGGGATGGTTTTAGGGATATCTTCCCGGATGATTTATCTAAATTACCTCCTAAGAGAAAATATATGTTAAACATAGATCTATTTCTAGGTGAATCACCGGTTTCCATTCCACCATCTTAGATGGAAATTATAGTGCTCCAAAAACACAAGAAGCATCTTGATGATCATGAGAATAAGGGTTTTATCTGACCTACCACAATGCCATGGGGTTCAGATGTTCTTATTACCAAAAATGTGGATGATATCCTATGGTTTTTTGTGGATTATAAGTTCTTATATCATCTTAATATGAATAATTTTTCTCATTTACATTTAATATATGACCTCATTGACCATATTTGTAATGTTCCGGTTCTGGAAGCCACCCAAAGGCACCCTGTACCTGGTTGGTCACATGGCCTCAAGAGCATTTTCCGGAATGTCAGAGGCTACTGACTAGCAGCGAGGGCCTTGGTTGTGATAATGGGGAAACAATTCCCTCATTGGTAGAGGAACACAATAGAAGTAAAATAAATAACAATAGAAGAAGCAGGAATAATCAATACAAAAGTAAATAGTGGATGACTGGAAATAATAAACTAGTGCACACCTATATATGAATGATGAATGATACATATGTCTAGGAAAGTAACCAAACAAATCAAAATTATGTAATACAATAGTACTAAACCCATGTAAAATATAATGCAAGTAAACAACTCCTAAGTATGACAGGACATAGCTAGGTCGCATGCTCCCCAGCTCCACAGCAAATCAAGTACCTAAAGTTGAAGAGTGCTTGCCCTTATCTATACCTACAAAAATATAATCTATTTGGGCCAAAAGTGTGGCCCAAAACGGGTGTGAGACTAAATCCAAGTAGGACACCACCACAAGAACTGTTCCTAATAGTTAGTGAATATATGGAAGGTAATAAGTGCAGAAAGCAGTAAACAAGGACGTAATCTATAGTAAACAATCCACATTTTCAATACATTCAGTATCATATATGATGAAATAGCTAAAAAAGCATGTATTCACAAACAGGTAACCCTCTGGTAAGTACTCATATCCAATCCCCTCTGGTCCTACGTAGCAACAAAAGCGACCCTATAGGCATTACCCTTAGTCTAACCCCACTGGTTCATCTTAATCATAGAAACTCTGAAGAAGAACACCCCATCACTTCTTCATATATTATCGTATCAGTAAATAAAGGCACATTGGGGAAGCACCCAATGTCTATTCCACATATGTCCTACGTCCAGGATCTACAGTCACTCTGAGGAAGCACTTACATAAATTCCCCCTATGGTCTCTCATCGTAAGTAAAACAGACACTCTAGAGAAGCCCTTACATCCATTCTCCATATGGTCTACTACAATAGGTACTCACGGATTGTGTAAGCCTTGTAGATATAGCAATACATATCGGCAAAACTAAACCTCAAGAACAACTTGGCTAGTAGTCTACAGCATATCAGTACATCATAACAATCACACCATCCTATAACTAGGCATGGGATTGTAAACAGCAGCTTAACATGCAAACTAGACCCAACATTCAAAACATGAAATCGTGCATGGAAAAAAACATCAAAAGAAAATCAATTAACCCTATTCACATTAAATCAACCTCTACACAATCGTAAAAGTATAATAGGAGAAAAAGAGGGATAAACTATAAGGGCGCAATACCCAGTTCATGGGTATTGGGAAAAATTGAAAATTTTACTGAAATACTTTTAATGGAAAGGCACAAACCACCTACCTCGACATTGGGGGATCAATATACTTGAGTCTCAGGTCTTTAATAACCATAGAATGTTGAAGATCTACAAAAACATCTAAAACAATCAATAGAGGATAAATTGAGAATGAAGAGGAATCATTAAATGAAGCTCAAGAAGAAGGGAGAGATTACCAGGGCGTGTACTTTTGAAATATACAGTGTGTCCATTCTATTTCTATACCCCGCATTAGGCAGAATCCAGGTCACCCCCACATGCCCATGTGCATGGCCGCTACATGTCCAGCACACAGCTACCCGTGGTAACCTATTACAAGGCATGTAATAAGAAAGTACAGAACACGTACTTCGAAAATTTCATGAAATTCCACTTTTTTCAAAAAAATGACCAGAAAAGGAAAAAATACTTAAAAAAGATGGTCTTTGTTCTTACAATCTTCCCCCCTTAAAGAAATTTGTCCCATAATTTCCCTATCAAGGCGGTGTAGAAGAAGAAACCACAAATAGCTCCTGCTATTGTACTTGTACATCGGCCTCCCTCTCCCAAGTCTCGTCCTGTACTGACCCGTGATGCCATAGATATCATACCAGAGGGACTGACTGACCACAGAGAACCTTCATACTTTGGTCAACAATCCATATAGGATGCTCCTCGAACAATGCATCCACTTCTAACTCAACCTCCTTAGGTTGAAAAACAAGAGACAAGTCAGAGAAGTATCATCGAAGATGAGAAACATGGAAGAAGTCTTTCATAGCCCTGTACCTATGAGGTGACTACAATCGATATGAAACTCTCCCAACTCCCTCCAACACCTCAAATGGCCCAATGTACCACGCCGAAGGATTACCTTGTCTCTTAATCCTCCTATTTCCCAACCTTGGTGTGACACGTAGATGAACCTGATCCCCAACTTCAAACTCCAGAGGTCGTCTCCATTGATCAACATAAGACTTCTGTCGAGACTATGTAGTAGCCATCCTCTAAAAAATCATCCATATTTGCTTTGAGGTCTCTTGAACAAGATGAGGTCAAGCATAATTTCCTCTCATGCCTCCATCCAACATAAGGGTGATCGAAATTTCCTACCATACAAAGCCTCATAAGGTGCCATCTGAATAGTTACTTGAAAACTAATGATGTAGGAAAACTCCAAAAAAGGTATTTTATTCTCCCATGAACCTATAAAACCCATAATACATGCTCTAAGCATGTTCTCAATCACCTGAATTATATGATCATACTGGCCATCTGTCTGGGGGTGGTAAGTTGTACCCAAAAGTACCCGTGTACCCAAAGCCTTCATAAGCCTTTTGCAGAGCAGAGAAGTAAAACATGCATCTCTTTCTGAAATAGTGGGTAGTGGATCTCCATGTAAGTACACAATCTTAGGGATGTAAAACCATCCAAGATCATCAACACTGAAGGTCTCCTTGATCGGTAAAAAGTGAGAAACCTTTGTGAGTCTGTCAATGAAAACTCAAACAGCATTATTCCCTCAAGGCGACCTAGATTAAACTATCATGAGATCCATAGAGAAATAATTCCACTTCCACACGGGAATGGTTAACTGCTATAAAATCCATGTAGGTCAGTGATGCTCCACCTTCACCTAATAATATGTGGAACAGCTCATGATGAAACCAAAAACATCTCTCTTCATACCTGGACACCAATACTGATGGTGTTGATCATGATACATCTTGGTGACACCAGGATAAACTGACCAAACTATGAAATGAATGTCCCGCATCAACACCTCACGTTTGTATGTTGGCACCCATGCCTGCACCTAGAAACTCTAGTTCTCATCCATTCCTATGGTTTATCTCGGAATAGGGCCCTCTCTTGAAACGCTATCCCATAGGTCTAGGCCTTCTTAATTTGATAGTTGTCTTATACGCACTCGATCTAGAGGGTTAGAGGTAATAGTTATAGAAGAAAGAAATGTCTAACCCTGCATGTCAAGCACCTTCAAATGAATCTCATGGAATAGAGCCATAAGCTGCCACTCACTACTGGCCTCCTGAACTTCCTGTAACTGAGTCCTTCTACTCAGTGCCTCAGCCACTGTGTTGCCTTTCCTAATCATATAGGCACGCTTAATGTAAAATGAATGAAGGTACTCAACCAACCTTAATTGTCTCAAATTCAGATCACGCTGATTGAAGATGTATTAGAGACTCTTGTGATCAGTGAAAAACACAAAATGCTATCCTAGAAGATAATGTATCCAAAAAAGTACGGTATGAACACTACATCAAACTCGAGATCATGCTCCGGGTAATTCCTCTCAAGTGGTCTCAACTGCTGAGACCTGTACACAATGACATCTTCACCTTTCATAAAAACAGCTCCCAGCCAGATTTTCAAAGCATCACAGTACATAGTATAGCTCTTGCATGGATCTGGCAGGACTAGTATCAGTGCTGAAATAATCCTCCATTTCATCTTTTGAAAGGCTGACTCACAAGAATCTGACCACAATAACTTTGCACCCTACTTAGTCAGATCCGTCAGTGGTGCTTCTAAGAGTAAAAAGTACTGAATGAAGTGTCTGTAGTATCCAACCAACCCTAAAAACTCCATACCTCAAGGAAATTCATCGGATGCTCCTAGGAAACTAATGCTCTCACATTTTCTTGGTCCACTAATACACCTATCTTGGAGATAACATGACCCAAGAAGTAAATCAGATCCATCCAAAAGTGTCATTTTGGGAGCTTAGCTTATAACTGATGCTCTACCAGTGTACTAAAAATGATCACAGGATGTATTGAATGGCCGTTTCGAGTGTGAGAGTACACTAAGATATCATCCATGAAAACCACCAAGAAGGAATCCATGTATGGATGGAACACTCGGTTCATCTGTGCTATGAAAACTAGAAGAGCATTAGTGAGACCGAACGACATAACCATATACTCGTATAGACCACACCAACTCTGAAAGGTTGTAAGAGGTATATCTGATGGTCTAACATGCAACTGATGGTAACCGAACCTCATGTCAATCTTTGAGAACACCCGGGCACCTCAAACTTGATTAAAGAGATCATCAATCCTCGGTAATAGATATCCGTTCTTGACCATTAAGAGGTTCAACATCTGATAATCCACACAAAGCCTGAGGGTATTGTCCATCATTTTCGCAAAAAATGAAAGGGGAACCCTATGGATAAGTATTGTTTTAGATAACCCCTTTTCTTGCAACTCCTCCAACTGCATCATGAGCTCCTACAACTATTGTGTATCCATCCAATATGGAGGAATGGTCACCGGTGCTGCCCCTGGCACAAGCTCAATAGAAAAGTCTACCTCACGCTATAGAGGAAATCCTGAAATTTCTTCTAGAAAGACATCTATAAAACGATCCACCATTGGAGGAATGTCCATATGTAAAAACCCCTAGTCATCCTGATATAAACTATCAATATGGGCTATAAATATTCTTAACCCATGATGGTCGGGTCCCGCTCTTCTCACCGGGACATCCCACTCTCCCTTAAGAAGAAAAGATCCACCCTCTGGTGATATGAAACTCACCATGAGGAGATAATAGTCGATGACTTCCTGGAAGGAACCAAGACAATTTATTCTAATAATGACATCCTAGCCTATCATATCTAGGACACAGAGGTCCCATAAAAAGTGACACTCACCATCCTCTAGAGGTCACTCCTTGAACTGGCACACACTTACTGTCCTAGTCCACAAAAAAGTGTTTAGTGTCAGGATATTAGTAGAGTAAAAGATGTAGAGCCCAAGGATCTCCACAACCACAATAGATATAAAGCTATGGGAATCCCCGGTATCGAAAAGAGTAGAAGATAAAACTAAAGCTACTATGATCTTGTCTCACATTGTAGAGGGTCTAGGATCCTACTCTTGTTGGGTCTGCTCCACTGCAAAAGTATATCCTGCACCGCGATCCTGTGACCCTGTCTTGACACCCTAAGCTGATCCACCCTATTGTCACTGAAAATTAGGTGACTGGCTACCACAACCACAACCTCCACCTCAGTCTGAACAGCCGGAAGAACCCCTATTCCTAGATTTGGGAGAAACTAGTGGTGCTGCTCCTGAATGAGGAATCATAGAAGAACCCCTACCACCCACTCATGGTGAGAAGATCTGATAGAAGTGCTGAATATGACCTATCTTTCCACAAGATTGGAACTCCACTGGGTAACTCGAGTAATGTGGCCTTATATACTCACTCTTCCCGCACAGGTAGCACACCACATGGATACCAGAAGATGTGTCTGGCCTCCTTGGATAACTGCATGATGAATCACTACTGTGCTTCCTAATGTCAGTAGGAGGGATACGAACTTCAAAGGTCAAGCTGCCCTGGCTCACAACTCCAAAATCTCTTAGATTGCACTCAGTGATCAGCGCCTGGATGATGATTTATGTGATATAGGTCAACAAGAAGATGTTCACTAATAATCGAATTCCATTCCTCAGACCATCCTCTAAATTCCTTGACACAAATAACAAATCATATTGTGAAATAGGTGTGAAATACTACAGCTCAGTAAATTGAGAGGAATACTCCATAACCGAAGGAGTACCCTACTATAGACTCACAAATTCTCTGGCATGATCAGCCCTCAAGGTCTTTGGATAGAAATAGTAATAGAAGATACGTTGGAACTCCTCAAAAGTCATGACTTACTGGAATCCTATCTATGAGATCACATCCTGCCACCTCTTGGCGAAATCCTGAAGCATATATGTAGCGATCCTGACCAGACTCTCTAGAGGTTTCTCTAGATGATAAAAGATAGTCAGCATGGCTTCTAGACATGACCCTATAGCCTGGGTTCCTCCATCCCCTGAGAAAGTGCGAGGATGCAACTTCTGAAAGACCTGCATCAATTCTAACATCAACATGGTAGGAGGCAGTTCTCCCTTAAAGGTATGCATCATCCCCATAAACCCTTCCCTGAACTCTACATCAGCACCTGCATCCTGTATAATGGATGGTGCCAAGACTAGCACAACCGGAGGATCTACAGGTAGTCTCTGATCAACATTATCTAATGTCCAATCACTACCCAACAACTGGGGTACAACCAGAGGACGTCTCGGTATCATGACTCTGTAAGGTCAAACGCACACCTTAGATCAAGATTGTCAAAGAATAAAAAAAGAATGTATAAGAGGTGAAAAAGTGAGGGAATACATTCATGTTTTTCTAAAACAAGACTACACGGCGTTTATAACACCTACACAACGTGTTCCCTTCATCCATTCACATGGGCATGTACACCTACAAGAACTGGTTGCGTAATACCCCATACACTGGGAATGTTCACCTATCACACTATGTCTACTTGAATCCTCTTCCCCTTCCTGAGTCCTTCTACATGGCTAATCCACACGGTTCTCCTTATAACAAGACTCGATGGTGTGTTATTTCCAAGTAAGACATGTACTAGACGAACCTCACTGATATATGTTGTTAGATACAAAGCCGGTTACACAGCTCACACTACACGGCATGTTCTAGGATGACACAGTGTGTACGAGAAAGTAGAAAACTGAACCATGTTGTTAGTTACATGGGTGGACACGAGATCAACAAAACATGGCATGTATCTATGGTACACTGAGTGTTCACCCAAGGATTTCCCTATCCCGTGTCTATGCTCACAAAACATATGAAATTGTTAGAGACTACATGAAATGTACAAATGGTACATGACATTTACTTAAGAAAAATAGTTTCTTCTTGAATAGAAGAACACATGGGATGTATTCAAAACTACAAGGCTTGTATTCTGGGTTTTTCTGGATAGTAAGCCTTAGAAACTACTCCAGAGCCCAGAAAACACTAAAAAAAATATTAATGTGCCAAATTCTGATTCGTGAGGGCCCATACGCCCTGAAAATAAAATATTTTCATCTTATGCAAGTTATAAACAAGGATAACAGTCAAAGATCAACCAAATTCTGATTCATGAGGGACCATAACACCTCAAGAAACAAAGCATGGAATTCAGTTAAAAAAATTCATTACAAAATGCAATACCCTATCAAATAATAGGTATTTTATCAAGGAAACTATAACAATAGCATGATTCTATAGAACAACACCTATAACAACAAAATAAAATTGCTATTGCACCCTATATGGCATGACAGGAATGCATGACATGTGATTTCTGGCAAGTTCCTAAATGATGCATGAGCTGGAATAACCTCATCTCATCAGGTTGAAACAGAAATAAAACCTGAATAATGTAAAAAATAATAGCACAATATATTAGAGTCACCCAATGGTGAAAATTAGATCCACTGTAAACTAAAAAAAGAAGAAAAATGCAATAAATTAGGTAAATTGAATTTTCCTTGTACACGGGTTAGCTACTCCCAGGAACAGATTATTACCTAGTACATATTCCTTCCTATACATATCTATAGGCTCCGAATAGTAATTCAAGAGAAAATAATTCTTCTGATACCACTTTGTAACGTGCTGGTTCCAGAAGCCACCCAGAGGCGCCCCGTGCCCGATTGGTCACATGGCCTCAAGCACATTTCCCCAAACACCAATGGTTGCCGACTAGCAGTGAGGGCTTTGGTGTGATAGTTGGGAAACTATCGCCTCATTGGCTTAGTAACATAGTGGATGTAAAATAAATAGCAATAATGAAGTAGGAATAATCCATATAAAAGTAAACAGTGGAAGACTGGAAATAATAAACTAGAGCACACGTATATTTGAATGATGTATGATACATACATCTAGGAAAGTATCCAAACAAATCACAATGATGTAATACAATATTAATAAACCCATGTATAAAATAAATCAATTAAAAAACCCCTCATCATCGCAAGCCATATCTTAGAACTACGCTCTCCATCTCGGCAACAACTCAAGTACCTAAAGTAGAAGGGCGCTTTCCCTTATCTATACCTACAGCAATATAATCTATTTGGTCTCAAAAGCATAGCCCAAATAGGGTGTGATTCTAAATCACTCTAGGAAACCCCCATAAGATATGTTCCTAATAGTTAGTGAATATATGGAGGGTAATAAGTATAGAAAGCAGTAAAGAATGAAATACTCAGTAGTAAACAATCCACAGTTTCAATGCATTCAGTATCATATATCAAGCAACAGCTAAACAAGCAGGTAATCACAATTAGGTAACCCTATAGGAAGTACTCATAGCATATCCCATCTGGTCCTACCAAGCATCACAAGCAACCCCTTGGGCAGTACACTCAGTCTAACCCATCTAGTTAAGCTTATGCATAGACTCTCTAAAGAAGAACTCACCGTTAATTCCTCCTATAGTCTCGTATCATTAACTAAAGGAGATTTGGGGAATCACTCAACATCTATACCCCCTAGGGACCATGTATAGGATCTATGGACACTCTGAGGAAGAACATACATCAATTCCCTCTATAGTCTAGCATCGTAAGTAAAACAGACACTCTCAAGAAGCCCTTATGTCCATTCTCTCTAGGGTGTACTACACCAGGTTCTCAAGGCCCTGTGTAAGTCAAGTAGGTATAGTAATGCATATAGACCAATGTAAAACTCAAGAACTACTTGGCTAGAAGTCTACATCATATCAGCATATCAGAACAATCACACCAACGTAAAACTATGCATGGGAATGTAAAAATGATATTAATAGGGAAACTAGACCCATTGGTCAAAACATGACATCATCCATTAGAAAAAACATCCAAAACAAAAGAAATTAACCCTATTCACATTAAATCAACCTATACTCAACCATAGAATCATAGAAGGGAAATCATTGGGATAAAACTAGAAAACACACAAAACCTCATTCAAGGGTATTGTGAAAAATTTAAAATATAACTGAAAGATTTTTAACGAAAACAAAAAAACCACCTACCTGGGCTTTGGGAGAACAATATAATTGAGTCTCAGAGCTTGAATTAACTCAGAATTATGAAGATCTATAAAAATGTATAAAATGTTCAATATAGGATAACATGAAAATGAAGATGAATCCTGAAACGAAGCTCAAGAAGAAGGGAGAGCATACTGAGGCGTTCCCAACGCAATCGATAGCGGTATAATTAAATATTGGATGCTCAGTTGGGGGCTCGATGGATGATCGTAGCCCTACAAAAGATCTCGGTCAAATGAAACCTAGAAGAGTCCCTCTCTGTTTATGAGACGTATCCCCAGTGCGTTTAACGAAAAAAAAGAAAATACACAACATGTAAATTGGAAGTACATAACATGTACTTTCCATTTCCGTACCTCTTATTAGGCGGCCTCTAGGTCACCCCCACATGGCATTGTGCATGGATGCTACATGGCCAACACACGACTACCCATTGTAACAGATTACATGACGTGTAATCAGAAAATACATGGTGTGTACTTTTCAAATTTCCAAAAAAAATTCCTTTTCTAAAAAACGACCATAAATGGAAAACACAACTGAAAAAGAAAATCTAGGTTCTTACAATATCAAAGGAGAAACTATTTTCTATTAGAAATAGGTGAGTTCAATCTATAATCATTTTAATTGGACACCATTGGATATACCTTTTGAAACATTCTATTGGAAATATGGATTGTAGGAGTACTTGGTTATGTTGTTTGGTCTGACAAAAACCTCGAAAGTCTTCATGGATTTTTTAATCGAGTATTACACCCTTATCCAGATTCCTTGTTGGTAGTATTAAAATATGACATCTTGGTGTACTCGTGTACCAGACATGGCCATACAACCCATATTGGCATCATGCATAGTACATTGAGAGAGCACCATCTATATACGAAGCTCAATAAATAACACTTTTGGATCAATGAGTTTAAATTCCAAGGTCATATCATAATAGAGGCATGGATATCGATTATCCTATATAAGGTGAGTGTTGTGTTTTACTAGTAGGATTCAATAAATGTGATTCATATATGAATCTTCTTGGGGATTGATATATATTACATGAATTTTATTCTGGACTTCTCCCACTCCTAAGAACCTCTTACAACCCTGACAAAGAAGGGTGTATAGTTCATATGGACTGAAGCATGTGATAAGGCTTTTCAAAAATTAAAAGGAATACTCAATATAGATTCGATTCAAATTCATATTGTGTTGGGTAGATGTTATACAATGTATTACGATGCATTAGAAATTAAACTGGGTGTTGTTCTGATCTAAGGTGTCGAGTTGTTGCTCATGTATCCATGATGATGAGGTTTTATGAGAGGAATTATCCTACTCAAAACCTCCAGAAAGAATATGTGGTTCTTTCTCTTCAGTGATAGAGGAATTATCTTTTGGGTGAGAGATTCATTGTTTACACAGTTCATAAAATCATAAAAAATATTTCTACTCAATGAGACATGAATTTATGGCATTGTGGGTGACTAGAATACCTATATTCATTTGACATTGAACTTTTTTATACACATCATAAGAGTAATGTCATGGTTGATGCCTTAACCTAGAATATATAGAACCAAGATGTTTAAGTGACTAGTAGTGAGAGTTAGATGATGGATTTTTTTTCTAAGTTGCATATAGAGGTTCAAGAACAACATGGGAATCTTGTATTAGTAGGTCTAGTTGTGAAATCATCTCTTATTAAAATAAGTTTAATTGTGTTAGATATTAGATTCCATGGGTCTCATTCTGAGGGAGAGAATCAAATGAGAAAACTTTCCTTTTGATTGGGTTGTTTATAATAGTGAGACCCTAGTCAACCGTGTTCAAGTTTGGGTGCCCTCTGATATATGAGAAGATCTGAGGATGGATTCACATGATTATTTTTTGGGAAATTCATCCTGTTATTACCAAGTTTTACATGGAAATGAATCATTGGTACTATTTTCCATGTAAGAAGAGTCATATTGAATGATTTATGCCTCGGTGTCCCACCTATCAGTAGGTGAAAGCAAAGAACCAGCAACATGCTGGACTTCTGTAGCATATTTCCATTCCTGAGTGGAAATGGAATGGTGTCACCATGGATTTTGTGACAGTATTAATGAGATCTTAGTAAGTAAGAAATGTGGTATGGGTGATCATCGATAGGTTGTCCAAACTCACAAACTTTCTATTGATCTAGGAGTTCTTCTTAATTGATGGGTTAGTAAGGATCTATACTTGAGAGATGGTGTGCCTTCATGGATTAAGCTATTTTATCATTTCAGATTGAGTTTCTTTGTTCACATCATGGTTCTAAAAAGATTATAGAATTCATTAGGTTTATATGTGCTCTTGAGTACTATATATCATCCTTAGACTAATGGGTAGTCTGATTGCAGGATTCAAGTGTTGTAGGATATGGTATGGGATTGTATTCTGAAAATTGAACATTTAAGGAAAATAATATTCCTCTGGTTGAGTTTACATAGAATAACAGCTTTCAAAAAACAATTAATATGTCTCTGTATGAGGCATTCTATGGTATACCACTCCATTCACCTATATATGTTCTAGAGGAAGGGGATGAAACTCTATTGGGTCCTCATCAAGTTCAGGAGACTTCATAGAAAGTCAAGATGATTTAGAAGCATATGGAAATAGCTCAGTTGTATTAGAAGTCCAATACCGATCATTAATGTAGACCTCTATATTTTGAGGCGGGACATCGATTATATCTACATATACTTCCTCATATATGAATTAAAAGAATCATGAGATAGGGAATTTTATCATTCATTATGTCAGACCTTTCAAGATAGTGGACTGAGTTGGGTTAGTAGCCTATCAACAAATTTTTCCTCAGTGGTGTCATGCCATGGAGGACCTCTTCTATATATCATAGATTAGAAAATATCATCTAGAACTGTCTCATTTGTTTGATCCTGATGATATCGATCTTTAAGAGGATGCATCCATTAAGAATCATCCAATACATATAGTTCATCATAGCATGAAGATTCTCTGAAGAAATTCATTTCCTCTAGTCCAGGTGAAATTAAATCACATACGTGTTTGGGATGAGACCAAGGAGAAAGAGGATGGGTTATGTGTGTAATGACTAGAACTATTTTCAGATTATGTCATACCACCCTTAGAAAGGATGCTTGGGGATTAGTAATTTTAAATAGGGTAGTTTGAAACATCTCAACTTCTATAAATGTACGTATGGTCAATTTGTTTTGTTTTATTCTTTAATACACCCTTTAATTTGAAGCATAAGAGGTTAAAGAAGGTCTATGGGAGTCTAGGGATTGTTTGAAGCCCGTAGCAATGAATATGGTGAAAATATTTTACACCATACAATTTCTCAAATCGTGCGACCCAGGGTGAATGATCATGCATCCAACTGTATATTTTACATAGTGGGACATCACATTGTTTTCATATGGTTAGTAAAATTGTTCCCATAACAATTTTAGGTGCACTACTAATGCATACCTAGCAACATAGTTGGTGCAAGGATTGTCTAACTATATATCCAAATCATGTGACCCCTTTTGTGTGGGTAATTTTCACGAATTTTCTTAACCCATTTCTCTTCCTACCTAATCTCTCTACACAGGTTTCTCCTCCCTCTAGGAGTGGGTCGTGTTTCTCTCTTTCAAAATGGGGTTTGGATCTTACATACTTTAGATCTCATCTATTTCCATCTCCATTGGATGCTAAGGGCTCCACTTAGTATTTTATTCCTTTCACACTCACCTATTTATTGGTTCCCCACCATCTCATTGATCTACCATCATGCAATGGATATTTTCCCTATATTTGAGGGTTTTTTTAAATCTCTTAATTTCTCCCAATCTTGGTTTAATCATGCCATGCTAACGGATTTGTGATGCACCAGAACCAGGAGGTAGAGTGTCTACTACTTTCCCATCAATTTCATTACATTTTATACATCACACTATTGATTCTCCCTCCAAACCCATTCTTTGAAGCTTTTTAGTGCATATTAAAATTATTTTCCTATCTTCCCATGTCTTTTGAGACCATACCTTATAAAGAAACTCATGTTTATGTTGTTCATTTGGACATTGGCCACCCCTTAGGGTGTACCAACCAAAAGGCCTATGTTTCATTATGCCTTGATAAGATTATCACCTTTAGTTAGGGTTTTAAATTGTTAAATGGTTTAGTATGGGATTTTAACCATGTAATGCATCGCTTTGACAATGCATATACATGTTCCTTATAGTTTATACCCATTTGTAAATATAAATTCAATTTTTTATGCTTTTTGACATAGGTTCTTGTAATAATCTTAAGGATTATTCATATTCTATAGTCCTTAGTTATGATTACTCAAGATGGTTTCATTATTTTGTAAATACTAATGTCTTGTATTATATTTTTAAGCATCATAACATGTGTAATTTATCACCTTATAACATGCCATGTGCTTTTCCTTTTTTGGTTCTCTCTAGTTGTCCCATTTAAATGGATCAAATGGATGGTTATCCTCGGTCAATATTGATAGCCTGAGATATTGGAATGTCATGAATGATAGGTAAATGATGGCATGATTATTCTATATTCTTTACTCATGTTTTATTTCATATAAAAATTCACATTATGCTTATGCCCTTTTTACACTCATAAACTATATTAAATTCCTTGGTAAGACTATTAACCCATTGTATTGAATTTCAAGTGATGACATTTTATTTTTTAAACATTATTCCTTATATCTTATTCCACATACCAAGCTTGATCTATCTAAATTATTATTACCTAGCTATATGAAATCTAACATTGTTATTTGTCTTTAATTCCATAGCTTAGTTAACTCGAAAATATGTGGTATTGAGATGATAATTGTGGGAATGTGGTTATATACTAACTTTTTCTAGACATGTACATTGATTCTTTCCATATGATATGCCCTAGATAATTGTTTAACATGAGTAGGGTTAGGAGGGCACATGGGTTTTGTATTAAGGACTCATGCATGGAATCATTGTTATCAGTGTGTTTTGACCTGATGCACTAGGGGAAATGCTTTGGATTTCTAGAAACTAGCTTCCTGAATGGTTTATTATGATCATGAGTGATATATGTTACCTTGGGGTGAAACCATGGCTAGACCATTTGGAAAGATGGATACTCCATGACTTGGATGATATTTGGTTCCCAATGTGAGATACTAGGGATAGACATAGAAGTTACCATGCCTCTTAGTAATATAAGGGACAGTATATGGATCACTAGGGTTGGAATCTGTGTTATGGTATTATCTAATTATCCAATTATAAAACATGGGATTCTTTTAGCTACCCTCAGATTGGAATGTGAGCCCACCTATGGAATTTTGATTCATTGGTTTATTATATTGCTTATTCTTATGAGATTAATCCTTTAATATTACTATGAGTATGTGGTGTTATCTATTGATATTTCTTTCTCATAATTATTCATCTTTATGTAATGAAATGGATATGATATGACATGCCAGAGCACAAGCTTGGGTGTTTGTTTTTTTTAGTTTTTTTGTTTACATCTGTACAAGATATTTTTATTTTGACATACACAGGCACCTTATTTGGACTAATAGTTTTAGAAAAAGAATTTATGTTATAGGATGGGGTCATATTTGGAACTATGACCATGGTTTACCGATCATAATTATGTATATATTGGAAATTATAATATCTATAATATTGTTATCCATTTACATCATGAAAAGGAATGTTCTAGACACAGTGGGTACCAACATACAGGTAATATGTCTCACACTATGCTTGGGTTCCATTTGGTACCCATGTCGAAATTATGCTAACATGTATAGATGAAGGGTAGCGTACTATATATAATCTCTAATTTCAATACTATTTAGGATGATGCTTTGGGGAAGAGGACTAAGACCATGCTTGAGATATTTTAGTAGTAGTTTTTTTTATTTTTTTGGTATTTTTATAGCATGTAGTATACAATTTTATCCATGTTTCCCATGAAATATCGTTTTACATAGGCTTAGGGAATGATATTATATTTTTTTAGTTGTTATTGATTAACATCTTCTGCTACTTATTACCTTATGTTGAAGGGTTTATTTCCACTATAGTCTATTATATTTATCTTTTCAGCTATTATTTTTTTATTTTTCATTGTTTAAAATGGTGAGTACCTAATCTATGAGGGAATAGTCTCCCCAAAGACACACCCTATTTTGTCACTATAATTCAATATCATCTGGAATTTGGGGAGACTAACTTGTGGTCATGTGTCCCACCGTATTAGGGACCAGCTCAATGGAACTTGGGGAGGGATACTATATTAAATGGGAGGGAATCCCAAGCCTGAAACAAGAGGGTACATGGGAGGGAAAATAAAGACCAAAAAAATAGGGTACACTAGAGGGAATCCAAATCCCAAAATATGATTTCACATGGGAGGGAATCCCATGATCCAAACTAGATGGCATCCTAAGCCCAAAACAAGAAGGTACATGAGAGGGAATCCTAATCCCAAAACAAGATGGTACATGGGAAGGAATCCCAATCCCAAAACAAGAGGGTACATAGGAAGAAAACCCATCCATGAAATAAGAGGGTACATGGGAAGGAATCCTAATCCCAACATAAGAGGGTACATGGGAGGGAACCCCTATCACACAAAAAGAGGGTACATGGGAAGGAATCCTAAGTTAGAAATAATATGGTACACGGTTGGAAATCCCAAGCCCAAATAAGGTACAAGGGATATTCTACCAAGCATAAATTTTTATCAAGTTCTAGGTAAGTATCATTGACATTGGATCTTCCATTCTTATTTTTATGCGTCAAATTCCATTTCATATTCCTATGTTATGATTTCATGGATTATCATACATAATACCTCATGATTCATGTCTTTTTAACATCCAATCATTATGACATGATTCATGATTATGTCCATGATAATTAGGGTACAATATAATAATGTTATTATCAGGTTCTCATACCCTTATTCTCTTGTGTACCTATCTTATTTACGTTTTCTGAGCCTTTGATCTCACCATTTTATTATATTTCCTTTATGGAGGCTATGAATAATTTTTTTATGTACAAATAATAAAGGGGGATATATTTTTTGCAAACATTGATGACATATTAACAATTTTTAAGTTTATGTTCCAATTTTCCAAAGACACTAAACTATTACTGCCCTCAATCATGTACTTTTGTAATATGGGGAATATTAAAATAAAATGATTTAATATCCTTGAATTTTAATCCAATATTGATATGTAATAATTATATATTTACATATTTATGCATTTATGCATTTTTATATGGTAAATAAAATGTATAAATATTTACATTAAATAAAATGATAAAAAAATATTTATCTTATATATTTAATAAAACATCTTAATATAATTATAATTTTATATGTATTTATAAAAGTGATTTATTATACGTAAATATAAAAAAATTATGAATATGTATAATTATATATAAAACTACATTGTAAAAAAATGATAAAACATCAAAACAATGATTTCATTAAGAATTTAGGCATTTGGAATAAATTAAATTTCCATAAAAAAGAAAATAAAATCCCCTTAAATAATTGTGATACCCCGACTAAAAAAATGAGTTCTTATGCATTCTATGACTTTTTGGATGTGAAAATTTTGACCAAGAGTTCCCCAAAAAATAGGATGTGGATCTCATCATAAGCTTCGATTTGATATGTTTTAGAACCTAAACAGAAACCTAAATAAAATGTTATGTATATTTTAATTTCTAGTCATTTTTTAATCTTATTATGGACATTTCATTAATTCAATTAATTATTATGTCATAGAACTATTATTAAATTACTATCAATGAATAATAAATAATAAATTATTAATTTTTATTATTATTTTGTAATAAATGTTTAATAAATATCTTATATATTAAGTGTAAATACATACTTATCCTTATCTAAAACTTATTTAAAAAATAAATCTTATATTTTTATAAAATTATATTATTTTAAATAAAATATAATTTTTTATTAAATATAAACTTTATTAGTGATTTTATATAAGCATTGATAAATTCCCTCTTTATTATCACTTTTTTAGTGTTGATAACAGGGGTCTTTCTTAGGGCCTTCAGCTTGCACTGATAAAGACTAGTACTGGATAAACCCTCTTCTATTGTAGTGAAATTAAACATAGCTTTATTAACATCATTTTCCAAACCACCTAATATGACTCTTATTTAATATGATTATAAGGATGGATATTTAGTCAATATAATTATGATAAACACTTTCTCCATTTACTCAATTATTTATAAATTTTTGTTTATTTCTAAAACAATCCTTTCAAAATTTGGAAATACATGTTTTGGGAGATGAAATATATTTCATCAGTTTATTATATAAAATTAAAAATGAATACAACACTCGAAAACCAATAAATGGTGACAGGTTGGTGAGAGGACTATCATGGGTTGCATGGAAAGCACATTTATGAACTTGAATTTAGTGTATTGATATGGAGACTCTGGTGGTCTCCCTTATGGGTAGTATTATAGCTATTTTCTCTTTTTTATGTGACTGATGTGTTCATAAATAGTAAATGAACTTGATTGAGGATACAATTGATTTGGTTTTGGTTTCATTATTAAAAATAGCATTCTAGCTTCAGATTATCCCCTTTTTATCTATTAAATCATTATGTCTTTCACTCTAATGTTCTATATCTAATCAAGTGAAATATCATGAGACTATTATCCATTATTTCCTTTGGATTGAATACCAAAATAAAATCATCAATATATCAATTCTTTTTAACTACCATAGTTATAAAAACCTCTGATCACCATTATATCAACTAAATACTCACGATTTCAAGTATTTAAGAGATATTTTGTGAATTTGATGTGAAAACTATATGTGAGAGAATAAAAAATTTAATTTTAAAAAAATAAAAATATTTTAATTATTAATGAAAAGAAACATATAAATAATTGAACAGAATAGATTAAAATTTTATAACATGAATTCCTCAAAATGGTAAATATATTCTACATGGCTTGACCACTAATGGATATTTATTACTACCCAAGAGTCTTTACAAAATAATTTGAGTAATGAAAATATAATGAATCTCCAAATTATATAAAATTAATTATACTAACGCATTCCTTGGATTGAAAACTTATACATTAAAAGTAATATTCTAATCCTCATTCTTTTTTAGATGCTCCACACTTAATTTGTTTGGATGAATCTCACTTTCCGATTGATAAATTCCTTAAATTTGTACCAAATTATTTTTTATTGATTACCACCATGTGCAGTGCTTATTTTTTATAATGGATTCATCTTGGAAACTTATTGATTCTTAAACATCTCCATTACTACCATAATAACTTGGTACTTTCTTCCTTTTATGATTTCTGCATGTATATTTTGTTGGATATCATCTGTATTTTACAAAATAGTCAGAAATATATATGATTTGGATTTTCGGTTCTATACTATAGTTTTGGAAATATTGACTTTATAATCATCATAGATGGAAACATAGCTATATTTTTCCTTTATTGACTTCAGCATGGATTTTCAATGTTAGTTGGATTCATCATAAGATCAATTTAATAAACATACAGTTGATCTTGGGGAAAATTCATTCATTTGATTGCATGGCATTCAAAGTTGTGTATCTCAATTTATAATAGCTCAGACCTTTATGTAATCTTGAATTATTTGTGGAAACATCGGTCAATTCTGTTCAATATTCACATATATTTTATTAAATGTGTTTTTAATACATGCTTCCTCTTTTGGTTCATTGGGGAATTTATAGAATATACATAAACAACAAGGTAGATGTCTTTTTATGGTTGTATCAGCATGAACATGTGATATCTTCCACCTATGTAATAACTTTTATGAATTGGAATACCATATATAAAATAATTTTAAGATTTTCATTTTATAACCTATTAATTAGTAATATTTAATTAATTATATACCATGTTCTATATCTTTCAATAATCAACAATAAAATTTTAAATCCAGTAAATTAGCCGCTTAAAAATGTATTTCCAATCCTCTAAATAAATGATAGAATTGTATATAAAATTAAAAAATGATTGGAATAACTAAAAATATTGTTTGAATACATTTATCAAATAATATCCATATTTATTAATGTATCAAAAAAATAATTTATTTTTCTTTGTTTAATAAATATTTGGGTGATAATTATAATTAAAAATTAGTTTCATATTAAAGAAAATTTGACACACATCTATGACTACCACCAACTCTACAATCACACTTAATGGATGATATTTCCCATTATAATCCCATATCCATATGATAAAACACAAATCATCACTATATAGAGTAAAAATCATTAAAAAAGTATTGTCAATTTACTATATAACAATGATATCCAACAGAGAATACCCAAGAGAGGATCCCAATGATTTGGGGATAATACTGAGCACCTCCTTTATAAAAAGGTATGGTCCATCCCAATAATCAAATCCCTAAAATATCTATAATTTTTTTAGATATATATATATATTTAACTATCAAGTACACTCAAAGGGATACTCCCCAATACAACTCATGAAAAAGTGCGAGAAGCATATTAATTACTCTATCAATACACATCAAAATAAACACACATGTATATGACGTCAACATCACCCAAACTCACAAATTTTTTCTAAAAATAAATATTTATAGTATAGAAACATACAAAAAAATAAATATATATCCAAAATATACCCCCACATTAACTTATCCAATAATATATTCACACTTATCACCAACATCATTTGTTAGGTTCCTCTATCAGATGTGTTTCCACATATGTGAATATCTGTATAGCACATAACTACTATAAAAACATATACACATCCATATACTACATCATAGTATCATAACCACACTTTACATCCTTATTAAATTATGGTTTCATGAACATTATGGAAATTCCCTCCAACCACAATGCACAACCCACTATATGTATCCACATCATTACCAATAACCATGCCTGAAAGTATTTATAAACAATTACCAGTAGATATAACAATACATTCACAAACACACACTATAAAATTTGATTTATTATAAACATTTACATGTATAAATAGAGGGAATATAAGAAGGAGACATTAACCATTATTTCCCTATATAACCTAAATGTTAGTGAAAACATGGAGAAACAAAAATTATATGGTATTTGGTACGGTTATCCGAATCAATTGGTGGTGTATAATATATTTCATGAAAATTTTATTTGTGTATAAGTTCCCAAAAATCCCATCCTTAGGGTTGACAACAAAAAATATTTACAATCATAAAAAAACTACTATATTACTGGAAGTGCACTAAAATAGGGATACCACCTCCGAAGAAATTTTTTTATCTTCAAAAACACTATTAAGGTAAATGTGAGAAACAACCTAGTTCTAGAATCATGAGATATTATTGAACAATTGAAAATAATTTGGAGCCTACTTGTAGAATTATCTCTAAATATTTTCTTAGATATAGCAGATACCTGTGTGTCTGGAACATCCTCTAATAGGTCTTCAAAACGAGACACCATATTGTCCCATGTTTGTATGTACTCTTCTTGATTAATCCTCCCTTAATTGTATCCGCTTATCAGTATAAGGTCTTTCTTGTCAACCCATGCACTCTGCTATTCATTGAATACTACTTTAATCAACCTTTGCATCATCTTGTTATCTTCCTCCATCATATATTATGATATGATTGCGATATGGGTATACAGTTCGTGGACACTACCATATCATCCATAATGATTCATTTCGATATGAATTAATGGGAATATTCTTTTATATCTACATATATGAGTAGTGGTCATTTGAATAGATGAAATTATTATGAAGAAATAATGGTCCATGAATTATTTGCATGCATATCATATTCCTTACAATACTATTCAATGATTGATTTATTCTTGAATATAATGAGCCAATATAAAGGTTTGGGATCCACCTGTTTGGATTGTGTGACATTCATATTCCATAAATGATACATTATTTATCTTTGTTCTCCTTTTATATTTTTCTAGAAGGTGATATCCCACCATAAGGTATTTCAATATCCTTTTATATGAATCAGGATTATAGTAGTTGGTTTCATCCCTATACATGAAATAGTTTATTTTTTATCTATAAATAAGGACAATAAATAAAACTCTATTAAGATCGATGGAGATGGATATTTATTGATTTTATTAACACATATTTATATTTTGAATTATACAATGTGTGTTGTTTTACTAATGATAGATATAAGAATTTTTTTATTTTCATCAATTGAAATTATTATGTAAGGATCCTGCAAATATATATAGTGGTATTCTAGTCACTTCCATCAATGGTTGAATATGTTATTATATTTATTTTTTGTATTACCTTAATATTGTAATTTTCATGAGTCGATATAAATGATTATGATATTTAATAGAATATTATAAATTTC
Organism: Viscum album; assembly: GCA_963277665.1. NCBI lineage: Eukaryota > Viridiplantae > Streptophyta > Magnoliopsida > Santalales > Viscaceae > Viscum > Viscum album. The sequence goes on along the minus strand of OY728122.1, from coordinate 723,332,320 downwards.
TAGATCACATAGATTCATGATTAAAATTTTCATTATTTTATTTTTTTATATAGATTATAAATTGTCTGTATCATATTGCTTGATGCACTAAAAAACAATGGATTTTTTTCTGTATTATAAGATATAATATTTAAATTTTTAACTATGATGGAATCCCATTATTCATAAAAAATATATAATCAATTCATAGTCAAAATAATAAACATAAATTTAATTACTGCTAGCCCACCGATAATAAATTACAGTTATGTATGTATTTAAATTGTGTGATAAAAACACTTATGTTTCAGTTTCCCTATATGTAATGATTTTTCATATTCATAAGAGACTATTTTTTATGGGATAACCATTATATAATATTTCTAAAAAAATTGAATATGTTAAACAAAAATTAAATTTCGGTTTTATGATATACTCTTACCTATAGGTCACCCTATACCAAGGTTTTTCCCCTTTACTGTAGAATTGAAATGTAAGGGAACACATTGATAAAATCATGGAAAACAATTAATAATATAATTATTAATAATATTTTATGATTCAATGAAAAACTAGAAATAAATATTTTTTTAAATGTGTTTATAATTTTTAGAATTTGTATATCTGATAGATAAAAGAGATTTAAAATAAAATATGTCTACGTCATAATTAAATCTAAAATGTTTGAATTAATATCTCATGTAATGAAAATAAATAAAATTTTCATTTTTTTCTTTAATCATTTTGAATATTATTTTTTATAATCTTTTTATAAACATTATATATGGTGTCAGATTTAAATTATTAAATAGATTTCCTCTTATAGAATTTCCATAACATGCATTGGATGGTTGGAATGACAATATAATATATATTTCTCATCAACAATAGAAAATTTTCATAATTATTATTATTACATTTACTTTTTTATTGAATATATTTTATATATAAAACACATTATAGGTAAAAATGATTTGAATCACCGAAGAATAATTTATCACTAAGAATATTTACATTGAGTCAGACTACCCACTACCCTGGAGAATTATGGATTTCTATTGAATGATGGGTTTTTATATATGGATCTTGGATTAATCATATAAGGATTATCAATTTGAGATAATTTTTTAAATATATAGTAATATTACATTTAATTTAATAATTTGGGGTATTTATATATGTGTTATTAGTTTTAGCTTTTTTTATATGAGTAACATAATCTTACGGATGTGTAAATGTTTACTCATAAATATTTGTGCAGATATGATTTTTTTGGATGTAATAGGGTTGCAAAAAATAAATTTTATGAAGAATTAATACTCAAATGATTAAATATAAGAAAAAAATTATTTCTTGTAATTCAATAATTAGGAATTTAAAATTCATATGACATAAAACAATTTGTGATTTAATAAAAGATGTCCCCTCAAATATCAGGTCATTAAAATTATCCTGAATCATTTTGTTTCTTTGGATCATTTTAAATTAAATTTATCTTAAATATCCAAATACATTGCACCATGGATATGACTATTTACTAAACCATACACTATTTATATATACATTGTTTAATTTGAATGTTATTTAATTGACTGGGGAAATATTGATATTATTTATTCTTCATTCGATATGAATATTTATTGATACAAAATATTGATTATTAATTTAATATAACATTCAATACATGAGGAATGTATTAGAAATATAGTTTTGGGTGTATCCCAGTTATAGATAGACCCTTGATTCATTGATGAATCTTATGAGACAAATCAGATGGAAAACATAAATGGGATTTTATTGAACACATAATCAGAAATTAGATTTTACTAGTTCAAAAATTGATGATATATATATCTTAATATAGGATATAATGAAATAAAATATTAATAATTTCCTTCACTAATAATTAATTTATAATTATCCATGAGACAGTTTCACAAAAATTATACAAGGATGTACATTGTTATCAAGTTATTATTTTAATAGAATGTGTTTTAGTTATTTACCCTTCAATATTGAATATTCATTATTAAATCATGATATATTTCAGTTTATATAACCCTTAATTATAATTTCATATCACTATTATTTTTTTATTTTCCCTATGATATGATTACTAATTCCTTGAATGATTTCAATTACGCCGACTAATCTCTATTACATTGTTTTATGTTTTATTCCAAATGTAAAATTAGTATCATGTATGTATCTAGCTATCTATGAATAGTAAAAAATTAGTCCTTTTGGAATATAACCCTTATATCTATGTAAATTCCATAATGTAACAAATGACTCCATGTAAATAGATTCAGGGTTATTATATTTGGTATTAAATAATGTTTGGTAGAATATTTGGTGAATAGATTGTGTAAAGCATAGATTAAGGAATGTAACCCTATGATAAATTCCCATGATATGTATAATTTTGGAATAATATCATAAATGTTTTGGTAAGGTATATATTATGTTGTTTTTAATATCATTGAATCCCTATATCAATATTATATGTGGACACAGTTTTGTAATAAATGCATCTATATGTAATAACCTAAAAAGATTTGTTTTGAGTATATCTCATCCGTTATTATAGATTTTGGTGAATGTTCCCTAATTTTTTACATTTTTAACTCCAAAAGGATACTATTAGGGTTAACATAAATTTTTTTTATAAAACAATATAAAATATTTGAAAAACATTTTTGTTACTTGAATATTTTCCCTACGAAAACAAAATTTTAATTTTGAGATTAACTATGATTACAATTTCAATTTATTTTAAGTGCTAAAAAATTATTCTAATTGTATGTAATAATTTAAATTCCATAATTTATAGACAAAACCCACTATTTTTCATTTTATAGAAACTATTTCATGGAATATTTAATGGTATTAATACTCATGGGTAATGTAGAGATTTCCCTACAGAGTAGGCCAAAACAACTGGTGTTGGAGTTGACATGATCATTGCCATATTTTTTTATCTAAACAAATTTATGAGTATTAAACTTGTTTATAAGGGTAAAAATGTTGTGTAATATGATGATAATCATATTTTACCATTTCATATGCAATAATCACCCACTATTTTGTGTAATTACTAACCCTATGGTAACTGAGAGATGGATTAATTCCTATAAAAAGATATTTCTAGCCTTGGGATGTGATGAGGGGGAATGTTAAACTATCTATATACTGTATCATGGGATTTTCTAATCTATAATTTCGTTTTATACAATTTAATAGCAAGGAATAAGTAATATAACCCCTAGAATTGATATCTTTTAAAGGTATATTCTTTGAAAAATATTTTCCTTGTGAGAAATGAACTAAAATAAAGAGAAATTTCCATAGAATGACAAAAAAGGAAAAATAAACTGTTCTAGAGTAATATGGTCTGATTAGATGGATATTTTGGTATTATATATTGTTTATATATAATAAAAAATCAATATTGGGGCATTTCCTTGAAGGAATGAAGAAAAATATTTGAATGGCACTCATTTTTCAAAAAAAATATAATATTGAAAATTTATACTCTATAAAAAAAGGGAATGTATTTTTTATATCTTATATATTCATGATATATCAAGACAAGAAGATTTCAACTAAACCTTAATAAAAACGTACAATCTTAATAAATAATAGGAAGAATTTGTTTTCCAAAATGTGTAAATTGGGGAAATAAACATCTTAAAAACTATCGAAGGGCATGTGAGATTGTTTTAATGTAAGTGAATGAAATAATAAAATGTTATCCATTTCAGTAACTAAAATGAAATGACCATTATTCTATCCAATTTCAAAATAGTCAAGGTAATCTACCATGGAAGAGCGTAAGGAGAAAAGACCCTAATTATGTGACCAATACCACTATAGATAAAGTTCATAATGATTAATTGTATGGTAAATAAATCATATCATCAAATATTTCAAATGAGTTTTTTGATTTTAGATACTCTAAATCATTTATATATTCCATAATTTATATAAAAATTAGATAATTTCCAAGAACCATAAAATGTTAGCTATCGTCAATACTTCTAGTTGGAATCTCCCAAAAATAGTGACGTAAAAGAAATTCCCATTTTGGAATACAAAATTTCCCTATTTAATAACTTTATTATTATTCCAATGGTTTAATTTTATATAATACTTAGTATGGACTATGTTTTAGAATTTGATGCTAAAAATTTCAGGTATGTAGAATTAAATTATGATTCTTGATGGATATATGGGATAACTTATCCTTATATGGGAGACATCATCATCTGCGTTAGGTCTAGATCCATATCATGTAGCTATTATGAATTAGATTCTTACATATGAAGAGCATGAATAACTTATAGATGGAAAAATTGAATCTCTAAATTTAGGATGTACCAATTTTATAGGAACACATTGATATATTTCCTTGGAAATTAACTAGATATCCCCTAGACTGTGTAGTTTGACATTCCATTGATTTAATACCTTATTCAATAACTATATAATCAAAATCTTATATAATAGACACTATAGAATTATTGGAGTGATATAAACAATAATAAGGGTTGTGTAATAAAGTATTTAGATAATGTAGTTTTTTACCAAATTGAGCCCATGTTATATTCATTAACAATAAATATATATCAATGAGGCCATATACTAATTATACATATATATATATATAATCTATTAATATAATGAAAAATTATGGCCTACCTCACTTTTATGACATGTTCAATCATCTTTAGGGATCTCAATATTTTACAAATAATTACCCTTATTCTTGGTGTTATCAAGTTTTAGTAAAAGAAGTAGATATATCAACGATTTCTTTTAAAATGAGGTTTGTAAATTATAAATTTATTGTATTTAATCTTCGATTGACTAATGCATAATTTGTTTTTATAGACCTAATAAATATATTATTCATTAAATATATTGATAATTATTTGTGGAAATCATTAATGATATCTTTGTGTATTTATAAGAAATTATTAACATGAGAATAACTTTTGGATCATTCTTGAGATTCATAGATGAAAGATTTATATGGGATGTTTAGAATTTGTGAATTATAGAATACGGAGGTTTGGGTTCATGGATAAATTGTCTCTTTGGGCGGAATCTCAGTTGATAATGTAAAGAAAATTTTAGTCAAATTATATCCTAAATGAACAAACATAATAGATATACATAATTTTACAGGGGTTTTAGGTTAGTAAAAATGATTTTTTCCAAACATTTAAGATTATCTGACATGTTAACCATGTTTATATGTAAAGGGGTTATGTATGTATTAAAAAATTAATGTACTCAATGATTTTAATAACTAAATAAGATATTGGTTAATACTCTAATTTTGAATATAACATCCATAAATGATGGATTCATGAAATATTGTGATGCATCAAAAAAGAGAAATAGTTGTATCCTTATGAAAAATAATAAATTCATTGAATATACATCAATATAATTAATGACTCGTGAATTGAATTATGCAACCCAAGATATTAAGTTTTCAGTTGTAATATTTATTTTGAAGTTATTTAGAAATTATCTTCATTGAGTAATGTGAGTGATTTAAACATACCATAAGAGAAAAAATACATCTTATCATAGAAGGTGATCTATATTAGGAAATGGTGGTGGATAGAGATACTCAAGGATTATAATATCACATAACACTCACAATTAGGGATGGAAAAAAGGTGCCAGATGAATTTTGTAGGATTGGTCATGGATTTCTAAAAAATCATGGATTTATAGGGATATTATGTTCCAGGATAGAGAAAATATTGATATATGAATTATTAAGTAATGTTATAAATATCTCCATTTTTAGATGATTGTGAAACTATATTTATTCAAAAATATAAAATACTCTACAATTCATGATGAAAATTTTCAAAAGAAAATCATTTCCATGAGTGATGAGAACATGGAATGCATCATTTTTAAATATGGGTTTTTTAAATTTATCAATACACTATGTGTTTCATCTATACTAAGGAAGAAAAGGGAATTTTTGGATGATTCTCACTGATGAAATTCATATATACACCCAATTATCTGAAAGATATATATGGACACAAAGAAATTTTTTTTGTGGTATAAAATGAATTGGAAAATTTCAATTTAGGTATTAAGATTCTTGGTTTATTGATATGTGAATAATGAGAGATATCTTAATTTTGGAGTTAAGAATCAACTACATAGTCCTTGGTATAGATTAGGTGACATTACTAAAGACTTATTTACATGAATAAAAAATAATTATAGAAATAATGATGAAATCTGTGTTTTTATTGTTCACCTTACAAAATATGAATATTTATCTTCAATAATAGAATATGTACCTCTTGTGTACATTTTATATATCAATATTAATAAATTCATATGAATTCATGTTGAAACCATTTAAATTGTGTCAGATTTTGATCCATTATTTACAATGAATTTCAAGAAAATTCATTATAAGGATCTTTATATCGTCCTTTATTTGACGATCACCTACCATACTCACACTGATGGATAGTCTTAAAAGAATATTAAAACATTAGATTACATGTTAGCATAATTTCCTGTTGAATTTAATGTTATGTTGGATTATTATTTACCATTGGGATAGTTTTATTTTAATAAAATTTTCAATTCATGTATTCAAATAGTTCCCCATGATTCATTATTTGGAAAGAGATGTCATATATTAACTTCTTGGGATTAAGTTAGTTGGAAAAATATTATAAGTAATGAAAATGTGAAGGATATAATTAAATATGTAAAGACAATTCAGAATCATATTAAATTATCTCAAATCAGGAAAAAGTTATATTCCTCTAACTAAAGGAATTTTATTTAATTTAATATTTAAGATCATATTTTCTTGAAGGTATATCCATGTAAGGGAGTTATAAAGTTTTCTAAGAAAAGTAAACTAATCCCTGGGTACATTATACCTCTTTGAAACATTGGAAAGAAATAGAGCTATGGATTACCATTTGGAATTTCCATAAAGCCTCAATAAATTAAATGATGTGATCTATATTTCATTTTTATGGATATACATGCCTAATCAAATGCATGTTCTCTCCTCTGAATAATTGGAAATGAAACATTACATATATTATATTGAACAGAACAACCAGATTATTAGCACTAGATATATATTATAAAATATTCAAATAACTCTTCCAGTAAAGGTAGTTTAGTGAAATCATTTAATAGAGGAATAAAAATCAGAACCACAGGATGTTATGAATAAGGACCACCCCCATTTGTTTAGAAATTAATTTCCATGTAAATATCCAATGTGAAATTTTTCTATTAGAGAATAATGTAACACATAAGATTAAACTATAGTAATTGATTATTGTATTTTAATAAAAAAATAAAACAATACACCTTTTAAAAATTCCTCGTATAAAAATTCAAATTTTATTCGATCAATATTGATTTTGTACTTAATGGTTAAAATATTCCAAGAATGCATTTTTTTAAATATTCCCTAAAAAATAAGATTTTTTGTAAAATGGGAAATCTAATATTTCCCACATCCTATTTTTTATAATAATGTGTTATAAAATTTATAATTAATTATTTATTAACTATAAATTTATTATAAATAAAGATAAGATTAATTGATTGTAAAAGGGATATATTTTTAGAAAACTTTTCTTAAAAAAAGAATTATATGGTCATTCGATTTTAAATAGTTAATATACTATTAAATGATGAATTATTTAAATGAAATATTTAGATTATATGAATAACTATATGAATTTAAATCCAAATAATTATGATTATTAGTCATATAGTTGATGTAAGATAATCTTATTCTTAGAAAAAAAATATTTCTTGAAAAATCGTGTTTTCACATGTTTTAAGGAATTATTATTAAAATAAATTCATCATATTATGTGAATTCAATTTGAAAAAAATTATTAAATATATGGAATTCAAAAAATTAATTCCAGGTAATAATATTCAGGTAATTTTGGGTCATAATGAGTAATAAAAATATAAAAAGTTCCTTACTATGACTAATGTAAAAATGAGTTTACTATTTGTTAATATATAATGATAAGGGTTAAAATGTGACAAAAAAACTATTACAACCCTATTGGTTGGTTGTATTTATACCTTATACATATTCCCTTATAAAATGATCCATTTTGGAGATATATTTGTCTTGATAGTGACCTACTAATAAGGTTAAACTATTCAAAACAAAATTTGTGCGACTCACCTAAATTATAAAAGGGCACCAATTACCCTCAATTATTCAAACATAATATTGAGACCCTCTATTTTTTTGAATATAAATTACGTTAATTTTTTTATATTCTTAAAAACATTTTACAAAAGGTCACCCAAAGACCGTATTATTTTAGTGACTTTTAAAACATGGAAACATAAACTTTTGTACATAAGAAAGATTGATTTTCACCCACTAGGTTCTCTAAAAATATAACACCTCTTAGACATATCATATTTGAAATATATCATCATAACCAAGGGATAAGTCAAAAAAAGGGGGGATATCAAATCGTCAGTAAGGGAAATCAAGGGAGACATGTAAGCATAAACATGAACATGGTGGTATGGGAACCTAATAATAACATTAGAAGATCATACCCTTCATATCAACGATTATAAACTTGAGTTATGGGATAAATCATGGAAATTCATAAGACATGAATCATATAGAAATAATCATCTTGATCCATGAAATTTTAACTATGGAATACGATATATAATTTGTGCCATACATATAAGAATATAAAATTTTATTTCATTTTATGCTACCAAGCCCATTATAAAATGATAGGCTTAGGCTACGACCTATAACCCTACATCAGGATTGGGCTAACAACCCATGTACCCTCTTATATTTATGATTGGAAAACAAGCCATATTCTATCTTTTTTTGGGCATGGGATACAACCTATATACCCTCTTACTTTTAGTCTTGGGATACAAAAAATGTACCCTATTGTTTTTAGGCTTAGGATACACCCATGTACCTCCTTGTTTTTAGGAATGAGCAACAACCACTAGCCCTATGAGACCATATACATCTTATCATTACCCAATGCATTGTAGGGAGATATAGGTCCCACCGATCTCATAATGAAATCATACATTCATGTGAAGGAAGCATAAATAATCATATCATAACCTGTGAAATGAAATGGAAAGTATAAAAATATAACTATATCATAACCTATGAGAAAATATAGTTTTCCAAATCATTTCATCATATAATAAACCCTTGAAGAAAGTGACTTTGAAAATTATATAACCCGTTTAAGATAAACGGGTTTCATAAAAATCATGACATTAGAAAATAATACATCAAGAGAAAAAAATAAACAGAAATGGGGAATAATTTACCCCAAATTTCATAATTAATAACAATTTATGTTATCATATATGGGAAATAATTTTAAAATATCTTTTAAGAACATTTCCTAAGGAAAATATCTTTGCTGCATTGACACCCTCTTTTTAAAACAGAAAACACATTAAAAACTTTTTTCTATGAAAATATTATTGAATACTTATAAAGGAAGGATTGAAAACTTTAAAAAGTTTTTAAAATACTCTTTCCTTAAAAATGATAATCAAATATCATTTGATAGCATTTTTAAAACATGTTTTTTTGAATATAATAGATTTCTGACCAAAGAGAGAGTTGATCATATTTTACATAAAATTATAATATTGAGTACCCAAGATTTGAAAAATGGTGCTAATGCATGAAGATATATTATTGACCCCTATGATAAGAAAAATCATTAGTGTTCTTGAGATATGTATCATGATATTTCATTAATATAATTACAATTATAAATAATCTCGAAAAGTGTTGAGATTATTCTAAAAAATCATATCACTCGGTAAGATGAGATCATGATTTCCAAGAAAGAAACAAAAATTAAATTAATCATAAAATACCATTAAAATAAGTATATTCATGATAAAACATGTTAAATTTATTTATATACAACTCGAAAATAATTTAGGTTCATAACAAGACAAGAGTCTCAAAGAATGAAAAAAGAGACAAATTTATTTTACCAATTTGGTTACTTTTGAAATGTATATCCAATGAAATAAATACAATAGGATGTATTTGTAAATAATCATAAATATATATATATAAATCATTTTATAAATACCTGGTCTCTTTACCCATCACACAAAAGGAATGTTTTGTGAATAAATCATGTATCTCACAAAAATAAAAAGTGAGATGAAATCCCCATAGGTTGTGTCTTGACTCTCTTCGTACTTTTAGAAACCTCCTTTATAATAAAAATAAATTTATTATGAATATTATAAATAAAAATATTCTTATATATAATAAAAAATATTGTATTATTATGACATTAAATTACCTACTTGTTAACAATCCTACATCAAGGTTTCACTTCGGGTAATAACTTCGTTATTTGTCACATGTGTCTTAATTTGATATATATATTGTCCTTATACTTATATCATGATTTACATAATTTAAAACATGATTTAAATATAATTTATATATAGTATATTTTTATTATAATTTTATATTGAATATATAAGTATCAAATGGAATACACCATTCATAGAGACGGTAAGCCGTACGTACACATGAACATTGTTTCTGTTTTTGTTGTCATATTGAAAGAAAGAAAGAAAAGGACATATATGTATATATAAAAATATTCAAGATGCATTACTATATCATATATATAATTTAGTTCTACTAAACCCATCCTTAATACATTCTATTTAGTGTGTGAATGAGTCACATCACATTTAGTGGGTAGTAGTCCACACTTACTCAAACGAAATTATCGTATTTACACAAAATGAAAAGTAAAAAGATATTTATTTTAATGTGGATAAAAATATTAAACAAATAATAAATATAATATATTACATATATATACATGGTATCCATCATAATTTCTTCTATGAGATGTGGTAAAGGAAAACCGGGAAATCATTATTTAGTGAGGCACTAGTTTACCGTACACTTAAACACTATGTTCATTAACAATTAGATAGATGTGTGAGTAAGTTTAATAAAAAAAAAATTAATTAAAAAATGTATTATATTTGAGATAATTCTATTTTTATAAATTAATAAAATAAATATTTTTTAGGGGGTGGAGAAATTAAAGAATAGAAAGGATCTTTGAAGAAGACGTCACCTCTTAATCGGGTTACTCCATTCAGTTTGACCCAAAAGGATTGATTATATTTTTTTACCCCATGGAGATATTATATGATAAATGGGAGATTTTTAGAAGTTTATTTTGAGATCTTTTCCACACCTAAATGGTTTTACAGGTGTCGAGAATAGGAAGACTAGGTGGCCGTTTATAGGGAAGGGAAATGACACACTTGGTTTTTTGGAAAACATGTTTGGTGTACCAATGTTTTTACATAAAAAAGTCATAAAAAACCAAAATAAAAACTTATTATAAGGATAATATCATATTAATGGCCATGAAATGGGTGTTTTAAAATATTGTTGTAAATTGTTCATCTTAACTGTGAGGTTTGTTACTTTTTTAACATAATTTTTCTCTTAAGTGTTATAATTAATTTTAATCACTTTCAATAATTCTTTAACTAAAAAATTGACCTTATTAGACAAAATAAATTATACTAACACCGAATATTTAATCATTTTTTAAAAATTTAAATCAAATTATTTTTAGAAATTAATTTAAAATTTATCCTGCTGACAGAACTACACTATGGGTTTTGAATGTAAAAACAACCAATCATTTGCAATGTTATTGTACACAATTTCAAAGTGAAATTGATTCCACTTGCCAAATTTAAATTAAATTATAGATATATTATACAATTTATCATTTAAAAAAATTAAAAATATAATTTATCATTTTTAATAAAAAAGATAAAAAACAGTTTTTAATTAAGGTCTTTGTAATTTTCCATATTCATCCAAAAAGGATACATCTCAGAAATATCCCAAATTTTTTTCCAAAGATAATTTCACCATTATAAATTCTAAAATAAAGTTTATTTTATGAAATTATGATCATAAATTTGTCTACAATTATTTTTATTATTTATTTACATAAAGACATGAAATGTGGTTTATCTGAGAAAATAATATTTTTAAATATATATATACATTACCTAAAATTATTTCATTCATTATTAATGTGGTTAATTTATAAACATTAATTATAAAAAATATTTTAAAAGTCCTTTCCACTATTCATAATAATATGTTTAACGACTAGGTTATAATTATGTCGTATAAATAATTATAACAATAAATGATGCTTTGTAGAATCATAGTTTAGCATGTAACATACACCAAGTTAGTGTTTCATGTTTCATTCTCCAATTAGGTGTTGCATATAAAATAATCCAATTCACAATCTAACCTCAGTTTTATTTGTATATAAAGATAATATTTTGGTTGTGTGTACTACCTGATTAACATGGTGTTGCATATAATACATGCCAAACATAGTTCTTCAATATAAAATAAATTATTTTTAGTGTCATGTGGAATAAAAGATATCTCAATGGTTTAATTAATTTAAAAACCAAATAATTCCAAAAATCTCATGTTTTAACATTTTATCCCCCTTAAAAAAATTTCGACATCAAAATTCCTCTGGGTTATCAATGGTTTAATACTTAAAAGTTCCATTCATTGAATATCACAATGTATAAATAGATACTGAAACTTCCCTTAAAAAGGTATATTTGGAACCATAACTATTTCCCAAGGTAACATATAACTAGTTATCCATATAAGAGAACATAGCTTGGGAGTGAATATTATACTTGGAGAAAATGGGTAAATATTTATAAGGAGTACTTGAGGTCATCTATCACAAAAAAATGAACAATTAAAGAAAAGTTGGGGGACACAATGTCATAAATATATGATGATTTAAAAGGATATAGGTTTAATAAAATTAAGGTATTAAGAAAACACATTTTATTTTTATTATTATCCTAACATTTAGTAATTCTTTTATTGAACAATAATATAAGGAAATATACTTACGTGATATATTTCTATAAACAAAATTAAATTATTTAGTTTTGATTTTATAAATTTCCAACATAATCCTTTAATCTATGTAGTGTCCATACATAAATAAACATTGATTACAGATATTTTAAAATAAACATTTAGAAGTTATGAAGGCCCATAAAATAATGAAAATTATAAATATTTACCTCTAAATATTCTTCGAAATAAATATGGTTAATAAATTAATATGTAATCCAAAAAAGTAACAATTCTGGTTCATCATTAAAGTATATTCAACAAAAATAAATACACATCCACAAGGACATTGTGTAGGCACGTGGTAGGAATGAATCCCTTATCCTCCTTAAATCACGAGTTCAAGACCCACATCCTTATCATACATGACCGGTTGTTAATAGACATACATGAGGTCCTTTTATAATACTATGCTAAAATAATTTCCAAATTAAATATGATGGACATCTTTGAAATAATTTTAATCACTAAATAGCCTTCTAACCAAAGTTTTTAAGAGTATGTCAGTGCATAAATACTTCCTCGAAAATTTAACTAAAACATCTCATGAATGGTTAACATTATAACCCTTATAGAAGATGAAAATATAAAACAATAGAATTATAGTCAAAAAAGAATCTTATCTTTGATTTTCCAGTATATCAGAATGTTTCTCTTGGTTGTCACATTCTAAACATGTGAAAAACATTATCATATATTCTCTTAAAACAGGAAAATAACATGAATAACCATAAAAACTTATGGAAGACATGCATGTTTCCTTATTCCACTGATTATTGGATATATTCCGTAAAATTAATAAGTTGTAAACTATATCAATGGTATAATAATTTACTTGTCAACAAACCCTTAATTAGTTCCAAACTAATCAATGTCATCCACATTACTTCTTCATATCCTACATATATTTATCAAAACAACATTATCATAACATAAGGAACATATTAAGGGTAATTATAACCTTAATCATGTGTTTTCCATGGACATCACATTTTCATTATACTGCATTTGAATTCCATCAGAATCCTTTAAACATGTTCTTGTAAATCCATAGAGAAAAAAATAAATCAAACAACCATTATATATTTCACCATTAATATAACATAATTATTGAATCCAAATACATAAAAACATTAATTATTCCACTTTATCTGTATGAAATTAATATTGCTACCTCATCCTATTACATAATACCTCTTTCCTTACCCATTTCATCTTTTGTCTCATCATAATTCATAATGTAACCATTACTCACCCCACTTTACTGATTCTCTTCGGGACATTTTCTTCTTAAAAACTGAATTTAATATTGACCATTTATTCCAAACATAAAATACTTATTCTTCAATGATGACTTAGGGAGGATAATATTCATATCCATTTTATTAACTAATCTCATTTTTTTCTTATGTTGCGCCTTTCTGTGTGTCCTTATTTTCCACAGTCAAAAGATGTTCTTGTTCATATATGACTTTCAATTATATGATTCTTTTAGATTATCAACAGAAAATAAATCAAATATTCTTTCCTCTATGTTCTACATCACCTAAACTCTCAATGAACACCTACATTATCTTACTTGGTGAGTGCGAGATTTGGTTAAGATACATGATGTAATTCATGTTCCATGAAAAATGATTAGGCATAATCCAGCCATATATCATTCTAGCGATCATCCCACAAGACTTTTCATCAGAAAACCATCTATCCTATTCAATGTTAATCCAGTTCCTTCAGTTTCCCGCCATTTACTAAAAATCAAAGCATAGAATGAGCATTACTTATCCTAGATGTAAACCACACAAATAAGAAAATAATTACATATATGATGTCTAAATTAGGATTCCATCCTTAAACTACGACACCCTATGTTCATCCTATTTTATTCAAAGTAAAAATATATTTTAAATCATTAATTATGTTCTGTGATGAGTTTTTGAATTTTAAAATCATATCCCCTGAGAGTGTCAAACCAGGTTTGTAGCAAAACCCACTATTGTGTATATAATACCCCAATTTAGGCTCGATACATCTTTTTGGAGTTGTTACCACTAGGCACATGTGTGCTAAATCCACATCCTCTTGTTATGTCCAGAGATGGATATATTTCATAGAAACCACTCACTCTATCCTTTACCAAAATTCCACGACATTCTCTTAAAATTTTCCATAACCGTAGGCTTATCCATAGATATGTTTTTAGGGTTATCACTAAGCGTTTCTCATTAGAGATTACAAATTATTTATAAGACTTTTATATGATACCTTCTCTAGTGATCCTCACAATTCATAAATAAAAATTAACAGAATTTTTTGGAATATATAAATACATTTTATAAATAGACTCAAAAATATCATAATAGTTTAGTTCCTTTTGAACCATAGAAATGTGAAAAATAATGCATAAGCAAGCTAAATATTACCCCAATAGGTTCTCCAAGACTTGGACCACTCGTAAACATTTCATACCTGAAATATATCTTTATAACATGGAGATTTATGCACAAGAATGGGAGATATTAAATTCTTAGTAAGGGTAATTGATAACTGTATTTCATGAATATATTTTAAGTTGTTTTAATATGAATATTGTGTATTTAACTGAATAATATTCCAAATTTTGTAATGGGTTGAGTTGTTTTAGGTTTTTATGTTAGGATTAAAATAATATTTGTAAAAATAATGAAAATGGTTTTAAATATGGGAATCAATATTGTTCAAACTGCATGCGAAGCGATGCAGCGTGACCCTAGATTTTTTAGAAGGAAGCCGAGATAGAATAACTGTGAAAAATGATTACATTGTTTTTTATGACAATACACATTATTACATTTTTGAATGTATTTTCCCAGGATAGAAATTTAATATCATCCATACACACTGTGAAACATCATTACATATTATGAATCCCAATTCCATGATGTGACATTTTTTTAGAAAATATTTAGGAGATATTTTTTTCCGAGATTCGCGGCGATTGATGATCGAGGGACTACACAATGTGAAACTCATATACACCCCATGTATGTGTTGAAAAATAGAAAACAAATGCACCACAATCAATTATTTTGACATAGATTCCAATAAATACATTCCTTGACCACCCTTCGAAGATACTCTAGGACCAACAAGTGCTATTGTGACACAAAAAGAGAATTTAGATCTAGGAGTGACGAACAAGGGTCCTTCTTCACCACCATTATTTTCCACCATTCTTATTCAGGTAACCTGGATGCTCGTTCGTTTCATTATTAGAAAGAGAGTGTAGTTTATTTTGCGTTTGGTAATGTGATTGTAGAGGGATTTGATTGTTAGGGATTATTTTATATTTTCAATTCATTTTTTGGACTGATGACACATTATTTATCAAATTAAAATGTATTTACTTTTATATTCCATGTCAATTTATACCTTCTAACTTTTATTTTTCATTTTATCAATTAATCAACATATTTTTTATGACCATTATGTAATCTACGATGGTTATGTTTAAATGAGGTTTTTGGTTTCAAAATTTTGTGGCTTCATTTTCCATGTGGATATTCCCATAGTGAAATCAAAGGATTTTGGTAGCATACTAAGACCAAGAATCCTCACTAACCTAATTATAACCCCAAAACTGAATAAACCCACAATAAACTAAAACCCTACCACATGAACCTGAAATCAGTGAACCTGGAATGCCTTCCATCTTGATATTCAACCCAATTAATCGTTTTGTTGGTCACATTTTTTCAAACCAAAAAAAAGAATTAAAATTTAAGTATCTTAATTAATATAGAAAATAACGACCATCTCTATTGGTTTGATACTCAATCTTACAAAGTAATACATTTTTTGTTAGGCTATTTGGGTCATATAAATTAGTAAATTTGGTTGGCACTATAGGAATTAATGACGCCCAACAGGCTTTCAGTAAATAATGGAGACATGTAATCACAAACATGAACATAAGGGTATGATAATGTGATAATAACATTTGAGGATCAAACCCTAAAAATTAAATAATTTAAACATCATTTCTGGGATAAATCTTAGTATTTCATAATATGTGAATCTTATGAAAAAATCAACTTGAGCCATGAAATAATAAATATGGAATAAGACAAATAATTTCATAAATATATATAAGAATTTAAAATTTTATGTTAATGATAAATAATAAGATATTTATAACATGGTTGGATTGGGATTAAATCCGTGTACCTACTTTTGTATTGGGATAACAACCCATGAAGCCTCTTACTTTTAGGATTGGGATATAACCCATGTACCTTCTTTTTTGGGGCATGAGATACAATCAATTTACAGTCATACATTTAAGCATAGGCTACAACCCATATACCTAATTTTTTAATACTGGTATAAATCACATGTACCATCTTATTTTCATTCTTGGGATAAAAATTGTGTAACCTTTGATATCATATAAAACATATCGTTACCCAATTCATTGTAGTGAGATATAAGTCCCACCCATATCATAATGAAATCATACATACATGTGATAGAAAATCAAAACTAATCATATCTTTAAAATGAAATGAAATGGGTTTTATAAACATGTACTCATATCATAACATAGGGAAAAATATTTTCTTCGTAATCATTTCATCGTAAATATAACCTATTAAAATAAGAATGTTTCAAAAGAATATTACCCATAAAAGAGAAAGGGGATTCGTAAAGATCATCTATGAAAACATAATACATTTAGAGAAATAATATGAAAGGAAACGTTAAATAATTACCAAATAAAGGCATGAGTAACACTAATGGAATTTATCTTAGATTGTAAATAAATTGGAAAGATATTTTGAAAACATTTATTTGAGAAAAATATCATTTATTCATTGGAATTTTTTTTAAAACATAATATCTTTTGAAAATATTTTTATTTGGAAGTAGCATTGAAAAATTATAAATAAATCATTGAAAACTATAAAATGTTTTTAATATCACTTTTCATTGAAAATTGTCTTCATATATCTTCTTTTAAAATTTTTAAATCATTTTTGATTACATGGTTTTTTATTACAATAGATTCCATAACGAAGAGAGAGACTATTAGATTATACTTAAAAAAGTTATCTTGTGTATGAAAGAGTGAAAAAATAGTACTATACATTCTGATATATTAAATAAATAAATGGGAACAAAATTAATGATTGTTCTTTAGATATGTATCATGGGATTTCAATAATTGAAGCATACTCATAAACAATATTGAAAATCGATGATATTGTTTCAAAAAACCCATATCACTTGGTAACATGGGATCATACTCTCCATGTATAAAAATAAGATTAAATGAATCATAAAATATCATTAAAAGAAGGATATTAATGATATAACATGTAAAATGGAAACATATACACCTCAAATGTAATTTAGGTGCATAAAAAATCATGAGTCTCAATGAATGTAAATTGAAACAAAACTATTTTACCGATTTTGTGTCTGTTGAAACCAAAATTCCATGAAATCATGACCATATAATGTATATGTAAATACCAATAAATTTTACTATAATAATAATTGAATACATATAGGGGAATTGTAAACACCCCACAAAATAATGAGTGGTGAATAATGATTCTAAATTTTGGATATAAAAAGTGAGATTAAATCCCCTTACCTTGTGTCTTGACTCACTTCATACTTTTACAAACCATAAGTATAATAAATATAATATTTTAATATTTTTATTATAGATTCATATTAATATATCTAATAATTGATATGGTTTAATCAGGAACTTATATTATCCACTTGTTATCAATCCTATGTTAGTTTTTCACTTCATGTAATATGCGCTTTATTTTTCAAATGTGTATTAATTTCATATATCTTTGGTACTTATACATATATCATGATTTCAAGAATATAAACCATGATGTAAATATAATGTATAAACATTATATTTACATTATAATAATCTATATAATATAAAATTATTGAATGATATACAGTGTTTATGGAGACAACAATTCATACGTACTAATTGAAAGAATCACATCGCATTGATGGGGTGATAGTCCACACACTCTCAAACAAAATTATCATATTTACTCAAAATTGAATGTAAAAAAAAATTTTTGTGTAGAATTAATAAAAACTATTAAATACACAATAACTATAATATATTACAAATATAAATAAAGTGTCTATAAGAATTTCTACCCTGAGAGGTGCTAAAGGAATAATGAACAATCATAATTTTGTGAGGAAATCGTTCGTTGTACACATAAACAATAACATCATTACCCTTTAGATAGATGTGAGTGTAGGTGTAGGTATAACCATTCAAATAAAAAAAATTTATATTAAATATATTATTTTTTATATAAGTATAGAATAAATATATTGGATGTGTAGAGAAAGAAAATAATATAACAGATCTTCAGAGAAGATGTTACCTCTTAATTGAGTGACTCTTTTTGGTTTATGCCAAATGGATTACATGGATTAATTTATACCCTTGAAAGGTATTATAAGAGTAATGGAGGTATGTTAATAATTGTTTTGGAATGATACTGTATGAACATATGTTCTTTGAGTGGTGTCAATAATAGAAAGAGTTGGTGCAATTTTATATGGAAAGGAAAGTACACACATGTAAATTTTGAAAACAGGTTAGGTATACCCACGTTTTTACCTAAAAAGTAATAAAAAAAATAAAAAACACAATAATTTAATATTCATGGCCGAATAATGGACATAAAATGGGTGTTTTACATGTCTATAATCCATTTTTTTATAAATTTAATGTGTGGTACTTTATTAACCAATAATTTTCTTAACCGTTGTAATTAATTTTAATCACTTTCATTACTGTATTTGGTAACAAAAGATGAGATTATTAAAAATTATAATTTTTTTATTTTAAATATGGAATAAATTTTTCCAAATTCTAATAAAATATCTAGAAGAAATTAATTTAAAATTAATCTCGCTGACGGGATGACACTATGGGTTTTAAAGTAAAAATGTCCAAATTTTGGCTATGTTTTTATACCCAATTTTAAAGTGAAATTGATTCCAATGACCATGATTAGATTATATGATAAAAAATATTGTCTAATTTATAAAATAAATAAATTTATAATATAATTTTACCTTTTAAATGAATTAGATGCAAAAATTGTTTTGAAAACAAATCCGAAATTATTCATTATTCATCCAAAAATGAAGTTTCACAGAAAATTCCAAAAAATTGACCCTTAGATAATTTGTTCATTCTAATGTCAAAATTTAAGATAAGTTTAACCTATTAAACTTATAAATGTGTTTAAAAATAATTTTATAGTCTTTCACAAATGTACATGAAAAATAGTTTATTGAATAATATTGTATTTTTAAACATACGAGGACTTTTCCAAAAACAAATGTCTTTCATTATAAATGTGATTTATTTATATTAATTAATTATAGAAATATTTAAAATGTAGTTATAAATATTAATAATAATAATTATAACATTTATGGTATAATTATATAATTTAAAAAATTATTAAAAAAACATGTTTAGTAAAAAATTAGTGCTCCATATAACGTATGCCAAGTTGGTGTTTCATATTACATATGCCAAGTAGATATTATGTGTAATGTATAATAAGTCACAATTTAACCCTAGTAATACTTATATATTATGAGAAAATTTATGTTGTGTGTAGTGAATGATTAACTTGGTTTTTTGTATTATTCAAGAAAAACATTATTCTTTAATTTAAAATAATCTATTTTTAGTGTTATGTGCAATGACAAATATCACAAATGATAAATTAATTCGAAAAAAATTCACAAAATCTGAGGCTGTTACACATAATTATACATTTTTCTGAAAAAAACCTTATAAAATCAATCCCCTATAACATTATCCATTTTATAGGGATTACGGTCCTCCTAAAATTCCAACCCTAAGGTCCTCAATAAGTGATCTGATAGAGGTATTTCTAATCAAAGGTAATATTTTTCACCAAACACTTTATTTTTTTACTTATTCATTTACCACCATAAATTATGTATTAATTATTAAAATATAATAACATTGAAATATTAAAAATTCTAAAATAAAATTATTTTTATGGAATTATATTTTATCTTCTCAATCTCCATTAAATGGTTAGCAAAACCATTGCTCATATGTGTGGTAGAGCACCGCCTCACGAACCAATGTAATTGTTTTTTCATTACTGAATCATATAGATAGCCATAATGAAAATACTAATGAATCTATATGATATAAATGAAATAATATCTGTTTTTTAAATTTACTATATCATATACATACTTAACCTTTCACCCACTAAGGAAATTATTACATTGCTCGTGCGTATGTACAACATACAATATACACAAAGAGATTTTAGTCATTTTCAATTTCCATATTTAAAAAATGATTTTTTAGTGGTATATAATAATTAATATGTGATATTTATAATTTTAGTATCACTCTATAGATATTTTAACTATATATTATCCATAAGAACTAGAAATCCTATGATAAAACCAACACATGAAAATGACATAGTTCACAACCGAAACAATTCTAATAATGAGATATTATTATTGAGTAGGAGATAAGATATTATAAAAGAATCATAAAAGATATTATAAATATGAATATTATTATAGTTTCTATTAAAAAAATTAATACCATTATACCATAGGTTAAATCATACTCATATTATATGATTCCTAAGGTAAGAGATTTCATCTCTATTTATTCTCCACTAAGATATATTGGATATCAATGGCCTATTTACATATATTGTATATAATACATTCTATATAAATATAATTATATTATATTTATTAATGTTGATTAAAATTTCATTTCAAGTTTTCTCATTTATGGGGTTATAATTTATATGTTTCCAAGGAGGTAAATATTTATTTTATAATCAAATTTGTTTTTGGATTACTAGAATTTTTTAAAAGGAATAATATAAAAAATACTTCATGAAATCTGTCTGTTTTATCATCCTATAGATATTTATGGATTTTCTATATTTTATTTAAAATTTTCTTCTATTTTTACATTTAATAAATAAAATGAATTTTCAAAAAATATAAATTTTATTTCACTTTTAATAGAATATATTTATGATAAACGTTCTTGTTTTCTAAAATTGTTTAAAAAATACATTTTTTATTGAAATTATTTTTTAATTAAAATATTATTCGATATTAAATTTTTAGATGTTATTAATGTAACCATTAAAATGTTTTTAAATGTATAATTTTTTGCATTCATAATAAAAATTAAAAGGAATGTTTTTAACATAAATGATGGTAACAAAAATTACTACAACTTTAACCTTTTTGTGATATTTATATTCCCCTTCCTGTTTTCAGTGGATTTGCAAAGAAAAATGTTTAATTAAATCTAATTTTTATATTTTACATCCATTTCCATTATTTCTCTAATGTATATGACTTTAACTAAAAACCAATTTTCCTAGTGAATCTACAATAATATCTTATCTCTTATTAGTTTTTTGGTCACCAACATTCCCAAGAAACATTAACTTTATTAAGATCATCATAAATTACATTTATTATTAATATTATTATAATTTGTATCATGGATATGATTATTTCCATAATCATAAACCATATCTAAATATCATGTTTAATTTTAATCTTATTTGATTGATTGGGAAAATATTGATATTGAATATTCATTATTAAGTAAGGATATTTATTGGTATGGAATGTTATTTATGAATATAATTGATCATTAAATATATGAGGAATGCATTACAGATGCAGTGATGGGTGGGTCCCGATTATAGATATCTCTTTAATGAATTCACATCTCTCATGAGATAAATTAGTTGGCATTGTTAAATGGGTTCCTAGTGTAAAAAAACCCATATATTAAGCCTTCTAGGTGAATGGTCATGATGGTATATATATAATTATATCGGAGATCATTCCATCTAATATTAACCATTTTCTTCATTTGGAATAATCAAATTATTATCGATGTTATTATTTCTTTTATATTTTCTGTAGATGTATTTTATTTTCATGTTATGATTTATATTGATTTATTTTATGTAATTTATCTTCCCATGATTATTATACCTTATTTACTCACGATAGTATCTATTTTACATAACCGTTACTAAGCATTTCCACTCACATTATTTGTTTTCATTCCCCCATATATGTAGATTAAATCATTAAATATGTTTAAGGATTGAATGAAATTAAATTACATTGATTTATATTTTATTCCCAGTGTAAAATGTGAATCATGAATTTATTTAGATCTCCAAGACTACTAAGTTGATCAGTTATTCAAGATTATAACCCATGTATCAATGAAATGTATTAATGAATCCAATGGCTCTAGTTTACTATTTCCATGGTTGTTGTAGATGTTTCATTGATTTCTTAATGTATATATGATTTATGTTGTAATCATGATGAAATATATATTACATGTTTTAAATGATTTTAGGGGAAAATTAAAAAAAATTATACCTTTATACAAAGTATTTATTTACCAACCCATGATGATTGGGAACACCCTTCAGTCCTTCAAGAGAGATGGTTTAGTTGACATATTGGGTCAAACTAGGCTAGTTCATTATTAAATGGAATTATTTCCCAGGTTACTAGTAATGGATTGTTCTCTTGGGGAATCTCTCATGTTATTTAGGGCCAGTAAAGGAATTTTTGAGATATGGATATTGGAACTCAAGATTAAATCATGGGTGATGAATCATTATCTATTTCTTATTTAGAGCCTTGATTTACCTTGGGTATTTAGAAATTGATTCTTTTATCATTTTTTTTCTTTATCATTTCACATATTTTGAGGATAATGAATGATATTTGGATATCTGTTTAGTTTGGTAGGTGATTTTTTTGGATTCATTAATTTTTGGGTGAAAAGGAATTAGAATAAAGCTTTCACATTTTTGCATGCATAGAATATAAATCCCCAAAGATACCATATAAAATATTTTGTGATATTCTAAAAGTAGTCCATATGTTTTTTTCACACATAATCAAATATTATATCCAAACCATGTGTAACTCTCCATCCCTATTGAACTTATTGTTCTGATTCCACTATGTTTTGGATTTACCATTATGTTGTTTAAAATTATTAATGATGGATTGAATAGGATTTTAATGACATTTTTATGTATTTAAATAAATTAAATGTAAATATTGGAATGAATTTTTTTTTTATTTTTCAGTATGGGTTTTTATGGTATAATTTGTGAGAATAAAGGGATTTGTTTGAATGTTTGATTATAAAACTAGTTTGGATCTATGTATTTTAAAATTAAGTATCAATTATTTCAAATATAATCCAATAATGATGTTTTATTTATTATGGTTTGGGGAAATTATTTCAAAATATTTAATAACTATTATGAAAATATTTTTTGATATTGATTGAAATTTAAATAATGTAGTGAAATTATTTTATTGATTTTAAAAGAAATGATTTATCACTTAAGCCGTTTTGTTTTAAGTGAAGGGAAATTTTCATTTCATATGTGGACCTATTTGAAATATATTTTTGGACTCATTGTTGGTATGGAGTAATTTTTAATCAATAAGAGAATTTTGGAGAATGATTAAATATTTTCTCATTAAAGGGTTGTGGTTTTTTAATTTTTTCATGTGGGGTGTAATTGAACCATTATTTAATTAGGAGGAATAAATTTGATGGGTTCATATATTTGGTTATATAATTCATTCCACACATAAGGTATCAGTGGATGTAGAGAGAATATTTTTATGGGTGTTAACTGTTATTGTTTTTCTTATCCTTTTTTTGTTTTTAATTGTTCTTCGGCCCTATGAAATGCGGTGGAGCTTGCGCCTTCATTCTCATTAGAACATAACCAAGGTGTTGATTTTTCTTATCCTTATTCCTATGTAATTTCCTTAGTATGGACAACTAGAAATTTTAATAATTAATGATTAAAGGGATTTTGAAAAAAATGGGTTTAATTTTATTGGAGGTTATATATATATTTTGGATTCCTCATTATGGTTTTAAAAGTAGTTAGCCATTTTATTGTCACATGGATGATTTAATGGGTTTCAATTAATTTTGTTTTCAAAAATGTTAATACATTTTTGTAATTTATTCTTTTGATTGGTGGAATTATATTTCATGAGGGTTGCTTATATTGTGCTAGCCATTTTGAGAGTGACCATCATATGAGAACTTTGGGTTCATGCTCGAATATCTAGAATTTATGATATTTTCTGATAATCACCAAAGGGTATTGGTGTTATTTAAAGGGTTCAACATGAGATTTTTATCTATTTTTGAGGCCTTAGTTTACCTATATATACCTTAAAAACTGGTATTGGAACTAATGCTATTTCATTTAAGTCATTTTTATTATTGGTGACTATATTCTATTTTAGATTTAATATTTTTTATAGTTTTGTTATATGATTCATTTATGGATGAAATTTCATATTTATTTCACACAACTTTGTAGTTTGAATCAATTTTCTAAAAACATATGTTTGATTTTTTTGGATGAAGTTTGTCTCTAAGGGGTGGGTTCTATTTATAATTATCACCCTTCTCTCCACAAATAAAAAATAATTAAAAATTATTAAGAGACATAAAGTAGGTATATAATATATTAAAATCTTTTTTTAAATAATGATTTTATGTGGAATTTGGCGATTTATTTTGAGGATTATTAATTCATGTTTAATCATTTTATATTATATGTTATCTTGTATTTTTATACCACATAGTCTATTGAGGTGATGAGATTCCAAAATATAGGTACCATTTAAATTTTATTGAGGATGATATGTTTTTATAGATTGTCATTGTGGGTAGATTGTAGCACCATGTGTTACTATTATATTGTTTATAATAATTTATTTTGGGTCAGTCGTAGCTTTAATAATTTTGAGATTTCATTTTCAATATTATTGAAGATTACAATCATTTCATTGTTAAAATAAATGATTTTGGTAAAATCATGAATCAACCATTATACGGTATCCTTTATCATTAATTTTTCCATGTCCATAGTTCTCATGAGAGGGTATCACATAGTTGGAACCAAACCATACAACATATTGAAACAACTTTGTGAATCCATTTTTTATAAGGGTGTTGCTTAATGGATCATGAAATTTTTAAGAAACCCATGATAGAATAATTATAAGTGATATATATTTTTGAAATAGTGGTTATTATTAGTTGGAATATATTAGGCTAAACTATTTGACCAAACTATTCATGTTCCCAATAAATTTCATGTTCAGGATGTACTGTTTGTTCATAGTTTGACAAAATGTTTATCCAAACCATTCATGATTCCCTAGTTTTAATATATTAAATATATGGAGTTCCCCTCTTGATTTTAAGGGCCACTAGTTTATCAGACACCCACTCACAATTTGGATACCTACCAAGACATTTTGGAAACTCTCTCCCTAGTCATACATCAATATTTGGATCCCATTCGACGTTTTCCAAGTTATTTTGAATGAAATATCTCCCAATAGTAATATTTTTCTTATTTTTCTCTTATATCTTTTCTATATTTACACTATTTCTCTTTCTACCATGAATTTTAGTTTACTATACATGGAGGATTCGGTTTTGTGATTGATTTTAACCATGGTGTTTGGTTTTCTATGGACCAATAATGGAGATTCACTGTTTGATTTGCTTCTCTACATGGAATTTGATGTGCTGAATTTTGAATCAACATTATTTTATGTTGTTGTTTCTTAATTGTTCATTTTTTATGAAATTCCGGGTTTCTTTAGTGTTACAAAAATAATTCAAATTATATCATAGGTATATATGATGTTTGAATTGTATCATATATGGTTTTAATTCATAATTTGGTCTCAGCAAAAATTAATATTCTGCTAAAATCCATATTTTTATTTTGAAATCAATTTTTTGAAGTTCCAAAATCATTAATAGAATATTGTGATAATTCAATGATAGTATGAATGGAAAATTGTGTATTGGGAATTATTTTCTTAATTTTTATAGAAGGTCATCATTTTTTAAGAATGTATTTAGTTTTAAAAATATTTGTGTCCGTTGGTTTATTCAAATTGTTTTATGTGATATAATATTAATTTAAATTAATGAAATTAAAATAATGGGTTTGTATTCATATATGTTTTCATTTGGTACTTTATGAAAAATTATTCTTTTCTCATTAGATACTCATTGATTTCCCCTAATATTTTTTTGTAATTTATTTTATTTTTTAATTTTTTTTATTATCCAAATGGGTTGTTCTATATGATAATGTTGCATTAATGGTGTGGTACTTCTCTTGTGGTTTATTTATTTGATTATTTTTATTTTATTGTCACATCTTTAATTTTTTATTCATTGAAGTTATTATAACTGAGTAGAGAGACATAAATGTATAAACTCTAGTTATATTGTGTTATGGATAGATTTCAAACAAGGTTGTTGAGTGTGCCTAGATGGGTATACACTGTGTTTTCATTGGGATACATAAAAGGTTATAAGGGAAAAAATGTTTCAAAAGACTATAAAAATAGAAACATTCTTCTAGGTTGGAATATAGTTCATGTTTCTATTTTAGTAATTTAAAACATTATTACCTAGGTTTGAGTATATGATTATTTTTCCTTGATATGTCGATTATATAGAGGATTCAAATATCGTATTTATTATATCCCTATATTATTTTATATTTAGTGGAATCATTTCCATTGATATTTTTCACATTCATTTTGTTCTTCTCAATATAGTGGTACCATTTGTATTTAGATACCATTTATATTTGTGTGATTATTAATTTGTAATGGTTTTAAATGTTAGTTTTAAAAATACTTTTAAAATGGAAAAATAATTATTCTAATCATTAATTTGGAAGAATGATTTTGAGAATCATTTTAAACGTGACATACCCAATTTTCATAGTATAGTAATGATTCCATCATTGGATTTCAATATGAGTTAAACTACATTGGTATTAATCAAATTGTATCTTATTCCCAATGGGATGTTTTTTTTGATTTATTTTTTATGGATATATGGGATAGTAAACAATATTTTATTTATTTTATTTCAAAATAGAATTTGTGGTGTGTATTATTAAATTAATTAAAATACCTCATTGGTGGGATCCCACTGGTCCATTTTGAGCACGCCCTAAAACCTCCCAACTACATATCCTTGGAATTATTAATTTATCTTATTGGTTCATGGTTTCTTGAATGCTAGCTATACTGTTTTTTATTTGACACAATGAGTTCATATTTGGGTGGGAACCTTGGGTTACATGCAAATGGATTTTGGGCATTGTTTGATTTTTGTTTTGTTATATTTTGGTATATAACTATACCATCCAGGAGATGAATTATTTTATTTTGTTCAATTTTTTTATTTAACTTTGTTATGTATGATCTCTGGAGGATATGTTATTATATGTTTTTCTAATTTAAAACTATTTATATAATTATAAATGGTTGATACTAGTTTATATATTCGAGGTCAATTTATTTATATAGTTTTATTTTTATGTTTTTTTCATAAATTACCAATGTATATAATGTTATAAAAAAATTTTAGTTGAAAAAAATAATTCAATGATAACATTTATTTTGTTGTAAAATCTTTCATAGTTGTAATCCATTTATTCTCATGCACTAGTCTCCATCAAATGAGGATCATGAATTCACTTTTCTCTTTTGGTGAGCTGAGTCAGGAGGCATGTCTAGCTACCCTGATTATGTTCATTACATGTCATCCAAGGACACTAGGTCTAGTACCATTCAGGTTATATACTTGTGAGTATCCCTTGATTACTTAATCAATCTAAGGATTATTTAGGGGGTCCAGACACATATACCCCTATTTTATCCCCTTGTATTAAATTTTAGGACAATAAAATTTTATTATTTTTTGTTTTATTTTCGTCCATTATCTTCATGGTTCCATGGTGTTTATGCATTAATTTTGTATGTGATTTTAGTTCACATTAAAATTTATTTATAAATGGATTATAGAATTATGTATTAAGAAGTAATGTGAAATTTTATTTCAAGAATAATTTGTGTCACGTTTGGTAAAAGATGGAGAAATGATTTTTTTTTATTTTAAATTTACACTTATATTTTCAAAAATAATAATAATAGAGGGAATTTATTTATTACTTTGGTTTAAATTTTTTTACTTTAGTCTAGATGACCCTCATTGTTTTTCTAAAGGTTTTATCCCTATTGTTAGAAAAAAAACATAATACAACATGATTTCTGATTCTTATAAATACTCATGTGAGAAACCTATTTTATAAAATCTCTTAATACTTGCAAAAATAGAATATCATATGGAATTCTGTATACTCTTCACTAAAATTATATTTAGAATCATCGGTTTACACCCTAAATATTCATTGATGAGTGGGTTTTTGTGTGTCTTTATGTGTTAAAATATAATGTATTCTTTAGTCTTATCAGTATTTGATCTCACTATATGAATGATTTTTTGACCTTTCATTGCATGTGTTTGGATATGGTGAATAACCTTATGAAACATAGAGGTTCTACTAGTGTTTTCCAGGTTTCATTTTTTGTGTTTCTCTGTTGGACAATTTTTGGGCTATATTTTATAATGATTAAATTATATCCCATTTTGGTTATCTCTTTATATTATTTTGGTTGGATTTTTATTCCATTATTCTATGTTTCAAAGGGTTTATTATTTTTATTTTTTTTATTTTATATACATGTAAGTCCAATTCATGGGTTAGTTATGATGGTTTCATAGTTGTTTATAATACTTTTTAATTTCTTTTTTTTTTGAGGTTGAAATTTTTCCCATTAGTATGTTCTTGAAAACCAAAATTTTTTTACAAGCCCAAGGGAATCGAGAAATCCCTTATGTCCTTATAGCGGGTGTGGTTGAGGGATGTGTCAGGTCCGCACATGCAAGTTCATTATAAATGGTATCAAAGAATTGGTATCTAAATAGAGGCTTAGGTTTATGGAACTCCAACTTTTTATTCAGGTATTTTATTTTATTTTTTAGTATATATTATCATTTGGACTCAGGAGGTTGGTCATGAGTGGATTCTTGATGAACACCCTTCATAAAGAAACATGAGTTACTATTAGTAGTTTGATTTAAAATCTATTTGATGCCTCATATATGAATAACATTTTTTGGGGGGGTTTATTATATTCATTATGATTTCATGAGTTTTCTTGTGGGTTTCATTTTATTTTTGGGGTTAATATAGAAAAATTATTACTAGCATGAGGTCAGATTTCAGGGACTAAACTAGAGAGGGGACAAATACTTGATCATGGAAATGTCAGAAGTTTTATTTTATGATTGTACATTTTTTCATAAAACCATGAGTTCAATTCCATAATGATGTTTAATCCAATTATATATTGATATTTGGATTGAATTTCGGTGACACCCATAGAGAGATGTCAATTAATCAGAGTTTTGTTATATTTCGATGATGTGGATTAGAGTTTTCTAGATTTTTGATATATCATTATTATGTGGTTGTAATATTTATTTTTTTGAAAGGATAAATTTCATACAATAAATTTCCAAATAAATATATGGACATGTGGATTATTTTAAAAAGAAATTTCTTCCATGAAATATTTTACAATTTTTTAATTTTATAAAGACATATAGAAATAATTATAGTTATTAGAAATAGTTTTCAAGATGATAGAAATGGATTGTGGCCCTATATAGTTTGTTTTAAAAATTAATAAAGTTTAAAATGAAAATCAAGATGTGTTTAATTTTTATTAATAAGTAATGAATTTTTTAAAATTATATTCTTTTTATGAATTTTTTCTCAAAAAAAGAAAATCATTATGAATTTAGAGTGGTTTTTATTTTTAATTTGAATAAGTGGGATTTAGAATCAATGATAAATATTTTGGAATATTATTATGGAATTGGGTTATTAAATGATTTTAGAATTTCTCAAAATGGTTGGTTTTTTCAAAAACCCATGTGTTTATGGAAAATGTTTTTTTGTTTACTTATGAAATATAGTCATTTTAAATTGAATGGTATTTTTGCCTCTGTTTTCTCTTTACTTTTTGAGTGATTTTAGTTTTTTTCTCTTTCTTCTTAGATGGAATATTTTATTATTTTTTGAAACATGAATTGATATTATTCATGTTACATTTATTTAAAAGTATTCTTGCTTTTAATGTTTCGATGAATGTTAGAGGAAATGATTCTTGGGATTAATCTTAAGGAAAATATGGTTATTGATTGTGTTTAAATATCTCATAAATTATCACTTCCCAATGTATAATTATCTATAATATTCTACTGTTCCATATTATCATGACTGAGTACACCATGGAGAATAATTCAAAATGATGTTTGTTCAATGCCATTATCCCAAGACTAAATAGTTGGTGGATGCAATAAGTTCTTGAGCCCTCTTTTACAGTTATCGAGAGGTGCAGTTTCATGAAGTTATTGTAGTTGATAATTTAGATCACTATTAAATGATTCAAATGGTAATGTTTGTTGGTGAATTTTTGATGGAATCCATATTATGATTATATTTTAGTTGGATACTTTTTCTCAAGGAATGTAGAGTGGTT
This sequence comes from Viscum album, assembly GCA_963277665.1. Lineage (NCBI taxonomy): Eukaryota > Viridiplantae > Streptophyta > Magnoliopsida > Santalales > Viscaceae > Viscum > Viscum album. Next base: position 723,300,687 of record OY728122.1, on the reverse strand, counting down.
GAGGTTTTGAGATGTACTTCATTTATTGCATCATATTGGTTCTCTTGGTGTTTCTTATGTATATGTAGTTCTTATTTGGAATGATTATGCTTCATTGTGGTTATTACATGGTTTTGACCATAGGTTGAGGTTTAATGATGGATTTAGAATGGGGAAACCTTGGATATGTTGTTAGGATAATAGGGGGAGTGATAAATTTTTTGTCAAACATTGGTGCCACTAGGATAGAATTTTATATTCAGAAATTTCAAGGAGAGGTGTTCCATAAATTTAGAAATGAATTTATACCTATGTAGATATATTTCTAAAGGTTATAGAAACATATTCCATGTTTATTCATGCTTTTAATCCAATACATTTAATTCATTTATTTGGGATGTGTTGGGTTGGTGAGTTGGTATTATGTCCACATTGATTTCCCTTTATGGATAGTTCTTTTTTATGTAGTTTATCAAGTTGAATTTGTGTTTTTATGTGGTTTATATAACATTATATTTTATGTTTATTATTAGTGGAAACATGTTTGTTTTAGTGATATTTATTTTCTTCATTATATTTTCCTATTGTTCCACCAATTTCAAAAGCATTTTAAATGGGTGGAAACATATTATAGGTTTTTTCAGTGGTCATAAAAATGGATACTTTTAATCGGACCTATATATGAGGATTCATATTGATTATTGGGAGTTCTTTATATGGGTTTTTAGGAATTGTGGTTTTAGTGGTGCCAATAATTTATATGATCTATCTATGGTATTTCCCAAACATCTGACCTCTTAGGGTATGGTGTGATTTTTATGGATATTTATTCATTTTACATTTATTAATGAATTTATATGTTATAAATGGGGCATGGTAGGAAGAATTGGATTCCCACATCCCACTTATGGGTCAATTTTATATTGTATTATTTTATTTTATTTTAATTAAAATAATTATTTTTTTGGGGTTTAAAATATTAAAATTCAAGAAATTTTTATAATGTGGAAAGTTTTCACATAGTCAATTTTTGGGTTGGTAAACATTGTAGACGACCTTTTTAATTGGATCCTTTTGCTCAAATTTTATTATGAACCAAAAAGGATACCATTATATATGGGTCCTTTTAATTTCATTTTTTTCATTTATTGTTGGACCTATATGGGAAGTGCATGATTTGATCAAACATTTCATGTTTCTAAAAAACACATTTGATAACTTTTTTTAGTAAGGATAATGGTACATGATCTATAAAATGTTTATATAAATCAATAGAATGAATGAATTTTTCTACTTCTCTTAGAATTTTCATATTTCTCGATCGGTGAATTGCTTTAAAAATCATGTGGCCACACCATGAAGTATGCTCAATAATTTGATAATTGAAATTTTAATCAATTTTCACTATAAAATTAAAAATATTAGTCATTTTCACCTCCTCGTATTCGTTTTACCATTGGGATTATGTGAGGATATGCTCACTCTATTTATCATCTAAATTTTTTACCACCTTCCCGAGTTTCAAGATATTTTTATGAGGTTGTTCTAATCTTTTTCATTATTAACTTGTCTCTTCTTGTGTTATATATGGTATTTCATTCATCTGGAGACCATAATTATAATTGGGGATAATTTTAGGGTTTTTTTAATCACTAATCATGGGTATTTTGTATCTTAAGGGTCCTGGAAAGTCCATCCATTCCCAGTTTTTATTCTCCATCAAAACTAATGTGCTGCATAATGTTTCTACTTGGATGATATAGTTGTATTGTTACATTAATGTATATTACATGCTATGAAATGTTTGGATGTCTGAAAGTTCATTTCTTTATAATTCAAGAACATATGTATTACCTTAGTGGGGTATGAAATGGTTTTAAAATTAGTTTGACAATTTTCATGGACATCCCCCATGCCAAGCGTTTGAAAAAATGCTATAGTGGTTCTTTAAAAATATTTTCATGGTTTTGAGAGGGTTTCAAAAAATATTTACTTTTAAAGAGTATGTTTCCTATTTAATGGTCATGATTTATTTTAAAAGGGACTGTTTTCACAAATAAAATGATTTTATGAATTTTCAATATTTTTGTTCTTTAATATTTTTTAAATATAATGGGTTATTTGAAAAGGATGTTTAAAAAAATTCTATTACAAATAATTATATAATGGTTACTTTTTAATGGGGATAAAGTGGCATGGAATTAAATCCTGTTTTAAAGGCCTTTTTTTATATTTTTCTAAAATGAGATTATTTTGAATATTTGTTACTCTAATTTTTGATCCCATTATTTTATTTTATATTGGATTTTGATTGGGTCTCTTAGTCGGTGTTGTATACTATTTTATTATTGAGGTTTATGTGTGGATTTTAAATGGACCAGTATGTGTGAGGGTATTTGAGGTAAGATGTGGTTTTTTAAATGATGATTTGTGTGATGATCGTATTAATTGTTTTTTGTCACATCATTTTTATTGATATATTAGTAAAACTAATTATTTATCTAAATGGAACAGATTCAGGTTCTGATAAATATTATCACCTATGATGTCTAGTACCGTAAAAAATTCACAACCCCACTGGGGTTTATTATTTATAATTAGTAACCACTAGGGGTTTTTGGATGATTATTTCTATTTTATAAATGGTTCCATAGAAATATTTAAGTCAAGATTAAATGGTTTGGTATTGTTAATGTTAGTTACTTAAATGTTTCCCATGGTTCATAGATTTATATGAGGATTATTTATGGGATCTTGATACATATAAATTTTGTATGTCCTATATAATTGAATTGACTCTTACATGGATTTCTTTATTGGAATTTTATGTCGTCACATTTAATTACTATTCTCATGGATGTTATACCTGATTATTTTATTATTATAGTGATTTACCAATTGTTTAGAAGTCGTGGTTTTTATAAAATGTTATTTTTTCAAAATGAATTTGAAAAATGTTATGGAAAAGGGGAGTAAATGATTGTTTTGGTTATTATTTGAAATATATATTTTTATATTTTTACTGAAATCATAATAGAATTTTATTAATTTATTAATTGGGTTTAAACCCATGTTTATAGGTTCAATGTGAATCATTTTTTTTCAAAATGGTTTTATCCAATTTTTGGAAAGAAATATTTTAAGCACTGTATATGAATTATTTTATATTATCATGTGGAACAAATATTCTATAAATTATGATAAAAAATAGAAATTATGGAATTTAATTTTAAAAAACTATATAAATTATTTTAGACAATAATAATGGGAATATTTGACTCATGCTTTATATACACTGGTGTGTGGTGTGTGTATTCAAGTATTATGTTTCATATCTGGTACTCATTATTTGATCATGTTCTCTAGATGATTTTTGGTTCATTAATTTGGCATGTGGAGATACAATCGGTTACATGGTGATTCCATGAGTTCTTTTCTGTAAGAAAATTTACAGTTATCATATTACCATGTTTGTCCTATTTTAATTTATTATATTTCAAATGTAACTCTATTTGTTTATCTGATTAAATGTTTTTGGTGGATATTTATTTCATTTTTCCATGTTTATCAAGTTTCATTTTCTATTTATTCATAATTTATATTAATGAATGTCCAACACATAGATAGATCCGTTTAGATTATTCAGAGTTTCTACTACTCATATATATATATTTATTAGTATGAAATTATTTTCACTGAAATTTTCATGATTCTAAAGAACATATTATCATCTTATGGTGATTAGGAATTCCCTTTGGGACAAGTGGAAGATTGAGTTTGTTGATGTGTCATTTCATCCTAGGCTAGTTCATTATACATATATTGTTGGAAAAGAACTAAAATATGTATATCGTATTGTAATAAATACTAATTATTGTAACATGAGACATTCATTTGATGCCTATAATAAATTATAAAATCCATATACATTACAAAAAATAGGGTGAATCTTCCATTGTTTATGATAGGAGTATAATGTGTGCACCATTTGGACGAACAGATCCACATATACCACATGGTTTCCTTTGGTTATAAATCAGCAAGCTGATTCATTTATTGATTATCAAACATTTAATAATTTTTTGAATAATTATGTTGGTTTTGAAGAACAAACAAGTCATGAATTATAGTTATTCATGTCAACTGTCATACAATCAAATATGATTCTCAACTAACTTTATAAAATAAATTAAGAATATGAAATTGGATGTGATCCCCGGTTAGGTGTGTGTGACACTCATATTCCATATTTGAAAATCTTCTCATCCTATTTCATCTCATTTCATTATAGAGAATATTCTAGTACCACATAGAATATCACAGGATCCCCTCATTACGAATGATTATTCCAGTGGGTGGTGGAATACCTATTGATCTAAGAGTGTATTTGTTGTTTTTAGGTGATTATGAACATTAAAAACATTATGTTTGATAGAGATGAATCTTACTACATTTTATGTATGCATATTTTTTTATATTATTAAATACATGTTTTTTCACTATTTTTATACTTTGAGTATTTATTAGTTTATTACATTGATTTGATAATATTGTTATCCTCTAAAACCAATCATGTATTGGTACAAACACTTTATAACAATTTCCAATATAATTATTTAAAAACCCATCCCATTTTCATAAAAAAGTAAATCCTCAACAAAGCCCGCATCTTCCCATTTCACTCATCGTTACAATTTTCAAATTTTTATTGTAATCATGTCAACGTTGATATACTATATATGTATAATTTATAGCCTCATTAAATTCATCTAACGATATTTAATGTCGAAATAATATTTTACCCACTTTTTGATTAATATATATCTATATTTTTTCATTCACTTTCACACCAGTCGTAACCATTTATTAGTGATTATTATTACATTATCAATCCTCAATCGTTCAAGAATATAATAGTTATTAATTAATCTAATTTCTAACTCTATATTTCATTTATTCAGAGCTTACACATATCAACTAGGAGAAATTAACAAAACCCAATACTACACATTCCATCACCACATAAATTTCTACACAACACAAGTTAATACCCACCATTGTAGCTAAAGAACTACCTCTATTGAATCCAACCCTCCCCTGACCATACCAACTGAAAACACCAACCAACCACTACTACTATAATGTATTTGAGAAAGTCCCCATGCATAATATAATAAAATTGAAAACATGGTATTAATTTACATTAAATAAAATAGAATTCATTGTTACGTCATATTGAATCTGAAAATCATGTTAAAAAGTCATCAATTTAATTTTTTATTTCCACAAAAAAGAATCATTAAAATATTAATTGACCGATCAATTATTAATGGTAATTCTCTAATCGAAATAGTAACAAATTATAATTTAAAATAAAAAACACGAATTTATTTTAAAAAACCTCTATATGAACCGTTAATATATATATACATAATAAACATTTTGGTTTTCAAAAAATAACTTTCGTATCACCACATTAAGGCTTCAATTTATTTGTATAGTCATTTCTATTCAATAAGTTTTGTCATACCATAAAACATTTGAATGTAATGGTATGATAATCCCCTAGTTTTATATAATTATGAATTTGTAGTATTGTATCACCTGTGTTAATGAATATTAAAAAAATTTCACTAGAAAATAAAAATAAGATTAAAACCACAATAAAGAATCTATTATTAGGACCAATGTTTTTCTAGACTACAATTTTGCACACAAGTTTGAATGTTTTTTCATCCAGATTCTCATGAGGGGTAAAATTATATTTCCCCCCTACCATTTGACCACATATTATTTTTCTTACCACTATGTTTGTCCCGGGATAGGGTGTTTAGAAAAATATAGGAGTTCTATGGAAATATGATCTGTTTAAATTTTAGAAGAATAATTAATAATTAATATTATAAAATTAAATACTAATTTATACCCATAGGTTCACTTAAGAAATTTACTTAACAAGAAGTTTTGTATTGAGATTATGTCGTCACTGTTGAGTCCGGAATTGGGCGTTTATCCTAGCCAAGGCATAAAATCGAGTCAGGTGTCAGGATCGGTATATGACCCTTTTATTTTCAATCATTTATTCTATTAATTTCCTTATTATTCTTTCCTTCTCCTTGTTTCCATTGTGCTCCTCCTTCGTTATGAACTAAGAGAGAAATTGACATTTGAGAATGAGAGTGAGATGAGAGGAATGATGGGTATCAATTCGAAGCTCTCGATGCAGTGATTCAACATGCAGTATCCATGGATGATGAAATCAACCGAAGCTTCGACAGTTTTCACTCAAAGTTAGAGCCCTTTATGTTATTTCCACAGATCCCATTTTAAAAGGTTGTTTTAAGATTTTAAATCCTTTTACCCCATTCTTGGGTCCCCTTGAGGCTCAATCTATTATTCTTGTGGAAGAAAATGGGGATTTCGGGTGATCCAAGGGATTTACTATTGAGAATTATAGGTTACACGGTGTGTGTTCCAGGGGAACATGCCATCTATTCTTCTCCTTTGAGGAAGAAGACGTTTTATTAAGTATATGATATGTAATATGAGTACACATAGTGTAGTGGGACAAGGGCATGTGTTCGGGAGAAAATTCACACAGGATGGCATTTATTGAATAGTATATTACATGTACAGTAACATACATGTTGTGTACTACTCTACAGGAAGACCCCATGTACACCTGAGTACATTCCATCTACTTTGTCCATCTTGTTTTCATATGGGGGTTCATTGAACCCTTATAACATGCAATCTAGTGGTCTGTTTCAAATGTCGTATGCAACCACACGACCCTTACATTGAGGCAGACCTTTTGTGGCATGTTGGAGTACATTATTGGTTTGGGGACGATGTGTGGTAATACAAAATCTCCAAAATAACAATAATATTTTAAAAATTCATATTGGGCTATTATTGAATGGGACCTATCTTCTGCGTCCAATGTCTGTTTGATATACAGTTAGCAGTGTTGTAACCATGAATTAAAGAAATAAGTTGAGAGACTAATATTTGGTGATAAAAATGAAATTAGTTGTGGGCCCCACTTGGGATCTTTATAGTGAATAGTACCTTTTCATTAATAGAATATTTTGGACGTGTCAGTAGTCCATTCTGAGCTTTTTTCTATGTAGATCATAGTGGTGGAATCCTATTGACATTTATAGGTCATTTAAATGGTGTTTTGAAGTTTGTACATAAATAGAGAGGTTATCCCACTGGTTATCGATTTCAGTTGTGACCTGAGAGTGAGACTCAGTCTTGATGATAGGTTAGGTGTTCATATAATCTTAGTTAAGGCCTTTGATATCTAATAATTTTTGATTTATCTACAACGGCCTTTTCTTTTTCTGAATTTTCCATTGTGAGATGTGACCTTATAACCTATGAGGCCATGAGACTGGATGATTCCAAGGATCCACTGAGGGATGCTTTGCTTATGTGTTGACCTAGGGATCCCCTTTTAGGATCTCTATCTTGTTTCCCTTTGAGAGGATCCTTGTATAAGATAAATTTTTTGTTCTTCATTCTAGGATCCTTTGTAGGATTCCACCAACAACCTTTGCTAAGTATCCCATTTAGTATACCTTTTATTGTGTTTACAATGAAAATTGCGAGTAGGATACCTTTTTAGTGTTTGTTTTGAGGGACCTAGTGGGTTCCTGTTGTTCGACCGACCCTGAGTTGTTACATTGTGTTAGGGTAGATATGGTGTTTCAGTGTTACCTAGAGCCTATACTGAACTTGTAATCCCATGGGGTTGTGGATGTACTCTTGGGTTGGGCATTCGGGAAACCAACACTCATTTATTTATATCATACATGGTTTTTTGATACAGTAGTGCTTACTAGAGGTGCTTCCGGGTTGGTGGATATTGAGAATGACGCGAGGCATCTTTCTATATTTTGTTTGGATGCCAGGACGTGCTCTCCTAGGATTCAGCTTTTGAGCCATGTTATTTCGGATACGTTACTATACCCAAATGAATTACCTGTGAATTCGTTGTTGAGCCTTACTTAATGAAATTGGTTAGGTAAATGTATTTCCCACATGAGTTTATTTTGTAAAAAAAATTATAGTTTAATTCACTTGTGTTGTTTTGGAAATGGAATGTGAACTGATTTAAACGAAGTAATTAGAAATGGGTGAACCAAATCCTCGATTAAAAGACACGTTTGAGATCATGTGACTAATTACAACTAATATACCTTGGGTGAAACATTTTTTCATCAAAAATACAATGGATGGGATCAAGAAGTTACTTATGTAAAGTCCATGAGCAAGCCATGATAGGGTGGTCGGGCTGATTGAGGCTTATTTTGAAAATTCCGAGAAAACATAGGATCCTTTAAGGGATTCCCAAGATGGGATCTAATGGAAAATGTTATAAATGATAAATGATGAAATTATTATACACTGGGCTTGGCCCTGATAAGTGATTAAATGCTTATTCACTGAGCTTGGACATGATAAATGATAAAATTATTATACAGTAGTGTTGGCCCTAATAATTGTTGAAATTATGATGCACCTGTCTTGGCTCTAATACATGATAAAATTATGATATACCGGGCTCGACATTTATTGAATCGTATTCCTACAGGGGGGTTCTATGTCTCAATTGGATTCATGGGCTCATGCTCTGTGTTTGCAAACTACTGACCTTTTAGAGGACTGACTGTCAGTGTACGGTATCCTTTCTTTTTTGATTGAACATCGGTATAGGGTATCCTCATTTACATGATTGACCTTTAGTATATTGTATCCTTATTCTGTGATGGGAGGAGAGTATGGTTGAATAGAGGTGTAGGACATGTATCCCCCTATGGTGACGTAGCTTGCTTCAAGATATAATTTCTTCATTAGCCGAAGCTGGTACATGTTGATGGGATTACGGACCCAGATATCATCTTAATGATACACTACATGAGTGGCATGATGTTCAACTCAATTACCATGCATTGGATGTCTATGTGATCAGAATTACGGACCAAAGGATCAAATGATGATGTGGTTTCTTGTTATTTGATTCACATACTTGTGAATATTCATATTTATGTATTTTTGTATAGGCAATAGACTATACATGTATATGTATATTGATATGGACATCCATTGTGTCACTTTCCCATTTGACGGGTATTACAGACCCTGGGTTAAACTATGGTTGTAGATTTTCTTTACTTCCTTTTGTTGTGTTCTAGCTAGGATGATCACATTGTTACTGCGTACACTTTTAGTATAATAGTTATAGGTTTCCTACCAGGTACCCTAATGAGATTATTTCTCACCCCTTTACGTGCACCTCGGTGTATGCGAATTCATTATGTCTACTTTTTAGGTGATCTTTAGTTACACAGCGGACATCATCGAGACCCAGTTTTGCATAATTGAGTGGAGATCCTCGAGTGGTTTTATAGATCATGAAGGTTTAGTTCAGTAGTGTTTAGAGATTTGGTACATGGGATGGCTCATAGTTAGTAGTTGAGCCCTTTACATTTACATTCAGTTTCTTTTGTACCTCTATCTATATGTTCGGCCCAGTTGGTGACCCTTTTTTTATTGTATTCCATAGTTGTTCTTGATTTCATAGATTTTTTTAATACAACTTTTTTAATTTTAGTTTTTTATTTCTTCCTCACTCTGTTTACTTTCTGATATGTATTCAACATATTAATTTATATTGTTTTCCTACTTTGGTATGAGTGAATAGTCTCCCCACAATTACACCTGAGTCCATCGATGCTTGTCGGTAGCCTCTGGCATATGAGGAGGTGCTCTTGAGGCCTTATAGAGAACCGGCTCAGAGTAGCGATTTGTGGCATCCAAGTCAGGATGTTACAAAGTGGTATCAGAGGAGTTTATTTTTTTGATCTTTACCATTTGGGATATGGTAGACAGTATAATTAGGAATTTTTTGATATGTGTGATGGATATCAGACAGTTTCATCTCTAACACATATTCTGTTTTGAAGTACTGGTTTTCAGGGTTTGGGATTTCTATTCTAATTTTGAAATGTTACAATTGTATTTGATTTTCTCATCGAGCAACTCACATGTTCTGTGGGGTATTATATTTACTACGGATCAATGCATCCTAGAAGTTGGTAATAAAAAAGGGTTGGTTTTTTAATCTTGCACTGAAAAGGTAAGAGACGTCTCATGCATTATACTAGCCACACAAGATTAACTACATATAGGTCGACTAGTGTGTGGTTTTACTAATGACTGCGACCTTTGGGCCTCCTTACATATACTCTTACTATGGTTGTAGGTTTTTTTCTACACCGAGGAACTTTTTTTGTGGAGTCTGATGACTTAGTCCTCATGCAATGGTGGTGCAGTGACCATAAAAGGTCGATATAGCATGCGATGCCTGTTTATTTAACCCCTTGTGGGGTGTTGTTTCTCAGGTATGTGGTTATCTAGTTGAATCTGTGAGTATGATGTCGATAGATACCATGTATTTCTATGTAAACTGTACCTACTTGGGTTATTTCTATATACAGATACAAGATGAGTGTCAGCTCAACTTTTGACTTTTTCTTTGGTTGTGACATCCAAGGATCAGTTCCTTCAGATGATGCTCTGAGAGGATCAGGTCCATAATAGGCCATGTTTTTCCACTTTAACCCTTATTGGTCGTTTAGATATTTAAATTATTTTGAGTTTTTTTTTGGATCTTTTGGGCTAGGTGGTTATACCTTGTGACCCATTTGTGAGGATTTATCTGCAGGGATAGGTGGAAGGCCTAGATACACATGGTTTTTATTCAAACCCTTGTAGGTCAATGTCTGTTATATTCTTGAGAAACCTGTGTGTAAGACTGTTGACTCGTGGCTGAATCCTAATTTTGATAGGATGGTAAGTTTGGCTCGGAGGGATCTAGAAATGGCTTTGGTGAAATCTCAGTGTACTCCTTCTTGAGACAATCAAGTGCTCTCTTGATTCATCATGAGTATACTGAGAGTGAATTATCCCTACACTGAGCTCCTTTTTCATTCTTAATGTCCATCCCTATTGAGGAGGGAACCTATGGTGGTTGCACTCTTGGAGAGGTGAATGGAAAGACATATGGTGGGGAGTGTACCATTGGCCATTTAAGGGTGGTTTTCCTTCTTTCAGTTAAGCATCAGTGTTTTTTGCGAGCTTTTGAGCATGATGTTTTCAATTAAGATGACGATCGGGGTATTCTTATGACGAGGAGTATGAGATAGGTCGTAGTTAAATATCTTCCATGTAGAAGGTAGTTTTTAATTCTATATTACTAGTCGTTGGACATTATAGATAGCATGGTTGTGAAAATTCTTATGTTGGGAGCATGGTTGCTATTCCTTTCACCAGGCTTCTCAGGGACGATAAGGTTATGGTGGGGAGTTTGTAAGGACCTGTGTTTTTTCAAATGGATATTTTGAGTAGAAATTTGAATTTTTTGCATTCATATGCTCGTGACGGGTAAAATTTTCTTTCTCCCAAACATGTTTACGTTAGATAATTTTTTTGACCACTCCGATAGTACCAGAATAGGGTGTTTATCCTAGGACAAGAGTTTTGTGGGAATCTGAGATATTCGAATTTTAGTGGAATAATTAATAGGTAATATTATTAAATTAAATACTAATTTATTCACATAGGTTCATTTGGAAATAACATTTAGATGATGTTTTGGAATGATATTTCATCTTCACTATTGAGTTCGGATTGGGGATTTTAAACTAGGTGTGGCATAAACTCAAGTCGGGCACCAGGGATGGCCTAGGACCCTTCTTATTTTCTTTCTTTTTCTTATTTTCCTTTCCTTCTTCTTCCCTCCTCATTCTTGCACATATTTTTCACCTCCTTGGTCGTGACATAGTGTATAATTTGGAGTTTTAGAAAGAGAGAGAGAGATATGCGAGGCAAGAGGGGTACCGATTCTAAGCTCTCGATGTGCTGAGTTGGCATGCGACATCCGTAGATGGTGAAATCAACCAAATCATCAGCAGTTTCTGCACTATGGTATGATCATTTCTATTTTTTACCAGAGATCCCATTTAAACATGTAGTTTTTTGTTTCTAAAGCCTTATATTTCATTCTTGGGGCCCCTTGAGGCATGATCTATTGTTTTAGGGGGAAAATGAGAGTTTCGGGAAATCCAAGGTATTTCCAATCAAAAAACCTAGGCTACACAACATGTGTTCTTGGGGAACACACTGTGTGTTATTCCCATTTGGGGAAGAAGAAGTATTCTTAAGTACACACCATGTACGAGGAGTATATATTGTGTAGTGGAAAATGGTTGTGTGTCCATGTGAAAACACACATGTGATGGGATTTTTTGAACAATACATCTCATGTACAGAAACACACACACATTTTACTACTACATAGTAAGACCCCATGTACTCCAAATTATATGCAATGTACATTTTCCAGACTGTTTTCATCTGAGGGTTCTTTAAACCCATGTAATGTGCAATCGAGGGGTCTGTTCCATGTGTTGTATGTGGCAATACAACCCTTTCTTGGAGGCAGGACTTTTGAGTATAATTGGTGAAATTTTTGTGTTTGGAAAGATGTCTGGTGGTACAAAACATCCAAAATAATAATAATATTTTAATTATTATTATTTGGAAATTATGAAATCAGATGTATCTTCTGCGTCTAATGTCTTTTTGACACACCTTCGGTGTTTTTGTGACCCAAAATTAAAGGATTATGTTTAGAGACTGATATTAGTTGGTAAAAATAAAATCCAATGTGGGCCCCACTCAGGATCGTTATGGAGAACAATACATTTTTTCATTGATTGAATGTTTTGTGTGTCTGAGTAGTCCATTCTGAGCGATTTTTCACATATATTGCAATGGTGGAATACTCTTGACATTTAGAGCTATTAAAAATAGTGTATTGGGGTTTCTAAATAAATATAAAGGTTCTTCCTCCAAATATTGAGTTCATTTGTCACCTTAGAGTGATACTCGGTGTGGATGATATGTTGGGTCTTCAAACTAACATAGTTGAGGCCGTTGATATAAGATGAGATGTGAGATACCTCCCATGACCAATGATTTTGAGGACATTTCCATTGTAAGATGTGACCATCTGGACTATGAGTCCATGAGACTAGATGCTTCCATGGTTCCCTGGAGGGATTCCTTTTCTTATGTGTTGACTAAGGGAGTCCCTTGTAAGATCTCTATCCTATTTTCCTTTGAGATGATCCCTGTCATTGGATTCCTCTTTTGTTATTCAATCAAGGATACTCTATAGTATTCCACCCATACCCTTCTCTACGGATCCCATGTAGGATGCCTTTGATTGTGTTTACATGGAGGATTTGGAGTAGGATGCCTCCTCATTGTTTTATTAGAGGGACCTAGTGGGTTCATGTTGATTGACTGAACTTGTGTTGTTACATCGGGTTTCGGTAGAGATGGTGTTTGAGTGTCTCCTTGAACCTATACCTAACTTTTACTCCCATGGGGATGTGTATGTAGTGTTGGTTTGGGAGTTTGGGCCACCATCACTCATTTTTTTATATATGACTTGGTTTTGATGATGTGTCAGTGATTGCCAGAGGTGCTTCCTGGTTGGTGGCTGTTGAGCCCGACATGATGCATCTTTCGATTTTTTGTTGGGATTCCCGGACATGCTCTCCTGGGATCCAGCTTCTGAGCCATGTTATTTCTGATAAATTACTATACCCATAGGCATTACATGGGAATTAGTGGTTGAGCCTTACTTGATGCAATGGGTTATGTAATTGTTTTACCCACATGATTTGAATATGTTAAACCATGTGATAGTTTAATTAACATGTTTTGTTTTTTAAATGGAATGTGATATGATTTAAAATAGGTATTTAGAAATGGGAGATCCACAATCTTGGATAAAAGACAAGGTCTGGCACATGTGACTAATTATATCTTATATACCTTATGTGAACCATTGTCTCAGTTAAAAGACAACAGATGTGCTTTAGAGGTAAATTAGGTAATGACCATGACTGATCCATGATAGGGTGGTCGTGATCATTGATTCTTATTTTTAAAATTCTGAGTAAATATAGGATTCAATTATAGATTCACATGATGATATATATTGGAAAATGATAGAAATGATAAATGAGTAAATGCATATACATCAGTCTCGTCCCTGATAAATGATGAAATGCTTATACACCGAGATTGTCCCTGATAAATGTTGAAATACATAAACACAGTGCTTGGCCCTAATAAAAGCTGAAATGATGATACACATGGCTTGGCCCTAATACATGCTAAAATTTTGATATACCAGGCTCGAACCAGATTGAATGATATGCCTGCGGGCGTGGTTTTATGAGTCTCGGTTGGATTCATGGATTTTTGCTCCGTGTTTTCCTACGAGCGACCTTTTACAGGATTGTTCATTGGTGTATGATATCATTCCATTTATGAATGACTATCAGTATACGATATCCTTCTTTATAGTACTAACCGTGAGTATACAGTATACTTGTTCACTAATTGTAGGCGAGTACAGGTGAACCTAGGTATTGTGTGATTATCCCCTTTTGGTGATGTAGCATGCTTAGAGATATAATTCAAGTGATGGTTGATGTAGGTACATTTCAATGGTATTATTGACCTAGAGATCGATTAAATGATATATTCCTTGAGGGGAACGACATCCAACTCAATTCCCTTGCATAGGATGTCTAGGAAATCGGTATTATGGACACAATGATTGACTGATAATGTGGTTTCTTGTTATTTGATTCACATACTCTTGAATATTAATATTTATGTATATGTGTATAGGTATGGGAGACTACCTATATACGTATATAGATTTGGAAATCCATGGTGGAACTTTCTCAGTTGATAGGGATTATAGAAATTGGGTTCTACTATGGTTGGACATTTGGTTTACTTCCATTTTTGTGTTCTATCTAGGCTGATCACATTGCTGTTGCAAACACTTTTAGCATCAAGTTTATCGGATGCCTATCGGGGTGCCATACTGAAATTATTTCTGACCCCTCCATGTGAACCTTGGTGTACGTGTAGGCCTTATGTCTTCATTCCAATTTGAGAATGAGTTACACCGTGGATAGGACTAAGACCAAGTGTTTCATTATTATGTAGAGCTTCTCGAGTGGTTTTATAGATTGGATTGGTTCACTTAGAGAGTGATTGGAGATCAGGTGCATGGGTTGGCTCGAAGTTAGTAGTTGAGCACTATACTTTTAGTTTCAGTATTTTTGTACCTCTATCTGTATGGTCATCCCAGTTTGTGACCAGTATTATATTGTATTGCATAGATAGTTGGGCTTTTTCAACATTTTACTATTACATCTTATTCTTTTTCAGTTGTTTATTTCTTCCGCACACTATTTACTTTCTACTATGTATGCTACATGGTTATTTATTTTGATTCCTACTCTAGCATGAGGGCATAGTCTCCCCACTATCACACCATATTCCCTCTCTTCTAGTTGGTAGCCTCTGACATACAACGAGACATGCTTGATGCCTTGTAGCAAACCGACTTGGAGCATTGGTTAGAGGATTCCTTGTTGGGATGTTACATCAATGGAAGATCATGGCCAATATTTGAAACATAAATCCCTGTAAAAATCATGAAAAAAGACTAGAAAAATATATCCAAACATTTATGAAATATTTTAAAGATATTTCAATATAATTCAATATAAATTTACTGATGAATAAAAAAATAATCACCTTGAATGACAAATTGGTTGGTCACTTAAAGATGATGTCCAAAACCAGTCAATGTATTCTTAAAGGTATCCGAGGTTGGGGCTCTAGTTTCATAGGGTTTAAAATATTTTTAATCAATAAGATATTATTTTTATATTGATCTCAAATTTATAACTTCCGAAAAAATAAATGATCACTTTAAGACTTGGAACTTCATTCCGTAATGCATCATTGATCAATAACACACAACATGATATCCATCATATCTTGTGATTAAAATTACCTTTAAATAGATATATTTAATGTTTTACATTGTATTATTAAATTATCCACACAAAAGTTAATGAAATTTTGAAAATCGTAGTGCTATCATCATCCAACCATCCTCAAAGCTGATTCGTCTCATGTAAGGTCATTGGATGATGAAAGGAACCATGACATTATGACACTGGAGTTGATCATAATAAAACTGACCACCTGGAATCCACACCAAATTGTGAAGGGTAATTCATAAATGGACACCCATATAAGATTTATAGGGGATATCATATCTAATTTAAACCCAAGTAGCCTCTGTGTAAGAATATCCTATATGATTTCCTATTATAACTCGAACCAGTCAAACCATTGAAAACTCTATATGATATTAACTAAAGAAGAATTAAAGTACAATAAAACCCATGTAAGATTAAACAAAATATCATTGGGACCCCATGCCACCATACACTACACCCCTACTAGGCAACCAATCCAATATAGATTAATGATAAAACATCATGTATCACCCCCCATGTTGCAACAAGAACAATTTTCTGGTAATACATCAATCATGGGAAAAAACAGAAGAATATATCCAATAAAATTTCATACATCCAAATTTTCACAACACAGTAAATATGATCATGATGTGATAGATCTCTAGTAAAAAAATTAAAGTTTCATTTCAATCCTTTCTTCTTTTCTACTTTTAATTACACTCAAAAAACATGAAGGATGTAATGTTCATGTATGAGAACGTCTCTTCCATTGAAACCAATGTTATGGTAGGATAACTATGGTCAGTTTGTCATTAAATGGTATTAAAGCCCTTATGAATGGGTAAATATATATATAGTGAATATTTTTTTTATATGGGATCATTGGAACATTACTTATAAGTTACCATGATATTTTTGATCAAAATATTTAGTAGTGATCCTATATTAACCTTGTTATTTTGGACAATTTTTTTATGATTTTATTGAATATTAATTATAGTGATTTTGATCAAAATTAATAAAATTATAATTCATATTTAAGAAATATGATTGAATTAAAGAATTTATATAGGATAAAAGTGAATGAAATTATATGTTTCATGGTTGATATATATGAGAAGTAGATAGTATAAGAGGAATATTCACCCTAAAAAATATCTCTAATAGGGTATAAATAGCCAGTGTATCGTCTCTGGAACATGAATTTTGAAAACCCATTGATTTGTTTCCTTATCTAGTTATGTGTCATTTGAAAATGTATTCTTTACATGTTTAAAATGAATATACGTGATTTTTAAAATGTGTATTAATTATATTAGTGAGATTATTTCTATATTTTATATTCATTATTTTTTTAACAATTGATTAGGATATATTTTTTATATAAATATTCTTTTAATAATGGAATTAGTGAATTATAAAGTCTATTCAAGGGATTAATTACCACAATGACCTCTTTTTAACTATATTATGATTAAAATTATCATATATTTTACACATGTCCTTAACAGATTGAAAAATAAAGATAAACAATGATATCTAGATTATGCCAAAGAATATTTTTTGTTGAACCCACCTATTGTTTTGGGGGGGTTATGTTTTTAGAGGGTGAATAATGTCCAGATATAGTTTAAAGGATTTCTCAATACTATATTAAATTTTCCGATATCTAATTTAAAATTTTTGATGTTCATACATACAGGGTTCAATCTAGAACACTTGGTTTCTACTATTTTAACTTAAATACATAATGATTTCACTAATGACTATTTTAGGAAATTATTCATTCGATGTTATTACATAGAGAAAATGAAGAGGTAGAAGTCAATGAAAATTTTGTTTCTTCAATATGTTTATCAATGATGTGGGAGTATACTAACCATTAATCTAATCTATTCGGTGTTCTCAAAATCTAGTTCTTGATAAGGCATTGAGATTGATTTTCCAATAAGATTCAATTTTTAGAAAAAATTATAGAGTAGTAATTTTTTACACCTTATAATGATGATTCAAATCATTTAATTATATAAGTGTAGATCTTGATAAAATAACCTATAGTAATTAATGTATCCTATTCATGTGTTAGCTAAATTCATTGTGATTTTGATCGAATGAAAAAATGTGGCATGAATAATATTTTCTTTTATAATATAATATAGTAAAAATCACACTATACATTTCTATATTACTTAGGGAACAAATATTTATTTTGTTATCAGTGAATAAATCAGTGGAATTTAAATGAATTCCAAGACTTGGTATCTATAATATTTCAGTAAATATTATTCATATAGAAATTGGAACATCATTTGATATTCTATAAAATGAATAATTAATGGAATAATTAAGGTGCATATTGAATTATTAATGTCTCTTAGTAACATTTTTGGGTGAAATGGGGCATAAATAATCACTCATAAATGTGTATTTAATTTATTTTAAAATTGGAAAATGATTTGGTAAGTAAAAAATCCTAGGTGTATCTCAATTATGGAAAACTATTCTACGATATAATAATTTTAAGGTATTTTGAATTTAAATTAGGGAAACAAATAAGTACTCTAAAAACAAAGAAGAATTAATTTTTATAAATAAAAATGATAATACCCTAAATTCATTAAAATAATCTCCCTAAAAAGGATCTGGTAATTATTAATATACAATGAACAACGGTAATAATAGAAGAAAATAATAAAAAACGTATTCTGAAAATAAGATTATATCCTTCTTCATTTGGATATATCATCATTATGATACCTCTAAAGAATATTCTAATAAGAATATAAGGAATTGGAAAAATAAGAATCATCCTCACCAGATCGAATACTAAAATTCGTAGATTTCATTTTATTAATTTATCATTTAAGTAGGATATTTATAGAAAATGGGAAATGTCCATTGGAAAAATATCATTTATTGAATTTTTTAATAATATATATATATAATATATGATTCAATGGCTATAAAAAAATTGGTTAAAATTTAATTTTATGTTATAACTCAATAAAAAATATATGAAGCATAATATTTATTATTCATTAGTAAAAAATACTTTTTCAATAATATATAAACTAATAAAAATGGTATAAGTCCATTTAAAAAAGTAATTTGGGGGATTTTTTTGGATTGATTTATTTTATAAATATCATTGTACCAAAAAAATATTTATTTTTAAGAAAATTTGGTCAAAATAATATAAAATTTATGACTAAAAAAATACTAATTATAGTATTTATATAATTATACAAAAAATTAATAAATGGAAAAAAAATATTTAATATAATTTTGATATAAAAGGGAAAAATTTACATTTATGATTATATATAGTTTCTAATAATTTTATATATTTGAAAAGAAATTATTAAAAAATCCCATGAAATCCACAAGGGCCATCCCTTCTACATTATTGTGGGGAGTGGCCTCAAACAACATGGGTGGAACCATCCGAGAAGTGGTATAACAAAATATAAGATCTTTATTGAGAAGAATTATGACTGCATAAAACCCAAAGGGATTTACAAGAGTGTATAGGGTTCATGGTGAACTAAATGGTTCAGAACATGATGGAAAGTGTGTGATAGTGTTCTGGGTGGAGATCGCCTAGTTCCTTGGTAAAACTAAAAATTATGTATAGTTGTAATTTTTGGAAGCACTTAACCCATCCTTTTTTAATGAGGATCAGATAATGTGGGTTTTTTCACATAAATGAAAAACAACTATTTATAAATATAGTTGTCCAATCAAAAAGATATTGGTCGTCTATTCAGATTGAGAATCATCTTCCTCACCTAACTATTATTTCTTCTCCTTCCTCCACATGCTAGAATTGAACATACATTGTATATTTTTTATACTTATGATGAAATATATCATCTGCATGTACGACCTAAAAATATCCAAGCCTGATACCCCGACCACCACAATAATTTTTCCTTAGCCACCAAATCATAACCCTAGACCTATCAAACAAAGATGATAGAAACTTTATAGGTTATCAGTGATTATAATCAATAATGGGGATCCATTCGATCCTAAGGAATGTTGTGAAGCTAGAATAAACTAGTTATATGTATATATATAATAATGAAACAATTCATAATTTCTAGGCACTAATTGCCTATGATGTTGTTTAAATTTACAAGCATCATCATATTATTATTCAAAATACATCTTTGTAGAGATTAATGAATATTTATATATAAATATATAATAGAATAATACAATTATTTTAACTATAGATCATGATCAATTTATTTTAAATCCCCAATATTATTGTTTCCCCATTAGGTTATAATAGTCATAGTGACAATATATATCTAAATGTATCTACAACAAAAATAAAATAATGGTATTGTCACTCCTAACATTATCTACATTCTAGAAACTAAAATATCAAAAAGCTTCATTCCTCATGAATATATCATTCTTTATCATTCAAAAAAATGTGCACACCCAAAATATTTATAATGATACCTGACTTTTATTTTTCACAGAAGTCAACATCAACCACCATCTAGACAACTCCCCCTTAATATTAGCCATGACACATATAAAATTGAGATTAATAAATTTTTATAAAATACAATATATGTATATATATATACATACTTTTCACCTGGGGAAAAAATCCCAAATCTTACTAAACATGCTCCCTCTTTCTCTCTTACTCCATAAGTTCATTTCCAAGCTTTGGAGGCGGAGAATACCATTGTCTTATCTCAATTTGGGTTGTAATTTTGGTAAGGGAATATATATATATATATTCATAATAATTTCAATTATATAATTAAAATTTTAAAATATAAAAACCCTTTCTGTAAGGGAATTAATTTTTATCATGTTTTTAATACTTCTCAGTACCCTTTCTCTATGGGAATTTTTTACCAGGATTTAATTATTTTTCCAAAACTATTTTATAACAGATATATATCTTCACATTTCTATTTTTTTTGTAAGGGAAAACAATATTTTTTCATTATCAGTCCCTCATAATTTTAAATACCCTTACATATTGGGAATTTATTATTTTTTACATTCAATATTCAAATTATAATATATATATATATGTAAGTTTTCATTCAAGGATGATTTTCACATTATCATTTCTGTTAAAAAAACCATTTATTTATATAATTTTATTTTATGATTATAGTTATGGACATGCTATATATTTTTTAGTGAAATTTCATAATATTATTAAAATAATTTTCATGAATTTATTCATTTCATTACAATAATTATAAATAAAGATTGATTATAAATTTTAGATTTCTATTGATCTTTTATATAGAAATGATATTTTCCTTGAATAAAACTTTTTTGGGTATCTATGTGACATGAAATTATATTATTCTACATGAATAACATATAATGTTTTTGAATGGTAATTTTTAATATTCTATTTATGAGAATGGAATGCTCCATAAAATTGTTTTATTTAAAATTCACTACTACAAAAACTGGCAAGGGATGTGCTTCACTTTTATCAGTGATAAAAAAAATCGTTGATATAGGGGGCCTTTATCAGAGCTAAAAAAGCACTGCTAAAGGGTCGCTTTTATCAGTGCTTTTTTAGTGCTGATAAAGGCCCCCCTATATCTGCGCTTTTTTTTAGCACTGATAAAGGGGGGATTTATCAGCGCTTTTCCCAAGCACTGATAAATGTTGAGTTTCAAAAAAAATATTTTTTCATGAAAAATTTTATTTTGTTATAAAAGTATATTTATATTGATATAAATACAATATATATATTTTAGATATGTTATACATACGTATAAATAGACTATTATATTTAATATATAAGAAATTTAGTGAAAATGGCTTATAAAAAAAATTAAAAAATATTTTTAATTAATAAATTTCTAATTATTATGGATTAATAGTAATTTAATAACAATTTAAAGACTAAACAAAACTAAAAAAATTAGAAAAAGGTAAAAAATATGATGAAAACATAACCCAAACTTCAAACGGCCATAACTTTTGATCCGAGTGTCCGTTTGAGATCTACAGCATATCAAATTAAAGAATTCGACAAGCTCTACTCTGTATTAATCTAGGAATAGCCTCTGTCACTTTTTTAGAGCCCAAAAAGTCCCAAAAGTCCTCCAAAACTATGTTTTTAGTCGGGATACCCCTATTTTTTTACATTCAAACAACTATAACTTCTGATCCGGATGTCCGTTAGGCCTGTACCACATATCATATAGAAGATTGTTTCATTTTCTTCGATTTTACTATTTGTGGCATTGAAACTAAATTCTATATTATATGTTAGGGTTGTTTTAACATTTTATGGCTTTTCAAATACACATATATATGTTTCTCTGTGTGTGTGACTGTGTGTTGTATATATGTATATATATATGTATTTATTTATTTACTTACATATAAACACACATCAAAAACATATTTTTTCATAAATGTATTTAAAACTAATCATTATAAGTACATTCTATGGCTTTTCAAATACACATATATATGTGTTTATTAGAAAATATATATGTGTTTGTGTGTGTGTGTCTCTCTGTGTGTGTCTGTGTGTTGTATATATCTATATATGTATGTATGTATTTATTTATTTATAAACACTCATAAAAAACATATTTTTTCATAAATGTATTTAAAACTAATCTTATAATTATATATTAATATAAATATAATTATACCTATAAAAAATTATAACTAAATATATATATATAAATATATGAATATATGAATTAATAAATATATAAAAATAGATGAATAAATATATATATATTAATATGAATCTATATCATTATATCAATAAATATAACTATATATATATCATTAAATAGAGAACAAAATGAAATTACATAGGGGTAAAGGTGTAGCCGCGAAAGGGGGGAGGCCTCGGGTTCGAGTTCGAGTGGAAGCGAAGGGGGTGCATGTGTATGAGGATGCGCAGGAAGGGCAGTGCGCGGGAGACCTCCTAGCGCTGATAAAGGGGGTGTAAAGCGCTAATAAAATCACTCCCCCATATTATTTTTTATTATTTTTTATTTATTTTTTTTTGACCTTTTTCATCAATTTTTAAAAGTGCTGATAAAGGTCCCTTTTATCAGTGCTAAAAAAAACCATTGATAAAGGGGTATTTTATCATTGCTTTTTTTAGCGCTGATAAAAGAGGCCTTTATCAGTGCTTTTCAGAGCGCTGATAAAAGAGAACCCCTATATGAGCGTTGAGCTTTACAGTGCTATTTAGCACTGTTAAAGCCCTCTTTTAGTCCTGATATAGGCCATTTTTGTAGTAATTATTTTTGCATTATTGAATTGAATGTGATAATGAGGATTGGGGAGTGAAACTACAAACTCAAATGGGACTTTTGTTCAAGGTGAATCTTTTTCAATACTTCAATTGGACCCTTGGATATATTATGTTTTACTAGTATCTTTATATTCAATAAATGTATAGGATTTTCAATGTAATGTTTTTAACCATCCACAGGGGAATCTATTTTATTATAAATAGATATTATATAATCAATGGTTTGTTTTGAAATTTATTTTTTATATGAATTTTGAAATCCTAAATTTATTATTTTGGGAAGGTTTTATTTAATATATCAATCAATTATTTATTATATAAATCTTATTACTCTTAAATATATTTTAAAACATCTGAAAAATGAGGGTTTTTATCAATATTTCAAAACCCCTGTCTGAGTGTTGTTTGTTCTCGCATTACATTTACAAAATATGATTCATAGGTTTTGTGATGAAAAGGGGTGCTGAAGGTATTTGGTTTTTTTAAGGATCTAGAACATGTGATTTTGGATTTATTTTTATAACTTTCTTAAAACTCTATTATATTTTAATGATTTATCCTAATCCTCCAAAAACAATCCCAAAAGATATTTAGGTTTGCACAAGATGGTAAATTTCCCAGTAAAATTTTATAAAAATATATATACTGTTTGTTTTTTTATTGGATTTGAGAGTATGGGTTGCGAGCTATCAAATTTGTTTCTAGTGGATACAAGTTTTGTTGAATATATATTTAAATTGATGATAATATATAGTATAAATTTTATTTTATCATTTATGGTCATTATTTTGTTGCATACAAATACTTATTTCATTATCATTATTATGAAATTAGTCATTTTATCAAATCCCATGTTGCCGTACTTTGGTTCATTTAAATATATGGGATTTTATGAATTAGATCATGGATTGTTTTGGATATTATTGTAATATTGTCAGGTTTTTGTGGATGATCCCTTTATAAGTTCAATAATTATATATATGGTGGATAAATTTTTCTTTCATTCTCATTGTGTGAGGTGCACATTCGTATAAAAATTAGATACAAATATTGTAGATTTATAGTATCAAATATTCTAGAATAATGGAAATCAAAAATAGTAGAGATATATAGGTTAATATCTCCCATTTTTATAATAAAATAAATAAATATTTCTCAACAATCTAGTGAGTTAGTTCTGCTTGAGAGTTTCAACTAAATTTAACAATTAGATCTAGATTTAGTGGATGTGGGATTGTATATTCAAATAATTAATGTGAATTAAAAATGATGGTATTTTCTATATTTATTCATATTATTATACAAATTACTATAAATGAAGAGTGATCACCATCCTTGGGGCCATTCAATCATTTTTAAATAGGATGTTATCCATCATCTATTATTAGTACTAGTTCATTGCTATGATATTTTGTGTTTCATTCTTAATAAAACATTTCCTCTCTTGTCAATAGTTGAATATAATTAATTATAAGTATATTTATTGAGAATAATAGAACTCTATTATTATGATGAAATAATATTATATATTCATGAACTTTTAGTAAAATTAATTGAACTATACAAATTCATTAAACTAGGAACTATACAAAGGATTTTGAATGTCATGGTTTATTAAAAATTTAATATTTAATGATTTATTCTATAATGATTAATGTTATAAATAATAAATTATAAACAGATCCATTGAAGCTACTGAATATTATCCATTTCACTTCTTTTTATAATAGGTTGATTTATTAACATGCAATAATTTTAATTAATTCTTTCATAGGATATGATGAAAATATATAATTGATTTTTAAATGCCATGAAATTGATATATATATATATACTAGATCTTTTTTTGTATTGGATTCTTAGAAACATATCATGGTTTTTGATGGTTTATATATTAATGAGTAAAGAGATTGATGAAATCCTATGATGTGAGGTGTATTTTTTTCATGAATACCAAATAGCTCAAGAAAATAACAAGAGTACTGTTTTTCCCGTCCATGATAAAACATATTTTTAGTGGGTTTTTATTTTGAATCCCAACATTTATTTATCTATAATGATTTGGAATTTTAGTAGGATTATACACAAATAGAAAACCTATTCATATTATTGATAATTATACACATCAATAGTTTGTAAAATCGATTCATAATATTCTTGTGCATTCATACAATGATGAAGATTCATGTATGGTTCTGAGTGTACATGTAACACCCCAGGTAAATAAAGAATATAAAATTTTTATATTTATTCATATTTCTGAATAAAATGTTAATATTAATTTAAAGGGAACACTATGCTTGATGGCTTACGCAATACACAACAATGATTTCCTTTGAAATCTTACATTGCACTATAATAACAAAATAAAATTATTTTAAATGGTAGTTAACGCCTAGCCGTTGTAATGGAGGGAATTAATAGAACTAACTAAAAAATGATTATATATTTTTGTCAAATATTTTGAATTTTTACAATAAATGTTAGAGGATTAAAAATGTGAATGAATTCAATTTTAAGCGTAAACATTATAATATTCTTTAGAAGGTCGATTAACCGCCTTTTGATGAAAAACCTCTTTTAAATCAACTTTTTTCCAATTTTATGTGTTATATTTGACAAAATAAAATTCTTCTTTAGAATCGAGACATCAAAATTTACTTTGTCTAAATTTTTGGTATCTTTCCGATAAAGTTCATATTTTAATGAATAGTGAACAATGTTGTATTTTAATTCAAAACCTATTTTTAATCTAAATTATTTATATGATTAGATTATCTATTTAATTGTTTTTAAAATAAAATTAGAATATATTTTTTCCATTTAATCCAATTGTGGTCATTTTAATTAATTTCACATTGCAATTGGACTTAAACTAGTCTCAATCTTTTAATAGATATTTTTTTCTTAAAAACACGCTATTTGTTTTGACAGCGGGAATTAATTATTATATTAATTAATGCAACTTATATGTTATTAATTTTTTAATATAGACATCATTTTTGAGTTCGGAATATCAAATATATCTTAGGATGAATTTTTGGTATTTTTCTAAAAAACTTCAATTTTTGATGAATAGTGAAACCACTAAGTGGTAGTTAAAGAAACTGATTTTTCGTTTAAATGAAACTTTGACACCTCTGTGTTTTGAATTTAAAAAATCCGACATAAATGGTTGTCATTAGGAATTAAATTGTGGTTCAATGGGATGAAAATAATTTTTTGGTGAATAGTAACTTTTATGTTCTTAATCACGATTAGAGGTAATTAATGTAGTTTATGGTAAAAATAATGTTTTAATAATATGAAATGTCCTAGACACATTCCCTAACATTATTGGATGTGTCATGGATGACCAATAAAATCCATGGGTAAAATTGGGGACCACATGGAGCCACTTTGGTAGGAAAATGACATTAATAACTTTTTATTTTATGTTAAAATAAAAATGTCAGAAACATGAAATGTTTTACTAAAACAATTTTTAAAGGGGGTTATACAAGTCATAATTTTGACTATAAACATTCATTAGAAATATAAAAATATTTCCTACACCATGATATTTTTTTTATAATTTTTAGACACTAAATAAATTAAATTATTTATGACACCATGATGATGCAGCGATTACCTCATTATTCAACGATTTAAATAAAATCAAGAGATAATGTAAAATCTAAGACCTAAACTTGTAAAAAACCTATTGTATGGGTGTATTTCAAACCCTTATCACATAATACTCTAAATATATAATTGTAGGACCCTTTTTATCCTTAAATAATTTTATAATAAAGTATCTTTTCTTAACTTTACAAGAGTGCCCCTCCTCTCCTCTTATAAAAGGCCCCCACCTCTACCTTTTACCCACACCTCTCAAGCCTTTGGCTCGGCCAACCCTATCCCAATTTGTCTCTCCACATCCCTATATTACTCCTAGAGGCCTCAATTTGGGAATAAGTCTTCTCAAAGAAGCCATTGAGCTCAAATCAAAAAGAGTTACCCGTTTTAAAGGTAGTGTCTTTTCTTGTGTTCTTATGTTTTATTTTGCTTCTCCAACCCACTAAACTCTTTTTATTCATTTATTTTGTAACAACACCAGTATCCTAAATATACTAGGATGTTTTTATAAGAAGTATTCTAGCTACACTTACACACACCTTCATCTAATGGTTAAATAACATACTGTTTCTGTGGATGGTGAATTTCTGCCTCACGAAACGATGATTGTTCAACACTCATATAACAACGTAAAATGTGGACATTAAGATGACACTATATTTATATATGATATATAATATGTTTATTTTATACTTAAGCTTCTGTATTTTTCATTTGTGGCATACCTTTATGGTTTCCATTGTGGGTAAACATGATAATTTCATTTTAGGAAGTGCGGACTACCACCCCCTCAAAGTTGTTTGATTTGTTAATGCCATACGTGGGACGTATAAATTATGGATTTAATGATATTATATATGATATTATACAGGAATTAAAATATACCTTTATATCATTAATATTTCACTCCATTAATGTATGATATAGAAATGAAAGTAGTGTTCATGCGTACGTACGGCTTACCGTCTCCATGAACGGTGCATTTCATTTCTTATACCCAAATGTAATGTACTATTATAAGTACATATATATAATGGATATATATGATTTATGTTACATATAAGTGATGAATATAATTCTGTAATTAAAATATACATGCCTCTCATTTAGTTTTAATTCCATTAATATGACAAAGAAATGAAAGTAGCGTTCATGCGTACGTACGGCTTACCATCTCCATGAACGGTGCATTTCATTTATTACCTCTAAATGATTATGTAATATTATAAATGCATGTATATACTGGATATATATGATATATATGATATCTACATCATTCATATAATTCTTGATATAATTGATATTTTACCACATGAACAACTTGTAATTATAAAGAGTTTATTTTTGACTCAAGTACCAAGGACCGGCAAAATGACCACTATTAACTTAAATAATTACATAGTTTTCATAACATGGAAATAAGTGATATAAAAGGAATAATGAACTTGAAAAAGGTTCCTAAGAAAGTATAAATTAACTCAAGTTTATTATTCAGGACGTTAAAGAACGATCGAGTCAAGTCGGACCCGAGGTAAGGGACTTCGTCTCAATCTCTTTTCATTAAGGAATGTTTCATTTTATACACAAAATTCTTTTATACAGTGTATAAAACCATTTTAATTTTACTTTTATACCAACAGAATCTTTTTCTATGAAGCGTTTTACTCAACGACCAAAAGGAATGTTTCTTTTAACATACGAGGTGACAATGACCTTTTCCGCCGCCGCGAGTATTATTTGGTCTTTGGCTTCCCCAACAAGCCGTAATCTTTTTAAAATTAAATAAATTCCATATACTCTTTTATGTATTTTGGTATTGAAAATGGTTTTTATAATGGTTTTTTTATGTCAATATATTTAAGTGATATATTGTGATCAAAGTGTGGAAATGTTTTCTTTCCATTATATTTGTTTTATGTCTTATGATTTTATAATGGTACTTGGAAATTTGATGGGTGGTTACGTGATAAACCATATGAAGGGTGGTGTCGTGAATACCAAGATGGGTGGTTACGTTATAACCTCCAATGCATTGGGTATGGGAGTCAACCGTATGGCTATTCCATTAAGTGATATGTGTGGAAGTCGACCGTATGGTTATTACATTTAAGTATGTTTATCTCCCAAGTTACCTTTATATGTATGTGTTATTTATATGTTTTTTATGGTAATATTTTGGTTAAAAAAGGGTAATAATGATATTTTATTCAGTGAAGAGTTTTTACTACTTCCTAAAGGTGAAAGGTATTACTTTGATAAAGTATACATGGTTTACTTGTTGTTTTGAAAAACTAACATTTTTCATTCTTTGTGTATCCCTTAATGAGCTTTTTATGTTCATCCCATGTTTTTTAAATGTTTTTCATAGGACATAATGTGGAATAAGGTCATGGATGAGATCAAGGGAAAGTCATGCTATCTAAAACATGGAACTAGACATGTTTCTTTTTAAGAGTTTTTATTTTATGGAAATTTAGTAGAAGTGACTACTTTGTAATCTTTTGAGATTTAATAGTTATGTCCCAATTCTCTAATACTCTAAACCTGAAAATATCCTCAATGTGAATTATTCATTTAATTAAATATTAATTACAGTTTAAGGCTGGGGCCTTATAGTTGGTATCAGTGGTCGGTTTAGATAAATTTAGAGGTTAGGGTATTCTCTATGCATAACTAACATTACCATAATTGTTAGGATATCAGAAAGAGTCCTAGTTTTAGATAAAGTTAATGAGTAAGTATATCTTAGTGTTTATCTTCCTCTTTAGTACATGATGGTTTTGTGATATGCGCACACTGACCTTGTTGGTTTTAGTAAATTGATGGATCTAGAAGGCCCCAAATTAATGGTGGATGTGAAGGAAACTATGACAGTTTTCTGAGCGAGCAACTGAATGATATGGGAGCTGCAATGATAACTCTTGTGTTTATCCTCACCCAACTATCTGGAGTCATGATTGACAACCTAAACCTTAGTGATTTCTATAAGGAATCATATATGCGAGAAAAAAATCCCTATGGAACTACAGGTAATAATCATAAAGGTAAGTGTGTTTAAAAACCTATGTCTCAATGATGTGGAAAGAAACACCTAGGAAAATGTTTCAAACAGACAGAAATATGCTATAGATGTGGAAATGGAGGTCATAAAGCAAGAACCTACCATGGAAAAAGGAAGCATCCAGTTGAATCGTGGAAAGGGAAAGAAGTTCTTTCTGAGGGATCAATTGAATGTTTTAAATGTGGTGTGAATGGTCATTATGCAAACGCATGTCCTATGAAGATTTTTAGGGAATGGGATCACAAAGATCATAAAATATTCATTTACCAATACCTAATGCCATTCTGATTGAGGATGAATAAACTGAAAATGACCAGTCAATGGTATGGATTATTTCTTAACTTTTGTTTTCCTATTTTGGAATATTAGGATATGATTCATGATTTTATTTGTAGGAAATAAGTATTTCAGAATAAGTTGGAAAGGAATGGTTAATGGAGCATGAAGAATGTTGAATGAGTAAGATGTCAACGTATAAGGGATTCAAGATTTATGGTGAAATTATTAAGAGTATTAAGTCTCTTTTGTTGATGGGGTGACATTAGAAGACTTTTTATAGTATGTGTAACCCTGATGTTTGATATATGAAAATTTTATTCAAGGAATAGTTATCTATTCTTTTGTGGAAATAGTTATAAAGAACCATTTGGGTTTATATGATCCTCACTTTTGAGGTAATTATGGGTTGCTATATGTTATGATGGAAAGTGAAAGGCATGAGAAAAAATTGAGGTTAAATTATGTTATGGTTATTTTTGAAAATTTTATCTCGTTGTTGGGGAATGTTTTAAGAATTATTTAGTTTTGGAAAAAAAACAACACACAGACCGTGTGATAACCCGTCGCGTCAGACAAAGCTGCGGGAATCGAACCCATAACCAAAGTGAAACTGGTATTTATTGCCTACCACTGGACTACGTGAAGTCCCTAGTTAGTTTGACTGATTCTTTTTAGTTTTATGATTTTATGAATTATGAGTAAGTTGATTTTGGATTATCTATGTAAATTTATTAACCTTTCATGGAGGATATGTGATTAGGTTAATTACTTTTAAATACGAGACTTTAAGAGCAACTGATGTTGTTTGGAGATAAATGTTACGACTTAACTTGGAAGACCATGTGACTAAATCCTTCATATATTTGGGTTTCAATCCTAGTTAGGTTTACATTGAAGAATTTTATGGACCAATTGTTTATCGAATGGTCCTCGTTGAACTTTGGGTTTTTTTGGAAAAATTTTGGAGATTAAGAATAGATTATCTTTTTATAAAGGGTTATCCTTTTCTGGATTATCTCATTTGTACTAACCTTTTCGGTTTTGGATTTGGTTAAATTATAAAGACATGGGATGTATATAGTTCTCTTTTGTGGATTAGGTTATTCTCTAGAAGTTGATTATATTACTCTTAATGTGAACAAGTCTTCCTAAATACTCGTCTTTTAGAGAATATATGAGTTTGTGTAAGAAATCAAATAAAAGTTGAAATTCAACTTGATAAGTAATTATTTTTCCGTGTGAATAAATTCCTCAATAAAAAGTAACTTAAAACAAAAATTTTGTATATTATCTTTTACGACTGGGGAATCGAATACCGTTTAACCCATCACAAGTTTGTGATTTTCTTGTGGTTAACTTTCTCCTAAACATGTTTTCTATCACTCTCCATCAGAACAAGACCCTATGTTTTCTCCTCTATGTCCATGTTTTCCTACATGGAATCCTAGTATGGGTTAACTCGGGTGACCTTTGTACTTCTCTTTCTTTGTTTTAATGTAATTGTATTACCGACTCTTGTTCCGATGTGGGACTTTTAAGGATGATTCCGAGCCCAATTTTAAAATTGCGAGGACGCAATTCCCAAAAGGGGGGGAAGGATGTAACACCCAAGGTAAATAAAGAATATGAAATTTTTATATTTATCCCTATTTGTGAATAAAATTTTAATATTAAATTATAGGGAACGCTATGCTTGATGGCTTACCTAATACGCAACAACGAGTTCCTTTGAAATCTTACGTTGCACTATAATAATAAAGTAATATTATATTATAGGGTAGTTAATGCCTAGCCATTGTAATGGAGGGTGTGAACATAACTAACTACAAAATGATTATATATGTTTGTCAAATATTTTAACTTTTTACAATAAATGTTAGAGGATTAAAAATGTGAATGAAATCAATTTTAAGGGTAAACATTATAATATTCTTTAGAAGGTCGATTAACCACATTTTGATGGAGAACCTCCCTAAAATCAACTTTTTGACAATATTATGTGTTATATTTGAAAAAATAAAATTATTCTTTATAATCGAGACATCAAAATTAACTTTGTGTAAATTTTTGGTATCTTTCTGATAAAGTTCTTTTTAATGAATAGTGATAAATGTTGTATTTTAATTCAAAACCTCTTTTTAATCTAATTTATTTATATGATTAGATTATATTTTTAATTGTTTTTAAATTAAAATTAGAATATATTTTTACCATTTAATCCAATAGTGGTCATTGAATTAATTTCACTTTGAAATTCGACTTAAACTAGTGTCAATCTTTTAATAGACATTGTTTCTTAAAAACACGCTATTTGTTTTGACAGCGGGAATTAATTATTAAATTAATTAATGAAACTTATATGTTTTGAATTTTTTAAAATATACATTATTTTTGAGTTCGGAATATCAAATATAGCTTAGGGTGAATTTTTTGTATTTTTCTGAAAAACTTCATTTTTTGATTAATAGTGAAACCGCTAAGTGGTAGTTAAAGAAACTGATTTTTTATTTAAATGAAACTTTTCCACCTCTGTGTTTTGAATTTCAAAAATCTGACATACATGGTTGTCATTAGGAAGTAAAATGTGGTTCACTAGGATTAAAATATATTTTTGGTGAATAGTATCTTTTATGTTCTTAATCGCGATTAGAGGTAATTAATGTAGTTTAAGGTAGAAATAATGTTTTAATAATATGAAATGACCTAGACACATGTCCAACCCATATTGGATGTGTCATGGCCGACCAAGACAATCCATGAGTAATCTTGGGGACCCCATGGAGCCACATTGGTAGGAAAATTACATTAATAACTTTTTATTTAATGTTAAAATAAAAATGTCAAAAACATGAGATGTTTTACTAAAAAAAATTTAAAGGGGGTTATACAAGTCACAATTTTGACAATAAATATTAATTATAAAGCTAAAAATATTTCCTACATCATGATATTTTTTTATAATTTTTATAAATTAAATAAATTAAATTATTTATTACACCATAATAATGCAGCGATTACCTCACTTTTTAACGATTTAAATAAAATGAAAAGATAATGTAAAATATAAGACCTAAACTTGTCAAAAACCAATTAGATGGGTGGATTTATAACCCTTATCACATTATCCTCTAAATATATAATTGTGGGACCCATTTTATCTGAAAATCATTTTATAATAAAGTATCTTTTCATAACTTTCAAGAGTTCCCCTCCTCTCCTCTTATAAAAGGCCCCCACCTCTACCTCACTACACGAAAACCGCCTATTAGCGGCGGTTTCATTTTCATATAGCTACGGTTTAAACTGCTGCTATATGGTTTGGCGGCGGTTTATAGAAACCGCCACTAAACTGGGCGTCGGAAATCTATTAGCGGCGGTTTAATGCATTTCGCGGCGGTCAATGAAAAGCATTGTAGTACCTCATTTCATGGCGGTTTTTGGTAAATTTAGCGGCGGTTTTACGGCTTATTTAATTAGCAGCGGCTATAATTTCCACGAAATGCAGGCGTGTCATGCACCTACTTAGCGGTGGTTAAAACTGCCGCTAATGCCATCATGATTTCACGGCTGTTTTAACCGTTGCTAAGTGTATTTCCGATTACATTTAGCAGCGGTTTAAACCGCCGCTAAATGTATAAGTTCTAAAACATTAGCGGCGGTTAAAACCACCATGAAATGCTGACCCGAAAAAAATAGCATTTCTGCTTATACGGCACCACTGCCCTGAAAAACAAACCAATCAAGAAACCATTTATCATGCCAAACTATAACGACCCATACTTTACATACATTGTAAATACTTCAAAATTGAAGCATACTTATTACAACATATAACAAAAAAACGAAAGGGCCGTATAGTTATAGTGTATTTAGAAACTGGGAAACATAAAC
The DNA here is from genome assembly GCA_963277665.1 of Viscum album. Classification (NCBI taxonomy): domain Eukaryota; kingdom Viridiplantae; phylum Streptophyta; class Magnoliopsida; order Santalales; family Viscaceae; genus Viscum; species Viscum album. The sequence continues at coordinate 723,266,627 of OY728122.1, read as the reverse complement.
AACTGGTTCATAAAACGTCTACACTGTCTCCCATTTATTTTATCATATCTATAGTCCCTTTTGGAATATCTTACTTAATAACCTTTTTCCTAACCTGGGGAAAGAAAACATACAAAAGGGTTAGCTCATATACTCAGTAAGGGTAAACAAAAGAAATATCAATCACATCATATACATAAGCAAATAACTTCTGGAAATCATAACCTGCAAAAGAGATCATAATTTCATAACATGGGATAAATCATGGCAGTGAAATGTAATCACAATAATCATAACATAAAACATGAAACTTTGTGGCATACACACATAATCAAAGAGAATCATTTCTTATTAGTCAAGACTCATTTCCAAGACTATCTTAGTGGAAAAAGTCCATTTCTAAACTGAGTTCACTCCTCGTTTCAGTCATGTTTCACTGAACCGGTATAACCTACCATTCCAGCCATGTCTATCTCATGATATATAAAATCTTTACCCAATGCATTGGAGGGAGATATAGGTCCCACCCATCTTATAATGATACCATTCTTATGTGTGCCATAAAATCATATACCATACATCATAGCATAATCCATGTAATAAAAATGGGATTCATAAACAACATGACATCATAAAACAACTAATATAAGATAAAAGAATTAATAAAAATAATTCCATCACAACATAATAAAATAAATGTAATAATAGGGATAAAAACCGAACTGTTTATTATCTTAGATGGAAAATAATTTTGATAAAACACTTGAACTCCATTCTTGAGGAAAATATCCTTTGTACTTCGAAAACATTTTTATTTCTTAACATGTCATATAATTTTGAACTAAAAGAATTTTATTAAAAATAAACTTGAAAACTTGTAAAGGAAGATTCATAGAAATAATGTTCTAAAAATCCATTCATGCCGTATAAGTTAAGAAAAACATTCTTCTCATACTTTTGTCGGAAAAGTCAAAAAGTACCTCGTACGAAAAACGACAAAAGATTCCTTTCATATCATTTACTAAAAACTCACCGAAGGGTAAAATTTGATTTAAACAATTGTATGTGGACGGAAATAATATTACATATTGAGTAAACATGGATGTGGATGATAAAATACACCCCAGAAAATACCAAAGTATAAACAATCTCGGATAAAAATGAGATTGTGATACTTCCCTTACCTTAGATCCGTTTTTCTTCGTAAGTGTCCGAACCTCCTGTATAATGATTTAAATAATTTTATTGACTTATTCCAGAATCATACTTATTTTTATGATATCATATATGGTCATATTCTTAGCTTCTTAGTAGTAATATTTCATTGCTACTTGTTATTCGAGTGTTTATAACTTTTTATTCTTATGCGTGACTTGTCGAATAAATGCTTATTCTTCACTTTAGGTAAATGATACCTCGTTTCCATAATTATATTAGTTTAATATATATCATATTCATTCATTCAATTCATTTATATAATCATTATGAAATGAAGATCATGTAGAACGAGTCACATCACATTGTGGAGACGATATTCCGTACGTACGCACGAGTGATGATATCGTTCCTATGATCGTGGAATTGTATTGGAGTGTATGTATACTATTTCAGAATTAGTATAACTTTATAATAGTCATATATAGTCTTTATTTAAACCATTATATCCATCCACGTAAGGTGGTGGTGGAAAATAGATTACACCACGGCGTGGAGACGGTATTCCGTAAGTACGCACGCGCGATGATTTCTTTTTCCATAGGATGGATAGATGGTGAAATAGGGTTGTTTCATAATTATAATAACATATAAGTATATTAGTGATACTTATGTAATTACTTCATAATGAAACAACTAAAGAAGAAGAAGTGGAAGAAGAAATAAAGATGAAAGAATCTGTAACGGACATTACCTCTTCTTTGAAGTGCTTCTTTGAGACCTTCTTTTAGGGCACTAATATTGGTCTTTGAAGAAGACCAGGAACTCTAGGATGTCTCTAGGAAAGTGGAGATGAGGAATTGGCAGGGGTTTTCCGAGCATGAAGGCTCAATGTGGTGTGAGGAAGAGGGGGAGGAGGTGCCCTTTTATAAGGGAGGAGAGGGGCTTCTTTGGGAAAACTAAAAATATTATTTTATTATAAAGTCAGGTTCGGTTTTAAATAGCTGAAAATTGATATATTTCAAAGATAAGGTGGGGATGGGTCCAAATCATCTCATCCAATAGAATTTAGACAAGTTTAGGTATCAATTTAAACCTTATAATTTAGATTTAACTTTAAGTTAGATAATTTAACTTTTACCGTGTCTTCTTGTCTTCTTACACTATAAGGTTAATAAACTTACTATATCAATCCATACGAACCCCAAGTTGTTTATTATTAATATATATAGCCTAATCTAAGTCATTTGGACGAACCTTATATTTTTAGGAATAAAATAATAATTAGAAATATAATATTTGTTTTAAAAACTATTTTATGTCAATTTTGACACTATTTAGTAATTGATTTTTGTGAAAATAATAACAGAATGATTAGTTCGAACCAAGTAACTTATATCAACACTAACATGTAATATTAACCTATAAAATTATTTTAATTAATAAAAAGACTCAAATTACATTTATTTGGGTATTTATAACATCAATTATGTCAATATTCCACTAATAAGATAATTATTGCATCATCGTTGTGTCATAAATAAATTAAATTATTTAATGTCTAAAAATTACAAATAAAATACCATTATGTAGGAAATATTGTTATATTTCTAATTAATAATTATAGTCGAATTTATCTTATGTATAACCCCATATTAAAAATGATTTCCTTATTAAACTTTGATTTTAACTATTTAACCCTTCTTTAAATAAATTAATAATAAATGACATAATCCAATCCAAGTGGGCCTAAATGGTCATATTTTATTCTTAAGGTTGTTTTTGGGCTAATTAAACTTGTCCAATAGAATTAGGACATGTTTTAGGGTAATAATAATATCATTTTTACCCTTAATTACCACATTTACTTTTTACCGTGGTAAATAAAAGTAAAAAGTTACTATTCACAAAAAAATATTTTCATCTCATTGAACCACATTTTAGTCCTTGATATTAACTGTGTCTCTTGGATTTTCGAAATTCCACTCACAGAAGCGGTAAAATTAAGATTTATGAAAAATTCAGTTTTTTTAACTACCACTTAGTTGTTTAACTATTCATAAAAAATTGAAATTTTCAGAAAAATACCAAAATTTCACCCTAGGCTAATTTCGATATTCCGAATCAAAAAATGAAGTCCATTTTGAAAAATAAAATTTCAAAAAGTGGTTATTACTATTCATAACGGCTAGTTTTAATAATATTTTAATAGCATATCATTGTTTACTGAAACTCGGTATTGCGTACGACACAATCTATCGAGGAAGGCCGCGGTTGCGTGTAAAGTAAGACAAGATAGTGTTGTGTGTAGTAAAAGATTCTTTTGATGATTTATAAAAACAAAATATTTCTCATAAAAGTCTCGGGCGTTACATTCTACCCCCTTAAAATGAATTTCTCCCTTGAAATTCATCACTTTGTCACAAACAGATGAGGATACCTCTCCCTCATCATATCCTCAAGCTCCCATGTAGCATCTTCTAATTGGTGGTTCCTCCATAAAACTTTCACCAAGGGAGTGGTCTTGTTTCGTAGGACTTTTTCGCTACAATCCACAATCTCTATCGGCTGTTCTTCATAAGAAAGATCTCGCTCCAGCGGTACAACATCTGAGCTGAGTACATGTGAAGGATCAGGTATGTACTTTCTCAGGAGAGATACATGGAACACATTGTGTACTTGAGAGAGATTCAGTGGAAGCGCCAATTGGTAAGCTACCTTCCCGACACGATCAAGTATTTTGAAAGGACTGATATATCTAGGGCTCAACATCCCCTTCTTCCAAATCTCATGACACTCTTCCATGGAGATATTCGTAAGAACACTTTATCACCCACTTCAAACTCTAGGTCTTTTCTTCGGTTGTCGGCATAAATTTTCTGCCGACTCTGAGCTTCCCTTATGTGTTGTTGAATAGATCAGACCTTTTCTGCCATTTCATCAACGAGATCAGGTCCTAATAGCTTTCTTTCCCCAACTTCATCCCAGCAAGTTGGAGTCCTGCATTTCATTCCATAGAGAGCTTCATAAGGATCCATATGAATACTGGAGTGAAAGCTATTATTATAAGAAAATTACACCAAAGGTAGGTGTTGATCCCAACCACCTTTGAAATCCATAGAGCAAGCTCTCAACATATCTTCTAGGGTTTGAATTGTTCTCTGAGACTGACCGTCTGTCTAAGGATGATAAGCAGTGCTGTAACTCAACTCTGAATCCAGAGTATGCTGAAGACTTCGCCAGAACTTCAAGGTAAATCTCGGATCTCGATCAGATATAATAGAAAGTGGTACTCCATGAAATCTTACCACTTCCTTTACATATATCCTGGCAAGCTGATACAGAGAGAAATTCTCTCTAATAGCAATGAAGTGTGAAGACTTGGTAAGACGATAAACTATGACCCAGATAGAATTATTGACTTTGGATGTTTTAGGAAGTCCTGTGACAAAGTCCATAGTGATGTTTTCCCATTTCCATTCGGGTATGGGTAATGGTCGTAACATCCCCTTAGTCTTCTGTCTCTCTTCTTTAACTTGCTGACAAACCAAGCATCGAGATACATATTCAGCAACATCTCTTTTCATGCCATCCCACCAGAAGTACTCTTTCAGGTCCCCATACATCTTCGTGCTTCCAGGATGAATAGAGAATGAAGAACTATGAGCCTCATCCAGCAGCTCCTTCTTTAATTCCAGGATGGGAGGAACACAAACCCGATTCCTGAACATTATTATCCCATCACAATCAAGGTTGAATTCAGGAACGTTTCTCACCTTCTTTTGTAAGTCGACATCTTCTTTCTGTGCCTCTTTAATCTTCACATGTATAGATGGTTGAACATTCATTTGAGAAAGATAAGATTTTCCCCCTTCCATTATAATTCCAAGATCCATCCTTTGTAAATCCATAAATATTGGATCTTTTGTGATCCTCATCATGGATAAACTGGCATGGTCTTGTCGACTTAATGCATCTTCCACCTTGTTTGCTTTCCCAGGGTGGTAATGGATTGAGTAGTCATAATCCTTAATCAGCTCCAACCATCTTCTTTGATTCATATTCATCTCCTTTTGTGTGAAAATATACTTTAAACTTTTATGATCAGTATAAATGTCACACCTTTCTCCATAAAGATAATGCCTCCAAATCTTTAATGAAAAGATTACTGCAGCTAACTCCAAATCATGTGTTGGGTAATTTTGCTCATGGTTTTTCAACTGTCGTGAGGCATAAGCTATCACCATATCATTTTTCATAATAACACACCCCAATACCTTCTTGAATGCATCACTATAGATCAAAAACCTTTCTCCACTACAAGGCAGTGTGAGCACAGGTGCACTGGATAACCTTCTTTTCAACTCCTTGAAATTCTCTTCACATTCCTCCTTCCAAACAAACTTAACTCCTTTCCGAGTCAACTTGGTTAGTGGATTAGATAATCATGAAAAATCCTTCACAAAACGTCGATAATATCCAGCCAAACCAAGAAAACTTTGAATCTCAGTTACTGTTGTTGGTCTCGACCATCTTTCGATAACCTCTATTTTTGGTGGATCCACAGATATCCCCTCTTTTGAGATTATGTGACCCAAAAATGAAACTTTTTGAAGCCAAAATTCACACTTGGTAAATTTGACATAATGCTTCTCCTTTCTCAGGGTCTTCAATATAATTATCAAGTGATCTCCATGTTCTACCTTTCCCTTTGAATAGACAAGAATATCGTCTATAAAGACTACCACAAATTGATCAAGATAATCTCTAAAGACTCTATTCATCAGATCCATGAAGATAGCAGGGGCATTAGTAAGACCAAATGGGATCACTATAAATTCACAGTGTCCATACCATGTACGGAAAGCCGTCTTTGGTATATCCTCCCTTTTGACCCTTGATTGATGATACCCTGAATGAAGATCAATCTTGGAAAAGTATTGAGCTCCGCGTAGTTGGTCAAATAATTCATCAATGCATGGGAGAGGATATTTGTTCTTGATAGTGATCTTGTTAAGTTCTAGATAATCAATCTAGAGTCTCATTGATCCATATTTCTTATTAACAAATAGAACAGGTTCTCCCCAAGGTGACACACTCGGGCGTATGAATCCCTTATCAAGATTCTTTTGGAGTTGCTTCTTCAATTCCTGCGACTCAATTGGGGCAATTCTATAAGGTGTCTTTGAAATAGGCAAAGCACCCGGTATGAGTTCTATTGAGAACTCAACTTCATGATTTGGTGGGAGACCCGGTAATTCCTTCGGAAAGACATCATCATACTCCAGTACAATGGGAATATTATTAATCGTTAGTTTCTCACCAACCATTTGAGATAAATAACCTTCATTTAGTGGAATCAAGACCCATATGATGGAAGAAATTTCCACTGGAAGGTTATGTTCATCCTTGCATCGATAGACGATCATAGATTGATCTGGAACATGAAATGTGACTTTCATTCTTTGGAAATTGATATGAGATCCATATAAAGAAAGCAAATCCATGCTAGGAATCACATCAAATTCCACTATAGGATGGATCACAAGATTTGCAGGAAGCACTTTCCCACAAACTTCGATCAGGGAAGAATTATAAAATTTTGATGCGACTGTTGTGCCATTAGGTGTTGTCACAGCTAACTCAACATCTAATTGTTGAGGTAATACGGTGATACCCTTAGAAAATTCTTTAGAAATAAAAGAGTGGGTGGATCCAGAATCAAATAAAACATTTTCTACTTTAGAGTGCATGGTAATTGTACCTTTCACCACATCGTTATCGTACTCCACATCGCTGATAGAAATTTCATGTGACTTTCCTTTGTATTTAGCCTTAAGAGTTTGTTGACGTCGACCATCATCATCAACCCTTGGATTAGGGAATTTATTGGCATAATGTCCCATCTCCTTGCACTTGAAACATTGAAGTGTAGTAGGTTCATTCTGTGTATCCCTTCCTTTGTTTACATCATTAGACATCTTCTTCCCATCATCGCGGCATTCAAATGCCCGATGACCTTCCTTTCCACATTTGAAACATTTACTTGTCCCTTTAAGACAACTCCCTCCATCTTTCTTTCCACACTTTGAGCATAAGGGAAAGCTCATCTTCTTTTTAGTGTGCTCTTTAGATTTTCCTTTGAATTCCATTTTCCTCTTCTTATCAAACCCATATGACTGATGGGTTACTCCAATCTCCATCTCAACTTTGAGAGCACATCGAATGATTTCCTCGTAGCTATTGAAGTCCCTTATAGCTAAGGCCCTTCGAAGACTTGGTTTTAAGCCACTAAAAAATCGATCGATCTTACTCTCAGGTTGGATAATAATACCAGAAGCGTACCTTGCAAGTCTTGTAAAATTTTCTTCATAGGTACCAACAGATTCATCATCCTTTTGCTTCAGTTCAAGAAACTATTTCTCCATATTTTTTCGGAGAATACGAGGGAAGTACTTATTGAAAAATAAGTTCTTGAACTCGTCCCATTCCATGGACTCAATTTCATCACTTTTCCTCATATTCTTAATAAGATTCCACCATTGATCAGCAACACCTTCCAAACAATACACTGCTAAGATGACTTTATCATGCTCAGAACATTGAAGAACTGTAAATATCTTTTCAGTAGGACTAATCCATTGTTCAGCAACTAATGGATCAGTAGACCCACTAAAAGAAGGTGGACGCTGTCTCATGAAGGATTCAACAGAATGTTTCTCCTTCCTTTTCTCCTTTGGAAGTCCTGCATGATTCATAGCTTTATAAAGTTGTGTGAGCATGGCTACAAGATTTTTCATTCCAGCTCCCATAACGTTTGGTTACTCAGGGGGACAATCATTGCATTTCCCGTCGCATTCCGCATTAACACGATTCCTTCGGGTTCCAGCCATTGACAAAAACCAAGAAGAATAGTGTGAGAAACACTAATTATAATAGGAAAACCACATAATCAAGAATAATATTTCACACTTAAGGTCTTATCCTTGTTTATTCATGGTGATTTCTAAAACACTAATATTTTGTTCTATGCTTAGAATTATCCTTAGGGTTCTTACTAAGGCTTTCACATCCTAGTTTCCAAAGGATGACTATAACTTTTCTCTAATACCAAATATAATGACCCATACTTTACATACATTGTTAATACTTCAAAATTGAAGCATACTTATTACAACATATAATAAAACCACAAAAGGACCGTATAGGTATAGTGTCTTTAGAAATTGGGAAACATAAACAACTGGTTCATAAAATGTCTACACTATCTCCCATTTATTTCATCATATCTATAGTCCCTTTTGGCATATATTACTTAATAACCTTCTTCCTGACCTGGGGAAAGAGAACATACAAAAGGGTGATCTCAAATGCTCAGTAAGGGTAAACAAAAGAAATATCAATCACATCATATACATAAGCACATAACTTTTGGAAATCTTAACCTGCCAAAGAGATCATAATTTCATAACATGGGATAAATCATGGCAGTAAAATGTAACCACAATAATCATAACTTAAAACATGAAACTTTGTGTCATACACACATAATCATATATAATCATTTCTTATTAGTCAATACTCATTGCCAAGACTATCTTAGTGGACAAAGTCTATTTTTGAAACGAGTTCACTCCTCATTTCAGTCCTGTTTCACTGAACCGGTATAACCTACCGTTCCAGCCATGTCTATATCATGAGATATAAAATCATTACCCAATGCATTAGAGGGAGATATAAGTCCCACCCATCATATAATGATACCATTCTTATGTGTGCCACAAAATCATAAACCATACATCATAGCATAATCTATGTAATAGAAATGGGATTCTTAAACAACATGACATCATAAAACAACTCATATAAGATAAAGGAATTCATAAAAATATTTACATCAAAACATAATCAAATCAATGTAATAATAGGGAAAAAAACAGAACCCTTTATTATCTTAGATGGAAAATAATTTTGATAAAACACTTGAACTCCATTCTTGAGGAAAATATCCTTTTTACTTCAAAAACATTTTTCTTTCTTAACATGTCATATAATTTTGAACTAAAAGAAGTTGATTAAAAATAAACTTGAAACCTTGTAAAGGAAGATTCATAGAAATAATGTTCTAAAAATCCATTCATGCTGTATAAGTTAAAAAAATCATTGTTCTCGTACTTTTGTCGGAAAAGTCAAAAAGTACCTCGTATGAAAAATAACAAAATATTCCTTTCATATCTTTTACTAAAAACTCACCGAAGGGTAAAATTTGATTTAAAAAATTGTATGTGGATGGAAATAATATTACATATTTAGGAAACATGGATGTGGATGATAAAATACACCCCAGTAAATACCAAAGTATAAACAATCTCGGATAAAAATGAGATTGTGATATTTCCCTTACCTTAGGTCCGTTTTGCTTCGTAAGTGTCCGAACCTCCTGTATAATGATTTAAATGATGTTATTAACTTATTCCATAATCATACATATTTTTATGATATCATATATGGTCATATTCTTAGCTTCTTAGTAGTAATATTTCATTGCTACTTGTTATTCAGGTGTTTATAACTTTTTGTTCTTATGCGTGTCTTGTCGAATAAATTCTTATTCTTTACTTTAGGTTATAGATACCTCATTTCCAGAATGGTATTAGTGTAATATATATCATATTCATTCATTTAATTCATTTAATTAATTTATATAATCATTATGAAATGAAGATCATGTACAACGAGTCGCATCACATCGTGGAGACGGTATTCCGTACGTACGCACGAGTGATGATATCGTTCCTATGATCGTGGAATTGTATTGGAGTGTATGTATACTATTTCAGAATCCTTATAACTTTATAATAGTCATATATAGTCATTATTTACACCATTATACCCATCCAAGTAAGGTGGTGGTGGAAAATAGATTACACCAAGGCGTGGAGACGGTATTCCGTACGTACGCACGCAAAGTGATTTCTTTTTCTGTAGGATGGATAGATGGTGAAATAGGGTTGTTTCATACTTATAATAAAATATCAGTATATGAGTGATACTGATGTAATTACTTCATAATGAAACAACTAAAGAAGAATAAGTGGAAGAATAAATAAAGATGAATGAATCGGTAACGGACATTACCTCTTCTTTGAAGTGCTTCTTTGAGACCTTCTTTTAGGGAACTAAAATTGGTCTTTGAAGAAGACCAGGACCTCTAGGATGTATCTAGGGAAGTTTAGAGGAGGAATTGGCATGGGTTGGCCGAGCTTGAAGCTCAATGTGGTGTGAGGAAGAGGGTGAGGAGGTTCCCTTTTATAAGGGAGGAGAGGGGCTCCTTTGGGAAAACTAAAAATATTATTTTATTATAATGTCAAGTTCGGTTTTAAATAGCTCAAAATTGATATATTTTGAAGCTAAGGTGGGGATGGGTCGATATCCCTTCATCCAATAGAATTTAGACAAGTTTAGGTATCAATTTTAACCTTATCATTTAGATTTAACTTTAAGTTAGATAATTTAACTTTTACTGTGTCTTCTTATTTTCTTACACTATAAGGTTAATAATCTTACTATATGAAGCCAAACAAACCCCAAGATGTTTATTATTAATATATATAGCCTTATCTAAGTCATTTGGCCGACCCTTAGATTTTTAGGAATAAAATAACAATTAGTAATATAATATTTTTTTTAAAAACTATTTTATGTCAATTTTGACACTATTTAGTAATTGATTTTTGTGAAACTTATAACAGAATTTTTAGGTCGAACCAAGTTACATAAATAAATAAAAACATGTCATATTAACCTATAAAATTAGTGTAATTCATAAAAAGTCTCAAATTACATTTATTTGGGTATTTGTAACATCACTTATGTCAATATTTCACTAATAATATAATTACTACATCATTGTTGTGCCATAAATAAATTAACTTATATAATGTCTAAAAATTAAAAATAAAATACCATTATGTAGGAAATATTTTTATCTTTCTAATTGATATTTATAGTCGAATTTATCTTATGTATAACCCCATATTAAACATGATTTACTTATTAAACAATGATTTTAACTATTTAACCCTTCTTTAAATAAATTAATAATAAATGTCCTAATCTAATCCAAGTGGGCCTAAATGGTCATATTTTATTCCTAAGGTTGTTTTTGGTCGAATTAAACTTGTCCAATAGAATTAGGACATGTGTTAGGGTAATAATAATATCATATTTACCCTTAATTACCCTATTTACTTTTAACCGTGGTAAATAAAAGTAAAAAGTTACTATTCACCAAAAATTATTTTCATCTCATTGAACCGCATTTTAGTCCTTGATATTAACCGTGTCTCTCGGATTTTCAAAATTCCACTCACAAAAGCGGTAAAATTATGTTTTATGAAAAATTCAGTTTTTTTAACTACCACTTATTGGTTTCACTATTCATCAAAAACTTAAAGTTTTCAGAAAAATACCAAAATTTCACCCTAGGCTAATTTCGATATTCTGAATCCAAAAATGAAGTCCATTTTGAAAAATAAAATTTCAAAAAGTGGTTATTACTATTCATAATGGCTATTTTTAATAATATTTTAATAGTATATCATTGTTTACTGAAACTCGGTATTGTGTACGACACAAGCTATCGAGGAAGGCCGCAGTTGCGTGTAAAGCAAGCCAAGCTAGTTTTGTGTGTAGTAAAATAGTCCTTTGATGATTTATAAAAACAAAATATTTCTCATAAAAGTCTCGGGCGTTACACAAACATTCTCAATGGGAAGGAATTCATTATATGTTTCCACTAATAGAAGTATTCCCCGAAGCTTAAAAATATTTCGTAGGCTAATTTCTACCTCACCATGGGATAGATAAATAGTTTTGGTTCCTAGAAGCCATAATCTAATCAAATCACTATGGAATTATGGTTTATGGTACATGATAAACTAAAAAATATATGCCTCCTCGTAATGATGAATAGAATGCACAACTATCAAATAAGAGAAGTTTTGGTGTTACAAACAACATAGTTAACATCACTACCAACACAGGTACTAAAAAAAATTCATGGTTTTAATCACACCCAACACAACTATCAAAGATGAGAAGGTTTGGTGTTACACCCAACATATATACATGAAGATAACAATGGTTAACATTACACCCAACCCATATAATAAATAATAACAATAGTTAGAATTACATTCAACCCATGTAACTAACAAGAACACTAGTTTTAATTTCACCCAACCCATATAAGAAGTCATAGGAATGTTTGGAATTATGCCCAATCTATGTAAAAACCAAGATAAATTGTCAGAATCATGTATAATCCACATAACCACAAAAATTCGGTTGGAATCACACCCAACCCATATACCAATAAGAATGATAGTTGGAATCTTATAAAACTTATTATAAAGTGTTCAACATGGTTAAAAAATAGACAACCTATATAGCATGCCAAAGAAATGGTTAGCATTATGCCAAACCTAATTAACAATATAGAAACATCATTGGAATGAAACCCAACTAAATCACCAAGTAATAACAATAATTTAATTACACCCAACCAAAAATATACATCATTTTTCTCAAGTCACTCTCACTTGGATAAGATCTCCACTATCAATTATTTTGTATATGATTCACTATCATTGAGGAATTTCTTTAAATAACTTTTAAGATATTATCATTTCACATTAATACATACCCCTCTTGGTTATCATTCCAAGTTCTACCACCAATTTCAATTTAATTCATGGATGTACATGATTAATAAATATAAAACAGAGGACCTTACACAGCCCTAACAAACCTTTCCTGAATATCATCTATGAGGAAATATAATTTTGTTCCATCCTGATCCATTGTTACCTTCCCTTCTACACTTGTGCATCAAACAACACATACAACATATATATAATAAGGACAAAATTTAGGCACCACCTATGCAATAATCATAAACACCCTTTAATTTAATGTTGATGAAAAAGTAGATCCAATTCAATAAGAATTCCTAAATCATACAAAATACCTAAAATTATGGATTTAGAATGAAACACAAGATAACATAAAATAAAACAAAAGATTGGGGGTCACATGGATTTATACTTATAGATTAGAGATAATCAAAATTGAAAATATTTGATTCCATAAAGGATTAAAGTGTATGGATCAAAATGTGCCAAAGAAGAGAGGGGAGGGATCACTACTAGTTGTTTGTCCTATAAGGAGGAGGAACGAGGATTAAATGGGTTGATGTTTAGTCAGAATAAGAACCTTTAAAACATCATTGTTATAAAATACTTTGTATCAATGATTAACGTTATGGTTCCAAGAAATAAGGTCTCTCCAGTCTACCACAAAAGAATACATTTGAGAAATAGAGGACATATTTAAAGAGAATAGAGAATATATTAAATAATATGTAACCATTAAGAGAGAATCAATTGTGCTAATCAAAAAAAATAAGTGCATAACATGGAAAACATTATGTGGACCACGTGATCCATTCTAGGTCACGAAAATCACATAACCCATAAAACATATTTTGATCACATGAATTTTCTTAATACATATAATCATGTTACCATGTGAAGGTCACATGAATCAAATAAAGATTAGTAGATCATGAAAAAATCCTCAAGAGACAACCGAATCACATAAGATAGACTAATGGCCAAGGGTGTGCATCAAAGTTCAAATAAATTACCATTGATCAGTTCATGGATTGATTAATTGAGATATCTAGACAAGGTGATCACACAAAGAGGTCAAGTGACATGATCACAAGATTAGGTCTTTTTTATGGTTCTTGTGATGAGGTCATGCAAAGTTGTCTTGCAAAACAATCGCACGAGATAGGAGGTTTTTTGAGCTATGGAGCTTCATCTCACCGGTCAATGACCAGCCTCTCACCCCCTATTTATAAGGAACCTCAAGGAATATGAATGGATTTGTTGAAGACAAAAAGATGTTTTGAATTCCAACCAGAGAAAGCATAAGAGACTCATGAAGTCATTTTCTACCTCATAACTGAGTCCTTCTTCCTTCAAACATCACTTTTGTGGGGGGGAATTTTTTGATGCTAGAAAAATGAGCATTGTATATTTTAGGAACAAAGAAATACAAAAAGCATAGGTATTAATATATACCCAAAGGAATGAAAATTCTAGCATGTATACATACAGATTAACCACCTAGGTCACAAGGACCATGTGAACTTCAATGAGGCTCATGATCACATGAACCTAGGAACATCATGCAAAGGGGTTATGCAATTCATGTGATCTGTTCCTGATCATGTGAATCCCCATCAAATATCCCAATTAATCATGTAAAACCCCTATGATTATTATTTTTTATCATATGACATGTCATCTAACAATCTCCCAATATTTTCATAAAATAAAAGTTAGAAAATAGGGAAGCTTCATGGGAAGGGAGTTGAATTGGTTTTCATGTGATGTGGTTACGTACCTCATAAAAACTATTAATTATCATGAAAACCACATTATAAAACCATCTTGATCTAGTGATATCCATTAAACATGGCTTTTTGGACATGCATCACCCTAATGAGTCCAATTCCCCATGCTGATTTTACAACAGAAACATCCAAGAGCCTATTACCATAGATCATCTAACTAATGAAACAAACACATAATTCTCTTTACCACTTGAGGTTATTGTGATCATTCAAGGTTAGCCACTGAAGCTCCTCCAAGACCAATTGTTTTTTAAAGGTTCCATACACCACACATGTTATATATACAAACCAAACTTTCCCATATTTGTTCAATACATCAACAATAGTACTCATGGTCCGATGATGCATCGTCACCCTCTCCACATCTATCTTATGCTGCCACCTTTAAGAACATTATATTGAAAATTAAATATTGTTTCATTTTTATAATTAATCTTAAAACCAATAAAAGTTTGAAAAATAAATGATTTTGATTTTTTGTGATTTACCCGCTCACCACCACTCGGTGCACCACCACTGGGGGCATATCTGCTCATCTGCTGATATAAATCAGTCAAAGCTTTCTGCATAGCAGATATCTGAGCCCCTTGGTCTTGAACTGTGGATAGTAGAGAAGAAATATCCCTCTAAGCATCTTCAGGTATGGGCTGACTATAACCAGGAGTAGATGCGGCTGGAATCCCTGATGGCCTGCTAAAGACCTCATATGGTACGGGTACCAAACCTATCCCGCGCACTCTACCAGGATGCTCCTTCCCAAGGACTTGAGCAACCGGGTCATCCTGGGAGACTGAGTAGGACTGCCCAGGATTGGCTTCCCATAGTTCTTTAATTTGTACCTATAAATAAAATATCAATACATATTAACACATTAAAAACTGATAATAAGTTATTATAATAAAAATTTGACTTCATACCCCAACTTCTTTGGTAGGCTCATTAACAAAAGAGCCATCTGATTTTTTGTGAACATCCAACCACAGTTCAGTCCGGGAGGCTTCGTGCCCTAAATTATGTGACTGCATTAAGCAAAGATAAATAAAATATTCAATATATTAAATAGATAATATTGTATTATGAATATTTAAACTATTTAAAATATTACCAATGACATTCGGCTTCTAGAAAAGCTTTTTCATCCCGCCGTGTGAGGGACGACTTGCTTCGCCCTGTTTGATGCATTCTGTCATGAGAGATCCTGAAATAAATAAAATTCAATTTAACAGTAATGTATCCAATGTCATTTCCTCTTCATATACATGTATTAATGTAAAATGAGGATAATATAATAATATATATTTCAATACCATCCGCTTCTCATCACGATGCCTGTCAACAAAAACATTCCACTGCTCCTTCGGTACCCCACTGGGTAGCTTGTCATAAATTTCTTCCAAGTTCAACGAAGTATCGTTGACAACACACCACAATCTCCATTTGAAATCTTTCCATTTTTTACCAAGACTTTTAAAAGTGCACTTCCGTGCTATCACATCAGCAACTGTGAAGTGGAAGAACACCTGTATATAGAAATTCAATTTGAACATATTAGTAACATGACATTCAATTAAACCATAATGTAATAAAATTAACTTTATTTGAGAATCTAAAACATCATTTTTCCAGTTTGGAGGCATATGTCTCCAATCATCATATGAAATGGGAAGGGAAGTGGGCTCCGCTGCCAACTGACCAATAATCTGGCCAAGTAACCCCGCGACATCATCCGTAGGGACCCCATAAGAATCAAATGGCACAACTATCTTTTTTCCATTCAAGTTCCAAACATCTGATCTTTTTAAGTGTTTCTCCATGGTTTCATTTTTGTTATCTTCAATGAGAAAATAATTAGTATAAACAAAATGAAAAAAATTTATTTAATTAAAATTTATACCTATGACTGTGACCCTCCAGTATATTCGGGATGAACTGGAAGGGGTATGTCGCCGCCCAAATGATGAGGCCCATGTAGGGGGAGTCAATGACTCAACCTCTAATTGGAGGCCCTATGATGGTGTGAGAGATGGTGAAGGGGGAGATGGTGCGGGGGTGTAGGCAGCTGGTGCCTCAGATGTCATGGGGAGTGACCCAGATGGATCATCATCCATCGCAGAACTAGAAGAAATAGTATACTGCTTCCTCCTTTGCATTCCTGTCATTTAATCAAATAAATTTAAGTTCAGAATATATATTTCTAAAAAATTATGTAGAAAAAAAAATTAAAAAGTATAGTAGATGCCCAGTACTAACAAACAAAATATATATAACAATGATAGTGAATGACTGCAGAAATGAAACAAGTGGTTGCTGCATGAATGAATAATTTTACATAAAATCATTTCCCCTTCAATCATTTCGGTTTCCTAGTCCATTGCTTCATCCAATTCATTCATCCTTGAAATGCTAATATTTTCAATATCATGATGGACAAATAATTTTGCTTCCTGTTGTTGATGACATTCAATTTTAGAGGTCAAATCTTCCACTGCATCACCCATATCATAAAAATCTCTTTTTATTACGTGAGTAACTACACTCCACCCTTCATCCAAAACATCATTCACATAATATACCATTTTTTCATGCGATTCTAAGATATATGGATCATGCATTTCACGATCACCAAAATCCATCAAGCGAGAGAAGTTCACAGAAGTAAATTGCAATGAATCTCTTTTAACACCTCTGATAATATCGACCCATTTGAATTTGAATAAAACAATAGAAAAATGTCCACGGTGGTTTAATTCAATAATATCATGAATCTTTCCATAGTATCCAACTTCAGAAAATGTAAATATACCACTATACTATGTTTTCAAACCCACTTCTCGATCGACTGTACGAAATATAAATCCATTCACATTATAAGCGTCGAACTTTCTAACTTGCATTATAGGACCTCTAGCAAGAAACCTCAAATCTTATGAAAAGTCTACTCGTGTATCAGTATTAATGATCTGAAAAAAGAAATATAATTCAATAGATTTACAAATTCTATGTGTCAAACTAATATTCATATTTAATGCAATATTTATGAACATACACTTCGTTCAAACCATTCTACAAGCTTTTTATTCACAGCTTTCGTTATATCTTTCTCATTTCGTGTTCGGCCTCTCATTCGTCTTTTTTTTGTATCCTCAACTCTTCAATAAATGGATCTGAAATTTCACTATTCAGCAGCACATATCTATGTGCCTGTAATAATTCCAATTCTGTTAGTGTCACATTTGAGGTCCACCCAACTGATCGGCCAATAGAAGGAAATATTTTTGATTTCTGATGCATTTGAGATTGATTTAATGTGTCTTCAACATGTACAACTCGATTAAATATTGTCTCAATATCATCTAAATACCTGGAACAAAAGGTAAGAAATTTCTCGGCCAAATATCCTTCAGCAATAGAGCCTTCTGGTTGAGCATTATTTCTCACGTATGATTTCAAATGCCCAAGATATCTGTGAAATAAAATAATAATATTATTCATTTATTTAAATGTCAAAAATGGCTTACTTAACTGTAAAACATATAAATACAATACCTCTTAATTGGATACATCCATAGATAATGCACAGGGCCTCTTAATTTATCTTCTTCAACCAAATGCATAGTTAAATGCCAAATGATAGTAAAAAACGATGGAGGAATGATCATCTCCATTGCACAAAGAGTCAATACAAACATCTCCTGGAGGTTGTCAAGATGAAATGGATGTACAACTTTCTCACATAATTGCCTGAAAAATGTGCAGAATTGGAGTACAAGAGCATTAACTTTTTCAGGTAATAATGTACGCAATACCAATGGTAGTATCTGCTGTAACACAATATGTGAATTGTGACTTTTCAATCCATGTAACATACGATTCTTCAAGTAAACACACCTCGAGATGTTACTCGAATACCCATCAAATACCTTCACATTCTTTAGAATTCGATGGAATGTATCTTTATCCCTATTTTTAATTGTGAAAATGGTCGGAGCATACTTTTCATTCTCATCTGGCCAGAGATCGTGTTTTATGTTCATTACTTGTAATCCTTCACTAGCATTAAGATGAACCTTCGACTTTCCATGCTCATTATGTAATGTGAAAATAAAATTATCACAGAAATTATTTTCAATATGCATCACATCAATATTGTGGAACAACAAATTAAATTCCCAATACGAAAGTTCTAAGAATATTCTTTTTTTCTTCCATTGTTGCGTTCTGATTTCTCTTGAGGATGCACTTCGGACCCGTTTTCTGCTATCATTCAAATGATGAACCTTCCCAAATTCTGTTTCAACATTTTCAAGCGGTGTCAATATTTCAGAACCGGTTTACATCTTTGGAGGTGGTCTACGATCAATGAATCCATTAAATTTTGATTTTTTTAGCCGAAATCTATGAGATGCATCGAGAAATCTTCGATCACATAAGAAGCACCATTTTCTACTGTGAGGTAGCCATTTGGGCTCAAAATCAAAGTTACAAACAGGACAAGACAAACCCGTTTATGTTTTCCAACCAGATAAATTCCCAAGACCAGGGAAGTCACTAATGGTCCACATTAAAGCAGCATGCATTTTGAACATTGTTTTAGAAGAAACATCAAATGTATCAACACCGTTACTCCATAACTCCTGCAATTCTTCAATAAAAGGCTGTATGTGTACATCAATATCATTTCTAGGCATTTGTTTTCCAGGAATAATCATTGAAATGATAAAAGATGATTGTTGCATACACATCCACAGAGGCAGATTGTAAGGGATCAAAACAACTGGAAAAATTCTATTACTTGTACTCAAAGTCCCAAATGGGTTGAATCCATCCGCAGCCAATCCCAATCGGACATTCCTAGAATCAGCTGAGAAATCTGGATGTAATGAATCAAATGTCTTCCATGATTGGGAATCTCATGGATGTCTCATTAACCCATATCTTTTAATTTCTACAGAATGCCACTTCATGTGTTCGGTGGTTTTTGATGACATGAATAATCTTTTCAATCATGGCTTCAAAGGAAAGTAACGCATAACCTTTGCAGGTGTGTTCATTTTATTCTTCTTCATGAAATTATGTTCATTCAGACTCCCAACATCACCCTTTGACTTCCATCTAGAAGAAGAACATTTCTTGCAATTCTGTCTACTTGAATCCTCTCCCCAATAAAGCGTACAATCATTGGGACACACATGTATTTTTATATAATTCAGACCAAGTTTGTTAAAACCTTTCTTCATATCATAAAAATATTCTAGGATTTTTGATTCAGGAAATGCATCACGAATCAATTCCAATATCATGGACATTTCCTTATTTGTAATTCCATATAGACATTTGATATGGTACAACTTCAGCAGAAATGAAAGCATTGAATATTTCAAATACCCACTATACAACTCTTGATTTCCATCATCAACTAAATCATGAAAAAAAATTTTCTCAGTGAAGTTTTCTATTACATTTGGCTCTACAGAATCAAGAGGAGGATCCAAGGATATGTTCCAATCGTGATCTACTTGTGTAACAGTCTCAAAAACATCACTTGTCACGTTGCAATTTTTAGCACCCTCTTCTGGTTGTTCTGATATGTTTTGATGCTGATAGTGATGTCTTGCAGTTCCAAATGCATTATTTATGAGGTTTTTCATTTCATTTTCCATTTTTGACGAACTTGGGACCTCATTCTGTGGATTAACATCAGTGCTCAATCTTTCTGTATTGTTCGATTCTCCATGCCAAATCCAACACAAATATTGACAAGGTAATTTCTTTAGTATTAAATGTTAATAAACTTCATCTCTCTTCAACCATGTTCTAAATTTACATTTAGGACATGGACATAATATTCTCCCTTCAACGGATCGATTAGAAATCACAAAATCTAGAAACTCATTCAAACCCTTAACATACTGAGGTGTGTTCCTCAGTAATGTGATCCATCTTTTATCCATGTATATCACAATGTTCCTACACAAAATATACGATAGCGTAAGATTGCAGAATCATAATATAATAAAGATGACCCATTGTTCATAAAGTATTCATTATAAAATAATGATGATTCACTGATCACATTTACCACTTACTTAGCATGCCCAGACAAACCAAAAAAGTCTGGTCCCTAGGAGACAGCGTGAACACCTAATTGAGGAGTAGTAAGAATATTGGGTTACACAATTATCATAACACTGTCAATCCCACATTTATGTTTCCTCAAACAATTTCTATCCCCACTACCTTAATTAGATACATTGGTACACTCAGATTACATCCAAACATTCAAAAAAATACTACAACTTTCCTGAACATCTCATATACTCACATGCTTGGTCATCTCAATTAAATGTTTTATTTTATTTTCCATATGTAGAAATGGGATACCGGTCGGTATTTATAACATCCATCCAAAATCACTAATATAGAATACCAATGCATGGGTTCCCATAATATTTCATATTATATACATTAGAATGATGTAAAAATTTATCAATCAATATTCATTGATCGTACACTTCATTATCCAATTTCTTTATATATTATATGCCATAATAATTTATAGCTTGGGGAATTCCATTTACAGTCAAAGAGAATTCACAAGAAATATTTTCAAGGTCATATTCAACGTCTATATGTAGGAAAAAATCTCAAAAACATTCCACAAAACACATTTATTCTCTATTTATATATAATTATGCAACAGATGACAACGCAATCATATATATATATATATATATAAATGTATATATAATGTACGTTATTCTTCAGAACCTGATAAATTTAATTCAAAAAATATTTATTTTCATAAATTTTATAATAAGTTGATCTTATTATACATCATCTTCATGATAATAAACTCATTCTTGAATGATATCCATAAATTGGTTCAAAATCAATTTATCATGAACATACATAACATTCGTCATCAAACTGTCACATTCATCCAAATTAATTAAATTCTTGTAAATAGAAATAAATTTACATAGGATCAATTCTATTTTTTAACCCATTAATATGTCCATATAAACATTAATTATCCTGAATAAGTCATGGGTTACCATTACATAATTCCAGATTATATTTATGTAAAGGTTGATAAGCTTCCTATAGGTATATATGACATTTATATGGATATTAATATTACCAGTTTGTTCCAATTATGAAATGAAAATCATGATTGTCATTTCACATGTACATTGAGTTTTGGTAGAACATACGCCTACAGGTTTAACACCAAAATATAGATACTAATAATACGCTTACAAATTTTACATGTAGGAAAAAAGTTTATTATCACATTTCAATGTTTATTTTTGAGAAACACACTAATTAAGGTGTATTTCACACATACACATAAAACAAAAAATATATATCATGAAATGATAATTAAATTAAAAATATTCACTCACACATACCTCATGAATTGGTATATTATCAATGAATTAAAATTAATGAATCACACAATGAACAAAAACATATTCATTGAGAGTAATTGAAACATAATGAGATGGTATAAATGAATTATAGGTAATCTAGTACATCCTATATTTATGAATTCTCTAATGAATTCCTAAATTATTCAAGGTAAATCTGAGTCAAACTAAACCATATCATGACTTCCCCAAACCTCTCAATACATGTTATAAGATCATTTACTTGATTATTTAAACATTTAACATGATCACTAACTCTTTAATAGATTCTCAACCTTCAATATGGTATTATCCAGAAACATTAAACAATGAGAGTGTGGAAAAATGATTTTCTTTATTTGGTAGGAACCTTTCTTCATCACTCTCAATTTCAAAATTTCATTCATTACATTGGATGTTGTATTGAAATTACTATTTGTTGATAAAGAATATAACTGAACAATACTCTGAACTCTAATCTCCTTCATTGATTATTTTCAATTACAAACAAACTCCCTTTGGTAATATAGTTATCCCCCATCTTGATAGAAAATGAAAATTAAAAATGGAATCTTCCCTAATTGAAATATATGATTGGAATAAATACATATGCTACTCCATTTAATAGATATTATTGGAATTTTATTCCCATCATTTTCACAAAAAAAAAACTCATATCTTCTTCCATTCCATAAGAGTTCAAAATATTCCAATATCACTTCCCATAAGTTACAAGTTCATATAAAATAAAAATTTTAAAAATTCAGTATAAATAATTATTGATTCATAACATTTCACTTTCAATATTATGACATTCAATAAATAGTAAGTGTACATCAGATAAATTTTTTTTGAAAACACTTGCTTCCAGAATACACAATGGTTTTTTTCATAAACCATTATCAATGTGATACAACTTCTTTATTTTAAAACATGGGGGATTACAATATATATTAATATGATCATTTAATAAATTTATTGTTACATGATCATAATCATGACAATATTTCAGGTTCCATATATTTCTTTAAATTTTCGTTATATAATCACATCACATTTAAAGAATTAAATGGTTTTGTCCCATTTATCCACATAAACCAAAGAAAAATATTCATTTATCTATTATCAATATATATATAACTATTCAATATTAACCTATTGTGTCATGAATCATTGAATCCATGTTCAGACCTCCAATGAAACGATCACCTACTAATCATTCTCAATATTATCACCATGCGTGAAATCTATCAAAATTTACTATATTTAAAACCTAGTTAAATGGATACATACCTGGAAATGATGGGTCACCGGAGATGGAGGTTTCGGGGTCTCCAGAGACAGAGGTCGCGGGGTCACCGGAGGCTGCAGGTCGCCGGACGGTTGGGTGTCGCCGGACGGTTGGGGGTCGAGGGTTGCGGGTCGCCGGGGGGGGGGGGGGGGGGGTTAGGGGAAGAAGGGAGGCCGTGGGGGATGATTGGGGTGAGTGGTAGGGAAGGTTCTACATTGTTAAAAAAATTACGATTTTCACGGTGGTTTATTAAAAACTTTGGCGAAACCTTTCGGTGAAAACGTTTAGCGGCGGTTTTGTGAACCGCTGCCACAAATCTGCCGCTAAACCCGGTTTTTATTGTAGTGCCTCCATACCCACACCTCTGAAGCCTTTGGCTCGGACAACCCCTACCCAATTTGTCTCTCCACATAAATATATTACTCCTAGAACCCTCACTTTGGGAAGAATTCTTCCCAAGGAAGCCTTTGAGCTCAAACAAAAAAGAGTTACCCATTTTAAAGGTAGTGTCTTTTCTTGTGTTCTTATGTTTTATTTTACTTCTCCAACCACCTAAACTCTTTTTATTCATTTATTTTGTAACAAAACTAGTATACTCAATATACTAGGATGTTGTTATAAGAAAGATTCAAGCTACACTTACACACACCTTCATCTAATTGTTAAAGAACATACTGTTTTTGTGGATGGCTAATTTCTGCCTCACGAAACGATGATTGTTCAACGCTCATATAACACCTTCAAAGGTGGCCATTAAGATGAAAATATATTTATATATGATATATAATATGATTATGTTTTACTTAAGCTTCTGTATTTTTCATTTTTTGCATACCTTTATGGTTTCCATTATTGGTAAACACAATAATTTTATTTTAGGAAGTGCGGATTACCGCCCCCTCAAAGTGATTTTATTCGTTAATGCCATACGTGGGACCTATAAAGGATGGATTTAAGGATATTATATATGATATTATACTGGAATTATAATATACCTTTATATCATTATGATTTCACTCCATTAAAGTGTGATAGAGAAATGAAAGTAGCGTTCATGCGTACGTACGGCTTACCGTCTCCATGAACGGTGCATTTCATTTCTTATCCCCAAATGTAATTTAATATTATAAGTACATATATATAATGGATATATATGATGTATGTTATATCTAAGTGATGAATATAATTCTTTAATTAATATATACATACCTCTCATTTAGTTTTAATTCCATTAATATGACATAGAAATGAAAGTAGCAATAATGCCTACGTACAGCTTACTGTCTCCATGAACGGCGAATTTCATTTCTTACCTATAAATTATTATTTAATATTATAAATTCATGTATATACTGGATATATATGATATATAGGATATCTACATCATGAATATAATTCTTTATATAATGGATATTTTTCCACATTAACAACTTGTAATTATAAAGAGTATATTTTTGACTCAAGTACCAAGGATTGACAAAACGACCATTATTAACTTAAATAATACATAGTTTTCATAACATGGTAATAAGTGATATAAAAGGAATAATGAACTTGAAAAAGGTTATTAAGCAAGTAGAAGTTAACTCAAGTTTATTATTCAGGACGTTAATGAACGATCGAGTCAAGTCAGACCTGAGGTAAGGGACTTCATCTCAATCACTTTTCATTAAGGCATGTTTCGTTTTATACACAACTTGATTTTATATGGTGTATAAACCACTTTTAAATTTACTTTTATAAAAAAGGAATCTTTTCTACGAATCATTTTACTAAACAACAAAAAGGAATGTTTCTTTTAACGTACGCGGTGACAACGACCTTTTCTTCCACCGTGAGTATTATTTGGTCTTTGGATTCCTCAACCAGCCATAATGTTTTTAAAATGATATAAATACCATATAGTCTTTTATGTATTTTGGTATTTAAAATGGTTTTTATAATGTTTTTGTTATGTCAATATATTTATGTGATATATTGTGATCAAAGTGTGGAAATGTTTTCTTTCCATTATATTTGTTTTATGTCTTATGATTTTATAATGGTACTTGGACATTTGACGGGTGGTTACGTGATAAACCATATGACGGCTGGTTCCGTGAATACCAGGACGGGTGGTTACGTTATAACCTCTAATGCATTGGGTATGGAAGTCGACTGTATGGCTATTCCATTAAGTGATATGTATGGAAGTCGACCGTATGGTTATTCCATTTAAGTATGTTTATGTCCCAATTTACCTTTATATGTATGTGTTCTTTATATGGGTTTTATGGTAATATTTTGGTTACAAAAGGGTAAGTAATGATATTTTATTCCGTAAATAGTTTTTACTAGTTCCGAAAGGTGAAAGGTATTACTTTGATAAAGTATACATGGTTTACTTGTTGTTTTGAAAAACTAACAATTTTCATTCTTTGTGTATCCCGTACTGATCTTTTTATGCTCACCCCATGTTTTTTGGAAATTTTTTTCACATGACTTAATATGGAATAGGGTCAAGGATATGATCAAGGGAAAGTCATGCTATTTAATACATGGAACTAGACATGTTTCTTTTTAAGAGTTTTTATTTTATGGAAATTTAGTTTCAGTGACTACTTTGTAATCTTTTGAGATGTAATAGTTATGTCATAATTCTCTAAAACTCTAAACCTGAAATGATCCTCAATGTGAATTATTCATTTAATTCAATATTAATTAAGGTTTAATATCGAGGCCTTATAGTACATCATTGTAAAATTAAAGAAGAAATAGTAATTTGCATTTTAAAATAATTATACTGATGTTTTTCCAGAATAATGTGACACAATTGGTATAATTGATACACTAATAACTAGACTAGTGAATATTTTTTTATTTTTTTATTCATTCCCTTATGTTGCATGGTTTTGAGGATGGAAGTTTATTAAAAATAGTTATTTTCTAATATTTCACAATTGAACTACATGTATAGGGTTTCTATATAAGCAGACCGTTCATAAGTTGGGAGATTATACAATGATTGTTAAATGTTCATTTCATGGTTATTAATATTATATAATCGGGTCATGCATTTTCTAATAAATCTCATCATCATTTCTTTTAAGCCACAATTTTCATAAAAACCTCATTTAGGTTTTAGGGAATTTAGGAATCACCCATGGGAGACTTCCTACTATGTTACCCACCTTTAAACATTTATATTGGTAATTTCATGTTTTCAACATGATTATTCTTCTAATAAATTAATGTTTTGGGTCTTCAATAATCATTTTCTTCCATCATATCTTTTGTTTTTTATTTTTTCTACTCTCAAATGGTAGTTAGAAAAACATGGTGTGTATTTCTTATGTTAGGTAGTCCATGATTTATGAAATTTATATTCTATGGTGTAATAATTTATATTAAATCTATGAAAACAACCTTTATTTTAAAGAAGCATCATTTACTCTTGTCAATTGTTTGTTGTTCAATACCCTCCCTTCTATTTAGTGAAACCAAAAATTCATGAATTTTTCAATATTATTTTATATTAAAAAATATACTTTATATGAAATATATTCTGATTTTTTGAAATATATTTTGTAATTATAATTCTTTATATTATAAAATAATGACTGGATTTCTTAAAAGAAGTATATATTCAGCATATTCTTGTTTTCATCACACTTGATGTATGATAATGTTTTTATGGAATTTAATTGGCATATAAATGTTTGATTAATGGTGTTTAGATTTATAAAGTAATAATTAATTAATGTTTTTTATATTTTTAATTTTATTATTGGTTATAAATACATTTTTGGGATTTTATCTATGTAATTTTAAGGGCTTAAGCTCTATGAATTTATTCATTATTTTTTTTATTAATATATAATTTTAAATTTTAATATATAAAATTATTTGATACATAAATTAAAAGGTATTATTTCGTAGATAGTATTTATTTATGAGATATGATTTTATAAAAATGGATTATTTGATTCCATTACAACTTAATGATGGAATGTTAAAATGATGCTAATTGATTATGGTTGGATTCAGAAAAAATCATGGGAGAGACTCAATATATATATATATATATAATGGAAAAATATTATACTATTATTATTATTTTTCTAATGACCCATAGCGATTTTTAAACTCTACTTAAGGGTTTACCGTGTAATAAGGATAGTGAAATAAATTTAGGGTTAGTTTCAAAGGATCTCATGATATGATATGATATGGTTATGTCCAAGCCATCAAATATTTTACTGATTTGAGATATTTTGTTTTCCCATATTGATGATTATGTTTTAAATAATACGTATCATAAATATATTTTGAATTTAATTATTATCTATTATAATGAGTATGTGATTTATGATTATAATTTATTTATGGGATTTTTTATTTAAACATTTTCTCTTGTATTTATTTTTTTTTTTTCCCATTCAAAGTTTATTTATAGAGTTTTATTATTCTATTATTTTATTTATGTTACAATTCATAAAATGTTTTAGAATGTAACATAAAATTATAATCCTATTTCATTTATTTATATTAATATAATCAAATTAATATTACACTATGAATTCTTAACATTTCCCATTATCATTTAATCATCTTTGTAAGACATTTTTATTTTAAAAATACTAATAATAATGTTATTGTATCATAACATATCCTTAATTCCTAAAACTATATTTAATTATATATTTTCTCTCTATTCTTTTAGTTTATCTAACAATATTATTAGTATATAATAATTGGGGCATTCTTATAGGATTTTATTCATATCTAACAAAGACACATTAGTGTATATGGTTTATTTATTATATTGATACATATAATAAGTTAGTTATATCTATTATAATTTTAATTCCCTAAGATGTATTGGGGTTTTTTAATTGGTTGATATTTGGGAGGTGAAACAGTGTAACATATTGTTGGTGTATTTTAGTGAATACATATATGTGTAGATTTTTAATATAAGGGTGTCACTATTTATTTATATTTTTCTGGTTTTCCATTGTATTTTTATTTTACATGTATAAAAATATATTATGTTTTTATTGTTATGATGTGTTTTTATGATTTTTATATCATATATTTTTTGTTTTTTATAATATGAATTTTTTTTATTTATTTAGATTATTTCCAACACCACTTCATTATTTTTCATGAAAAATTTAACTTAATGATGATTTTACAATATTAATAATAAAAATACAAGATTTTATATTTTTTAAAATATATAGGATTGTGAAATAATTACCAATTGTAGATTTTGAGGCCAACACCACTTTTCCTCACCCATAGAGATAAGGAGCATGCTTTAGGTATTTTAACGACTCATCATGGGTTCCATGAGAGGATGACTAGGTTGGATTTTTTAAACAAATAAAAAAATAGAAACGTTAAGTCATTAATGAATGTATATAAGGAAGACATAATGATTATAAAACCACAGAATCGTGTATGAGATTCCTGTTAAAAATATTCCTAAAAATTATCTCTTGTTTACCATTATCTTTTTAACACTAAGAATCCAGAATACCATTTAGAATAGGGATCCATCCTATGTATTAGGAGATTCAGTAAATCCTATGTTCATGCTATAAGAAATGAGTCATCTTCTAACTTCTTAGTGGTCTACATCAGCCTCGGTAAAGCTGGTGAAGGATACTTGATCAATTTATATGAGGATGGTTATTCATTTATGTTTATTAAATTTAAAAAGTATAATTAGATGATATAAAAAATTCACCTTAATTATTCGTTTTCAAAATTGTTTGATATGGGTTTCCACCACAAAATACAATTATTATGAATAGAAAATATGTATAAAATTAAATAATCAACCTATTTACAGATTCATTGTATATATAGACATTAAAATATGAAATTTATAAAGTATAATAAATTTTTATAACAACATTACTATTATTTCATTAATAGTTCCAAATGATGTAACTAATATAGTGGAATATCAATGTTTATAAATTTCAATAAAATTGGTGTTAAACCAATTCAATAAGTATAATATATAGGAACTAATGAGTCCATTAAATGGTTAAAAATTAATTATTAAAATTGGTATTTTTTCAGAATATGCATGAAAAATCATTATATATTGTAAGAACTAATGAAATAGTGTGGAATAATGAAGCGGTCAAGAAGAATGAATAGATAATTGTGAATCATTTTCCCCTTTTTTATAATAATCATTATTAATACATAAAACTTATACATAATTTGTAAATTTTTATATTTTTTATATTTATATAGAAATTTATATCTTTAAATGGATTTTTTTAAAAAAAATATTTTATAACCCACCCTGCCCCCACCACTCAAAATTGAGTATGAGAAGTACTAGAATCAATATTATAAGTTATATAAATCCTTCTATGAACATAAAAAAATATCATTTTTCATGGAAAAAAGATAATTAATCTTTTTTATTAAATAATATTGCTAAGGGAAAATATTATCTTACATTATTTATAATTTTTTAAATGATATCTTCATTCTATGGATTTATGTTTATGATATTATCTTAGGTTCTATAAAATAACCCCTCTATAATTATTATTGATAAATTACTGTAAATTATTTATTAAATATAAAATAGGTATTGTCAATTTTTCCAATAAATTTAAATCATTCAATGACTAGATTTTATTTTCATAAATTTAATTAATTATTCAAATGAGCAATTTAAAAGCATTGGAATAGGGTCAAAAATGATAATGAAGGCCCCCACTTGTATAATATTTAATCATGAAAATGAATAAATTATAATGTTGTTGAATAAACATATATAAAGGAATAAATGAAAGACTTATTCTCCACACTTCCATATAGATGTATATCATGGTCATTTGTTTCCTATGTATATAGTTTTAAAAAACTAAAAGTGACATATTTTTCTTAAGTTAAGAGAATTAAAAAATATCTTTATGAAATAATTGATTTTTGGTTGTTTTATTTAATATATTGTTCTCTTTCATTTTTAAATTATGTTAATTGAAAATTTAGTAATTAAAATATTGATAAAATGTATACAAGGGGATTGTGTCATTTCATTTAAAGGATCTAGAATCATAGTGATTAATATAGAGGAGCTCAGTTTCATAGTTGAACACTGAATCCATGATTTTTATTATTATGAGATTCTATACCCAGAAAAATTATAGAAGGTAGTATCCCAGTAAATTCTATATCTACTATTATAAGATATCAATTATATTTGACAAATATTACATACATAATTATTTTTTAATGTTGAAAAATAAACCTTCATGTCATGAAAAATAATTTGAAGTACAATTGTATTATTTACAAACAAAATGGATTATATATTACTAAAATATTTTGAAATATATTTTTATAGTAAAAAATTATTGAATAACTAAATAATACTAGGTGGATCCTATAATGAAATGGATTATTTAAAATGATGTTTCATGAATTGGCCTTGGAGCGGCTTCTCCTTTCCATCCCGCAGTGACTAAGGTTTCTTCTCTGTTCTCACGCTCCTCCCCTCTCCGACCATCTTCTCCTGGGTCTCCACTCTTTGATTCATCTCAACAGATAGGTCGGATCAGTGTGTCGATGTCGTCGTGTGTGAGACTCGGCCGGCAGGGCTCCGTTTGTGCAGAGGTGACTTCTATTAATTGAGGTTGACAATGGGACTGGAGTGGCCTCGGGAGGGGGGGTTTTGTGTTCCTTGTTTTCATTGAATTGTTTTAGAGTGTTAAAGAATCTCTCTTGGCGGTCTGCACTTAAAGCTGGTAGTGCTAGGGTTCATCTCGGTGCCACCTCATCCCTATGGAGTATATTCTTTGGATTCCTTGAGTGTTCTCTGTGGCGATCTTGTGGTTCTTCCTTCTTACTGTGGTGATTCTCTTTGGGCTTCCACGAAAATACTGGTCTGATCCGCGGGCATAAGACCAGATACCATAACACTCTACGGAGTATTTAAGGGTTTGCTCTCGGTTTTGAGTTGTTGTCCTGTAGCGGTCTCTCAGCATGTGGTGGTCGTCACCTGATTTGCGGGGGCTAAGTACTTTGAGGGTCTGTAAGGATTTCCTTCAGTGGTTGGGGTGGTTGTAGTGGGGTTTCCCTTATTTGATTTTCATGGATTTGTTTGATTTATGTTGTGGAATGGTGATTCTAATCAACGGTCTTTGGGCTAGACGCCCTGTTATTTGACAATGATGAGGAACACCTGTTGTTTGGGTTTCTATGTTCTGTGAAGGTTCATGACGACGGTGGCCAGACCAGATTTTCTTGATGCTCCGACAACAACTTCGTCATCGTCCTACTATAAATGGTGGTGTGTGGTGTTATCACTGGTGGTGTGATGGCATAGGCATTGACATACTCCTTGAGGTGGTTGCGCGACTTGAGGTGGACACCTGGTTCGTGGTGTTTTTGAATTTTGAATTTCTGATTTTCCTGGATTTGGGATGATTTGTTGTTTGGTTGTGAGGTTATAGGTTATCCTAAACAGAATTTATGAAAATCAAAAAAAATTATTTGCGGGCTAAAATAATTTTTCATGAATCATGCTATAACAATTCGTCATTACTGATAAATATTTATGATTCCACAATATATTCATTCTAATGCACATATGGTTGGGTTAATTAAATATTAAAGGAATGAAGATGAATTGTAATGACCCTCCAATTATCATTGTATTGAGAGTGCAATGACTCATTATTAGGCCTTAAGCAACATCCCTACATTTCCAAGGGCTGACAATTAATGCCTAAGTGTTTAAAAAACTAGTGGGGGACAATTTAACCTTTAAGAAATAAACCAATAAACCAACCAACCATAACCTAAAATTCTCTATATGATTCATGAACGAATATAAGATAACACAACCACTTCATGTATCTAAAAACCACATCTATGTAAGAAAATATGAAAGAATAACCAAGTATCATAGCACACAACAGATAATCTACACAAGACTCTCAAATGACCTTAGGAATCCATGCCCAACAAGATCCATGTTCCACAATATCCTAATAGCCAAACCATCACGAGTTAGTGCTAAAAACCTGTGAAACATTACCTTTTCCCTTGTCCTGTAAGATTGCATCTGCAAAATCACCAATGTGCCAAAGCAGGGGGAGTATAAAAATCTGTAGGTTTTCCGCAATGATTTCCTAATCACGCCACTAGGTTAGAAGAGTTAGCAACAATTATATAAAATAGTATATATAAAATTTTTTCTCAAAAGCTTTTTATAACTAAATATAATCATGTTTCTAAAACTATTCATTACCAAAAGCATACAAGTGCAATTGAAACTAATTTTTCCAGCAAGATATTTTTCTAGAAAAATAACTAAACAATATTTTCAACCATTTAACAATATCCCTTTATCAGCATACCAAACCATTCATCAATCCCATGAAACCAACCAAGCATGATATGTTATGATAGTTCCATATTCATGAGTGGTTTCTCATTGATCTACCAAGTCGTCACAAGGAAATGGATTCCCTTGTGCCTTTAACCCTTTGGCACCGAGCACAAGGTCATATTTCAACCATGTCCCTTATATGAAATTCCCATGTTCCATTAAACCTTTTTCACCAAGAACATGGAAAATATTCAACCAATCCTCGTATACGCAACATGAACACACACCCCATATGCCCAACGATCATGCCAAAACTACTCTTTCAATAAAAACACCTTTTTATTGACATCCAATTCTATCAAAAGCATTCCAATGACAAACCATTTCAATAAAACCCCATTTTTACTGAACACCACTTCTCTTGAAAACCCAATTTTCATTAATCATTTAGCTTTTCCAGAAAATCCATAATTTATAATCATCATCTTAAATTCATGAAACTAAACCCCCCTTGTACAACTATTCACCAAGATCACTCAATTTCACACAAACCATAAATCATCACTAAAGATGATTTTTCCATGATTTTCACAATAAATTTCATTTAAATAAACCTATTGGAATATGTGCCAATCAATTCTAGAAAGAGGAGTCGAGAGAGAATCCTCCTACCTCGATGGTTTTGACGAAACATTGACAACAAACAAAGACCGCACAAAGAAGTGGGTCGATTCTCCATGAACACACGTAGTCCACTTATCCTAGAAAGATTAAGACTCAACATTTAATTATTTAGAATCCAAAAACATTGATCTGCACACCATAGGTTGAGATCAGAGAAATAATGGAGATCATAGATGTAGATCTAAGCAGATATGTGAAAACCAAAAAATTATGAATGAATGGTGACATACCTTAAGAATCAGACTCGAAATCACTATGGGAAGGCTCTAGGATGGCTCCAAATCGTGTGGTGAGGGTTCTACAGCCATCTAGGGTGAGTAATCTCTAAATAGGGGTCTTTGGATGTGAAAACAAAATAAATAGAGTAAAAATGAGTAAGCTCCTAGAGAAATGGATCAAGGTTTCACCTCTGCCCACGGTCTGACCACACAGTTTGGGATAACAATGTATGGATCATGCATCTTTCCTTTTGGTCCCAAAACTCCTTATAAAACACCCAAAAACTCCCATCCTTCACAATATCCATTTCTATGGATGCACATTTTTATGGAAACATCCAACATTATGGAATATCCATAATTTATGGAAACAACCCACATTCTGGAAACAACCGACATTATGGAAACACCAAACATTATGGAAACTCTCTATATTATGGAAACATTCTATTTTATGGAAGCTCTCAATATTATGGAGACTCTCTATTTAATGTAAACTCACTATTTTATGGAATCTCTCTATTTTATGGAAATTCAATATTTCATGGAAACTCAATTAATGACACATCAATTAAAAAAATGTGGGGAAAGGGGTTATGTACACCAAATTGGGGGTACAACATTTTCCCTACCATTGGTATTTCTGTCCTTGGAATGTAGAAAAACCTCACTATCCAAAATGAGTTCTTTCCACTGCTCTTTCATTTCCTTCTCACATTCCCAAGTCTCTTTCTGAATCTGACCTTATTGTCATGACATTAGAAATAGGCCGATGCTTCTCCCACACAAGACTTTCTCTTGTCTATCCAGGATATATATTGGGATATGTACCAATGACGCATCCGGTTTTATGTCAACATGGTCCCATCTGATCACATGCTCAGGATCAGGGTGATACTATTTCAACTTGGATTCATGGAATACATTAGGCACTAAAATAAACCGTGGTGAAAATTCCAATAGATATTCCACCTCCCTTACCAATTATAATATCTCAAAAGGGCCAATGTATCTATGAGATAACTTTCCCTATTTCCCGAAGTATCGATGTAAAAGCCTTGTAGAGATCCTCAAGAAGACATGATCACCCATAGTGAATGACAAGGGTCTTCGATGGTGATCTACATAAGATTTCGGACAACTCTAAGCTCTCTATATACTATTTCTAATCAACTGGATATTCTATTTTGTTTCTGGGACAAGGCTTGGGCCAACTAGTGAAGTTTCACTTGTTTCAACCCAGCATAGTGGAGAAAAATAAAGATTCCCATACAATGCTTCAAACGGAGCCGTGTGTATCGATGATTGATAGCTATTATTTTATGTGAACTCCACTAAGGGTATATGATCCCCCCATGAGCCACAAAAACCCATTACACAATCCCGATATTTGTCTTCAAATTGTTGTATCGTCCTCTTGGATTGTTCAACCTTATGGGAATGATATGTTTTGATCATAGTCAATTGAGTCCAAAGGGATTACTTTATGGATTACTAGAAACGAGATTTGAACCTCGTAACTCTATCTGAGACTATTGACCCCAGTAAACCATACATCTTTACCACTGCTTGGATAGAGATTTTTAAAAGACCCACCACCATATGGGTTTCAGGGATAGGGACTAAATTGGCCGACTTGGTTAGACGATCCACTATCACACAAATGGAAATGTGTTATTGGACTGGTCTTGGAAGACCTATAACAACATCCATTGTAATCTGATCCCATTTCCACACAAGGATGGGAAAAGATTGTAACATACTAGCTGGTCTCTGATGCTCTACTTTAACTTGCTGAAAAGTTAAGAACCATGAGATGAACTCGACCACTTTAATTTTCATACTGCTCCACCAAAACTGCTCTTTAAACACCGTATACATATTCTCTGAACCTGGATGTACAACCCATCTTGAATGGTGGTAAGAATGAAGGATTTTTTCATGATAAACCATAGGTACAACCACCTAATCATTGAAACAGAATATTGAACCCCTGTCAGGTTTACATCCCTTAATGGTGTCCCCAACATTGAGTTTTGAACATACAAATAGAAATCCTCCATCCGATGTTTGTGACTCTTTGATCATTTTTACTAAATTAGGAATAAGAATAGATAAAAAGAAAACCACAACATCACCTTGTTTTTTTCATTCCCCATGCATTTTCTCTAAGAAGGACATTAAATACCATTCATCTGGAGCTTATTTCTCTAAATTAGCATATAAATTTCTACTTAATGCAGCCACCACTGAATTTCCTTTCCCTAGTGTGTACATCATGTCAAAGTCCAACATTTGGAGATACTCCATCCAACTTCTTTACCTCTGATTCAAATATTATTGTGAGAAAATGTGGTTCACGATTTTTTTATCTGTAAAAATAGTAAATTTCTTATCGAAGTGATACTGTCTCCATGTTTTCAAATCATAGTCGACTGCAGCTAACTACAAATCATGTGTATGGTAATTATTCTCATGCACCCACAACTATCGTGAACCATAAGCAACCACCTGATCTTGTTGCATGAGAACACAACCCAACCATAATCCGAAAGCTTCACAATACACCCCATACCCTTATCCTGATTCTAGCATGATCAAGATAGGTTTCAATGTAAGCAGAAGATTTAGTTTCTAGAAAAACATCTGAAATTCCTACATCCATTGAAATAGACCATTCTTCTTTGTAATAATTTTCATTGGTGAAGCTAGTCATGATAAATAACTAAAAATACATCAGCAGTAACCAGATAGAGCATGAAAACATTGTATATCAAAAAACTTCTTTGGTGGTAGCAAAGAGATAATGGCTTCTATATTTTTGGGATAAAAAGTAATTCTTTTTTCATAAATGACATTTCTGAGAAAATTTACTTCCTGTATCCGAAAATCACACTCTGATAATTTGGAAAACAAATTGTTTCAGCTCCATACAATTTTTTCTTCACTAAACAGTTCTCCTTATTTTCATACTGAGGTTTCCCTAGTTGAAGAGTCATGGTATTTCAAGAGTCACCATGTGTAGCTATGCTATCATGATGAGACTGATTATGTTTTCCTCGTCTAGTCGAAGTATACGATTCTTGCGACACCTAATATGTGCCTCGAGCACCTAACCATGGAGGACTATAACAATAGCTCTAACGATGTCCAATATTTTTGAATTTATGACATGTTCTAGGTAGTGTCGTACAATATCGATTTATGTGGACAAGAAAAGCACATTGAAAACAACCTGCTTTGCTCTGGTGTCATGAATAAAGGATTACTGATCTAGCCATATAGTTATGATTTCCATTTGATCTGTGGAAATAGTTTTCCTTTTTCTTATTGTTCCCAGTGGTTGAGTTCCCACAATTTCCTGTATTTATCATCATGTATCCTCCAATAGATCTCGAGATGTCACGTTCAACCATAGTCACTCTGTTTACCATCTATGTATAATTTTTTATTCAAAGTACTAAAGCCTTTGATCGAATATCTTATCGTATCCCTGATTTGATGATGTGTGCCTTCATAGATACACTTACCACAACTTCTAGTGAAAATCATAGTATTTTCTTGAACATAGTTGCATACTCTGTGATCAAGAGACTTTTTTGTTTCAGGATAAAGAAGTCAGTCATTTTTTGGATCCTAAACATGTGAGGATGAAAGTGTTTGTTGAACAATTCCTCAAAATCCTACCATGTAAGTCCTGCATCCAATCTATCATATACTGCTAAATCGCTCCACTGACATGCAAGATCCTAGAGTATATAGGTCGGTAGTTTGACCATTAGCTCTACCTGTGTGCTGATGAAATTGAAGATATGATTCATCCTATATATCCACACCTCCACCATCTCTGGTTCGGAATCACCCTAGAAATTAGATGGATTTGGCTTCATGAACTGGATAGTATGATCCACATTTCTTGGTTCATTCCTTCAGTTCCATGTGTCCATAGCATGAAATGCTTAGACAATATTTTGAACCAGCTCTTGGTTCACACGTGGTTTAGGTGAAACAACATTCTCCGCAGCTTCTTCTGGTTCATATCAGCGTCACCTACTAGGTTCCCTTTTCTAAACTAACAACAAAATCTTTTAATCTCTCTCTCTAGAAACTTTTGGCATAGAATTTCAAATTCTATCACATCAACTATCTAAACATTATTTTCCAAGAATAATCATTTTCCTGGGTTCAACTATTTTTGAAACCACTTAACATGCTTTTGAAAATTTAACCATTTTCAAAATTCAAGAAGCATTTTTTTTCAAAATATTTCCTTTTAAAAAATATTCCATACATTTTAAAAAAATTAACACTTTTTTCACAACATGAATCATTCCTAGAAATGATGCATGCACTCCAAGTGGGAATTTATTCCACTATAATGTATGTCATTCTCGTCTCATTCCCTAAACGTATGACAATGAGATTTCAAAATACTGGATGTGTCTCCAAACACTTATTTACCCAACTCCCTGTTAACTTGATGTTCAACATAAAAGGGTTAGCTATATCCTTTTATGATATACATTTCATGTTCTGACAATCCTACTCCATTCTCTGATTCCCACCCAATGAATAGACATGAAGGGATTTTATCTCCAAAAACTAGGAACATCAATGACTACTTGATTGGAAGGGATAGAACATGATGATACCATTTTTAATGACCCACCAATTCTTGTTGGATTGAGAGTTCAACGAGTCATTACATGGACTTAAGCGACATCACCAAGATGCCAAAGGCTGACAATAAATATAGATGGTTTTCAAACACAAGTGGGGGATGAATTACCCTTTAGAAATAAACCAATAAACCAACCAACCATAACAAAAAATTCACTATATAATGAATGAACGAATGAAAGAAAACTCAACATCTTCATGTATCTCAAAACCGCATCTATGTAAGAAACAGTGGAAGACTAACCTAGTATCGATCCATAGGACAAATTTACTACAGAAGACTCTCAAAATACCTCACGACTCCATGCTCCACAATCCCCATGCTCCACAATATCCGAACATCTGAAACTTCACAAGGAAGTGCTAAAAATGTGTGAAACATTACCTTTTCACTAGTCCCGAAAGATAGCATCTGCTAAAGCAGAAAAGTGCTAAAGTAGGGGTGAGTATAAAACCTAGTAGGTTTTCCCCAATTAATTCATACTCACGCCACTAGGATAGAAGATTTAGCAACAATTATATAAAAATTTTTATATAAATCATTTTCTCAAAATCATATTATAACATAATATAAACATTTTTCTAAAAACAGTCATTACCAAAATCATACAAGTGCAATTAAAACCGATTTTTCCAGCAAGATATATTTCTAGAAGAATAAGTAAACAATATTTACAACCATTTCACAATATCCCTTTATCGGCATACCCAACCATTCCTCAAACCCATGAATACAATCATGCATGGTACATTATGACTGTTCAATACTCATCAGTGGTTTCTCATCAATATACCATGTCGTCATAAGGTAATTGTTTCCCATGTTCCATTAACCCTTTGGCACCGAGCACAAAGACAGATTTCAACCAAGCCCCATATATGTAATTACCATGTGCCATTAAAACTTTGGCACTGAGAAAAAGGTCTTATTTAATCCAAGGCTTGTATATGAAATATGAACACACACCACATATGCCCAACGATCATTCTAAAACAACTCATTCAATAAAAACACCTTTTTATTGAAAACCATTTCCATCAAAACCATTTCAATGCCAAACCATTTCAATTCCAACCCATTTCAATAAAACCCCATTTTTATTGAAATACAATTCAATTGAAAACCACTTTTTCATCAACTAATTATTAATTCCATAAAATCCATAACATAAAATCATCATTTTAAATTCATGAAACTAAACCCCCTTTGCAAAACTATTCACCAAGATCACACAATTTCACAAAAAACTTAAATCACCACTAAAGAATATTTTCCATGATTTTTGAAATCAATATCTTCTAAATAAAACAATTTGAATCTAGGAAAATTGATTCTAGAAAGAGTAGTCTATAGAGAATCTTCCTTCCTCAATGTTTTAGATGAAACATTGACTAAAGATTTAGAATGCATAAGGAAGCGGGTCGATTCTCCAATAACGGACATAGTTCCATTATCCAAGAAATGTAACTCAAAATTGAATAATTTGGCATAAAAAATGTATATCTACTCACTATTGGTTCAGATCTAAGATATAATGGAGAACAGAAATGTAGATCTATGCAGATCTAAGAAAACAAGACAAATGAGGAATGCATAGTGACATACCTTAAGAATCAGACTTGAAATAACCAAGGGAAGGATCTAGGATGACTCCAACTCGTGTGGAGAGGGTTCTACAGCCCTCTAGGGAGATTAATCTCGATATAGGGGATTTTTGAAGAAAAAACGTAATAAATATAGATAAAATGAGTAAGCTCCTCGAAAATTGGTTCTATATTTGTCCTTTGCACAATGTTTGACCACACAGTTTGGGCCAACCGTGTATAGATCGTGTGACCATTCTTTTGGTCCCAACACACCTTATAAAACCCCCAAACTCTCTCATCCATCACATTTACCCTTTTTATGGAAACACATTTTTTAATGTAAAAAATACCACTTTATGGAAACACCACGCTTTATGGAAATAAGCCACATCAGAAAAACACCCCAAATTATGGAAACAACCCACTTTATGGAAACGACCATCATTATGGAATCACCAAACATTATGGAAACTCTCTATATTATGGAAACTCTCTATTTTATGGAATCTATATATATTATGGAAACTATCGATTTTATAAAAACTCTATATTTTATGGAAACACTCTATTTTAGGGAAACTCAATTGAAGACACACCAATTAAAAAATGCGAGGAATGGGGTAATGTACTCGAAACCAGTTGTACTACAAGAATAATGATTATTTTTTAATGTTCAGTATATATTACATATGATGTTTTATATTTTTTTACCAATAAATATTATAATGTAGCACATCATGTTTAACTTTCTAGATGAATTGAAAAGTTTAAATGAACCATCCTCAATTTTATATATCATGTAATGAGGTATAATAAATCCTTATAACTTCATTATATTTCTACATCTTAATGTTTATAAAATATCTAGATGTGTGGAGTGTCATTTAAAATCAATAACATCTTATAAATATCATATATATTATTTTATTGGATAATTGATTACTTTTTCCATGTAACCTCAATCAAATTTTACAGGTGATAAGTTACTGATATTGAGTTATAGAATTTGTTCAGGTAACAAAAAACACCACTTTTCATCATCAAAATATATTAAATTCTTTTTAAAAACACATTGACATATCCATTTAGTATTTTTATTCATTAATAATAAAAATAAGTGTATTTATAATTTTTATTTGTTGTGACCCTTATAAGTAATCAAAAAAAAAAATACAGGTACATGGAAAGTCAGGGTAGGTTGTAAAACCCCCAAATAAAGGAAATAATTTTCTTGTCTTTTTTATTATTATAGTTCCTATTAAAAATATATTTTTTATAGAAATTAATAATTAAATTTTTATAAAATTAAAATCATTTTTGAATAATTTGTTATTTATAATGGCTAAATAATATTAACTATCAAAAAAATATAGATTATTATATTTAATAGTTGCGCTATTTTTTTTAATATTTATAATGAACTTGTGTTCAATACATTATGTAGATAATTATATTAAAACTAAAATATTAATGATAATGAGTTTTTTAATGTACTATATTAAAAATTATTTTTTAAGGTTAAATTAACTACAATGTAAAATGAAGATATGTTTAAAATAGAAAATATTTGTAATCACATGGTATATTTTAAATTATATTAAGATGAAAACTTATTTTTATTTGAAAAATTATAAATTTAATAGTTAGATATATTAAAATATATATGATTAGAACACTTGAAATATTTTCTAAAATTAAATTTATTAAGACATTAAATTAGATGACCATTCTTTCTTGGTGTGATGATAATGATCATGTGACCTTATATTATGTATATGTGTTAAATTTAATGTTTCTAAAGTAAATTTTAAAACTATCAAGGTTTTGTTAAGAAATATGATGTCAATTTTCATATAAAAGGAAATAATTAATCAATATTTGAGGTATTCGAGTTTTTCCACCATAAATAGAAAATCTAGAATACTTTTTGATAATAAAATTGGACGAATTAAAAAAATTACATTTCATATGAGTGTGAATGGTTTTTATAATGATTATATCGTTCGATAAATGAATGAATTTTTTTTTTGTATTTAATTTTTTTAAATATATGCAAAATAAAATCAATTTCCTACTGAATATGATATGACAATATAGTTTTATGATTCAAAATGAAAAAGAACCATAATTCAAACTACGTAATTTGAGGAAGTGGGGTCTCATAATAATTAATGGAAAGGAAAATATATGATAAAATGTCAAATCCATGATTTTTTTTATTGATATATGGAATATGTTATTTATTCTTGTATGGTGAATTTTGATCAAATAAAAAGGCATTGTTGATTTTATTGGAAAGTATGGAGCTTCAATGTACACATGGTGAAAATCATAAATAGGGATAAATAGAATTGGATTCAATAGATAGTCTCAAATATGTAATTTTTTTAAATAATTAATCTAAAAAAAAATTTCATGCTACATTTATGTGCATAAAAAGGATGGTTAAACATGTCAGACTATAAAACCATTTAGTAATGTGGAAAATCGAGTATTTACCATGGTGATTCCATGATTTGTATCCTTCCTGTAACACACCATGTTTTTATAAATTATTATAAATTTAATAAATTTAATTTATTTGATATCTTGCATTACAAAAAACACAATCTTATTCTTGTACAACATGAAACACTAGGGTATCTTGAGTTACACATGCTATTGAGTTTTAAAAAAACAAAGATATGTTATTATTATTTTTATTGAATCATGACTATTATTGAATATTTTTTAAAAACATTATAAGATTAGTAATAAGTAATTTTAAAAAAATTAATATATTGGTTTTATATAAAGGAATCATAACAGTAAAATTTTATTTTATTTTCAATATAGTCTTTATATGTATTGAAAACACAATTATTTAAGAAAAATTATTTTTCTTTATTTTTATGATTATTAGTAAATTTAATTTATCTAAATTTTACAAATTAATTTTGATAAAATGAAATTAATTTATGAAATTATAATGTAAATATTTTATTATGATCAATTATTTTGATGCTTATGAAAAGTTTCAATTTTTTTATGAATATTGAAAAAAATGAATTTTGATTCTAACTGTCTTTTTATTTAAATTATTTATAATGTTAAATAATATTATAAAATGGGTTTAAAGTAAACATAGTTCAATTTTAAATCTATTAATCCAATTTAATTCAATTTAATGGAATCGAAAATGATTTTTTATATAAAATAATTTCAAACTTCGGAACAATTTCTCTTTAAATCCCCTCTTCATCATTATCTATGCGGGGTTTTTTAAAATTAAAATTTTCCAATTATGTGAATGCAATTAGGAAAAATATTATACATATTTGAAATTATAATAGTTTTTATAATGTGATATGGTCTAAATAATTTCTGACCAAAATTAATATTAAATATAATAATGATTATTTGTTCCGGATAACGTAAAAATTGGATTACATGTGGTTAAACAAAAAAGATAAGGGTTAAATTCAACTATAAACCTATATAAAATTTATTCTATGGAAAAATATAGACAAAATTATGTCAATGTTTGGAATTTGTGTACTTTTGGACCCTTTATTAATGTGAATAAATTGGTTACAAGTTTTTTTTTCAAACAAATATTATTGTACCACTCACCACACTTATAAAATGATACTCCATATACTCTCTTATTCCCACATTCAAACCTTTTTGGTTCTTCCACTACAAACCTAATTCAACTAAAAAATTATCTAATCACATCCTATAAGACTTTTTTTTGACATAAATGAAACCATGGATGTATTTTGTGTACAATCCAATAGTAGATGCCTGGAGAAGAGGTAACATTCATCAAAGAATGTTTTTATTTGTTTTTACACCTCCATAAATTTTTTTAATACCATGATTATATATAAAAATAAGAATCTTATATATACATAAATTTTTTTATGCTAATATTATTACCTTCTACCACCTTCACATCCATCAAAAGGGTTATGAAATTGACATTTGTGTGTAAGACGAACTACTACCTCATGATCCAATTTTACTCTCTTTCCCATTATGACATCTTATGGATAATAATAATGTTTTATTTAATTTTTATATATTATATTGATTAATTTTTTATTATTATATAATTAATATATCCAACATACCTTCATAATCCCCATTTTGAAGGAATATAAAATTATCGCATGTGTGTGTGGTGGAGTAGCATCCCATGAAGCAATGTGATTCATTGACGCATTAGATAGAATGTATTGGGGATTAGTTTGATAAAAAAAGATGTGATATATAATAAAAACCATTATCTAAGAATGATAATATATATAATTTTATTTTATTTCATTCAATCTAAAAAATAAAATGTAAATTGTATTCATGAAAACATATCGCATATCATCTCCATGAACGATGTATTTCATTTATATCACTTACTTTATGAATTACTCTAAATAAATATATAATTAATATTTATGATTTATATATCATGGTTAAAATTCATGTGATTATTATTCCATTATTAATTTAATATTGAAAAAATAACATATCATATCACATATTAAAAAGAAAGTGGTTGTTACCCAAAACATGACTTAACATGGATTTTTAATAAAATGGTAATAGCATGTACTAATAAAACAATATATGGAATGATATATAT
Organism: Viscum album; assembly: GCA_963277665.1. NCBI lineage: Eukaryota > Viridiplantae > Streptophyta > Magnoliopsida > Santalales > Viscaceae > Viscum > Viscum album. Next base: position 723,222,162 of record OY728122.1, on the reverse strand, counting down.
GAACGATTTTTTAATCTATGTATAATAATATTATAATAAAAATAGAATATATTTTAAATAATTCAACGGAAGACGAGACTTAGGGAATGTGATTTTTGTCTCAATTTCCCTTCTTTGAGACATGATATGTTAAGAACCAATATTCCTTCATGAGGTATATATATTGACCATTTGACATTTAATATCATGAATTTATTTATCCCTATTATTTTTTGAGTTCCTTTTTATTTTAATACTACTTGGGACTTATGATTTAAATTTAATATGTTGGTGATGATATTATGTTGAAATCCCATCATTTATTTGGATTGTTTTTTATTATGTTTTCAATGATAATATATTATAACTCATATATCAAGAAATGAATTAATTTTTTTCTCCTCTTGTTACTAATTAATTTTTAAATTAATATTTTAATCTTTAGAATCTTTGTTACATGAAATAATGGATAATAGTTTTCGAAAAATCAATATTATTTCACTCATTGAAAAAATATCTATTTTCTTATAAAACCATATAATCTAAAAATGTTTTATTTCTTTCATTATTAATCAATGATTTTTAAAGTCATTTTTACCAATGAACAATTTAAATAAATTTTTTTAAATGAATCTCTATGTCATTTTCAAAAAAAAACGATCAATTCGATTTTATCATAAATGGTAAAGGAATAGTTTTATAGATATATAGAATGAATGAAACTTCCAATCATTTTCATCAAAATTTCCATTATATGTTTTTAATGTACTTTCAAAATAGAAATATTTTCAGACATAGTTCATATTTAGTATGTTTTTTCTCAAAATATAAATTCTATTTTCCTTATAAAATGTTTAATATGATAAAAATAATATTCAATATAAGATAAAATATGTTGATGTTTACTATGGCTTGTTAAAGATTTGATCGAATGATACCATTATTATTAATTCTCTAAATGGTTTATTATTTATGGAATTATTTATATAAATTCTATTTAACTTCTATTAGTTATTCAATGATAATATTTTTATAAAACACACTTATTTTTGTGGGTTATGTTATAACTAAATGGTGAAATGATTAGGAAAACTGTCTCTTTTCTACAGGTTATAATTTGATGAAATATTTGTGAATCCCGTTTCATTTAATTTATTTTTGTATAACAAATTTTTAATGATCTCATTGAACACATAAATATTAAATTAATAATTATATGGGTTGGACCTATATCACTTTCAAATACATTGGATAATGATTTATATCTCATGACATAGATAGAAATGGAATGATGATTAAACTCAGTTTAGCAACGGTGTTTTCCCATTAATATGGTCTTGGGAGTGAACCAAGTATAGAGTGATGGTTTGGGGAGTTAACCCAAGATAATATGATTTCCATTGTAGTGATAATTTTATAATATTGAAATTATTTTATATTCTTATATTTATTCCACAATTTCAATGTCTTATATCAGTTTTAGGCCCTCATAGATCATGTTCTTCAATTTACTTATGATTTAGGTCCTAATAAATTCCAATATTATTTAAATGATTCATGATTATGATATCTAATATTTTGGGTACAGTTTTAAAATTTTATCCTTATGTTCACATACCTTTTTTCACATGTTATGCTTAGGTATATCCCTTGTTTACCCTTAATGAGCATTTTAGATCACCCTTTCTAATGTTTCCTTTCGTATTGTTATGATAAAATTTATTTTCAATGACAAGCATAAGAAGGTTTGTAGTTATAAATAACGTAGTGGAAAATGATTTTTTTGACAAATGAACCATTTTTTAGGAATCTATGTTTCCAAATCCACTATACTGTTGTGATCCTCAGTCATGTGTTTATAAAATATAATTTATATTCATATAAAAATCATGTATTATCAATGTATTCTCTGAATGGTTCACTATATGAGATATTAGATGATATACTTAGTTAACCCTGATAAAATAGGATGAGAAAACCATATTACTATCCATAAGGATATTTCTGTGGATGAGTCTGATGATAAGAGACAGTACAAGAAACATTGTGGGAATTTTTGTAAAATATAGGGTGAGTGGTTTCTAAGATACTCGATCCCTCTATGTATAATACATGTGGATGTGGCTCTACCATAGAAGAACCAAGGGTTAATAATTCTGAAATGGGTTCTTTGATCTAGAATTTATCATCACCTAGTGAAATTAAATAGGCTTTTTAGCATACATGTTTTTAAACATCAGGGGGATATGATTTTAAACTTCAAAAACTCTTTACAAACCATCATGAAGGATTTAAATAGAATATAACTATGAATAACCTATAAAAATATTATGGTGTCATATATTAATGAAGAATGATTCATGATCTAGAAATTATAAAAATAATTTTCTCTTAATAATGTGGCTCCCCACTAGGATAATATTTTTCATATAATATGGTATCTAGTTTTAATCAATAGATGGAACATGAAGAAACTGTGTTAATGCTAAGTGAGACGTACAATGATAATATTGTCCTTATGAGAATACAAATGTTATGGTATATATAATTAAAAATATTGTTTCCATACTCAAACAATATCCTTAAGATGTGAATCATTATGTACGTCAAAACAAACAAATAAGGGAACTACATTCTGTTCAGTCCTTCATTAGGGAACTTCTGCATTCCTTTAGTAGAACTGTAGATCCACTAGTTTTTGAGAAATTGAACAGTACCAAAGAGAATTTATTTTTAGTCATCCAGTTTTCAGAACATGAAAAATTAATTTTAGCTATCAATAATTTGGAAGGATATGGGGATCAATGGGGGAATCCTATTAAGAATATGAAGAAGCATGAGGAAAGTGGCTTCATATATATGTATAATTTCAAGAAAATATTTTTCAAAAAAAAATTCTTCATATTTTTTATAAGTAAATGGATAAATAATTACTTGTGTTAATGAAATTATTATGAATTTTTTCATACCTATTAGGAAAATTTTACAATACATGAGATGTACGATTCTAGTATTATCATCCAGCCTATATTTATGATTGGCCTATTATTCAGTGGCATAAAACTATGTATTTCAAAGGATTTATTCATATGAGACTTCAGTTTCTATGAAGATTTTTTTCAATGTGATATCATGGTGGAAATAGAGATTTGAGTTTCCTATCAATCTCATGGTTCCAATAAAAGAGAAAATTGGAATTCAATATAATATATAAAAACAATAGATAGTACAATATATGATTTCCTTTGTGAAAAAAGTGTGGGAACAAAAATGTATGATATTGTCTTATGGTGACTAATAAATTTTTAAATGTATAAGGGAAGTCCATCTAACAATTTATTTCCAATGTAATGAAAATAAGTTCGATAATGATTCAAAAAGAGAGAAAGATGTAAAGAATTCACAACCCATATTCATGTGTTTCAAAAGAAATGAGTATAAGAACTATGAAAAGTAGTTCCCAAACTCAAATTTTTTTTGTCAATAATTGATTTTAGTGACCTCTTAAGCTGAGAGACAAGGGGAAATCTCATGTGATCACTATTTATGAAGAGGGGTGTTATAAAATCATAGTGAAAGGTATACCTACCATCCAATCTTGAACTACCAATGTAGTATTGGACTCTAGATCTACCCATTATTTAAAAAATAAATAATTTTATACGGGTTTCAAGACTTCACAAAAATTATTATATATATAACTATTGAATAAAATAGATAATGGTATGATGATCAAATAACAATTGTTTCATTCATCTCCAGTTGAAATTTTTTGTAATGTGATTCCTTAAAATATTTTAATTCATCCACTCGTAGATTTTTTTGACATATTAGTCATGAATAAGATTTATCTACAAAAATACCATATCAATTTTCAAGTATGGGAGTTCATGTTTGATATCCTATACCAACATATGATCTTATATTAATGTAATGATATGTATGAAATTAGGACATTGATTACATCCATTGTATGGGACTTAATTCCCATTATATAGGGTTTTCATATCTCAAATGGTTTGGGAGAAATGTTACATAGATGGTATTCCTTTTTTGTAGGAATTCTTGGATGTATTTACTGAAGATATTCCTAATCATACACCAAAAAATGAACGTTTTTCCTTAATAGAACTCATACCTAGTTTCACGCAAATTTCAAAGACTCGTGTTAAATTTTCCTAGATTGGGATTTAGGAATTAATGAAAAAAACCATGATAACATTTAAAAGGATTCAATTATCCATTTTTGTCACCTTGGGGTGTACCTATTCATTTTTTAAAAAACAATGATGGATCGTTGTGACTCTATATTAATCATCTTGATCATAACAAGATAACGATCATGTACAAGTATCCACTACCATATATTGACGAACTATTGGATCAACTACATGGAGATTATTACTTTTCCATGTTTATCCATCATGTTGGATATCGTCATTTAAGGTTCAGTAAAGATTATATACCCAATATCGAATTCCAGTCAGGTTATGGGAACAATGAATATATAATAATTCCATATAGTCATACTAACTCCCATTCCGTCTTTTGGGATTTAATGAATAGATTCTTAAAAGACTTCCATGATTAGTTTGTGGTAGTATTTGTGGATAATATTATTATATATTAAAAAATATGGAATATCATGAATACCACTTTAGAATAGTTATAATGACCCTATGGAAAGTGAAAATACATTAAAAATATACAATGTGTGAATTTTTGCTGCAAATATATTCATTTTTGACTCATGTAATCTCAAGAGAAGGTAAATCAGTATATCAATATAAGACGGAGTCTATTGAATGTTTTTATAGGCCAACCATGGTGACTAATATCCACAATTTTATCAGATTAACTTCATATTATTGACCGTTTGTAAAGATTTTTCCAAAAATACCTAATACACTAAATATGTAAACTCATTAGGGAGCCGAGTTTCACAAGACATATAAATATAAGAAAAATATCTTGGGAAAAAAGATAATATATGTTATAAAATGTATTCTACATTTCCTTGCAGCATAGAATGACTTTAATCAATATTGATGCATCTAAGAAGAGATTGTAATGTGTTCTTATGAAAAGATACTTTGTAATAGATTATTCCTCGTGAATGATTAATATTCCAGAGAAAAATTATGCCACTCATGATTTCTAGTAAGATATAGTTATTTTTCAATTAATTATATGGAGGAAATAAATTTATGGAGATTAGTGTAACATATATACTGATAAAAAAAATAAAATATTATATTCACATTGAAGGAGTTGAACATTCACCAGAAAAGATGGTTAGAGATGATTAATGATAATGAATTATAAATACATTAACACCCAGGTAAATAGTATAAGGGGGATCATTCTTTGAGTTGAAAAGATCATTCTAGATTATTCATCATGATGATTAAAAATGATTAAATATTTTTTTTATTTTCAAAGGATGGATCATAAATCCTGATGGAAAAAAGAAATTTTAATCTTTCTCAATTGAATGTTCAACAATCTATCCATGTAATGATTGTAGTGGCATATATGTAAGATATTGAGAAGTTAAATAAGGTTAAAAAATTTCTTATGGTTTACATTAATCAATAAATGAAGATATTATTTAGGAATATTGTATGGGTTCCACCCATACCAGATATGAAGGTGGGTTTTTAAAGGGTGCTAATAGTTATTCATTATCAATTCATCCAAAATGTATGATGATGTATATATATTTTATAGGATACAAATTTTGGGATAGAGTGAAAGGAGATATCATAGAGTTTTTCACTCAGTGAATGGTAAGTCAATATGTTATGTTTGAAAAAAAAATCTAATTGGATGTTTCATACATTACCCATTCAAGAATTTTCATTAAAAAATATCCCCATGTATTTTTTCATTCAATTCCCCAAAACATCCAAAGGGAAAAATGTTATATTTGTTGCATTAAATATCATTACTATGTAAGAACACTTCATCGTAATCATATAAAACTTCTCTCCGGATCATCATTCAATGATTTACATTAAGGAAGTGGTATGGTTTCCTGAAGTACCACATTTCATTGTGTTTAATCAAGATCTAAGGATTATATAAATGTTTTTGAAAATTATTTAGTAAACTCCTGATATTGAGTTTATTTTTACCACTAAATATCATCCCCAAACATATTTCTTATTCCAAAATGATTATTTAAATTGTATGGGATATGTTGATAACATTTTGTTTGAATTTATAAGGTTGTTGGTATCAAGACCTTCCTCTGGTTGAGTTTTCTTACAACAGTTTCTTTCACTTAAGCATTCATATAGTTACTTGTGAATGCTTATATGGAAATAAATAGACCACTCCCACATTATGTAATAATTTTATTGAAATATTGATATTGGAACCTAGGATAGTTTATGTAATTGAAGATAACATTAGAAGAATTATATAGTAAATAAAGGTGGGAGAAACTTTATGATGAAAATTGATGGATTGATCTATAATTTGAACATGGTGACAATATTTTTTTTAAGAATCTCTCCATTGAAGAATTTTATGAGATTCAAGAATAAATAGAATTTTATCCCTCGGTATGAATATTATATTAATTTTTTTTATCATATTAGGAATGTATCTTATCACTTGAAACATTCACGGAACCTCTATCAATTCCACTGTGTGTTCTGTTTATCTCTCCTAATGTAGTAGATATCTAACACTTCAACTAAACAAAACTCAATGGTCAAAACAATAGATAAAGATATTTCTTATGTAGAATAATCAGGGGAGATACAAGATTGTACAATGAATATTCTAATAAAAAATATCACTTACTTATTCAATGTTTCGGGAAAAACACTAGATTGATAATGTTACAAGTGAACTTTAGGATATTATGAGGTAGAAGAATCCTTATATGTTTAAAGAAAAGTGGAAAAATTTGATAGAATATTTCATTTTATGCAACGTAGGGTCATCCTGAGTGTTTATCAATTATTTTTTTTAAATAAATTAAAATTCAATGATATATTGAGTTACTCAAAACACTAATTTAAGATTTCACTAAACAAAACACTAGGTTATCTTTCAATACACATGCCACTGAGTTATTATAAAACCACAATATATTATTAATATAGTGATTTAAACAAGACCTTTATAACATATCTTTCAAATATAGTTATAAGGATAGCAATAATTATTTTTTAATATTAATTATGATGGTTTAATACAAAAGAAACATATTGATAAAAAAGTACTTAATTTTTTTATAGGCCATATATGTTTCAAAAATATTATTTTCTCTAAAAAAATTCAATTTTTTATTAACATTAATGGAAATATTTTTTTTACAATTATAGAAAATTAATTTGATAAAATAAACTACATATCTTAAATCCCCATTCCAATATTATGTTACCATTTATTTTTTTTCATTTTATTGAAAATGTTTAATTTTTAATGAATAACGAATAATACTAAATTTTTATTGAAAATTATATATTCATTTATTTTTTTTACAGAGTTATATTATAATTACAAGTTATTATAAAATAAAAGTAGATCCATTATACATATATTAATAAAATTTTGTAAATTTTAGTCAATTTTATTTTTTATTTTTTATATAAAAACATTTATATATTTTGAACATTGTCTATAAAAACATGGTTGGTCGTCACGTCTACAAGATTAAGATTAAATTAAATTTTCCACTTCTAGTATTTGAATTTATATAAATCAATTAAATATTTTTAATCTGAATTGCTTATATTATCTGATATTTTCATGATATTGTTTTATAGAAATTAATATTAAAAAACATAAATTTATTTACCACGGTTATTCTAAAAAAGGGTTTACCTGGAATAAAACTAAAATGATAAGGTTTAAATTTACCTATAAAATTGTATAGAATATATTTTCTAAAAATAAATTAAAGCTTTACATGTATAAGGTTCTAATTTGATCTATTTTGGACACTTGTGTAATTTTAAAATGTGGTTTCACTTTTTCCATTCAAAAAGTTACAATTGTTCCACTCACATCAATTATGAGAGTAAACCCCACATACTCTCTCATTTACACGCTGAAACCCTTTTTTCTATGAATACATACACAAATTACTTCTAAAATTCCCTTATATAATCCTAGAAGACTGATTTTTTATATAAATACAAACTTTTATGGATTTTGGCAAAAACATTTGGTGGATACCTGAAGAAGAGTTAATGTTCATCGACAAACATTTTTGTTTTATTTATTCCATCAGATTATTTAATTATTATTATATTAGGATAATAATATAATCTAAGAATATTCCATATACATATATATATTTTTATGTTTATTTAATGATCTATAACTATCTCCACTTTCATTATATGGGTTACAAAATCATTGTTTATGTGTACGGTGGACTAACGCCTCATGTTCTGTTATCATTATTTTCTCAATTACTAACTATCAAGGCTGGTAATATTAATGGATTTATTTTTTATGTCATATTTATTATTTAATTATGATTATTTAATTATTATATCAAAAATACCTTCATACACTCCATTTTTTGTGAATTCTATAACGTCGGTCGTGTATACGGTAGACTACCACATCATGAAGTGGTGGGATTTATTCAAACGTTACATGGAATGTATTGGGTATGGGGATTATAAAAATAATCTATGTATAGGACATAAAAATTATTATTTAATTATTATATGTATAATTTTCCCTTTTTTCAACAATTTGATAAAAAAAAGGAAAAACCATCATTTGTATGTACGACCTACCATCTATATGAATGGTGCATTTCATTTTCTTAGTATATTTTCTGAATTACTCTAAATAGATATAAACGTAATATATATGGAATTTATATAATCATTAAAATTACATAGTTTTTTAATATCTTATTAAAATAAGAGGACCAAAAATAACCAATCATATCACATAAGAAAAACAAAGTGGCTATTACCTAAAATGTGAATATAACATAAAATTGATATTAAATGTGTAATAAAAGGACATAAAAATTAAGGTATGATATATATTAAAAAATTTCATAAATATATGTACAATAAAATTTTATTCATTATACAGTAGGTTGGAACGAGTATGATAGAATTCATGAATTAAGGTAAGGGATTTTTATCTCAAATTTTTCATCTTACAAACATATGTTATGTTATCAGACTATATTCTTTAAAGAGATTAATATACATACCCATTGACATTTAATATCAAGAAATTATTATCCTCATGAAATTTTATTTTCCATTTTTTTTAATTCTATTAATGTTCATATGATTCGATGTTACCAAATATGTAATCATTTTATATTACGATCACATTGTTTATCAAGATTTTTTATGATTATGTTTATGGGGATAAAATATCACAATAAATATAAAAATATCGGGAATTTTGTTCTACTTTGGTTAAGCATGATTTTTTCAAGTAATAGTACCATTTACCTACTCTTTTTTACTTAAAATAATTCAATTTTTTAAAGAAAATATGACATTATATCTCTCCTCAGTAAAAAATATGATTTCTTATAAAACCATGTCTTCATAAAAATGGTTTAAATTTTTTTATTATTATCCTATGATTTTAAAAACAAATTATTACCCATTTTTTGGTCTTTTATAAAAAAAAATAAAAGTAATCTTCATTTAATTTTCTAAATAATTCTATGTTTGATTTTATTGAAATTGATAAATGATTAGTTATTTTAACATGAACATCGTGAATTAAAATTTTAATCATTTTTTTGAAAATTCCTTAATATTATTTCAAGGTAATTTTAAAATAAAAATATTTTCAAAATGAATTATTCTTAAAAAAACCAAATATGAAAAGTGTATTTTGATGGTTCCGGGAGTAGCAGAAGTACGTGGGTGGATGTTCCCCCTTGTCTTTTTTTCATTAGCAGTGATCAATCTGGGATCAATACGGTGATAAACGCCAGTCTCCATGGATCGAATCACAGAAATGCACAATGAAAGGAATAGTCTCAGAAAAAAAAAGTAGAATCATTAGTGTTTTATTATAATTAATTTAATCAATTGAAAATAAGTACATTTTGGGTGTTATTTCTTCATTGATGTTCTTGATCATGTTTCGATGTGATTCTTCATTGCGTCGTAGAAGCAATGTGTATACTTCCTCTAGTGGTGATCCACACGTTCACCTCGTATCTCTAGACATCGCCAAAGGAGTCTCTGGGTGCTAGCGTGGAGAAACCATTGCTTGAATTGTCCACCATAGGTCATCTTGATCTGATTGAAGAGTATCTATCTCGGTCTTGATAGAGTTCTTAGAGGAATAGGTTCTTTCAACCATGAAAAAATTCTCTATAATTTTTGTGCACAACGATTCTCTTGTGTTTCAAGAAAATATTTGGGGTTGTGACGATATTTATAATCAGGTTTGAGGTTGTAGTGTTATTCCAATAAATAAACACATTATGCATTTTATTTATTTCATTAACTCCATTTTTAAGCCCTCATGTCGAGTCATTAATTCCTTAATATGTGACCACACTGATTATAGTAATTATCATTTAATAAAACGATATTTCTTCAAAATCCCGACTGAAAAAACTACATGGCGTGTATTAGTAAATACACGGCGTGTACTTGTTTTTCATTTTAAAACTACATGGCATGTACATTCAATGTACATGGCGTGAATATCTTGTTTTCATTTATTCATTTCCTTTCATAATGAAAACTACATGGCATGTACATTTAATAATACATGGAATGTACTTGTTTTCTAAATAAAACTACACGGTGTGTAATCATTGATACAGGACGTGTACTTGTTTTATTTTAATCTTTCTCCAACATTAAAATTATTTAGGCTTCCTTGAATAAATATTAAACCACATACAAGAATAATCTTTATTCTACTTGAGATACTTGAATACACTTAGTGTGTGACCCTCTAGGCCTCTTTCTCATTGGAATTAGGTGGGCATTCCTAAAGTCCAATATTAATGTCTAGCAACGGGTCAAGGAACCCAAGAGAAAGGCATTGACGCCGCATTGACATATCACCTCATACGAACACTTACTGTGTAATTTAATCCCTTTGACTTAATATCTCATCAAGAAGGTTTCATGGTAGTGTCGTAAACATCTATGCTTGATCCATCGTTTTTTGACTACCTGAAATAAACTCGTCGTTTACACCATGACCATGGAATTTAATGCGACAGTTCAATTTCAATCAAAGGGCCGAGATATCAACATCCATAAATTGAAGGGAAAATCCTTCCTTTACATATCCATTAACAACATGTCAGTTGTGATGCACCCATCATACCCTACTTCCCTCCAACTGTCTGCAGGATGGTTTTCATCAGTAAATCTAAGTGCGCAAGTCATGACATGAGTTAATGATAATCTTCAACTCTAAGGACTATTACACACGCTCATTGATAGCAATGTCTGTAACAACCCAAATATTCATTAATGGAAATCAGTCTTGATCTAATTATATGTCTCTTTATATAAAATGTCATCTTCTTTGGTTTTATATTAAGAATTGTGACAGTTGTTTTTATAGCAGTTGAACAGTGATCACATGATTAGTATAAAAATAGGGTTTTAACAAACCCAATTTACTTAGACAAAGGAAGTGATGGCCTCATCCAGTAGAATTGCTCTATACGAAGCCCATTTGTCAGAGCTCAGAAAAGAGGTGGCATCTTTGGGCTTCGCTCTTGAACAATCCCAAGCTGAGCTTCATCACTTCAATCTTAAACGTGACCGTCTACGGGAAAAGTGGAAGTTGATAGAAATTACCACTCGAGCGATGTTATTCGAGCTAACCCAAGAGTTTGCCACCATCGCACACCTTACTCTTAGGTCTTATGCAGCTGTTTTAAGGGGTTATGTAACAAATCACTAGTACTATGTTCTTGTACATTATTTTGTGTGTATAATAATGAATATACTTTCTTTTCATTATTGAGACATTGTAAATAGTTTTTAAAGTGCAAATGTTTTTTTTGTTATTATTTAATTAAGAATTATATTTTGTTAAATTAAGGATTTTTTTAATTAAATAATATTTTAATAAAATATTATTATTGTTATTAAATTAATTTTATTATATATAAATGATCATATAATTTTATGAATGCATTTGAAATTTTTATTATGGTTTGAAATCCTTTTTTGTCAAAACACATTAATTTTCGATAAATGTTGGTTTTTATTTTAAAAGTAGAAATTAACATATTTACAAAATTATTTAGATAAAATAAATTTTATTTCTAGAATTAGGACATCAAAATTATCCAATGGTGAATTTTTCAAAAAAATTTGATACAATAAATTTTTTTGGGTAACAATTAAATATTGTTTAAATATATAATGTGTTTTATGACATCATAATGACCCAATGGTGATGTAATAAAATACTATAAGCTTTATGCTTGGCCAATATATGTTTTAACATTAAAATAATGTGATTTTAGGTTTGTTTGACTTACTTTTCAAAGAATTAATGGACCCTTCAAGACTTATTAAACACCTCGTCTTTTTAAATTGTTTTCTATGGGAGTGTGAACCACATCCACATAAGAAACCCTGTTATTTTAAGAGGATTGGACTTTGGAAGTATAAAATAATTTTTTCCTCTTAAATATTCTAAAAAACATGGGAAATAACCATGGGATGGTTTGTGGTTTGGATTAATTTAATATAAGGGGTCCCAATCCTTAATAATAAAGAATTCCCTCACCTTTCCTATATAAACCCACCCATGGTCCCACTTCCTCCTCACTCAAAGCCTTTGGAGTTTTTCCAACCTATTCCCTACTCTCTCTAGAATCCTCCCATGGTGCCCCATGCTACCAAGAAGCCTCTCTCAAGCCTCTCTCAAGCCTTTGGAAGCACACTTTCAAGTAAGAGTTTTTTCTTCCTTTCACTTTTTGTCCAATTTTCTTAATATTGTTGTGCCATTTTAATTTCAAATATAAATGTTGGGGTATGGTTTCTCACCTCCCCCATACTGCCCTCTTATTGTTTTAATGATCGGAGACCCCTTTCTCTCTCATTAAATGCCTCCCATGTACACCCGTTACTATGCCAATATTCCGAAAGTAACTTCTCTCTCTTCATTTACATTCAAGCTATACTTTTGTATCATGAATCTAAATTCCATTACAATTTCTGGGACATGTATCTATATGACCCCATTACTATACATTTCATGTAGATATTATGAGACATCCATTTCTTTCTCATCATCCATTTTTTTATGAATTCTTATGTCACGTCGTTACGCTGCCGAAATTGCACTGATTTTCTAAGCCAATGCCATTGTGTAGTGAATACCATATCATTTTCTCCATCAAGTGTATTAACCTTTATGCACATTTACTTATTGATTATAAAGTTTCATGTATGAATTCCACATTCCTTAATTGGGGAATAAATTATTATGTTTTATGAATCCATGTTTTATGATCCATGTGGAACACTTATGCATGAAATGAAATGTTTAAGAAGGGTGTGCCCTTATAGCATTCCAATGAATTGGGTAAATTATAGTATCATGATACGTCATGTGAAATGACTGTTGAATCATGATAATTCAAGTGTAATGAGGGTTTAATTTTTCTTCATGTGAAATGAGGATTTACTCATGCTCCATGTGCAATGTGCCTTGGCTCATGCTAATTCCATGATAAGTGTTGTTGCCACATTTCAATGTTATGATAATCATGCTTTATCATGCCTTTCTGTTCAGGTTTCTCTTGTTCTCTATTGATATGCCTAATGTCTAACATGTATTGTACTCCTCATGTTATGCCATGTGTATTTCATTACTGGGCTTTATAGCTCACCCTTTTCTTATGCATGTCCTCAGGTTATCCCATGCAATGCTAAGTACGAGGGAATGTAGTGGTCATGTAAATGATGTTTTAAATAAAGATGTTATATTTCATGTTTCTAGTTTTTATGTAATTATCCTAAGCCTCAAATACACTAAACTTATCGATCTTCTTTTTTGTATCAAGTGATGTTTTATGTAATAAATCTTGTTTATGTTTTCAATAAAAGAAAGGTTGTTATAGTTGGTATCAGAGGATAGGTTTAGTTATTTTTGGGATTAGGATTAGAAACCCCTATTAAAGCCTTAGATACAAGACTAAGTATAATAAAAACATCCCTAAGTTTTGGTAAGTATTGAGTATGTGGTTTATCAAGCAAATACATCCCTGTCTGGATACCAGTAGGTAGAGGCAGCTCTGGCACAGATGTATCCGAGGGGTAAAATCAGAAAACACCGCATTGAGCTAAACTCGAATAGGAACTAGTGCATGAAAATGGGCCTTGCTTCACTCTTGGTTATGACACTCCTAGGGGATATGTTTGGATAAATTCACAACCTTAGTATGAACACTTATTATAGGAATGAAAAAAATTCCCCTAAGAATATATGTTAGAAAGTAGATCATGAAAAGCCTAGGATGAAGCCTATAGACTCATGAGTTAAGGAAATAAATGTATATTTTTAAGTCATAAACTTTTTTCTTTGGATTACACTTTATTTATTACCCCATAACACTCATATTATTCCAGCCAGTGGTCGGTAATAGGAGGAATCGGGCTAAAAACCGGTGTGAAGATCAGTGTGATGACTGTACTATTGAGATGCCCAATCTAATGGGAGTGGGAATCGTGAACTTTGTCAAACTTCTCTCTCATATAACTCAAGATTTTAATAGAAACACGTGTCAAGATGAACGTCTGAAACCCCTAAGAAGGAACAAGTCCCTATTGAGAGCTTCATGAGACAAAGGCCTCTTACTTTTAGTGGATCATCCGATCCCACGATCACTGAACAATGGATCAACTCCATCGAAAAGATCTTCTCCATCCTTCATTGTTCTGAACAAGATAAGGTTCTCCTAGAGGTTTATCATATGGAGGGTGAAGCTGATCAATGGTGGACGTAGATCAAAAATATGATGCATGAGGAGGAGATCGAGGTGTTGGAATGGAAGGATTTTCAAGAGTTGTTTTTGGATAGATATTTTCTGCACACCCTCCGACATAAGATGTAAAGGTACTTCCATTCCCTGAAGAAAAAAAGAAGAATAATCTATTTTAGGGTAGGAGGAAAACTTCACAAGGCTTTCATGATATGCTTCTAGATTTGTTGTTACCCCCGAATGCAAGGTTGACCGCTTCTTTGGTGGGATGAAGCCTAGACTGTGGAAAGAATTAGTGATCTGTGACGTTGAAAGCTATGAGGAAATTGTCCTATGTTCCCTCAAGGTCGAAATGAAGATCATGGAATCACAGGGGTATCATGGGGACAAGAAGCACAAGGTGGACTTCAATGCTGGTGGTCTGATGGTAAAATTCAACAGTGCTAAAAATATCTAGCACCCCACTTACCAAAAGTGAGAAAAGAAGCACCCTGGAAATTTCCTCAAGGGGATGAGGAAATGCTTTTGGTGTGGAAGATAAGGGAACCTAGCTATTAACTATCGACAAGAAAGACTCACAACTGTGATAGAGGAGAGGAATACTCTGTTTGAACCAAAACATGTTGTTCATTACTACAAATTCAATGAACTGGGGCATATTTCTCCCTAATCTAAAGGTTTTTGGAGGCAACCAACAACCTCCAAGGCAGTAAGGAAAAGTTGTTTCCATCACTTCTGCCATAGTGAACCACGACAATGAATTGGTGACAGGTACGCTAGTTATTCAATAAAGAATAGCGAACATATTTTTCGATTCAGGTTCTACACATTCTTTTTTATCTTGAATGTTTAGTAGAACAATCCCAACACCACCACAAACCATGGAAGTAAAGATGTCGATGAGTATGAAAAATGGGGCAATCATTGCATCCCATGAATATAAGTTCTCCCCTGTTATAGTCTGTTGATTGAACTTCCCGGTGAACCTCGTCATACTTCATCTAGTGGAATTTGAGGCAATTATTGGCATGGATTGGATTTCCTTATATAGAGCCAACATAAATTGTCGAGAGAGAGAAATCACACTCCATATGGAGAATCGACCCCCAATTAATTACAAGTGTAAGGAGGAAGATGAATCTCCTTTATCTCCATCATCTCAAGCATTGATATTACTGCCCTATGAGCACACGTATCTAGCTCAGATGATTGAGTCCAATTAAGAAACCATCCTTTAAGAAATACCTATTGTGAGGGAATTTGCTAAAGTGTTTCTTGAGGAACTTCCTGGTCTTCCTCCTAGAAGAGTTGTTGAATTCCCAATTGAACTTATACCAGGGGCACTACTAATATCCAAGACTCCGTATAGAATGGATGTCATAGATCTTGAAGAGCTGAAGAAACAACTACAATAGAATCTGGATAAAGGGTTTATACGCCCTAGTGCTTCACCATGGGGTGCACCAGTCCTCTTCATTAAGAAGAAGGATTGGTCAATGCAGCTTTGCATTGATTATCATGAACTTAACAAAATCACGATAAAGAACAATTATCCTCTGCCACGTATCGATGACTTGTTTGATCAGCTGCGTGGAGCACAATACTTCTCCAAGGTAGATTTGTGGTCAGGATATTATCATGTAAGGGTGAAGAAGGAGGATGTCCCTAATATTGCTTTTAATACAAGATACGGGCACTATGAATTCATAGTAATGCCTTTCTAACACACCAATTCTCTAGAAATCCTCATGGAATTGATGAATATAGTCTTTAGGGATTAACTAGAAAAATTTGTGGTAGTACTTATAGATGATATTCTAATATACTCAAAACCCAAGTAGGTTCATGAGGAGCATTTAAGAACTTCACTAGAGACATTGTGCAAGGAGAAGCTCCATGAAAAGTACAGAAAGTTTGAGTTATGGTTGATGGATGTCTCATTATTGGGCCATATCATAACAAGCAATGGGATATCTGGGGATCCCTCTAAAACAGATGCAATCGAGGGATGGATGAGGCCAACATTGGTAACGGATATCCGTAGCTTCTTGGGGTTATCTGGATATTATCAATGATTTGTGAGAAATTTATCACGATTGTCAACCCTCTTACCATGATAACTCGAATGAGAGTAATGTTTTCTTGGAGTGATGAATGTGAATAAATCTTCAAGGAGGTGAAAAGGAGGCTTATCACTGCACTCGTGCTCACTTTACCCACATGTGGGGAAATTTTTGTTGTATTCAGTGATTCTTCGAAGAAGGGCTTAGGGTGTGTGCTGATGCAGAATGATAAAGTGATATCTTATGCCTCAAGGAAGTTGAAAATTCATGAGCGAAACTATCCAACGCATGATCTGGAGTTGGTAGTAGTGATCTTTGCCTTGAAAATCTGGCGACATTATCTCTATGGGGAGAAATGTGAGATATATACTTACCACAAGAGTCTTAAATATATATTCACAAATAAATAGCTTAATATGTGCCAGAGAATATGGATAGAGCTCATCAAGGATTATGACTATTTAATACATTACCACCCTAGGAAAGTGAAGAAGGTGGTAGATTCCCTAATTGGAAAGGACCCAGTGATTCTATCAATGATTAGAATTGAGAAGGATCCAATCATCTTAGACTTGATGAAGATAGACATGGGAATCATAATGAAGGGAACATCATCAATCCTTTCACAAATTATTGCTCATCCATATCTTTTGGAAAGGTTAAAGGATTCTCAAAAAAATGATGTGGGAATTTAGGAAAAAGTGGAAGCTATCGAAAAGGGTAAATCCTTTTAGATTAATGTTAATGAAGAAGTAATTATGCGATTTGGGAAAAGACTATGTGTTCCATCAAGACCAGAGCTGAAGAAAGATCTTTTGGATGATTCACATAGTCCAAATTTCTCTATTCACCCTCGGAGCACAAAGATGTATCGAGATCTCTGAGAAAACTTTTGGTGGAATAATATGAAGAAGGAGATTACTAAATATACATCAAAGTGCCTAGTGTGCCAGCATGTGAAGGCAGAGAGGCATAAGTCTAAGGGGATGATGCAACTATTGCCCATACCAGAATGGAAATGGAAGAACATCACCATGGACTTTGTCACCGGGCTTCCAAGGATATCCAAATGAAAAAATGCAATCTGGGTTGTTGTGGATCATCTTACAAAGACTGCACACTTCATTTCTATTCGGGAGGATTTATCATTGGATCAACTGGCACGGATATATATCAGGGAAGTGGTAAGGCTGCATGGAGTACCACTATCTATTGTGTGAGACCGAGATCCAAGATTCACCTCTATGTTTTGGAAGAGTCTTCAACAACCTCTGAATACTGAACTGAACTTCATTACAGCCTATCATCCTCAAACTGATGGCCAATCCGAGTGGACTATCCAAAAAATGAGGATATGTTGAGAGTGTTCTCAACGGACATTAAAAAAGGATGGGATCAACATCTTCCTCTGGTTGAGTTCTCTTATAATAACAGTTTCCACTCGAGCATCCAAATCGCACCATATGATGCCCTTTATGGGAAAAGGTACTGAACACTGACATGTTGGGATGAGGTCGGTGAATGTAAGCTGCTTGGACCAGAAATGGTTGAGGAAATGGTGGAGAAGTGAAACCAATTCAGAATCATATCAAGGAATCCAAAATTCGACAGAAGATTTATGCAGATAATCGTCAACGAGACCTTGATTTTAAATTAGGTGACTTGATTTTTCTATGCATATATCTTTGGAAGAAGTTCATGAGTTTTGGAAAGAAAGGGATGTTATGTCCAAGGTACATTGGCCCATTCGATATTCTTGATCGTATCGGGGTTGTGGCCTATCGACTAGCACATCCACCTACCATGGCCAATGTAATTGATGTCTTTCTTTTATCCCTCTTAAGAATGTACATACTGGACCCTTCACATGTCCTCTCTTCTGAGGTGGTACAGTTGGAGGATGATCTTTCTTATGAGGAGCAACCAGTGAAGATCTTAGATTGTAGAGAAAAAGTTCTACAAAATAAGAAAATGCCCCTTATCAAGGTGTTCTGGTGAAACCACAAGTTTTAATAAGCGACATGGGAATCAGATGAAATGATGAAGCTAAGTTACCCACATTTATTTTAGTGTGGGAAAAGGAAATTTCTATGGAGAAATTTCTAAAGGGTGGAATATTGTAACGACCCAATGATTCATTAATGGAAATCCCTTTTGATCTAATTGTATCTTTATGTAAAAGTTTTATATAAAATTTCAAATTCTTTGGTTTTATATTAAGAATTGTGACCGTTTATGTTATAGCCGTTGAAAAGTGATCACATGATTTGTATAAATATAGGGCATTAACAAACCCAATTTACTCAGACAAAGGAAGTGATGGCCACATCCAGTATAATTGATCCATATGAAGCCCATTTGTCGGAGCTCGGAAAAAAGGTGGCGTCTTTGGGCTTCGCTCTTGACCAAGCCAAAGATGAGCTTCATCATGTCAAGCTCGAACGCGACTGTCTACGAGAAAAGTGGAATTTGATAGAAATTACCACTCAAACGATGTTATCCGAGCCACCCCAAGAGTCTGTCACCATCGCACACCTTACTCTTAGGTCTTATGCGACTATTTTACGGGGTTATGTAACAAATATCTAGTATTATGTTCATGTACATTATTTTTTGTATATAATAATGAAAATACATTCTTGTCATTATTTATACATTGTAAATAGTATTTAAAGCACAAAGAGTGTTTTTAGTATTTATTTTATTAAGAATTCTATTTTATCAAATTAAGGTATTTTTCTATTAAATAACACTTTAAAAAAATAATATTATTATTATTATTAAATTAATTTTATTATATATAAATTATCATATAATTTTATGAAGGCAATTTTAATTTTAATGACGGTTTGAAAGCCATTTTTGTCAAAACCTGTGAATTTTCGATAAATGTCCGTTTTTATTTTAAATGTAAAAATTAACATATTTAGAAAATTATTTAGATAAACTAAATGTTATTTCTAGAATCAGGACATCGAAATTATCCAATGGTGAATGTTTCATAATTTTCTGAGACAGTCAATTTTTTGGGTAAAAATTAAATACTATTTAAATATATAATGTGTTTTATGACATCATAATGACCCAATAGTGGTTTAATAAAATTCTATAAGCTTTATGTTCGGCCAATATATGATTTAACATTAAAATAATGTGATTTTGGGTATTTTTGACTTACTTTTCACAGTATTAATGGACCCTTCAAGATTTATTAAACACCTTGTCTTTTTAAATTGTTTTCCATTGGAGTGTGACTCACATCCACATAAGAAACCCTATTATTTTCAGATGATCGGACATTTTCCTTATAAAATATTGTTTTCCTCTTACTTTTTCCAAAAACCATGTGTAAAAACCATGGGATGGTTCGTGGTTTGGATTAATTTAATATAAGGGGTCCCAAACCTAAATAATAAATAATTCCCTCTACTTTCCAATATAATCCCACCCAAGCTCCCACTTCCTCCTCACTCAGAGCATTTGGAGTTCAACAAACCTCTTCCCTACTCTCTCCAGAATCATCCCAAGGTTCCCCATGCTCCCAAGAAGCCTCTCTCAAGCCTCTCTCAAGCCTTTGGAATCACACTTCCATGTAAGGGTTTTTTCTTCCTTTCACTTTTTGTCCAATTTTCTTAATATTTTTATGCACTTGTAATTTCAATTATAAATGTTGGGGTATGGTTTTTCACCTCCCCCATACTTCTCTCATATTTCTTGAATTATGGGGGTCCCCTTTTTCTCTCATTAATTACCTCCCATGTACACCCGTTACTATGCAGAAATTCTGAAAGGAACTTCACTCTCTTCATTTACATTCAAGAAATACTTTTGTATCATGAATCTAAATTCCATTTAAATTGTTGGGACATGTATCTATATGACCCCTTACTATCCATTTCATGTAGATATGATGAGACACCCCTTTCTCTCTCATCAACCATTTTTTAAGAATTCTAATGTCACACTATTACGCTGTCGAAATTGCACCGATTTTCTACGCCAGTGCCCTTGTGTAGTGAATACCATGCCCTTTTCTCCATCAAGGGTATTCGCTTTTATGCACATTTAATTATTGATTATAATGTTTCATGTATTAATTCCACATTCCTTCATCATGTAATAAATGATTATGTTTTAAGAATCCATGTTTTATGATCCATGTGGTACACTTATGCATGAAATGAAATGTCTAAGAAGGGTGCACCCTTCTAGCGCTCCAGTGAATTGGGTAAAGTATATTATCATGATAAATAATGTGAAATGAGTGTTGAATAATTCTAATTAAAGTGCAACGAGGGTTTACTCATTCTTCATGTGCAATGAGGATTTACTCATGCTCCGTGTGCAATGAACCTTGGCTCATGCTAATTAAATGTTAAGTGTTGTTGCCACATTTCCATGTGATGATTATCATGATTTATCATGAATTTATGTTCAGGTTTCTCTTGTGCTCTATTGATATCCCTAATGTCTAACATTTATTGTACTCCTCATGTTATTCTATGTGTATTCCCTTACTGGGATTTATAGCTCACCCTTTTCTTATTCATGTCCTCAGGTTATCTCATGAAATACTAAGTACGAGGGAATGTAGCGGTCATGTAAAGGAAGTTTTCAAAAAAAATGTTGTTTTTCATGTTTCAAGTTTTTATGTAATGATCCTAATCCCCAAAGACACTAAACCTCTCGACCTTATTTATTGTATCAAGTGTTGTTTTATGTAATAAATCTTGTTTATGTTTGCAATAAAAGCAGGGTTGTCATAATGTCTGATGACACCAAGACATGTGGAATTGCTACTGGTGGGTCTGTTCTCATAATCTCCCATCTTGGAGATTAGCATGTGGGAACTCCTTGAAAGAGAATCTAGTCTTGTTAAGAGTACTCGCACATGACGGTCTGTATATTATGTGTTCTATCATAGTATTTCATCCAACAGTAGAACATTATTTTAGAATATGGGGTAGAATTTCTTGGTTCTCATCATAGCGGGGATCTTCCATGACATTATCAATGCAACAAATATTCCAGGACATTATAATGTTATAGTCATGTAGAACTATGAAAAGTATATAATGAGATTACATTCATGTAATCAATGTACAAAAGTGTTGGTTCCCCTGACACAAACCCTTAAAAACTCCCACTTGGACTAGAGGCAACTTCCTAGGACTTTTATTCCGCAAGACCTCACATGATGATCATGTTTCTACTAAGTCAAGGCTTTAGTCAAGGGGTCCGCCACGTTGTCTTCCATGGAAATACTGCTCACTGCAACTTCTCCTCTCTGAGAAAAATCCATGAAGAGATGATACTTCCGAAGTATGTGCTTTGTCCACTGATGTGACCTTGGCTCTTTTGCAAGTGCCACTCCTATAGTATTATCACAATAGAGTGTGATAGGATCTTTGCTACTGGGTACAACATCCAACTCTTGGATTAAGATTCACATTTATACTTCTTCTTTAGCTACCTCAGATGTTGCGATATACTTAGACTCCGCTGTAGAATCGTCCACCACACATTGCTTTGAGCTCTTCCAGCTCACTGCACCTCCATTTAAACTGAAGATGTATCCAGTATGCGACTTCATGTCATCTTGATCAGTCTGGAAACTAGCATCTACATGTCCTATGATGACTAGTTCCTCATCTCCTCCATAAACCTGGAACATATCTTTAGTATGCATCAGATACATATGGATAGTCTTGACTTCCATCTAATAGCGGTCTCCTAGATGAGCTTGATATTTGCCTATCGCACTTAATGTGTATGCAACATCTAGCCTCGTACATAGCATAGCATACATGACAGACCCAATCACGGATTCATATGGGATCCTTCCCATTCTATTTATTTCATCATGTGTCTAAGGACACATTTTCTTGGAAAGATGAATGCTATGTGACACTAGTAAGAATCCCCTCATGGACTATTCCATACTGAATCTCTTCAGCATCTTGTCATTGTATGTTCTTTGACTCAGGCCCAGCATTCCTTTGGATCTATCACGATGGATCTTAATCCCAGGAATACATGATGTCTCACCCAAGTCTTTCATGGAGAAGTATTTATTTAACCATGCCTTTACTGGCTATAAGACAGGTACTCGTTTCCAATTATTAATATGTCATCAACATATACTATTAGGAAAATGACTACACTTCCACTAAACCACTTGTAGACACAAGGCTCACATTAATTCTTAACAAATCCAAATTCCATTACGACTTCATAAAAATGAATGTTCCATGAACTTGATGCTTGCTTTAATCCATAAATGGATTTCTGCAACCTGCATACCTTGTTGGCATCCTTTGGAGTCACAAACCCTTTAGGTTGTTTAACGTAGACATCTTCCTAGAGGTTCCCATTAAGGAATGTTTTTTTGACATCCATTTTATAAATTTCATAGTCATGGTAAGCGGAAATGGACAATATAATTCTGATGGATTCAGCATCACATCTGGAGAAAAGGATTCATCATAGTTAATTCCATGACTCTGTCTAAAACCTTTTGCAACCAGTCATGCCTCATAGGTTCTGACTTACCCCTCCATGTCCAGTTTCTTCTTGAATACCCATTTATTCCAAAAGGATTTACATCAACTAAAGGATCAACCCAAATCCATACATGGTTTTGGTACATGGAATCTATTTCAGAATTCATGGGTTCTTGCCACTTGGCACCGTCTGTGACTTCTACTGCTTCCTTGTAGGTAAGAGGATCATCATTGTCAACCAATAATGATTCACCATCCTCTGTGACAAGAAAAAAATATCGTTCTGGTTCTCTCACCTCACTCGTGCTCCTACATAGTTCTTTTATCTCTGGAACAGACTGTTCTTCGACAGGGCTTTGTGGAATTTGTTCTCATACCAACATCTGTGTATCTTGAGCCTCAACTTCAAAGAATTCTATCCCGCTCCCACTATCTCTTTTGGAGATGTTCTCCCTCTCAAAAAATATGGCATGTCTTCTCACTATAACCTTTTTATCTGAGGGGTTGTATAGATAATATCACTTGTTTCCTTGGGATATCCTATAAAGATACAGGTTGTGCTTTGGGGTTCAAGTTTGATAGAAAAAGAGGCCTTATAAAATTCTTCGCTACCCCACACATGTAAATTCGATAACATGGGTTTTCTTTCACTCAATAACTTGTATGGAATACCATTTATCGATTTAGTTGGTACTTGGTTTAGTATGTTAGCTGCTATTTGTAATGAATATCCCCAAAAGGATAATGGAAGACTCGCATGACTCATCATGGATCTCACCATGTCCAACAGTGTGCGGTTCCTCCTTTAACGTACACCATTATACTGAGGTGTGTAAGGAGGAGCGAGTAGAGATAAAATCCCAAATGGCCACAAGAAATCAATGAAGTCCTGATTAAGAAATTCTAATCCTCTATCTATGTGGAGTTTCTTAATCTTTTACAAAGTTAGTTCTCAACTTCATTCTTTTATTCTTTGAACTGATCAATAGAATCTGACTTATACCACATTAAGTAAATATATCCATATATACTAAAATCATCAGTAAAATTCATGAAGTATGAGAACCAACCCCTTGATTCAGCTGGAAATGGCCCACACACATTTGTGTGAACTAATTCTAGAAGCTATTTAGCACTTTCACCTTTCCTAGTAAATGGGGCTTTGGTCATTTTTCCTTGTAGAAACACATGACATACCACAAGTGGTCTTAGTTCGAAAGAATCTAAATTTCCATCTTGATGTAATTTTGTCAAGAATTTCTCATTAACCTGACCTAGCCGGTGATGCCAAAGTTCGGTGTGGTATGATTCATGTGAATTAACTTTGTCATTGATTTCCATTACTTGGTTTGGGTAGTATAACACATAAAGATCGTTATATAAATGTGTCCTACCAAAACAAATGCTATCTTTATAAAAGTAGAAACATCCACATCCAAACATGAAGATGAATCCATTCGTATCTAATCTGGATACTAAAATAATGTTTTTGGGTACAAGGGGTACATAATAACATCCTTTCAAAACCAAGACCATCCCAGTAGGCAATGTGAGGTGGTAGTCCCCAACAGCTACAACAGCAAGTCCGACTCCGTTGGCTACTCTTAGATCTACCTCCCCTCGATCAATCTTCTTGAATCTACTTAGTTCCTAAATTTGGATAGATACGTGATCACCAAAAGTTATATCTATTACCCAATTTGTAGAAACATATAGATTGCATTCTATAACAAACACACGTGAAGCGTCCCCTTGATTCCTTGGCTGGGAGATGTTTTTCTTCCAGTGGCCCTTCTTTCCACATTTGAAACAAACATCCTCATGTTCTCTTCCCTCCCCTTTGATCTCCCTTTTCATGGATGCCTTGAAGAATATTTGGGCTTAATGATCTTTGCCTTCACATTCCATTTATTCACAATGAGGACTGAAGGGTTTTTAGGCTTCATGTCATTTTCAACTTGGAGAATGAGGATAATAAGATCAGACAGAGAATTCTCAATGTTTTTCATTTTGAAGTTCACAAAAAAGTTTGAGAATCTCTGGGGGAGTGATGTAAGAATGTGATCGGTACCCAGTTATTTGGGCAGTTTAAACACTAGAACCTCCAAGCGCTCAATGTAGCCAATGATATTGACTACATGAGGCCCATCTGGGTCACCCTTTACAAGCTTACTCTGGAATAGAGCTTTGGAGATCTCAAACCTTTACTGTCTTTCTCTCTCCTGGTATAGACCACAGAGGTTCTCGAGCATGCTATAGGCATCCATGTCTTCATGAGATTTCATGAGATCACTAGACATTGATGATATCATGAAACATTGAACGTCGAGTGCATCATTCAAATGTTGATCATAGACCAGGAAATCTTCATCACTTTACCCTTGCTCGGGCGAATCAGGAAGTGAGGACTCCAGCATGTAAAATATTTGTTCATGGAGTAGGATAACCCGAAGGCTCCTAAACCATTCCTAAAAGGTAATACTGGTGAGGATATTGTCTTTATCTATAATTGATCATAGAGAAAATGTTGTCGATGAGTTTGTTATTTCAATTCTACAAATTAAAAGAGCAGATTTATCAGTACTTTCTTGATTACATTTTATGAGAAATAATAAATTTTTTTAAGTCTTCCACTATTTTATCAAGTCTCAATGTCCCTCACCATTTAACTCAGAATGTCCAGTTTCTTTGAAATTCTAGTGGCAAGGATCCATATTCCCCTTCGTATAACCCCAAAAAAGGTTGGTCAAGCTATTTGAAGGTTTTTAGGTAGGTAGGTATTTTCCAACTGTGAGCTTACAGTTCCTTGATCTCTTGAGTGGACTCCGCAATCCAAAAATCTTGACTTGGATATCCTCAACTGTTACCTCCAATATTACACCAAGTCTATCAAGGGCTACTCCTCTTGATGTAATATGGTTAATTCAACCCGAAACCTTTCATAAGGGCTTAATTTATAAAAGTAAGTGTCCCAACAAGGGTTGGTCAAACACATAGTCTTATTGAGTCTTTCCCTTAATCATGTAACATAAGGCTTGGTCTGAATTAATATGGTATTTGAGGGATTTTAATCTTTTATGTGTAGTTTTTCATTATCACATGCTTTTTAATATTAAGTGATTCTTGCTTACGTGATTAACCATGCTATGATAATGTTTACACATAGTCTGGTTATTATTTTATTCCATCTTTGCATGCTTGTTTATTTAATTAATTATGTGATCGCGACAACACATACATAATAAAAAAAACATACAATCAGACAGTAATAAAATAATATAGAATGATCATGATCTTCTATTGGTTATCTTATCTAGCAGTTTGATAAGCAAACCCTGACCTAGGGAAAAACACCTTGAACCGATGGTTGGTGTTTTTCATCTCCCACCTGTCCACCTTTGTATCTTCTTATTTTGGTTTTGCCTCAGCTTCAGATTTCAAACTGTCTCCTTGGGCTTGGGAGAACCTCCATTACATGGGTTTTACATTATAGAAAACATGGGAATGAAGGCCCTAAATTTTATTGTAATAAGTCTTGCATGCCAAAAAATTTAAATTAAATAAATTTAAATGAAATTATACACACATAGAAAGGGTCTTTGTTCTATCTCATGATCATCCATAGCATGCTACGATATTTACTCATATTTACAATTAAAATTCCTTTAATTGTTCTTTCATTTAAGATAAGTCATGCTTGAATTCAATTAATTATGATCTTATAATTAATCAATTATTTATCATAAATTCCTTTCTGAATTTCCTTGAGATTCTTCTCATCCATATTTCTTGTACAACTCTTTTTACTTTTGGATGAAACATGGTGAAATTTATGGAAAGTACACGGCATGTAGTTTATATTTACACGGTGTGTATTTATTTTCACCCTTTATCCAAAGTACACACCGGGGCCATTGGCGTGTTTTTTGTACTTTGGAAATTTTGGAGTACATGGCATGTACTTCCTTGTTACGCTGTAACCGGCTTGGTAATCCTGTGTACGCGGAAAACCGATTCTCCTTGTACATGGTTTTGACTGGATTGGATCAGACTACATGGCGTGTTGCTCCAACATACACGCCGTGTATTCCTGTTTTCCACGCATCGTTCATTTCTGGTCAACACAGCGTAATCAATACTTAGGTATACTCAATTCACATGGCATTGTTGGGCAGACCAGTACTGGTTCATTTAACCTAAGTACACGACGTGTAGTTTTTATTACATGCCGTGTACTCCTGTGTTGTACATACAGAAAGAGAGGATCCTCTGGATGAGTTCCTCATTTTTATTTTAATCAAAATCAAAATTAAAAGGTCGTTTCTGTGATGTGAATCGAGAAACGAAGGAGGAAGAACATATCTCATTTATTCATATTTATAGAACGATTTATTTCGAATTGAATCAAATATAAATGCGTAAATTATCAATGACAATTAAATAAATATAATTAATGTTGTAACCTCCCATTGATATCAATTGAAGGTTCTGGTCACAGAAGAAGAGCGTGGGTGGATGTTCCCACTTGGATTTTTGTCATTAACAATGATCAACCTAGGATCAATACGACGATAAATGCCAGTCTCCACGGATCGAATCAAAAAAATGGACAAGGAAAAGAAAATTCCCCAAACCACAATGTAGGATCATTATAGGTTGATTATAATTAATTTAATCAATTGAAAAGAATTACCTTTTGGGTGTTCTTTCTTCGTTGATGTTCTTCATCACATTCCAAATTGATTCGTCATTTCGTCGCAAAATCCAAGTGTAGACTTCCTCTAGCGGTGATCCACATGTGCACCTCATTTCTCTGGACGTCGCCAAAGGATTCTCCGGGTGTTAGCGTAGAGAAACCATTGCTTTCTTTCTCCGACATAGATCATCTTGATCCGATAGAAGAGGGTATCTCTCAGTCTTGAGAGTTTTCTTGGAGGAAGAGGTTCTTTTGTCCTTGAAAGAATTCTCCATAATTGTTGTGCACAACGATTCTCTTGTGTGTCAGGAAAAGAGTTGGGGTTGTGAGGATATTTATAATTGAGTTTTAGGTTATAGAGTCATGACAAAAAATAAACACGTTACACATTTTTTTCATTAACTCCATTTTGATAACCGCAGGTCGATTCATTAATTCTATGACATGTAGCCACACTGATTATAATAAATATCATTTAATAAAAAAAAATTTCTGAAAATCCAGACTAGAAAAACTACATGGAATGTATTAATAAATACATGGTGTGTACATGTTTTTCATTTAAAACTACACCGTGTGTACATTCAATGTACATGACATGTACGTCTTCTTTTCATTTATTAATTTACTTTCATAATGAAAACTACACGGCGTGTACATGTAATAATACACAGTGTGTACATGTTTTCTAAATAAATCTACACGGCATGTAATGATTGATACACAGCGTGTACATGTTTTATTTTATTCTTCCTTCAACATTAAAATGATTTAGGCTTCCTTGGATAATTATTAAACCAGGTATGGGAATAATCTATATTCTACTTGAGATACTTGAATACACTTAGTGTGTGACCCTCTAGGCCTCTTTCTCGTTGGCATTAGGCAGGATTGCCTAATGTCCATGATTAGTGTCTAGCAATAATTCAAGTCACCAAAGAGGAAGAAGTTGACGCCGCATTGATATATCACCTCATACGAATGCTTACAGTATAATTTAATCCCTTTGTCTCAATATTTCATCAAGAAAGTTTCATGGCAGTGTCGTAAACCTATATGCTTGATCTGTCGTTCTTTGACTACCTGAAATAAACTCGTCCTTTACACCATGGCCATGGAATTTAATGCAACAGTTATATTTCAATCAAAGGGCCAAGACATAAACTTCCATAAATGGAAGGGACAAATCCTTCCTCAACTTATCCATTAACAACATGTCACTCGTGACACACCCAACATACACTACTTCCCGCCAACTATCTGCATGATGGTTTTTGTCAGTAAATCTAATTGTGTGAGTCATGGCAAGAGTTAATGATAATCTTCTAGTCTGAGGAACATTACACACGTCGTAGATAGCAATGTCCGATGACACCAAGACATGCAGAATTGATACTGGCGGGTCTGTTCTCATAATATCCCATCATCGAGATTACCAATTGCGAACTCCAAGAGAGAGAGTTTTGTCTTCTTACGAGTACCTACACATGACGGTCTTTATACTATGTGTCCTATCATAGTAGTTCATTCAACCACAGAACATTATTTAAGAATATTGTTATAGCATTTCAAGTTTCTCATCATAGTGGTGATCTGCCAGGACCTTATCAATAAAACATATATTCCATGACATTATTATATTATAGTCATATAGAACAATGAACAATATATAAAAAGAGTACATTCATGTAATCAAATTACAAAACAATTGGTTCTCATGAGACCAACCCTTAACGTATTTTACTCAATAAATGTTTTAAATGATCAAAAATAGTTTCTCTATATTATGAAATCTATTGATGTTACCATTTTTATACTAGGGATATAATCCAAGAATACCATTATTATTATTACTGTGAATGGTTTATGTTTATGATGGAATGAATTTTATGTAACCTCTTTCCCTTCCATTGGTTATACTATGATAGAAAATTTTATGAAACCCATTTATTTTAAGTGGTTATTATATGATGAAATAATAAAATTATTATAAAATTGATATTATTCCCACATGTCATGATGTGATGAAATGTGTATGAGAGAATTTTCATTTCATGGGTTATGATATGGTGAATGTTTTATGATCTTTTGGAATAAAAAATATTGTTTATTATTATGAGATATCTGGGACCTATATCTCACACCAATGTATTGGGTATTTATTTATATCTAATGAGATAGAAAATATTCGAATAGAGAGTAAACTTGATTTATTAAAGAAAATTTACAATAATTATGGTATTGTGAGTGATACTTTAACACTGCGATGTAATTAGGAGTTAACCCATTCCACTATGATATCCATGGAAGTGAGTCATGGATAATATGGAAATGATATTCCATGCATATGTGTATGAAAAAAAACTAACTATCTCATGGAAATACCTTGGTATAATGGATCATTTAATTTGGTTTACTAATGAATATTGTCTTATAAACTACCAATATGTATAAAAAGATTAATGATTATGATATTTTTTATACAGGGTATGGTTTTAAAATGCATTTATCATGTTCTTCTACACTTATGCCCATGTTATTCTTACATATCTCCCTTGTTTACCCTTATTGAGCATATTATCTCATCCTTTATTATATTTCTTTTCCTCTGGTAATAATGAAATATATCATGTATGATATTTCTATGAATGGTTATAGTTATTAAAAAAATATTAGGGGATGATGAATTTCACCTATGAACCATTTAATTTTATTCCATGTTTCCAAAGGCACTATAAATTTACAATCCATAAGCCTGTATTCATTTAATGTAATGAATATTCACCAAAAATGATGAAATATCTATGTATGATAAACTCATCCGGTAATACTACCTATATAAAAATTTTCAGTATTTCCTTCAAAAGAAATTATACCAGCATTTAAATTTGTATAATATTCTTAGAGAGGTCTTTTAACCTTATAGTTTTATAATCCATGGAATATTATACAAGAAAATAAGTTAGGTAAAGTAAATAATGAGAAAATTAGTAAACATATCAAACACATTAAAAATTGATTTGTGTAAATATATATGAACATAGGGATAAGTTGTATATTATAAGGAAAATTTCAATGATTTTAATCAATGATTCAGTTAACAAGGAAATCATTTGAAAATGGCCTTTAATATTATCAATATTTAGTCTCAAGCCATTATAATTTATAAAAAATAATACATTACTAAAATTTATAGTAATTATTGATCTTCCAACACTTTAATTAGTTCCACTCATGATTAATAGTGGGGAATCTACTCAAACTCTAGCCATGTCTATGTAATTACTGATGATTAAAATCAATATAGATCAAGAATATATTTCTCTTATTCATATGGTAAAATAGATTATTCAAAAGAGGGAAAAAATGAATCTATAAAATAAAGTATATTTATTTCATTGTTTCTAAAATATCATATTTTTTTAATATTTTCAATAGAAATTCTATTTTACTATAATGAAATTTTAATAAAAATATTTACCCTAAATCAAAAATTTTAATCATTTCCTTTATTTCTGATAAGTCAAAAGTGTAAAATTCTGTATATATATGAGGTTATTTTTTTAATTATGGATGTTGATTTACCTTTTTTCAATGAATATCTATTAACTACCACTATATATGTTTTTTCTATATTTCTTATAAAATTATTTTTAATTGTTGTTATGTTTCATTTAGGTTAAATCTATATGTAATATAATATTTTTATCCATATAAGAAATGAGGGTCTTTCTGGAACCCGGTATATTTTTTTTATTTGATAATTAAAACCTTGTTTATTATATCCAAATTGATTCTGATTATATATATATATTTTTTATTTTTTATTATGGATTAATCATGAAATTAACACCTCATGCATCAAACACCAATAAATCTATTGAGAATACAACCTACATGTTGGTTATATTTTGGGAAGGAAAATGCATTGTCAATAGCATGAATCCCTTTTTATAATGACCCACTATTTACCAAATTTTTTATTTGAAAATTAATTTTCAAATTCACATGATTTAATTTACTTCAAAATACATTTTTTAATTTATTAATAACAACTTAGGAATAAGTGGGAAACCATAAAAATATGACATGATTTAATTTTATGTACTAAAATGAATCATTTTTATACTACAGATATTTTTATTTATTTTGAAAATAAATTAAAATTAAAAAAATTTAGTTTTTATAACTTATAATGATAAAAATTAATATTCATCATCAAGGTAACTTTTTATACACCGTGAATGGGGAAATATAAAACAAAATGATGTCCACAATGTCTTATATTTACTATTTTTTTCTTTTTCATATGATAGTTTCATTACATTAATGATGAAACATGACTTCATGCAAAGAATGAAATTATAATTTTGTACTAGTTAATGCTGAAAAAATGTTGATTTAACTTTATGTGCAGATTCGTGTATCATCCATTATAATAATGATATTTTTATAATGAGGATTAATCCAAGAAAATAATTTATCTAATTATATAATGAATAGAGATTTATATTTTAAAACCAATTGAATAGTTCAATTTTCATTTAATTTAAAAGAATCCCCAAAATTTCATTAATTATATATAAATAAGATACATACACAACAAAATCGTATTTCTATTAAAAGTAGTCTATTTATAAAATAAGATGAAGAAGGAATGATTTCCAATTTTTTTAAATATTAATTAATGCTTGATATTTTGTATTCATCCTATATAATATGGAAACTCATAAAGAGATTTTTGATAACTTGGTTATTTTTTTAAAATTAATTTTACCAATATTCCTTGTTTCTATTTTATATAATTTTCTTTATGCATCCCCACAAAAAATAATTTATAATATAAAATTGCATTCCACCTAATATAATAATTTTAAAAATAAATTTCCAAATGATTAATTGTTTTTTTATTTTTAATCCTTCCATATTTTGAAAATTATGTATTATAATTTGTTCTTACAGGTATAAAAAATAATTTTTTAGTGTAAATCAAAAAATCAATAGGAGTTAGGGATGTTTTTAATTGTTTATTTTGATCATCATGATATAAAAAATATTAGGTATTATATATATATATATATTATTATTATTTTTACGTTTTAATTGATTATTATTTAATAATTTTACTTTCACCCACAACTATATTAACTACTGAATTTAAGATAACTGGGGAAATCACATTTTTTATATACAAATAACTAGTTTCAAGGAAATATTTATGTTTATTATGTTTCATAAAATACCTACACTGGTCTATTAAATTACATGATTTTTAATAATTCAATATGGAGAAACATATATTTTTTTGATTTACTTTTTTTGTATTATTTTTCATTTTAATTGTTTTATTTTGAAATTCCATAAGTACCCGATGATTCTTCAATTTTCCCTTTACAGTTTCATTTACATTTCACTGAATACATACATTATAATTTTCTATATTTCCTTGTAAATTATTTGGGACCATAGATTGTATTTTCCAAATTATATAGGAACATGCTCTATATAATTTTTTTGGATATGATCTGATTACATTGTAGTGGAAGTGGAAAGTTTCTTCATTGTGTTTTATTCATCTCATTTAATGGGGTTGATCCCCATCTCACCATCACAGCCTACTGTGTAATTATTCATGTAAAAACTATCTATGACACCTATTATTATTATTATTTTCATGTAAAACCTAGTTATGACACCTATTATTATTAAATTCACCTTTCTAGTCTTGGAAATCCATGTATCATTCATACCTTATATTCAACTTCTCCAACAGGTTCATCAAATTTCCCTCTTTAATGTGCATGCGGCTTCATATCACTCATTGGAGTTGAGTCCATTAATTTATCAGTATTTATTCTAGGGAGATTTAGGTGAGAGAACCAATTTATTATTTGTGATATCCTATGGAAAAAGTGAGGAAACTAAGGTTTACCTATATTGTTTCTTACTTCGATCTTGGGAATACTGGCCTCATCGAAATGGTCCTCTCATTCAGTGTCGATTTAATGTAGATGCATGGTTTTTGGGTGTTGGATGATGACATGAAAAATAAAAGGATTCAAAAAAGGCTCCAATCATCATAAATAGGTTTTTTATCAATATTCCTATCATTATATATTAATCTTTTTTCCTTTTCAATCAATTCTTTTCATTGTATCCTATTTTATGTGCAATTGTGTGTTCATCTAGGAGTGGAAGAAATAGAATCCTCAAGAGTAATTTCATCAGTACAACCTAGTTCATAATGGTCAGCCTCCTAGAATAGTTTCTCAAGACTATCTTCATTTAAAATTCATTTAATTAAATATTTTCATATTTTCTTAGTAATAAATTTTAAAATGATTGGTGTTTTTTCCATTGATATTGAATTGGAGAAATCAGAAGCACATTTTATATTGTTCATTTTTATTTTTAATCGGTATTATTCTCTATAATACAGAATAAAAATAATTTCTCTTAAGAAATAATTTTAGTTTTATATAAATTGAACAAATTATACATTTTATTTCTTATAATAGTATATGAATTAGTTGTTTTAGACTATTATCAGGGGAAACTGCGACCTCATTTCCATCATAAATTAGTATAAGTGATTATAGAATACTAACGTAAGGGACATATGATGTTTGATCTATAAAAATTTGATGGTGAATATGATTTCAACTTATTGTGTATAAACAAGATATCAATTTTGGATGATAAATAACTGATTGATGCTCTCAGTTGTTCTAAAAAAATCAGAGCCAAATTCCTAAATGGAAAAAATAATGTTAAAAATATTAATATTTATAGATATATATATAGGAGCACTCAAGATAAATTTTATTATCCTTAGGAAATAATATTCCTAGAGAAATAGAATATGATTATTTTGTTACTCATATTTGGTCCCAATTAGAAACAATTTAGCTAACAAAAACCCTTGATTGTATATTTTATAACATGATGGGATTATATACTATGAAAATGATCCATTGTACTATAAACATATCTCAAATTTATAAAATTTATAAAAAAATTAGATATTAAAAAAAACATAAATTTGGTTTATTTTTTGACATCAATTTTTTTTAATAAAAACTGAAAACTAAATTAGATAGCTTATAGGACACACAACACTACACCCAAATAAACCATGAAATATTACTATATAAAACTAACTGATATAATGTAATTGTTAAAGTACTAGTTTTGGATAATAGTAAATACATTATGAAACATATATAATGGTCTTAAATGATATAAATTTATTGATAAATTCGTAGTCTACAACTACTCAATTTATAATGGGGACATTTAAAAAAATATATTTTCTTCAAATATAATTTTTAATGGTTTTTAAGAGAAAATATTACAATTTAATTCTTAAAATTATATAAATATTAAAAATTTAAAATTATTTTTTTAAATCAAAACATCATCGTTTACTTAGGGTAAAAATATTGGAATTTTCTAAAATGTTTTATTTCACAATGAATAGTAATCATTTCTGAATTCTCAAATATTTTCATTTCATTTCATTAAATTATTTAATTATATGTTATATTATATTTTTGAGATAGTATTAAATTGAAATATAAACCATTTTTTGTAATAAAATAATTATTTAATTTTAATTATCAAATTTCATAATTTTGGTATAAATTATAATTTTGCATAAAACGTGCCTTTCTGCATGCTGTTTGTATGATAATAAAGTTTATCAATTTTAAATAATTAAAATATAAATTAATAAATAAATATTTAAACTAAATTCATAAAATATATATCTAATTATGTAAATTTAACTTCATATAATTATTACTAGTATTCATAAAATCAATATTAGTTTGTCTATTTCATGAAAAAACTATTTTAACCAATTTTTTATGTTTAATTTTAATTTAAGGTCTGATACATTTTTTTCAATTTAATAAAATGGATTCCATAATTTAAATCGAAATAATTAATTTTTTTATAATTTCAACTTAAATGTTGTAATAATGAATTGTAAAAAAATAGTAACAAAAATTTGTTACCATGGTACAAAATTAAAATGCTACAAGTGAGTAACTATAGAGGTAAATGGAATAAAATGAGTAAAACAGATCTATTATTGACAATTGATGGATTTTCATGACCATATCACCCCTCATATTCATTATTTATCAATAGTTGATGTAGATTGTTTGAAGGAGACATCTCGTAATTGAATTGTCTTTTGTATTTATAAAAATGCCACCCCATCTCACTTATTCAATGGAACATACTATACTATACTTTTAACACATCATTATTCACTTTTCATAGAACATACCTTCCTAAATAAATTTGTTACATCCATAACAACATCTTGGATTCCTTTTTTTGAAAAAAAATGCAATCTAGGGAGGATTTAGTTAAAATCCTAAAGAGGTAGTCTGAAGAAGATGTATCATTCCTAACCTAGCATCTTGGTTTTATTTATTCTTCAATAACAATAGAATATTGCTCAATGATATCAATATAATATAATTATTATCTCCATTATACATTTATATTATAATTTTAATTTAATATCCAAATTCTATCTCCTCTTCTATTATACTAGAAACTAAACCATCATTTGTATGCACGGTGGACTATAGCCTCGTGGACCAATATAATTTGTTCTCCCACAAATCACAATGACGATAATGGGATGGATTTAATTTTCATATAATATATTAATTAAATTTCAATAATTATTGAAAATTATTATATAATATACTTTATTAACGTATCGATCCATTGTAATATTGTAATGTCATTCTTAGGTATGGCGGACTACCGCCTCACAAAGTGATGTTATTTTTTTTATTACCACATCATATGGATGTTATATGTATTTGAATCATAATAAATGATAGGATATTTATGATATAATGACAATTTTATAAATATAAGATAACACTTTCCTTATTTTCATCATGATCTTTGAGGAATGGAAACGTTATGCATGAGTACGTACGACATACCATCCCCATGATTGTAACATAGTTTATTTTTCATAACCATAATTCATTTTTATTTTTAAAATTATTATTTAGTAATAAAAATTATAATTATGTAACTATTATTATTATGGATATTATAGAATAATTACCCCTTGTAATATTCCCAACACATCAACATCACCTTGAATTTGAAAACAAAACGCCCTAAAAATTCTTGATTTGGACATGCCTGATTAATTTATAGAATATATCATTAAAATA
Organism: Viscum album; assembly: GCA_963277665.1. Classification (NCBI taxonomy): domain Eukaryota; kingdom Viridiplantae; phylum Streptophyta; class Magnoliopsida; order Santalales; family Viscaceae; genus Viscum; species Viscum album. The sequence goes on along the minus strand of OY728122.1, from coordinate 723,184,768 downwards.
TGTGAATTATATGGGATATGTATAATTTTTTTATCTATTAAAACGTTCTTAAGAAATAAAATATTTCATATATTATTATTATTAAATAGGAGATAAAATACATACAAATAAAATTGGACTCAATGTAAGGGTTATTTCTGGAAAGTTACATCTTTAAGGTAGATGTTATTTTATACACATAATTTATTTTAAATGATTCATATAAATCCCATTATATATTATATCTTAGTTCCTTAATAATTCCTAATTTTTTTATTATAGTAAATTTACTCCATTCTTTAGAGTTATGATTTAAAATTCCTCATAGTGGTAAGGGATTACATTTCAGTCTCACTTTAATTGTGTTTGTTTATTATTAGATTTCAATTATAGTAAATTATATGATAATTATATAATAAAAAATTTTAATTTTATTCTCCATTTATTATTCTTGAAATTGTGATGTCATGTTACCATTTCCTTCACATTCTGAATTAAAAAATATAGAGAATTTTATTATGAAAAAAATATTATTTATTTTTTCGTTCAAAAATTACATTAATTACTTATCTATATTATAAATTAATCTTTTTAAATAATATTTTTAATATTCACCAAAATATTTATTAACTAAATTTTTACTGATGTTTTATTTTTAAAATTATAATTTAAATGGACTCTTCTTGTCTGTTTTTGAAAAGGGATTTTTCTGTAATTTTTTATAAGTGAATTTTTTTAACATATATTGAATGAACAGAAAATCCCACCATCATTACATGTCATTAAATTAAATAATAAATTAAATATTTCCATAGTTCATTTAAAATATATTTTTATATATATTCTTCCTGTCATTTTTATATTTTAAATAATTTTATTATTATTAAAAAGTGTATTATCTTCATTAAATATTCCATGTAATATTTTAAAGAATATTTTATTTAGTGAAATAACCTTTTATGTTATGTATAACATCAATAATACATATATATGTCTCTCACATACACATCTAAATTAGTATCCCTTACTTTAAAGGGGAAATGCATACCCTGTATTCATTTATCAAATAACATCATTATGAAATTTCATTTGATTATGATTGAGGAAATATTTTTTAACCAACATTATTTCCAAGGGTATTTTTAATGTTTTATCCTTAATATTGATTTCATTTTTATGGAAAACATAAATCATGAACATGTTATGATCAGTGCAACCATATTTCACTCCAATGGATTAGGTGTAGATTTAGTCTTGTGATTAATCTTGTATGAGATAATGGAATAAGCCAAATCAAATATAAAATGATGTCCACCATGTGATATTGTCTAAGAAGATAGAAATGATTCATATTTTTTTTCATATTATATATTTAGAACATATTTCTTATGATACCCTTATTTTATGATACCGTGTTCTTTATGTTATATTCCCAGGTGAAATCTCTTGATCCATCTCTTTGTGATAATATTTTATATTTTTACTCCCATTTTATTTCCTTATCGTGTTTACTCCATTTTTTTTTGTTTTTACCTGAACCTTTTCATTTTTTTATTCCTCAAGTTATCCAATAATATTTATGGTGCGCAAAGATATTTGGGTTCTCACTAAGGTAAAAAATAATATTTTATTTTTTTTGTTTATTTTGATGATTTGTGAACATAGTCTTACAAATAAACTAGGCTTCATGATCTTTGGGTATTAATTAATGGATGTTCATGCTGAAAATAATTCAATAATAATATAATGTGTCTTAGGTCTCTATAGTTAGTATCACAGTATGGTCAAGTTATTTTTAGTGATTAAGACTATAATAATTTAGTAAGAACCCTATAGATACTTATATGTGTAAGAAAATATCATGTAATTTTAGTGAAGTATATAGTGAGTGGGATATAATAAAATTCACCTTTATGTAGAAACTATATATGGATGTGGTTGTAAATAATTTTTTCAAAGGGGTAATAAACCAGTCCATGGTACATTGAACATGACATGATTTTCACCCAGTGTATGAAAAAATACATCCCTAATCACATTTTTTGAAACTCCTTAGGGATATGTTTTGGATATTCAAAAACTCTTTATGAACAATTTTTTTTGAATTGGTGAAATTATCTTGTTAGAAAACATAATAGAAATGTTTTCTCGGGATAACCTAGATTAGGCCTATAGACTCAAATTCAAGATATACTCAAAAATTACAATTCACTACGTCTAGGATTATATGTTTCCCATTATGTATGACTATTCATTCTAATCTTGATTATTTTATATTTATTAGTAAATGTGTTAAAATTTCAGAAATCATTCCAACAAACATGGTGATGGCATATGTATTGATTTCCCTAATAATATTCTTTACTTAATGTCAATAAAAGTTTGACATATTATGATCATTCCTAATGAGTTATCTCGAATGACTATTTGAAAATCCAATATTGTTGAATTCCAAAACACATTAAATAATAGAAGGATGTTGTATCATTGGATTCAAACTATTAAAGATTATGAAGAAAAGAAAAATTAATTTCATAAATACCACAAATATGTGAAGAGGAACCACGAAAAATGTCATAATGTAAGTGGATGATTCGTTACATTTGGAAAAGAGGGTCTGAAAAAGTTAATTTCCATAGAAAATCATGATTCCAGAAAATATTATGTAGTGAAATAAATTTCATCCAAAAGAACCACTAAAAGTATAACGTAGTTGTTGTTGTGATATTAATCATTAATCATGTCAATTCCATAATATAAGGATTAACTCTTATGGTCTTATGTTCTGGTAATAATTGATGTGTAATGATTTAATTTTTAATGTTTTTGATCTTTAGATTCATGTTTTTGATTAATTTATATTTGTGGTATTCGAATTTTACAAATCATGAATGTTCTATTATTTTTATGGAAAAATTTTTTCCTTAAGGATTATCAAGAATATTTTAAATTTTAATAATAAAGTGGAAAATTTATTTAATGGTAACGGGATATTTTATGGAAAAAAGATTGAATAAATAATAACCATTAATATGTTCTTGATAATCATTTGTATTTTGTTTTGATTAATTTCTCGTGATGTGTGGAATTTCTTGATTTAATTTTTTGGAGACATGTGATCCATTCAACCTTAATTTTAGAGATTCAGGAATCAAAAATCATTTTACAAACTCTTTGTTTTATGAAGTTGATGTGATTTTTCTGAAAATTTATTAATGGATGAAATTATACTTGTAATGTAAATATATATATTTTCAATTATTCTATATAGTAAAATTATCATTATACTTTTTGGAGATAATCTTTAAATAAAAATATTATTAATTTTTTATAAATAGATGGTCACATCTCTCTTGGATAAAGTATAACATTATCTTCTAAATTTATTTTATTTCCAAATCCCTATTTTAACTTCCTATAAATTTTCTCCTTATATGTTAATCTAGTACTTTGTTATTTTATATTCTCTTCATACTTTTCCCCCCGTTTTTAAGAGGTTGTTTCATTAACCATTCTTGTGATGTGGGTTTTCAAAGAAAATATAATTTATAAACCCTAATTACCAAGAAAATGTTAAAATTGGGTGGAAATAGTTTATTTAATTTGGTAATAATGTAACCACATTAGTTTTTCAAAAATAAACCTATGTTCAATATCATATAAAATATGGAACACCGAACCTAAATTAACCATGAAATATTTTTATTTAAATAAGACCTACATAACACTAATATTAAATTTTTGGTAATTAATATTATTAAATAATATTAGAAATATATATAAATTTCATTTTTGGTATAAATTTATTTATATATTTATATGAAATAATAACTCAATTTTTAATGAATTCATTTGAAAAACATTTTCTTCAAAATAAATTTTTATTTCTTTCAAGTGAACTTATTAAAATTAATTTATTATACTTATAGAAATTTCATAAAACTAAAATCATTTATGAAATATTCATATTAAAATAATAATAGTGTGTAATTTTTGTTTTATCCTAAAATGTTTTATTTTTTAGTTATTTGTCAGAATTACTATCTTTTCAAATATCATCACTTATTTTCATTAAATAAACTAATTTAAAAGATAAAATAAATTTTATATTTGGTATAAAATGAAAAATAAAGCATTTTATTCATAATTATATAATTAATTTAAATAGAATCAATAATTATCATGATTTTAAAATAAGACTAATTTTATTCTTAAATACCTGATTTTGAGCAAACAATTTATAAGTGCATAAATTTTATTGGTATTAAATAATTAATATAAAATAAAATTTATAAAGGATTAAATTAAATAAATATATTTTTCATTTAATTATATGAATTTAATCTATAATAAATTTTATTTCTAATCAGAGAGTTAAAATAAGATCATTTATTGCTGGAAAAAGAATTTATTAGAAAAATATTGTCATCATGTTTTGTGGGATTAATTTTAAATTTAATTCCAAAAATTATGTTATTTTAATTTATAAAATTAATTAAATATTTGACATCATCATAATTAATATTATTTAATAATTTGACCTTAATGTTTTATAAAATTAATTGTAAAAATAATAACAAAAATTAAATACCATGGTAAAAAAACTAAAAATGTAAAAGTGAGTAACCTTATAGGTAAATTAAAGAATATGTTGAGTCAATAAGGTTTTTCGTATGAATTTTCCATTCCTTAATACTTGGGGGAGATTGTTAAGTCTATAAGGTGTCCTTATGACTTTACAATTCCTTCTTATTTTGAAAATCACAAACACCTTATTTCAAGTCAAAAATCATTTTACTCCCTATTTTAGTTCGATAAGAAAAATTTCCTTCCCCAAGGAAATTTGCCCTTACCTAAATTTCATTGTTCATATCAATATTTTTCCTAAGTATAAAATTCGGTTTGTAATCAAAAACATCAGAATCAAATAATTATCTAGATATAAAGAATTCTGTTTTAGAATCAGAATTCTCAGAATTTTGGTTATGAACTCTCTTTAGTTCTAACTCCAAATTTTGAATCAGAATTCTAGTTACAAATTATTATGAGTTCTGACTCTGAATTCTGAATTATAATTCTACTTACGAACTCTTCTATGTTCTAAATCCGAATTTTGAATACGAATTCTGGATACGAACTTTTCTAAGTTCTAACTCTGAATTCTGAATACGAATTCTGGTTCTGAACACTTCTGAGTTCTAACTCCGAATTCTGAATAAAAATTCTGGTTAAGAACCCTTCTGAGTGCTGACTCTGAATTATGAATAAGAATTCTAGTTATGAACTCTTTTGATTGCAGACTCTGAATTCTAAATACGAAATATTGATACGAACTTCTCTATGTTTTCACTCTGAGTTCTCTGAATTCAGACTCTGAACACTTATGAGTTCTAACTCCAAATTCACATGAACTCCGACTCCAAACATTGTAAGTTCAGGTTCCTAATTCTTGTAAATCTAGATTCCAAATTTCCTTAAAATTCAGTTTCCTGAATCCTATAGAATTAAGGTTTTGAATTCCTACAAAACAGAATCCGAATATCCTTGTATTATAGACTCCGAATTCAATTTTTGTTAGAGAGTGAACATTCATTTCTTTACATTCCAAATATCGGAATTCAGTTATGATTAAATTTTTGTAGTTAGAAAACGATGTCATTCTTTTAGTTATCAACTAACTGTTGTTTGAGTGACACATTTACAGGTCCCTCTGAAATTTAAGGATGAATATCACCATTGGAGGAGGGAGCCGACCGTTGGAGCTATGCCTATAAATAGGAGGTCATTTGAAAGATCTCAAGAACTTTTTTAATTTTGAAAAATGTGCTTACATGATTTTGAAGTGTTTTCTATATGGAGAGACTCTTATACACTCTTACGCTTCGTGCAGAGAGATTGAAATGCTTGTTCAAACTTTTCCTTGTGTAGATTTTCATTGTGTGACTCCAATTGTTGGTGGGTACAATTGAGGGCTTCCAGGGATAGTAAGACAAAGGTGCCGACTACATTTAAGTTTATGTCTTTTAAGGATAGAAAGATAGAGTCCAATCATCGTATAGATTGATTAAGCTAGGGTGGGTAAGATAGCCTTTATTTAATGTATAAATCAAGGGACCTTTATCCATGTTTGTTGGATACCCTTCTCTTTGGGTTAAAAGATTTACTACTTATTACTTGTTTTATTTATAGTTTTCCACTGCATTTTTGTTGTTGAGGAAAGTATAACTATATTATAATTCCTTATACTTGTACACTGATTTAGTTATATTATATACTCTATAAGGTAGAATCTTCATATTTGTAAACATTCATTATGTTTCATTTCCAAAATCACATTTCTGGAATTGCTTTCTCGGAGTCATATTTCCTGAATCAAGAAAGTGGTTAGATTTAGTGGTTTTGTGAGTTATCTTGTTTAACCTTGTTAAACATAATCATATTTAAAAGTTCCTAAAGAATTTTTTAAAGTGTACAATTCACCTACCTCTTATATTTGAGCATCTCATCTTTGCATATTCGATTCTACATTTGGTATTATAGAGTATATAATACTCACATACCATCTCACACAATATTTTTAAAAAATGTATATTATTAAATTATGGAGGTCTTTTAGGACCATATAACCCCTAAAATCCATTATTTATCTATTTTGGTTGTACTTTTCATGAGATCAACTTTCCAAAATGGAATAGTTTTGGGTATTTTTAAAACTTCACTCCCTCTAACTTATAAAAGTGAATGCATTAACTGTGATTTAAACAATTAAAAACAATTATTTTAAAACAATACCGATAGAAATAAAATACTTACATCTCAAACCACATCTCATAGGCATTTTTTATCAAAAATGCATTCTATGGAGGTTGTATGTATAATCCTAAAGAGATGGTGTGAAGATGTTGTATCGTTTTTAACTGAGTATCATTTTTTATTATTCAGCCTCCTTAAAAATTTACTTAATCGTAATTATATGATAACATTAATATATATCATATACTAAAATTTAATTATTTTAGTGGAATATCCTACATATGTATCCTCATTTAACGAATGTGATGTTAAATTATTGTTCTTGTCTTATGTACATCGGACTATCGCCTCAAAAACCAATACGATTTGTTTCCATCATCTCCTTACACAGATGTTAATGATGATGATTTTAATGTTTATCAATGATATTAATGACATTTTAATCATTTTTTTAAATTAAAATATCTTATATGTTCTTACCTTAACACCCATTTTTAAATAATAATTTCATTCTTATGTATGGTAGACTATCGCCCTTTGATGCGATGCGATTCATTTTTTATTACCACCTCACACTTGTAGTTTATGTAAGTGGTTTTGAAGAAAAAATGTGAAATTTATGATATAATGATCATTATATAAATATTAAATAACACTTTACTTATTTCCATCATGATATTTTCAAATTGTGAAAGTTATGCATTAATACATAAGGCATATTGTTTCCATGATTATAATGTTGTTCATTTATTATAACCCCAACTCATTTTTATTTTCAAAAGTAGAGTTTATGTAAAAAATGATAATTATTTATTTATTATAATATAATAAATAATGGAATAGTTATCCCTTTTACCACACCCAAAATGTTGATGTTGTTTTGAATTTAAAAAGTGAACATCCTCAAAACACCCAATGTGGACGTAACTAATTAGGCTATTAAATATTCTACTAAATTATATGAATTTTTTTTAATATATAACTGGCTAAACCTGAAAATATATTTTATGAATGCAAATAAATGATATAATTTTATTATAAATTAGAAAAATTTCACCCATGAAAATGTCTTGTCTCGATGTATGGGTTTTGTTTTAAGACTTCCTTTTTGATACACAATCTCTATTACTGAACTAATTTCATTTCAATTTTTTTATACATCCCCATTAAATATTATATCATTAAAACTTCATACATCAGGATATTATTATACTACAATTAGTTTACTTCATTCATGGGGGTTATGAATCATGTGTCACCAAAGAGTTAATATTTCAGGTTTCAATATCATTTTAATTGATATTTCTATGCTTCAATTTAAATTATATGAAATTAATACATAATTGTATAATAAAACCCATTAAAATTTTCTGACCTCTATTTATTCATGAAATTTTTAGGAATTAAAAATATTTCCATCCATTTGGTGGTTAAAATTATTCAAAAAATGTTTCCAAGAAAATCTTACTTTATTTCTATTTTATGAAAAAAATTATTTTTTCCATATACATATTTTACCTAAAATGCAGTAAATAATATATTTATTTTTTTACAATGATTTATGAATAAATATTTACCCATTTTTTTACTTTTTACTAGATATGTTAAGTTTAATCTTATTATTCCTTTCCCTATAATGAGATTTTTTATTTTTTATAATGGAATATTTTTCAAACTATATGGAAAGAACATAACCTCTCATCTTTTTGAAAACTCAATAAATTGATGGTTCATTTTAAATTTTCCATTTTTATTTGAAAAAATAATTATTCATATAAATTGTTTAAAATTATAGATTTCAAATAAGTTATTTGAAATTGAAAAAATATTTTAATCAATAAATATTTCTTATAATCTTTTGAAGAAAGTATCATCAATTACGACAATTGATGATATTAAGAAATGATTCAAAATAATGTATATATTTCTCTCCTAAATATACAAATATTATTATACATTGCATTCATAGAGAAATACATTCCTTATTTTTATTTGTCAATTGACTTAATAATGAAATATCTTTTCATTATGATACGAGGCATGATTTTGCAAACCACTTTAATTCCCTTAATAATTATTATATTTATTCATTTTGATTAATATCCTTTTTCTGGAACTCATAAATCCTGAAATTGATGGGATTTTTGAACTTAGATAATTCTATAATTCATTGTGTAAAGCTTTAGTCTCATGAGAAATCATGCATGGGATTATAGAGTAAACCTAATTAATTGGGGGACTTTGTCCACAATGTGATATTATCTAGGTAGTTATCCATTAATCATGTTTATGTCATGTAATATATTAATTCTCAAATTCCAATGATTCCATGATCATATAAATACCTTGTTTTTTATTAATGATGAACTATTATTACTCTTGATCCATCACATTTTTGAAATATTGTTATATTTTTTTTGAATCACAAGTTATGTTTCCAGATCATGTTTATTCCCTTATTGGTATTTCTATCTTACCCATTTTCTTATGCATTATCCATGTAATTATATATAGTTTTATGAACCTAAAGATATTTATAATATGACTAAGAAAAATGATAACATTAAAATTTTATGTTTTAGTTTCTTTTGATGGATCATGTACCTAGTCTTCCCAATATAATATGCCTCATGGTCATTGGTATGCAATTAATGGATGTTTAGGTAAATAATCATGTATCAATATGTGTAAATGGATTTGGTTTCTATAAAATAAATAGCTTATAATACTATTTATATCATTATATAATTACTTAAAAATGATTATATATTATATGATGTATAAAAATTGGACTCATACTCTTAAAGAGGTTAATTATTCATTATTAGTCAAATATCATAAAAAAGATGATAATGTTAAGGTTCGGGCTGAGAGTATGAATTTCATGGTTAGAGGTGAGTCATGTGTTATAAGAAGAAAGATAATTAAATATATAAATCATTGTTTTTTGATTGAGAATAATTAAATAAAATATGATGAATGTAATAGACCTAATAATAATATCATTAAAAATATTTTCAATAAAATGATTATAAAGTCAGTAGTATTGACCATAATTTTTTATTTATATAAAACATTAATGATACTAATTTTGTCTATTTTTATGACAATGTCATCTATGGGGAGTGGATACTAGATTTTGTTCCTCCTTTCACAAGTTTCCAATGAGAGGGAACTTCATAGAGGTGAGGAATGTTGTGTTGAGTGATGTCTTATTGGGAAATAACAGGTGCATTTATATTATAGGATTATGATCTATTTCTTTAGAATATTATGATAGGATTATCAAAACATGTGCGGATATTTGATTTAATCTTTAGTTTAAATGAAGCTTCATTTACCTAAGATTTATTGATTATAAATGTTATACCTTTAGTTTTGGATATAATATTCATATATTTTCCCATTGATACCTTACTATTATGAAGAGAAATGTAGAAAATTTTCTATACATGCTATTCGGTAACACTCAAATGAAAAAATTATATTCTTCTAGTGTTCCAATATTATATGTGACAAAAAATTGACATATGAGTCTTGGTTAAGTGAGTTCTGCGGGCAATGATGGGATTAGAAAGAAAGTGTTGTTTTATTGATACTAATCATATATTTATTCCATTATGTGAGGATGGTGACTATGGAAAATCTAGAGGATTGAACTTTAGTATATAAACATTGAGTCTAGCTTCCCTCTTCAGTGTTCTCTCTTAGGTATCTGTGTACCCTTAACAATTCTACAATTATCTAATTCTATTACTTTTTGACATTAATTTTTGATTACTCTATGATATTCTGGATTTATATTCAATAAAAAATGTCAGATAATTTTATTGCATTCATGAATTGGAATGTTACTTTTGGGAATGAATTCGGTATGATGACTGAGGATATGAAAGTTGATAATGGTTTGAATATCTATTAAATAAATTCTTTGAATTTTTTATATTTAAAGGAATAAAATAATATCAAATTATTATAGAACCCACATGATCTAATTGTTTTATAGATATGATAAATTATACTATCATTGAAAGGGTGAGATATATCGTGTCTCATTATAACATATCATGATTCTTCTGAGATGAATCTACTACAATGTTATTGTACTTTACCAATAGATTCTCATATTTATTTATTACTTTGAGATGTCAAAATATCTATAGAATAGTATGCCCCATATTCAAGTTCACCATATTAGCTTTCGATCCAAATATTAAACACACACTAAAATCGATAATCTTGATCGTATTAATGTCATCTGTGTATTTTATTGGATGCTCGAATGGAATTAAGGGTAATTTGTTGTGGATCGATAACCCTGGGTATCAAAATTGTATCATTAGTCATGATGTAGTGTTCTATGAATCTATTCAATCTATTTAAAAGTGTGTTGAGACCAATAGGTCTCAAACAAGAATATATTATCCAGTGGGGATACACCAATTCCCTTAATAATTGGTTCTTGATGTTCCTTTAAATAGAATATATTATCCTATATCTAGGTCTTCATACACCATACTCATTTCATAGACACATGGTGTTTCTATTTTTGAGTCACAGTCTAAACTTTAGGTGGAAAAGGATTATAATATTTGAGATTATCATTTCACCATTGATATAGAGAGGATGGTTGTTAAACATCTATCCTGTTTCACACACACTGATGTTGGTACCTATGATTTTAATGTAACTCTTGTTTTTTTATAATGTGGAACTTTGAACCCATAATATTTTCATTCAATCAATGGAATATTGGAAATGGTCATATTCCATGCATAAATATATTAACTCCATTCATAATAATAAATCGAGTATTTCAATAATAATTCTTATCAATAATATAATTATAGGCTTCAAATCGATTTTCAAAATAAAGGGAGATAATAAAGGGTAATATAAAATCAAATACTTTTCCTAATTAGTTATATAGAAACCCAATATTTTAATACATGGATATTAAATTTTTTATATGAAAATTCATTACATTGCACAATCACGCTGCTGTAATTAATTATAATTTAGTGCTTTTTGAAACATGGATCAAAATGTTCTTAATTCATTAAAGAATGTAAATTTCTCCAATAAAGAACTTCCCCATTAATTGAATTTAGAGACATACCCTAATTAAAACATTTCATCATATCATGTGGAAAAGAAACCTAAAGAAGGGTGATATTATATTCTATGTAAGGGTAAAAAATGGAGATATGTATGAAAAACATGAACATATGATTATGAGAAAACAAACATAACTTTTTAAAAATATTCCATGCATTTCAAATATCATAATATTAGTCCATGGAATAAATATTCGTAGATCATTAGACATGAATAATAAGGAAATAAAATAACATGATCCATTAGGTCATAACATCATAACAAGACATGGTATTGTGGAATACACATAATCATAGAAAATTATTTCTTTATTGTCCAAGGATCATTCAAATGACATGTGAGGGACCTCGATTGGTGGATAAAGATCTTGGATAGGGCATAATAACATCCCAAGTGGAATCCCATTCCTCATAGGGGAAGGGGGTCACTCTGCAAACCATTATAGATGGAAACATTTAGTCCCAAGATTATCATACTGACAAAGTAAGATATTGAATTGTGTTCTGACCCATTCTATTCATGTCTATATCACGAGATATAAATCATTACCCAATGCATTAGAGGGATATTTTGGTCGTAACCATCTTTGGTTAAAATTAATCCACTATCAGTGGTAATAACATAAAAACTATAACATAGTGAAAATCACAATATGTGTTCCACAATATCATAAATAATTCATTATATCAAGCACCATTAAATGAAATAACATGGATTTCATAATAATTTGATCATAAAATAACATATTGAAAAGAAACAGTGTCATAATCATTTAATTATTTCATCAAAGAATAACCCTTGAAATAATATGTCATTTTCATAAACCTTTTATCATTGTATAACCCGTGGAATAGAAATGGTTTTCATAAACATCATGTAACCTTAAAATGAACCCATTCAGATAATTAATAAGAATGTTTTCTTTTGATCATATCCACAGTAAATCTTATATATCTTTAAATTATTTCATCTTAAATGTATTTTTTTGTAATATTATATTGTACATATGTTGAGAAAAATATCCATTCCACTTGAAAAATCATTTTTGAATACTTGAAACATTTTCAAAAACATTTCATTGAATATAAATTTTTAAACTTATACATGAAGCTTTAAAAATGATTTAAAAATATTTCATTCTATATGAAAATATTTTTAATAAAATTTTAATTTTCTAGAAATAAATTTCATAGAAAAAAACCATAAAAATTATAAAGGAATCCTTAAAAAAGATTTAAAAACATTTCTGGCAGAAAATATTGTTTAATCGTTGAAAACACTTTTTAAAACATAAATAATTTTGAAAATCATATACTTTGAAAATATCCTTAAAAGCATATAAATGATTCTTTAATAATCATTTGAAAATATTTCATCAGGAAAATAACCTTTTCGATTTTAAAAACACTTTTAAAAAAATAATTCTTCTTGAAAATAATGATAAAAAATTATAATGTAATATTAAATTAATATATTGGTCCTGATGGAAGGAAATTATTTTTAATCAGTACACGTTAGAAATAAAATATTCCATTCGCATTTTTCTTAAATAAAAATGGGCATTGTTTTGGAAAAGGACAAGAATAATAATTTCAAAAAAAAATTTAAAAATTAAAATGAGGTTAAATATTTATTTTATATATAAAAGGATAGTAGTAAATTATTTTTGAAAACATTTTTATAAAACATGGTTTTAGAATAAAATGGATGTTGGACCAAATGGATAAATAATTTCATATTTCTATAAAAAAATTATCACAATTATTTTAAGTTAAAGTAATGTAAATGGTAATATTACATGAAAATATCTTGAATAACCATAGGATAACAAAACTAATGAGTTTCATGAGAGATAGATCACAATAATTCATCATTGGATTCATAATCATAAACAACATGATAAATAATGTGATTATAAAATATAATCATTACCACTATTGTATCTTGGAATTGAAAACCAAATGACAGAATCTAATAAAATGTATCAAAAAAATTCATGAGTAAAAATAAATTCATTATATTAAATATAAAAGGGGATGTTTATAAACCACATAATGGAATATAAGTGGATTACATAATATATGTCTCAATGAATGAATGTTGTGAAAAAAATCTGTTATAGATTTAGTATCATTCAAACTATAAACCCCATACAATATGTCTCATTAAATGGATATGTAAATAAAAATAATTTTAAATAAAATGATAAAAAAATATATGGGATATATATATAACACATGAAGGAAACGTGAAGGGAATATGGATTTTTCCTCGTAGAAAAGCAATGAAAAAAGACGAAAATACCTTACCCAAAACTCGACATCATCTATACTTGTTCATACCTCCAAAATAATTAATATAAGGTTATTATACATTTATAAAATAAACATAATTTTATATATCCAATGATATATTATTTACTTATAACAATTTATCATCAATTTATTCACAATTCTCTGTTAAAATAACATATTAGGTAATAAAAAAATTTGGTTTATAAATATGTTTGGATTTATTATTTTTGGTCCCCTTAATATGATAATAGATCCATAATCTCTAGAATAATAATACTGAAATAATTTTTATATTTAAAAAGAAATTATAATTTTACTAAAATTCTTGAACAATGGTTTTTAGAAATAAAGTATGTTATGATTATGCAGATGGTATGTCATACGTACCCATGAGTAAAATTTCCATTTTTCAACAATCATTATGAAAAGTAAGTATGTATTATATTATCTTTTTATAATGATAAACATATCATAAATTATATATTATTTCTTTAAAAAGTATTAAACATATCATCCATGTGTTGTGGTGGTGAAAAGAGAATCACATCAATCATGAAAGTGGTAGTCCATACAAACATGAAGGATGTAATTATCATTCACTAAGTGAATGTGTAAGATATAAAATGATAAATTATTCTTAAATAATTAAAAATATTCCATAAATATCATAAATATTTTATGTACATTACATATATTTTACTATATTATCTTCTATGTAATGATTTAGTGGAAACGAATCATATCCCTTCTTGAGGTTGTAATATGTCGTATACACGAGCGACATAAATGTATCACATATGGAATGAAAATTAAAAAATTTATATGATATAAAATGAAATTATATGTATAATTATGTTTTTAATATCATATATATATATATATATTAAATCCATCATCAAACACAACCGTGAGAATAGGTAATTAAAAAAAAGATAGTGTTGTTCATGAGAATGTAGACTTCTGTAATCAAGAATTATGATTTCCTAATACATTTGATAGATGTGGAAACGTTTGTACATAATTAAATTAACATAAAAACAGTATTTATATTTGATATATATATATATATATATATCACTTCAACAATTTTCCAATAACAATTTAATGAGAATGAAGAAGAAATAAAAAAATTCCCATTGTTGAATGTTACCTCATTTTCAAGTATCCCTATTAGCCTTGCCCTAAAACAGTTCTTATGATATATTTATTTCTAAAATAATTCTTATATGATGAGGGGAAGGAATTTTGGAAGATATTTTGTTATGTATTGTCTAAAAGAAAATGTTTTTAATGAGTGAATAAAGGAGGAGAGTGGGTATCCTTTTATATGTGATGTGAGTGACACATTTGTTATTTATTTAAAAAAAATGTACCCACGTTTTTCAAATGAAACAAGTGTAAACTTATTTTCTCATAAGTGTGAATAATTAATTTAAAATTAATCTCAGAGGAAAGATGTGAAATCAAGTTTTAAAGAGAAATTTTTCAAAATATTACAAGGTTTTTATATCAATACTCAATATGAAATTGAATCAAATGACCTAAACTAGATTAATTAATGTATAATTAAATAATTTTAATTTTAAACAAAATTTTAATTTAATTTATCTTTACAGATAATTTGAATTGAAAGGAAATTTTCAATTAAAATTAGGTGATTTTCACTATCATTAAAAATAAAAAGTTATTAGAAAGTCTACAAAATATAAACTTAAGATAATTTTGAAATTCCGATTTCAAAAAGGAATTTTATATTTTATAAAAAATTAAAATTGGGAAAAAATATTGTAAATTGAGTACCAAAATGGTAAGAAAATATTTTTTAGAAAAATACAGTTTCAAATGTAAAATTGGATTATTATTATCTATATTGTAGAGAAAAACATTAGATTAATATTAAAAAAATTATTGAAAATATAGTAAATGAATTTAATTAAAATAATTCACCAAAATTTATTTACATTATTTATTTAGTTAAAACATTTTTGTGTACAAAAGTAATAGTTACTCAAAAAATGATTTCATTAATTTTGAAGTGTTTTATTCTAAATTCTAATAATTTTTTTACATAATAATTAATTATAAATACATTTTTTAATAATATATTTTCATAATTTTATTAATTATATCTCTACCAACTACTCTTACATCTAGGTGATATGTATCATACTATGAAATAATAATTTAATATAATTTCATGTATCGTTTAAACTCATTGTTATGTATAACACATGATAAACTCATTATAGTATTTATCATAATTGAAACCTATTTTTTAATATAAAAAATGTAAAGTAATATTTTCGTACTGCATAAAATATCTAACTGATTAAATATATTTTAAAAAATTATTCCACAAAATATCATGGTATAACATTCAATCCCCCTTAAAATTAATTTCCCCATTAAAATTCATCTTGGTTATCAATGATTTATCATTTAATAATTAATTAAAAACCACACATCATAAAAAATGTTAATAAAATAACTACATTAATAATAGAAATCGATTTTTAAATTAATCTAGATTATCACATACTAGGTTTCCAAAAATATTAACATTAGTGGTATGTGAAAATATTAACATATAAAAAAATTAACAACCAAATACTAATGGATACTCATAGGTAAGATGGTTATGAGATTTTTAACGACCACAAAGCCGAAAAAGAGACATGAAATAAGTAATTAATATCATTAAAAATTATGATAACTAGAAAATTAAATATTTCAATATCATTTTTCTCTTGTTTAATAATTCCCAAAAGAAAATATACTTACTCGATTTAATTGTATGTCATAACCATAATCTCTCCATTTTGATTTTCCTTTCTCAATTCCCACATTATCTCTGACTCCAAGATATTAAGGTGATGGTTTTGGGCCTAAAACACTAATTGATCATAAGATCCAAAAATTGGATGATAATTCGTTTTTTTTCAATCATTATTTACCATCACAGGGAAATGATTTGAATTTGTTATCCAATATTAATAAATATTCATATGGAGGAGTAATAAATTAATCTCTAAATCCTTCTACAGTGATCGAATTAATCCATTCCATAAATAGAGAAAATTATAACCCATAAAAAATTTAAAATTTAAAAATAAGGTCACTAAATTTCAAAATATTAAATTATCCTTAATCCACAAATTTCAAAAAAGATTCTATTGATTTCCACATTCCAAATATGTTAATACCTTCATCATTTATTCTCTTAAAACATTGTAATAATCTGAATAAAAATAAAACAACTTTTTTAATCATATATAATTCTTTATTCTTTCAATAAAACAAAATATTATTTCATATATTCCTTAAATAAAATATATTTGTAAACTCCATGAATGATTACATAAAAAACATTTCCCATAAACCATTAATTAGTTTTTAGGTCATAAATTATATAAAATTTATTTATTTAAATACAATAAATCTTTATCCAAACATCATTATCACAATATACAAAACATATTAAGGTTTATATACCCTTGGACAAAATATAATATTTCTATTTATTCAATTTTCTAGTACATAATTACCATTTTTGATATTTTTGAAATTATTTAACAAAAACCATATAGTAAAAAATCATTATATATTTCATGATTCATATAACAAAATACATAAATTTGAAAACATAAATACTTCAATAGAAACACTTCCTTCTCAATACATTAACGATGATTTATTACCTTATTACTTGATACCTCTTTCCTTCCATATATCTTTCATATTCTCATCACAATTATAACATTAATCAATAGTCTTACAAACATGCTGATTATCTTCATTGGATCTCTATTTTTGACATTGATTTTTTCAATTCTCATACATTCCACATAAATACATTAATAATTTGATAATACTTTTGGGAAAACAATATTCATATTCATTGTTTTATCCAAACAATTCAATGCTTCTTTTATGTTTCTTTGTAAGATTCTTTTCCACACCCAGAACATATTCGCATCCCTCTGAGAGATTTCTTGTGAGGGATTCTACCCATATTATCAACATATAGAAAACATACTCTTCCTTTAACCGTAGTATCCACTACCAGAACTCTCATAGAGCTCTATCCTTCACTTCCATGGTGAGTCTGAGAGTTGGTAAAATTTGATTTTGTTAATAATGTTTTGTGATAAGTAATTAGGAATACAAACAATATCCATTGATCTAGTCATTATCTCATTTGGCATCATGTCATAAAAATTTTCATCACAATCAATTTTAACCTAGATCCTTTGGGTTCTTCTCATTTACTAACACCCAAAATCATAGTGTGAGAGACACTAATCATAGTGAAAAACCAAAAAATCATGAAAATAATGTATATGATGCATAAATCCTTAACAATTATTCTTAATATATGAGACCTTAGGTTTATCCTATATATTTAATATCCAATATATATTTAAATCAATCATGATTTTTTGTTTATAGAATGCGAGTTTATTAAAAAATTCCCAATGAGTGTAAAATAAATAATGAAACAATGCCCATTGTTGTACACCATTTGATGATTGATTCCATCTCAATCCGACTTTTTAAGTTATTGACCCTAGGTACCTCTATGATAGATACACAATAACTTCTAGAATCTAAATATGCATATAATTATCTAGAATCCAAAAGACATATCCTTTAACAAAATTCCCATACATTTTCCAATACATTAAATCAACCATAGACTTATCCTTAGAGAAATTACAAGAGATATCTTTATAAACATCACAAGGTAACTCACTAAAGTTTTCTCATTCAAGATTCTAAAGGATAGTTATACTTATCATGTGATACCAACTATAGTGACCTAGTCCACTGATACATGGATATTTCATCATTTTAGATGAATATTCATTAAATTACACAAAAACACACATGAGGACAAAAATAATTTTGTGCCTTTTGAAACTAGGAACAAAATATTATCAATTCATGAAAGATAATCAATGTACCTAATAAATATATTAATTTTAGGTCTTGTCTTTTCCAAAAGGTATGGAATATTAAATATTTTGTTTAAATTCCATGAAACATCCCTTAAGATGATTCTCAATCAATATAAGGAGGTCACAAGTGTGACTGGGGGTCGTTTGAAGCCCGGAGCACTGAAAAACTAGAAAATAGGTTTGGTTGCATGGTTTTTCAGAAACCATACGATCTAGGGTGCACACCCATGTGCTCAGTTATAGGTTTTAGATAGTCAGGTCTCACACATTTTGGGCAAGGTTATTCAATTAGTGTGCCCATCCCCTATGATGTTTCCAAAGTAACAGAACCTACTGCATTATTGGTTTACGGTATGGCTAAACCATGTGAAAAAAATTAGTGCAGTTCAAAAATGAGGTCATATGAAAACTTTTAATTTCATTAATGTTATAGGATATTTCTTTTCCCTATCGTCTCCAATATCTGAATCTCCTATTCCTTCATGAACATGATCTCCTGTCATCTCCTCCTTAGGTTTTTGACATTTTTCCTTCATTTATCAACAGTTTCCTTCACAGTCATAAGCTAGAGAATCGTATGAGTATAATCTACCTTCATTAATCATTAATTCCATGGTTTTCTATCTATCCATTTTGATATTTTGGTGTGATAGATGTTTTCACTATTTTTCATTTTTTGCTAAATCACCCAATTTCTTCAATAATCAGTGGAATCTTGCCTTGTTATCAATTGAGTGGAGTACTATGAGGTCAAGGTAGTGGGTCTAATCTTTATTACACTGTTTTGTCATATTTTAGATATTGTGTTGTTGATCTTCACACAATAATCATCTGAAAAATATTCATTCATTCATATTAAATTAATTTAAATGGTTTTATTTGTCCATATAGAGCATATATTATAGGGAAACCAATATGGGTGGTGTCCTTTTTATCATTGTCCACCCCTTTATGAGTTCCATCCTAAATGGCCTAAATTTGCATTCTGCATTGAGTGGTGTTTCACCATGGATATGAATATTCCACCATGGTTTATCATTTTAAATTGATAAGTTGATTTAATAGGAGTGATGAGTAATTATTTGGATACCTTGAGAAATTAATTTTTTCATATTATTATTGTTTGTCCCCATTAATAATTCCATATTCTATTGATCATTATTTCCAAGATGTTCATAGTCTTTCCCCAATTCTTAAGCTTATTCTATACTTCATTCCATGAGAGTTATGCATCAAACCTTATCTATATACCATCATTATGTGATTTATGCCATAATTTTTAGTTTTCTTGAAATTTTAATATTGATACTTGTTTCATATTCCATGCTTAATTGCTTGAATTTTATATTTTCCAAAAATGGTAGCATGTGATATTGAAGTTCTAATGATAAAATATAAAATTTTACATGGTATACTATTTTTTTGAGGCCAAATTCCCATGAATTGCTCTTATATGATGCCTTGAGATTTTCCATAAAATTGTTCCTTTGATGTTGGATTGAATAGAATTGTTAGTTATCTTGGAAAAAAAGTTGTATTGAGTTTTTTATATTTTGTAATGTCATTATATATATTATTTTTCTTGTGATATATAAATTTCTTGATAAAGAAAATTTTCTATGGTCTATTAGAGAACATGGGTCCCCATTTATGGACTTCGTGGATATACTCGTGATACTCGGTTGGTTACAATATGACACACCTAGAGAAATGCTTGTCTTTTCAAGGTACAAGAACTCCACGTGGTTCCATAAGCTTTTGAGTGACAGTGGTCACATAGGGGGGAAACCACGGATGAAACCATTATATAAATGTCACCTCATTCCATGGGTCATAACTGGTCCACTGTGTGAGATACGTGGGATGGAATCAGAGTCACCTTGCCCTGGGAGATACAAGGGATTCCCTATTGGTCACCTGGGACAAACTTGGTGGTATTGGGTTATTCCATGAAAGTAGTACCCCCCTTGGGATTCTTTTTAAATATCCTTGGATGTGATCGGGACTCCACCACAGGATGTAAGTGAATGATTGTTTGTTTTTTAAAGTCTATTATATAATATATCTAGGGGTGAATCATGGTATGGAAGATAAAAAAACTGCCCCTTTTGATATTGTTTCATTGTTAAACAAAATGATCTTATTTATATTCCCCCTAGGAAATTAAGAAGAGAAATTAATGAATACATGAGAAACTGAAATTTTTACATGGATCACCCTCACTGGGATATGTCCAAGGAAAATACAACACAAATGTACCAATGTACCAAATCAACAAAAATATCACTATTTTCAATAATGTTTGGAATAGAATCAATGTCCCTCCTGGTTTACAACCAAACCCAATTTCAAAGTTCACTACTCTCTCAATTGAATTGTTCCCACTAATTCTTCAAAAGATCTACTAACAGTTATAAAATTCTATTACCCTTTATTATCTTTGATGAATTCATCCGCTATTGTATGTAGAAGCAATATTGATGTCTCACTTTCATCCACCGATGAATACCACATTAACATAGTACTACTGGGAAACTACAAATCTTATATGCTTCCCTTACTATGTCTTGCATGCATCTCTAATGTCTTATATGAAAGATTCCACTTTTTCATGAAACACCTCTTGTGCACAACTTCAATCATACGTGCAACTCCAATATTACGCCAACATTCATGGATTGCACGCAACTCAAATTTATTCCGAAAAATACATTATATGAAAATTTATTTCTAGTTCAGAGCTTAGATTCCATCTATGTATTTAGATTCTTTGATTGGGAGGGGGGTCACCTCTTATTTATAGGATTCATTGACCCCTTCGTGAAATATTCAACATATCAATCAAGATCCTCCTTGATCAAACAAAACCATTTTTGACATCGCATTAGGTGCATAATTTTCTTTCCTGCAACCTCATATTTCATCCATAATTCAAAAAATTTCATGCACGTCACTCCTTTTACATTTTTGATGTTCTAATCCTGAAACATTCCATGATTACATGTTTCAAAACCACCTTAAATATTATGAAAAATGTCCTCTTCCAAAGACACATTTCCAAATTCTCTAATTTAGAGGACCAAAAATTTGGAAAACATGGGAAAACGATGCCATCTTATATATATTCATTTTGTACCAAAATCAGATTGACCATTCCTTTTTTCATAGATTATTTTCAATGCAAGTTTTAAAAAATATATTTGGAACTCTAAAAATCACCATAGAAACCTTTTTTTCAACAAAAAAATTGGATTTTTCATAAACCACAATGAACCGAAAAATGAATCAATACTTCATTGAGGGATTTCTTCCAACAGTTTGTTCATATTAGATGAATCCTTTATTATTTTTATGATATTTTTATAAAAAATTTATACTTTTCCGTTGTTTTACTATCACACTTTAATGATGACATGTGAGTTAGAAACTAATAAAATCATAAGCCTGGGGGTATGCCTTTCTTGATTAGCCTTTTCTACAATTATCTAATGTATACATATTATGGTCGCACAATTACCTCTTTTCTAAGATCAGTCTTATGCTAATTTAGGTGGTATGGTATGAGTTTCCATTTTTGAAGACAAACCAAGTTTTTCGTGTTCATATTTTTTTATCTGAATTTATTATATATGAAAAACATCCCTTTTTTTAGAAAATGAAGCTAAGAAGTCTAGACACTATGAGTGCCGAACTACTGAGATTAATATCTTAACACCTTCTTGAACACTTTTTAGTACCAGATTAGACTTTATGATCATAGGTACGGATAAAGGGATGTCTGATGCTTATAATTCTTGATTGATTTGTGTCATAGGATTGAGTTTTGGGGTAGAGGACCATGCCTATTTTTGAGATGTTGTGTATTATTTTTTGGCCTTTTCAGTTTTCATACAGAATGTAGTATATTATTTGTATCCCATATTCCCTAATTCTCCAATTTTGGTATTTCATCATGAAAATAATCATTATTTTATATATTATTGATTACTCATCTATCATATGATTATTTACAATACTTGTCCTATTACGTTACTTTTGTTGTTTTCTTCTTATTCTAATACTTCTAAAATTTATTATATATAGTATGTATTATTGTACATAAATGGATATATAATGGAATATTTCCCCAATGGACACACCCTTGGAAATCACTACATGTAAGCATCCTCCAGCATTTAGGTAGATTTTCTTGACGTCAGGTGGTCACCGTCATTGGGAACAGTTCAGTGGCACTCAGGATGGGATGCTAAAAAGTTGTATTAGAGATATTTTTCTATTATCTTGCTTTTTGGGTAAGACAAGATATTTGGGTAACTAAATATGGAATTTACCATGTTCTTAGATATAACTAACCCTCGTATAGGGGACACAAAAATTACCTGGGATGAGAATTTTATTATTGATTATGATATTGATGGTTGATATGACTTCATCCTTTGGTGACATAATTGATTTCTGCTACTATTGATATGGGTATTATTAATGAAATTGTTCCTATTACTTTATACCTATGAAATTTGGGTGTCGCACTATGTGCATCATATAACTAACCATAGGAAATTAATTTTCATTCATATTTCCATGTCATATCTACTTTTAGCATGCATTAAATGTTTTAATGTTATTACTATTATGCCTAGTTTTTATAACATAAAGTGATTGATTTTTATAAATTGAGAAATGTGAAAAAATAAATTGTTGGAGAATGACATGAATAAGATTTAGTTGACTTCTAATTTCAATTTATATGGTGTATGGTCCTTATAAATTATTATAGTGATCCACAAAATTAAATATTTTTAAAAAGGGGGATTAAATGCATGAATAAATAAATGTGAAAACAACCTTTTAAAATGAAATGGCCACCTTGTATGATAATGGGAGATTTTTACATTAACATTACCTTAGAAATGGGTTATAGGGTATATCTGTTGTGATCCTTCTATGGACGTTTCCTTCTTATCGATACATGGATCTATGGGTAGGTTGTTAGTTTTGTTATTTATAGAGGCAATCCAAACACATTTCATCTTTATCGCTTTCCTTATCTGCAATGCCATGTTTCACAGAGGCCTTTAACCTACCCTTCCATATCTTCTTTCTTTATCTATTGTAAATTATATATGAGGTGTGGGACAACTAAAATTTCTTAATTAAAAACCCATGTATTTCTTGTGTTATATGCCAAGAGAGTTGCAAAGAGCACACTCTGAAGGAGGTGGGCCCTGATCCACTACTTGTACATCCTATAGTTCCTCAGGAGGAACCTCCTACCAATCTTCCATTGGGTTTCGATGCTCAGTTCACAAATACTTATCTCATGTTTATGTAGCTTATTAAGGGTTCCCCCAGGCCTATACTAACTATTGAAAATATTACATGAGACTTTCAACAGTATCATCCTCACACCTTCTTGGGGGAGCCTCATGCTGCAGATTCAAGGTTAGAGGCTATGGTATCCATATTGTACCCTCTTGAGACACATCCAAAATGGATGGTTAATCACACTACCAACATGTTTTGTGAATACACTAATAATCGGTGGGATTTCATATCTTATTCAGATAGTAACTAAGGCATGGTATGAGAAGACTTCAATATGGATTTCTATGATCATTTATTTTCATATACTTTGAGGGAATATAGATCTTGGGAGTTCAATCATCTTTAGGAGGGAACTATGAAAGTGCTTGAGTATTCTGGAGGCTTCGTAAATCTTCATCATTTTTCTCCATCTATGAACGGTGATGAATTAATGACTAAGAGGGACATTGAGGATGGTCTTCATCATGTTGAATGCTCCTAGTTAAACGTATTTTGGTTTATTCTCATTACAATGATAGAGATCAGTGACTTAATTTAAAATTAATAAGTTATAGAATCTTAGAATATGATTTAGGGAAGTGTTATTCATAGATAAGGTGATGGTTCTTCTAGAAGTAGGAAACACTGACTCGAGTGTTTACCTGGCGTAGTTCCAGCCAGATGAAAAACACTGAAAGCTATATAGTGTGTCACTAGTGTGGAAGGAAATTCCATAAGAATCCATAACGCTCGTGGGACCTGATGGAATGTCGAGCTTGTAGGGGTGTGGATCATCTTCACTGCTTCTATCATTATATACTCTAGGATCCAACGGCAGGGGATCTGTACCAGAACCTCTATCAGGTAACGTATCTACAACACCATTCCAGTCTGAGAGTTGGTATTCTATTAGTTGGTTAGGAGGATGTTGTAATGGTCATGGTCGAGGCTGTCAGGCTTTAGAACATCAGTGTGAGCAAAGAGGATCTGCTCTAGAAAGTTATGTCACATCTCAGGGTCAATGTTTAGGAGATTTATATGAAGTTCATCCAGCGCCAAAATATCAGTGTCCATATCCCTCTATTGTTGTAGGTATTATCCTAATATCTTCTACTATAGTTTCTACCATTTCTAACAAAATTGTGTCACACTGTTTCATATCTTTTGTATATATGGAATTTCTTGGTTAGATAATTGAGTACTTCTATGATGTCGTGTTCATAGAGATTCCATTAAGAGTTAGAGTAGTGGGCATAAACTACTGCCATTCGTGACACCTTGAGATTGGTGGGTCTCATTTCAAATGGATTTTCTTAATCTATAAGATGATCGACATTGAATTAATTCTTAGTATGGATTGGATTGTGTGTTAACACGAACAACTAGACTAATATCACTAATGGGTATCGTGTATAAACACAATTGAAATTTGGATAACTCTGTAGATCAAGATACACCATAAAAACTATGTTTGACTGGGTGACAACTTAGTTAACGAGTCTCTTTATGGGTGATTAATGAATGTAGTTGGAATAAGTCCCTCCCATGGTGGATCATTTTTGGGATTTCTTTCCTGATTATTTCTATAGGTTTCCTCTTGATATAGAGGTTGAGTTCCCAATAGATCTAATGAATGATGCTCCACCAATGTCAATCCCATCTAATATGATGCAACTAAAGGTTATCCGGGAACTCAAAATTTGTCTTCCATACCCAAAGGCTTATGGTGTTATCAGACCCAACAAATCACCATGTGTTTCGTTAATCAATTTCTCCAAGAATGTGGATCTTACCCTCTGATTGTGCATGGAATATAGAATTTTGAACTAGTTTAAAATGAAGAACATTTATCCATTCCATCATATAGATGACCTCTTTACCATCTCTAAGGAGAAACAATTTTATCTATGACTGAATTAAGGTTAATCTAGAACATGGTTCATGTGGGACCATTATACATAACACATATATTGTTCTGAAGTAGGTAAGGCATGTACGAGTACATGGCTATGCTTATCAGAAGGAAAAATGTTCCATTTGACTTAATGGATCTGATGAATCTATTTTTTCACTAGTATCTTGATTGTGTAGTGGTGGTCATCCTAAATGATTTTTTGGGGTACTCACGCACTATAAACAACCATGATACCCATATTGAGATCATATTGAGTACACTTATATAACACTAACTATATGTGATGCTCAAAAAATGCCACATTTGGATCATAAAATTTCACTTATTGGGAAACATAATATTTGAGGTAGAAAAATCAATGGATTCAAGAAAGTTGATATTCATTGTTTCCTAGGATCATCCCATGAATTATTTTAACATACGTTGTTTAATTGGGCTTGTTAGATATTACAAGAAATTAATTCAGAAATTCTCTTGCATAGAGATGCCTCTTATGGCCAAAACAAAGAATAGTTTTCAGTTACTATGGTTTAAGGGTTGAGAGACATCTTATTAGGAGTTAAAGAAAAGTATAACTTTAGCTATGATCTTGATTCAGCTTGATCTAGGTAGCAGTTATACAGTCTACTGTGATGTTTCATGGATCGAGATAGATTCAATTCTGATGCATGTTCACCAGGTGGTGTCATATGGATCCTGCTAGCTGAGGCCTCATGAGGGAAACAATATGATTCATGATCTTGAAATAGTATCCATGTTTCATTCTGTATTTCGTTGGACTCATAATCTATGGGGAAAACATTCATTATTTACATGGATCTTAAAAGTCTAAAATATAACATCAGTCAGCAGGTCAACAATTTGAGGTGGTGTAAGTTGGTGTAATACATACAATAATTTTATTTTGAGATGTTTTATACAACTAGAAAGGGTAATTCTATTGTTAATTACATGATCTAGAAAAGGAAAACTATAACCCTTAAATGTGGATAGTTGTGAGTGGTTGTTGATTGTTATGTTTTCTATATTGCATCTAGAGGTTCAAGAGCAGCACATGAACCCAGTCTTAGAATCTCTAAGAGTGAAATATTCTCTTATAGGATGTGTTTTGATATGTCATTTATTAGACTCTGAGGGCCACATTATTGGGGAGAGAATCATTGAGGAGAACCCACCTCTGTGTTGGGTTATTGATGGATGTGAAACCTTTATCTACAATGGGAATGTTTATGTTCCTTCAGATATGTGGGAAGATATGATGTGGGAGTAAAATTATTCTATTTGGGAAGTAAAAAAATGGGATTAAAAATATGTATAGAGACATGAATCATTAGTACTAGTGGAATAGTATGAAGTGGAAGATTGTAGGCTTCATCACCCATTACTCGACCTATCAACATGTGAATCTAGAGAAAAAACAACCAACTGGAATTATACAACCTCTATAAATTCATTTTTCGGAATGGAATGTCTTCACCGTATACTTTTTGATAGGATTTTTAATATCACCTCATGGAAGTGATGTAGTATTGCTGATCCTCGATAAGTTTACAAAGGTAGTTCACTTCCTACTGATCCATGATTCTATCTCTATTGATTAATTGTGAATTATTTACACCCATAAGATCATGTGGCTTTATGGTGTATAAGGTTCTATCATTTCAAACAAAGATACTCAATTCACATCATGGTTTAATCAAGAGTTGTATAAGGAATTATGTTCACAAATTCTCTTGAGTACTACATATCACCCTTATACCAATGGAAATTTTGAGCTGATGATTTGGGAGTTAGTGTATATGTTGCATGCATGTATTCATGTTTTTTGTGTCTTTTGGGAAATGTAAATTCCTCTACTTGACTTTTCCTATAATAATATCTCTTAGGAAACAATTGAGAATGATTATTATGAGGAACTCTATGTTATAACTAGTCTTTCATATTTATACTATCTTGAGGTTGCTGCTATAGCTCTACTATGTCCTCATCTCTGTCAGGAGACCTCAGTGCAAGTTCAACTGATTAAGAAGATTATGGATAAAACTTTTTCCATGAAGAATTCATATACTGATATTCATCAGAAAACATTGGATTTCAATGTGGGATATAAAGTTTTTCTATCTATATCACCATGATTGTGTCATAAATGAATTAGGAGATAGGGAAAGTTGTCACCTTGGCATGTCTAGTCATTTTAGATAGTGGAGAGGGTTGGGCCATTAGACTATCTAGTGATGTTACCTTAGATGTATTTTTACACTCATGATCTCTTCCACGTGTTCTGGTATTTAAAGTATCATCTAGACACATGTAATTGGTTTGAACCTGATGAGAATGAGCATGAACAAACACATCCTTTAAAGAACATATGATATGTATCATCAATCGTAGAACATAGATTCTCTGACAAAGTTCAGTGCCATTGGTTTGGGTGCTATGGTAGAAAAAACATGTAGAAGATGATAAATGGGAGCAAGAGGATGATTTACATACACAATGGCTAGTTATTTTCTCTACTTTTGTTGTACTACCCTCAAAAGGGAATCTTACGGATGAGTTATTTTAAGGAAGAGAGTTTTTAAAACCCCAAATTTACCAAAAGGTAAAAACAATTAATTTTTTTGTTTAAATTCTTTCAAAATACCCACTAAATGATTCCTAATCAAAATAAGGAGGTCTCGGGTGTGACTTATGATCATTTAAATACCAGAGCATAAACATGTTGGAAATAGGATGGGACACATTGATTGTATGAAATCAAGAGACCCATTTAAAATGCCCATGTGGTCAATTACAGGGTTCAGATAGTGAGGTCTCTAATAGTTTTCATGTGGTTTATCAAAATGGTTTATCAAAATGTGCAGCTAGCCTTTACAATTTTCCCTATATAGTAGAACCTTGCACACATTTTTTTGCATAATTTGGCCAAACAATGAAACCAGACTATAGGCAGTGAAAATGTGTGGTGAATTGACATTTTTTCCCTTCTTTAATGTTTTAAGCTATTTATTTTCCCTTTCTTCTTCCCCAAATGTTTCTACCCTCCCTCTAGGTGCCTAAGCTTCCCTCCTCACCACTATGGGTTTTTGACATTTCTCCCTCGTTTCTCCACAGTTTCCTTCACTGTCAGAATCTATAAACTCATCTTAGTATGCTATGTATTCTACACTCCTATATTCTAATTTTTATATCTATCTATTGAACTATTTTTGTGCAATGGAATATTTACCTATGTTCAAGGTTTTGTTAAATCTATCCAATTATTCCATCTTAAGTTGAATCAAGGAATGTTATCGGATAAGGGGATTACTACAATGTCTATGTAGGGGATTTACTCTTTTTCCCATCATTTCGTAATGTTTTAGATATTTCACTATTGGGATGATCACCATATCCATTTAGGAATGCTTCATTTTGGATTATTAAATTATTTGAAATGTTTTTTCATCTCCGTACATGCTATATCTTATAGAAAAACCCATAA
Source organism: Viscum album (assembly GCA_963277665.1). NCBI lineage: Eukaryota > Viridiplantae > Streptophyta > Magnoliopsida > Santalales > Viscaceae > Viscum > Viscum album. The sequence goes on along the minus strand of OY728122.1, from coordinate 723,154,963 downwards.
TTGGGGTATTATAATTGTCATTGTCCACCCCTTCGGTTGTTCCATCTTAAATTTCCTAAATTTACTTAATTCATTATGGTTTATTTCACCTTGGGAGTGTGGGTTTCACATTTTTTTAAAGATTTAAATTGATAAATTGATTTAAAATGACGGATGAGCCACTATTTAGATACATTTAGAAATGTATATTATTAATTTTTTATTATTTTCCGCCATATATAACACCATATTCCCTTAATCATGCATGTTGAAATGTTTTTACTCTTATCGAAATGCTTATGCTTATTCTATATCCCATTCCCTGTGACTTATGCTTCGAGACTATGCAAAATAACATCATTATGTGCATTATGATATAATTTTTATTTTGGATAAAATGTTATGCTTGATGATTATTTTATATACCATTTTTAATGGATTGAATTTTATAGATGGATAATAGTGTATCTTGAGATATTGAAGTTATAATGATTACATATATATTTTTACATTCTATACTTATTTGATTATACCTCTTTCTCATGCATTCCTCTTATTTGATGCATTGTGAATTACAGTAGAATTATACCATTAATGTTGGATTAAATTTTACAGTTGGTTACCACAGTATTCATGTGGTATTGGGATGGATATTTATTGGAATGTGATTATATGTATGCCTTTCTGTATGATATATTACTCACAATATATGGATCACAGGCTAAGCTCTAGCAGATTACATGGGTCCCGATTTAAGTACTCCATGGATGTACTCATTTTTTAGCTGGTTAATACATGACATACTCTGGGATATGGTTTAGGATGAATGGTATGAGCTCTCCAAATGGTTCCATATACTTTTGTCTGACTCTAGTTCCCTACAAGAGAAACCAAGGATGGAACCCATGGTAAGACGACCACTTGATTCCATGGGTGATACCTAGTCCCCTTTTTGAGATACATGGGATGGACTCAGATTCACTATGACCTGAGTGACATAAGAGAAACTATATGGGTTACCGTTGCTGGACTCTGTGGTATTATGTTATTCAAATACACCCATAGTGACCCTTGGGATTCTTTTTAGATCACTCTAGAATGGATCATGACTCCCCCACTAGATATAACTTATTTATTAATTTTTTTTCCTATGAGATATATCATTAATTATTGTAATGATATTTATTATTCACATGTAGTTATTGTCATGTATTTTAATATCACACTTGAAAGACGACATGTGAATTAGATCCCAAGATGAAGAACAAGCTTGGGGGTATGCCTTTTCTAGTTAGCCTTGTTTATTATTGGCCCTTGTATACATATTATACATGCATAGGTACATCATTACAAAGAGTTAGGTAATGTTTATGCAGGTGGTATAGGATGGGTGACCATCTAAGAACTCAGAATAAGGTTTACAGGTTTATATATTCATTTCTTTCTATTTATTATATATATAACACAACTCTTTTATTTACAACATGCAATGTAAAGATCTAAACACTATGGGTACCTAATTGTTATAATTTATATATTATATCATTATTGGGATCCATTTGGTACTTGAGGAGGAATTATGATTATAGATCAGAATAAAGGGAATCACTATTATTTTTATGATTTATTTCATAGATTCTTAGGATGGAATGTAGGGGAAGAAGACTGATCCTATTCTCGAGATGATGTATATCTATTTTTTTCCTATTTTATGTTTTTGTATAACATGGTGAATAATATTTTTATTCCCTATTCCTTTATGAACCCATTTTTGTATTACATCTTGAACATAATTATTTTTTAATCCATTATTCATTACTTATCTATCATTCATTTATTTAATCTACATAGACTATTTCATTATATACATTGATGTTAGGTTATTGTTTTGATTCCTCTATTTATAATAAATATTTCCTAATGATATGGATGCATGGATCAAAAATGGAATAGTCTCCCCCTGGGAACACCATAGGCCCTCAATGCTAGACGAAAGCCTCTGGAATATTGGGAGAAACACTTGAGTTCATGTGGGAATCATCTTGTGGAATACTTCAGTGGAACTCAGGGTTGGATTCTACACTTTCCCATTAGTAATCTTCACAAACATAACCCATATAAGTATTTTCTTAATAACCTAGGAAAATGAATATAAAAAGGGTGATCTCATATACACACCAAGGGTAAACAAGAGAGATATGTAAGCATAAAATGAATATAAGACTATGAGAACATGAACATAACATTAGAATCCCATAATTGGTATATTAAATATCATAATCATGAGTCATGTAATATATTTTTGAATTTAACAATATAAAAATCATAAAGAAATTAATTAAAATTGACATGATATTGTAATGATGGCATATTACATAGAATTGTGGAACGTTTAGAATCATATAAAATCATTTACATCGTAGTCAAGTCAGACTACCAAAGCCTATTATGGAACTCCATGGGAGGATACACCATTTGGACATGACACCCCACAATACGAAATGGCATTAGTTTCCTTAAAATGGAAGGGTTTCAATCCCCAAACCATCACAGTATTCATGTATCTCTCTGAATATTTTCATAGCAGAAAAGTCTCATATTGAACCAGGTTGTGTCCTCATTCTTATCCAATAAATATCATGAGATATAAATCATCACCCAATGTATTGTTGGGATATATATTCCCTACCCATCTTTTTTTATGACTTAATCACCATATTTGGTTATAATATAACCACAATCACATAATGAAAATCATATATATGTGTTCCACATGATCATAAAAAATCATCATATAAAAATAAAAGAACATAAATGGGTTTTATAAAAATTTCATCAAAACCGATCCCACATAAAATAAATAGGATTCAGAATAATTTAATAAATTATCAAAGCAGAAATCTTGGTAAGAGAAGCTAGTTTGTCAATAATTTTATTGTTGTATGACCCTTGGAAGATAAAATAGTTTCATAAAAGTCATATCATCCTAAATATAAATTTTTTTGAGAATAAATAAGAATGGTTTACTTAGATCATATACCTGGTAAATAATAAGTAACCTCAAGGAATTTAATCTTAAACAAAAAAACTATTTTAAAATATTACTTTGAACATTCCCTGAGGAAAATATCTCTTGTGCTTAGAAAAACTCTTTTCAAAACATAATTCATTTTTAGTACCATATTAATTTAAAATAATCTTTTAACACATATATAAAGCATTTAATTTAATTTCAATACATATAATGTGTAAAATATCCATTATTAATTTAAAAACAAAATAAATATATATTTTTTAAAATAATTTTTATTGAAAAAAACATTGAAAACATATAATTATAGAATTAAAAAAAATTAAAAAAATTTCTTCTAAATTTTTTTCAATGTATATTGAAAAAAAATTAAAAAATTAATCCAAAAAAATTCCTTTCATTGAAGATAGTCTTTAACACTTATAAAATAATCTTTAAAAACATTTAAAAACATTTCCTGAGAAAAATATACTTTCTTCTTCGAAAAAATTAAAAATTAATTTTTTGAGAATATTCTACGTTAAAAATAAGCATGAAAAAATAAAATTTATTCTTTGAAGAAAATATTGGTCATGAGGTTATGAAATTATATTCATTCCATATAAATTAAAAATAATAGGTTCCTTTTATATTTTTGATAAAATCAAAAAGGAAATAATTTTGAAATAATTTAGGAATATTCCATTAAAAAAATTGAAAATAGTAAAACATGGTCAAAATTTTCATTTAAAATCATTTTAGGGTAATAAAAAAAATTTAAACATTATTAAAAAAAACATTATTGTAAGAAAACACATTTCTAGCTAAAGTGAGAAATAAAATCGGATTTCCATAAAACATATTTCTCAATTATAATATATACAAAAGAGTAAAAAATTGTAATATTACTTGTAAATATCATGAATAACCATACAAGAAAACATTAATGGGTTTTAATAGGTATATCATAATATTTTATCATTGAATCGTAATCATAAACAATTCTAATAAATGATGATATTATATTGTAAAATCATTAGAAATTTGTTGTATTTGAATCATAATCCCTATGAAGGAATAAATTATAATGGAACATAAAAAATAATTATGATTAATATATTCATTATATTAAATGTCAATTGGGTTATATATACTCATCATAATGTAATATAGGTGCCTAACATATCATATTTCTCAATAAAATAATTTTGAGATAAAAATATCTTACCAGTTTTGTAACTTTTGAACCATAAACCCACTAAAATAGAGACACAAAAATGGGTATATAAATAAAAATAATTTTTATTATAATAACCATAAAATAAATTATAGGTATGTATATACAACACATAAGAGAATCATGTGATGAATAGAACATTTGTCTGACATAAAAAAAGTGTGACATAAATCCCTTACCTTAAGTCTCAACTTCCTTCATACATTTTCGGACCTCCTGTGCAATAAATATATGTTTTTATAAATATATTATAGAATAATAAAGACACACATATATATTACCATATATTATTTTCTTATTACCATTAATTACCCATTTATTAACAATTCCTTATTAGAATCTGGTTTCAGGAAAGAACAACTTTTTTCATATATGATTAGATTTGTAAATTTTAATCCCCTAACATTGATTATGGTTCCATAATCTCCAAAATAGTAAAAATGACATAATTATCACATTTAAACATCCATTATACTTTTACTACCAATCATGAATGTTGGTTTTTAAAAAATATGTATGTTATGATCATGGAGATGGTAGGTCTTACAAACACATGAGTAATGTTTCCATTTTTTAACAATCGTCATTGAAAGGAGGTAGTTAATTTATTATATTTACAGAATTATAATTATATAATAAATAACATATTACTTATTCAAATATTATTATACATATTCACAATGTGGTTTTGTGATGAATAGAGAGTCTCATCACATTGTGAAAGTGGTAGTCCACACGTACACGATTGACATCATCATTTTTTAACAAGTAAAAAATATAATAAATAAAAAGATATATTATCAAAAAATAGTGATAAATATCTAATTAATATAATAAATATTTAATTTACTTCATATAAATTTATCTTTATTATCATCCATGTAAAGAGATAGTGAAAATGAAACATATAACTTCGATAGGTGGTAGTCTGTCCTATATATGGGAAACATTTTCATATCCCCTATGGAATAGAAATTAAAAAGGTATATGTATGATATAATGAATCATGAGATATAATTATTTAATAAATATAATTTACATACTTCATATGCTTCACCATATACAACCATGAGTCGCGGTAACGTAAAAAATGAACGACATTTGTTGGTATGGCAGTAGTCCACTATACTCATGAATGATTTTTCCATATCCCATTTTAGGGAAGTGGAAATGTTTCCAGATCAATATATTCACATAAGAAAAAATTACAATATGTAATATATTGTTGTCATTATATCCTAAATTTATAATAATAATTAATGGAGACGAAGGATGAAATAAAACAAAAACATTTATTGTTGAATGTTATCTATATTTCGGGTATCCTACATTAGTTTTCACCAAGAGATTTCTAGGTTGTATTTATATCAAAAAAAGGGATTATATGATGATTTTAAGAAATTTAGTGAGTTATTTGGTCTCTTAATGGCCGAAACAAAAGGGTTTTTGGTTGTTAAGAAGAGAGGATAGGTGGTGGACTTTTTTAAGTAAGTTGAGTGGCACTCTTGATAAATAAATTTTTAAAATTTTACTATTAAGTTCTGTTAAGAATTAAGTTGAACATATTAGATAATATAAATTATGATCATTATTAATATAAAACAAATTATTCCATATTTTATTAAAATAAGAGGAAATTTTTAATTTAAAATTATTTCTAGGGGTGTGATGAGAAAGAAGGTTTTTAAAAAGAAAATGTCCAAATGTTAACAATGGATTAATATCAAAATTCAATATTTAATTAATTCAATTAAATGGTATTTAATTTATTGATTTATAATTTATTTAATTTTATTTTAAAAAAATTAGAATATAATTTAATAATATATAAATAAATTTAACAAAAATCTATTTTGAAATTAATATTTATTATTTTTTAGTATTCATCAAAAAAATTGAAACTTTTTATAAAACCCCATATAATTAATGAAATATTAAATTGAAATTACTTTTCATGAAATTGATGTTACATTATCAAATATACTTTCTAAAAGTGGTAAAAATTTATTTTCAATTAATTTCCCTAAAGGTGAAAATTATACTTTTTACAAAATCGGTGTTTACGCGAAAGATTAGTTTTATTCTTATATCATGTCTAGAAAATACATAAGATGACTATTACACATTTTATTGAAATTATAATAAAATTATTTCATTAACATCATTAAAAATAAATTGATATTTTTTTGCATTCAACCCATTTATGTACACAAAAATAGTTTGTGTGGAAATGATTTCCTTTATTTAAAAAATAATAATTTTTATCTAATAGGTCGCCAAATTATTAATTATATATACTTTTTTAAAATATATATTTTAATATTTTATTTGATTTTATTTATATCTTAAATTCTAATGGATAGATGACAATTTTCATCTTAAATAATAATATTTTAATAGTATGTCACGTTTTATTTAAACATGGTGTAGCATGTAAATTTTGATTAATTCAGTATTATATATAACATGATCAAAACATAATTTTGTACATAAAAAACCTAAACTTAGTGTTTTGCATAAAATAAAATATCAAAAATATTAAATATATTTAAAATAAATATTTCACAAAATATGGGGTTGTTACACGTGACAAAAGGGTTCCTTCAATGAAAAGGACTTGTTATAGTGAAATATTCTTTTATATTATAAAGAATTCATCTATATAGATTCTACTAGTTATTTTTAAAAATATTATTTTTATACTGAATAATTATATCATAAGACTAATTTTATGCATGATACCCTCGATGAGAGAATATATAGGATGCCTCCTGATGTTTTTTCAAATATAGGGGGAAATAATAAAATATTTATTTTATAGAAGTACTTATAAGAAATTAAAAAAATATTGAGTGAAATTTTATAAGAGTTTTGATTCATTCATGATTAAATATAATATTAATATAATAAAATTTGATGGATTTGTATATATTATTCAAGTTAGTCATGAATTTATTTACATACTTCTATATGTTTATGAAAAGATCATAATATTTAAAAACATAAACCATAAAAATAATTTCATGGATCAACATGACTCTTTATTTGAAATAATGGATCATAAAAATGAAAAAAAATATTTATTGGGAAATAATACGTGCTGAAATGGATAGACCATATTATATTTCTTTGAATACTTATTTGAAATTTTTTATAAAATCGTAGTTAATTGAGAAAATTAAACCAGTTATTATTCCCAGAGAAAAATACAATAAAATATCATTGTATTAATCCCTTGGTAAAAGATATATGGATTTCTTATGAATAAGATTTCTTATTATAGTTTATTATGAATCCTTATATATGAAATGGTCTATTCAATAATTATCATTGAGTTCATTTTATATCCATTGAGAATGTTCATTGGGTTCCATAGTAAACCTCTTTAGACAATTTTATAAATTCTCATAAGGAATGTTTACATAACTGTTAATATGAAAATTAGACATGGAAAATTGATCATTTTGTGATAAAATTTTCAGTTTTTTTATCTTGATTATGTTTCAAACATGTATACTGCTATCTCAATTTCTAGTTTTGTGTTTATGGAATATAGGGGACCAGTCCACTGAAAATTAAATATGAAGTCCATTTTTTCTATTTTTAGCATTAAGGAAAAATATATTACAATGATTGATGAAATCATAGAAGCAATATAGTTGAGATTTTTTATTAACTAGTAATTATTGTCTAATAAAAGCATAATTGTTCACTGTGATACCCAATCTTATTTAAATTTTTCTAAAAAATATATTTTCCAAAGAAAATCAAATGAAATGTACATTAGAATAATTTTTTAGGGATTTTATAGAATATGAGATATTTTGTGTTATAAAGATACACTCTAAGGGAAAAAACAATCGATATTTTTACAAAGGTTTTACATTTACCATGTTCAAATACTATTTAAAATTGGGAACATTTTTTAAGTATATAATTTAGGTTTTGATTATCCCATCACTAAATCATTTTAATTAAAATGTGAATGATTTTTTTACATTTATATTATGTCACATTTGAATTTATTTATGTTTTCATGCTTTAAGTGTATGTTGCTACTTTTATTTTAATGATTTTGTTTCATTTTAATAGATAGTAAATATGAATCATTACATTCTTCAGTAATATGAAATATATTTGGGGAATTTTTAAATTATTAACTTTAATACTATGTGTATTGATATAAAGATATTTATTGGATAATATTTTAAGTCTCTACGGTGGCCTTGGTGTGTTTCATCAATAGTTTTGATACATCTTAATGAAGGAAAGAGATATTAATCCCTCCCTAAGGGATTATGGACTTCTTTGACATATCCCACCCAATTTTACCACATTTAGTTATTTTAATGACCCTTATGATTTGGGCCATCCATATGTCCTCCACCTCATATTTTTATCATTATCCACTACTGCCTTACATTCGAATCATCAACGTATTAATGACTTCATGTCATTATTTAATGTTGATTCCATTTATTAATACCTACTTATACTTGAGAGAGATTAGGGAGAGAACCTTTAGATCTTGGTAGTACATTATTGAAAGTGAGAGGAAAAATATTTCTTAACCCTGCTCCTTACATCAATCCATTGTGTACTTACCTCCTACAAATAGTCCTATATTACATTGGAGATTATGTGGGAGACACCTAGTTCATAAGAGGTCACTGATGATGTCACATGCCAGAGGCTCCAAACATGGATCATTTCATCATAATCATGTTTCGATCAATAAATATGAATTTTTTAGTGGATCTGTTTTCCTCTTATGTCCAAGTTTATTATTTTATCCTTTACATGTTTGTGTGTGAATTCATCGAGGTGTGGATGAAACTAATTCCCCATGATGATTTTCATTATCACCACTATGTATATTAAGGTAAACCTCCTTAGATAGTTTCTCTGGTCAATACTCTTATTTTCATTTATTTATTTATATATTCACTAATTTTATTTTTAATAAATCATATTCAAGGTGGTTTCTCTTTATGCATGATTGATCAATATAATATGAATAACATTATATGTTTGGTGTGGTTTATTTCATTCCTAGTTTTTATTTTCATAATTGGTAAGAGAGATCATATATTGTCAGTAATTATTTGACATTTTTATAAATATAACAAATTATCCATTTACCGTGTATCGATTATATAAGAATAAAAGGATCATCCACTTTTGGGGGATGACTACAACATCATTTCCCCAATCTGGTTTAATCATTTATTATCATAGATAAGGGTCAGGAATTATCTAGTAATATATTTGAAATATACCCTAAACCATTATAAGATTCATTCATACATTTGTAATATTATTTTACAAAAAATTATTTCTGAAAATTTAAATTGAAATTTATTAAAACATGGGTTACAAATAAGAAGGATGATGATATGAATATATTAAAAAACAAATTTGTTTGAATACATCATAGGATGTTTTTATAAATAATTAAAATATAATTTTATTAATAGAATTCATTTTTATATTCTTATAATGTGGTGGTGCATAATATTTTGGGTTTAGACATTCCATTTTATGATTTTGTATGCTACGCCACCCTTATTATTAACAAATGAATATTTTCAAATATGATAAATTAATTTCAATATATATATATATATATGAATTTTCATGTCATATTTAATATTACATGAAATTATAAATCAAGAAAAAGGAAAAAATAAACAAAACATCATTTTATGAAATCTATATAAATCATTACATTTTAATTATCAATATAATACAAGAAATTTAAAATATTAAAATTCGTTTAGAAACATAAAACTAAATAAAATAGAATTTGATATATGGTTGAATTGTTGTCTCCATAAATTATCATAGATGAATGAAAAATATTAAATATGAATAAACTACTAAAAAAATGATTTAAATTTTAGGAATAAAATATAATTACCATTGATAAAAAAGGTGTGAATGGATAATAATGTAAATTTTATAAGTTTATAATATGTATAATAATTATCTAATCATTGTAATAGTTTCAAACCATAAGAAATTATATATAATTTTTGAGATATTAATTAGACCCATGAGAGTAGTAAAATTCCACAAACATAATGTTTGAAATAATTAAAAATAAATAATAAAATTATTTAAAATTTTCTCAAATATAATCTATCATAATGTAAAAAATAAATATTAATTTTAAAATGTTTTTTTATTTCAATTTTTAAAAACATAAAGTTTTGGATTAATTTTATATACTAGAATCACATGATTTCTGAAATTATTTTTACTAAATGATATATTTCATTTAATTATTGATATTTTAATAATATATATATATATATAATAAATAATAAAAATATAATATAGTTCACTTTAGATAAAATTATTCTTGAATGCATCACATGATTTTATTTTGATGTAAAATTTATAAATTTCTATATATGGATATGCTAAATTGAATATTTTTTTTGTAATCAGAACACTAATGTTTGATTTGGTTAAATTTTTTATATTTTTTAATGATTGATTATTTATTAATAGTAGAAAATATATTTTTTATTAATAATGTAAATTTTATGCCATGTTTTGATCTCAATATGTCAAAAAAATTATGAAACTCATATCTTCATTAAAAGTATAAAATAAGTAAGATAATGAATTTAAAAATAATATAATGAATTTAAAAACATATAAATAAATTTTCAAATCCAATATAATATATTATTCTCAAGAAAAAATATTCCTTTTACTTTTTATAAAAATATATGTAAAATGAATTTCAATTTTAGGTGTTTTAAGATGATTAAAAACCCTTATATAATTCATAAACTAATAAAATTACATGGAATCATCTCGATCCAATTTATTTGGCTTAAAAATTTAAATAATAAACAAATTACTCTAAAATACCATTCCCTGTTATTATTTTTTCAACCATGAGGATGATATTGGATTTTATCCCATATATATAACAAATTTTATACATGGTGAAGTTGTAATTATTGTAGGATAATTTGTATCTATGATAAACAACTATCAATAATTAATGAATTCTGATATCATTTTGAGACATATTTGATGTGTATTTGAGTTCATAAGATTATATTCATGATTTTGATGGATTTAGAAGAAGTCTTATATTGATTTTATGGCTATAGATTTTATGTAAATATTTTTCACTAAGGATTATGTTTTTGTTTAACTAAATTAGTTCGAAAAAAAGGTTGGATAAATGAATTATAAAACAAAATCCACATTAAGAAGGAAGCCACATAAGCACCTCAACCATGGGACATCAAAGAATCTACGGTGAGAGGTCGGAAAACACATAGGTGAGTCTGTGAAATCTGGGAGTATAATGAATATAGGGGTGGAAGAAACCCATTTAAGGGAGTGTCACGACGATGAGAGGTTAGTGTGTTTATTTGGGGTAGACAAGTGATGATCCCTAGATCAGTGTCTATATGGGTAGTCAGAATAGAATTTGGCCTTCTTATATGTTTAAAATTGATGGAATAGACATTTCAAGAATCCAATATCATGAATAATGATCGTATTTAATATTTGGGAAGACAAGATTTAATTATTGTCACTCACTTTATAAAATTATTCCACCTTTCATTTTATCAACGTCTTCCCCTAGTCATCACAGAAAATTGCATCTCTAATTCTTCTAGTCATCAACCATTATTTAAATATAAATATATTTTGGGTGAGTGTGAATTTCTCTCACACCATTTTTTCAATTTATATATAGATTGAATGAAATATAATTGACAACAGATATATTCATGATCCATGAAGGTAATTGTTTTTGAGGAATAAGAGAGGTCACATGATACACACATCATGTTTGAAACTGTATGAAATATTTTTTCCAAAAATAATGGTATATCAAGTTTTTTGAATTATATGAGGTGGTGGAAATCATCTATAAATACCTCTGTATTGACCACTTTTAAGGCAATGAGAATGCTAATTGGGATTAAAAATTTTTCAAATTTAATGAGAAAGAGGGATCTTTATTCTGGATAGTATTTTTTATAGAACTCTTTATGAAATATTCCCTTATCTTATGGTAATTTAAAGGGAAACATATGTGAGTACGTTCATATTTCAACTCCATGATCATTTACAAGCATGAATGTTTCAATTAAAATCCGAGTAGATTTATGTTATAAAAGATGTTTTTGTAAAATATTGTTTTTGAACATTGATTTTGGTTCTCCAGGATTTTTTTGTGCATGAAAGAAGAAATTAGTGACTAAAATGGAAAATAACTTATGTGAGGTTTGTCGAGTTCACATAATTTTTTCCCAAAGAAATCACACCCATCTAACTACACAATTAATAAGAGTGATTTTTTAGAACAGATATGATAGCACTACCTTGTGAAAAAAGAATTTATGTGATGTAGATTCTAAAAAAATCAACTGGTTATATTTTTCTTGACTTAAGTATGTGTAGAAGAGATATAATATTTATTAAAAAGAGAATAAATGGTGTTTTGTAACTATTCCGATTTGAAATTTTTAAAAAAATGACTGTTTGCATAAAATATTCTATAAATTATATACATACATCCTAGTAATATATTACGAAACTATAGACCATTCAATACATTAATTGGATAAATGATTATAACATAATACTTTTAAAAATAATGTATTTTCACGTATAATGTTTCATGTGTATGATAATTATGAACATGTTTACATGTTACATACAACATAAATTCACCAAGAGGTGTGATTTTACGTGTACATACAGAAGAAGATATACATGTAATTATTAGTTATATGGTGTAGTTTATTGAACATAAACTCAATTGTTTTTAAATTATCACTAAAGAGAATTGATAAATATATAACAAATGAGTAATCTAAATAATTGAATCTGGATTTACTATAGTTCTTATAAGAATATATTAATATATTGAATGTTATTTTTATATAAGTAATTTTTTATGTAGTATAAATAAATTATACAATATTCTATGTCAAAAATACATAGAAGGAGTTATTCAAAAGATAATTTCAATCTGAAAGTTATCTTCATCTTGAAGAAATTTTTGTTATAATTTTACGAAAAAAACAACTCTAATTTATAGTTTTTTTAGTTCATATATTTTTTAGAAGGTATAGAAGAATTATTTTTCATATTATAGTTCATCTATCAGGTGTTAAAGGTGAAAACATTTCATTCACACCATGATGATCATGAAAATACATAGAGGTATTTAAACTAAAGAAAATAATTCAAAAAATATTCTACGGAAGTTATGAAGATGCATTGTGCCTCATGTTAGGAGTATCCAACCCCTAATTCTTATAGATCCAGTTAATTTGGAATGTAGTGACTATGGACGAACCATTATAATAAAAAATAATGAATATTAGAATATTTTATCACACTAAGACGTAGGAGATCTTTATTCCTTGGTCATAGACCAATTTTATGAGCCAAAATAATCTTTTTTTTTCATGGAAAATTATTTTTCTATAATCTTGTGTTGTTTTAAGTGATGGTTCTATCCAAAAATGTAGTATAAACATATTAAATACTCATGTGAGAATAATATTCTAAAAAATTATCTTAATAAAAAGTTTATTTTGGTCCACAACTGGATTCACACCCACCCCATCTTAATTAATTTTGGGGTATAAAAAGTTATATCAGAGGATAATGTTTTTGAATTCGTTTTCAAAATAATTATTGAAATTTTTATGAAATGTTACCACTAGATATGGGTCACTCATCATGAAATGGAGAGATGAAATTTTGAGATATTAATTAATATGTAGTACTAGGTAAAAATAAAAAATATATTCTTGAAAATAAATAAATAGAGGTTTTTTTGACCTCATTTTAAATTTTGAGGTGACCTTGTAGAATAACATATTCAAAGAGAGAAAAATAAAAGGGGTATTTATCATTGAAATAATTTCTAAATATATAGATGATTATGAATGTGAGACTGAATGACATGTGTTACCTGATCAATCATCCAGTTAAGATATCTCAAAATAAGTAGTGGAGATAAAATAGAATATTAAAGAAAAATCCAACATAATTCTAAATTTGAAGGGATTAATTAAAGGTGGAAAAATAATTGATTCACTTTTGGATGAGATTATTGGAAAGATAGTCATTAAGGATCTATTTTAATATGATATTTATGAGAATAATATTTTTTATGTAGTTTTGAAGATGATCCATATGATTATAATCATAGTAAAACATATAGAAGAGATAAACAATGTTTTAATGACTAAAAATAATTAAGATGATCAGATGACTATTGAATCTATGAAGTAACTAATGATAAGATATTATGAAACAATAATCAGGATCTTAGGGGATGTCATTGATAATGAAGTAAATGGAATATTTACCCTTTTTCAATAAGTTTTCAAGAGAAATAATGCTACAAAAACATGACTAATAAGGACTTTTGAAAATGAACATAATGTAGTAGAATATATCATGAAATATTGCCTGAATATGAATATTATCCAGCTTAAGGATAAATAAAATAAGATTAAAGATCATGAATAATTGTTAATTGATTAAAATAAACACATTATGTTCTTTTCCAAAAGCAAAAAAACTATATAAGTGAAATTTCCAGCTATATTGAGGTTAATAAAAATTCGTTCAGTAGGAAGTGTATTGAAGTGGTAGTTAAACTGAGATATCTCAAAATCACTAAAAATTGAATTTTCACTAGATAATAAGAAGATGTAAAATATTATTATAGTTTTTGATAAGGTTATTACTTGTATTGAGAGTCATGATCCACATACTAAAATATTGTAGAAAAATATATAACATTATTTAGATAAATCTATCATTATTAATGGAGTTTGAACAAATTTTGTAGGAAATAAAAAAATATTTTTATATTGTTGAAAGCATAATATAATATGAAACTTCATTAAAGGTGGATCAATATTGTTATAGAAAATGTATCTCTTAAAATATTGATCATAATAAGTCTAATATTATTCTAATTTGATTTAGTGGTCAAATAAATCAAGATTGAATCTACATGAAAGGAGACTCAATATCTAATAATATAGTTATTTGATGTTGGGAAACATTTCAATGGAATTTTTAAAAAATATATAAATGTATGAAAAATATAGAATTACAACATTGGATGGATAAAACATGATGAAAATAAAAATCATGTTATTCTGAATCTATATTCATTCAAAGAATGATTTTTTCATAAAATAATAGATATGAGTGCCATAAAATATTATATGATTTTTGAAAAAGAAGTTTTCAACATTATATGGAATACTGGTAAGTACCAATTGATCAAAACTTATATGTTAATTAAATGAAATAGTCCACATATAAAAATAATACTTAGAATGTTCCTTATTAATGCTTGACCATATGGGCATATAATTTGGAATTTAAATTTAAAAAAAATTAGGAGAAGAATAAATATTTATATATTTTTATTGGAAAGAAACCCATTCTATATATGAATAGCGTAGAAGTGGTCAAGAAATCCATTCTACCTAGGGTGATAAATTTCAAGAAAATAATGGGAAAACGCATAATGATGATTAAATTATTTTTTGGAAAGGGGGTAAATCTCAGACATGGTTTACTAAGTAATTAAGTCATTGAAAATCCACATTATTCCTACATAAACATTGTTTTTTTATTAAATTTAGGAAATTATTTATGATATATAATTTTGGTGGAGTCTTTATAAAATGATTTATAATATTAAAGATATCCCCTATCATGACTAACTTTATATGAATCCTCTTTAAAAATAATTTCTATATCAACTCTTACAAAATAAATTTTAAATGATGAATTTTTAATATTGGTTGTTTATAACCAATGATAACAATAATTTTTCCAATTTGTTAATAAATAACCCATGTGAATAATAGAAAATTAGTCTTTTTCTCATCATTTTTTTATAAATAATGCTGATAATTATTTTTCAATATAAGTTATTTAATAACCAATTTGGAAAAATAATTTTTCACATTAGTTGTTAAATAAAACATGACAAAGAAATAAACTATTTACATTTTTTAGAATTTTTCATTTATTTTTTCTTCATCAATGTGATAGTTCTCTTTTTTCTCTCACAAATTGAACCTCAAGAATTTATTCATTGATCAAGAGAACTTGATTCCCTTAAAGTTTTCATTAACCACAGTCATTCACCATCACCAATAATTAATTTCCATTATCTCACTCTATACACCATATTCCTATTATTTTATCCTTTTCAATCATCGATTTTCTGAAATCAATTTTTGGTATGTGATTATTATTTTTATTTTCCATGAATATAATATATTTTAATTTGTATATTTAGTTTCTATTATATATTTTATTTCCTATTTTTTCACCTTCCCAATCATCCACCTTCAAATATCATTTTTGTGGTCTTTATTTTTCGTTTTTTTCGTTCCATCTGAGGTATTTTCAATTTAATTTTTAGCTCTGATTTGAAATTAGATTTCCGATTCTTGAAACATTACTATTTATATTTTTATTTTTAGTTATGATTATTCATGATCTTAAGGTTTTTTTTAATTCAGGAATGATTGTTTTCAGATTATATTTTTATTGAATAATTTTTTTATGAATTTGTGTTATAAGTAATATTAGTTTACCTATTAATGTGTGTCTAAGGTGTGTTTTTTGTATACAATATGAATGGGAATTTAGGAGTTATATTGGAATATATAATTTTAATAAAGTGTATTGACAATATTTATTTAGATGATCATACATAATTCTTGATACTAATTGACTTTATATTAAAAATGATAATTAAATATGTTCAAAGTGAAACATTTTTATTAATATTATTTATATATTTTATAAGTAATATTTTCATTTCATTTTTATTGTAAATTATAAAAGTAAATTTAATTTTTAATTTTTAAATATAACAATTTATTTTCAATAAAAAATAATTTTTATAGATAATATTGATTTTATGTTGTACTTCTTCACTATAAATAAGAAATAAATATATAAAAAGTATTGATTCTTTTTTAAATTTGGGAAACTAAATGTTCCAAACAATGACCTATTTTTATATCCATGTTTTAAATTTTTAAACATAATGAAGATGAATAGAGGATAACTAAAATATAAATTTATTTATCATGGTTTTACTACGAGGTAGAAACCTTAAATTTTCCATAGTATAACTATGAATAATTAATTAACTATATGATATGTTGATTTCTTATATGATAATTCAGATTAAATTGATGAACGTATTTATTGTATTGAAGTAAAAGAAATTAGGAATGAAAAAATAAATGAGCATATATATAGAGATACAAAAAATATATTGTATATAAAATATATACAATCTATATTTTTAACAATGGTTTTACAATTTATTATCTTGAAGAAGAATAATGGATTGGGTGAAAAGAGTTTTACAATGTTTCTACATCTATATAATGTAACACCTCCAAAAAATGATCTTCCAAATTCTCATTATAATATGAAGAATATAAAATTCTATATGGGTTAAATGTATAAGAAGATACATTTTGGAGGAATACTTATATGCTATATAGTAAGGAATAAAATGTTATGTCAAAGGGTCTTAACAATGGTATATCCTAATTTATGTTGAATGAAAAATAATCGGGTAATCTAGCAGTTACAAAGACATCATCCAATGGAATTTTTTATCTTCATATAAATCATCATTTTAAATTTTGTTTTTAAATTAAGACGATGAATGGAGTTTTTTATTGCATGTTGTTGAGTTGATATATAATGGAAAATTATGTCATCCGGATGATTATCAATAGTGGAGGAAAATTTATCTGTAGTTTCTAACTTTTGAAAATAAAATTATAAATCTCATATATAGTCTATGTTTAGATAGAATGAATCCATATAGATTACATAGTTTCAAAGATAGTCGATGTGATATTTTATTTGTAATTTATAACATATCTATGAATTTTTAATAAATAGGGAATGTGTTTAATGATTTCATACCAAAATAGCTTTTGAAATGATATTTTTATTTTCTTGTGACTTTTTATTGATGTTTTGAATATTTTATGGAACAAATATAGTAGAGTGAATAATTTTTACAAAATAGAAAATGTTCAACATTATAGAATGATTATGGTCGCTATAATTAACTTCCCCTAGTATATGAACATTTTTATAGAAACAGTGTTAAAGGACATAAACCATGTTCAATTTTTGGAAAACAAACATGATATTATAAACATTAAAATGGGATAGAATCATCATAAATTTTTCATAAATTGGTTTTTATGGATCCTTTTTTTCGATGATTTAAAAGGAATTCAATATAAGACATGAATTTTAATGTTCTACAAAACCACTTTCCACGAATGAATATTTTGTGAGGGTGAAAATCATTGATGTCACATTTAGAAAGAAAATAATTCTAGTAATGATAGAATTATTTGGATGATTACTTATTAGAGATTTCATGTGGTCAAACATAAGTTATATTTCATGAATTTTGAGAATTGTGCATGTTATATTTTGATTAAAACATTGTTATATATTAAATGAAAATCTGAAGATGTGTTGAATGTAATATTGGACATACTCTATATAGAAATACATTTGAAATAAGATACCACTCCTAAATCTGAAGATTTTGTTGAATATAATATTAGACTTACTCTCATTAATGTTGTTATATTTTTAGTTAACTGCATTAAAAAATATGAAAAAATATGCTTAGTTTACTTTTCTGATGATTATTTTTATTTCTTTATATTATATTTATATATAATAGTTGGATTTATTTAGTTTTGTAATAATATTTTGTTAGTTTTTTGTAGGATAATTTTTAATGAAATATCTACCATACTGTGAGCTTTTAGGGAGGACCCAATACATAATTCAATTGAAGATACTCATCATAATTTCTAAAATGATACATATACTTCCACAAGGGTAGATAATTTTTCAAGGTTGGTAAACATGGCTTCAAATAATTTCCAAAATTATGAATTTCCTATAGCTCGGACCAGAGGATATCAATAGAGTTTGATGATAAATATAATCGAAGGGGACTGAATTACAAACAATTTAATACTTTTGTTAATCCATTATTAGCACAAATATATTATTTTTATTTATGATTTGGTATGTTCCAAAAAAGGGATGATTTTTTAATTATTGAATTTTTTTTGGAAAGCTCTTATGTTATTATTTTACATATCCTAAATTGTATTTAATAGTATTGTTTTTCATCCTTCTTATCAGATGAAATATGATATACATGAGAGTAGAGAATCATGGAAGAAATGGTTATATTTCTCTATTAGGAAATGAAGGGATTTCAAATCAACCCTAACAAAGATTTCATATTTGGGGAATGAAATAATAAAAAACTGTCTAACATATTTAATTATTATAAGAAGATATATAGAGTTAATTTTTTGAAATAATCTTATAAGAATACATTTTGGCAAGGGAAATGTTAGAATTTATAATTTTATAATATTATTGATTTTTTAATGAGTTTTTTATTCATTATTTATAAAAAATGAGAAGACATGATAGAGATACTATTTTCCACATTTTTTCTATGCCTTCCAATGTTTTAAATCATTCTAAATTAACTATCTGAACTAATATGAATCAATTTGGGATTTATGTTTTTTTTATCAAAATTGTAAAATGTGATTAATTCTGTATTTTTTACATTTTTTTTACTTCTTGGTTATTTTGGCCATTAAATTAAATATATAATTCCAATTTGATAGATTTTTTTTATGAAATCCTTATTTAATTTCATTCAACTTTGTATTCTGTACCAGAGGGTGATTCAAGCATCTAGGGGACCAAACAATTAAATAATGTTGGGATCTTTTTCCGGAACACATTGTGGACTACATCATAGTAACAGAATAATATTTTGGCCTATACACCACCAATTAAGGTGACTCCACATGTAATAGATCTATGACAATAAGTCATGTCTTGATAATTAATTTTAGGGAATTATATAGTAGTTATGGTTTTCATTGGATATTATAATTTTGAACGAAAATTCTTGGTTCCTTCAACTAGAAAATGTAATAGTCAATTAATAATTCATAACATCTACATCTTATGGCCAAATGAGTTGAAATTTTGAGAGGAGACACAAACGAATATAGGGAATAACATTAATGAAGGGTACATTGGTTGAATTATCCATTTAATGGGTTCAAACCCCATTTCCTTTCAGAGGAAAAAAATATGCCTATAAGATTAGTGGAGCTCTTATCTCTCAGATCATTCCATCCCATCCTTAGATAATTTTGGGAAACAAAGAGGGGATTCCAAGGGCCATTTAGGAATTTTATTTATTTATTTTATTTTAATATTAATTTTCTTTTATAGGTAACACATTCATCTTTTTTATTAAAGTGAGTCTCATTTCTTCTTATATCATTATTTACCTTAAAACTCTAATTATCTCATTATCTTTCTTCCATATCTCCATCATGATCACTAATCAATTTTCAATGTCATGTGATTAAATCAGGCATTGACCCTGGGGGAGGTTTCATGGTGTTCTCCAGTATTACACTTCAAATTTATAACGTTTTTAATCTATTTGTGGTGGAGGAGGGAATATTTCACGGGTGCGGCAGTTGTCCGCCATGAAACTATTTCAAAATATTTTTATTTTCCATGATTAATTAATTTTACCTCCATTTTATTTGGAAACCCAATCATATGGTGGATTTTGGGTTTCTTTATGGGTTGAAACAACATATAGTGGAGTCAGGTCATTTAGGAATAACATTCATGATTAACGTGTTACCCAATTTGACTATTAGATAGGTATGGTTGGTTTGTTGGATGCATGATAATATCATACCCTCAATAAATCAATGTAAAGTAATTCATTAATGATGTTTCGCTAAATGAATTATAAAATATAATATAAACAGAAAATAAAATGATCAATGAACCCATGTTCTCCAACCCTGGGGCCAAGACCATTCTCCCTACATTCATTCTGTTTGTATATATATTTAAACATTGCAATTAATTATTTTAGATGTGCATTTTCCAAAATTAAAAAAATAATTTTTATTTTATTATATATATAAAAAAATTTGTATAGGTGAACTAGAATTAGTGATTGAAATGATTATGATGATACTCAAGCGATATGACCATGGCCATCCAATGTGCTGCATTAGGAAAATAAATTTTATTTTTCCATGCCCTAAAACACACATTCATTATAATTGGGGCCTTTTGGGGGAGTTAAGAAGTTAATTGCATCACTTTTCATAAATTCATATTTTTGTAAATATATATTTTTATATTCTTTATAAATAAATATAAAAAAAATTATTTTCCATGATGTATTCAAATTCAAATTTTTAGGCATTGTAAGATTACTCGTATGTGAAATATCAATAGCCAATAGTGTATTATAGAGATCTAAATGACTGAGTGGATATGATGAGCATTACTCTTGTTGATTTTTGGAGGAAAATGGAATGATTATTTGACTATGTTCATGCATTAATAGAGTAACCTAAACCTGAACCAGAAAAATAACATGCGGTAGTGGTGGAAGAAATTTCACCACTCATCATTGAAGAACCAAAGGAAATAAATGTGTAGGTACCTAATGACTCATTCATCCTCACTCAACCAATTCTACCTAGGATATAAGAAAATGATGATGACATTCCTGTTGAGCCACATGTTGAAGATCAATAGTAATTGGATAATTTTTTTTTTAATAAATGTGAATAACTGTGTGATCCCCCCAAGCCTTGTAAATAAGAAGAGCCAACACCACTGAAAGTAGACACCACCAATGTGGTGTAAATTGAAGTCAAAATAGAGGATCCTGACTACTGGAATCTATCCTCAAAGAGTATACTCCATGAGTCAATTACTATTGAGGAAGAGATTGAAGCTGAACCAACTCAAGGAGATGATAAAATCTTGGACTCAAAATATATTAATTTTATTGAAAATAATTTGAGTATCAACACTGATACTTTTAATTTTTCAGATTCATTGTTATCATATTAAACCCTTGAGGATAAAGATAAAAAAGAATATTCACTAATTTATGAACACTTGGAGCACCCATAAGTCATTGAATATTTACTAGAGGGAGTACCGGAACAGAAAAAGAACATTTCACAGGTAGTAATAAAGGTGGAAGTGGTTCCATACTTTATCCAACCCCCTCCATACAAGATGAACCACATAGTGAAGGTGGTGGATCTTGTGTAATCTATCGATGGAGTTCTCCTCAATAAGAACAAAGAACTACAAGCTAGGAAAAGTCAAATGAGGTGGTTCATTTCAAAGAAGCTTCATCCACTCTCAGAACCTGGATTAAAATTTTTAATTCCCACTTTAGGCAGTAAAAATTAAGGTCCCACTTGGGGGATCATACCCAGATTTATCAGAACACAAGATCAACTTGATGATATTTTCACAAAATATTTTCCCGTAGATAGATTTGAATACATTAAACAGAAGATAAGAATGATAACCATATGGTAATCTTCCGTGTTAAAATTCTTTTGAAACCATTCCCCTAATAGTAAAGAACTTCTTTTCATAGGGGTGTACATTTGTTTGTTATATTTCAAAAATAGTATTTGTCAAATTTTTTTTGCACATAAGATTTTCATAATAATGATTTTTTTTCATAAATTTTTCATAATGAAGATTTTCGTACATAAAATTTTGATAATGAAGATTTTCGTACTTAAAGTTTTCATAATGATGATTTTCTAAATTTCCGTAATGATGATTTTGTTACGTACAATTTTCGTAATGAAGATTTTCGTACTTAAAATTTTTTTAATGAAGATTTTTGTAGTTAAAATTTTCGTAATGAAGATTTTCATACCTAATTTTTTTAATGATGATTTTCTAAATTTTCATAATAATGGTTTTCTAAATTTTTAATAGTATTAAAATATTTCATAGTCAAAGCTTTCGTAATTAAAATTTTTGGAATCTAAAGTTCTTTATGAAGAATTTTCCTCATTACGAATAATCTTTCTAGAAATCCTAAAGGTATGTTTTCTTTATTAATTTTTCATAATCATCATTTACATGATGGTATTTTCATCTATTTTTAAATTTTATAATTAATTTTTTTTCTTTATCTGAATGTTTTTCTAAAAAAACTCGAAAGTTCAGATTCTATCATAATTTCTTTCTGTCTATCATCTCAGCAGTCAGATCTGATCAAAAGGGTTTTCATCCGTTGAATGGTGTATAGAGGCTGAACTATCACCTAAAATGCCTATAAAAAGGACCTCCAATGGTTTTCCCACATTGAAACTCATCCTCGTGCGTGCTGAAGCTCAGCCCTCCTATATATAATCGTTCTGAACTTCTCAGATCTTTCATACATTTGAATGCCTGTAGAAGTCTCCTCTCAGATAGATATGTCAACTTTCAAACCAATTTCTGAATTGTAGATATACAGAGAAAAGATAGTTGATCTTATGTTTTATAAAAGTTTGATTCCATTATCTCTATGAATATAAACTTGAGTGGATGTGAAAGTGTTTTCCTTTAAAAACCAAAATTTCAGGATTTGGAATAACTGGATTTGTTAATATAATTCTATGAGTCAGTGATTTTGTTCCAGGAAGAAGGAAAGAGTAAGTTGTATTTCAAGTGCTATGGAGAGAAATATTCACTCTCTTACACCAAGCCTACAAGCTTAATTGGCATTCCTTATGAAGGGTATGTTGAGTTTTGTTCTCATAACCAGCATGATGATCAAGGAATTTTTGTTAAGGTGAAGGCCATGGAATGCCTTGGTATCTCAAAAGTAAAGACTCCAAAGATTCTTCACCTGAATACAAATTATTAGATTATTGAATTCTGGTTTCTAGGATTCATTATATCGAGAAAAAGGGGACAAGGATACTTTGAGGATTAGTGATTTGTACATTCTGGATTTCTTGGTAGACCTAAGGAAGATAAAATTGGTTAAGCATATTTTGGTTACGATTGAGAACATAAAGAATAGAAATCTGAAGGCTCATTGTTAATGTATCCAGCCATTATGTCAAAGATGATTCTTCGGTGTCTAGAATCCTTCAAAATACCTGGAAAATATAAGTAAAATAAATTGAAAAGTCATGCTATTGAGTGATGATACACTGAGAATGATGAAAGTCATATTTTTTAAAGAATCTTAAGAATTTTATGATTTGCCTAAGGAGGAGGTAGAAGCCTTATCGAAGAAATAGTAAGTGGTTGAGACTTCCAAAAAGGGTGGAAGGAATAGGAAGTTGAATTATATGGATGAAAAGGCAAAAAACCCAAATGGATAAGGAAACCCAATCCAAACCACCAAAACCAATGAAACAAAAAGATTATCCGGATGAGGTTATAGATATGTAGAGAGAAGACATGAAAAATATGAAAGAAGGGGAGCCTAAATTTGGATTGGACCCTACTAAAGAAAAATCATTGAGGGAGAAAGAATCTAAAAAACATGAAATAAAAGAGAATGAAAAGAAGAATAATAAGAAGTTGTCTGAGGCTGAAATATTGTAAACACTTTTGAAGGCTACTGAGAAAGCTTATGAGAATATTCTGGTACCAAAATCCTTCTTAATAGAACCTTTAACAGAGACTCTAGGAAAGAAGTTTGTAACTATGGAAAAAGTTAAAGAGAACATAGTGGATGAAATAGAAGATAAAGGTAGTGGTGATACTGAAGACTTGATAAAACAAGTAGTGGATTTTCATGATAAGGAAAGCCCTTCAGAGAAATTATCATTCCGAACCTCTCAAGTCAAATCGTTAAAACATGTTACTCCTAGGAAGCATGAAGAGATGTATAAAGATTAAGTAGACAAACCATCTGAAGAAGAAAGCATTAATAATGATTTAATTCAACCTAAGGATGCTGAGCAGGAGGTGAATAAGAATAATTTTATTAAGAATTTTTTTTTTCATCTCTCTAATAGTGAACACGAATATTCTAATCAAGAAGAACTCATTCTAAAATGTGATAAGGGAAAACAGGTTGTAGTTGATACACATACCACGGTTATGGTAAAGAAGAGGGATGATGGTGGTTCTTCAAATAGGAAAGCTGCTAAATTAGGCAAAGAAACCTCACCTAGAAAAATCTCTGATTCAGAATCATCCTCTCTTAGACATGATTTTGTAGTCCTTTCTCTAAAGAATCTTGTTGGGATTATCCTTATATTTCTCATTATAGACTCGAGGTGCCATATTCTTCAAAAACATTAAATCATAAATTATATTTAGAATATATGGTTATGGATAAGTGTGTCAAGCATGAGGCTAATTTCATAACCATTTTCATAAAATACAAATCCCAAAAAAAGTTCTTGCAAGAAGATGACCAGCTGGTCAAAGAAAACAATAGAAAATATGATAATTATTGATGATTTACATGAAAGTGTCAAGGAAGCATTTGACACATAAAATGTGTAGATCAAGGACCTCACAAATAGTTATCTGCAAAATCTATCTCTGGAATAGAATTCTTTGATGCATGATGTGAGAGATCATAATGGGAAGTTTTATTCAGTTGCTCCGAGATGGAAGAGGGAAAGAGATCTTAGAATCAAACTTGATGAATAATTTGCTATGCAAGAAGATGTTCTAATGGGGCATGTAGAATCTCATAAGGATTAGGAAGAAAAAAACAGCCTTAGAGAAAAAGACCGAATATTAGAATCAGCTTCACAAATGAGCAGAGGAAGATCACAAAGATCTCAAGAAGCTCAAAACCACAGTAATTATGTTGATGATAAAGGAGAAGGAAGGATAATATTCTTCAATTATTATCTTTTGTTGTATTAATTCCTTGTATAAAATTTTCCAATCATAATGACATTTTTTGTTTCTCTTCTTTTGGTTGTTTAGTACTAATATTTCATATACCGTATTTCTTTTTACATTCCCTATATTACATTTTGAATATCACAAAGGGGGAGAAATAAATGTAAAAAAATAAGACAAAGTAATAGAATAAATTTCCTTAAGTAAAGGGTAGTTCATCTAAGGGGGGTTTCTTATCCAAAATGATTTTTATAAGAAACAAAATGCCAAGTCCCAATCCGGAAATCAAGAATATAATCCTTAGTGTCTCCAAATCCTAAGGGGGTTTAGTTGTATTCAAATTTTCCCATGTGTTAAGGGAGATAAGTTTTATTTTCAATGTTAATAAAAATATTTTCTAAGTCCTTATATTATTTTTCATATGTATTTGTGAGCTTTCCAAAAAGGGGGAGATTGTTGAGTCAATAAGTTTTCCCTATGAATTTTCCATTATTTCTTGTTTCGAATACCATAAACACTCTATCTTAAGAAAAATTTATTTTCCTCTTTGTTTTATCCTAATAAGGAAAATGTTCCTTCCTTAAATAAATTTTCCTTCCTCAAGAAAATTTTACCCTTACCTTATTTTCATTATTCATGGAATAATTTCTCTAAACCTAACTCATTTTCCTTCTAAGTATAAAATTCGGTTTTGTAACTAAATTTTTGGAATCTTTTAACTACATAGATATAGAGCATTCTATTTTCTGGATCCAAATTCAGTTTCTAAATTCTCTATATTCAGACTCTAAAATTTCTGAGTTCAGAATCTGAATTTTATGAATTCAGACTCTGATCTTTCTGAGTTCAGACTCCGAATTCTCTGAATTTAGACTATATACTTTCTATGTTCATACTCCAAATTCTTATGAATTCAGACTCTGAACTTTCTGAGTTTAGAAACAGAATTCTTATGAATTCAGGATCCAAATTTTTATGAATTCAGACTTCGAATTTCCTTGAAATTCCGACTTTGAAATTCTATAGAATTCACATTCCGAATTATTCTGAAGACAGAATCCAGATATCCAAGTTTTATAGACAATAAATTTGTTTTTTTAGACTGGGAACTTTTATTTTTCCTTACATTTCTTAAGATGGTTTTGGATCAAAAAACATGGTTTATGCTTACTCTTGTTTGAGTTATAAAATGATATCATGCATTCTGTTACTAACTAACTGTTGTTTGTGTGACACATATACAGGTCCATCCAAAATTCAAGGAAAAATAAGATCGTTGGAGGACAGAGTCGACCATTGAATATGTGCCTATAAATAGGAGCTCATTTGAACGATCTCACTACAAAAACATTGATGTTTGTTCGAGAACTCTATATATTACATGCTGAAGTGATTTCTAGAGAGAGACTCTCATGCTTAGTGCATAATGAACCTCTTGTTCAGAATTTCTTTGTGCGACTCCAAATGTTTTTGAGTGCATTCAAGGGGTTCCGGGGATAGGAAATGTGAGTTTCTAACTACCTTTATGTTGAGGGCCTATAGGGATAGCAATACATATTCCGATATTCATTTCGAGGGTTGTCCCTGGTGTGGGAAAGATAAACGTTCATGAAATTATAAATGAAGGAACCTTTATCCAAGGTTGTTGGATACCCTTCTCTTTGGGATAAAATATTTACTACTTGTTACGTGTATTATTTCAGGTTTTATGCTACATTTTTGTTAGAGAGGAGACTATAACTGTCTTATGCATTCTTATACTTGTACTGTGATTATTGATATTCTATATGATTTAAGGTATAATTTTATCTTCATAAACATTTCTTATGTTTCATTTCTAGAACCTCATTTCCTGAATCAAGAAAGTTTATAGAACTAAGAGGTTTGGTGAATTTACCCTGTTTAACATTGTTAAAAATTACCATATTTAAAAGTTCCAAAGGTTTTTTTTAAAAGTATAAAATTCACCCCCTCTTGTAAATTGAGCATCTACATCATTATTCCAATACTAAAATAAGTATAATTTCGGTCCTACAAGGGGTTCATTAGAGCATCTAGGGTCCCGTAAAATTCAATTAAGTTGGGAAATGTTTTGGGCACCCAACGTGGACCCCACAACCATAACAGAATCCCAAATGGGCCTAAAACATCCAATTGAGGTGATTACACCTATAATAGAACAAAGACATAAAATAGAGTTTTGGATATTAGTTTTATAAAATTTTTGAATTTTTATGGTTTCTATTAGATATTATACTTTTGAAGAAAACATCATGGAACCATATTCCATAAAACGTAACAGTAAATTAGGAATTCAAAAATTCTACATCTGGGTGAAAATGACATGAAATTTCTATAAGAGACACACCATTAATTGGGGAATAATTTTCATGCAGGGGGACACACCTAAAGGTTCCATTTAATGGGTCCAAAATGTGTCAAATTTTAAATGATTGAAATGTGCCTTTAAAACAAGAAGAGCTTTTACCTCACAAATATTTTCTTCCCATTTCCACCCCGTTTGGGGAAACAATGAGAGGATTTAAATGGCCATTTATAAATTTTATTTCATTATTTTCTTTTTATTTAATTATTATTTTATGTATAAAACATTCATTATTTTTGTTAATATGTTTACCATTTCTTCTTTCATATTTCTTTGTCTTCAAACTCTATTTTTTTCATTCTCTATCATCTCTCTCTCCATCGTTATCTCTAACCACTTGCAATGGAATGTGATTAAATGGTTTCATGGAACTAGGGGAGGTTTCATGGTGTTCTTGATAATTGATATTCAAATTTAAAATGTTTTAAATATATTTTTGTTAGAGGCGGTAATATCTCCTAGGTGTAGCAGTCGTCCCCCACGACACTATTTCCAAATCCATTTCTTTTCATCGATTAATTAATTTTCCATCACTTATCTTAGGATAACCCATATTATGGTGGTGTTGGAATTTATTAAGGCATGAAATGGAAAATAGTGGAGCAGAGTCTTGTATGAATAACATTCTCGGTTGAGGTGTTAACTAATATGACTATTGGAGGGGGAGTTGTTTGGTGTGGCAAGTGTATACTAAAATAACAACGTCAATAAATCCAGGTAAGGTAATTAATTATTGAGTTTTCACTAATTGAATTATCAAATATAATTTAAATAAATTATAAACATATTAATGAACTCGTGTTATCCAACCCTAGAACAAATACCTTTTTTCCCTGGTTTCATTCGGTTTGTATCTAGATTTAAACATTACCTTTAACTATATTAGTTGAACGTTTTCAAAAACTAAAACCATTATTTTTAGTAAATTATATACACAAAAAAATTATTATAAAATGTTAACTAGAATTAGTTATTTAACTAACTGTGAGGCTCCTCAAATGAGAGGACCCTGGTCAACCACTATTTTGCATTAGGAAAATAAATTTTCTTTTTCCATGATCTACTATAGGAGTGCATCGAGATATCATCAAGATATCCAATCCAAAATACATATACACGAATAAATCATCTAATAGAGGTTATATGTCACTACAAGAAAAAATGATGGAAAAAAATATTCAGAAACATGTAACTGACTCTTACAAATCAATAGAGGTTTGACATCCTTCCGAGTTGCAATAAGTAATGCAAAATGGAAGTGGTTCCGAATGAGAAAATGGTTTAATATCTTATATAGAATTCATGAGATATAGAAGAGTGGATTATAATAAGTTATTTAATTTATTTAAGATATTTATGTATATCCAAATCTTGGAATATTTTAACTCACTAATTAATTTTTAAAATATGTTATTAAGAAATTCCATATGGAGAATAGAAGACATGGTACCTTTAGACCCGAGCATAGGAAGGATATTTTGGCTACTGTATTATGAAAGAATGAACTTATGGGTGATATAAAAGGACATGAGGTAGGTATATTGATAAAAAATGTGTTCAGTCATTCTAGATATTCCCCATAGAAGGATATATATATAAATAAAATCCATAAAAGATAAATTTCACTATATGGGTGAGATAATGGAGGATAGGATCAGAGATTTGGTATAATAAAAGTTCTTATACATGCTAAAATATTTTCATATTTAATATTCCACTCCTCTACCACATCCTACAAATCCCTCTCCCCATCTTCCACTTATAGATCCCACTCCTCAACCACCTCTAATTTATCTGACTCTTCTTCCTCCTCCATAAATACAAATTTATTGTGTGTTATATATTGAGGATCCCTAAAATCATATTGTTTCATATGGGATTATATATTATATTGGGAATACCATTAATCATAATTACGTAGATATATGGTATATTTTCTTCATCGAGTCCTCTATTATAAATAGATTGGAAAGTGTTTCATTTTCTAAAGATGTCGTTACAGGAATTGGAAATAGTATCATCCATACTCTTGTTTTTACACTGGTCTTGTCTAAAAAAGTACCACTAAGGTACATATAGATGATATTCATTATTTAATATTGGTGGTAAATGTTCTTTATGTATTTAAATTTATATAGTTCCATTTCTTTTATAGGGATACATTAATTTTAAAGATATACTATATATAGAATAATCAGTAAAATATTTTATGAATTCATATAATACAGATTCAATATATTATATACATTTTTATTATTTTGGAATTTGATATGCTTAAAATGGATTCTAACATTCATTGGAGTATAATGACTGTGATTATATTAAAGAGATACATCTTTGATCTTGCAACTTGAGATTTTCTATGCACCAACAGGATGGAATTATTTTCTATAAATGTCTGAAATCCTATATTTTATAGTTATTATAATTTACTAAAACAAAGTAATTATGTTTGTGTTGTATTTTTTATATTTTAAAAAAAAGTATTCATAATGATGTCAAATTTGTATATGAATTATTTAACCCACAATGTGTTTTACAAATAGCGATGGAAGTGAATGGTATAAAAAGAATAGTATATATTGCTAATATTTTTAAAAATAATGAAATTTAGTGTAGGATTCATCTATACCCTGAATGGTATGGAATATATATCTCTCAAAGTGTTATTTTTATTTTCTAAAAAACACTCAAATTAATTTTTTTTGTATATTAATGTTTAATGGATTTTGGTTTTCTGTCTATGAGAGAGGGTAGCATTCTGATTATGCTCTATACATGGTGTCAAGTAATAAAATTTCCACAAATCATTAAACTATTATGTTTTATTATTTAAATACATATATACTATAGCTACATTTAATTTTATTTCATATATATTACCTCAAAATATGGAATTGGATTATTTTAATGATTAAATTGAAAAGATGACCGTAGAGATCCCATGTGTAAAATAAAAGTTGACTTCCCTTTTTAATTACTATAAATTGTCTTCAAGAACATAAGATTATATTTTGAATTGATTTTTTTGAAAAAAAAATTTGATCATCACAAGGGAGTAAAGAATATGGGTATTATTTTATATAAGTTTTGAATAAATATTTTGAACTGAATAGTAAACCAATTCTTAAATGTTATATTTTATATTAAATAGTCCTTTTAATTTTTTATATTTTTTTGAGAAATGTTATTAAATTTTAATATTTTAATTTGGTTATATTTGGTCACTATCCTCCTTAAACTAAACATGATCTATATTACATAAATCATAAATGCGTGGAATACATCATAGGTTTGATTTGGGATAATAGTATTTGTATTATATAATATAATAATTTATTTTTACATTTTATTGATAAAATTATATGAATTTTTGATGTTTTTTATTTATATTGTCCATCTATTATATTTGATTCTATTTCTACTTATATACTATGGGAAAAATATTTGGCTATTTAATTTTTTTTAAAATGATATTTCCAATTCAACTATTGTACAATATAGTGTGTCGAATATTTTTGGATTAGTATTTTAAAGCTGATCTATCATGAATTTTATGGATTTTGAAGATTGATTTTATACATAAATCATACTCTTTAAATATTTTAAACTAAGGATTATAAGTGATTTTATGAAAAAAAAATGTTCCAACTAAAGTTGGGCCAGGGATGTAGTAAACAGTAGACACCTTTTAGAGGAAGCTACAAGAGTACCTCAATAGTGGAAAATAAGGGACTCTAGAAAGAATATAGTATAGTCTATGAATAGTGGGTTTAAAAAATGATTAGTGGTGGAAGTTATAATACATATGGATATGGAACAGTGGCATGAGATAATTGTGTGTTTATGTGTGTCTCATGTAGTTTAGGCAGAGGAAGACCCCAGGATCCATTGATGTTCAAGAGGTCAAAGGAGAACACTGGCTAGTTACGAACCACATGACTGAAGGAATAAATGATTTGAAACTACATCATAACTTATACTATTAATAATAAATACATGGAACATAATTATTTAAATGATTCAGGAACAAGATGAAGTGATGTGGTATTTATTTGCATCGTTGACTTCCTCCAGGAATCCCTGACCTATGAATGTTAAAATCTTTTGGTCATCAATAATTCCTTTTTTGTATATCGATATATTTAGGTAATTTATATTTTGATCAATTTTGAAAATGGATATCAAGAAATATACATGGAAATGGATATGTTCGATATCCATGAAGGTTATTTTTTTACACACTATCAGGAAGAAGCAAGATCACGGTATCCCCACTACATGTTTGAAACTATTTGAAGTAGGTTTATTTAAATGAATTGTTTGTTTCATTTTATAAAGGTTTTAAGGTGGTACAAATAATCTCCAAATACTCTCTAATTCAACTATTTAATAGAATTTATAGTGCTGATATATCATAAAAAACATAGGGGATTCATAGAGATGGTGATCTATATGTTCATGGTGGTCTATTTGAGAGAAGTACAAAATAAATTTTCATAAAATAGAATATATTCCAGTATCCTTATGAAATAATTAATTTCCTTGAATTATAAATCATTTTTTATGATTTTATTTTTAGATAATTAAGTCACCCCCTTACATAATTAATTAATACATCTCAAAATGTACCATCTTCTTATATTAAAATTTTATACAATACAATAATTTTAAGATGTAACATGTTTTACATTCATGACACCTCTTCATAATTCTAATATTGAAAATATAGTTTTCATTATTCATTAATAAAACCATGTAATGTTTTTAAGTAGGGGATGTTCTCAAAAATCATATAAATAGACATAAAAATAACGTATAAAACATTAGTCCAAGGATTGTCATAAAAATATTCCATTTCAAAACATAATTCAGAATAAAAATATAAAATTTACGTCCCACAAAATCAACTTCTCTGGCTAAATCGATTCATTAAAAAATAATAAGAAACATTGGACATTTAATAAACTCACAATGGTTTCTTTTCAGTCATGAATATCACATAAAACCTTTTTTACCATGTTATACTTTTCAACCATAAGAGGTATCAAATACTTTTCTTTAAACATAATCTCATTAATATAGATTAAAAATAAAACTATTTCTTTAAAAACCTTATTGTGAATGAAAAATCATTATAGTAAATTAAGGAATAATTTTCTTATATATGTTACATATGGAGTAACCGTGATGGTTATAATTGGAATAAATCTCACAAAAATAGATGGAATAATTATAAAATTTACACATGGAATAAACCTCATGATCAACTTCAAAACAAAAATATTACTCAATGAATTAAATGAAAATAATGGATCCACCCATCCTTGGTATGTAATTGAACCTCCCATTTTCAAAACCAATTCCCAATAACCATTACATATTCACAAAAAATAAAATCTTTCATCAAAAAAAGTATTTTCACCTATAAGAAATCATTTTAAGATTTAGGTATATCCCTTTCCTTTAAAACAAACATTTAAAACTAAAAATCCAATAATATTAGGAAAAAAAGATTTTAATTGAGGAAAAAAATGGAATATTATAAAGGAATTAAAATATAAAATAACGTTAACCATGGAAATAAAAGTCATTTTCATCGTATATGTTATAATTGAGCATTCTTTTTATATATATTAAAAGATTCAAAATATGGTCTCTAAAATACATAAAAACATTCCTTCTAAAAAAATAGCAAAAAAGTTAAAATGGACATAAAATTTAGTTTTTAATTAATTTATTTAAATATAAATAAATATATAAATTTTTAAAAAATATATATAGGAAAGGTGGTAATATAATTAAAAGGGAAACATTAAAATAATATTTTTTAAAAGAAAGTCACGTACATTCATTCAGGCCCATCATATATGTTCATGATTCATATGAATAGTAAAATTATGTTATTTATTCAGAAATATAATTACTTATTAGGGCTAATTATTCATTTTATATAATTTAATAATATTTTATATACAATTACAAAAATATTATGTTCACGTGAGAAGTTTTGATCATATTTGGTTCCTATGTCCAAACTAACTTCAGTTGCTTGACTATGGTAAAAAAAGTAATTATACAATCACCTCCATAATAAGGATACTTTCATAATTATAATTTTAATATATAAATTATATTTTTAAAACCAACCATTAAATATGGTTGCAGAAAATGATCTATGATACAATCATGGAGATGATAGGTTGTACATATGTATGGGTAATGATTAAAATTTTCAACCATATTTACTGATAGAAGGTATGTATAATTTTGTCTTCAGAGAATTATAATTATTTAATTAATACGATATTAATTTAAAATATACACTTATATATACTATCTATGTGATATGGTAATAGAAAACCAATCACATCTCTTCATGGAGGTGGTTGTCCACACCTATGCATGAATAACGTTATAATTCTTTAGTTAATAGAAATGTATGGAATTAAAATAGATATTAACTTCTAAGAAAGAAAATTAATTTATTAATATCATATATATATACACATTAAATCCATTATTTTTACTATATTTGAGAGTTACTGATGTAAAAAAGATTACATTGGTTCGGAAGCAGGTAGCCCACCATACATACAAATAGTGGTTTCATTTCTCATTTGATGGAAGAGGATATTGATATTGGTTATTACATTAAGATAATAAATTAAAATTATACTTAAGATTACAATGTTATTATTTGATATTGATTTAATATTATTAGGTTATGTTAGAAAAATAAACACAAAATAAAATACTTTTCTAGGAACTACATATATTCTTTAGAAGACCTCATAAAGTTAACATCAAAATCATTTCTAGATTAGTTTTTATATAAAACCAAACCATATAAGAAATTTAGAGGAATTTATGGAAGCTATTTTTAAAGTTATTTTACAAAAAATGTCCCTTTTATGTTTGAAGAAAATAGGATAGGAAAATCCCCTTCCTATAAGAGGGGAGGGGAACTCTTGGAATTTCATAAATTATTAAATTAACATAAATTAATATTCATTTTTAAATTTTAAAAAATTGATATATTAAAATAAAATATGATTATGAGTCAAAATAGTATCATAAAATAATTATTTAACAAGTTTAGTGGATTTATTCACCCAAATATTTCTGTTTTCACGTGTGTTAACCATTTTTTACAATTATATTATTACTAATGATTATACTAATCAGAGGTCACTATAGAAACTATAAACGGAAAATTAGATCAAAAGTAGATCATTATAGATATTTTCAACCATATACAAATAAATTCAATTTATATAGGATATTTTCAGTGTTAGATCATTTAATAAAAACATTATTTATTATATAATGTCATTAATGTCAATTTTTGAAAAATTAAATTATTTTAACATTTCAAACCACAAGAAAAATTATGATATTGTTGTATAAGTCATTAAAACCTCTATATTATTTCATTTTTATCAAAGAAAAGAATCAAGAAAAATAATTATTTCAAATAATATTACATTTAACATTTTTAAAATTTTTTATTATATTTTTCTATTAATAGAAAAAATATTGTATCAGTTTTGTGTATTTATTGAAGGAAATTATTTCAACATTAAAAATTATAAAAAATCATCGTAATAAATAAAAATAATTTATATTTAATAATAATATTTATAACAAAACATACCTTAGTTTTATCCCTATGTATAAAATTTAAAAATAATAAATCAAATAGAATGATATTTTTTAATTTCATTTAAAAAAATTTTAAAAATATCAAAATTATGAACCTATAGAATAAAAAGGTAATGTATTAAAAAAATATTAATATGGATTAAATAAAATCATACAATCCAGTTATTGTTTTTTAGGTATAACTTTGAGTCTTTATCAAGTTATTTTTTGTTTCAAGGAAACCATTTAATACTTATTGTTCTATCAGAATTTACTATGTTTACTAGTCATAATTTCTAAAAATAGAAGAATGTATTTCACATAATAATACCTCTTAATTTAAAATATTTAATTTATATTCCAAAAAACCCCTAATAAGTAGAATTTATTTCGAAATTAAACCTTTAAAACATGATGGGAATAGATTTTTTTGGAAATATAACATTGAAGTACAGAAATGACTATATATTAAAATCAAGAATAAAGTTAATTAAAAAGATTATAATTGGTTTTTTAATAAAAATGTAATAAATAAAATTAAAAAATATGCTAATGAATAATTTTATATTATAAACACTTTAAAAGAAAATAATGTTTTCAAAAAAAATATTTTTTTTGTATTCATTGAAATCTATAAATTTCACCATAAGATAATTTTGATATGGTGGTTTAAAAAATTGAATCATTTTTTTAGAATAAAAATTTTTAATGTATCAAAATATAATTTTATACTATTTCATAAAAAGTAATTAATACCATTTTTGATGAAAAATACGACTTTGAAAAATTGAGTTCAGTTTTCCTATGAATAAATCAATAAATTTGTATTGATTATGAAATATATATATATATATAATAATAAAAATGTGGTTATTAATATTCAATACTGTTAATTAATTTTATAGTTTATAATGGAAATTTGAAATAATAATATTTCATTTATCATTAAAACTCAATCTTACTTATCGTACATGCTATAAAAATAATGTCTTTTTAAAAACATGGGGGTTATATTCCCCCATCCCAAAAGGAATTATGACCCTTAAATTTTAAAATGATCTTGGTAATAAAAAATATTCCATCATAAAATTCCTTTTTTGAAATCCCACATCAAAAAAGGGTTAATAAATCACTCTCTTGAAAAGAGTTAAAGGGAATTAAGAATTTTATCTTGAATAACACATAACTAGGTTGCTAAATAAAAAAATGTTAGTGTGAAGTGAAAATTTGGATATGATAGAAAATATTTATGTCCATATAATTATGGAGAGTGACATATATCATTAATCCAAATCAAATCAATTATCATGGAAATGTTAATGAACATAAATATATAAACCAAGGAGGGGAGAAACAGGATTTTGATTAATCAGAAATAAATATAATATGATTAAATTTTTTATTAAAAGTCATTTTACTTTCTTTTATGAATTGTATTACCATAAATACTTAGTATATAAATATATATACTTACTTAATAAGTATAATTTAGTAATTTAATCATTTTCTACCACAATTTATACTTTTCCCAAAATAATTAGTATTCAATATGTGTTTTTGATGGCTATATCACTCAAATCAACACCCATAAGATCATACACTACTAAAAAGGATAAACATATATTTCTCATGTCTTACGACATAAACCAAAAAATAATAATTATCACAAGTTATGATAATTACCAAAATGAATAATCCTTTATATGAAGAAATAATACATTAATATATATAATTATATACTCATACAATAACATAAAAATATATCCCCCCAAGAAAAATATCATTAAAATTTATCAATATATACAAAAATGATATTGAAACCCAATAAATAGAATAATTTATCACATATTAGTCAAACATTTATCTCCATATAATATCAACCACTTCTAATAGTATGTTCATAAAATTTATATAACATAGTCATATAATCACTAAGATATGCTGATAATTTAATTTAAAGGACATAAATCACTATAAAGAGTCATTAAAATCATATATTCCCCAAAAATATAGTTACAACATTATTACTATAACAAAATCTCATCTTATAAAAAAAATATTTCCCTTAATCATATATGGTTCTAAAAATAGTGAACTTCTTCTAAAGAAATTAATCCCTTAATCACCAAATATCATTTAAATCCCATGGTTATTTTATCAATAATACATAAGTTAAGAAAAAAAACATAATATTTATATATAAAATAATTTTAATTCAAAATATAATATCAAATTAACTTGGAAATTATCTTAGATAATGGTAGGTATCTTGCCCTCATTTCCATATTGTTGTGGGTTTAAGCCCCACGGACCTATAGGATGTAATACATTATCACCTAGCATAAACTTTTTCCTTTATTTATAACTATATTAATATAATTATTATAAAATACCTTGAAATATTTTAACCATCCCAAAATATAATATTTATCATCAAATATAATCTAAAACTAAAGGTTATCAATACCTTTATTCTTGATTCCACAAAAAGGAAAGAGAATTTGTTCTCAACTAAAATTTTCTAATATGAATATTAAGGGGTAAATATGCCTTATACAAATATCAAAACTAAATAAATGTCTACAAAAGTAACTATATCTCATAAAAAATCAAAATCAAAATAATTATATTTAATATATATGATCAACCTTATATCTACCACTATATCATAACTATGAATCTTTATATTTAGACACCTTAATTAGTAAATATTATTTATAATGTTTTTCAATCATTTTACTTAATACACACTACAAAAAAAACAAAATATAAATCACCACCAATGATTCAACAATATGAAATCATAATATAAGATATAATTCATACCATCTATATTTTATTTGTAGATTCTTTAACATAAACTATAATAGACTATGGAATTTCCAATCATTTATCTACACTATATTACTGATCAACTTATTGTATGTTCCCCCTAGGTCATAATTTTCATAATTACCATACTCCACAAACATAAAATATTAAATTGATAATTTTGGATGAAATTTATACCCATTTATGGCATTATATGACCACTTTTTTCTGGGAAATTATTTTTCTATTCCCATCATGACCACATAAAAAATCGTAACATTCTTTTGAGAAATTTATATGGGTTCTTCTTCTAGAATTTTTTTCATGTTGTTTGTAGAATATATTTACCTTTTGAATCTCTATATCCTTCACATCCATGGAGCTTCATTTTCAAAATATTTTATTCCTTAAGAAACTCACAAAATTTCATATTGTTAATCATAACTCATGATAGCTGGTTATGAATAACCACAAGAGTTTTTAATATATATCTCATTTGGTTTAGTTTCTCATTCCAATAACCACAACATCTTCATCAAATATATATTTACTTATTTTTTTTTTGGATATATCTATTTAAAAAAAACTAAAAAATAGATCAAGAGTATGTAAAATAAACTATAATCATATATATTTTTTAGAGGGTAAATACTACACCATCAAACATGTTATCCCCTATTCGTCGCTTTCAATATATCCAAAATGGCCATAATTATCCCTAATATACAATCATTTCTGGTTATAGAGGACTTTTAAATTATTCTAAAAAGCATTCTATCCTATAAATTTTTCAAAACCATTCCTTGGATACTAAATATAATGAATTGTCTACAAACATTACATATAATGGTATGTTTAAAATGAAATTCATTTTTAGGTATTCCCAAAAAAACATTTGGGTTTATATATTAGATAAATACTCTATCACCCATAAATAAATATGTATTACATAACAAAGTCTATGTTCCACTTATTATCATAATTTTTCACAAAATAATATATTAATGATATAACAAATTTTCTTTTTTGGGAGAATTTTCACAATTTTCATCTTTACATAATCCTTTCCAACATTCAAACATAAGAACCTATATGAAATTTTTAAAAAATTGTATAATCATGAAAATATCAATATGAGATATAGAAATAATGAAAATTGTTTGTTAATTCATATTTGTTAAAAAATTTCTTTTCTAAAATAATCTTTGGACTCAAAATAAAATATTTGAAACCAATGAAATGAGCTTTTATTTCCAAAAAATTATTTAAAAAATTAATAATAAAACTTTTTGTAAAAATAAATTGATAAATATTTCATTATAATCATAAAAATATGATGAATTTTTTTTCACAATTTTATACTATTAACTAATAAGGTGTAGAAAATACATTTCATTAAGATTTATCTAATTAGTTAACCTTAAAAAACATAATATTTCCAAAAAAACAATATATCACAAAAATAAATCATTTAGGTATGATGAGGAATCATTTTAATATCAATATTACATGTGGTGAAACTGCCAATATTGAAAATGGAATAACCCTCAAGGTTACACATGGAATAAAAATCATACTTACACTTTAAATGAACCTCCAAGTCAACTTCCAAACATAAATTTCAACTAATTAATTTATAGAGAGCATATACCCACCAAAACATGGTTTTTAATATAACCAAAAATCAGAATAAATAATTCCTATGAGCAATAACATAATCATTACACATAAAATATTGTGGCATAAAAAAAATTACCCATAAGAATGAATTTTTTGATATTGATATTTATATTTCCTTTAAAATATGTGTTTGAAAAATATAATTCCTATAATAAAGGGAAAGATGGTTTTTATTTGAGGAAAAAATGTATTCGTATAATTGTATTCAAATATAATATAATAGTTATGGAAGTGGGAATATTATTTATTGTGGTATAAGTTAAAATAGAATATTCATTTTATATTTGGTAAAGAGAGTCAAATTGGTATGTATAGAATATGTAAAAATATTACTGTTGAAGAACTTATAAAAAAATAAAAAATCGATATTAATTTACATTATAATTCATTTCTGTCTATATAAAAACACCTACACAACAATTTTTATGATTTTTACACTGAATAAAAAGAGATGGAAGACAAACATTAAAAGAGGATTTTTTTTATAAAACTCCCTTACCTTTAGTCTAACTCATCACATACACTGTTTATATTCCTGAAAAATAAATATATCAATTATTTACTTTCCAAATAATATTTTTCTTTTTCATTATAGTATGTATATTATTTTATTTTATTTTATTTACAAATACATAATTAATTAAATTCTTGTTGGATGGTTTGACTATATTCTCTTCATATATCCAAACTCACATTAT
Source organism: Viscum album (assembly GCA_963277665.1). Taxonomy (NCBI): domain Eukaryota; kingdom Viridiplantae; phylum Streptophyta; class Magnoliopsida; order Santalales; family Viscaceae; genus Viscum; species Viscum album. The sequence goes on along the minus strand of OY728122.1, from coordinate 723,113,705 downwards.
TAGGCTGAATATGGTCAGAGAGTTCACTGCATCATAATCTGCTGAATAATTATTATGTAATAATTATAATTTTTATTTATAAATTATAATCTCTAAAAAATATGAAATATTCTCATGAAAAATAAACTTTTTTACAATAATGGAGATGGTATTTCGTACATACACATGAGTAATGTTTTCATTTTTTGAAGATCATTATGGAAATAAGGTGGTAGTCCACACATGCTCACGAATGATGTCATTGTTTTCATGTTAATGTGAAGGTATAATATTAAATGATATATTATATTTTCATAATGATTAATATGTATTGAATATACTATATAGATATATATATGAGTATTAAATCCATAATTATATCTAGCTATAACATGAGAAATGGAAAATAAATTATATCGGTTCGTGAGGTGGAAGTCGTCAAACACTAAAACAACGGGTTCATTTATCATTTGAGGAAAGTGGAGATAAATATAGGTTATTTCATTAAAATAATTTAAACCTTGTGTATTAAATATACTAGTGTTATAATTTTATTATGTTTGAATATTATTTTATGAAGTTAGAAAAATAAACAAAATGAAAACTTGTGCTTAAAAATTATACTTATTCATCAAAAAATATCATACGGTTTACCCTCAAATATTTCATAGATTGGTTTTATAAGAAACATAAATTCCACAACGAAATGGATATTTATTTAGGTAATATTTTGGGTATTTCATGGAGGAACCAAAAAAATTATGTGTGATTAAAATATGAGATGATGTGCCCTTTTATAAGAGAGGGGAGGGGCACTCTTGAAATTTCATTGAGTAATAAATCTATATAAATAATATTTCCTATTTAAATTTTTTAAATTTTATAATATTATAATATAAGATGATTTTGTGTGTATATAAATTCATAATTCAAAAAATGGAAAATTTTGTGTTATGTTTCAACCTTTATAATTTTTCAACCCGTGTTAACTCCTTTTTATAGTTAATATGGTATTAAATATTTTACTGTTCAAAGGTAATGAAAGATACTATAAGCACTAAAGTTTACCTTTAATGTATCATGGATTATATTTCAAACCATATGAAAATAACTTGAAAAAACATATTATTTTTGGGGTTCTAAAATATTTTAATGAAATAAAATTAATTTTATTATTACATTAATGTCGATTTGGGAACTATTAATTTATCATGAATTTTAAAACAATAAGAAAATAATGGAATTATAATATAATGTATTAATACCTCTCTAATATGTAATTTTTAAATTAAAAAAATACTATAACACAATAATTCATTCAAATCATATTTATTTTTTCATTTTTAAAATCATTCACTATATTTTTGTATTAATGGAATAAATAATGTATTAGGGATTTGTATGCATTTAAGATTATTATATCTTCACAAAAAATTAAAAATAAATTACCATTATAAATAAAAATAATTTTCATTTTAATATATATATATATAATTGAATGTACATTATTTATATACAGATTCCTAAAATTTAATGACAATAAAACTAGGATAATAATATTTTTACATTTATTTACTTAAAATATTATAAAGTTAAAAATCATGATCATCTATAAAAAAAGTAATATATTCAAACTTTTTATTATTATGGATTAAATATTATAAAACAACAAATATTAATTCTAGATTTAGTGTTACTTTATTTCCTTTATCACATTATTTTTACACTTAATTAATCCATTTGACCATTATTGCGGTAACATAATTTACTGTTATTAATATTATTAATGAATAAAAATAAAATATATAAATATTTTCCAAATTTGGACCTCCTCATTCCAAATTTGGAATCAAATTTTAAATAATATGAATATAGAAGTGGAATAATTTAATTTAATATTAATCTGGTAAAAGGCGATAAAAAACATTTTTTCTAAAAAATAACATTTTAAAATAAAAAATGTTTTTATAATAATTTAAGTATAAATTTCTTTCATAAAAATTTAATAGTATTTTTTAATAAAAATTAAATAAATGCATTTTAAAATCGATCCTAAATATTATTTTTCTTTAAAAATTATTAAAATTAAATAATTCTTCCAATAAAATTCAGTATTCTTCAATATTCAGAAAAATCACAATATTTCACTATTATATAATTTTGAAAGGTTGATTTCAAAAATTATATACATTTTTTAAAAAAAATATTAAAAAATTTTCAAAAAATATTTATAATATTCATAACAAAAATTAATAAATAAATATTTTTAAGAAAAAATATTTTATAGAATTAAATAACATCCTAATTTTTAGTGCTTATTTCATAAGATTTAATCAATAAATATTTATGGACTTGGAACCTGATAAGTATATCATAATTTAGATAATAATAATCATTCCATCTAATTAAATGGATATGTTATAATGGTCATATTTTAGTAAAAATATATTGTGGTTCGTTTAATGTTGAGTTTTTATGTCACACACACAATCAAATATAATGTCCTTTTTTTCAAATCTCAGGGTGTTGCATTCTTCCCCTTAAAAAGATTTCTTACTAAAAAATTTATTTTTATCATAGAAAAAAAAATTTCCATCTACGAATATCATTGTTGAACTCCCACATCATAAAAAGGGTTAATAAGACATTATCTTGATAAGATGGAAAGAGAAATATGAATCTCATCTTGAATAAAAAATAGCTAGGTTTTAAAATAGGAAAAACTTATTTGAATTTGAAAATATTAACATAGTAAGAAATTATAATGTCAAAATAATTATTTAAAGTAAGAAATTTCATTGATAAAAAAAGTGAATGATCTTGAGAATGTTAATGACCACATAACCATACCTAATAGAGGTGTCAAAAATAATTTTGATTCAAATGAAATAAATATAATATGAAATTATTTATTTCACCATTCTTTTCCTTGTATTAGGGAATTCCATTACCATTTGGGATGAAAACATAAGTAAATTTAATTTTTTAAAAACAATAAATTCATCCTTTAATAAATTTCCACCATAATATAAAATTTTTCTTCTAACAATGTCTAATAAAAAAGAATGTTTTGTTCCATAAGTAGAAAAATCAACTTCTATTAGATCATATACTTCTACAAAAGGATAACAAACTATTTCTAATAAATTTAAAAAGTAACAAAAAATGGTTATCATAATAAATGGTAATTATAAAATTAAATGTACCTTTATATGAAAAAATAAAACATTAATCACCAAAGATCAACAGTAATACCCAATGATTAAAATTAATCACTATATAAATAGTTATCTACAAAAGTCCCCAATATATCCACAACTATGATTGAAAACCAAATATTACAATGATTTTATCACATATTATTCCCCCAAAATTCACCAAATAACTTTGATAACCCTTAATTTCAAATATCATACATGTATATTATATAGTAATATAATCTATTGGATTATAAAATCATATCTATAAATGAAACGAATCCCTATAATAAATTATTAACATAATATATTCATTGAAAATATATTTCAATATTTATTCCTAAAAAAACCCACATTATCCAAAAATAAAATCATTTACATTAATCATATACTTTTCCAAAAATATTTAACTTCTTCTGAAATTACATTTATCACATAATCAACAAATCAATTTTTAATCCCATGGTTATGTACATAATAAAACATAAGTTCCTAAATTCAGTATAATATTTAGCCATCAAATAATCTTATATAAAATAAATAATGTAATAGTATCCATGACATTAGGTAGTCTTATGGTAGGTGTTTCTCCCATGTTGACCATATGTTTTGGGTTCAAGTCTCGCAGCCTTACTGAATGTTACTGGTCATCGCCTGGTTTGCAGGATGTCCTTTTTCTAAAACCATACTAATATAATTATTAAAAATTTACATAAAAACTATGAATATCATCAAAAATAACCTTAAACATCAATGATCATATTAACCCATATGGATATCCGTGCTTTTTATATTGTTTCCACAAAATAAAATATGTATACTTTGAGAGATAACATTTTCACATGATAAAATTAAGGGTTACATGTAACACACTATGTTTTTAAGAATATATTTATTTTTGAATAAACGTAATTTCCAGGATGGATTATGTTACACTCAACCCCAATTTAATCATTCTCTATAAGAAACACTTTTTTATCTTTTATTTCATGCAACATTAATTTTTAGGAAAACCAAGATATATTATTAGTATAGTTTTTTAAATGAGTCCATTATAGCCTAACTGTTAAACATATAAATATGAATTCTAATAACTAGTTTTGGAATTTTAATTATAATTGTTTTATATAAACAAACAATATTTATAAAAAAATAACAAATTTTCTGAAAAGTCTTTATATTATTCAAAAATTCATTTTTCTATGAAAATTATGTTTTTTGTGACCAATAATTAAAAAAATTGAATAATTTTGAAAATTAATTAGATAAAATGAATTATGTTTTAAAAATTTTATCGTCAAAATTATCTTACGGTGTATTTTTTGGGTTTTTTATGAAAATATTATTCTTTGACGAATAGTGACAAATACTTGATTTTATTTGAAAAATGTCATTATACCTAAGTTATTTTAAAAGTTGAATTACATTTTTAATATATTTTAAAGTATAATTAGTTCAATAATGAATATATTAATTCAATATAGGTCACTATAATCAATTTTAAATTGAATTTTTCTATCAAAATGTTATAATATTTTGATCTTTTTCACATTAAAAACTCAGAGTCTCATTACATCATTGTGTAAATACTAAATTAATATTTTATGAATTAAAAAAATTGATTCCTTAATTTTAATTAGAATAATTTAAAATGTATATTAAGGTCAAATTAATATTTCACCAAAATTTTTATTGAAAAGAGTAAATATTATTTTCCACGGTTAAGGTAAAATGGCTTTCTATTGGATTAATGTAAAATAATACGTGGAAAATATACATATAGAATTGTCAAAAAAATTAGCAATATTAATATATTATAAATTCTTGGGTCTATATTCTACCATTATTGATGCATGGGGTAATGAACAAAATCTCTGTGTAATCCACTTTTTAAAAAAATACAAATATACCACTCACCTCACTTATAAAAGTCCACCCACTCCCTTATCTTTATTATACAATAAAAAACAATTGGATGAGCCTATAAAATTAATAATAAATTCAAAACAACAATAATATAATCCTATAAGCCTTATTTTTGATATAAATCCAACTAATGATGCTTTTAGTGCACACCTAAGAAAAATACCAAAAAAGGTAATGTTCATCAAAGAGCATTTTTGTTTTATTTTTTTTCCACACATTAAATTTTTATTATACCATTATTATATACTAAAGTAATTATATCCAAAATAAATTTATTATTTAATTCTAATGGAATGTTTTAAAATCCTATCTACTTCCATAAATTGGGTTACAAAATCATCATTCTTATGTACAACGGAGTGCCTCTTCACAAACCAATGTCGGTAGTTTTTTTAGTACCACCTACATTATTTGAAAATAAGGATTTATTTATAGTTTATATATTATTTTATTATTTTATTATTTTATTAGTATTTTTTAGTTTTTATATCAATAAAACATTCAGAATATCTATTTTTTAGAAATACAACAGCATCATTCATCTGTACGACGGACAACCACCTCACAAAGCGATGTGATTCATTAATGATTTAAATTGAGTGTATTAAAGATTTATTAAATGAAATTATATGATATTTTAGATATTAATATAATTATATAATGATAATATATTGTTTACTTTTCCTTCTATTAATCTTTCTAGAAATTGGAAACAACATTAATGCTGACAAACGACCAACCGTCTCTATGAACATTGTATTTCATTTCCTATCAATAAATTTTATATATTAATATAAATAAATATTTAATTAATATATATGATTTTTATATCATTTTTTACATTCTTTATATTATAAAACCATGATCAAAGTAAGAGGAAAAAAATTAAAATGTCAAAACACAAATGAAAAACAAAGTAGTTATTGCCTAAAATGTGACATTAACAAAAAAAATTATAATAAATCGGAGATAAAAGGAAATAAGTAAATCATATATGGTATGATATATATGAATACGGTTCATTAATAGATTTATAATAAAATTATATTTATTATACAAGAGTATTTAATGAGTATGATGAAAATCAAGACTTATGCGAATGTTGTTTTTTGTATCAATTTTCCCTCATTGAGATGTTTGTTATGCTCTCAATGTTTATTGTATCATGATTTTTATATACAGAACCACTGGCATGTTATATCAGGAATTTATTCATCCTAATGATATTTTATTTATCATTTTATGTTACTATTTCATGGGGCTTATGATTTATTCTTACCAAAGTGTTAAAGATTTTAAATTACATTCTCATCATTTATAAGGATTATTTATGATTATGTCTCCAAAGTTGAAATCCCATTATCAAACATTATATAATTCTCATTATTTTTCTTTCTCCGCTGTTATTAATTATATCTTCATGTAATGGTACCATTGTCGTACTCTTTGTTACATTAAATATTTAAGAATTTGTCTCTATGAAAATCTAATTTCATTTATATCTTCGAACAAAAATCTATTTTCTTCGAAAACAATGTTTTATAAAAAAATTAAAATTTATTTCATTATATAATTATTATATTTTTTAAAATAAATTTGTACCCATGTTTTCATTTTTTAATTTTTTTCAATTGAATCTTCATTTAGTTATTCTAACAACGGTCGTTTGTATTTTACAAAAAATGTGAAACAGATATTTTTTTAACATGTGGGGTATAAGAAGAATTTTAAAACATCATTATTAATTATTTCATCGAAAATTACTTTATAATTTTTCAATTTCATTTAAAAAAATTTCAATATTTTTAATGTTTTAAATTTTATATTTCATAGAATAAAGTTAATTTTTCTCAAGAAATGTTTTAAATGATACTTAAAAATCATTTTCCAACAATGATGACATCAGTTGGTGTTACATATGCCTTGCACGGTATATTATCTATTTATTCCATTCATATTACATAAATAAATGGTTTGTTTTTTATTTCATGATAGTAATGAAATGAGTTCCTCTTCCTTGGGTTATACCATGATTAAATTTTTATGATACCTACTTTATTTCAAGTGTTATTCTACGAAGAAATGATTATGAAGCCAATCTATTTTTCATTGGTTATGATATTATGAAATACTTATGATACCCATTCAATTTCATGGGTTATGATATTATGAATGTTTATGATCTTGTGCAACACATGAATTTGTTATTCATTATGCAATAGGGGGACCTACATCTCCATCTAATGCATTGGGTAAATAGGTATATATTATGTGTTAAATTAGACTAAATGGGGTATTTATCCAAGTTCAAAAAAAACAAAACTAAAATGGAGAGTGAACCTCGTTTTGTAACACATGGTTAGAATAGAGAGTGAACTAGTTTAGTAAGTTACTTTCCACTATTATTGTTTGGGGAGGGAGCACAGTCCACTGTGATATCCTTAATAGTGGTCCTCATATAATATAAAAAACATTTTCATTTCATAAGTGTATTCTATAGATTCGATATATTATTATGATTTTATACCTTTAAGAATCATGTTATTTTATTTCCTTATTATCAATGTCTTTTGAAAACAACTAGAAAGTCACCCAATACCCCTGATTTTAAACCACTATTTTAGCCCATAATTCCATAGATATAGTCTATAACAACATTTCATAGAACCATAGATACTTGATTCGTTAGTATAAGGAGATTTCCACTATTTCTAAAGAAACTATTAGGATTACATATGAGGAATTCATAATACCCACTTTTTGTAGAACCATTGTTATAGCTTTACCCCTGGAAAGGATATACCAAAAATTCATTGAACTGTTGGTATAAGTACATATCCCTAATAGGCATCATCATCCCATCCAAAACCATCTAGAACTTTGAAAAAAATAAAAACAAGGGTACTTAAAAAATAAAATATAGATATTTTATACTTAACATTAAACCAACTACATGTAATAGTTTTCATACAATTTAAAATATTATTACATGCATATAAATACACAAACATTAACCAATTAAATAATTATACAGTATCCACATGTCCCATTACTGCTAACTCAAAAATGGAGGGGATCAATATCTCCTCAATCACTAACATCATCAAACTCACCACCATCAACAACATCATCATCTAGAGAACCGTTATCATCATCATTATCATTATCACCTCTAAAAGTTGTACTATCATCTAGGATATAGATAATAACTTAATTGGAATCACTTTTAGCATCATATATTGAGAACGTTATTTCCATACAATACTCAAAAACATTAGTATACTATGAAGGATGTGATGGAAATATAATTGACATAGCATTTAAGAACACATTGGTGATTATTTTTCTTATTTCACAGTAATGTATAGCTATTTTTTGCCTTAGATACATCGTCATGGGAGTTTTATAGAATAGTGGAATATGAGGTTTAAAAAGTTCCTGATGTGGACCAATATATATAGGGGATGATGTTTTCACCAGTCAACATTGAACTCTCCCCTTGGAATCCTCACTTAATAGTTATCCCAAATGATCATTTGTCCCGAATTTGTCATCTTATTTCTCATCGAGGGCCTCTAGTGAATAGTATTGGAAATATAATAAAGATATTTAATTATTAAATACATATTTTAAATTTAATTATAAATAGAAATACAAGAAATTTTTTCTCTTGACAATGAATTTATATCACTTTCAACCCTTTTCTTCCCACTTGAGAAAAAAAAATTAATCGAGGAACATGACCTTCGATGACCAATGCCACTTGCTATAAATGACATTAATTAGTATAATAATACATTATTCCACAATATAAAATTTATAAACCTTGAATAAATTAAAATTATAGTAATTGGAGAAATATATAAAATGAATAAGAATCTAAATTTACATTTAATTATAAATTTAATACTAATTTCATAATATAATCCATACATACTAATTAGTATAATAAATATGGGTATGATATTGATTTTTTTGTATGATTATTTCGATCTAATAATATTTGTGTTACATTATTTAGTTATCCTAACACATTGAAATTTTGATTATTTAGTTAATAGGATTTTTTTCATCTTTGGTTGTCTCATAATTTGGTCGTTTGGTTATTCGGTCATTTGGTCAATCAGATGGAGTTTTTTTAAAGAAAAATTGGTTTTTTCATTTGAATCATTATCTGTGATAGTGTTTCTTTCATTAATGAGTTCTGTCATTTGGATCATTTTTGGGTTAGATATTTTCTAATATTTGTCCATTTGGTCATTAGGCTAGATCATTTAGATCATTTTATGTTAGTTCATTTTGGATCATTTGTCTTATACTATTTTCATAATTTTTGGGTTTTTTCATATTTGAGTTATATAATTTTATTTATTATGGGAAATTTTATTTTGTTCATTTTGGTTTAGGTTTTTTTTGTATTTTAATTTTGTTCAAATTTTGTTAATTTCATATTTGAGTGAGGTAATTTGTTTTATTTTGGGTTAGGTCATTTCTTTAATTTTAGTGTTTTGTAGTTTTTTGTTAGTTCATTGTTCATTTGTATATTTTTTTAGAATAATAATTTTATATCATTTTAGGTATTTTGGTTTATTTTCAGTTATAAAATTTCCTTCATTTTGGGTTAGCATTTTTTTTGTTAGGTTAAAGTGTTAATTTTTTGGGTTATCAACTTTTTATATATGGTTTATTTTAATTTTTGGTTAGGTTATTTAGATTATTTTTTTGTTATTTATTTTTTTTTCTTACATCATTTGATTCATTTTGGTTATTTGGTCATTATTTTCTTTCGGATTAGGTCTTTATATCAATTATCCATTTTTTGGATAGGTTAATTATTTGATTTTGTGATAGGTTAACTATTTTTATTTGGTTACTGTTTTTTATTTCATTTTTTTGTATTGGATTAATCATTAGTTATTTCAATTTGTTAATATTGTCTTTGGTCATTTGGTTCATCTTGGGTATGGTCATTTGTTTCATATTGGGTTTATTGATTTTATTAATTTTGGGCCATTTTAATTGGTCAATATTGGGGTTGGTCATTTGTTCCATCATGTTTAATGTAATACTGTTAATTTTGGGTTAATTCTTTTATTGTCAATTGGTTAATTTTAAGTTATATCAATTGGTTAATAATGGGTTATTTCAATTGGTTAATTCTGGGTTATGTTAATTGGTTAATTTTGGGTTATATTAATTGTTTAATTTTGGATTATTTTAAATGTTTAATCTTGAGTTATGTCAATTGGATAATTTAGGGTTATGTGAATTGGTTAGTTTTGGGTTATGTCAATTTTTTCATCATGGGTTTGTTCATTTACATACTTTTTAGTAATGTTAATTTGTTAATTTTGGGGTTTTTCAGTTGGTAAATCTTGGGTTTTGTCTATTGGTTAATAAGTAAATTAGTCAATTTTTAATTTTTTTTAATTTTTTAATATAGGGTTATTTAAATTGGTTACTTTTGGGTCAATTTTGGTTTGTTTCAATTTATTAATTATTGGTTATTTAAAATTATTATTCATGGGTTATTTCAATTGGTTAATCATTAGATAATATCCAGTTTTTTCAATCAGTTAATTTTGATTTTTCTAATAGGTTAATTTATTGTTCTATCAATTGGTTAATAATGGGCTATGTCATTTTTTTGATTCTGTGTTTGGCTATTTGGAGAATTTTTGTCTATGTAAATTGTTTAGTTTTATGTTATTTCAATTGGTTAATCTTGGGTTATGTCAATTGGTTAATCCTGGTTTATTTAAATTGCATAATCTTCAGTTATGTGAACTAGACAATTCTATATATTGAGTTTTGGTTATATCAATTGGTATATTTTTGGATATTTCAATTGTTAAATATTGGGTTACAACAATTAGTTATGTTTTGATTTTTCTAAATTGGTTAATTTTTTGTTCTATCAATTATATAATTTTGAGTACTTTCTATTGTATTATTATTTGTAATGTTAATTGTTGAATCCTGGGTTATGTCAATTGTTTAATTTTAGGTAATTTTAATTGGCCAATTTTGGAGATTTAAATTTATTTATCATTTTTATGGTCATTTGGATAATTTTGGTGTATGTTATTTTGTCAATTTTCAGTTTCGTCATCTAGGGTTTGGTTATTTTGTTTATTATGGGTTTTTTCAATTGGTTAATTTTGGGTTTGGCCAATTGGTTAATCATGGATTATTTCAATTTCTTGTTTTTGGTCATATCAATTAGTTAATTTTAGGTTATGTCAATTGGTTAATTTTACGTTATTTGAATTGTTTTATCTTCGGTCTATTCCTTTGGTTAACAAAGGGTTCAGTCATTCGGTTCATCAAGGGCTTTATCAATTGGTTGATTTTTGGTTTCTTTATATGGTTAATCTTTGGGTTATGAAATATTTGAGTTCATTCATTTGGTCTTTTTTGGGTTATGTCATTTGATTCATATTTCTTTTATGTCATATTTGTGTTATGTGATTTGGTTTGGTTTTTGTTATGTCATTTAGTTCATTTCGTGGTTTTGTAATTTATTATTATTTCTATTTGTTATTTAATTAATTATTATTTAGAATAGTTGGTTTACATGGGTTTAGGTTGTTTTTTTATTTTAGTTTTTGTTATTTTGATGAATTTCATTTTTCTATTTTTTGGTTAGTATTTTATTATTAATGTGGGTTAAGTATTTTGATGTTTTATAGAATTCCATCTTTATTCTATTCCACTTTGAAATGGGGTTTTTATAAAATATCTACAAAAAACTATCACCCATACAAATATTAAGCAATTCTACATCCAATATCTAATGAATACCAAAATTATAAATCCCAAATTAACATACTATAAATTATCTCAAATAAACACAATTATATTGATTTGTGAATTTAAATATTTAATATAAACAAGAAAATACTAAATCCATAATACATAAGAGGTAACTAATATCGTAAAAACTATTACATAACCCAAAAAAAGTTACATGCTTCTTTAGTGTAATGTCCAAGATGTCAAATAGAATCACTATGACTTTACCTTTTCATGTATTCCATTAAATTTTAGTTTATAAAAAAATTACACATCTATATGGTTTCCCCAATGAAATATTAGTGTTTGAAAGACCCCAAAATATTTAATTAAAATATATATTATACCTCAAAATCAATTTAATTTTTAACATAAATTTCACAAATCACTCCCCCAAATCATATTCCTAAAAAATAATTTCAATATTCCAAACCATTTGCAAAACTAGTTATCATCCATAGAATAATTTTAGGAACAATCCTCTTTCTAAAAAAATAACTATTTGATGGTATTAATACCATACCAATAAAATTTCTCCATTTTAAAACAAAATATCATAAAAATATGTCCATGGCATAAATGGACATTTCCACCCTTCTATTAAATGAGTTTTTGAGATTAAAATATAAATTTTAGTATGAAAATATAACTAAATGAGGGAATTTCTAGCCTTATGTGTTAGATTTCAAAATAAAAATATTACTATTTCTTTATTTATAATTCATGAAAATAAAAAAAAAGAAATTACCAATTTAGTAACAATATAAAGAATTATATTATTTCTATTTATATTAAAGTAACATGAACCTCTCCAAATCAGGTATTGTAGTTTTCCACCATATTTGATAATACGTCATATCATCTCAATTTTTCTTATCTTGATCTGATGCATCCAAAAACAAAAATTAAATAAAATTAATAATACTTAAATTTTTATATATAAAAATTAAATATTAAGAATAAATTAAACACATTAATCTTCCAATATTTTATCATTTCATTATATTGTCTTATTATACACTCGGGAAATATTGCTACACCCTCAAAATTAGAACCAACACTACACTTACAACCAACATATAACTTATGCCTATATGATCACCACAACTTCCCATGATCCATCAATAATGAGACTACAGGAGCTTCACCATCGATATAGTAAAATTGATGTCTCAACAAAAAAGTTAATTCATAAAAATGCATAAATAATATAGATATCAATTAACTAATTTTTTTAGACATATATTCTCCCATTCATTCTCCTTGATTTCATTATCAATATGCCTTTATGATACAAGTTGCATCAAAATATTATCATTGTACTGGGATACAAATCCCATAAAAGATTTATATTTCATGGAGTTTTTAACTATCAATTGATTATATTATTTTTAATCTACTATTATTTGAGTATGATGATTCCAAGCTTCATGCATACTTGTTTCACCATATAAACTATTAGAAGATCATACTGAATAAGATAAAATGGAAAAAATAATTCACAATACAAAAGAATAAAAAAATTAATATATAATTTGACCAACATAGAATAAAAAAACTGATATAAGAAACTCATAAATCTATAATGTATTTATGGTCTTTCCTAGATCGGTATCCTCTGAGGGTTGTTCCTATTCGAATGCATGAACTTTGTCATCTTTATTCATTATAGTGGAAGATAATGTAATAGAATCATCATATGCAAGATGGATAGTATGAAATGGAGGTAGTGTATACATAGTTGGATATATATAGAAGGGATTGGGATAAATCATAGGATATGTATATATGGAATATGTAAGAATATACCAGAGGGACTGTAGACATTATTTGAAAAATAAGGACTAAATAAGGAAATGATGTATGAAGGGATGGTAATAACTAATGATTCTCAAGTATATGATGAAAAGGTTTGGTAGATGGGGTTCCCGAAGGTGGGTTAGGGTGTGAATAGTTACGATCAGTTCTTCGCGTATCTCTAGGACCACCCCCACTCAAACACAAACAAGTAGGATGAGCAGAAGTCAACATTGATTTAAATATATTTCCCTAAAAAATATTTGATAATAAATAATAAAATGATATTAAATATACTAAATAATAAATATAGTTAAATTATTATACTCACTAAGGACTATGGAGACTCCCATCATATGGAATTAATGGTTCTTATCACCGATATGTAGATTTTTAGACAACATCACATTATTGTGGAGGAAGCTGATTGGGACTCTAAAATAATATTCAACTCACTGATCAACCAATATGGTACCCTTGGAAGTTATCCTATTAGATGTCTAAGTGAAAAAGTCTCATATATAACAGCACAAAAAATCATTCATACTTTGTAAGAGGGTAATAAAGATACGGGTTTTCTATATGGAAATGTCAATGAAGGTTAGTTGATTACCTGATACTCCACTTGGGCTTATTTCCTCTAGAAGGTGTTGTATTAGTCAGGGTTCATTCTATTAGACTTCACTTTTTTGGGCCCATTTGTCTTTCTTTCATTGTTCATGCATTGTGGACTCTAAACTTTGTTTCCCTAATCAATAAAATAAAATGATGATCACACTAAGGGAACCATGGGATCCAACCCTAACATGCACATTCATTGATCATTACAAAATAATCTCTTTGTTAGATCTTCTTAAATATCTTTCACATTCTAAAAAGTACTGAAACGATCGTTTTTTATAAATAGTTTTTAAAAAAGATTCATACAAATTGAATGTCAAATATTTCAAAAATAATATCATGACATATTTTAGAAATTATAATTTAAATCAATGTTAAACAGTTTTCAAAACCTTTTTTTAATCCCATTTTTATAAATTTCAATAAATTAAATTAAACAAAATGAAAAAAATACTAAAACAAACATTTCATTAAAAAATTATGTAAATTAATTTAAATATATTAGAACAATCTTGAGAAACTCACATTAAGGTAAAACAAATAAACTGTGAAAATATATGGATTCATCTATATATTACCCACCACTACATAAGGTTCAACATAAACTATCACAATGGCACCATTTGAGTTATCTTGTAAAATATTTTTTTCAATGCATATGGTGGCATCAACAATGTAAATTTCATCCCCAACATTGTGAAAATTATGTCTAGGAATTACTTCCATCATGAATCTATAATCATGTATTATATGATCTTTCAAATAAATAACATTTTTTCCATTGATTCCAATATATATGAATCATGAGTATCAGGGAATTGATTTCAGTTCAATAAGTCTGAATCTACATCCATCAATAAATGTTTCATGTCCTATCTATTGAATCAAACCATTTACATTTCATCCTAATGACTTGACCATGAGAGTGGCAATCCATTCACAATATCATTCTCAAAAAGTCAATAAAAAGACACATTTTCAAATCAAGGATCACTATATTATTTCCTAAAAAATTAATTTGTAGTATTTAACATAATGACATCATGTAATGTTCACATTTTCACCACTCGATCAATTTTAAAAAAATTATACCCATTAATTATTAATGATATTCATACAAAAACCAAATAATTGGGACCAAAAGATATCACTCTTAATTCGTTATATATGGATTCAAAAAGTAAATTAAATACCTAAAATATATATTCATAATACAATTATATGAATATATATATTTTAAGTACATTATTTTTATCATCAAAACAATGATTTCAACAAAGCAAGAAACTCTTTGCTATGAAAATCGATTCTCTTTCTTAAAGGAAAAGATTGAAAAAATCTACATAGAAATTTTTTATTATCCCAAAATAAAATTATAATCAAATCTTAAGGAATATGTGAAATTAAATAATATGAGATAACAAGTAAATATTCAAATTACTTAATCAATACATTCATCAAACAAACAAAAACTAAACAAGACTGTGTAATGTGACGTATCTATATCTTCAAGAATCAATGTATCCAATGTATATGACACAAGAATTCCTAATACTTGTGGAAGATTTTGAAATGAGGGATCAATTTTCTCCATACATCACATATTTTTTCGCAATTTTTTGTCATGTTTTGTGCCCACATTAGACAAATATATTGAAGAAAAATTCATACATTCTTGAGATATAAATCTTATCACAGTATACCCTTCGAGATGATTCTATTTCATTAATAAGATTAAAATGTGAATATATTTCTTTTAGTAGGATACATCTATTGAAATGTAACATGACCACCAAGATGTGTTTTAGTTGGATTTTGATAAGTTAAATACACCGTTCAAGTGAAAAATGATGGAGGAAATTTTATCCATTTCACAAAAAATTAATGGTTGCTCTTTCATAATTTTTATCAATAAATTCATGAATAAAATTTTATCATAATGATATCTATAAAAATGAATTAGGTAAACCTCTATCACCCAAACATTATTGTATAATAAATATTATATTTCTATTGGAATCAATTAATGAACAATGATTTGATAATCATGAGTTTTTCGGGATTTTTGTTTCAACTCCAATTTGTAAAATAATTTAAATATATTCTTAGAATAACCCTTAGGAACCATGATATTATTAAATACTTCCAGAAATTAATTTTTATATAAAGGTTTCATAACATAAGAAGAAAAAGGAACATTGTATTGGTTTTCATTAATACACACTAGATGTTGTTTTGGTTGAATACCCCAATCCAAAAAGTTCCAGTGAGATAAAAAGTCATATATTTTCATCCCCATGATATTTAGAATAATTTAAATCATTATTTAAAATATATTTTCCTCAATGAGAATCACATATAACGATTTAAATAAAAAATTTGTAGACAATTATTGATAATTAAGAAGGATAATTTTCATTTTCAAATTTTAAGTGGCTTTAGGGTCAACATTCTTCCTCTTTTTATACTTCAACATACCTTTTACTAATATAAAACTAAAATATTTCAATTCATTAAGAACATTAGGTCATAACATATGTTGAAGTGGTTGTTTAGTGTCAACAATATTATCAAACCTCCAATTATTTTTCATATATTGATGAACCATGGGAAATAATAATCAATTCCCAATAAAACTAAAACTATGATGTCATTTATGTATTCTAGGTCGTGTATTAATCATAAAATTAGGACATGAATGTTTTCCCATCATACCCCAAACAAGAAATATTTTTATATTTTGGAAAATTATTTATAGTCCATAGAAGGGAATAATTCATCTGAAATATAATTTTTGAATAATTGTCAAATTCATTAACAAAAATATCCCAAAGATACATAAACTCAATTATTAAATGTTTCATGTAGATATCAATATGAATATTAGGACCAAAATGTATATATATTTCTATAGTCAATAATGTGATGGGTTTTTTCATACAAATCCATGGAGTAAGAATATAAACATGAATAACAACTAGCCACATCTTGTGAGAAGTATACATTTGACGAAATGGATTAAAAACATCACAGGATATACCACACTTGATATCACTCACCATATCTACAAAATCAAGATTTGTTTCATAAAATTATCACCATGATAATCCCACTACATGATGAAAAATATCATCATTATCTTTAATTATCTCTACAACATTCCATATCATATTGGTGGACATTTCAACAGACAAAAATATATTTTTGATGTTTGTGAATAAATGAAAATGAAATATGACTTTCTGTGTCACACAAGTCTTTATTACATATTAAGTTTCATTACATAGAGATTTTATTGATTATTTATAGTCATTAAGGTATTCTATTTCCTACCAAAATAAACTAAAATATTTCTGACAGGCTTGAATTTTATTAGTAGAAAATTATTTGTGGTTAATTTTCTTCCATTACATCTAATTATTTGTGGGAATATATATACTGTGGGGAAGAATGTACTTAAAATGATGTGAATATAAACCATACAATTATTTAAAATTCCAATCATGGTTTTCAAGTTATATAAATTTTGGTCAAAGTGGAATCTCAATAGGGGTGAATTGAGTTCTTACTTAAAATTTCTATTAAAAACATTATATTAACGATACCCCAAAATTTTAAATGACCCAGTTAATTAAGGAAGTAGAGATATAAATGTCTAATTGGTCAACAGGTTTCTCAAAGGGTGATTAGTCCTCAGTTGATTTAGTGTAAAACACTTCTTCATATTTTGAAACAAGTTTACTGAATTAAACACATACACACACTCACTAAAACTTACAATCAAATAGAATGCAAAAAAATTGTATGTTTTAGCAATTATAAGCAGCTGAAAATAGAGAAAACATAGTAAAACAAAATATAGAGCATAGTAATGTTAAAAAAGAGTTTCAGTCTCAAGTAGAGACTTAATCCTCTCTACTTGGTGATTACTTGACAACAAGTAATTTATATTAACAATAAACTAGATGCACATCCTGTATCGGGCTTTACCATAGTTTTCAGAAATTGTCCAATGTTCAAACCCTATACCATAGTTCATCATGGGAAAGAAAAACAATATAGACCACACATGGACTCTTCCATAGATATACGTGGGAAACAAGATGTATGTGAAGTTTCATGTGAGGATATTCAGTATCCTCTAGTTCAAGCATTGGAGACAGTGTCTGTAACAGATAGACACACACCTCTCAGAAAAGTAAAATGAAGGAACACAGTAGAGAAAAGATTATAAGTTTGAGTTTAGAAAGCTCTATTTTTTGACAGTTCATCTCCTGGCACTATGGAGTGATGACTTTTTTATTGAAGTCTTTCTATGGAATTTGTCTCAAAAATAGAGTGTCACAACTCCATGTTCTAGCATTCAAGAATTGAGTGTCATACTTTTTGTGTTGATCAAGAGTTGATGAGACCGAGATGGATGCCTCAAAATTGTTCTCCCAAAATTATTTTCTTGACATTTTGGGGTTCACACTGTAAGAGTTGAATGGTTCTTCTTTGATCTAGAAAGTAAGCTCCTTCATATGAAACTTCTATGTTACTTCGCATCACTTTCTTAGCTTCTAGGCTTGATAACTCATGCATACTTATATTCTTCCTCGGTCTTCTATTTTGTATATTTGAGGTTCGACAATATAAATAACTACATCACGTGTGATCTTTCACTTACCAAGTACTATCCCCAGATTTGGTCTCTTGATATGTATACAATCAGCATTATTTAATGTAAAATAATTTAATTTATCAAATATAAATGTTAAAATATTCTTATGAATTTGACAAAGTAGTGAAGGGTAAGAATCATTAGATTAGTAACTTTTTCCTTCACAATGGTAGGATTCAATTGTAGGTGCACAGCGGCAACCTTCAATAGTGACCTTCCATCGGTAACCTTCATCAGTTTCCCTCAACAGTAACCTTCGTCGGTGGCCTTCAGTGGTGGATTTGCACTGGTGACCTTTCGTCGGTGACTTTTGTATCAGTGACCTTTGAATCAGTGACCTTTTAATAAGTGAAATTTTCATTTATGACCTTTGAATCGGTGACCATTGCATCAGTGAGATTTTTATAATTGTCATTTCCATCACTGACCTTTGCATCTCTGACCTTTTTATCAATGACCTTTGCATCAGTAACCTTTCCATCAGTGACCTTTGCATGTGTGACATTTTCATTGGTGACCTTTTCCACTATGAGCTTAAACATGAGACCAGTTAGATTAAAAGTACATTGTTGTTACTAAGATATAAACATAAATTTCTCATAAAAGACTACCCTGTAAGAGAAATAAGATTCTCTAAATAAATTAGAAATGATTTTGGATTATCAAAATAGGTGAGTCCAACAATATCCCCCTTTTTGATAATCACAAATTATGTCAGTATGTTTGAATCATGGTAAGCACATTTAATAATATCTTCATAGGTGTGTATATGAATATTTGAACCATGATTGTTTTAAAAAAAATAGTATAGAATTACAAATTCTACTTAAAAACATATCCACCTTTTAGGCTATTTAAAAACATACACATAACTTGTATCCTATCATGTTACTCCCCCTTTGTGATTAACAAATGGAATGTATGACAACAAGAAACAAAAGATGATTTTGAATTAATAAAGTAATATTAAATTATACAAAAAGGATACCAAGATCTCTATCATCTAAGGCAACACACATTCAATCCACATCAGATATGTCTAACAGATTGGAGGACTTCTGATAGGATGGACATTATCAGAATATCTATATTCTAAAACCAACACCACAAATCTAGGGTCTTTTAACCATAAACTACTCCATGAGAAATAGCAATAGATCCTGTTGCAATAGGTCCCTCCCCCTCACATGGAGCATTCTCCGGATCAACCACATTCATCTATGCCATACCTCCTTGAGAAACTGCATCTAAAGAAGGGTCCACTACCCCATCCTCCATAGATTCTTTAAGAACATGTAAAACAATTCCAGCTTCAACTGAATTATCAACCTCTTCATCTAAACTTTCAACCATTTCTGTATACCCAATTAGAGGACTGAGACTAAGATAGTCTTCTTCACTCACATCAGCTGCAGTCTCAAAGACAACATGACTAGACTTAGTATTCTCATCTTTATCTGAGGTTTCTATAATGTCTCTTAAGACATTTTTATCCCCATCTTCTTCACTAGTCTCTTCATTACCAATGTCACTTAGGACTGTCTCCCTTCTAGGAAATCTCTTTGGTGGCCTAGGCTAAACAAAGGATATAGAGTTTGCACGAGGATTGGAGGGAAGGTCTGGATAACTCCTTTTCTCTCTAGGAGAATCCTCTTTTCCTGGTACATTAGCAGCCTCTTCTTCTTCATATTAATATACTGGTTCCACTTTATTAGGCTTTAGACCAGGATCCCTCTTACCCTTAGGCCTAGTAGGATGAGTGATAGGGTTTAATTCCTCATATAGCTTAGCCTCATCATGTACCAATCTTTTTTCCAGGGGTTTTAATTTATCTTCATCAACTTGCAAATTACCTTTGTAATTTCAGAAGTTGTCCCTTACAACATCTTTTTTCTCCTTATCTCTAGAAACTCCATCCACCTTTAACATCAAGGATATCAATCTAGCATGAAATAAGTCATTGGATTTAGAACTGGGCTTTGTCATATCTTCTAATTGAATCATCAGCATCCTACAAAAATTAATCATTTTCCATGATTCAACAAATACAATAGAAATACATCCTGAAATTTGAACGTAGAAAAGTCCTCTCCCTTGGGACTCAAGACAAGCTGGAAAAACATAAACAGTAGCTTGTCTTCTCCTTACATCTCAGTAGTAAAGACATTCCTAGGGATCCCACTACCTGTCAATTAGGCTAAGGCTTCTTCATAATATAATAACTTCATAGTGTTAGGAACCACTCCTAAGTCGTAATCATAAATCCCTTCATGTGGTACTATCATACACTCAGCCCATTCAACTGAGGAAAACATATATTTATTCCATTCACTCTTGAAAACATTCTGTTCTCATCCAAAATCTTTTCAAATTTCAAAAACTCATAAAATAACTTCACTAACATCAGGTAACAGGGTCCATTGTTGTTAATGACCCATTCATCCTAGCCTTGAGCTTCAAGTGCTTTCAGCAGTAATGATCTTCTGGTCTACAGCCACTTGGAACTAAGCTCTTTTTCAACTATGGTTTCACTCTTTGACAGACAAGGGTTGATTGGATTTTCCACTACCATGCATCTACTACTCGACTCTGATGGAGGTCTCTTTAGATTTGGAGCATCCCCTTCAACACTAACCAACGGTCTCTTTATGCTAGCCATGCGATCTGAAGCAGTTCGAGGGTTTCAGAAGAGGGTTAGGTTCTCAGGTTAGGGAGAAAGAGATTCAGGACAGAGTTTGAGGTGGATCGAAATGTTGTGTGTAATTTAATTTTATCACATAGGGATAGAAAAACAAATAATATAAATTAAATATTTAATATAGAAATTTTTAAAGATAGGTCCCGAAAACATTGAATATCGGTAAGGTAACAACATTGAAGTACCTAATGGTGAGGTCTATCGGTGAGGTGCAACAATGAGGTTTGTTGGTGAGGTCCAATAGTGAGGTCTACTAGTGAGGTCCAACAGTGAGGTTCCTAATGTTGAGATCTATTATTGAGGTCCAATGGTGAGGTCCAACGGTGAGGATTATTGGTGAGGTCCAACGGTGAGGTTCCTAACGGTAGGGTTTATCGGTGGGGTCCAACGGTGAGGTTCATTGATGAGGTCCAATAGTGAGGTTTCTAATAGTGAGATAAATTGGTGAGTTTTCTAACATTAATAGTTTATCATACCAAACAGTTGGGACCACTTTGTTTATGAAGATTGTATTTGTTGTCAACAGTTTTAAATGTCGGTCAAAATGAAGCCGGATATGAAGAAGGACTACAATGTTATTGGAGATCGGCTGAAGTGACGTTGCCTAGAGAATTGTTATGAAATTATATCATGGTATTTCATGCATGGGAAATTATCTATTAAGAAAATTAAAAAGATTATTTTGTTGGTCCTATGTTCAATGAACGTGTATCAAAGGTGATATTGTCTACAACAATGAAGAATGGGGATTAAAACTAGAAGGTGCTTTGCTGATATGTATTTCACAAATATCATAAGTCAGGAGAACTTGGGATGCAAGCCTTATGAAATAAAGGGGGAGAAATAATGATGCCAGTCATATATAGTTTTCATTGGATGGAATGATGTTGCTAAAAGAAAGGGAAGTTTTAGTACTTTCCATTGTTACATTGATGATTCTAAATCTGGTCTATCAAAGGATATAAATCAAGATAGGGGAGTTCGTGATAAAAGCTGATCAATGGTTATTTGTGGTGGTGACGAAAGAAATTTCAAAAGAATAAACAATCTAGAGGCGGCACAAAATAATAGTTTAAGGTGGTGCCGTTTTCTAGTGTTTGGAAAATTTTAGGGCTAGAAAATTGGGAGATGAAGAAATGTGTTTAGAGGTGGATGTTGCATGCAAGATTGAAGACGATTTAATTTTTTGTGTACAAGGCATGATTCAAGGTCAGAACAAAGAAAAATGGAAAAGGCATGCATTGCACAAAAAATTGGGCAGAGTGCGCAAAAAAATGATGTCTACGCGAAATAGTAGCGGGATGAGTGAAAAATCAGTGGGATGCTTGAAAAATAAGAAGGTTTCCCAAAATAGTAGCGGGATGTGCAAATAATCAGGGAGATTCTCAAAATATAAAAAGGATGTGCGAAATATATATGGGATGCACAAATATTTGTGGGATGTTCGAAATATCAGCGAGAAGCGTGAAAAATAAAACTGTACGCGAAAAATCAGAGGGATGCGTGAAAAATAAAGCATTGCATGAAATATCATCAGGATGCATGAAAAATAATGTTGTGTGTGAAATATTGGCATCATGTGCGAAATAAAGGAATGAAGTTTTTCGTACAAGAGGTGTTTCGAAATTAGAAGCTCGAAAATTGGCAAAGTCATGAGTTGGGCAAAATCTTGGACCATTGCACGAAATATGAAGTTGCGTAAAAGATTTTTTAATCACATGAAGAGGGTTTTACGTGGGGATAAGGGGTTTTAAATGCAGGGTAAAAATTGCCTATAAATATGAGGTGAACCCCTCTCATTTGGTAATGGCTCGACACTTATACAAATCCTGAGCACTGACGCGCAGAAAAATTGAAGTATTGAGTAGTGCGCAACAAGAAGAAGTGGTACGCAAAAAAAGAGTGTGTTGCACGAAAAAGAGAGTGTTGCGCGAAAAGCTAGTGTTGTGCAATAAGAGAGTGTTACTCAGAATGAAACCAGTGATGCACTAAAAAAGATTGATGTGCGAAAAAGTGAAGTGTTGTGCGAAAATCTTGTGCTACGTGGAAAAAAGGAGAGTTGCGCAAAAATCATTTTTCGTGCCAAAAGGTGTTTCTATGCGCAAGGTTTGAATTTTATGCGCATGACACCTAGAAGGGTGTGTGAAAAATTTGAGGGTACCTCAAGGCTTTAATAAGTGTTATGCACTCTTGAATTGTCTTGCGAAGAAGGAGAACCACACCCTCTGTGCGAGGAAGAACGAAAAAACAAGCGATTGATTTTCTCAATCCCTTGAGGTGTTTTGTGAAGGAGATCCCATGAGTACACAACTGGTCAATACTCACCCATGTAGTGCTTCATGAAGTAAGATCCATGAATCATACCTGGTTCTATGAAGAAGAATTGTGCATCCCTTGTAATGAAGAAGACATGTGGAGCTCTCTGCTTTCATAAAGGTGAACACTCTCTGGTTGCACAATTTATATACAGTGTTTGTAGGGGTGTTGTTGCTTGTATGGTGGGGAGATAAAATGTGAAACTAAACTCATATCTGCATAAAGGAAGAAGGAAGTATTCTAATACACTCATGAATAGGTATTGATAATTTTAGAAAGATATTAAGACATTGCAGTACTATTTCTTATTATACTATGTCAAAGAGAAAGAAGAGAAGAAGAAGAAGAACATAGTATTCCCAACTGAATAATGACAATTATTCAGGGCAGATTGATTCAAATGATCCCAAGTGAACTGATCTTCATTTCATGAATAATCAGATTGGTGTATGTTATTATTTCCAAGAAGAGAGAAGAAGTTTTAGTGCAGTTGGTTTCTGCACTAAGAAGAAGAAAGAAGAAGTCTAGTGTAGTTAGTGTTGCACTAGAGAAGAAGAGAATGAAATAAGGAAGAATTGCTTGCCTTCTAATTTGCATGAAATTAAAAATAGAGCACAAAATAAGACCAAGAGCAGAACCTAACTTATCAAGAAGGAAGGATAATTTCTCCATAGGCAGTATAAAGAACCAGCTAGAGGTTGTAAGTTGGACTAGGCCACCACCAGTCAATGGAAGAGGATTGTTTCCCACCCCCTCTATTGTGTAGGGATTCACACTGGCAAGAGATTTTATTTCCTATCCAATCCACTGTAATATCATATCACATCATAGTATAGAATCCATGTACTAGTCATATCCATGCATGAAAAGGACGTAGCTACCCTTATTGAGTTGTGAACCTTGTAAAAATATTGTGTGTATATTTTTACTTCTTTCAATTATTGCATGTGACAGGGAAAAGAGAATAAGAGAATAAAGATCCTAACAGGTCAAGAGGTATAGGTATAAAAGTTGTAATTGGTTTAAAAATTACCGAACACTGATTCACTCCCCCCCATAGTGTTAGGTATATCCCAAACTGTTCCTTTCACTAACTCATGTTTCATGTAATTTAACCTCTCAGGATTTAAAGGCTTTGTAAATATATTAGCCAATTGTTGTTCAATACCAATGAATTCAAGAGTGATATCACCTTGTTGATAATGATCTCTCAAGAAGTGATGTCTCACATCAATGTGCTTTTTCCTTGCATGAGATACTATATTATTAGAGATGTTAATAGCACTTTTATTATCAAAAATTATAGAGACACGTTTGAATTGATTTCCATAGTCTAGTAAAGTGTGTTTCATAAACATAATTTGAGAAAAATATCTACCAGCAGCTATATATTCATCATTGGAAGTAAATAATACAACATAATTCTGATTCATACTACACCATGATACTAATGACTTGCCTAAAATTTGACATGTTCCAGAGGTACTCTTTCTATCTAACTTGCAACCAGTAAAATCAACATCTGAATTACTACTTAAATAAAATGATTTTCATCTTTGATAAAATTTTCCTAAGATGGTAGTGTACTTGAGATATTTAAAAATTATTTTAACAACACTTAAATTAGACTCTTTAGGATTGGCTTGGAAATTAGCACACATGCACACACTGAACATAATATCTGGTCTGCTGGAAGTAAGATAGAGAAGACTCCCAATCATACCTCTGTAGTTGGTTTGATCCACAATTTTACCAGTTTAATCAGCATCCAACTTACTAGTGGTACCCATAGGTCTGTCACTACCTTCATTGATGTCCAAACGAAAACGTTTTAAAAGATCTTTTGTATATTTACTCTTATTTAAACCAATAGCATTTTTTTAAAATTTTGAAATACAATGACAAATTTATGTTCCCCCATTAAACTCATTTAAAATTCATCTTTCTTCATTTTTGAAAATTCGGAACATAAATAATTTTTAAAGGATCCAAAAATAATTTCATCTATATAAATATGTACTATTAGAACATATTTGGAAATTCATTCAATAAAAATAGAAGTATCCACAATTCCTTTAGTAAAACCTTCTGAAATAAGGAAAGAACTATGTCTGTTATACTAATCTCTTGGATCTTGTTTCAATCCATATAACTTTTTAGATAGTTTAAAGACATGATTTGAAAAATGGGGACTTGTAAAACTACGTGTTGTTCAACAAATACATCCTCAACTATGTACCCAAATAAAATTTCACTTTTTGCAACCTTTTGATAAAGTTTGAAATTCAGATGTTCTACATAGGCAAGTAGTATCCTAATGGATTTTATTCTAGATACAAGCATAAATGTTTCTTCATAGCCTACTCCTTCTTCATGACTATATCCTTGTACATCTATTCTTTCCTTATTTCTAACTATATTTCCTGATTCATCATCTTGATTTATAAACACCCATTTAGTTTCTATGGTCAATGTCTTTTTAGGTTTTTCTACTAATTCCCAAACTATGTTTCTTTCAGACTAATTTAATTTTTCTTGTATAACTATCATGCATAAATAATAATTTATTGAATCATTCATATTTTTGGGTTCATGCTCTAAATGAAAGGCTTGAAGTTCCACCTGGTTTCTCATATAATCTCTAGTTTGTGTTCCTCTATTATAATCACCTACTAAAACATCTAAAGGATTATTTTTGAGAGTTATAATGCCTATAGAAGGAGTTGAACTAGGCTCCTCATGATTTTATATAAGTTCATTTTCACCGTGCACAAATTCTGGAAGATTTCTAGAATGTGTTGTTTTCAGTAAGGGTTCACTATGTTTACCATTAATGTCTAGAATTAACATATCTTCCTCAAGATGTTCAAAAGTTGTTTTGGGTTAATGTGGATCAGTCTCATCTAATTTGACATTAACTGATTCTTCCACACATTTGGTTTTATTAATTTCCTTCTTGTTATGGATAATGACTTTGAAACCAAAAAAACTAAAGTAATAAACCTTAGGCTTCCTATTATTCCAAATCTCATACGATATATTCTTAATAATAGTTATAATTAAGACTCTATAGATAATGTAACAAACTGTATTAATAGCCTAAACCCAACAATAGATAGGTAGATTATACAAATTAATAAAAGTCTAGGAAATCTCTTGAAGTTTAATATTTCTTGTTTCTACGACTCCATTTTATTGAGGTGTTCTACGAGTAGTGAAATTATGAGAATAGCCATTTTGGGAGAAAAAAGATTCAAATTCCTGATTTTTGAACTCAAAACCAAGATCACTTTTCATGGTCTTAATTCTATATCCACTAAGTATTTCTACAGACATGGAATATTTAATGAAGTAAGAACATGCTTCACATTTTGTGAGCTAGAAAGTATACCCATGTATGTCTATAAAAATAATCTACAAGAACATAAACATAGTGCTTCCCATTTAAACATGAAACTCTAGATGGTCCAAAAAATCCATGTGAACCAACTCAAGGGGTTGAGAAGTAAAAACTTCCTTCTTTTGTTTGAAAGAAACTTTGTGTTGTTTTCCCTTTTGAAAAGGATTACAAAATTTTATATGTGGGAATTCCAATTTAGGTATGTCTTAAACTAAACCTTTCCATGTTAGTTTCCTATGTGAGTGTACCTTGAAGTGGCCTAATATTTTGTGCCATATCTGGGATTCCTTTTGAAATGTATTTAAACATGAAACACTTTTTGTATCTAAAGAATTTAAATCAACAACATAAAATTTTCATTTCTAAGAGGTGTAAATATTAAATCATTCTTATAATTAAAAAATGTTACATGCTTCATATTCAAATTTGACATTGAATCCATCATCACACAACTGAGATATATTTAGTAAATTTGAGTTTAACCCACCAACAAAAAGTTCTGTTGAAGTTAATACAGTATTAGGGTTACCAATTTGGAATAAGCTAACGATATTACATTTAAAATTTTCACAAAACATAACATGTCCACAATCAACATTAATTAAGATCTTGAATCATGAGTTTTTTCCTTTCATATGTCTTGAAAATCCACAATCCACGTACCACAGAGTTTTACAGGATCTCTTTTGAAAATTTTCCTGTAAAATAGATAAAGTGTAGCGTAACTTTGTAACCCAAATTTACTTGGGTCTAGAGAGGTTAGCATGTAATTATTTGGGAACCCATACTTGTCTCATAAGTTTACTATAATCAACAGATATGATTTGAGACATGAACACTTTTAAGGTCCTTTAGATAATTTGTTTTCAAAATATGGTCTAGAACTTGAACTAGCAGTGAACAGTCCATATTTGAGAACAAATTTAGTTTTAATGATCCTTCTCTATCCTTGTTGATATCCTATACAAGTTGTGTATTTTGGAGTAATTTTTTTCTTAGGAACTGAGTAAAGATATATCATCCTACAGAAAACTTCTCAAGATCACATTTTAATTTATGATTGGATAATTTATGTTTAGTATTTTTTTAACAACTGATCACAATTTGCTTTCTCAATATCCAAATCTGACATGTAATTGTCATTTAAAACATGTTTTCTTTTAAATAGTTTATATTTATCCTTGAATTCATTAAAGGTTTCCTCAAGAATTTCACAGTATTCAAATAATTCATCCTTAGTCATATTCTCATCATTATTTGATTCACTTTCATTCCTAGAATAATAATCATTAGCTATTGGGGAATTGGGTGTTACCTTAGATGTTTCTGTTATGAAACACAGGTTGGAATGTTTTTTCTTGTCAGCATCAAAAGTGTCAGATCCACTTGATCTATCATCTGAGGCACTCCTAGTGTCTTTCATAGCCTTTTTATATCAATTTCCCTTGTATTCATATTACTTCTTAAATTTCCACTTGGGGAATTTAGCTTTCCCTTGACATTTTCATTTACACTCATAATATACTATATCATTTGTGTTATCATTCAATTTTCTATCTTTTTTCCAATTTCCTTTATTATCATACCATTCATTATAGTTTTACATTCTAAATAACTTCATCTTGTGGTATAACTTCTTAAATCTCATTGATAGTTGAGCCATATCATCATAAATGTCAAAGTCTGAGTCTTCACTCGTGGAAGTGTCTATAAGGGATTGAACTTTTTCTTTATCTTTGTTCATTGAGGTATCAGTCTTGAATGCTACAAATTTCATTTTTGGTTCTTCATCTACTTCTTAATTTAACTTAATCTAATCTTAATACATAATAATCTATCCAATATATTCCTTCACTAGTACCTTTCCAATGTCACAAGATTCTTAGATAGAAATAGAAGTTCATATCTATCTATGAGGTAGGCATCGAAGAAATTTCATAATCTGAACCCTATTTTCCACTGGTTTCCCAAGTATTCTCATGTTATTCACTATTTCATTAAACATGAGATAAAAATCAGAGATAGGGTCATCATGATTCATTTTAAAATTATTATATTTAATTATATAGGTATTTGATCTCATTTCTTTATCATTAGTTGTTCCCTCATTAGATATATAAAAAGTATCCCAAATTTCATAAGCAGTTTTACAAGTAGATATTCTATTGAGTTATTCATCACCAATAGAATAAAAAAAGGAATTCATTTCTTTACAATTATTGTTATAGGTGGAATTAATCAACTAAGACTGTGTGTCCCTAGTAGTAGTAGGAAATACACGTTGTTCTTTAATTGTGTCCCAGATATCTTTTTCCATGCTCTCTAGATACATTTTCATTTTTAATTTTCATTGAGCATAATTATTACCATTATTGAAAGGTGGAATGTTAGTATCAGAACCCTCAACTATATTACCCATAGATAACTAGAATTTTAAAGTACTGAAATTTTAGATATGACAGAAATTTTATGATCCTAAAATATAACTAAAATAACATTTTAAATGAATTTGAGAACATGCAAAATAGTATAGACTGTAGAAAAAAATATTATAAATTAAAAACCCTCTGATGCTAAATTTTTGGTTGAAGGGGAATCTCAAGAGGGGGGTGAATTGAGTTCCTACTTAAAATTTCAGTTAAAAATGTTATATTAATTATCCCCAAAAATTTGAAACAGCCCATTTAATTAAGGTTGTAGAGATATATATGTCTAATTGGTCAAAAGGTTTCTCAAATGGTGATTATTCATCCGTTTAATTAGTGTAAAACACTTCTTCAAATTTTGAAACAATTTTACTGAATTAAACACATACACACACTCACCAAATCTATCTATTAAAGAGAATGCAAAACATTTTTTTTGTTTTAGAAATTATAAGCACCGAAAAATAGTTAAAATAGATTAAAACAAAATATAGTGCACTATCAAGTTAATAAAGGAGTTTAGTCTCAATTCAAGACATAATCCTCTAAACAGGGTTATCCCTTGCCACCAATCAGTTTATATTAACAATAAACTTGACACACATCCTGTATTGGGATTTACATAAATTTTCAGAAACTATCCAGGGTTCACACCCACTACCACAGTTCGGCATGGGAAAAAAACAATACAGGCCCCACATGGTCTCTTCTACAGTTATACGTGTAAAAAAATATGTAAGAGAAGTTTGATGTGATGATATTCAGTATCCTCCAGTTCATGCATAGGAGACAGTGTGGGTAACAGACTAACACACACATTCTAGAAATGTATAATGTAGGAACACATAAAAGATAAGATTATAAGTTTTTGTTTAGGGAGCTCAATTTTTTTCAGTTCAACTCTTGATTCCTTGGAGTGAAGAATTTGTTTTTCGAGTCTTTCTCTGGATGTTATCTCCAAAACATATTGTCGTAACTCCAGGTTCTAGCTTTTATAAATTGAGTGTTCTACATCATGTGTTGATCGAGAGTTGATGACACACAGAAGACATCCTTGAAATTATTCTCCCAAAATGATATTCTTGATGTTTTTGGGTACATAGTGTAAGGGTTGAATGGTTATTCTTTTTTTCTGACAAGTAATCTCCTACATATGAAGATTCTATGTTACTGCTCTTCACTTTCTTAGTTTTTGGACTCGGACACTCATGCATAATTCTTTTATTCCTCGATCTTCACTTTTTATATTAGAGGTTAAAAAACATGAATATGTATATCACATGTGATCATTCTCTTACCACATACTATCCCTATATATGTTCCATTGATATGTCTAAAATCCACATTAATATATGCCAGAATCATTTAGTTTATCAAATATGCTCATTAAAATAATCTTAAGAATTTGAAAAAGTATGGAAGGGTAAGCATCGGTAGACTAGAAATGTTAGCCTTCACAAGAGTAGTATTTAACAGAAGGTGCACACCGGCGAACTTCAATAGTGACCTTCCATCTGTAACCTTCAGCAGTAGCCCTCAATGATATCCTTCATCGGTATCCATCAGCGGTGGAATTTCAATGGTGACCTTGCATCAGTGACCTTTACATCAGTGACCTTTGAATCAGTGACCATTGCATTTTTGAACATTGCATCGGTTGCCTTTTCATTGGTTACCTTTGCATCAGTGACCTTTTCATTCATGAACTTTGCATCGGTGACCTTTGTATCTTTGACCTTTTCATCAGTGACCTTTACATCGGTGTCCTTTGCATCGGTGACCTTTGCATCCGTGACCTTTGCATCCGTGACCTTGGCATCGGTGACCTTTTCATCGGTGACATTTACATCGGTGACATTTCTATCAGGGACCTTTTCATCGGTGATCTTTGTACATATATAAATATTGCACTATGTACTTAAACAAGAGATCAGTGTGATTAAAAGTACATAGTTATTACATTGATATAAACAAAATTTTAAAATAAAAGATTATCATGTAAGAGAAACTAGAGTCTCTATATAAATTACACATCATTTGGGATTATCAAAATAGGTGAGTCCAATAATAACCGCATTAAAAAATTAAAATTTTTATTTTAGTACATTCATAATAGAAAGGTGTTATATAACCATCCATTTATTTTTTCACTCTCTCAACATCATCATATTCATTGTTTGCATCATGTTTATTGATATAATTTTTTGTATTAAGTGGCATACTATCTCTCTTGTGATGATGAAAAAAATTAAAACCAATAAAATATCAAATTATACAATCCAGTTCTTTCTTTCCATTCATGAATAGTAGAATATTGCTTCATCTCTACATTGTGATACCAAACATAATTTTTTGTTTGAAATATAGATTTTCATATATGGTAGATAACTTCTTCACAATATATCCATGTTTATACAATGAAATTATATCATGGATACCATATACATCATCCAAATTTATCATTATTGAATGAAAATCTAAAAATTTATCCGAATTATTTTGAAACTCAATTGAAATCCAATTGGTATAATACAACTAACATTTATCCAATATATTACTGGGAAAATATATATGGAAATAAATAATTTAAACAATAATTAAAAAATCCTTAATGCCAATTTTAATATAAAATTCATCCAAGAATATTATTATCTAGAAAAAATGAACAATAGAAATAACATATTCTATAATTGATGAATGCATATAACAATGAAAAAAAAGTTTAATAAACAAAATGGGAAACAACTATTACAAAACCAAATTAAATAGATATATATTTATAAAATAATTATTTACAAAACACCCATGTTTTGAATATGACATTAATATAATAAAATACACTAGTCTTTATGATTGAAAAAATATACTCAAGAATAACAACAATGTGTCACAAAAACATCAAGACCAGAAAACATGGTATAATAATATCATTGAAATTATACCACAATTGATATGGATATAAATAATCATAAACTCCTAAAATCATAGAATATAATACTTATAAAAAAATTCCAAAAATGTAGTAATGGAGATGGAAGCCTGAAATTTTATGATATATGAAATGCAATAAAAAATTCTTAGAAAATATTAATAATCTCTAATTAGAAAGGAAAAATGTATCAAATTTATCCTTCTATAAGCCAAAATTATATCCAATAACCATCCACTAACTCGTACAATAGCTTTAAACTACCAAAATAAAAGTAATTTTTTACATAGAGATAGAGTGTATATAAATTGTGATGGAAGTCCACTTAATTAAGAATTTAGTAAGAAAGAATAAGTCTAATGTGACATTGATTGATATCATAGTAGATGAAAACAACAAATTATTCTTTAATGATCTTACATATAACCTAACAAGGAAATATGTCAATGTTGGTGGAAGATCCATCCATTGGAAGAGGAATCATGTTGATGGGTGCAATAAAATGTATCAAAATAGTAGACAACTATTAGTGTAGTTATTTACATAATGGTGAAAGAACCAATGAATATAAGGATAAAAAATATCATATAGAACATCTGGATTTCAATCATCAAAAGTGGTTTTGAAAAAAAATAGTAGCTAGAGAGGATTTCAGTAATAGATGATGAAAATAGTAGGTTCATCAAGGAAAAATCCCAATCTTTATCATGAGAATGATAGAGGTACCCCTCTACATTTTTATTTTATTTTTAAATATTATAAATGGATTTATATGGAATGAAGGGTTAGATTAAATACATGGGGGTGATAACCATGTGTGTATTAAAAAGAGGATTAAATTACAAGAGTCTATGATAAAATGAAATTTCTAGATAATCCTGAAATTAAAAAAATCATGAATCATGTTTAGAACATTGTGAATTTGGCCATGCAAACACAATTTTATATGTATCTACTAAAATATAAAATATTGCGGATTTGGAGCCTATTTTGGAGATATTTGACATTCAAATCCACATTTTAGATTAAATAATGAATTTGGTCAATTTGTAAATATTTTTATGTGATTTATTATAGAATAACATGTTCGTATAATCTGATTGTTTGTTTTGATACTTGGAAGGTTCTTTGTAAAATAATTTTACCAATAATGTGCTTTATAAAATGTTTTCAAGTGGTTCACAAAAATACTGGAAGATAAATTTTGTCTCATAAAATCTACATAGAGTTATTTTAAATAACAATTCATTGTAGTGAAATTGATTGAAATAAATTGCTAGTGGTGTCGACTAGCTCTTCATGTGGTATGTCTCGCACACATGTGCATTAATGTTTTTGTATTAACATTTTTTGAAAAAGATTATTTATGATGATGAGAATATTTAACTATTCAAGTTGCAATATGTTTTAAGGATTTAGATTAAAATATGGAAAACATTAACATTGTTATATTTGACCCTTGTTTCTATAATAATCTCTAACTCAGCAGAGCTAGAGGTTTTGAGCACATGTCATTTCCAAGTAGGGAATTCACACATTAGAATCTAAAAGGGCCAATTAAAATTATATATGATAGTTTTTAGGTACTTGAGGTTTCAATTGAGGTTGAATTAGTTTATTTATAATGATAGTTTTTTCATGTAACATCAAATCAAATATGGTAACATGTATTAAGGGTAGATTTAAATATATAAATATGTAAATCATATCAAATTAACAAGGTAACGAGTTATGCTTCCAACATGTGTCATGAAATGAATGAAGGATACTTGATGAAGATCATATAGATTGTGAAAAAGTCATTGGAAACCTTTTTAAGGATACATAAACAATGGAATTGAGGATGAATAAGGGTTGGTGTAGTCCATTGAAGAATCAACATTAGGGTCATCTACCCTAGTTAACAACATGGGTAAGAAAAATATTATTCAATAAAGGTCTGGATATTGTCTTTTAGGGTTGAACATGAAAAGGAGGTGGAAAACAGGCCGATTACTAGATACATTATTGTTTCACAACGTGAATAGGGGTTACACGCAGTGTAATAAAAGTACAAATTGTGTAATCATGTCAGCGGGACACATTTATAACATGGAAGAGAGGTCACCAAAGGAGTGAAATTTTCACATATTCATGCAACGTGTATGTATGTACATAGAATCTACTTTTCAAAAAATTGATAAAACAGGATGTAGCCATGTTTACTCATTTTTGGATAGAACCAAAATTGGGTTTTCTCAAATAGCAGTGTCAAGAAGGGATTTGGATCCCAATTTATCATCCAAACAATGTTTCGAATGTCATCATATGTGGTGGAACACAATTGGTATGCTCTCTATTCATCTTGATCCATTCTTCATGATTTCTTCTCCAGACATAGTTATCGAACCAGGATATTTTATGCTCATTTTTTAGATGTTCCACATTCTAGGTTAAATTAGCAGTCGGTGTTGGACAAGGAGAGTTGTACTACTACGTGGTATGTGGCCACATGCCTTTCATTAAATTTCATGTTGATTATATGTGTTGGAGCATCGCACACCCATTTTTTGGTGTCGCCTTGATTGATAATTTAACTATGTTGTTTCCAATTGTTGTTTAGGTAAGTATTTAAGTAATTCAAAGATTGAATTAGGATGTTTACTTTGAATCAGGGCCACCCCATGGGTATGTTTCCCTTGGATGATCGATTATGGTCATTTGGCCTATGATGCCTATCAGGCATTCCTTGATTCCCATTTGTGGGTTGATTAAAAATGATTCTGATTAATAATGAATCTTCCTTATTTTTAAATGGTATTCAATTTTATTAGGGAATGGGATAGATGAATTTCCCCTTGATACATGATTATTCCAATACTTATTAAATAATGTTTAGAATATTTTTCTCAAATTGTGAAACTGCCCTTGTGATTTCATTATGTTAAATACATTTAAATGGTTTATATTACATAATAAGAATTTTTTGTAAATTGTTCTCATTTGAGGTTATCATTGTTAAACCATGTAATAGTTTAATTAACTTATTTTTATTATTAAATGACATTTTCTACATTAGTTATTTAATGATAAAGGAATTTAATATTTTAAATTTACATGTGTTTTTGTTATAATAATTTTCCCAATGCGAGTAATCAAAAGTCTAAGCCTTATGAGACTGTTTAGGATATTACGTTCATGACGTTAGCGAGCCATGGGTGTAATGGTCGGGCTTATGGAGGATTTACTTATTTTTTGGAGTGAAACATGGATCATTGAGGGATGACATATATGAACTTTATTGTATTTTTTAAATTTCATGAGTGATACCCAGGAACTCCATATAGGACCTCCAGTAACGGGCTTAGTTGACATGGGTTTATACCACAGCTAGAGTGAAATTGGTATTCCATAGAGAATCGTCAGGATAGGCTTGTTGGTTGGAGATAAGATTTTTACCTAGTGTGATACATCAATTATAACTTACGAATTTCATGATTAGGCTCAGGTTATAAATTAAATATTTATTTGAAATGACTTATGACGCCTCTTCCAAGCCAAATCACATGATCAGATTCAGTCTTCACATACTTTTTTAGATATCCTTATGAAGTATATGTTGTTATTATATTTACATGGGGATTTCAAGGCTTAGGCCAGATCCCGAGAATTATATAATTCAATGTAAATGAATTAATTTATAAACATAATATTAATATAAATAGAAACCAGTTCATGTATGACTCTTTACATTTGAGTGCATCCTAGTTTACTAATTTCCCTATTATACAGTACCTTTTATACATATATTAACTGACATATTGGAATAGACCAAGGGTGGTTTTGTACTGCTATTAAGTCTCACACCTAGTTTGGGTCAGGTTTTTGGGCCCAAAAATATAATATTGTTGTTGGTGTTGATAAGGGTAAGAACCCTTCTAATGGTACTTGATTTTCTATTAGGAAAAGGTTAGTAAGGGACCAGGCTAAGGCTTGCGATACTTTTGAGTCTCTTTCATTCCATTTTTTTTGTTTGGTACGTGTATTGTATATTACCGTATTGTATCATGTTTGATTATTTTATAACATGTGACATGCAACATAATACTTTAAAAGCTATGACATCTAGTCATTTATTTTATCTATCTTCCTTTGTTTAGTTCTGTTTTATAGTATTACTACTATTACTATTTAATTGGTATTGTTTCTATTTTGTTACAGTCTTCCAATGAGTGCATAGTTTCCACACTATTACACATAGGCCCTTGCATCTTTTCAAAAACCTATGGTGTTTAGAGAAATGATCTTGAGGTCATGTTGTCAACTAGGTATGGGGAACCTTTGAGTGGCATCTGGATCCAAGATATTACAAAATGGTATTAAAGGATTTATTTTTTTGATTTCATTTTTTTGAGACATTAGGTATGGATATTAAGGAAATGGTATTTTGTAATTAGTTGTGCCCGAGAGTAGCTACCCCATGTATAGGGAAAATCCAAATTACCTTGAATTTAATTGTGATTTTTGGGTTTTGAGCTATTATAGTTTATTTGATTTCACTATTGGGAAACAAACGTGTATTGTTTTGTTATTAATTATATTATTTTGGATCTATTTTTTTGAAACCTGATGAGAGTAGGGTGTTCCATCTCTTACATCATATAATCACTTGTTAAAAGTCACATTCCATTAATTATTTCCATTCCATTTAGAGAGAATTAATGATTGAATGTTATTCTGATAGATGCCATCCTAGATATGCATGCTGTTATGAAAAGTAAAATGATAGATATTTCAGCTACTATTATAGGTTTATTGGTATGTGTTATTGTTCTAATTGGATTGATGCCAAGAATTGATACATGAGGTGTATGGGCACTCTTAGATCAGTATTTGGGGGATTATTTTTTGGTCTTAAATTGTATATGATGTGCTATATGTGGATGAAAAACATCGATTTGCAGGTAGTATGGGTCTTCACAGATCGTAATTTGGGATTCCATTGGGTTAATTTGAAAAAAACAGGGGTTCTAGGGAAGTTTCAATGTTTTAATTCATGGAAACCTAAACAACACAACATGTGATGCTAGGAATACAATCCATGTGTTCTTCTATTCGGGAAAAAAATTAATGTACCCAAGGTTTTGAAAGTCGCGGTTTGTCTCCAAAAGTGAAGAAGAACGCCAAATAATTGTATTTGAAATGTACATGGTTGTTTACATTAGGTTCACACCATGATGTTTTACACAGTCTGACACCATGTGAATCTTTTCATGTAAAAGAACATTGCAAGGAAGGGAGACTTTTATAAACACTATGTTCATTTCATATATGCAATGTGCCTAGGGTGTTTACCCACCCAGACCATTGTGAGTACTCTTCCATGTAAGAACATGAGTGTACATTCCATTTATAATGTCTACACACCAAGTAATACTCTTTTCATAACTATTGGGGGTCTTTCCCTATTATACCCCCCTTTGACAATATTGGATATGTGAGTAGTCCATTATATGTAGTTTTCCATGGAGATCACGATTTTGAAACCCATGGAGTGTTCTAAGGAATCCTAATGGGAATTTTGGAGATTCAATCTAAATAAAAAGGTTTTTCGTCTTACTATTATTTTCAGTTATCTCATGACAGTGATATAGAAGCATGAATGATCAGTTGGGTGTTTGGACCAACCTTTCCAAGACATGTGATATGAGATGAGATGTGATATATATCTCATGGCTTATTATTTTTAGTTTTTTCCACATGTGAGCCATGACCCTCTATCCGATGAATCTATTAGAGCTATTGTTTCTAAGGATACCATGAGGGATTCTTTTTCATATATGATGATCTAGGGAGTCCTTTATGGGATCCCTTACTTCGGTATCATTTAGAGGATCCCTGTTAAAGGATGCCTATACTATTTTTCATTAAATGATCACTTTTAGGCTTATTCTATTTACGTGCATTGAATGGTTTTTTATGAATTGAATTTTTTATGTGTTCATTCTTCATATGGTTAAATAAATGACATTAGGATGCTTTTTTGAGGTCTGAGGTCTATTTAATGAGACCTCGTAGGTTTCCATGGTTTTTAAAAAGGATACCATATGCTAAAATTCTATTTGGGAAATAATGTGAAATTAGTTAAATGTTTTAAATGGAATTCAATTATACTTACCTATTTTTAATGATTTGGTAGATAAAGGTCTTATCAAGTGACTAGTTTTATAAAATAGCGGTTTAGCTTTTAATTAAATTTTATTTAAATTTATTAGGTCTTTTGAGCCTAGTAAATATGATTCTAAATCACCTAGTTATGGGGTCGATGCTTATGCTTCGTAAGGGGATATCCTCTAGTAGGTGGTACCCTTCGAGATTGTTGTCTTGTTTTCTGTTATGATCTTTCTGATGTTGGTGTAACACATGTGTTGTTGTCCTAGGTAGGATGTTCATGATTTTAAAGATATGACTATAGTTCATATGGGAGACCATTTTATAGTTACCCAAGATATGTGAATGAGCATTGAGGAATGCTCTGTTTAATTGTTTAGACATGCCTCGGGCATGGACAAGTGTTATGTGGTGTTGTGAACCTCCCTTTTCATAAATGATCACCGACTTTTTACATAATCATCCATGTAAATTCTTGTCTAGATGATGTTATTTTGATCTTGTTCTTTTGTGAGCCATCTGTTACTATGATGCATAGGGTTGATAGCCTATGAATAGTACCCTGAATGTTTCATTTGATCTTATAAACTCAGGGTTGTATTTGCGGGAATACGTAGAACCCTTAGAGATTTAAATGTTTAAATGAACCATTGATATCGATTAAATTTCTGAGAATTGAGATTTTGTGTTTGTTCTCATGTTGTCTCTAGAGTAGAGTTACTGGAGTGTTATGGAACCAAGTTCATCCCACTACTCTGGAGGACGTTCAGGGACTCACGAGTTTTGACACACCAGTCAGTCTAATTTTGAATTTTATGTCAACTGAAAGGATTTTGTGATCATGGTTCATCGATAATCACATCAATTCAGTTTAAATGTGTCCTTCCATGTAGAAGAATATCCATCAAGGACAATTTGAAAATGGTTAATTCTATTAGACAGACAATGAGGATTGTAAGCCATGTTTCTTGATGATTCTTTCTTGACAGTTCAATTTGGTTGTGGTTGGATATGTAAGAATCCCTTGTGAGGAACTGATGATCATTGATTGACCTCGGTGGTTACGAGAGAGATATCATTGAATAACTTGGAATAATGGAATTTTGGTCGATTAAATGATGACGTGTTGGTAAGTGAAGCTGAGTTTCTTTTAGAAGGTGAAAAAATAATGTGCTTTTGCGATCTTTTTTGGTCATAATTGAAATCCTCTTACTGTTCTCTTCCCTAAGAGATGCGAATTTACCCTATATTGACTTCATCCTAGATTCACTAATAGTGTGTCGGTTATACACTGCACTACAGTTTAAAGCACTTGGGGTAGTTTGTGATATCTTTTGGTGATCTTCTCTAGATTCATGGTTTTCGATTACACATGGTTATTCCTAAGGGATAAATTGGTTCATATTTAGGAATTACTTGAATGGACTCTATATGATTGCTTATTTCATTGATGTGATTGTCATACAGTTGTCGTGTAGGGTTCAATCAGTGTTCTTATGTGGACTTATAGACTTGTATCAAAGTCACAATTGTAACTAGGTGTATGAACAACCATGGTGAGTTTGAAGGTCTCCGAGATGATGAATATGATCTTATCATAGATTTATAGATGGTATCACATGTGATGCTTTATAAAGGGGTGATGATTCTAGTGGGATGGGTCAAAATTATGTTTTTTCTCATGTTGTTCCATGATATTCTTAAAAGTTTAAGGGATGGTTGGACGAAGGAGCATCACCAAGTGACCAGTTTTGGATTTAGTGAATCTGTTTTTTTGTGGATGCATGGTGACTTTAACAATGTCTTTGTGTTTCTGTTTCAAAATGCTAGCCTCTTATGATGGATGTTTCAGAGGTAAGTCATCCAATGACTTCCTGTTCCTCATGTATAGTTCAAGTTAAATAGTTTTATCACACATTCATTTTAATGTGGGTGTGGTTTGAATGTCCACAATATATTTTGTGGGAATATTGTGTGACTAGTTTTGATGAGGACAATTGGGTTCATCTATTATTTGTTGTGAGGATTCTTATATGCCATCAATAGTGTTTGGGTTTTCCTAGTTAATGGAAAATCATACTGGTAGCGTTATTGGGATGCTCAAAGAAGTTCATTGTGTGGTTTTTTGATAGAGGAGGTATCATGGTAATGATTTTGTATGATTTTTTCTTTAATATCTCATGAAGGACACACATTTCCTATCGATCAAGGAAACCATTAGAGTTGATGATCATGTGGAGGTTTTACATCCATGAGATTGTACGAATGAATGGGGTACCATGTTATATCATTTTAGAAAGGGACACATCATTTAATTCATGTTTCTTGAAAGGGATATAGAGGGTGATAGGCATAAAGGTGATTTTGAGTCGATCATACCCCCCAGATATATGTCAAGTCAGAGTGCATGATTCATGTGTTGGAGGACATGCTTCGATCATGAATCGTGAATTTTAGGGTTTCATGGGAGATACATATACCACTAGTCAAATTCACCTATAAAAATAGATTTCAGGATATTATTTAGAAGGGTCCATATGTGTTTTTGTATGGTAGACCATGCTGCCTCCCCCTGTATTTGATGGTGGAAGGACATGCAACAATGTTGGGACCTCAATTTGTCTAGGAGACCACTAAACAGGTTCAGATCATTATAAAGTAGATGGCTATTGCATAGTGTTGTTAGAAATCTTATGACAATCCCCACGAACGACCATTGAATTTTGTGGTTGGGGATTGTGTTTTCCAAAAAATTTACCAAGGGTGGGACACAAGAGGACCAAGAGACAGGGTAACATTTCAATGAGATACATCGCGTCATTCGAGATTTTTAGGAGAGTCAGCCCAGTTTCATATCGGTTGTAGTTTCCCGAGAGGTACATGGATATACATGATGTCTTCAACATTTCCAATTTGCAATGATACATTTAATACCATTCTCCATCTTTTTATCCCAAAGTGTTGAGTAACTCGAAGAGGTGTCATTTGGGGAGAATCTTATACAAATTGTGGAGCGTAGCATGATGGTTCTCTATGGCCGGTTTGTTCCATTCGTATGGGTGCTATGGAAGCATGACCGAGTGCGGGATGATACCTCAAAGAGGGAGACCGATTTATAATCAATGTTTCTTTATTTATTCTCATATATTACTTCACCACACTTAGAATTGAAATTTGGGGATGAATTGCTTTAATGGGGGATGTTTGTAAGAACCAGATTCCTTTATAATGGTTTGAATCGTTTCTTTCAAGGTTGAAAATGGGAAGGGGAAGGGAAACATTTCTTGTACTAGCTACAATACTATTAGACAGTGTGAATGAGGGTTTCACATTGTATAATACTAGAACACACCAAGTATGCATGTCCGCATGACTCATTTATGACGTGGTAGAGAAGCTGGAAAAGGAGGGAAATTTTGGAATTTACATGGAAGGCATATATATGTACATAGAGTGCAATTTTCTTAAAATTTAAAAAATGGGTTGTAGCATGCTTTTCTCATTTTTTGACAAAAATCTCACCTAGTTTATCTCAAACAGCAGTGCTGAGCAGGGATTTTTCATTTGAATTTTCATCGAAATTTTGATTCGAACATCATCGGATGTGTGTGAACCAAATCGGTAAACTCTAAATTCCTCTTGATCCATTCATAATTATTTTATCACTAGACCTATTAATAAAACCTTGAGTTTTTATGCTCGTTTTTTAGATCTAATCCATTTTATGTCTAATTAGAAGTCGATGGTGGAAAAGGAGAGTCACACTACTATGAGGTAGTTGGTATCATGCATTTCATTAATTGTTATGTTGATTATATGTTCC
The DNA here is from genome assembly GCA_963277665.1 of Viscum album. NCBI lineage: Eukaryota > Viridiplantae > Streptophyta > Magnoliopsida > Santalales > Viscaceae > Viscum > Viscum album. The sequence goes on along the minus strand of OY728122.1, from coordinate 723,070,985 downwards.
ATAGTGTCATGCACCCATTTTTTGGTGTCACCTTGATTGATAATTTAACTATATTATTACCTATTGTGGTATAGGTAATTGGTTAAGTGATTAAAAGTATGAATTAGGTTTTTTACATTGAATTATATCCACCTCATGGGTGTGTTTCCCTTGGATGATTGATTATTGTGGTTTGTCCTAGGATGCCTATGACGCATGCCTTCTTTCATATTTGTGGGTTGTTTAAAAATGATTTTGATTAATACTGAAGGTTCCTTGTTTTTGAAAGTTATTTAATTTTATTATGGTATAGGATACAACACATACCCCTTGACCCATGTTTCTGCCTAAGATTATTTATACATGTTTGGAATTTTATGCTCCAATTATGAAACTGCCCATGTGAGTTCGGTTATTTTATGTCCTTCTAATGGTATATATTACATAATATTATCATTATATAAATTTTTCCAATGTGTTTTTATCATTTTTTAAACACTTACTAAATTAATTTACCTATTTTTCTGATTAAATGAAATGTTCCCATGTGAGTTTTTCAATGATTAAGCCATGTAATAGTTTAAATGTACATGTGTGCATGTAATGAGATGTTTTCCCATGTGAGTAATTGAATGTCCAAGCCTTATGAGGATTACTAGGCTATTATTTTTATATCATGATAGATCCAAAGGTGTAGTGGTTGGGATCAAGGAGGGATTAATTATTTTTTTGAGAAAAACATGGGTTGCTGAGGGATTCCATGGACGGACTCTATTATATTTGTATACATCTCATGAGTGATACATGTGGATTCCATATTGGACCTCTGGAAATATTCTTAGATGACATGGATTTATACAAAACATAGAGTTATACCAGTATTCAATAGAGGTTTGTTGGGATAATCTTGAATTATGTTGGTAGGTTTTCACCTATAGTTATATCAGGATCCAGGAGAGGTTTGCTGAGATGGGCTTGTAGGTTGTGGATAAAATTTTAACCTCGAGTGACACATGAATTCCAACATATGAATGTTAGGTATGGGCTCAGGTTATAAATAGTACATTCCAATGAAATGATTATGATGTGTCTGCCAAGCCCAAGCACAAGCTTGAATTCGGTTCTCATTTGGTAGATTTCCTTATAAGGTATATGTGGTTCTTACTTTTACACGGGGATTTACAGTCTTAAAATAGAACCCAACACTCATATAATTAAACTTAATTTTATTAATTAATGATCATGAAATGAATGTAAATATAAAAGAGTTATTTTAGCACTTTTTACATTTTAATACTTCATAGTTTACTACTTTTCCTATTGCACATTGCATGTTATATATATATTCACTAAAATTTTGGCACCAAACATGGGTGGTATCCTACTAGGATTCAGTATCACACCATGTTTGGATCGCATTTTTGGGCCCAAATAGATAATATTGTAGTAGGTGTCTATAAGGGTAAGAACACTTCTATAGATACTCAATTTTCTATTATGAGAAGACCATGGGACCAAGATGAGGATTGTAATGCTTCTAAGTCTCTTTCATTATTTTTTGTACTTTTGGTACGTGTATCTTGTGTTACTACAGTGTATCTTATTTGGCTGTTTTCCTACAACATGTGTCATGCAACATCATTCTTTGAATTCTATGACATCGGGTTATTTATATTATCTATCTTTTAATATTTACTATAGTTTATAGGAATTATTTCTTCTACAATTGTATTTTTATTGACTCTGTTGTGTAACACTCATCCAAAGAGGTCATGGTTTCCCCACTATTACACTTAGACCCTTACTACTAGTCATCATCCTATAGTGTTTGGGAAAATGTTCTTGAGGTCATGTGGCTAACTGGGTATGGTGCACCATTTAGTGGAGCCAGATTAGGGACATTACAACATGTGTACAAAATTCCTTCCCTCATTCAAAACCATTAAGACCTCATGCCTAAACACATCCAATATACACAATACCAGACGTAAAATGAGCAGTTAATCCCAAGTAATGAGGAAAACCTATAACAAGAATAATCACTTACCAAAATATAACCATCAACATGATCCCAAATATACAACAACAATAAAATAATGGCTCATCCAAATTATAGTCATTACACAAAAATCCAAAAACAAAATTGACCATAAATAGCATTATTTCAAATAATCCCAAAGAATTTTCACCTAACTTGATTTGGTTAGGATTTTATATATAGATTAAAATGAATACAATATTCTGTAGAATTGTAGAATGATTTAAAACTCACTAATGTAATCTCCAAATAGATCAGAATCGAAAAATTGTAGAATTAGTGAAGAATGATATAGTTGGATATATTCCTATCATCCCATGAGTAAGGTGAGAGTAGGGATCAACTGAAGGGGTAGATAATTCTCAGCATAATGGGTGGGGTGGGAAGCTAAGGGTATTTTAGGGAATATATCAAAAAAAATTAAAAACCATTGGGATATCCATTCAATTCTAATGGATTATATAAACTTTGGGTATAGATAGATTCAAGCCACTTAATAACCACAATTTTTAGAAATTATTGGTATAAATTCTTGGGGATAACCCCTTATTCTAGTATTGTAACTATCAATCTATATTCCATGATTCAAGATTATGATATTTTACATGATGTGTATGCTCTCAAAATTCTATGATCAGGTTCTCATACACTAATTCTTATGTTTTTCTTTCATGTCTTTTTTTCATACCCTTATATTGCATCTATTCTCAAACATTCTAATTTTTTGTTCTCTAAATTAATATTTAAATTTAATATGTATGATATTTCTAAGAAGGGTTCTAGTTGTGGAAAATGTAGTTGGAGATTATGTAGCTCACTTATGGACCAATTTTTTTGTTTCTATGATTCAAATGGCACTAAACTATTATGGTCCTCAAGTGTGTTGTAATGTAATGTAATGATTATTCATCTAAAATTACATAATATCTATGTATGAATGTAAAGGGTCTTTATATTTGTTATCAAAAGATAGATTTAGTAAACATTTAGAAATTGTGATGAGAAATCCTTAGTGATGACCCTATGGAAATTTTTATGTATAAGTCCAAATAAGAAACGATGTATTTGAAAATGGAAGAGAATTTTGTTAAATGATAGAGCAACAGTTTTCTAAGAAATTACATCATTCTATAGATATTAGATGTGGATGCGGCACTGACATAGATGTTACAAGGGGTAAAAACTATGAAAACTCCGAATTGATTTGAACTCTATTGTGAACAGGTGCAAGGAAACATGCATTCTTGAACACCTAGTATGACACTCCCAGAGGATATACTTTTCAAATTCATGATGTTTTTATAAACCATCAAAAATAGTTTAAGTATAAGTTGACTATTAATTGTATTTTATAATCATATGGTGTCTTATATAATAAATAAGGTTTCCTAATGTAGATATATTATAAGTGGTATTCATGATTATGTGGTTCCCCACTATAATAACTATTTCATACACTATGATTTTTGGTTTTGGTCAATGGGTGGAACCTAATGGAACTGCATTAATAATGAGTGTGGAAGACATTTTAATGATTTTCCTCCTAAGAATAAATATGTTATGTGATATGGAATAAATAATATCATTGTTATGCTCACAATAAATTCTCAGGTTATGAATCATCTTACAATTAAAAAAATACATCCCAACATAATTATATCATATAAAACAACCACCATATAAAAAATATTTTATACCTATATATAGGAACCTTATTCAATAAACACTAATTATAATGACTTTTCCTTATTATTCGTTAATACTTATTTCCTGGAAAATAAAAATATAAGCCATGTCCAATGATTTAAAAATATCAAAACCAAATACAATATAAATTCATTATCTTGTGTACTTCAATGGGAGTTTCCTGATCTTCTACTATAATTGAATTAGTCATTAAAATCATTTATCTATATGGTATCGATGACCCTTTATTGAGAATTTACCCTAGGACATCGATTTTAATAATTCCCATACTAACCACATTTACAAAAATGAATTGATAATTTTTTAATAAATTATTTCCCCTATATGGAATTAACATAGGACTACGTTTCTACATGAAATATTATTCTTGTATTCCCTTATTCCCCTCATACAAATCATCTTCTCATACTATTATGAAATTTTCCTCATTTATTCTTCTGGAATTCTTGATACATTGTTTATAGAAATGTTTACCTTTATGATCATTATCACATAAACATTCATTGAGATTCATTTATATATAATTTTATTAGCTAGAATACTATCCTCGGTTCAAGTTGTTAATCATAACTCATGATATATATTTAATAATAAATAGAATATTTTTCAATACAAATCACATTCAATTTAGATTCTCATTTTGAAAACCATCATATTTTCTACACATCATTTATTAATTTGGTTCCTCATTGATCTATAAATTTAATAAAACAAAAAAAGTTAGTTTGAGGGTATAAAATAAACCATAATAAACTATATTATGTGTAGGATAAATATTAAGATCTCCATAACCATGTCATTATCTATAAAATTATTTTAATTTATCTAAAATAACCATAATTCTAACTAACATACTAACCTGTCTGGTTATAGTTTAGTTTTAACTTATTCATAAGAACATTATAACCTCTAATTTAATCTAAACCTTTTATCTTATACCAATTATAAGGACACAACCTTAAAAAATCTATATTCTAGAATATTTAGACAAGAATTCAATTTATCTCATTCCGAAAGATATTTTTTGTTTAGAGTTTTATAGAATTATATCATCATCCTTACATGAATAACTATTATATCACAAATTGTAATATCCACATAGTATAAATTTTTCCCACAAAATAAAGCTTTTATGATATAACAAGTTTTATTTTCAAGATACATCTTCAAACTTATAATCTTAAACTCATATTATTACATAATAATAATAAAAATAGATGAAAAACATTTTAAAAAAATTTATGATGACAAAAATATTATTAATGGATGTAAAACTAAAAAAAGAAAAAGGTAAAACCCTGGATTCTCCTAAAAATTTTCATTTTTCAAAATAAACATCAGGGTGCAATGTAACATTTTCTTACATGAGAAATGAATTTCAATGACCAAATATTTTTATAAAAAAATAATAAGAAATATTAAATGAAACATTAACACAAATATTTTTATTTTTAATGACACGATATTCATGAAAACATTTTTCAAAAAGTTATATCTTTCACTAGTATGAATTATAAAATATATTTCATTAAACACAACCTCATTTTCTGACATTGAAAAGTTATAATGTTTCTATAAAACCCATTACAATAATAAATAAATCATGAAGGAAAATTAAGGGATCATTTTAATTTAACTCTTATATATGGATTGAAACTTATGGTTATAAATAGAATAACCCTTATGGTTACACCTGGGATAACCATTATTGTTACACTTGGAATATTCCTCACTGTAACAGTCGAACCCAAACCAAACCCACTGCATTAATGGTATATCACAAATGCACCAATCATTGATTTACAAGGGAACAAAAAATCAACATAAACAATTTCCAAAAACCATAAAATTATCATAAGAGATAAATTCCTCCAACATGAAAACATTTTTTTCACCCATAAGTAGTCATTTTTAGATATTGATATAGCCCTATTTGTTAAACCCCAATTTCAAAATAATAAAATTACCAATGTAAAGGGGAAAAGGGTTATCTTTTAAAAGAAAATATAAGATTATAAAATAATTAAAATATCAAATTATTATTGTGTATGTAAAATTCTATGTGAAAATATACGTTAAAATAGAATATTTGGTTATCTTTTTTAAAGGTAGTCTAAATGTTTCTTTAAAATACCTAAAAATGATCCTTTTGAACAACATTGAAATAAATTCAAACTAAACCTAAAAATTTATTTATAATTAATTTATTTCAAAATAAATACATCTATAAAATAATTCTTAGAATGTGGACAAGAAAGAAAAAGGGTTTTAAGGGAAACATTAGAAGAGGATTATCTTAAAGAAAATCCCATTACATTGAGTCTGAATTGGCATGTACATTATTTATTTTCCTAAAAAGGATAATTATTTTAATTATTATCATGATTATGAACATTTTTAATGTTCATTACTTTTATATCTAATACCATTTTATATAGAATTACACAATCTATTATGTTCATATTGGATATTTTTAGGATATTCATCTCATATGTCCAAAACAACTTCAGAAAGCTGATTATGGTCAAAGACATCATTATTCCATCATAAATAGAATAATAATAATTTAATAATTATCATTTTTATAGATTAATTTTAATTTCAAAATCAAAAAATAATTTTTTCTTTGAAAAATGAACTATGTTACAATCATAAAGATGGTTTGTCGTGGGTTTTCATGAGTAATATTTCCATTTTTCATCGATCACTGTGAAAAAAGATAAATATTTTTTATCACTAAATGGATATAATTATATCATTAACATAGAGATATTTATTTAAATAACATTATTTATAGCATCTATGTGATGAAGTGATGAAAATTTAATCACATCGCTTTGTGGAGGAGGTAGTCTACACATAATTATAAACAACATCATACTTTTTCAATGAATAAAAATGTAAGAATTTAAATGATATATTACATTTTTAGAATGATAAATGTTTCTAACATATCCTATAATTAAATTATATAAAACATTATAACCACCCATGAATGTTTTTGAGGGAAAATAAGTCCATCAATTCATGAGGTGGTAGTCTGCCGTACACACAAACAGTGGTTTTATTTATCATTTGATGAATGGGGGGAAGGAAATAGGTTATTCAATTAAAATATTTAAATATAAATTTAATGAAGATACTAGTTTTTATTTTTCATCATTGATGAAGACTATTTCTTAATTATTGAAAAAAACCAAATACCTCTTTCTTAATAACTATACCTTTTTCATCGGAAAACCACTAAAGGTTTACACAAAATAATTTCATAGAATTTTTTCCAATCAAAAAAATCATTTAAGAATTATGGAGGGATATAAGTAATGTATGATGTTACATCACTAATAATATAGAATATTATTTTATGTGGGAATAAAATAGAATATGATGTTCCCTTTTATAAGAGAGGGTTCAGATACTTGTTAAATTTCAAAAAGTATTAAATAAATATTAATAAATTTTCCTGTTAAAATGGTCCCAAATTTATAAAATTCAATTAAAAGGTGAGCTTGAGTCTAAATAATCTCATAAAACAAAAATTGGACATTTTTAGGTCGTATTTTCACACTTATATTTTTGTTTTAACCCATGTCATCCTTTTTAAAAATATACCATTGTATAAAATATTATACACTTTAAGGGTAGGGAAATGAAAAATAAATGAGAAACTATATCATAAATGGATAATGTTTGATATTTCAAACCATATCCTAATACCTTGGCTGTAAATATTATTTTTTGGTGTTTAAAATTGTTTAATAACATATTTTTTTTATAAAATTTAATTAAAGTAAATATTTGATGTGCTCATTTAATTTAACTTTTTAAACTATATGAAAAAAGAGGATTTAATATATAATGCATTAAAAACTCTCTAATATTTAATTTTATCTAAAAAATTATTTGAACATTATAATTCATTAAATCATACTACAATTAAAAAATTTAAAATCATTTATTTTGTTTTTATATAAATTGAATAATTATTATATAATTGTTGTGTATCTATTTAATTTAATTATTTAAACTACTAAAATTTTAAATAAATTGCCATGATAAGAAAATATTATATAATTGAAATGAATTTTTATAACTGATCGTAATTCCTTTTTATACATATATCAAAAAATTTAATGATGATATATATCATAATTTTAAATGATTATGGATGAAATATAATCCTTACAAAAATTAAATAAAACTATTAGTGTTACTGTCTACATTTTATGAGATTATTTTTACACATAATTAACCCATTTTACATTTATTGTGGTAACAAAACATATTATAATTACTATACATATTTTCTATAAATAAATTAAACCTATTTACCAAATTTGGTCCTCCTTTTTTAAAATATTGAATAAATATATAAAAATTAAAAACATTGAAGTGTATAAATGTAATTAAATGTTAATCCTACAAAATGTGATGAAAATGAGTTTTTCAAAAAATAGAATATTAAGTACAAAAGTGTTTTAATATTAAATTAATAAAATAAATTAATTAAAAAGAGTATAATTGGATTATTTATAATCAAAATTAACTAATTTAATTTTAAACATGATCTGAAATATAATTTTATTAGATAAATTCATTGAAATAAAATATATTTTTTTAACAAAGATTGATATTTTTTTCTATTAATTGAAATCTCAAAATTTCTCTATAAGATAATTTTTTATTTTATAATTTCAAAAATGAAACCTTACTTTTAAAATAAAATTTTGAATGTGTCAAAATCTAATTATAATATTCACTAAAAAGAAATAAATACCATTTTGAGGAAAACATATATTTGAGGAATAAAATAAATTATCTATAAATAGAATGCTAATTTCCAATGAATTAATAAAAAAATTATACTAATTAGGATCCTTATATATATATATCATATTGATTTTAATAAAATTAATACCCTCTAAATCAATGGATTTTTTATAATGGTCATATTTAAATAATAATATTTCATGGTATACTTATGTTCGGTGTTTCATGTCTTATATTATATTGATCATAATGTTTTTTTTGAAATATTATGGTTTACAACTACTTATTTAATGTTGCTGAATTTTATGATCACGAAATGGATAAAATGTATGAGAATACTGCTATTTTCATAATGTGATCGCTAATATTCATGATCTTTCACCATGAACATTAGTAGGATAAAGTACATGAATGAAGAACTGGTACTCTCTAATATATGAAAAAGGAAGTAGGTTTTTTTAAATGTTAGGTATTGTCATAGGGAAAAAGAAGAAGGTATTGAATTAAGTGGAAATCATATTATGAAATATTCATGGATTTTAAATTATTTAATTAGAGTTATATAATGCCAATTTAACTACATTAAAAGAAAGGTAATTTTTATGTGAATTTGGATAAAGCCATTATTGTGTGAAAAAGTAATCACATAAAGTTTTTTCTAATAGAATAAATCCGGATATCATTCCATTGAGTTAATTACAAGAATAAAATCTATAATAACTATATAAAGGGGAAGAATTAATGTAATGTATATGTTGTGCGATTAATTTTGTGAAACAATGATGTTTTTCAATTAGTATTGTGTGAAGTAGTGACATGCCTCCTTGAAATATATTTTATAACAATATATAGTGAAGTACAAGATATAATGAAAACCGTGTAGCTTAATGAACCTAAATATGATGGATTTGGTACCATTGAATAACTAAAATTCTCATGAGAACCATCTGTGTGATTTCATGTGACAAAAAGCCAGCACATATGAAGTCGTATGGTCAAAATTTTACAGCCAAAAGTAATAGTGGAGGGAATTAATAGTTTCATAGTGATTTTGATTGAATATTTACTCATTTGTTTTTAAATCCACATTAAAAAAAGTTTAAAATTGATAACAATTTTTTAATATTGATTATTGAATCTAGATTAGGTGAAATATTAATTTAAATTAAGAAAGATAAGTAATATAATTATTCTATCATTAATTAGAAGAAAATGTACAGAAATTATAACATATTCTATATTAGGAAACTGATGTGTAGTGTTTAACAAGATAATTATATTCTTTGATTATATAATTCATTGAAATTTATACATAACTTTTTGGAATGAAACAGACTAAACTCTCATTTATAAGGTGTTATATTTTTCCAGTTTTGAAGGAAGTGTGGATAATTTACCATATCGTAGTGAAAAAATCAAGATTTAAAGGAGAAAATGGTTTGTATATAACAAGATGTTTGTAAAGATACCTAAATGTATATATAATTCCTAATATCCTTCACTGAAGTAGTTTATTGAAGTAAATATGTGGTATTTCTCCTTTTGATACTAGTGAGTAAACACCAATTCTTTAAAAGGGGGTGTTCCTGGGATATAGTGATTCTAGCAAATCCATTATAATTTATACAACTATGAATTATTTGGGGATTTTTTTACATAGACACACCATTGTTAAGTGCTCCTTATACATAGACCATTGATCTCAAAGAGTTAAAGTATTTTTTTTCTATACCTACCATACATTCCAATATATCATTATTTGATATATTGCATATTTTATCAAGACTTATTGGTTGAACAAAAATCCATCACACATGGGTATAAGATCATTAATATAATCAAATTATTTAATTAAATAGTATAATTTTTTACATATACTTATTCACTTCCCCTCTCATGGTGTCATGGTGTATAATAATTGGTTTTAGAGGATAATTTTTTTTACTCTATTTTCAAACTCCATGTGGAAATTTTGATGAACTGTTATAACTAGTTATAGTTCACTCATTTGAAACGATTAAGATTAAAATTTTTTATAATAAAGAATCTATAGTACAAAAAAATATGAAAAAAATCAACAAAATAAATATCCATAATTTTTCTTGACATTAAATTGGAGAATGAATGTGCTCTTGAAGAATTTGATATTAAAATATTGAAAAATCTAATCGTTTTTGTTCTATTGAATGAATATTTTAAATATATGAATATCATTGAAGAAAATATTTACTGAATAGATAAATATTTAATCAATCCATCAATTGGTTTTCTGAACTCGATAGAAGTAGTTGACCTTAAATATAAAATCAAAGAGTAAGAAAATATAATTGGAAATTTAAAGGCATTTGTTAAAGAATGAAATAATAGAATTTGTTATCTTGGTGATTAAATTATTAAAAGAATGTGATAAAAGGAATCATATAAAGATTACGAGTTTTAATATTTTTTTGGATTTATTCTTAAAGATTATACACATGATTATGAGGATATTATATATAAATAAGTGTTATATGATTTGGTAATGGAGAAAGATGAGGAAAAGTCTGAGATGAATGTTACAACTTAGAAGAAATTAATGTTGAAGTCTGATGATACTTATATATAGTTTATAGAGAATCTCACTAAGATATATGTTCAAGGAATATGTCTCATTTATTAACTGTCTTCCAGAGGTATAATCATGAAATTACATTCTCAAAAAATAATTAATAAGAAAAAAATAAAGTGGTAAAACTATGAATGAAATCAGGAATGGTTATGAATAATTCTTATATTGATGTTAAATAAAATGGGGTTAAAACATCATTATAAATTTTTAATAGATTAAATATATGCACAAGAGGATCGGAAATAGAATATGAAAAACAAATTTAGTAAAATAATTATTTCAAATGTTATAGATAAAATATCTCTCATTGTGATGTGTTTTAAAGAGGAGGTCAAACTGGGAAATTTTAAAAAGAACCATTTTAGAATCATCACTGGATGTTTAGAAAATGATATCTATTCTAAGAGTTTATTTAAAACCACACCCTTTTATGAAGGTGTTTCAAGCTCACTTATAAGTAATATTTTTCATTTTTTGAGTAATTTTATTTGGGTTTTTCCTTGGGTTGCATTTTGATGAAAAGTTGAGAAAAATGGAAGAAAGAGGGAAGTTCACAGTTGGCACATAGTTTTCCCAAACTGTGAAACCCAAGAAAAAGGGGATTTGTATAGGTGGCACAAATTTTAAAAAACTATGAACCCTAAAAGGAGAAACTATGTACCCCTAGAAGATTCTCATGGATAAACACATGGTTAGGGGAAAATGTGCTCCCCAATAAGTGAAACCATGCATATGAGATTATGATCCCCCAAATTTTATTTAAAAAATCACTGACCCTCGTATAATAACCATAAACTCACTAGCTTATTCTATAGTCAATTTATCTTAACTGAAAATCCTTTAAGAGGTATTATAAGGTCGATCGATCTTCATTATTGGTTATTTATAGCTCGGTTGGAATATCTACACCTCTTTGATTATATAATTTTAACCAGATTGATTTATCATCTCTCTCCCATTAATCTCCAATTTTTTGGTGGGTTATTATTATTTCATTATTTGACCAAGATATATAATTGTTTAATATAGATGTAGTACTGTTTCTTCTAGATCTATATTCAATATATTTTTTTTCATTTGACTACGGATTTAGGATTCAGATCTACATTGTGATCTATGTTATTGTTCCATTGAAATTGAGGATTTCTATTGGGAGAACACTCATTAACAAATTAAGGTAGGTGATCTATAATTCAAATCAAAATATCTTGATTTTAATTATGTGTATGTAATAATATAATTACTATTGGATGATTTTCAATTGAGTTTCCTAAATTGAATTAATTATTTTGGTAATTTAATTAATTATGGAATTGTGAAATTGGGGATATTGAATTGATTGATTTAAATAATTAATTATTGAATTAATTAAGATATTTCAGGATTAATTAATTGAGATAATTATTTTTTGAGATATTTTGAATTTTTTATTTGGATTTAGGGTAATTAATTTTTGAGTTATTATAAAAATATTGAATTCAGGCCAATGGGAAATTAATTATTGAGTAAATTATTGTAATATTGAATTGTGAAATGAATTATTAATTGTTAAATTAATTATGTGATATTTAGTTTTTTAATATTGGTTTGATTGACTATTGGATTAATTAATGGGATTTATTTTCTCCATAAATTCGGTAATTAATTAATGGAATTTAGGTGATGAACTAATTATTGAATTAGTAGTAATATTGACATGTTAAACTAATTATTGAATTAATACTAAGATTTAGATGATTATTTAATTATTTAATTAATTAAAGATAAAATTTTTATAAATTCATTTTTGATCTAATTAATGGGTTGCAGTGTTATATGATAATTAATATATTTAATGGTAATAATGGAATTCATATATTAATTGAGAGTTTGTGTTTCCTCTAAAAACTGGTGGTTTATGTGTTTAAATGAAGATAAATTGACAATGTGATAATATTTTATTTATGGATTGTAATTATTTATTTATAAATATGCATACAATATTTGACTGGATATTGTTTTAGACATCATTGATGTTTTCTTACTGAGTTTTACTCTCACCCTTCATGGGCTACCTGATTGGTACTCGAATAAATTTCATGGTTATTAGGCTGGATAAGGGGAAATACCCTATGTTGGATAGATGAGTCGTGATAGAGCATAGATGAGGGAAGTAGACATGGTTTGGTACCATCCTAGGATTTGTCATTTAATTACCTCTAAGTGTCATTTTTACACTTAGCACACACATTATCATGGAATATCTAATGTTTAATTTCAATATTATATATCTAATTTTAATTATCTTGTGATACTGGATTTATTCAGGCTATGTTATAACATTACTTGGTTATTTCTTATTTTTTTCCTTTAGTGTATTATTTGATAATGATTGTATAGTTTTCCCATGACTTACATTAGACCCTCACTTGTTATCAGAAACCTCTAGAATATGAGGAGGCATGCTTGAGGTTATGTGACTGACTTTCTCAGGGAACCAGTGTTTGGATCATGGGCCAAGAGGTTACAAATTTGTAACAGAGCTAGGTTTTCCTTTATTTTTATTTTTCTTCATATATTGCAATGGTAGACATGAGACTAATAAGATCAATTCCATTTTTAATTTCCCCTTAATATGATTTTTTAACCCATGTATGTGAGAGAACCAAAGTACCTAGGGTGGGAATGTATTTTTTTGTATTTTCAATAATAGTTCAATTATATTACACCATGAATGATACATTTGATCAGTGATATGATTATCATTTCATAGATTTATTGAGATTTAATTATGGTCCTTTATATCATGAGAATTGAATTTTCATTCGTCATCTTAGGTACTCAATATTATTTTTTGAAATGGAACAATTTTTGCTTGCACGAGAATACAAGTTAGCCTAAGTTGATGAACTTGAACTGCTTTCCATTCTTATGAAATTGAAATGGGGATGTGCAGAATGTAAAATTGATATTGTAAAATGATGAAATATGAGAATAAATTAGTGTCTAATGAGAAATTTTATGATGATAATATTTTTACGCATTTTAACCATGACATAGATGTAGTATGTATAAGGGAAGTGATAACGCCTTAGTTTTGACAGTGTTGCAAGGTTTGGGGATGAAGACATTTTCCACCTTGTTGTGTTTTCATCTTAAGTAAATAGTGTAAAGTGGTATTATGTTTCTTGAGATGTTTTTTTGGAATTCTAGATATATTCCTCCATGAAGAGACTAATAGATATGATCATATAAGGATACATATAAAGATGATCTACCAGTAGTGGAACCTAAGGTGCTGATAATGTCTGGGAAACAAGTTGGGGAGTTGTTCTAGGTGAACTTTTATCACTTAATAATGTTCATGGGAATACAACCATAGCTGGTTGTGATGAGTATGTATGACCTCACATGGCTGTTTCAGTTGCAGCACCCTCCAAATTTTAATGGAGTGGGTGTACCTATGGGAGCTATGTTCTGGATTGATTCCCTCAACACTGTAATTGACCATTTATAGAACTATGATGATAGTAGGGTCAATTTGGTTGCTTACATGATATGGGAATTTTTGAATCCCTGGTGGGCTTTTCATGCTCAAACTAGATAGGATGATGGTATGTTATGGGAGGAATTCTAAGAGAGGTTCTTAGAGAATTTATATCTTGAAAAACTGAGGAATGAGAGAGAATTTTATTTCATGAGGTTGACATAGGGAGTATGTCCATGATGGACTATGTTGGATGTTTTATATATTTTCAATGATTTAATCAAGTGCTGATAGGGGTGATAAAACTATGGGGAGGAATTTTCAATATGTACTGAAATGTGAGATTAAGTCAATAGTTGAGCTCTTTTAGTTATAAATGTTTTATAATATGGGGGATCATTTTCTCATTGTTGAGTGGATCCTAGGATAGGATTCATGTAAAGTATAGGTGGTTGTTGTTGAATAATTAAGAGGTATGTCTTCTAATAGAAGGATGTTTCATTTTGAGTGTTTTAGTAAGGGGGTATAAGAAAGAGTTGCCAAGGGAAGGTTCAGTTAAAAATGAACTTACCCATATTGTATGTTACTAGTGTGGTAGGAAGGGCCACTATCCTAAACAGTGTCCTCAACCACCAGTAGAATTCTGATCTTGTGGAAGGATGGTATAACTACATAAGATCTATAGGAACTGATGATAGATAGGTACTAATGGAGGAAATAGACAGAACCTGAGTGTAGGAAGTTGATCTTCCTCACCATATCATTTTGGTTGTTCTAGTTCTACTGTCTGAGGAATTAAAGGATCTGGATGTTGTAGTTTAGGGAAATATATCCTATATTAGAAGAATTGTTCCACATTGTGGAATAAGTTTGGATCCCAATGAATAGGGATGGGAAATCGTTGTTGCATTCATCCTACACTTGTGGAAAGAGAGGTTGGATCATCAAAAGTGAGATGTACTATACTTGGGGATTCTATCCTAGCTAGTTATATATTAGTTACTGGTTCCTCTAGTTCCTTTTTTTCTACACAACATTGGAATGGTTTGATCCTTGCAATAGAGTTTGTGTTTGGGGTTTTGATAATATACCAACTTTTTGTAATATGGTCAAGATACATTTTCTTGATCAAGGGATGCTCTCAGGTGGTTAAAGAGTATCATTTTATGTGGGATATTTATATTATTGGCATGTTATGATTAATCCTAATTATGGGCATGGGCTAGCCACTAACATAAGGAGCCTATATATATTGTTACCAAAAGATAGTGAACTTCATGTATCCTAAGGGTGAAAATTATATTCACCATGGATAGTGAGATATCAAGGCGGGCCATGTAGCCCTAGTTCACCAACAACTGGGGGAGTTTGCAACCTAGGTTACTAGTTTTTTCTGCATGATGGAGGTGTAAATAAGGATTTATTTCCACCTATATTGGAATGGTTTCACAATTTGTTTCTTGAAAATATATCAAGACTTAAACCAGAGAGAGATGTGGAATTTACTATTGAGATCATGTTGGGGGCTGATCCAGTTTCTATTCCACTAAATCTACTAGCACCGACAGAGCTTTAGGATCTCAAGACTCAGCTAGAGGACTTTTAGGATAATGTGTTTATCTAATTTATTATGTCACCTTAGGGTTATATAATATTTTTTGCAAGTATGGATGATGAGAATATAAGCATGTTTATTAACTACCAAAAGATAAACCAGATTATAGTGAATATTTTGTACCATATTCCCCACATTGATGATATTCTTGACCATTTGATAGGAGATTTTATTTTCTCTAATATTGACATGATATTAGGGTATCCTCAGTTGAGATTTTAACCAATGGTTATACTGAGTACTACTTTTTGATGCATGTATGGACTATATGAGTTTTTTGTAACATCTTTTGGGTTGTTGAATTCACCGACAATGTTTATGAACATGATGAACATAATCATTCATCCATACCTGGATCAATTTTTGGTGTGGTTTGTGGATGACATCATAGTGTACTTCATGAATCATGAGGGTCATTCCCAACACCTTGACATCATCATGAGTACACTGAGAGAGCATAATCTATACACTAACCTCTCTAAGAGTCAGTTTTGGATTGATCAGGTACACTTCATAGGTCATATAATCCCAGAGGGTGGTTTTTCAATGGACCCTTAGAAGGATTATGAAGTGATTTCCATGTATCATTCCAATAACGTCTTCGATAAACACATATTTTTAGGATTAGCTTGAAATTATCTGATGTTTATTTCATCCTTTTCCTATTTATATGTTCCTCTTTAAGGATTGATAAAATGGGGATAATGTTTCATTGGTATGGAGAATCTGAGAATTATTTCTTTGTACTAAATAAGTGTTGGACATCGACACTCATCTTCATCCTACCTGATCTATGTGATGATTATATGGTGTATTTTGATGGTTCTGGAATAGATATTGGAGTAGAATAGATACAAGGAGACCAATTTGTAGCATATGGTTCATTATAGTTGATCACACATGAATAGAAATAACCTATACACAACCTCAAGTTGGGTAATGTGGTCTATTAGTTAATGTTTTGGTGACATTATATGTTGAGTGAGATGTTTACTGTGTATATTGATCATGAGAGCTTAATGAAAATCTTCTCCCAACAATATTTTATCCTCTGATAGTGGATATTGGTTGAGTATATGTAGTCATTCGGATTTTAGTTATCATAGACCCCTAGGAAGGGAAATAATTTTGTTAAATCTTTTATAAGGAAAAATAAGAATCATGTTATTCATGATTTAAGTGTTTAGTGTTAGATGATGAATTTATGGGTTGAGAGGAATGTTGTGGTTCAGGAGATTCTAGAGAAGATAAATCTATATCAGTTTCAATAGAGTCTAATTTTTTTGATGGAATAGGCATAGAAATTATGAGGATCCAGGATTTTTTTTCCTTGATGGTAATACTTAATGGTGGGGAGTCACCTTCCAATTGGAGCATAGATGAGGATGAGGTCATCTATATCAAGAATCGGGTTATTGTGCATACTAGTAGGCAAGATGAGTTGATGTGCTAGATTCAGGCATCGATGTGGGTAGTAAATAAAGGCTTAACTAAAATTTATGTCACCTAATATGAGAGTTTTGGTGGTCATGAATGAAAAAAAAGAGTAGGTTTCTGACATGATGATGCACTTGATAGCAGCTGAAGGATAAGAAACAAAAACCTGGAGGTTTATTGTAGCTATTTGCTATTCTAAAACGGAAGTGGGGTGACATTGCTAGTATTTTTTTGTGGCCATTCTAAGGATTCCACAATATAAAGATTCTATTTGGGTGGTTGTGGATAGAGTGATGATAGTATATCATTTCTTGCATATAGAAGAAATGGTTTCATTGCTGTAGTCAGAGGAACAGTATGTTTGAAAGATATTCCATCTGCATGAGGTGCCACAGAATATTGTTTCAGAATGTGAATAAAAATTATCCTTGTTCTTTTAGTGTAGATTATATATGGTATTTAATACACCAATTTTTCTGATTACAACATTTCACCCACAAAAAGATGTCAAATCAGAGTGGAATGTATAGGTTTTTGTGGATATGATGCGAGCATGTGTTATTGAATTTAAAGGTATTTGGAGAGTAACATATATTTTGTTGGATTATTAAAATAACAATAGTTATCAGGATATGTTTAAAATGGAACCATTTGAGGAACGTTATGGTAGTCCATGATGATGACCTCTATATGGGATGGAGGTATGCAAGATAGGCTTGTTGGGACTAAGTCTCATGTAGGAGACATCCAAGAAGGTTTAGTTGATTTATAAATGTATGTCTATGGCTCAGAGTAGATATAATTTGTATGTCTATAAACATTGATTACCCATATAGTTTACATAGTGTGATAGTGTATTCCTTTGGGTGTCTCCAAGATTAGTTCAGCATAGATTCGTAGACAAGGCGTGTTGGTACCCCGGTTTTTTGGACTATTTTAGGTTATGAATAGAATTAGTCTAGTGGAAAACCGATTGGATATTTCACATATATAGAATATCATGAATGATGTTTATATTCGTCAAAAACTATTGTGGTATCTCCCTAAACCTTTTTATTTTATTGATTTCGATGATTTTGTTCTTGAGATAGATGCGGCCTTTGAGAAGAATCTTATTCATGTTTTGGATCATAGTAAATTATAGTTTCAGGGAAAGACCATGTCAATTGTTCATGTATTTTGGAAACATGGTCATGTTCATGGTGAAACATGGTAGAGAGAAGCATATCTGAGGGATAAGTGGCCCGATATTTTTTACTTGGAATCCTAGAGTTGATTGGGAGTACCTCTCAATGATGAGTTGTTATTATATGGGGATATTTTAAAACCAATAACTTTTCATGATAATCCATGTGATTTTTTAGGAACCCATTTTTTAGTACATGTCATTTTGGATTTATCATGACATTTTTTTCGGTGAAAATTTGCTAAAATATAAGAAAGAGGGAAGTGCATGATTGGTGCACAGGTTTCCTTAACCGTGTTCCCTGGCCTAGAAAACCGTGAAACTCTAGGCAAAGGGGATTTGCATGACTGAGACACAATTTTTAAAAACTTGTTCCCTAAAACGAGAGATGGTGTCCCCCTAAAAGAGTCACATGGGTAGGCATACTATTAAGAGAAATTTTGCACTATAAATAGAAAATTGTGTGGATGGGATTTTAATCATCTTAATTTTATGAAATAAAATCATTAACCAACATCTTATTACTCAAAATACTCTAGCTCAACCAATAATATATTTCTTTTAATTTTAGAGCCTCCTAGAGGGATTCCACATCCTCCCAACCTCTTTTCTTGGAGATTTGAATCCCTGTTGGAAAATGTGCACCCCTTCTAGTATGAGATTTTATCTTGACTTATTTCTCATATCCCTCTCATTATTCCACATTTTGTGTTGGGTTTTTATATTCTTTTTTTAGATCAAGGTATATATATTTTTTATTATAGATCTAGTCATGTGTAATCTTGTTCATTATTTAAGATATCTTGTTTTGATTGACCTTCCATTGGATCTAGAACATGTTCTACATCATTGTTTCAAAAAAATTGAGAATTTATATTGGGAGAAAACTCACCACAAATTTGATGTGTGTGGTCTACAATTCAAATTAAAATGACTTTATTTTAATTACACATATTTAATTTTATAATTTATATTGGATGATTAGAAATTAAAATTATAAAATTTAATTAATTAATATCGTGAATTATTTTTTTAAGGAATTGTGAAATTGGGGATAGTGATTTGATAAATTTAAATAATTAATTTTTTAATTAATTATAAAATATTGAGACTATTTATTTGATATAATGAATTCTTGAGATATTATGAATATTGAATTGGGATTTAGTGGTAACTAATTTCTATGTAAATTATTAAATAAATGAATTTGGTCCTATGTATAATTAATGGTTGAGTTAATCATCGGAGTATTTAATCTTTAATTGAATAATAAATTATTGAATGAATTATTTGATTTTGAGTTAGTGGATATTTGATAATTAATTAAGGAATTAATTGATGGGATTGATATGTTTAATTAATTTGTGAATTAATTAATGGTATTGATGCGATGAACTAATTATTGAATAATAATGATATTGATATGATTAACTAATTTCTAAATTATTAATGAGCTAGATATGATTGATTAATTTTTTAAATTAATTAGTGAGATAATTTTGATAAATTAATTGGTGAAACAATTAATTGGTTTCATTGGGACATGATAATTGAGACACTGAATGGTAACCAGGAAATTCATGAGTGTATTCAGAGTTTGGGGGTCATTCGGAACCTGGGGGTATATGTGGTTAAATAATGAGAATTTGATAATGTGATACCTATTTATTTACTAATTGAATTTATTTCTTTATAAAATTGCATATGATATTTGTATGTATATTTTTTAGATGTCGTTGGCAGAGGCCTATAGAGTTGTACTCACAACCTACTAGGGATTCTTGACTGGTACCTGAAAATAATTCATGGTTGGAGGTGAGGATAAGAGAAAAGACCCTATGATAGATGCCTGAGTTGGGATAGATAATGGATTAGGGAGCCAGTTGTGGTTCAGGACCCTCTTGGGATTTTTATGTGTCTTTACTTTTGAGTTTCATTTTTTCACTTGGCATGTACTTTATCATGGAATGTATTCTATTTTTTTCTATATTGTATTTCTGTTTTGGTACATATTGTGATACTAATTTTTTTCATTTTATGTTATTTCATTATTTGGTTATTATTTACTTAATCATTCTGGTGTGTTATTATGATAAAGAGAGTATAGTCTTCCCATGACTAATATTCGTCCATCACTATTACTCAACAGCCTCTGGCATATGGGGAAGCATTTCAGAAATCATGTGACCAACCGGATCTAGGCACCAGTGTGTGGATCCCTAGTGGGGATCTTACATTATCAATATGTTTCTTTTCTACAATGACACTCATGATCAACCTAAAACAAGTTATAAAAAACTCTCTCTTGAAAAATTTGTTTGTATTAATTATGAATCAACTTTTTTTATAGAAATTAAATAATATTTTAGTAAAAGATTATTTAATAAAATAAATCCACTACCTCATAAATGTTGAAAAAATATATTTACATGAATATAAGTCCCTAAAATTACGATCAAATGATTTTTATTTTTTTTCGTAAAATATAATTTAAATGTATCCATACATCATTTACTAGAAAGAGAAGGGATTAATCGACTTTTGGTGGGGCTATTAGATGTTTGATCACAGGGCCATAGAATGTTATAATAATATTTTAATATTTTAAAATAAATGAAGGATAATATTTTGATAGAGAAAATATGTAGAAAATAGAATTCTCTATGTGATGAAGCAATATTCAAAAAAAAATAATCAATATGTCAATGATGAAAAAATATGAGTTCCAAGAAATATTTTGCGATTATTGGAAAAATGTGGTCACATTTATAAGCTCCCAACATTAAAATGTTTTTTAATAATCAATTTAATTAAAAGAAATACATTGTTACACATTGAGGATATTTTCGGGTTTATATTTTAAGAGAATTATGATATCTTACATACATAACATACCACATTCATACGAAGAGTATACTACTAAAATCAGTATCCATTTTTTCAAAATATAAAACATTAAAACATAAAACATGATTTATTTTACAACACTCCAAATCATTCATCATGACTCCCATATTTCCCTTACCCATCCTTATAGCCTATGAAAAACATTTTGAAATCCTAGGATGAGTATTAAACTCGGTAAGGGATATAAAGAGTGAAATCATTAGTCAAGTGATAACATAAAAACCAATAAAACACATAATCATAAAAACTCATATACATTGAATCGTCATATAGTTTCCTTGGGGGATATTTACCATATCACTTATACATTCAACATTACACATGGAATAACACTTTGGTCAACTTCCATCTTCAGAGTAACCAATTCATTAGAGAGCTGTAATGGGGCTCACCTGTCATATATTGAGTTATAATCAGCTCAACCAAACATATCATGAGATATAATGGGATCAAAACAACATATTATGAGCTATAATGGGCTCAACCAAACATATCCTGGGCTATAATTAGCTTAGACCAACTTAACTATGTCCAAGGAACATGCCATGAATAAAACACTTGATAACTCATTTGTACCCTTGAGAAAAACACAGTAACATTTTCAAAATTATAGTTTTTTCCTAAAACAAACGACTTTTAGAATATAAAAACAATCCACATAATGATGAAATCATATTCTTAAACACTAGGATATAAACATATAATGGAACCATCATAGTAATACTACATCATGAAATCTATATAATTATTCATTCCATGTAAACAATCTTTTGGAATTTTATTAAAGAGACTTTTAAATGATTTTAAAAGGAATGTTCATTACAAATATAATTGGAGTGAGAATTAATAGAATGGAAGAGATATGTGTATAAACTATAAATACACATAATACAACATAATACAAACAAAAATTCAGCACAAAAATAATATCAATACCACATAATGAATAAAAGAGAAGGTTATCCCAGATAAGGGAAATTGGCTTATGAATTCCCTTAAAAAATTTAGTCATGGTTATCGATGAACATGGGAGGGATAAATGAGATAGAAATGAGGTATCTAATCATTAATATATCATAAAAGCAGTGTGGTTAAGGTTAAAAAACATACACCATCATTTGTAATTAAAAATTTAAGGGCTTCACATAGTGTAGATTCGTGAATAAAATAAAGAAATAGAGAATCCATTACATTAGGATCGACTTCCTTAAAATGTATTTAAAACTCCTCTTCATCTCTTCCCCATGAGATTCTTCCTAAGACCCTTATTTTGGGCCTTTTTTTGAGACCATAAGGACTTGGAAGTGAATAATGGGCATGAGAGGAGTATTTGGTAAAATTTTGGCACGTCATAAGGCTTGAGAGTTGTGGGAGTAAGAGGGAGGAGTGGGTGGTATTTATAGTGGAGGAGAGGAGGAGATTTAAACTATTTTAATAATTATTTAACTATTTCTCCAAAAGATATGCAATTGCTATGATTCCAAGACAGAAAATAGTAATAAATTAAAGTGAGGTCAAACTAATGGTTTCTCACATCAGCTACGATGTAGTTAATTGTGTTTTTTATTGATAATTTATATATACAGAATTTACCGCATTTCACAATTCATCAAAAATTCTATTATTTCAGAGAAATCCCAAAAATTCACCCAAACCATTTTTTCAATGTGTAGAATTTAAAAATGAACTCTCTTTTTTGAAAATAATTGTCTAATATGATTAATTTAATTTTTAAATAATGTAATATTTTATTTCAAAACAACAATGTTAAAACATTTTTTTACTTATTACATGATATGGGTATATCATAAATTCAATTAAATAATATATTTATACTATCATATGTGAGGTTACAATTCATAAGGGTATGTTACTATTCACCAAAAAATAATTTGGTTCTATCAAACTCCAAATAACTTACTCATTGAAACCGTGTATGTTTGTTTTTTGAAATTCAAAACATAAAAGTGGGAAAATTATGTTTAGTTATAATTATAACTATCTACTCAAAAAATGTATCATGAATTTAATTTTAATTTTATGACATTTGGTTGTTACATTATCCACACCTTCTGAAAATTTCATCCTCGTAATTTTATTTATTTATTAAACAAGTAGGGGTACCTTTCCGTCGTAGCATTTTCAGATTCCCATGTTGCCTCTTTTACCATGTTAGTTCTCCAAGACTCTTTTACATAGTGGATTAATATATTCTGAAATTATTGTTCTCTATTATCAAGAATATGAACTGGTCTCTCTTCATAAGTATGGTCCTATTCTATTTGACCTGCTTCTAGGCTCAAAACATGTGATGAATCTGACAACTATTTTATCAACATCAAAACATGAATAACATTGTGTACCTGAGAAAAAATTAGTGGCAATGTTAATCAGTATACAACTAGTCTAACATTCACCAAGATTCCATAAGGTCCAATGAACTTTGAACTTATCTTTACTTTCGTACCAAAACGCAACACACTTTTATAAGGAGAGATTTTAGGGAAAACATGGTCACCTACATTGAAAGAAATGTCTTCACTTATGTTATCTGTATAACTTTTCTGCCTGCTCTGAGTGGTCCTCATTTGCTTCAATATCATCTTCACTTTCTCATCATCTTCCTATAATAATTATGTCCCCATCAACATTCTTTCACTTAATTCATCCCAAAATTCTAGAGTCTGCCAACTCTTCCCATACAAGTCATCAAAATATGTCATATGTATACTGGAATTAAAACTATTATTATATAAAAACTCAATTAATGACATATGTTCATCCCAGCTTCCTTGGTAGTCCATTGAACATGATCGAAGCATATCCTCCAATGTTTAAATCGTTCGTTCTGACTGATCATCTGATTGATGATAGAAACCTGTAATGAAATTTAATTCTATTCCATAAGACTTCTAAAGGCCCATCCAAAATTTAGAAGTGAACCTCAGATCTCGAACAAATACAATGGAAAGATGAACTCCATGTAACCTTCCGATCTATTTTTGGTAAAAATTAGATATCTGATCTGAAGACATTGTATCCCAAATAGAGAGAAAATGAGCAGATATATTCCGTCGATTAACAACAACCTAGATTAAATTGTTACCTTGAGAAGTCTTTGGTAGTACCATAACTAAGTCGATGGATATATTCCCTCATTTCCACTACTACACTGGAAAAGGTTGAAGCATACCCTTCGATAACTACCGCTCTGATTAAACCTATTGACATTTCAAACATTTCTTGGTAAAATCAGAAATATCCATTTTTATTCCATCCCACTAGTAATACTCCTAAAGGTATTTTTACATCATAGTGCTACCAGGATGAACTGAAAATTGAAAACTGCAGGCTTTACATATCAATTCATTCTTCAACTAAGAATCAAAATTTACACACAACATTTTTTATGATATTAAATCCCAATAATTATCAAGGTTAAATTTTGAAAACATACCTATTTTAACCATTTCATGCTTTTTCTAGATCTCCTCGTCCACCTTATGAGCGTGCTTTATTTAGTATGAAAAATATGACTACACTGAATCATGAAACAAAATAGAACAATTTCTCACCCCAAAAACATCCAAGCCAAAGATCATCAAATAATTTACCAAATGATGGCATTCCAAATGTATCATAGTTAATGTAGCATTACTTTCTATAATCAATGAATTAGAAACTATGATTTCTTTCTCATGCTATAAATGAATCATGCAATCATATTCCTTAATTAGTTCCAGACACCTTATCTATCTCATTTTCAATTACTTAGGAGTGAATATATTCATAAAACCTTTATGGTTAGTATAAATTTCTAATTTGGATCCATATAAAAGATGCCTCTAAATTTTTAAATAAAATACCAAAGCTACTAATTAAAAATCAAGTGTATGGAAATTTAACACATAGGTTTTAATTTGAAGTGAAGGATAATCAATTACCTAATCATTCTGCATAAGTACACAACCATTTACCTTAAAAGAAGAATCACTGTAGTTTAAAAATTCACCATTTCTAGAAGGTATATTCAGAACTGGATCATTCTCCAATACTATTTTCTTTTCTAAAAAAAATCGTTACATCCTTCTATTTAACAAATTTAACTCAATTTTGTGTTAACTTATTTTGAGGGCTAGATAACCATGCAATTTTTTAAAAAACCATCCGCATTAACCTGCTAATCCAAGAAAACTATGAATCCCTGTAACATTTTTTGGTCTTTTCCATTCATCAACAAATTTTGTTTTAGAAGGATCAACTATTATTCCATCCTTATATACAATGTTCCCCTGACAAGAAATATATTGTAAACTAATATCACATTTTATGAATTTTCTATACAATTTATTTTCTTTTAAAGTTTTGGAAACACCCCTTATATATCATTCATGCTCCACATTACATCTAGAATATACCATAATGTCATCAATAAACACAACAAAAATCTTATTCAAGAACTCACGAATTATTCTATTCATAAGATACATGAATAAAATGGGTGCATTAGATTTCCAAAAATTCATAAAAAAAATATTAATGAAAAAATCTAGTAAGAAACACAGACTTCGAGATATATTCATCATTTACATTCAAATGATGGTACCCCGACCTCAGGTCAACCTTAAAAAAATATTATCCTCCTGATAGCTGATCATAAAAATAATCTATTTGAGGAATATGATACTTATTTTAACAGTAATATTATTAAAGGATCTATAATCAATTAAAAGTCTCATTGAACCATCTTTCTTCTTAACAAACAGGACAGGATCACCCCATGGTGAAGTTCTACATTGGATAAAGCCTTTATCTAAAAATTCCTGAAACTGCTTTTTTAATTCTAGAAGTTCTATTTGAGCCATTCAATATGGGTATTTATAAATTGTATAAGCATCTGGAACTAAGTCAATAGTAAACTCAACCTCTCTATCAAGAATAACACGAGGAAAAGTATTAAGAATGAAATCTTGGTATTCATTTACCAGTGGTACATCATTAATCTGGATAGTTCCCTTATCTTCAAAAATATAAGAACGATAAATTTATTTTCTATATTTTACAAGTTTTAAAGCATTATAACATGTCATCAATGCTATGGGTTCATTCTTATACACATAGATAAAAAGTTTCTAAAAAACATCATTTATTCTATAATCTATATTAGCATGATAAAACAAATGCATTTCCATACCCAGAATAACATCAAACACTACTAGAGGAAAAACAGCAAGGTTTGGAGGAAAACTATTTCCACAGAAAAAGATAAGTAGATTGTTATAATTTCTTTTTTCTATAATATTTCTTCCATGCGTTTTTACCATGACATCCTGTATCATTCCATGGGGTTTAATTCCTTATTTTTCTAAAAATTTCTTAGAAATGAAGGAATGTGTAGACCCTGAATCAAAAACACAATTGTGAAATCTTTAAAAACTAGAAATATACCTAATTCCACAACTTTTGGTGGCTCAACATATGCTGAGGTGTCTGAAAATGATTTTCCCACACCCTTATTCTTCAAATCATGCTAATTTACTACTTGAGTGACTTGCTTCAGACAGGCATTAGAAAAATCACCCAATTCCTTTCAGTTAAAGATTCTCACCAACGACATCTCATTAATATTCGGATCATTTTCCTTGCACTCAAGAGACATGTCTCCAATCATTCCATATTAGTAGCATTTCCTAGAATTTACAAGACATTCACCAAGATTTCTTTTACCATAATTTTATCAAGAAGGGAAATTCATTTTTTTAACTCCAAACTACTTTGATGAGTTCTTCCCGATTACCTTCCAAGCTAGCCACTTCTTATTCATGTCATTATGAGGAAAATATATTCCATCCAACTCCATCTCAACTTTTTCATCACAATGACCAAGCTTCTCATAACATTTAAACTCTTTTGAAGCCAAATCTTATAACAAAAAACGTTTCAAACCAGTGTAAAATCGATTAATTTTACAATCAAAATCCCAAGAAAAATATGGTACATACCTGGAGAGTCGTGTAAAATTGGCTTAATATGTTGCCACAAAATCATTATCATTCTACTTCAGTTCAAATAATTACTTTTCTATTCTGAGTCAAATAGTATTAGGAAAAAACATTCCACAAAAATACTATTAAAATCATCCCATTACGGACTGTCAAGATCATCTCATTCTCTTGTATTCTTAACCAGATACCACAATTGATCAGCTTCACCTTCCAAACGATAAATGGATAGTATTACCTTTGTAAAATCTAAACATCCCATTACATAAAATATCATTTCTAGATATTTGATCAATTCTTCAGATACCACTGGATTTGTGGTTCCACTGAATGATGGAGGATGTTGCTTCATAAAATGCTCTACAAAAGACACGTTTCTTTGTGTTAGATAATGTTTCTATCTTGGATGGATACCACCACCATTTATTGCTTGATTCAACTAATCCATTACTATTAAAAACTTCTTGTTTCGGATTCCCACCATTCTAGGATACAGATTCGGATACACATCAGCCTTTTGGTGCCATCGAACTTCAGCATCACTATTTCTTATTTGGAACACCTTTGTGAACAAACATATCTTAGATGAAGAAACATGGTAATTGTTAAAGGCTATAACATTTCAATTTAACCATAGGGTAAAAGTAATTTTTTTAATAATATTTACATTATCCTAACCCCTAATGTTATCTAAATCATCCTCTAATACCAACTATAATGAATTGGCCTTAAAACATTACTTAATCATGAATTTGATTCAAGGACATATATTTTTTCACATTGAGGACCTTTTCAGGTTTAGAGTATTATAGAATTAGGATATCTTACATACATAACATACAATATTCATACAAATAGGATACTACTTACAACAATATCCATTTTTTCAAAATATAAATCATTAAAACATAAAAAAGAATTTATTTTACAAAACTCCAAATCATTCATCATTAATCCCTACTTTCTCATACCCATCCTTATATCCTATGAAAAAACATTTTTAAATCTTTTTATGAGTATAAAACTCATTAAGGTATATAATGAAAGAAATCATGAGTAATTTGATAACATTAAAACAAATAAAACCCACAATAATAAAAACTCATATGCATAGGTACATCATATAGTTGCCTTGGGACATATTTACCATATCGCTATTACATTCACCCTTACTGATGTAATAACCCTTGGGTAAACAACAGTCTCTAGAGTACCCAATGCATTGGAGAGCTATAATGGGGCCCACCCATTGTAAATTGAGCTATAATTATCTCAACACAATATATCATGAGCTATAATGGGATCAACCCAACATATGTTGAGCTATCATTGCCTCAAACCAACTTATATTTATCTATAATGGGCTCAAACCAACATAACTATGTCTACGAAACATATCATGAATAAAATACTTGATAACTCATTTGAACCATTAAGAAAAACTCGTTATTATTTTCAAAATTACCATTTTCGTAGAACAAATAACTTTTAGAATATTAGAACCAAGCACATAATAACGAAATTATATTCATAAAAACTAACATGTAAACATATAATGGAACCATCATAGGAATAAAGAATCATAAAATAATTATAACTATTCATTTCATGTAAACAATCCTTTTGAATATAATTAAATAGAATTTTCATAGGATTTTAAAAGGAAAATCCAGTACAAATATAATTGGAGTGAAAATTAATAGAATGGAATGGATATGTGTATAATTTGAAAATAATATTAATACAACATAATATAAGAAAAAATCAATCACCCACAAATATCAATACCACATAATGAATAAAAGAGAATGTTAACCTAAATAATGGAAATTGGGTTATGAATTCCCTTACAAATTTTCATCATGGTAATAGATGTAAATGGGGGGCATAATGAGATAGAAATGGGGTATGTCATCCTTAATATATCATAATGGAATTATGGGGAAGTTGAGAAAACATAAAAAATAATTAGTAATCAAAAAATAAATGAAATAACATTGTGGATATTCTTGAATAACATTAAGAAAGAGAGAATCCCTTACCTAGGGTTCGACTTCCTTCCAACGTGTTTAAAACTCCTCTCGATCTCTTCTCATTGAGATCATTCTTAAGGACCTTGTTTTTAGCCTTTTGGTGGGACCAGAAGGACTTGGATGTGGGGAAGGGGATTGAGAGGAGTATTTGGCTGATCATTGACAGGGCTCAAGCCTTGAGTGGTGTGGGAGGAAGAGGGGGAGTATGAGGTATTTATAGTGAAGGAGAGGAGGAGTATTACATTATTATAATCATTATTTAATTATTTCTTCAAAAGAAAATAAATATTTATGATTTAAAGACCAAAAAATAGTAAACATTTTATGTGAGTTCGAACTAATGGTTTCATACATCAGCTATGATGTAGTGAATAGTGTACTTAACTGATAACTTATATATACAGTGTTTTATCGTATTTCACTATTCATCAAAATTCTTGTGTTTAGAAAAAATCACAAAAATTCACCCTAAACATTTTTCAACGTGTATAATTAAAAAATTAACTCCATTTTCAGAAACTAATTTTCTAAATATTATTAATTTATTTTTTAAATAATGTTATATTTTATTCCATAATAACAATTTTAAAACAATTATTTCAAGATATGGGTATGTCATAAATTCAATTAATATTATATGTATACTATCATAGGTGAGGTTAGTATTCATAAGGGTAACATTAAAATACATATGGGTATGTTACTATACACCAAAAATGATGTTGGTCCTATCAGACTCTAAATAACATACCGATTGCAACCGTGAATGTCCATGTTTTGAAATTAAAAAA
Source organism: Viscum album (assembly GCA_963277665.1). Classification (NCBI taxonomy): domain Eukaryota; kingdom Viridiplantae; phylum Streptophyta; class Magnoliopsida; order Santalales; family Viscaceae; genus Viscum; species Viscum album. The sequence continues at coordinate 723,040,446 of OY728122.1, read as the reverse complement.
GCAAAAGTGACAAAATTAATTTTAGTTCTAATTATAACAATTTACAAAAAAAATTCATATATTTCATTTTAATTTTAAAACCATGTGGTGTTACATCAGTTATGAAGAATGATGGTATATACCAATTGATCACAACTAATATAGTACTTATAAGAAATAACATATAGAATAATAGAAGACTAACCAAATTCCTGAGGAATGTAAAACCATAAGGAAATATATATTGGAAATGGCTTTGAAGATGAAACTAGAACCAATGAATGAATGTGATATAATTGGTATTATAAATTAACATATTCTATTTAAGAAGAAATATGATGTGATCATGAAATCCATGAAAACTAAAGAGATTTATTTCTAGAAAATCAAGGTATAAAGGATGATGAAGTCTAAATATGTTTATGGGCCTATAAATATATCTCACCCATCATTCTATAAGTAATTAGTTGAGGAAGAATCCACTATATTCCTCTATTTACATGATGTTTATTCTTATCTATCAGAAATTTAATATGATGAATAATTAATTGGGTGTGTTATGAAAGGAAACCCTAATAATATTCAAGGTGGCATCTTTCATGAATAACATTATTTCTGTTCTTCTTAAAACTCATCATTATCTCATTTATTATTGAGGAATAAAATACTGTCATTTTTATTTAGATATTATTCCAGAATAAATATCAACCCTGATGAATATTTTCTAATAGATACCCTTTAGGGATACACGATAATCACTCTTCTAAATATTTATTATTTCTTGTAAAACTACAATTCTGGAACAACAATAGAATAATTAGAAGGTAGGGGTATAAAAGTAAAACATGAGGTATTTTGAATATATTCTATTATCACTATCTAAGTATCTAAATATAAAACAATGATATGTAGAATGATAATCATTGATATTTTAAATGAACACTATGTTCTATAGCATTTACAACACACAACACTAAACCTAAAATAACCCAAAAAATATTTTTAATTAAATTTTTTCGTTATAACCAAATTGTTAAATTGGAAGGTATGAATAGTATTATATAAACTATGAAATATATATAAACGACCAAATAAATAAAAAATTATTTATTTATTTTTATAAAATAATAATCAATTATCAGAAAATTTATTTTATACCTTAGAAATATGTTTTCTTCAAATATGATTTTTATTGATTTTTATGAAAAATTATTAAAATTTATTTATATAAATTTAATGAATTTTTTTTATAAAAAAATATCATTTTTTAAATAATTATATCAAAACTATATGAGGGGGGAATTATTGGAGTATGATAAAAGGATTGAATTTTTAGTGAATATTGAAAAACACTGCTTTTATCGAAAATTTTATTTTGATTTTAAAATTTTTACAGTTTTACATATTATTTTAAATTTGTATTAAATGTAAATTTAGTTCTATTACTTTATTAATATCTCATTATTCACATTGGGATAAATTTTTTATTTAGTTTTTTATATAACATTTTTGTACATAAAAAATATTTTTTATAAAGAACTTTGTTTTTCTAAAATGTTGTTTAATCTCATTTTTCATAATTATTTTGAAATTAATTTATTCCATTATATTTATTTAATTAGATTCAATAGATTCAATAATTTTAATAATTAATTTCAAATTTTTTACAAATATCTCATTTATTTTTATTCATTACGAATTGTATTTATTGTAAAATTTATCAACTCTGCAATGGCAAATCAGGTAAATCTATGTTAATAATAAGTGATAATACCAAAATATTTCATCATAATTAATATTTTATTAATTTAATTCAAATTTTATTATCTTTGGATTGAAATAATTTTTTTTAATGGACTGTATTCAATGAAAATTATATATTTAATATTTAATATAATGATAATAATAAAATGTTACTCGTATTTTTAAATATCTCTTATATGACCAACTACGAAATAAATAATGTAATGAATTAATATAAATTTCTATTTTTAGTTTAATGAAATTATTTTAATGGTATATATTTATTTACAATTTTTAGAAATTATATAATTACCTTACATGCTTACACAACAGGGATACATTATTTATTTAATTAACAAAAAAATAAAATAAACAATATTAAAAATATTGAAAGTTATATAATTTGATATTTTTTTATGACCCATTAATGTTTTAGATCTAGGTAAAATATTTGGTATTTTTATGGCATTATATTCGAATTCCACCATTTTCTTGATGAATTAAATATATAATTAAATGAATAGTGTTAAAAATAAAATTAATGATATTTCATAATAATTATTATTTTATTAAATGATTTAAAATTTATAAAAAAATTATATTTTAAAAAGTTAATGTGATATAGTTTTAGACATCATTTTAGGTCCCTTTAGCAGTCAATTTTATTTTATATTAACATTATTAACCCATAAATGGTAGAAAACATTAATATTATGGTAATTGTCAAAGGGTTAATGAAGTGTTAAAACAAAACAATAAGGGTAAAAATTTCATTCAAGCAAGTACAAATTTATTTTATGATATTATTTCAAATAATCATCATATGATCATCAAATATTATTAATTTTTAACCCTTTTTAAATAAATATTTATTTAATATTTTAAGAAAATCTAAAACTACCCCTCCCCTAAATTATAAATGTTCTCCCACAATTTACCTTATTCACACCACTTTCAAGCTATTTCATCATCCATATCCTTAAATAATCCCTTAAAAACGTCCATAAATTCATTCTATATGTTTTTTCTTCCCAAAATAGCAATCCTAGGATCTATACAAGGATATTTAAAGGGGTTGTATCAAATAAGAGGTAATCACCTTAACCGGTCAATTTACATTTAATTATTCTATTAACTCATCTAAATGTGTTATATTCTTCATAAAATAATATCTTAAATATTATAAATATACTGAAATTTAATTATTATTATGAAAAAACAATTACCGAGCTTCTTTATAATCAAATGATTAGTGAAACTATCGCTTTTGTCTACATACAGATTTCAATTTCCACATAGTGATACAATTAATTTTTCATTAATATCATATATGGATGAGTATTATGATTGTTATAAATTTTATATATGACATTTATGAACTAATTATGATTGTCTAATCATAAAAGTATATCTAAATTCTTACCTTCCAAACCGTTAGAAAATGATAACATTGATTGTGCATACTTATGGACTACAACCTCCACAAAGCGATGTCATGCATTTTTCTTCTATTTATTACATGAATTTAAAATTTATATAATTGAAGAATATATATGATTTGTTTTATATGACAAAGATTTGTTAAATGTGTATTATAATTTAACTATCTTTTGTTCAATCAGAGTTCATGTGTACGTACAACCTAACAAATCCATGAATGGTGGAATTCAATTTTCTATCTCTACCATTATGGATTACTACTAATATATATATATATATATATATATTAAATATTATATTATACACATTTAGAAGATTTTTTTTATAGATTAAAAATAAATTTGAATTTATTATACAAGATAATTATAAACTTTTAAAGAAATTTGACCTATAAGTAGGGGATTTTTGTCTCACTTTTATTTATCTGGTACAAATTCCATATTCACCACTTGTTTATTTTATATTGTGTATGTAATGAACATTTTTGGAATTTAAGATTATTTTCCAGAATATATTGTGGATTTATTTATCCATTTATGTTTATATCCTTCATGTGTCGATGATTCAAATGTTACTAAAGTGGTAAGTGTTTTATGTTACAATCTAATTTTTTATTAGGATTATAAATGATTATGTTTATGATGATGAAAAATTATGATCAAACTATTAAGAAACAAATTTATATTCTTATCCATTGGATATTTATTGAGAATACATTTTTTTTCATTTCCTATTAATAATATTAATTATTCAAGATAATGAAAATATAAGGGTCTGGCCATAAATATTATAAAATGAAGTTTTTTATGTCAATAATGAACTCTATTACATTTTATGATAATTTCATGATTATAATTTAATATATTTATATCATAAATCATACATAAAAAACTACAAAATATAAATTGGAAACATCTGATCAAAATTTAATTTTCTTAAAATGTAAAACATTTAAAATTAATGATTAATTATTTATGACAAAAATTCAGGAACATTTTTCTTGAATTATTATTTTCCCTAAACCATCCTTAAACCCTGTGTAAACATTTTAAAAATTTGGATGAACCTAAAAGATCAGTAATTTGACTCACTATAATTGTAAAATAATAATTTTTTTTCCAATATTGTATAATAAAAGTAATATTGAGTTGATATTGTGTTATAAGAAACTCTATCATTCTCTATAGTTACTCGAAATACTGAGTTTAGCTTTCATTAAATGAAAAAAAAAATTCTTAGAAATATTTTGTTACACACATGGTTGAGATTTCCCAAACAATAATATATTAATAAATTTATTTTTTAATATGAAAATTATTTTTTATCCATTAGAATGAAGTATAAAAATAGGATTAAATATCTTAAGGAAATATATATTTTACATATGATTATTATTTGTCTATTAATTATAAATAAAACATGGATCATTTAAAAGAAATTGAAATGTTTTCATAAAACAGTATCTTTTCTAAAATAATATTTAATCATGATTTCCAAACATAATTTAAAAATAATTTTTACCACATTTATAAAATTTATTTGAAAACATAAGCCTAATGTTTTAAACCATGATACTATATTTATCTTAGGTTAACTTTTTAGTATTTGTTGAGATGTTTCATTTTTGACGAATAGTGAAAAACACTGAATCTTAACTGAATACTATATTTCATTTAAATGATTTATAATGCTAAATTATATTATAAATTTTTAAAAAAGTATAAGTATATCAATCTTATATCAATTAATACCATTTATTTCATTGGAATAATTTTCACATTGATTTTTGTTATAAAAATAATGTAAACATTTGAAAATCTTCTTTTTTAAAAACGCTTTCTCATCATATCTGCGATATTAATTTTAAATTAAATTATGTCACTTTTATTAATTAAATTTTAAAAATGGATTCCATATTTGAAATAATCACAATTTTTAATTTCTTATAATTTGAACTTATTTTTCAATCAAACAAAGTTGTGAGTGCAGAAAAAAATTAATTACCACATTTAATGTAAAAATTGATTTTTTTGATAGGTTAAACTAGAATTATAAGAGTGAAATTAAAATAAATTATTATATAGATTTTATTTAATGAGTTTATTTATATTTTAAACATAAAATTATTTGAAATATTTCTTTTAATTTCCACTTTCCATTGAATATGACCTATATAATAATTTATGTAATGAAAGAAATGATATTTTAATTACTTTTAATATCTTTGATGCTTTGGGATAGCGGAAAACATAACACATTTTGTTATATATTATTTTGAAATATACACGATTTTTTTCCTTCGCAATTATTTCTCTATATTTTTTACATATGAATTAGTTACTCTAAATTCTTAACTATTTTAACCATAGTAAGTAGTTAGTTACCAATTAATTAGAATAAATAAATGTAAAAATATTAAAATAATTGTAAATTGAAGTAATTATTATTTCCCTTATTATTATTGATTAGTATATCTTGTTACATAGGTTTTGAAATAATAGAATCAAATTCCATCATTGTATTGATATTTTTTTAAAATTCAATTTAAATGAATAATTTCCAAATAGACATTAACATTTCATTATGATAAATTATGTTTTACTTAAAAATTTAAGATTAATAAAATTCTAATATTCTTACAATTTATTTTTAACAAAATATAAATATCTACTTTTTAACTTCATCATCCAATTTTTCTTTTATAATGAATATATTTACCCCAAAATAGTGAAAATCCAGTTGGTGTTGTTATGGTTAAAGTAGTGTTTTTAGTTCCACAAGTGCTTATGTTAAAATTTATTTACCTCAGTTATAATATTTTTTTTATAAATTTGATATAATATTTAGAATAATTGGTAGAACTTTTTCTAATTATTTTAACTATAATTTACTCTAAATGGATAAATTACCTAGGTTAGAATATTAATTACCGTAGTGAAAATCCAAATTGGTAAAAATATGGATACATATATGTTATGTAAAAAATTGATAAAACACGTGTTTCATTATGTGGTTGGGGTGTGCATATAATATATCATCCTTCCAAACATTTAATGATCAATTTTGGAGTGACATTAGGTAATATTGACCTCCGAAAAGTGAAACATATTGAGTACATATAGAAATGTCACTCCTCATCTATAAATGAGCAGTCACTCTACTCCATTCTTCAAACTGCAAAAACAATTATTTATGAAACCCACAAGAACCATTGATTTAAATAAATTAACACATTTTTATGTTTATTATGTATTTAATGGGGTTGGGTGATGTTTTGGTGGTGTTTGAATACTTCTGGTATGTTTGGGGCTTTTTTAGAGGTGAACAGTTCATGCAGGGTTTGTAGAAACCATGAATCTCTTATATGAAACATTGAAATGGGAGACATAGGATTCTTGGCTGTCACATGGTTTTTACAAACATTGAGTCCACCTACGAGAAACCATGCATCGTGAAATTGTAACACCCCAAGCATCCACGGTACGCTTCTCTTAAAATAATACAATAGCTTGTGTTGTACATACCTTCGAGTTCTAACAGACCACAACTAATCAAACTAGCCATTATGAATAGTAGTATCCACTTTTAGAAATTTTAGAAATTTTATCTTTCAAAATGGGATTCATTTTTGGATTCCAATATCAAAATTAGCTTAGGGTGAATTTTTGGTAGTTTTATGAAAACATTCAATTTTTTTATGAATTGTGATAAAACACTGAGTTACAGTTTAAAAACAATTTTTTATAATTAATTTTTTTATTTAAATTTATTTTAGGTCAAAATATATACCTAATACTTATATAAGATCAATTTAATTCATTGGAGTCAATTTGTAATAATTTTAGATATATACAAAATTTATTGAACTTCTCACCGACTTTCACCCAACTCCTAGTAGAATTTTCAAATTCACAAGAAACAAAATTTTTCCACTTTTTTAAGTGGAATTTATAAAATCTGAGAGACATGGTTAATATCAAGAAGTAAAATGTGGTTCAATAAGATAAAAATAGTTTTTGGTGAATAGTAACTTTTTTTCTTTTATTTACCACGGTTAAATGTGAATAGGGTAATTAAGGGTAAAAATGATATTATCATTACCCTAAAAAATGTCCAAATTATATTGGCTATGTAAAATTAGACGAAAAAAAACTTAGGAATAAAATATGAACCGCTTTGGTCCACTTGGTTTAGATTAGGACATTTGTTTTTATTTAATTCAAAGAAGCGTTAAAAGAGTTAAAATCAATGTTTAATAACTAAAAAATTTTAATATAGGGTTATACAAACTATAAATTCGATTATAAATATTCATTATGAAGATAAAACGATTTCCTAAATAATGTTATTTTATTTATAATTTTTAGACATTAAATAATTTAATTTATTTATGACACAATGGTGATGCAGTAATTACCTAATTAATGAAATATTAAAATAATTGATATTATAAATATCCAAATAAATGTAATTTGATACTTTTTATTCATTACACTAATTTTATAGATTAACATGACATTTTCGGATTTATTAAAACAATTTAGTTCGAGTTAGTAAAGTTTTTGGAACTTTTACAAAAATCAATTATTAAATAGTGTCAAAATTGACATAAAGGAGTATTTAAAACAAATATTATATTATTAATGGATATTATATTCCTAAAAATATAAGGATCATACAGATGACTTAGATAAGGTTTTATATATTAATAAATAATGTCTTGGGTTCTCTTGTCTTGTTATAGTATGTTTATTATCCATATAATATAAAAATAAAAAAAGACATGGTAAATGTTAAACTATTTCACTAAGAGTTAAATATAAATGATAAGGTTAATATAATGACCCAAACCTGTCTAAAATCTATTTTTTGAAATTATTTGACCCATAACCACCTTATCCTTTAAATAAGTCAATTTGGAGCCATTATAAACCGAATATGAATTTATTATAAAATAATATATTATGTTTTTCCTAAGGTTCCCCTCACCCCTCTTATAAAAGGGAACTCCCCCTTCTCTCAAATTCATACCTTCAAAGCCTTTTGGATCGGCCAAACCCTATCCAATTATTCACTCAACTTCCCTCACTTCATCATAGAGGAGTTATTTTGATCATAAATCCAACCTAAGGAGACCTTTTGATCAAATCAAAATGAAAAACCCGAAGAAGAGGTAATGTTTTCACCACCCTCTTTCAAGTTCATTTCATCTTCCACTTCTTCTTTCTTTGTTATTTCCATTATAAAAAATAACTCCAGTATTGTCTATATACTGGGATGTTATTATAAATATGGTACAACCATATTCAGTATTCTATCTCTCTTTTTAATGACATGTCACCATACACGCGTACGTACGGCTTACTGTCTCCATGTCGTGGTGTGATTGTTATTCAACAAATTATTTTTTGGATGCATATAATAATGATGTGTAATTAATATAAATAATAAATATAATATTATAATGATTCTTTATATATGATACACCATCCAATTATATATTATTTTAATATCAAATAAATTATATTGTCGCTCGTATGTACGTACAGATTATCGCCTCCACGAACGCGATGAGATTCATTCCCCATCGTATCAATTCAAGAATAATTTTCCTTTTATGATTAAAAATAATGTTTAAGGACTTCATGTCATTTTGTATATTAATAATATATAACCTATGGATAACAATAATGGATTATTTAACAAAACATATAAAAGAAAACGAGTAAATGAACACCTGAAACGACTACAATACTAAAATATTATTAACAAAGTAATATTAAAAGATCATATATGATATCATATTTATGTATATGATTATTGTATAATTTAATAACAATTATTTCACCATTATACAGGAGGTTAACCTACCCTCGACCAAGGAAAATTACAAGGTAAGGGTTTATTTCCCAATCTCTTCATTATCCGAGGTTGTTTATACGTAATTATCTACTAGGACCTCTTTGTCATCCACATCCAGGATTCTTAAAAATTTATTTCAAATCATTCTTAATATTTTATAGATTATTGGTTAAATTTATTTATACACTTTTTTTACTTTTTATACTAATTTTATAAAGGAAACTTTCTTTCGTTTTCCAAACAAGGTCATTTTTAACCTTTTTGACAGAATTAAGGCAAGAATATATTTTTTAACATATACGGCGGGTGCCGCTATTTTCTGCCTTTATAAAATCGTCGAATCATCCCTTATAAGCTTATAAAAATATTGTAAAATTAAATTTTTTATTTTATAATTATGTGACTTTTAAATGATTAAAAAAAGAGATATTTCTCTCAAAACCTTTTGATTTCATTTATTCCAACATCCTTTGATAGATTTTAATCTTATTTGATGTTGATTTATTATGATAAAAAACTTCCATATTGTATTGATGGTTTTGTGATATGTTTGAATGTGGATGTGTTATTTTTATACCATTCATAGTTTATGAAGAAAGTATTGACATTTCGTATGATAGTTTTAATACGAATGTTTTTTCTATGTTTAAACCTGTTCATGTGAGGAATGCATTGGACATAATAAGTGACGGGTGGAGCCTGCTGTAGCTCCTCGATGCATCGGTAGGTCTCATGAGAAAAATAGTGTCTTGGAATAATGCCTTGAGAAAATCTAATTTGTATTCTTGGAATAAGGCCTTGACTATGTTGTTATGATAGTCTGGAATTATGCATTCCATCATTATGAAAGTGGTTATTGATATTGCATGTGATTATTCGATTAATAGAATATCTATGTGAAAAAAGTAAATGGCATTATTTCATTTTATTTCTTCCATATTATACTGAATTTAATGTTTAAAAGGGCTTTTGTTTTAGTTATACATTGCCTTAAATGTTTATGCTTATTTATAAATGATTTCGCTATATTGTTATCCTTACTAAGCATCTGAGCTCACCACTTTCTATGTTTTATTTTTCCCTGGATGTGAAGAATTATTTTATGACTGAACTGAAGGGATAGTCTAAGGGGATATGAGTGTGGAATATGGATACTATGTTGTATTTTTTCACTTTATGATGTAATATAAGACTTATTAATGTATCTTGTGTTTCCAAGGATACTAAACTAATCAGTCTTTCGAGACTTGATCTTTTATGATCATGCCAATGTTATGTAATAATGAAATTAATCTAGGTAACTGGGGTCGGGGCATTACAGTTGGTATCAGAGTATGTTTATTAAAAATATTTGAAGCTAGAGTTGGAGAAACTCTGATTAGGTCATGTAAACCAAAGATGGACTTTGAGGATTAGTATAGAATAACATCCTAGAATTTTAGTATTGTAGAGATTTTGTGAGTTTTCTAAGAAATACGTCCTTGTCTCGATACGAGCTGGTAGAGGCAGCTCTGGCACAGATGTACCTAGGGGTAAAATTCAAAAACACCGCTTTAAACAAGACTCGAACAGGAACAGGTGCACGACAACAAGCCTTGCTGCATTCTTGGTTACGACACTCCCGGGGGATATGCTTAGGATAATTCTCATTTTCTTTACAAAACATTATGAAGGGTTTATGAGTATATACTTCCTCAAAGAAGTCATTTTTTTATGATTATGGATTATTTCCATAAACTTTTCAATTTATGTTAAGTGTTTTACAAGTTTGGATTTATGTATTGTGATTCATAAACTAATCTAGTGTATTCCATTGTTTAGAAATGGTGCCTAGTAGAAGAAATAGAAATTGTATCAATGCACACACTCCATGTTGAGATTTCCCTCCTACTCGAGATAATTATACTGGACCTAGTGATACAACTACTACTGATCAGCTTATCACCATAATGGGACAAGTCACTCAGGATATGAATAATAACCTTACTCGTATGGAGCTCCCAGATCCACAGTGTGGAGGATCAATGTTAGATCACTTCATGAGGCAGAAACCACCAACATTCAATGGGAGTACAAATACATTAGTATTTGAGCAATGGATTAATTCCTTATAAAAAATATTACAAGCCTTGGGGAGTAGTGAAAGAAAAAAAATTATCATGCTAGTTTACCGCCTCACTGGAGATGCTAACCAATGGTGGTCATTGATTCAAAACACAAATGAGGATGATGAAGTATCAAATATGGTATGGAGGGAGTTCAAAGATATTTTCTTAGAAAAATAATTTCTTCGTGACCATCGAGTAGATATGGAATGGAAATTTCTGAGTCTGAGACAAAAGGAGGATGAAAATGTCACAATGTATGAGGCTAAATTTACAAGGTTAGAGAGGCATGTAGTAGATTATATATGTAACCCAAGGAGTAAGATTGATCGTTTCTTTGATGGGTTAAAACCATTTCTCCATCGATCATTAGACTCACAATCCTTCTCATCGTATGAAGATATTGTCTCATGTGCTATCAAGACAGAAAAATAATTCTCTAAGTCTTATGCCTTTAAAGTAAGTAAGAGAAGAAGAGATCTGTTGATCACTCTAGGAATGAAAAATAAGTAGAAGAAGGGAAATTTTGAATATCCATCCTGTAGTAAATGTGGGTAGAAACACCCTGGTACTTGCACGAAGGGAATGCGAGTTTGTTACATGTGTGTTGAAAAAGGCCATTAAGCTTGTGATTTTCTAGAGAAGAAAGAAGATACCAATGTTCAATGATACAATTGCAATGAGATGGGATATTATGCAAATGAATTTCCTAAGTTTCAGGGAAACATACCTCAGAAAAGGCCAAGGGATCAAGGGAAAGATTATGCTATCACTACTACTGATGTAGAAGCTCCGAAATATGTGGTTCCAGGTTATTTAATGGTTTCCTCAAGTTTAGAAAATGCTTTATTTGATTCTGGATCATCAATTGTTTCAAATCTTCCCAGTTTTCTATGAAAATTAGATATTTCCAATTTGATTTAATAAGGGCTTTTTCAGTCCAAACTCCTAAGGGAAGTATCATTGCAACAATGTTTTGTGAATCAGTACCCATTAGAGCACATAAATGTTCATTATCTGCTGATCTAATCATCATACCCATGATTGAATTAGATATAAAGCACCAGATATATTGGATTTCAGACCATGATGTGAAGATTTATTGTAAGACGGAGGAGGTTTCGATTTTTCATGATGATGATAAGGAACACTTTTTCTTTATAGCAGAATCGTCACCACCTAATTCTTATCTAGATCCACCCCCAGTAGCTCATCTAAATTCAATTATTGGCGGGGAAGAGAATGAAATAACTATGGGTGAGGAAAGGAATGTTAAAATAGATGATGTACCTATTGTAATAGAATATGTAGATGTGTTTCCAGAAGATTTACCTTGACATCCACTAGAATGAGAAATTGAGTTTTCCATTGATTTAATTCCTGGTTCAAGGCCTATATCAAAGACCTCTTATAGAATGGCCACTATGGAATTAGTTGAACTAAAGAAACAACTATAGGAATTTAGTAATAAGGGATTTATTCACCCTAGTGTTTCTACATGGGGAGTATAACATCCCGGGCTCAGGTGCTACTCAATGGGTGCCCCAAACCCGATTGGTCTCATGACCTCAAGCACAGTTCCCCAAACTCCAGACGCTGCCGACCAGAAGAGAGGGCCCAGGTCTGATAGTGGGGAATCTATGCCCTCATTTTCAAAGTGTAGTATAATAGAATACTAAACAAAACATTCAACAATAGCTGAAGCAATAAACCATACACATTTAAAATAAACAATTGCAGTAAAAGATAACCAACTATTATATAGATAATGATGCCACATGTCTCAAGTTATAAGAAAACATACATAACATGTTCCACAATAGTACAATAAGATACAATAGAAAGTGCAGGTACAATAGAACAAAACAAAATAGTCGACATCATCGTGAGCCTAAACTCGGTCCCATGATCCCCTACTCCTCTACTACTATCATGTACCTGTATAGGGACCTTTTCCCTTTTCGACACGTGCAGAAACGTAATCTATTTGGGCCAAAGATATGACCCAAACAGGGTGTGAGAAATAAATCCCAGATGGCACCCACCAAAGGTTCGTGCCCAACTGTGTGAAAATATGCAACAAAAGTGTGCAGTAATAGAATGCAATAAACTATGTAGTACTCAAAAGTAACTAACTTTACCATTTATATTGCCATTTTTTATTATTCATTTAACCTCACAATTTAATAAAATTCTTTGCTCATCAGAACCATGCCCTTAGGCTAACATAATATAACCACGCCCTCAGGCCAATATAGTAACCACACCCTCAGGCTATAAAGTAACCACACCCTCAGGCTATAAAGTAACCATGCCCTCAGGCTATAAAATATCCATGCCCTCAGGAAATAAGTAATTGGGCCATGCCTGACATTTAAACAGGCAATTATTTACAATTCCTCTCAATGCAAAAGTAATGAATAAAGTAAACATGGCATACCCTCGGGTATCCTGTCCAAACGGAAAAACAGAGGATCACACCCCAGGGGTGGTCCTAGATCCAAGAAGAGATCCCAAACAACAGTTTATTATCACATTTAATTACCTTTACAGTTCTAGTTATTCAAAAAATCCATGGCCTCAGCCACACAATACCCCAATATGGGTTCGTAGCACAATGGTCCACAAAACGCACAACAGTTGGAATTTTAAACACCAAGCCACCTAACTTAAATGCCCCTGAATGTTATACGTGAATGTCACCTCTAGAAACACTCAAAGACGACATAGATCTAGGGTAAATGAATGGCCGTTCAAATGTAAATAACATTCCCGTGATAAATAATTGGTAAGAATGGCTTAAGGAGAAGTACATGCTTACCTGCATTGTTCCAACAAGATCGAAGGAGGAAGAAACGGATTCTCGATGTGCGATCTCGAGCTCCTCAGAGGTTCGACCCTCTATCGTGACTCCTCCTCCAGTTCTAAGCCTTCCCTGTAAACAGGGGAGGCTACATCCCAGTTTAATTGAAAATAACAGACTACACAGCATATTCTATTTGGTGCACGGCGTGTAGTATTCATTTTTTAACTGTTCCTTCGGTGGCTTCTCACTACCGTGGCACTGTTCATTAGTCGACATGAGTACACGTCATGTGAAAACTGAGTACACGGCATGTACTGCTGCTCAGCTGGCAGCTAATTCCACCGCCTTACTATTTTCTTGTTGACTGACTACACAACGTGTAAATACCCACTACCCGGCATGTAGTCATTCTTTTACACCTTTCATCACCAGCATGGCTACACACCCTGTGTACTCATCCCACACGACCAAATTATACAGCTAGTGGAAAAGTACAAGGCGTGTAGTCCAAAAATTTGGGATTTTCCACCATTTTCCATATTTCTCAAAAACACATAATGAAAAGAGAAAATAAGAAACCCATACCTCAAAAATAACAATTGAGTTCTTTAAGGGATCCCCTATCCTTATTGTTAAGACAAAAGATGGATCTATGAGGTTATGTACCAACTACAGGGAAATAAATGCTATGACAATAAAGAACAAGTATCCCCTACCTCGTATTGATGATTTAGTTGATCAACTGCGTGGAGCTCAATAATTTTCAAAGATTGACCATCGATCTGGATACCATCAGTTGTGTGTGAAGAAGGAATACATTCCTAAGACAAAATTTTGAACCAGTTACGGGCATTATGAGTTTACAGTAATGCCTTTTGGACTGACTAATGAACCCTTTGTATTCATAGATCTAATGAATAGATTTTTTAAGGAATATATTGATGATTTTGTGGTGGTATTTATTGATTATATCTTGGTATACTCAAAAAGCTACTAAGATCATGAAAATCACTTGTGCATTATCCTAAAGACTCTTAGAAGACATGAACTATATGGGATGTTTAGAGAGTGTGAATTATGGCTTTATGAGATTTCTTTTCATGGCCATATTGTCTATAAAGATGTAATCTCGGTTGATCTCTCTACGGAAAGTGAAATCCAAGAATGTCCAACACCAATGAGTATAACCGAGGTACACAGTTTTGTTGGTTTAGTAGGTTATTATCGGCGTTTTGGCCAAAATTTTGCCCGATTTTCTAACACATTAACAAAGATCACGCGTGAAGGGGTTAAATTTATTTGGTCAAAAGAGTGCGAAGAATGTTTTGAAGAAATAAAGAGAAGATTATTCAATGATCCTATATTGACTCTACCATTGAGGAATGATTGGTTCATTATTTATATTGATTCATCAATGAATGGACTTGGTTGTGTCCTTATGCAGAGTGATTGAGTGATTGCTTATGCATCATGACAGCTAAAAATTCATAAGAAAAACTATCCTACTGATGATCTTGAGTTAAATTCTATAATCAATGCTTTGAAGATATGGAGACATTATCTATATGGTGAAAAATGCGAGATATATACCGATCATAAGAGTTCGAAGTATATTTTCACATAGAAAGAACTCAACATGAGGCAATTGAGATGGCTTGAACTACTCAAGGATTATGATTTCACAAAACACAAACACCCGAGGATGGAAAATAAGGTGTCAGATGCTTTGAGTAGAAAGTATCATAGAGTTTTGAACAAGATGAGAGTTAAAAATGATCTTATATACATGGATCTAGTAATGATGGATATGGGAATCACCATGGAAGGTGAAACCTAAATACTTTTTCAAATGGTTTCCAAACCATCATTATTAGAAGGGATAAATATTTCTCAGACCAATGTTGAAGAGTTTAAAAATAATAGTAAAGTTGTGAATGATGGGAGATTGAGTGACTTTGTGTATGAAGATGGAGTTTTCAAATTTGGGAAGAGACTTTGTGTTCTCGATATACCTGATCTAAAATCGGAATTGTTGGATGATTCTCATAGTTCCAATTTCTCTATACACCCTGGGAGCACCAAAATGTATAGTGATTTGACGGAACATCTTTTGTGGGACAACATGAGAGGGAGAATGTTGATTTTTTTTCACGATGTATGGTTTGTCAAGAAGTGAAAGCTAGTAGGAAATTTCCTGGAGGAGTCATGCAACCTCTTCCCATACCTGAGTGGAAATGGGATAATATTACGATGGAATTTGTCATGGGACAACCAAAGATTCCTATAAAGAACGATACAATATGGGTAATTGTTGATCATATTACCAAGTCATCACATTTTCTTACTATAAGAGAAGATTTACCACTTAAATGTCTAGCAAGAAAATATATTAATGATGTTGTGAGACTTCATGGAGTACCCCTATTGATTGTATCTGATCGTGATCCCCATTTTACATCATGATTTTGGAATAGACTTCAGAAATCCCTTGATACTGAACTTCATTTGACCACTGCATACCACCCCCAAACCGATGGACAATCAGAATGGACTATTCAAACCTTAGAAGACATGTTGAGATCATTCTCACTTGACATTCAGGGTATGTGTGATAAATATTTACCTATAGTGAAATTTTCCTATAATAATAGATTTCATTCAAGTATTCGGATGTCACCATATGTAGCGTTATACGGAAATAGATGTCACACACTAACCTGTTGGGATGATGGTGGTGAAAGAATAATTGTAGGCCCAGAACTGGTGGAGAAAATGATGGAAAAAGAAAAGGTAATCCAAAACCACAACAAAGTAGCTCAAAGTAGTCAGAAGAGCTATACCAATAACTGAAGTAAGGATTTGGAATTTCATATAGGAGATCATGTTTTTTTGAAGGCATCTCCATTGAAGGGAGTTATACGTTTTGGTAAGAAAGGTAAATTGAGTCCCAGATACATAGGACCTTTCGAAATTCGAGAACGAATTGGGGTTGTAGCTTATCGTTTGGAAATGGTGCCAAATCTCTCCCAAGTTCACGATGTGTTTCACGTATCATTGTTGAGAAAATACATGCCTAACACAACACATGTACTCACCTATGAGGAAGTAGAACTGGATCCCGATCTATCTTATTGAGTAGAGCTGGTTAGGATTCCTGATACCAGTGAACAAGTGTTGAGAAACTAGACGACTCGTCTGGTAAAAGTTATATGGAGAAACCATAAGATGGAAGAGGCAACATGGGAACCCAAGGAATTTATGATGAAGAACCACCCGATTATTTTCAGTAATATTCTCGAAATTTTGAGGGTGATATTATTTGAAGGAGGGCAGAATGTAACACCCGAAGCTTACACAGTATGCTTCTCTTTGAATAATACAGTAACATGTTTTGTCGCAAGTTCGAGTTATAACACATCACAACCAATAAAACTAGCCGTTATGAATAGTAATACCTACTTTTTGAAATTTTATAAATATTATCCTTCAAAATGGACTTCAATGTTCGATTCAGAATATCGAAATTAGCATAGGGTGAATTTTTTGGTATTTTTATGAAAACATTCAATTTTTGATGATTAGTGAAAAAACACTGAGTTATAGTTTAAAACCAAATTTTTTTAATTATTTATATTATTTAAATTTATTTTATGTCAAAAAAGATACATAATACCTATATAAGTTCAATGTAATTCGTTGTAGTCAGTTTATAGTAATTTTAGATATATAAAAATTGTATT
This sequence comes from Viscum album, assembly GCA_963277665.1. NCBI lineage: Eukaryota > Viridiplantae > Streptophyta > Magnoliopsida > Santalales > Viscaceae > Viscum > Viscum album. The sequence continues at coordinate 723,022,771 of OY728122.1, read as the reverse complement.
GAACTTCTCACCGTGTTTTACCCATCTCCTAGAAGAATTTTCAAATTCACATAAAAACTAATTTTACTGCTTATGTGAGTGGAATTTTGAAAATCTGAGAGACCCGGTTAATATCAAGGAGTAAAATGTGGTTCAATAAGATCAAAATAATTTTTGGTGAATAGTAACTTTTTTACTTTTATTTACCACGGTTAGATGTTAGTAGGTTAATTAAGGGTAGAAATGATATTATCCATACCCTTACACATGTCCTAATTATATTGGCTAAGTATAATTCGACCAAAAAAGCCATAGGAATAAAATATGAACCTATTTGGTCCACTTGGTTTCAATTTGGACATTTATTATTATGTAATTCAAAAAATAGTTAAAAGAAATAAAATCAATGTTTAATCACTAATTCATTTTTAATATAGGGTTACACAAAAGATAAATTTAATTATAAATATTAATTTTTAGGCTAAAAATATTTCATACATAATGGTATTTTATTTATAATATTTATAAATTAAATAGTTTAATTTATTTATGACACAATGGTGATACAGTAATTACCTAATTAATGAAATATTAAAATAATTGATATTATAAATATCCAAATAAATGTAATTTGAGACTTTTTATGCATTCCTCTAATTTTCTAGGTTAATATGACATGTTATGATTGATTAAATTAATATTTTTTCTAATTAATAAAGTTTGTTAGAACTTTAACAAAAATCAATTATTAAATACTGTCAAAATTGACATAAAGGAGTATTTAAAATAAATATAATATTATTAATTGATATTCTATTCCAAAAAATCTAAGGTTATGACAAATTAATTATATAAGGTTATATATAATTATAATGAACCACTTGGGGTTCACATGGCATGTTATAGTAAGTTTATTAACCATATAATATAAAAATATAAAGAGACATGTTAAATGTTAAACTATTTAACTAAGAGTTAAATATAAATGATAAGGTTAATATATTGACCCAAACCATTATAAAATATATAGGTTGAAAGGATTTCGACTCATCCCCACATTATCCTTGAAATAAGTCACTTTGGATCCATTATAAACCGAATATAAATTTATTATAAAAGAATAGTTTAATTTTTTCCTAAGGTACCCCTCACCCCTCTTATAAAATGGAACTCCCCCTTATCTCAAATTCATACCTTCAAATCCATTTGTTTCGGAAAAACCCTACCCAAATATTCTCTCAACTTCCCTAAATTCAACCTATAGGCATTATTTTGATCAGAAATCCAACCTAAGGAGCCATTTTGATCAAATCAAAAGGAAGAACCTGAATAAGTGGTAATGTTTTCACCACCCTCTTTCAAGTTCGTTTCTTCTTCCACTTCTTCTTTCTTTTTTATTTACATTCTAAAATAATAACACCAATATTTGCTCTATAATTTGATGTTATTATAAATATTCTACAACCATATTCAGTATTCTATCCAGTCATTGAATGACATTTCACCGTATGTGTGTACTTATAGCTTACCGTCTCCATGTCGGGGTGTAATTGTTATTCAATACATTATTATTTTAATGGGTATAATAATGATTTGTAATTCATGTAAATAATAAATATATAAAATTATAATTATTCAGTATATATGATACACCATCCAATTATATATTATTTTAATATCAAAAGAATGATATTGTCGCTCGTGCGTACGTATGGATTACCGCCTCCACAAACATGATGAGATTAATTCCTCAGCTCATCAATACAAGAATAATTTTCATTTGATGATTAAACATAATGTTTAAATACATTATATCATTGTGTATATGAATATTATACAACCTATGGATAAAAATCCTTACTTATGTAACAAAACATATAAAATAAAACGAGTAAGTGAACACCCGAAACGACGACAATGCTAAAATATTATTAACAAAGATATGTTATAAGATCATATATGATATCATATTTTTGTATATGATTCATTTATAATTTAATAAAAATTGTTTCACCATTATAGAGGAGGTAAACTTACCCACGACCAAGGAAAATTACAAGGAAAGGGTTTATTTCCCAATCTCTTCATTATCAGAGGTTGCTTATACATAATTATCTACTAGGACCTCTTTATCATCCAAATCCATGTTTCTTAAAAATTAATTTCAAATAATTCATAATATTTTATAAACTATTGGTTAAAATCATTTATACCTTTTTTTACTTTTTATAAGAATTTTAGAAAGGAATCTTTCTGTCGTTTTCCAAACAAGTTCCTTTTTAACCTTTTTGACATAATTAAGGTAAGAATGTATTTTATAACTTATATGGAAGGCGTGGATATTATCTGCCGTTATAAAATCATCAAAGCTTCCCTTACAATATTATATGAATATTTTAAAAGTTAATTTTTTATTTTACAATTATGTAACTTTTAATTGATTTAAAAAATACATATTTCTCTCAAATAGTTTTTGATTTCATTTATGACAACATCCTTTGATAGATTTTAATATTATTTGAAGTTGATTTATTATGATACAAAACATCCATATTATATTTATGGTTTTGTGATATCTTTCACTGTGGATGTGTTATTTTTATACCATTCATGGTTTATGGAGAAAGTATTGACAGTTATTATGCTATTTTTAATACGAATGTTTATGTTATGTATAAATATGTTCATATGATGAATGCATTGGACTTAATAAGTGAAGGGTGGAGACCGTTATAGATCCTCGATGCATCGGTAGGTCTCATGAGACAAACTAGTGTCTTGGCACAAGGCCTTGACTAAATATTTTTTGTAGTCTTGGAACAGGGCTTTACTATGTGGTTACAATAGTCGAGCATTATGCATTTCATCATTTTGAAAGTCGTTATTGATATTTCATGTGATTATTTGATCAGCAGAATATCCATGTGAATAAGTAAATGTCATTATATTATTTTATTTCTGCCATATTATGCTGAATTACAAGTTTAAAAGGTCTTTGGTTTTAGTTATATATTTCCTTAAATGTTTATGGTTATTTATGAATGTTTCCTCTATATTGTTATCATTACTGAGCATTTGAGCTCACCCCTTTCTATGTTTTATTTTTCCTAGGATGTGAAGAGGTATTTTATGACTGACCTGCAGGGATAGTCTGAGGGGATATGAGTGTGGACTATGGAGACTATTTTGTTGTAGTGTTTCACTTTATGATATAATGTAAGACTAAGAATGCATCTAGTGTTTCCAAAGCTACTAATCTAATCGGTCTTTCGAGACTTGATCTTTTGTGATCATGCCAATGTTATGTAACAATGCACTGAATCTGGGTAACTGGAGTCGGGGTGTTATAGTTGGTATAATAGTAAGTTTATTACAAACCTCGGAATCCGGATTTATATAAACTCTGATTAGAGAACATAGACCTAAGATGAACTTGGTGGATTAGTATAGAATAACTTCCTAGAATTTTGGTATTGTAGATATTTTTGGAGTTTTCTGAGCAATACATCCCTATCTAGATATGATAAGGTAGACGCGACTCTGGCACAGATTTACCTAGGGGTAAAACCTGAAAACACCGCTTTGAGCTAGACTCGAACAGGAACTGGTGCACGAAAATGGGCCTTGCTGCACTCTTGGTTACGACACTCCTAGGGGATATGCTTAGGATAATTCTCATTTTCTTTACAAACCATTATGAAGGGTTTATGAGTATATACTTCATCAAAGAAAACATTTTTTTATGATTATGGATTTCATCCATAACCTATTCAATTTATGTTATGTGTTTTACATGTTTGGATTTATGTATTGTGATTCATAAACAAATCTAGTGTATGTCATTGTTTAGAAATGGCACCTATTGGAAGAAATGAAAACTGTATCAATGCATGCACTCAATGTATGGATTTCCCTCCTACTCAAGATAATTATAGTGGATCTTTTGATACAACTGGTGTTGATCAATTTATCACCATACTGGGACAACTCACTCAGGTTATGAATAATAACCTTACCCATATGGAGCACCCAGATCTACAATGTGGAGGACCAATGTTAGATCACTTCATGAGGAAACAACCAAAAAAATTCAATTGGAGTAAAAATCCATTTATAGCTAAGAAATAGATAAATTCCAAAGAGAAAATATTCCATGCCTTGAGGAGTAGTGAAAGGGAAAATGTTATCACAGCATTTTACCGCCTCACTGGAGATGCTGACCAATGGTGGTAATTGATTAAAAACACAAATGAGGATGATAAAGTATAAAATATGGAATGGAGGTATTTCAAAGATCTTTTCATAGAAAAATACGTTCCTCGTGACCATCGAGCAGATATGGAAAGACAATTTCTAATTCTGAGACAAAAGTAGGATGAGAATGTCACAAAGTATGATTCTAACTTTAGAAGATTCGCGAGGCATGTAGCAAATTATATACATAACCCAAGGATTAAGATTGATCTTTTATTTTATGGGTTAAAAACATTTCTCCATCAAGAATTAGTTTCACAATCCTTCTCATCATATGAAGATATTGTCTCATGTGCAATCAATATAGGAAATGAATTCTCTAAGTCTAATGACTTTAAAGCAAAGCAAGAGAAGAAGAGATCTTCTGATCACTCTGGGAATGGAAATAAGGGGAAGAAGGTAAAATTTGAATATCCATCTTGTACTAAATGTGGGAAGAAACACCATGGTACTGGCTTGAAGGGAATGGAAGTCTATTACAAGTGTGGTGAAAAGGCCACCAAGCTCGTGATTTCTTGGGGAAGAAAGAAGCTATTGATGTTTAATGCTACAATTTCATGGAGATGGGACATTATTCATATGAATGTCCTAAGATTCAGGGGAACATACATCAGAAAAGGCCAAGGGATCACAGCCAAGCTTATATTATCACTACTGCTGAGGTAGAAGCTTCACAAGACATGGTGGCAGGTAATTTAATGGTTTCCTCAAGTTTAGAAAAAGCTTTATTTTATACTGTATCATCACATTATTTCATATCTCCCCAGTTTTCTATGAAAATTAGATATTTCCAATTTGATTTAACAAGGGAGCTTTCAATAAAAAATCCTAAGGGAAGTATCATTGCAACAATATTTTGTGAATCAATCCCCATTAGAGTACACAAATGTTGTTTATCTGTTGATCTCATCGTCATACCCATGATTTAATTTGATATAATCCTCAGCATGGATTGGATTTAGGACCATGATGAGAATATTTATTATATGAAGAAAGAGGTTATGATTTTTGATGAAGCTGATAAGGAACACCTTATCTTTAGAGAAGAATCGTCACCACCAAATTCTTATCTAGATCCACCCCCTGTAGCTCAACTAAATTAACATATCAGGGAGGAAAAGAATGAAATAACTATGGGTGAGGAAAGTAATGTTCAAATATAGGATGTACCTATTGTGAAAGAATATGTAGATGTGTTTTCGAAAGATTTACCTAGACATCCTCCAGAATGAGAAATTGAGTTTTCTATTAATTTAATTCATGGTTCAAGACCTATATCGAAGACCCCTTATAGAATAGCCACTGTAGAATTAGTTGAACTAATGAAAAAACAAGAGTAATTGAGTAATAAGGTATTTATTCAACCTAGTGTTTCACCATGGGGATCCCATGTCCTTTTTGTTAAGAAGAAATATGGATCTATGAGGTTATGCATCGACTATAGATAAATCAATGCTATAAAAATAAAGAACAATTATCCCCTACCATGTATTGATGATTAATTTGAGCAAATTCATGGAGATCAATACTTTAAAAAGATTAACATTCTATCCGGATACAATCAGTTCTGTTTGAAGAAGGAAGACATTCTAAAGATTGCATTTCGAACCAGGTACAGGCATTACAAGATTACAGTAATGCCTTTTGGGCTGACTAATGCATCCTCAGTATTCATGGATCTAATGAATAATGTTTTCATGGAATATCTTGATGATTTTGTGATGTTATTTATTGATTATATCTTAGTATACTCCAAAATCTACGAAGATCATGTAAATCACTTGCGCATTATCCTTAAGACTCATAGAAGACATGAATTATATGGGAAGTTTAGCATGTGTGAATTCTGGCTTTAGGAGATATCTTTTCTTGTCCATATTGTCTCTAATGATGAAATCTATGTTGATCCTTCTAAGAAATAGAAATCCAAGAATGGCCAGCACCAGTGAGTATAATTGAGGTACGCTGTTTTATTGGGTTAGCAGGTTATTATCAGAGTTTCGTCCAGAATTTTTCTTGATTGTCTAACCCATTAACGAAGCTCACACATAAAGTTGTTAAATTTATTTGGACAAAATAGTATGAATAATTTTTTGAAGAACTGAATATATGATTAGTCAATTCTCTTATATAGACTCTACTATTGAGGAATGATGGGATCGTTATTTATAGTTATGTATCACAGAAAGGACATGGTTCTGTCCTTAAGAAGAATGATAGAGTTATGGCCTATGCATCACGAAAGCTGAAAATTCATGAGAAAAACAATCCTAATAATGATATTGAGTTAGCTACTGTAATAATTTCTTTGAAGATACGAAGACATTATCTCTATGGTAAAAACTGTTAGATATTGTAAAGACCCAGAAATTTCAAGGAAATATTTTTTCTAAAATGCATTGTGATTTTACGAGTACGCAGTTTTTGACGGCACCTGATTCTGAGGTCCGATGTGCCCGGAATCAATTTCTGAAGTTTAGCTTGGGTACGTTCAGTGAACGAATGAGCTGGTTTTTTCTAACTTTTGAACTGGTGCTCAGATTCGAAATCTGAGGGCCCCGATGAAACCGTGGACCCAATAATTGCTTAAGAAGACTTTTACAGGAGTTGTGTTTTCTTGGGAAGAGTTGTTTAAAATTGTTGTTTAAGTGTAAGTGAAATAAAATTGTGTTATAAATTTTATTTCTCCTTTCTATGTGGTTTATTCCTATGTTTGGGAGTTGGGGTGGGACCCACTAAAATCTTAACCCCTCTTGATAAGGATATTTGTGATGTGGGTCCCACACGAGCCCCACCCCTTAAAATTATTCTAACTCCTCAAACCCCTCAATGAAATTTTTTCAACTTGTCATCCAATTAATTAGTCTATTCATGATTAATTAATTAAGTGAATTTAACTTTTGATGTTTGAAATGTTGGCATGTGTAAATAAAAAAAGGCAAAGTCTTATTTTATTTTGGGGTTGTTGTGTTGTGTGGATAATTGAGAGAGGGAGAGTTATTTACTTTTAAGAACTCCATCTTCCTCATTGAAAATGTGAAGAATGCTGACACGTCGTTCCATCTTCTCTCCACGTCAAAGAAAGCGAGACGTTGTTTCCTCCTCGGATGTTCTCCGCTGACGTTTACGGAGCCTCACCCCATGACGCTGTTTTTTGAAATACTCATCATTTGTCAACTTATTTGAGGTAGAGGTTGATTTTACATTCGAGATTAATTTGAAGTACTTCATTAATTTTTTCCGCCTGTTATCAATATAACAGGAGGAGGACGTACCGCATGAACACAGATGAACCTCCTCCCCATTTTGTTGTTGATTTTCTTTGTGACGTGAAACAGAGGCAGTGTCGTTGCACCATGCAAGGTCAAGAGAAACACAGCCAGAGCGGGCCGCGGTGGAAGAGCGCGGCAACGTCGCGACGTGTCGGAGAACCAAGGAGGGTCGTGGCCAGGGCGGGCCGCGGCGGTTCAGCAAGGGGGAAGTCGGAAAACTGGCCGCCGGCACTCCATGATGTGGGAACGGCGGGTCCCGTGATGGCCTTCCAGCCAGCCATTTCAGTCGGCCGTTCTTCGGGAAGTCTGGGGGTTGTAACCCCCGGCAGCTGGCAAGGGCGGGCCCCACCCAAAATGGGGCCACCGTTCAAAACAAGAGGGGGTGCACCTGCCCCCATTTTGCATCTGTCGCACTGGGTCGGCATCTCGCGCTGGGTCGGACCGCCCGTCCAAGGCCGGACCACCAACGTCGGGCCGGGCCGGGCCGCCCATGCCGGGTCGGGCTTCCAGCGCCGGTTCGGGCCCCCCGTGCCGGTCCGGGCCCCCCGCGTCGGGCCGGGCCGCCAGCGCCGGGCCGGGCCACCCGCGCCGATGAGGCTAGGCCACACCAGCCAGGCTGGGCCTTGCCCAACTGGGCTGGATCTAGACCCGGGTCAGGTCTACCCTGTTTGGGCTGACCCAAGGGGTTTTGGGCAAGGTCAGACCGGGCCCAAACCCCCTACTTACATACGGTTCCGTTCAAATGCCCATAACATGGGATAAGGACCTCTGATCGACGCACTGTTAGTTTCATTGGGATCCTTAGATCAAGACGGTCATTTCGGTATATTACACTAAGGGTTTCGAATAACATTGTGTATGGCCGGTTTGGTTCAAACACAAAACCAACCGGGCCCTTGGAGCAGAAACGCTTATATCTTGTGCTCCGGATGCCCGATTGGCATGCCGTCGACTTTTTTGGATTCCTCTTAGTGTGACTGTACTTTTGGAACACTCCACTTGAGGTTTGGACATAGCAGGAGTATGGTTGGGTGGTTTTAGCTTAAAAACCAACAAGGCCCCTGGGACGAAAAGGCCAATAACTCTTAGACTGGGTGTCCAATTGACACGCCGTCTATCACGTTGTGTTCCTATTGAAGAGACAGAACTTTGTGATACACAAAATCTGGGCTTTGTGACAGTTGATGTATCGACCCCCCCCCCCCTTGGCTCGTCGAGTGGACCCACCTGGAATCGAGCATGTTGTGTGCAGGAACCCTAGAGCTAGCTGCGACTGCGACAATGATGATGATTGTACCTGGATCCTACATGGTCTCGACAGCGATGACGACTGTACTAGGATCCTCCATGGGTTCGGCAGTGACGACGACCATACTGGGATCCTCTGTGGGTTCGATGGCGATGACTACTGTTCTTGTATCCTATGTGGGTCCGATAGTATTTGACTATGTGCTTGTATCCTATGTGGGTCTGGCAGAGTAGCTGGTCTTGTATCATTTGTGGGTCCGACAGCTTAGCTGGTCTTGTATCATCTGTGGGTCCGATAGCTTAGATGAATCAGTGGCTACATCTGATCATCTCTATCGTCTTACGAAGTGTATACCTGTGTGAGCTGAGTCTTTACATTCAATCACTATCTTCAATATGATTGTTTTTCTATCCTGTGTGGATTTGGTTGTGCTTTCCTATGTGGATTGGATTGTACATTCCTATCTAGACTAGGTTAAACTTGGGCTCGTGATTTGGAGCAATACTAGAATTGATGACTTAGGTATATGTATGGGAAAATACCTAAGTAGAGTTGGCAGATATTTCGTGATTGTATCTTTCCTTTGTGGTTTATCCATCGTGGATTCTGGGAGACCTTTGGGAGTCTCCGGGTCCCTACTGAGTATCTTATACTCACCCCTGCACGGGATATGCCTACACTACATTGTGTTGGATGCAGACGACAAATAGCACTGATCGAGGTGGAGGCTCGAGGAGCTGGACGGTACCTGGAGGTGGATCACTGGACGGGACGTACCCGGAGCGGACAGCTAGAGCTGAGGAGCTGAGGAGACTATCTGTACCCACCCTTCAGGTGGGATTTCCAGTGGATGGGTTAGTGTTGTTGCTTTACTTTTCTGCTGTTGTACTCTCTTTTCATTTGTACTTTACTTTTAGTTGAGTTTGTATTCTGGCCCATTTACTTTCCAACACTTACTTTTGTACTCAGTTTACTTAGTGTTTACTTTAGATTTTGTACTCTGTGGTGTTACTTTTATTACATAAAGGCAATTCCTTCCCTTATATCAGGATTTCTGACTTTGGTGCTAGTAGTCAGCCCCTGGCCTGTGGAAGGCAGACTTGGGGTAGTCACGGCACGAGCCCCGAGGACAGGTCCTGAAAAATTGGTATCAGAGGAGTTTGGTTCTACCGTAGAACTCATGGATCTGATCTTTCTTCTATGTGAAGTAATAGTGTTAAGGGTATTGAGTGTAGTTATCAGTCCAGGGAGTCCAGTGTTGGTGCGGCGGCTGACGTATCCATACACCAGGACCCTGACATCTGATTTCCGACTCAGTGCACGAAAACATTGATTGCACGTGTGTATCAAAGGTTTTCATTATGATTACTTTGTGTCAGCTAACCATGTATACTGTATTGAACGTGGAACACCTGTTTTTTTTCAAGATATCCCCATGATGGAAGCCAGCTAGGGTTCTGAGCATTGTGAAAGATGGCAGCCCACTGAGCAATGAGGCCTCGGTGTAGGGCCCCATTACAGCAGAGGCACTGGCGGTACCTCTACCCATCGAGCCACCGATGCCACCAGCCCCAGCAGCTGAGAGTGCACGTCGCCTTAGTGAACTACATGAGTTTCAGCATCAGAGACCGCCCAGGTTCTGTGGGGAGATAGACCCTTAAGTAGCAGAGGATTGACTGGAGACTATTTTTCGAGTTTTCAGATTAGTAGGAACACCAGCATACCTCATGGTGATACTTGCGGTGAGTCTCCTAAACGCGGTAGTAGGTAGATGGTGGAGCTTGATGCTCTAGGTGCACGACGCATCATCTCTTCTTTGTACGGACTTCAAGAGCCTCTTCCACTCAGATTTCGTTCCAGTCACCCTCTGTACGGTTCCCATACAAGAGCTACTAGAGCGGCGGCAGGGCAGCATGACAGTAGCCTAGTACATGGAAAGATTTACCGACACCTCGCGCTACTCCCCAGTCATGGTATGGGGCCCATTCTTTCGGGCTTGGACCTTCGAGCATGGACTGAGGCATTAGATTAGGGCATCTATGATCTCCCTCAGCATTCCAAGGCTGGAAAGAGTACTGGAGTGAGCCCTTCTTGTGGACAGATTTCTTACTGTGCCTATACCATCAGCGAGACATGTTGTAGGGTGGCACGTAGTAAAGTCTTCTACAGCTGGCAGTCGACGGATGTCACAAGGGTCCAAGCGGACCAGAACATCAGGTAGACGACCTCAGGATACTGGCTTAGAGGTGCGGGGCACATGGCTCACAGCCAGTCTTCCATAGAGGAGACAATGTTATGCATGTGGCAGGTAGGGACACATGGCTTATGACTGCCTGACCAGCCATATAGAGGTGCAACAAACATTTGAGAGACCACCCAAGCAGAGGTAGAGGTTCGACCGTGGCGGTCTGCAGGGAGCAGGCGGACGAGGTAGAGGAGTCGGCCGAGTGTCATGTGGTGGACAACGTTTTGAGGGTCTACCACCACCACCACCAGGAGGTCCGCCCCGACCACAGGGAGCTAGCAGACAGAGGCAGGCTCAGGTTCAGGCAGTGGAGGCCTACGACCACGGCACACCAAAGATGATTCGAGGTACTATTTGTGTCTACTCCACCCTTACTGCAATTCGTATAGACATAGGAGCGGTTCATTCTTTCATTGTCACTGCCCTTGTTCGGATCACGATGATTCTGATGGATCTGTTGGCTCGATCCTTATGGCTAGAGAATCCTACGGGAGAATACTCGATGATTACGCACGGGTTCCGGTAGTGTGATATTACTCTAGGAGGTGGTAGCTTCGGCTGGGATCATCTTGTAGTGGCGTCGAGGCCTTACGGCGTCATCTTGGGCATGGATTGGTTATCTACAGTTCATGATCAGATAGACTATATTAGGGACAAGGTGTGCTGTGTCTGCACCGATGGGAGCAGGTTCACCTTCACCGGTGAGAAGGGGGCCTTTGCAGTGCAGGATGGACTCACGCAATGGAGAGGAGATCCGATCACTCATTAGTTGTCTAGCCTCATCCTAGGAGTAGTGGATGTACGGAGTTCGAGTTTTCCTTTTGTGGTGGATCAGTATGCATAAATTTTTCCTGAATACATTCCAGTACTACCTCCTCGTAGAGATGTAGACTTCTACATCGACATGTAACCAATCACATCCCTGATATCTACACCGGCATATTAGATGGCTCCCGCCAAGCTTTGTGATATACAGGTACAGTTGGAGGACTTGCAGGGCAAGGGATTTATACGACCCAGTGTTTCACCCTGGGCGTCCTTGATTTTGTTTTCCAAGAAGGCAGACGGGAGCTTGCGACTGTGTGACGATTAACATTGCCTGAACCTGGTGACTGTATAGAACAAGTACCCACTTCTGCGGATCAAATACTTCTTCGATCAGCTTAAGGGAGCACAATGGTTCTCGAAGATAGACCTCAGGTCAGGCTATCATCAGCTCAGAGTTCGAGATGAGGATGTACAGAAGACGGCCTTCTGGTGTCGGTATGTCCACTATGAGTTCATGGTTATGCCTTTCTGCAAAACCAATGCTCCGGAAGTGTTCATGAGTCTCATGAATAGGATCGTCCAGCCTTACCTCGATCGATTTTTCATAGTCTTCATCGACGACATGTTGATTTACTCGACTACTGTGGAGGAGCACGACTACCACTTTCGGTTTATACTAGACACACTCTGAGAGCACCGTCTTTATGGTAATCTCTCGAAGTTTCAGTTCTGGATTCGAGAGGTCCACTTCTTGGGACATGTAATCTTTGTGGTGGGAGTTGCGGTGGATCCTGCGAAGATAGAGTCAGGGTTAGCTTGGGAGCCACCTAGGAGTGTGACAGAGGTTCGGAGTTTTCTAGGTCTGGTTGGGTACTATGGGAGATTTGTTCCAGACTTCTCCAAAATTGCATCACCACTTTTAGCTTTGACGAAGAAGGGGAAACCCTTCGTGTGGTTAGATAGATGTCAGCAGAGATTCCATAATCTGAGACAGAGATTGACCAGTGCACCCATCTTGAGGATACCAGAGGAGGGAGTAGGGTACATAGTTTACTTCAATGCATCAGGGAATGGACTCGGGGGTGTCCTGATGCAGGAGAAGGTAGTGATCGCCTATGGATCACGACAGTTGAGGCTGCATGAGCAGAAGTACACTACCCATGACCTGGAGTTAGTAGCAGTGGTCTTCACCTTGAAGATGGGGTGACACTATCTGATGGGCGAGCACTTTATAGTCTTCTCTGACAACCAGAGTCTCAAGTACATCTTCTCACATAAGGACCAGAACCTAAGACAGCCACGATGGCTCGAGTTCCTCCAGGAGTATGACTTTGATATAGTCTATACTCCTATAAAGGGGAACGTATTATCCGATGCTATCAGTAGGAGGATGGGCATTTAGCTACTTGGAGAGGCGACAGAGCAGTTAGCCGCTTTATAGATATCCTTCATGGATAAAGATAGGGTAGCCTTTCTATAGTCACTCACTGTCACACCACCACTTCCTCAGCGGGTCAGAGAGGCACAACATGGGGACGTTGACTATGAGACACGGCGTGCACAGATATCCTCAGGATGGGCACCTGATGGATTTTCTGTAGGAGGATAGTAGTCATCCTTTTCAAAGGACGTACCATGGTACCAGCTTCTTTACAGGAGGAGGTGCTGAGAGAGTTTCACACATCCCCATTAGTGGTACATCTAGGAGTGGCGAAGATGTACCAGGATTTCAGAAAACAACACTGGGGGATGGGTATTAAGAAGGTTGTGGCTGAGTTCGTATCTCAATGCCTCACCTGTCAGCAGGTGAAGGCGGAGCACCAGGTACCAGCCGGCTTGGTATAGCCCTTAGAAGTCCCGGAGTTGAAGTGGTATGGGATATCAATGGATTTCATGAATGGTCTTCCACGTACTACCAGAGGAAACGACTCCATCTGGGTGATCATCAACCGACTCACCAAGTCAGCCCACTTCTTACCTATCAGAGAGCAGGGCTCAGTGGAGAACATGGGACGCCTCTACGATCAGGAGATCGTATGGCTTCTTGGTGTTCCATCATCTATCGTCTCTGATCGGGATGTTCTCTTTACTTCCCGGCATTGGAAGGGGTTGCCGGAGGCATTCGAGACACAGCTACGCCAGAACACCGCTTTTCACACTCAGACAGATGGTCAGACAGAGGGGACCATTCAAACTCAGGAGGACATTCTCCGTGCATGTGTCCTCGACTTGGGTCATAGCTGGGAGGATCACCTACCCTTGGTGGAGTTTTCATACGACAACAGCTACCACCCCACCATCGGAATGGAACCATACGAGGCATTGTATGGCCGACCTTGCAGATCACCTATGTGCTGGACAAACCCTGGGGAGTCAGCACTTGTGGGACCAGAGATGGTCCAGGCCACGATGGAGAAGGTTCGGATCATCCACGAGCAGATCAAGACTGCTCAGAGCCGACAGAAGTCTTATGCTGACGGGAGGAAGAGACCACTAGAGTTCGAGGATGGCGACCAAATTTTCATACGAGTCTCACCTCGAAGTGGATTATGGAGATTTGGTCAGGGCGACAAGTTACCTCTATGCTTCATTGGGCTATTTCAGGTTCTTAACAGGATATGTGAGGTGGCTTATCGGCTGGCTCTATATCCTCAGTTGCACCAGGTGCACGAAGTCTTCCACGTATCTCAGTTGAGAGATACGTGCACGACCCAACGAATATCATCGACCATGGGGAGCTGGACATCGATGATGGGGTGACTTTTGCGGAAGTCCCGGTGGAGATCAAGGATCAACAATAGCGGGACCTACGTGGGTGGTCGATTCCTCTAGTGTGCATCAGGTGGCAGCACGGGAACCTCCAGGAGAGCACATGGGAGCGAGAGGCTCAGATATGTGCTCAGTACCCTCATTTTTTTCGCTATTTTATGTTATATCTTTATGGGGACATAAAGCCCTGAGGTGGGAGTAATGTAAAGACCCATAAATTTCAAGGAAATTTTTTTTTCTTAAATTCTTTGGGATCTTACGAGTACGCAGTTTCTGACGGCACCTGGTTCCAAGGTCCGGTGTGTCGAGAATCAATTTCCAATGTTTAGCTCAGGTAAATTTAGTGAAAGAACAAGTGGGTTTTTTCTAACTTTTGAACTGGTGCTCGCAATCAGAATACGAGGGCACCGATGAAACTACGGCGCCGGTAATTTCTTAAGAAGACTTTTACTAGAGTTATGTCTGCTCGAGAAGAGTTGTTTGAAAATGTTGTTTAAGTGTAAGTGATATAAAATTGTGTTATAAATTTTATTTCTGCTTTCTAGGTGGTTTATTCCTAGGTTTGGGAGCTGGGGTGGGACCCACTAAAATCCTAACCTCTCTTGATTAGGATATTTGTGTGGTGGCGCCCACACGAGCCCCACCCCTTCAAATTCTTCTAACTCCTCAAACCCCTCAATAAATTTTTGTTAACTTGTCATCCAATTAATTAGTCTATTCAAGATTAGTTAATTAAGTGAGTTTAACTTTTGAAGTTTGAAATGATGGCATGTGTAAATAAAATAAGGCAAAGACTTATTTTATTTTCGGGTTGTTGTGTTGTGTGGTGAATTAAGAGAGGGAATGTTCTTTACTTTGAAAAACATCATCTTCTTCATTGAAGAACACGAAGAACGCTGACACACCATTCCATATTCTCTCCACATCAATGAATTTGAGACTTTGTTTCCTCCTGAGACGTTCTCCGTCAACGTTTACGGAGCCTCACCCCACGACATTGTTTTCTACGACGCTCATCGTTTATCAACTTCTTTGACGTAGGGGTTTATTTTATGTTCGAGATTAATTTGATGTTCTTCGTTAATTTTGGCCGCCTGTTATCAATATAATGGGAGGAGGACAGACCGCACGAACATTGTCAAACCTCCTCCCCATTATGTTGTTGATTTTCTTCGTGGCTCGAAACGGAGGCGGTGTCATTGCACCATGCGAGTTCAAGAGAACCGTGGCCGGAGCGGGCTGCGGTGGAGGAGAGCAGTTCCATTGCGCCGTGATGGAGAGCCCGAAAGAGGCCACGACAAGAGCCGGTCCGCGGTGGAGGGGCATGGCACCGTCACGCCGTGCCGGACAGAAGGAAGCCACAGCCCTTGGTTGCAGCGGTTCGGCAAGGGGGCGACTGGACATCCGGCCGCCGGTACTCCAGGAGGCAGGACCGGCAGGTCCCACAGTTGCTCTCTGGATGGCCATTATGGGTGGTCGTTCTTTGGGATGTCTGGGGGATGTAACCCCCAGCAGTTGGAAAGGGCAGGCCCCACCCAAAAGGGGGCCTCCGTTCAAAACAAGGGGGGCACACCTCCCCCCCTTCTGCGTCTGCGGCAATGGGTCGGCCGCCTATGCTGGGTCGGACCACCCGGGTCGGGCCGGACCGCCCATGCCAGGCTGGACCCCCACGTCAGCTCTGCTGGTCCGATCTAGTTGGGCCGGGCCGCGCCCAACCGGGCCCGACTCAGTTCGGGCCAACCCAGGGGGTATTCAGCCGGGTCGGACCGGGCCCAAACACTATACGTTCAGATAGTTCCATCAAACGCCCATAACATGGGATAAAGACCTCCGATCGACGCACAGTCAGTTGCATTGGGATCCTTGGATTGAGAAGAGCGTTTGGTATATTACACTAAAGGTTTTGGAGAAATTTGTGTACGGCTGGGTTGGTTCGAACACGAAACCCATCGGTCCCTCGGAGCAGAAAAACTTATATCTTGAGCTATGGACGTCCGATTGATGTGATGTCGACTTTGATGAATTAATCTTAGTGAGGTGGTTCTTTTGGATTACTCCACTCAAGGTCTGTATGTAGCTGGAGTACGGTCAGATTGGTTTTAGCATAAAAACCAATGGGGCTCCTGGGATAAAAAGGCCAATAACTCTCAGACCGGGCGTCCAATTGACAGGTCATCTGTCGCGTTGAGTTCCTATTGAAAAGACGAAACTTTGTGATTCATCAATTCTGGGCTTCATGACAGTTGATATATCGACCCCCCTTTGCTCATGGAACGGACCCTCCTGGAATCAAGCATGTTGTGTGCAGGAACCCTAGAGTTGGCTGCGACTGCAATGACGATGATGACTGTACTTGGATCCTACATGGGTTCGACAATGATGATGACTGTACATGGATCCTATGTGGGTTTGGAGACAACGACTATCATACTCAGATCCTCTGTGGGTTCGACGGCGATGACTACTATTCTTGTATCCTACGTGGGTCCGGCAGTATTTGACTCTGTGCTTGTATCCTATGTGGGTCCGGCAGAGTATCTAGTCGTGTATCCTTTGTGGGTCAGATAGCTTAGTTGATCTTGCATCCTCTATGGGTCCGATAGCTTAGATGAATCAATGGCTGCATCTAATCATCTCTATCATCTTACGAAGTGTATACCTATATGAGCTGAGTCTTGACATTCAATCACTATCTTCGATATAATTGTTTTTTATCCTGTGTGGATTGGGTTATGCTTTCCTGTGTGGATTGGATTGTACTTTCCTATGTGGACTGGACTGAACTTGGTCTTGTGATTTGGAGCAGTTCTGGAATTGATGACTTCGTTATATGTATGGGAATACACCTAAGTAGTGTTGGTTGATACTTCATGATTTTATCTTTCCTTTTTGGTTTATCCATCGTGGATTCTGGGAGACCTTTGGGAGTCTCGGGGTCCCTACTGAGTATGATATACTCACCTCTGCACAGGCTATGCCCGCACTACGTTGTGTTGGATGCAGACGAAGGACAATGCTGATCGAGGTGGAGGCTCGAGGAGCGGGGCAGTACCTGGAGGTGGATCACTGGACGGGACGTACACTGAGCGGACGGCTGGAGCCGAGGAGGTGAGGAGACTATATGTACCCACCCTTCAGGTGGGATGTTCAGTGGATGACTCGGTGTTGCTGCTTTACTTTTCTGCTCTTGTAATCTCTTTTTAGTTGTACTTTACTTTTAGTTGGGTTTGTATTCTGGCCCATTTACTTTCCAGCAGTTTCTTTTGTACTCAGCTTACATAGTGTTTACTTCAGCTTACGTACTCTGTGGTATTAGTTTTCTTACATAATGTCAATTCCTTCCCATATATCGGGATTTACACCATTGGTGCTAGTCGCCAGCCCCTGGCCTATGGATGACGGGCTTGGGGTAGTCATAGAACGGGCCCTGGGGGACAGTTCATGACAAATTGGTATCAGAGGTATCGGTTCTACCACAAAACATAGGACTCTGATCATTCTTTTCCATGAAGCGATAGTGTTAAGGGTACTATGTGTGGTTTTCAGTTCAGGGAATCCAGTGTTGGTATGGGCATCCAACGTATCCATACACCAGGACCTCGAGTACTAATTTCCGACTTAGTGCATGAAAACAATGATTGTGTTCATATTTTTAAAAGTGTTCTTATGTCAACTCAACCAGTTCAACTCACCAGGTATAAACTTTTGACCATGTCACATCAGTTTCTTTCAGGATGCCTCCCTGTGGAAGACCAGTTAGAGCCCTGAGAGTCGTACGCTCTGACAACCCACCAAGTGATGAGGCCTCTGTGTAGGGACCCTTACCAGGAGAGGCTCCAGCGGTACCGCTTTCCATTTGGTCACTGATGCCACCAGCCTTAGTAGAAGACGATGCACACCGCTTGAGCGTGTTGCATGAGTTCCAGTGCCAGAGGTCACCCAGGTTCTGAGGAGAGATGGACCCACAGGAAGCTGATGATTTGCTGGAGGCTGTGATTAGAGTCTTCAGGCTAGTAGGGACACTGGCAGACTACATCGTGATCCTTGCAGCGTGTCTCTTTATGGCAGCAGCTGGCAGATGGTGGAGCCTGATGCTCCAGGTGCACTACGAGGCGAAACTTCTTTGGGAAAATTCGACAGCCTATTCCGGGAATAGATTGTAATAGCCACACATCATTTGGGGTAGATATAGAAGCTACTACACCTATATCAGGGTAGCATGACGGTGGAACAGTACTCAGCGAGGTTCACCTACCTCTCATGCTACTCCACAGATATGGTGTGAGACCCATTCTTCAAGGCCCGAATCATCGACCAGGGGCTCAGGCGAGAGATCAGGGCATCAATGATCTCCCTCAACATCCTGACACGGGTAGGGCAGTTAGAGGGAGCCATCATAGTAGTGAGTTTCCTTGCTAAGACGTCTCCGGAAATGAGACCCAGCACTAGTCGACTTACAATGGAGTATTCTACAGCTGGCAGTAGACAGATGAAGCAGAGGTCCAAGAGGACCAAACCCATGGATGGATGACCATAGAACTCAGGATTTGTTGTGCGGGGCACCCTGGGAAGTGACATATATGCCAGGAGTTGATAGTGTTACTCATGAAGGGGGCAGGGTCAGATGTCCAATGAATATCTGACCCGCCATTCGGACGATCACCAGAGAGTTGAGGGACCTCCCAGGCAGAGGCAGAGGTTTGATCGAGGCAGTCCACCGAGAGTAGGCAGACTTGGAAGAGGAGCCGAACATACAGCTAGTGGTCGATGACGTTACGAAGTGCTACCACCACCACAACTAGGAGGTACACCCTGACCAAAGGGAGTAGGTGGACAGGGGAGAGCTCAGCTTCAGTTAGCTAAGGCGTACAACAATGACGCTCCAAAGATGATTCGAGGTATGATCTGTGTCTACTCCACCATAGCTGCAGTTCTTATAGACACAGGTTCCAGTCACTCTTTCATAGCCACTACCCTCATTCGGAGCATGGAGATTCCAATGGAACCACTGGCTCAATCCTTATGGCTAGAGAATCCTACAGGAGTAGACTCGACGATTAATCATAGGTGCCGGTAGTGTGAGCTAACTCTAGGAGGAGAGAGCTTTAGCTGGGATCTACTCGTAGTGGCATCGAGGCCTTATGACAACATCTTGGGAATGGATTCGTTATCTACAGTTCATGCACAGATTCACTGTATTAGGAGAAAAGTGCGATGTGTCCGCACAGATGGGACCATTTTTACCTTCACCAGCAAGAATGCAACCTTAG
Source organism: Viscum album (assembly GCA_963277665.1). Taxonomy (NCBI): domain Eukaryota; kingdom Viridiplantae; phylum Streptophyta; class Magnoliopsida; order Santalales; family Viscaceae; genus Viscum; species Viscum album. Next base: position 723,002,965 of record OY728122.1, on the reverse strand, counting down.
CAGTAAATGATAGACTTACTCGGAGGAGGGTGCATCTAATCACTCACTAGTTGTCTTGTCTTACTATCGGAGTTTTTGATGTGGATAGTCTGGCTTATCCTATAGTGGCGGACTAGTATGTGGATGTTTTCCCTGACGATGTTTCAGGACTACATCCTTGTAGAGAGGTGGACTTCAACATTAACCTGTACCCTGGGATGGAATCGATATCTACTCCAGCATATTGGATGGCTCCCACTGAGCATCGTGATATGTAGGTACAGCAGGAGGACTTGCGGGGGAATGGATTCATCTGAACTAGTGTTTCTCTCTGGGCAGCCCTGATTCTATTATCCAAGAAGGCGGGTGGGAGCTTGAGGAATTTTGTCGACTAACGTCACCTAATCTAGGTGACCCTAAAGAACAAGTACCCTCTGTCGAGGATTTATGACCTCTTTGATCAGCTCAAAGGAGCACAGTGGTTCTCAAAGATGGACCTCAGATCAAGTTATCACCATCTCAGAGTTCGAGATGAGGATGTGCAGAAGATGGCCTTCAGGTGTCGGTACGACCATTATGAGTTATTGGTTATGCCCTTGGGTGTAACCAATGCTCCATCAGTGTTCATGTGTCTCATGAATAGGATAATCCAGCCTTACCTTGCTCACTTTTGAATGGTCTTCATCAATGGAATTATGATCTACTCGACTATTAAGGAGGTGCATTCCTACCATCTACAGGTAGTACTGAACACACTCCAAGTGCACCAGCTTTATTGTAAGCTCTCAAAGTGCCAGTTTTGGATTAGAGAGGTTCACTTATTGGGTCATGTCATCTCAGAGGCTAGATTTACAGTATATCCAGCAAAGATTGATGTAGTACTTTCTTGGGAGCCACCCAAGAGTGTGACGGAGGTACGATGTTTCATGGGATTTGCTGGTTACTAACGAAGATTGGTTCCAGACTTCTCCAGAGTTGCAGCACCACTTTCCGCCTTAACGAAGAAGGGGAAACCCTTCATGTGGTCGGAGAGATGCTAGAAGAGCATTCAAGAGCTGAGGTAGAGGCTGATTAGTGCCCCCATATTGACGCTTACAGAGGAAGGAATAGGGTATGAAGTCTACTGTGACACATCAGGGACTAGACTTGGGTGTGTCCCGATGTAGGAGCAAGCTGCGATCATGTATGGTTCTCGGAAGCTGAGACAGCATGAGCAGAACTACCCTACCCATGAACTGGAGTTAGAAGCAGTGGTCATAGTCTTGAAGATGTGGAGGTGCTATCTGATGGGTGAGTGTTTGACAGTCTAATATGATCACAAGCGTCTTAGGTATATCTTCTATCAAAAGGACCTGATCTTAAGACAACGGTATTGGCCTGAGTTCCTCCAGGACTATGACTTTGAGATAGTCTATACTCCTGGGAAGGGGAACGTTATTGCGGATGCACTCAGTTGGAGAATTGGTATACTACTATTGGGAGAGGTGATAGAGAAGCTGGCTGCCTTACAGATATCATTCTTGGATTGTGATGGAGCATCCTTTCTATAGTCTCTTACAGTCACACCTCTACTTCTTCAGTGAGTTAGGGAGGCACAGCGTGGGGACGCTGACTGCATGATGCGACGTGCTCACATATCCACAGAGCATGCACCTGATGGATTTTTTGAAGGTGGGGTGGATGTCATCCTCTTCAGAGGACAGACCTTGGTACCAGTTTTATGAGGAACTGTTGAGATAGTTCCACACTTCCCCTTTAGCGGTACATCCAAGAGTGGAGAAGATGTACTAGGAACTTAGATGATTGATATGGTGGTGAGCTATGAAGAAGGTATTAGTAGAGTTTGTCTCCCTATGCCTCACTTTTTAGCAAGTGAAGGCGGAGCACCAGGTACCAGTAGGCTTGGTTTATCCCTTAGAGGTCGCAGAATGAAAGTGGGATGGGATATCCATGGACTTTGTGATGGGTCTTACACGTACATCCAGGGGTCAGAACTCGATTTTGGTGATCGTTGAACGCCTCATCAATTTGGCCCACTTCTTACCAATCAGAGAGCAGGGCTCCATAGAGAGCTTGGGATGCCTCTATGTGCAGGAGATTTTGAATTTTCATGGATTACCTTCTTCTATTGTCTCTGACCATGATTCATGGCTTACTTCCAGGATATAGAAGGGGTTACATGAGGCTTTCAGGACACAACTTCGCTTGAGCACCGCCTTCCATTCTCAGACAGATGGTCAGACAAAGCAGACCATTCAGACCCTCAAGGACATGCTCTGTACATTGTCCTCAACTTTACTCAAAACTGGGAGAATCACTTTATTTTGGTGGAGTTTTCATACAACAACAGTTATCACTCCACCATCAGTATGACACCTTTTGAAGCCTTTTACGGTCGACCTTGTGGATCACCACTATGCTGGATAGACCCAGGTGAGTCAGCACTAGTGGGACCATAGATGGTACTAGCTTCCACAGAGAAGCTGCAGATTATCCAGTAGTGGATGAGGACTGCACAGAGTTGACAGAAGTCGTATGCTGAAAGGAGACGGACACCTCTGGAGTTCAAGTATGGAAACCACCTCTTTTTATGGGTCTCACATCGACGAGGTATACATAGTATTGGCTGAGGCGGAAAGTTGTATCCGCGATTCATAAGACCTTTCCAGGTCCTCAATAGAGTAGACGAGGTGCCTCACCACCTAGCTCTTCCACCTTAGTTGCATCAGGTACACAATGCCTTTCATGTATCTCAACCAAGGAGATACGTGCACGACCCTTCCCACATAATCCACCATGAAGAGTTGGATATTGATGACAGGGTGACTTTGACAGAGTTTCCAGTGGAGGTCAAGGATTGACAGGAGTGGGTCCTTTGTGGACGGTCGATACCTCTGGTGTGCGTTTGGTGGAAGCACGTGAACCACTAGGAGAGCACATGGGAGCAGGAGGCTTAGATACATGCTCAGAACCCCCATTTGTTCCCATAGTTCGAGTTGTAGCATACATGGATGTGAAGCCATGTCGTGGGGATAATTTAAAGACCTGAAAATTCCATTGAATTTTTTAAAAAAAATAAATGGGATTTTTACGAGTCCGCAAAAATTTACGGCGCTTGATTCTGAGGGCCGGTGTGCCAGGAATCAATTTCAGAAATTTTTTGGTTATGTTCAGTAAACGTACAAGAGGAATTTTATAACTTTTGAAATGGTGCCCAGAACTGAAATCTGAGGGCACCGTTGAACTCGCATCACTGGTATTCTCTTATGAAGGCTTTCGCCTCGATGACAAATGGTCGAGAATGGAAGTTAGTTTTTTGGTTTTTTAATAGAGTTAAAAAAATAAGTGTTAGCTTATTTTTATTTTTGAGGTGGTTAAAACCTCCAAGTGGTGGTTAGTAGTGGGGGCCACCACATCCTAACCTCCCATGGGAGGCTAAGGTGGTGGGGTCCACCCACAACTAACCACCCTTGGGAGGATATTCTTTGTGGGGACCACCTGGAATCTAAACCCCTTTAACTCCCCATTAATTATTTGAACTCCTCTCTTCATTTAATTGAAACTATCCACCTCCCTTTATTTTGAATTTGAATCATTTCCACACCATTAATTAAATATGTTGTCTCATTTAATTAAACACAGCTATTTTTTTTGTGCCAAAAAATAATAGACAATTTCGCTATTATTTTTGGATTAGCAATTTGGTGGAGCATGGGGAGGGGAAGAAATCTCCAACGAAGAACTGTCGCCCATGAATAATGCCTCTTTCGCCAATGAAGAATGAACTTCAACCGGGAGAAGAAAGGGAAGCGTCACGCATGAAGATCGCCGACATCTTCTTCGACTTCATCTTCTCCAAACTCTCCTTCCGCCATCAAGGATCGACAAATGAGGTAGGGGGTGTTCTATGATTGAGTTTTACCCTCCGTTCTTCATCATTAGTTATGCACTTTGAGGCTGATTGTTACCACCCTAACATGGAGGGTGCAGGCTGAATAAATATGGCCCAACACCCCTCCATTTTTCTTTCCATGGCGATGATGGTGGAGGCACAACAATACCACAAGAGGAACTGACCACATCAAAGCAACGACGGCCAGTGACGGGCCGGCCGTGAAGAAAACCGGCAACGCAAGGCCTTCGGGTCACCAAAAATGGTGCGGCACCACCGTGCCCAACGGAAGGAGGGTTGTGTCCTAGCCAGGCTACGGCGGAAGAGGCACGGTGCCATTAGGCCATGCGGAGAAGCAGGGGGTGCGACCAGGAAGTGCCGCAGCGGAGGTGGCGTGGCGCCGGTGCACCTCACCAAGAAGCAGAGATCTACGGCCAGGGCGGTCCACGACGGAGGAGCTTGAGCGGCTGGCCGCTTGGACATCCAGAAGGAGCGGGACCCAAAGGGTCCTGCGTGATCTGGACTGGTGCCACCTGGCACCGGTGTGGGTCCCCACCGGAATGGCTAAGCCATTCGGGAGCCAGGGGGCGTGCGGCTTCTCCCCTAGACGTGGCTTAGGCGGACCCCCGCGGACTGCTGGGCCACCGGGTCGGACCTAGAGTAGGATTCCGGGCCACCCTTGGGTCGGGCCACCCTCAAGCAGGGCCTCCCCCTTAGGTCATGCCGCACCCTCAGGCTGGGCCACCCACTCATGCTAGGCCGACCCCTCAGGTCGGGTCAGACCCGTGGACCGAGTCGGACCTGCGAACCGGGTTAGACTCTGGTCCTGACCCAGGTTAGCCCGGGACAGTCCGACTGGGTCGGACCTGACCCGGACCTGCTACGGCTAGTTTTCACCCTTTTCGCCCATGACTTGGGCTATGGGTGACTTATTAACGAACCGATTGTGTCGATTGAAAGCTTGGAGAGATAAGGTTCTATTGGAATACTCCACTTGAGGTTTGGACACAGTTGGGATATGGTCGGGTTGGTTTAAATCTAAAAACCAACCGGGCCCCTGGAAGGGAAATTCCATTAACATACAGACCGGTTGTCTGATTGACGCATCGTCTGTTGCGTTGAGACCCCTATAATGAGTTAGACCATTGAGATACTATAAAATGGGACTTCGTGGCAGTTGATGTATTGACTAGTTTCTCATGGAGAAGATCCTCCTGGAGATGAGCGTGCGGAGTACGAAGACCAAGTAGCTAGCTGAGACCAGACGATAGCTGACCTTTCGACTCGGAGTGTTTAGACTAACCCAGTGGGAAGCGACTCTGTGTGACGCGGCACGCCCATAGTGGGGAGTGCCTCTATGTGACGCGGTAGACCCATGGTACTTGACAGGAGGAGTACCTCAGTAGGCTACGTGGGGGAACCCCTCTGTGTGACACGGTAGACCCACAATGGGGAGCGCCTCTGTGTGATGCAGTAGACCCACAGTACTCGAAAAGAGGAGTACAACAACAGTCTAGGATAGAGGGAAGCACCTCTGTGTTATGCGACATGCCCATAATACTCTATAAAGGAGGAGTAAACCAGCATCTGAGGTTTTGAGAGTTTGACTGGGAGTGTTACATGTTACCACCGCATAATAAAATCTTGGTTTTGAGATGAGTCAATGACCTTTTTGTTTTCCTCATGATTGAGATAGGTTATTAAATATCTTAGGTATATGTATGGGCATATACCTAATTAAGGGTTATCTGTTTATTTCATACTTTTTGGTTATCCTTGTTGGATTTTGTGAGACCTTGAGGGTCTCGGGGTCCCTAATAAGTATTGTTATACTCACCCCTACATGGGCTATGCCCACACATCGTTGTTTTGGTTGAAGACGACAGACAATGTTGATCGAAGCAGAGAGTACCAGGACTAGACGATACACAGAGGTGGAACACTCAGCATGACAGTGCTCGTAGCAGGTGGATGGAAGTGGAGTGTTGAGGAGGCCATCTATACCTACCATTCAGGTAGGAACCCCAAAGGATGACCCAATAGATTTTTTACTTCTTCTTTCAGTTGTACTTGTACATTTCTGTTTATGTTTCCTTGTACTTTTCTGGTGGGCTTGTATTTCCATCCCATTTACTTCCAGCACTCTCTTTTGTATACATTTTTACATAGTGTTTTGCTTCCAGTTGTGTACTCTGTTGTGTTCGTTTCAGATTATAAAGGAAATGCCTTCCGAGATTACGGATTTACTCCATTGGAGCAAGTCTCCAGCCCCTGGCCTATGGAAGGCGGGCTTGGGGTAGTCACAATACAGGACCCGGGGGACAGGTCATGACATTGAACCAATATAATTAAGGAAATTGAATGTGTATTTGGAACAATTAAAATATAAAGGTTTCATTCACCCGAGCACGTCTCTATGGGCAACACCTATCTTGGTTCTCAAAAAGGCGTATGGAAATTATTGGTCTTCTATAGATTATCATAAGATTAGAAAATTTATGATAATTATTCTATACATTTATGTTCAAATTGAACAATTTAAAGGATCCCCAAGGATCTCCAAAATTGACTTGTAGCTAGGATATCATCAATTTTAGTTCTAGAAAGTGGATATTCCAAAAATAAAATTCAGGATTATATATGGCCATTACCAGTATGTGGTAATTCCTTTTAGTCTTATGAATGTTCCATTATTTTTTATAGAATTTATGCATCAATTATTTCAAATAAATATTTATTCTTTTTCTGTGGTTCTTATGGGGGACATATTGGTATATTCAAGGATATGGGATGAGAAAGAGAAAAACATGGTGAAAATGTTTCAAATCATGAGGGATCATCATATTAATGAAAAATTATAAAATTATGTTTCTTGGAGAAAAAATATATATCTATTTTCTATGTAATCTCAAAATAAGATGTTTTTGCAGATCTATAAAAGAAAAAAATATTTTATTTTTTAGAAGGAAGCAAATAGTTTCATCGAGACACGCAGTCTCTTTGGTCTTGTTTGTTATTACTGATAGTGAGTTCTTGATTTTTTAGGGCTAGACTTATTAATGACAGCTTTGGCAAAGAATAATGATCCATTGTAATGGATTGAGGAATTTTAGAAGTCTTAAAAAGAGCATAATGTTCACCATACATTAGCACTGATATTTATTTCCCAAAAAAATATAATTGTATGTGGTGTATTGTGAAGCATTGAGTTAAGGGTTGGGATATGTTCTTAAGAAAGGATATCACATGGTTGATTATATTTCATGGAATTTACAGTTTCATTAGAATAACTTCCCAACACATGGTTTAGAGTAACCTATTTTCGTTCATTCAATGATGAGTTGGAATCATTTCCTCTTCGGGGAGAAATTTATAGTGTTTATTTATCAAAAGATATTGAAACATGTTTTATCATAAATTTATTAAACCTTTGACAAAAAATATGGATATATTACTTACATTTTTTAGTCATTGACCTAATTTATACACCAGTTAAAGGAAATTCAGTCGCATATTCATTAAAAAGAGATTCGTATTCTCAGTTGAGGATTTATATTAGTAGCAGTTGAGGTCGGTGATAGCAGAAAAGAATTTTGAATGTGAATACAAAGGTGATTTTCTGGTTTTATTTCCAATTTTTTTTCCTAATTTCATGGATATGGTTAAAAATGTACAGACATTTGATTTAGAATGTGTCACTATATGGTCAAAGCCTAATAGTGCGGATAATATTAAAGGGATCGAACCCTGATGGAATTTTAGTATAGTGGTTTCAAAATCAGATGGTTGTACCAATGGTTTATTATGAAAAAATATTCAGGCTTAATCCCATTCAAGATGGGTTTTCATCTTATAATATAGAATATGTATAAGGAGTTGAAAACACAATTTTGATGGGAAGGCATAAAAAGAATTGTGTATGTGTTTGTTCGGAGATTCTTAACATTTTAGAAAGCTATGGATGTTCCTGAGTGACCAATAGTTATGTTGTAGTATTAACCAATTCATTTTTGGAAATGTGAGAAAATAGCCATGTAATTTTTTTTAGTCCTCCCAAGAATGGTTTGGAAACACGATGTCATATGTGTGACAGTGGAGTGGTGTAGAAAGGCATCTAATCTCATCCCTATTCATGAATCTCATATAGTAGAGTTTTTGATAAAAAATTATATCCAATAAGTGGTAAAAAGGTATAGAATACCAATTCATAAAGTATCAAATAGAGATCATGGATTAATATCTCGATCCTATAAATCCTTAATAAATACCTCAAGACTCTGTTGAATTTGAGTATGGATTATCATCATCGAACAGTTGGACAATACAAATGAATGATGAAAACATTGGAAGACATCATGTGATATTGTGTACTAGATTTTGGTGTCTCATGGGAAGATCATATACCACTAGTGGAGTTATCATATAAGAAATGTTATCAGTCCACAATACATATGGATCCTTTTGAATAATTTCATGGGATTTTATGTCGTTCACCACATTGTTTGCTATAAAAGGGTGTGACATCACTAGATAGGCTGAGAATTGTCCATGAGACAACAAATATTCTTATTTTGATCATAAAATGTATGGATATGTCCCAGATGTTTCATAAATCATGTGTGGATCATCATTGATTATCGTTGTTGATGATGGTGAGTGATCATTTGTTTTGGAAAATCCCTCCAAGGCATAGAAATCATTACCGCGTAAACCATTTAATGTTACCTCCTTGATACATAAGAACTTATAGGATACTTGAACTAATTGGTGTGGTGGAATATCGGTTGGATTTCCCCACAGGGTTCACAACAGTGCATAATGTGTTACATGTATCTTGGTTTAAAAAGTATCAGTCAGGTCCTGACCGTGTGATTCGATGGGATCATGTTGACCTAGAGCCAGATTCTTTATTGGTACATGTTCTAGTATGGATTATGTATAAGAAAGTGAAATAATTGTATGGTAAAAACATCAATCTAGTCCATGTTTTTTGGAAACATGGTCAAATTCATTAAGAGACATAGGAACAAGAGAAGTAGTTGAATGAATAGTGGCTCAAACTCTTTCATCTATGTGTTATTTTTCTCCCTTTTAGGATGAAAATTCCAATTGTGAAGAGAATGTATCACCCCAGTTTCATGTAAGTAACTCATTATTTTTTATTTTTATGTATGAAAGGTGTTTTGGTGATTTTTTATGGTTGGGGAGACCTTTAGAAGGTTTTAGGGGCCTTTATAGAGGTGAACGATTTGAGAATGGTTAGTATAAAGCATGAATCTCCTACATGAAACTATTCCATATGAGACATGGAAATCTTGGAAGGCACATGGTTAGGTTCAATGTTTTTCCAAAATATGTGGCCACTTATGAGTAATCATGAAAATTGAAAAATATGGGAAAGCAATTTTGGAACACGGTTTGTCTAAAAGTGTGATCCGACCATGTGGGGTCTATTTAGAGGTAGTGGGTGGTGCACAATTGGATCTTGGTTTATCTATCTTTGTTATCCAACTATGCATAGTTAAAAGCGATATCCTAAATAAGTGGATATAACTCGGTTTTACCCCATATCCCCTTGTTTTCCTCCATATACACCCTTACTATTTTTTTATTCCTCCCAAAGGCTATAGAGAATTTCCCCTTTGACTTAGGAGCAATCCATTGATAAATCTTAGTGTGTTGAAGATAAATTCCCTTGGTATGTTTTTGTTTGTGGTGGATGTCCTTAGATCTACTTTTCTTCCCTATCTTGGAATCATATATCTAATCTGCTAACAAGATATATATAATATTTTTTATTCTAATAATTAATAGATGTGGATGTGTTATTGTGTGTATGGAAGACTACCGCCTCGCAAACCGATGCCGTTAGTTTTTACATTACCACCTCCTATGATATTTTATTATCATGGATATAAAGTATTTATAATATATGTATATATATATATTATACCTCTTGAGTAATTATATCATATATTACTTTGTAATTTTCATTCCTTATCAGACACAATAACATAACTCGTGCGTACGATGGACAACCTCCCCACAAAGCGATGTGAATCATCTTTCACTAATGCTTTACATGGAAGGTGTTAAGGAATAATGATAATTAATTTTTTTGATATAAATTACATAGTATTGATATTAATAAAATATTTATACTCTTTTAAACATAATATATAATTTTTTTCTTACATTTTCACTCAATGAATGAAAATAATGTCATTCGGATATTTTTAGACTTTTACCTTCATGAAGTGATGTGACTCCATGTTAATCACCGTAATACATGAATGATATATATATATATTTATATATATATTTAAAAATTTATTAATGGTATTATTATCATTCTAGAAAGGTAAAATATTTTATACCTTCTTTCTGTAATGATCATTGAAAAACATTGGGAAATTATGAGAAACAAAGATTAGGGATAACTAGTACTCACCCGTGCTATTGCACGACATATTCGATTAATGGTTTTTTTATTAAGAGATTAATATTTATAAAATTTGAGAAGAAACATTAATGTTGAATAAATTTTGATAAGAAAGTATTGGTGTATTATAATGGAATAGGAGTGCATAGAATATGAAGAAACCATTCAAATAGTTGACAAAGAAAATGAATAGAGTAAACATATATGAATTTTTAAATTTTGAGGAAGTATATTTGAATTCATTTTCAATTTAGATCACAATAACTATAATGTGGGAACCTAAATAAAAAGTGAAAGATAATTCAAAGATAAGACAATGGTTGTAATAATAAATCTGAGAAATGTGAAAATAAATAAAATAATAATAAATTGAGTGAGTGGGCTGTTTGGGAAAAAACGGAGTCAAACAATTCTTCATGTATATGGAACAATGTGGAATGAGGTATTTAGATATCAGAGAAAAATATTAAATAAAATATGAAATTGAGTAAAATAAATATATGAAGACAAAGAGTCGGCACCCACTTCATAATACTTAACATGAAATTGAATCAAAAAAATAGATAATGACTAATTGAATCTGGTTGTTTATTCACTAAATCTTAATAGTCCAATGTTTTATATCTATATTTAGTACCCACCATGTGAATTTTCAAGACACGATCATTTAATTACACATTAATTTACATATAATAAGGATTTTTTCCAATATGAAATTTCTGGAAAGTAAATGCATACAAGAATAAACTTATATTCTATATAAGTACATGCAGGAAATGCATGATGGCATAAAATTGATTACAGGATCACATATAGTAGCCATGTAACAATTTTTTTTATGTAAGTGAAAACAGATAATGCATATGAAAGTTTCTATATAAGTAAGAACTATTAAGGCAGATGAAGTTAAATTTATTTAACCAAATTAATCATATAAGTTAATTATAGATTTTTGGTATCATGAAATTGAGAAAATAGTATCCTATATATTATAAATAATAGAACGTGAATACATAATATTAATAGAGAAATGGTAATATTTTTAGATGTAATAACATGTCTATGTATAACAATGGCTGTGGATACATGCGATATTTTGTGTGTTGTAAATGAAAATAAGAAAAAACACACTATATTGGAATTACTATTTTGTTGACTATTATAGACATTTTAGAACAGCAATTAATATGAAGTTGATGTTCAATGTTAGGTTTCATAATTAAGTATAGCTCAATGTATAAAGCTGTTGGAGGTCTTAATACATATAAACATATACTCTTCCCGCAAAATGAAAAAGATGGGGAAATTGTTAACTGCACCTAAGACACTACTCTATGGTGTTACCATAATGGAAATCACAACGTATCGATATTGTGTGTTGAGTGCCTTTAAGACCTTACTTTTCCACACGCATGCCTGCTTCATCACCAAATCAATGCCCTTCACCTCTGTCCAGCTCTCATCAACCTCTTCTTCTTCCTATGAGGTTTTTTCTTCAGTATCCATGAAAGCAACAATAGTAACTGGTTTTTTGGATCATGTGATAGGGGACATGAACTACTAGGCAGCCTTGTTCTGTAGCTACAAGATGATATCCTTGATCCTTGCCTCCCCAAATATTTGGACTTCTATAAATATCTCACTTTGAGATGAAAAATAGAATCCAAACCAGCATCACAAAAGTCGTTAATAATGGATCCATCAGAAGGTAAATGAAGAAACAGTTAAAGGCTCACAGTTTTAGTTGTCTTTATGGCAACCCTGGCGACACCAGAGACAAGAATCGTCAACATCTTAACTTAAGCATCACCTTGTGAATATTCTTCTCGCTTATGTCTTGCATCGAATCATTATTCCAACATGCACCTCGGTTTTTCATTTATGATTAAAGAATTGCGATCCAATATGTCACTTCAACCAATCCTGTAATGGTTCTCAACAAAATGTTATGAGTAAAATAGTGTGAGATGGATAATAAATTGTAAATGTGACAAATAAAATGTGAAAAAAACAATAAAATATTATTTTCCCTCCATATTATACCAAACATGATAAATGTATCAAATATAATCTAAACATGATCAATACAGAAGCCAAATCTCAAATTTAGAAATGATATCAATTTTGTAATCATTACCAGTCTACTACAAAAAATATAAATGATTTGAAGCTTTCTAAATGCCTGAAATAACCTCTGGTGGATCAACCCAATGGTGACAGAGAATCTGACTCTAATTCAACAACCAAATTCAGTTTTCCCTCCACCAAACCCATATGTAGTGTGGTCAGTGCAGAATATATTTTGGTATGGTTTCTAAAAAACATGTTGTAATCAGATTCCTTTTTATGTATTCTCAAATTAAATTCTTTTCGCAGTGATGTGGGAACCATAACAGGAGAACCAACATGGAATCAAAACAACAATCAAAACATCACATTTGGAAAAACAGAAACAGAATACAAAGGCAGAAAACATTATCAGATATCATCCATACAAAATTGCACCACTATCAGCATCTGTTATGCTTGAAAAGAAACACTACCATGCAAACATAGACAACCAAAATGGTCCTGAAAATTAAACAAACCAAATCATTCGTCCATATGGATGTTACAGTAATTTCAATCAAGCTCATTTTGAACATAACCTATGAAATATTAAAGCTAACAAAAGCAGTGCTAATTGTAGGAGAACTAAAACACCATGACAACATCCATAATACACAACTGCAACACTAAGTAAAAATGAAGGGAAGAATAAACCAGCTACCAAAAATACTGTTTTGTGCTAGAAATCACTTAAGTAGAAATCTAGTGGACTCCTTCAATGGACCTACCTGCAACAGGATGGTAAGTGTAAATTACCTAACATGTTTTTCTACATTCTAATAAAACAACCGTTAATGAATCATAAAAGAACAAAATGAAAACAAAATCAACAGTGTAGTATAAAACAGTGGAAAATAAATAATATTCTGAATATATAATATGAAATATATAATGTGTAGGTATTATTAAGGAAATATTAATGGAATATTAATTTAGATGCATTACCTATTTGACAGAGAGTGTTGGTCTATCTTCTTAGTCTTCATTTTTTTTAAACTGAGGAAGATTGCATATAATTTATTATCATTGTTTTGTGAGATATCATGTTATATAAATAGTTGCAGGTGTAGCCAATAACATTTTCAATGAAGTCCTCCAGTCACTACAAATAGAACCCTATAAAATCAACATGCATTTGGTTTATAAAAACATGTGCTCACTTTATGAAGTAGAATTACTCCTAGTAACTAAAAATAATAATTTAATAACTATAAAATGATAATTTCCTTGTAAAAAATAATATTTTCTAGTAACTATATTGACCGTGATGTGGACATCGCATGTGGAAACTTGAATTAACATGGAGTGGGAACACTGACCTCGAATGCATGGTAAGTAGAAAATTTCATCATTTAGTAACTATGCATGCCTTGATACTCCATTGAATCTTCAACCTTTGCATGTACATTTGGTTTTACATGAATAACCATGAGTAGAATAACAATACAAAAAATGATAAACTAATTGAAATATATTGGAATTCATAATATAGGTGAAATCTTCTATAATGGTGTACAGTATGGGAGGATACAAATCCAATTTCATGTAAGCTTCAAAGGTTTTTCAAGATTAGGGCAGGTGAAGCCATGGAAGGGGACAACTCATGCTACATAAATGGTTGTAGGTGTAGCCAATAACATTTTCATTGTAGGCCTCCACTCAGTGCAATTAGCAGCCTATAAAAACAATATGTAGTAGGTTTAAAAACACCTTTTTCTCACTTGGTGAAGTAGCATAACTCCTATAACTAAAAAACATTAATTCATTAACTATAAAATGATAGTGTGATAACCTTGGTTTAGATAAAACAAATCAAATTAGGTACACTGATGTTATAGTCACTTTAAATATTATTTACTATAGGTAAAAATACTCTTCACATCATATATTTTGGTGATTTTTTATCCCTTATAAACAATAGAAACATCAAATTTTCAATTTTATTTAAATGTGTATAAAATCAAGAGATTTGAAATAGAATAAATAAATCATTAGTATGTATTCTATATCATTAAATATCATAAAAGTATATATATATATATTAGGAATTATAGATTTCTTGAACAGTTGAAGAGACATCAGAGGAACTTTTAGACCACATAAAATGGGATTTCAAACATCAACATAATTTAATGAAATATAAAAAATTCTATTATATACCTATCCAAAAAATTTTAATGGAAATTTGATCCATATAAGTAATATTATAATATAATAACTAAATAAAACTATGAAACACTATAAACCAAAAATAAATGATGGAACCAAAATCATAGAAATAGTAAACACAAACAGTGATTACAATAGACTAACATTGATGATGATATACAAATAGTTATTGAAAGTTGATAATGTATGAATAAGAAGAATTACTATGAATATATATAAAAACATTATGTGATTTTTCTTATTATGTAAAAAATAATTCATGGGTACTCAAGATTCTATATTAAACCCTGATGAAACTAATTACATATAATATGTAACATCCATTAATTTATAGGAAAAAAATACATAATCAATTATTATATTTGTCTAGAATGTAAATTTTAAATCATTGTTTCTGGAGCCTATGAAATCATAGGCACTGATCTGGAAGAAATAGTAGACCCCAGTCATCTCTAGTTTCTTGAATGAAAATTCCATCATCATTAATCATTATAGTAAGTAAGGATCACTATGTTTTCATTAAGATGATAAAATAGGAAAAGAATCATACCTCACTTCCAACACCAATAATGTCAATGATCTTTGGTGATGCAGATGATGAAAGACTCTAGGGAAGAGAAAAAAATCATTAAAAAATAAATGTAGGAAAATGAAAATCAATGGAAGTAGATTGGTGATGTTGATTGGTGAAATAGTAACATATATGACACGTGGAAAGAAACGGTGCCCAGGATTAGTATTGCAAGTAGTCGTACAGTTTATAATATAAGGAATACACATATCATTGATCAAATTATCTACACCATTACCTAATTAATTCATTTCCTAGTATGCATAATCATATTTTCCCATAAGATAGCACAATTAGTTTCGATTAGGCCACCTATACCTGGTGGTGGGATTACTCTTAAAAATCATCCATCTATAGCTCATATTAATGTGAATGAGATGCGAGAAATGGAGGGAAGAAAGGAAGGGTGTTTTTTGGGTGACGTTGAACATTATAGAGGGGACATATCTACCTTTAGGTACCCATCATTAGGATATATAATAGAATAATAGATAATATTTTATAGTAGTAAATTATGTCAATGATGTCAAGAAATGATTTACAAATTTAATATATAACCATACCATTAATTTCCTCTTCGAACATCAAACACATATTCTAGCATGTTGTGTATGTGCTATTATATATGGGTTTCCATTATGTAAATTAGCCATGGAGTGGTGTGCAGTAGCAGGGACACCAAAAACAACATACGTTAAAAAATTAACACTATAGATGAGGTATTTCATGTCACATGCCCATGTAAGCAGCATAAGTGAAAATTTTTTTATTAGAATAAATACAAAAAGATATTAGGAGAAGTAGGAAAACAATATACAACATGGTTAATGCTTATAAAAATCGATTACAATGATAAAATGACTTTCTCACCATTGGATCTATGACCAAAATAGTGGCATGTTAATCCCTGTGAAAAGCATGGTTTGAAATATTAATATTTTTTGTGATAAAAGAAACCACATCAATTTATGAATTTAGAATTAGAAATTAAATAATTGCTTCCATGAAAAATTACCTTGAAATATTGTTACCATTAAATTATAAAATAGGAACTGCAGATAAAGATAAATGAATAGAAACCTGATACTGGATTATAGTGATTATTTGAGTAGCTTAAGGTAAAATAGGAACTTCAAAATTATATGAAGTCTGCATCCACCTATGAATATTCAAATACACCACATGTATGGTAATGTCGGAAAACAACTACATGTTCATTGAAACATACATGAAGGCAAGTAGAGATCTATGGATGTCCATACCTAAAACCCAAATTCAAAGAACATCATTCATTCCATACCTGGATGTGAGTGTACAATTTGAAGATGAGCTACCACCATTCGAAGCTCCAATAGAAATTGATGTCGACGCGTCAGTTGAAATCGAAACCTAAGAACCTGGATACAATTTCTTTTTATTGAACCAGATCTATTTCAAGTAACAACAAACCTAATCAATTAAGATGAGCCGCCGACGTTCTAGGGTCCACATGATCATGGATATGACCTCAATGTCACATTTAAAGGTTTATAAATAGAATTTTGTTGAAACCCTTGTGTGCACCAATGAATAACTTTGAAGAGAGGGAGAATGGGGAGGTCGGGATGTATGTTGAATCGAGAGACTCATATGTGGGTGTAGGTGGTAACAGAGTCGTAGACGGACCATCCATAGGTAGACTATGTGGAGTTGGATCAACCATAGCCGTATTTGGAGAAGGAGAAGCAGCCTTACTGGGAGTAGGTGTAGACGGAGCAACCGAATGAGAAGGTTCTACTGTCAAAGAACTCGGTGGAGGAGGAAATGGAGGAAGAGTAGCCAGACGAGGAGTAGGCAAAGGCGGAAGACCCAGTGTGGTAGAGGGAGTTGCGAGGGAACCCTATGAGCAGAGAGAAAATGCGAGCGGGAGTCGAGCGGTGGAAGATAAACGTTGGTGAGATAGAGGAAGAAGAGGAGACGTAACCCTAGGTGTGGATCTTCTCACGGTTATGCGTTTCTCAGAGATGAAAACTGAGGGGTAATGCAGGGGAGCGAGTGAATATTGGAGGGGTTAATGGTAATTGGATACTAGAATATGGTGATGTGGTTTAATGTGGTGGTGACAAATCAACAATGATACACCTATGTTTAGTAAATATAGTGGATATACATATTATAGAGTATATGTAAAGGTATATAAGAACAACTTGATATTTTTTTAAGGTAGAGATTATATGATTTTTTTTGGAAATACATTCTCATCGAGATAGCACAAGTGGACCTTTTTCTGGAACATTGGTACCAATGGGTAAAAATTATTATTTTTGAATCAATCTTCACCAAATAATTACTTGGTACCCAACTATGGGCCTTACTATGCACCTAGATTGACACCCCTAAGGTTTATTCTTATGATAATTCACCTTTTCATTACAAGCCATTATAATGAGTTTGAAGATAAAGGTATAAATAAAGAAACTCTGCTTGTAACTTTGAGACACTATATTAAAATACTTTTGAATTTTTATTTGTGTTACACAATATTTAGAATTATACAATGTTCTTAATTTTATGGGTTAACCCATTATTTTTTATTATTAATAAGTGGACCTAGAAGGAATAATGGAATCAATACTCATGAAAAATGTAGATATTTCCCAACTGAGGTATCCAATATAGATATTATTGAAATGGGGAATGTTATGGATATATTTGAATAGCATAATCAAGTAATAAAAAATAATATTTCCTGAATAGATCAACATCTTCTATGGAGATATTCTCTTATGGTGGATCAAATTATGCGACAGAGGCCCCCATCATTTATTTGGACTTCTAATCCAATGGAAGATGATATTTAGATTAAGTATATGGAGAAAATTTTATTATTTTATGAAGTGGTGAAAAGGAATAGTTTGTACTTTATGTGTGTTCACTCAAAAGTGATGCTAATAAATGGCAGTCCTACTCCAGGATACTAGAGAGTAAGATAAAACAGAACTCTTGAAATTGAAATATTTTTTAGGAGGCATTCTTAGACAAATATTTCCCTCATGAGTAACAAACTGAAAGGAAAATAAATTTCCTCTACATAAGTAAAAATGAAGAGGAACGTGTTTTTGGGAATGAGGATACCTTTACAAGGCTAGATGAGTATTATAAAGATTACATACACAGCATGATATGAAAAATTGACCATTTTGTTAATGGGATTAAGACAGCTATTCAAATGGTGATGGAGACATGGAATGAATTCTCTTAGTATTATTGATTTTATGGTAATATAGAGAGGAATAGGATTTAAGATTAAAAAATGGATAATGGGAAAACTGGAAAGAATGATTATCCCACATGTGACAATTGGGGAAAGAAACACCCAAGTAATTGATTGATGTTAACAAGAGTTTCTTATAAGTGTATAGAAAATGGACACTATGACCGTGTTTTTAGGGAAGGAAAGAAATTGCCAACTTAAAATTCGTCCAATGTAAGGTTACTATGAACTACATAAATTAATTCAACAAAATATATTAGAATATATATTATAAAAATCTATGGTATCAAGGTCAATCTTATGCTACTAATAGAACCAAAGTGGAATGAATAATATTTTTGAGTATTTGGATATAATAAATAACTGTAAATGTATTTAATTTATGATATTATAATCATATGATTTATGAAATATATAATTATTTTACTACTGTACTATTTCATTAGGATTTGAGAGAATATAGTGAATAATACAATTGACTAAAAAAATGATTCAATGGACTAATGAACTTCTTGGAAATCACATGACTGATGGAAATATAACACTTAATACATTCCTAATGTTGAGATAATTATGTTGGAATAAAGAGATGATTGATATGGATAATTTAAATTGTATAGTACTTGCTATCTTGGAAATGATATAAGATACATTCTTTTTTGTAAATACAACTACCTTTCAATAGTTTTGGATCTTAATCTATTGGATGGTTTATTAGGTTAAATATTTTTTAAATGGTCTAAATTAAACATTAATGAGGTTTTAGATATTACTTTATTTTATTGGATAACTTGTGAAAACTGTATTTTATTTGTAAAATAGTTGGAGACATACATATAGACTTTTCATTCTTTTGTGTGCCTCACAAGCCATTAAAATTATATAGAAGTTATTAAATAATGAAAAATAAATTATTGATTTTTTTTATAGTAATTGATGAATTGGATGTTTATAAAAGAAAAAAATAATGAA
The DNA here is from genome assembly GCA_963277665.1 of Viscum album. Taxonomy (NCBI): domain Eukaryota; kingdom Viridiplantae; phylum Streptophyta; class Magnoliopsida; order Santalales; family Viscaceae; genus Viscum; species Viscum album. The sequence continues at coordinate 722,983,578 of OY728122.1, read as the reverse complement.
ATTTCAATTATGAAATTGAAAATTTTCATGTAAGTATATTTCCTAATATTCCTAGAAAGTAAAAATAATTATTTAAATTTTAAAAAAGTATATTTAATAAAAACATTTATCTTATTACAATCATATCTAATGTATTAGATAGTATTTTAAATCATAAAATATATACTTTTTTTAGTCCCTTAACATTCAGTTGACCATTCACTTTCTAGTGATCAGTGACCTCAATCACACTTTATATTTAATTATGATTTTCTTCCATGTCCAAGTCATTACATGCAACTAATTTTCTCTTAATCGGAAACCAATTAACGTGTTATTCTGTATAGACTTGGATATTCCATTTCTCTAATATTGATATGATATTTTATTAATCCTTTTATTTTTTTGGAGATTCATCGATGGAATTTTTAAATTTGAAACTTTTGATTACCAATATCTAGATTCAATTGTGAGGACAAAATTAATTTAATGTGGGGAGATTGTAACACCTCTAAATTCTAATAGAATATCATTGTATTCAATAGTATATGAAACATAGAACATTGAGTTTATCACTAATTACAAATAATAATATATTTAGTTTTCAATACATAAGACAACGATTTTGGCTTGAATTGTATGCAATAACGAGTTTCTTTGAAGGCTAGTGTTACACTAAAGTTCATGTTTTAATGAAATACAATATATTATTAATATTATTATATAATATAAAAATTATCACATCACTATTAGAATGAATGGAAAAAACAATATTAACTATATTATGAAAGTATATAGTATAAAAATATTTATTATTTATCAATTTGTTACGAATTAAATTAGAATCATATAAATGAAAAATTATTTTTTTCTATAATTTTTTTCTAAATACTATTTGATCACTATTTTATAAAATAATTTAAAATTAATTTTTACCACATTTATAAAATATATTTGAAAAAAATAAAAAAAACACTTTTTAAATCACAATAGAAAAAGTAACATCAGATGAATGTTTGTGATTTTGTTAATGTGTTTCATTTTTTTTATGTATTGGGAAAATACAAAATTTTAATCGAAAACTTCCTTTTATTTTAAATTATTTATAATTTTTATTATATTTTTATTTTTGAAAATAAAAATCATAACAATTTTATATCAATTAATCCAATTTAGGTTATTCAAATCATTTCCATAATAAATTTAGTTATAAAAACATTGAACACTTATAATATTTTATCTTTATAACCATATTTCTCATCACATCTTTGGGAATAATTTTTAATTAAATTTTTTCACTTATGTGAATTAAATTTGGGAAAATGTATTCTATATTTGTATTCATCGTAATTTATAAATAATCTCATAATTATTTATGACAAAAATCAAATGTGAATGAAGTGAAAATTTAATTACCATGGTTATGGTGAAAATTTATTTACTGATGGGTTAAACTAGAATTGTAAGAGTGAAAATGACATAAGTTATCAAGGTCAAGTGCTATGATAATATAGTTCAAAAACAGTAGAGATCAGGGTCACATGTGTGATATAGATACACCAAAGTGGAAAAATTACTCTTTTTTTGTATTTGTATCAATGAAATATGTGGTAATGGTATTTATTTATGATATTATAATCATAAGAATTATTAAATATATAAGGATTTCATGGTACTCATATTTCAATAAGTTGTCGAGAACATATGGTGAATGGTACCTATGACTATGAAAAATGAATTTGTGAAACTTTTTCCTCTTGTAAAACACATGATTGATGGAAATATAAACCTTAATGTGTTTATAATGTTTAGATAATTATGTTTGGATAAAGATATAATTGATATTGATAAATTAACAAGGATAATAAAAAATAGTTTGGAACTTATTAATGATACATTCATTTTGGAAATTCAGTGACCATTTTTCTATAATTTTGGATATTAATATTTTGAAAGGATCTTATGGTTAAACATTTATGAAAATTTCTAACGTAAACATTTTACAAGGTTTCTGAGATTAATTTATTATATAGGATAAATTTTACAAAACATACTTGTTTTGTAAAATAAATAGAGATATACGGAAAGACCTGTCACACTTTTTTGTGAATTACAATCCATTATAAATGATTTTTTTGTTATAAAATCCTAAAATATTAATTTATGGACATTCTTTTTATTATTATTAATTATTGAATTAAAATTTTAAAAAATAACAAAAAAAGAATGAAATTAAATATAGGAAATATAAACTCCTCAGTTAAGTATATTTTCTTATATTCTTAGAATGTAAAATAATCATTCAACATTTATAAAATGATCGTGAATCAATAAAATAATCATATTACCTTGATATATGATAAATTATATGGTCTATTAAATGATAAAGGATTTACAGTTTTTATTCTCTTAAAATTCCATTTATATTTCACATTCTTGTAATCAATGACCTCAGTAACTCTCTATATTTATTTACGCTTTTCTTTTACATCCAAATATTCACATGTGATCGATGATCCCCTAACTAGAAACCTATTTTTGTGTTATTCCATATGGAAATGGATATCCCCTTTTGTTTCTTTTTAAAAGGATGTCTTGTTTACCCTTTCACATTTTGGGTGTTTCATATAATGAATTTTTAAATTTCAAACCCCTGATTATAGATATCAATATAAAAATGTGACGATGAAATAAAATTATATTGGGTATAATGTAACACCATGAAATTATGGGGGGTAAGAATAAGATAAACTAACTTATAAAAATATATAGTATAAAAATTTTAATTTGTTAGCTATTTATTTCAAATAATATTAGAATCATGTAAAAGAAAAAGAATTTTTTTTCTAAAGCACAATATTTTTTAAAAGACAACTTCATATGGTGGATAGTGTTACATAATATTTCTACATATCATAATAATAGGATGTTACAAAAAAATTATTAGAATAAATAATTAAATAATTTTAATGTTAAAATATTAATATTAAATCATTGGTCTCAAATGTTTATCTAATTTAAAAAACACATCCTGAAATGGTTTAGAAAATTGGTATATAAATTATCATTCAAATTTTGATTTTAAGTAATTGGTATAAGAATTTTAAATAAATAATATAAAAATATATTTTGTTTTTAAACTACAATTGTTTTCACTAAAACATTCCTAAAAGTTTTGAAATAATGAATTAATGAAGGGAAATGATGAATTTAAGAGTGTGTTACATAAAAGTACCTAGAGATAGGGAATTTTCCCAAAATCATATTTGACTTTAAAGAAGGCATTAATAAATTCACTTAAATAATGAGTAAACAAATTAAAGAAATAGATGAGGTGTAAATTATATATGTAATATAAATATATAAAAAAATATTATCATTTCATAACATCAATGTGAGGGATAAATTAATTTTAATAGAAATGGTTCCTAAGATAATGAAAATATGGTGGTTCATAGGGATTCCTTATCTAATTTCCAAAATCATTTTTTTCTTGATATTAACATACTAAAAAATAAAATTATATTCATTAATTCCTTAAATAAAAACAAATAATATATATATTTTATTTAATATAATTATATTAATTTAATTTAAAATAATTTCAATAAGATATCATGTTAAATTTATTTGTTCTAAAGTTGTTTTTTATGATACCAAGGTTGGATTATGACAACCCATAACATTATTATATATTAATTCATAATTTATTAAATAACGTTTCACTTAGTAAAACCCAAAATATAAATAGATATGGAGTATTTATAATATTGTTTACATATCATAACATCATAAAACTAAGATACTATGACATTATTAAAAACATCCTTAACATGCTCTTAAATTTTCACGACTCTTCTAAAACTGCATTGGATAACCAAGGGATATACATAAGAATGGGGTGAGATATAAAGAACAGCAAGGGAATAAAAAAGTATAACATGATTAAATTATAAAATTTTATTCAATATTAATTTAAATGGGACACAAAATGGTTAAGAATAATAATCTTGAACAATGATTCATGATACAACATGATAGTATAAAGTCAACATATGAATGTGGAAACAACATTGAATATGTTATCATAAGAATAAGTCATGTTTAACCACCAAGACATGATAACCTAATATAATTAGGATACAATCATGTTCACTATATGTGGAATCTCATGAGACTAAAACATTGCCCTATGCATTTGATTACTCTCTGGGTGGACCAACCATAATCATATCCTTTACATTCATAAATTTTCAACATAGATCATATATCATAATAATGTATTTCATATATTTAACCCCAAAATTGGTTAGTGTGGTTTATGTACATGTAATTACCCAATACAATGATCGTAAGTACATATAGGTTCATACCCTTGAGTGTAAATGGGTGTCAGAAATCCCATCATAATCATTTCGCCTGAAAACATGCAGTGAAAGTTCAGCATCATACTAGGGAGTACATAAAGATATATAAAATTATTTAATGAGAGAAAATTTGAGTAAAATAATTTTTAAAAGAAAATAAATGTATGATTAATGTGAGGAAACCTATCCTAAGATTATTAATTTTAGATAAATAGGTGAAAATAAGGGAAGATTTTGAATAAAAAGGGTAAATATAGGATCTCTTACTTTCAGTTTGGTAATGACCTTTTTAAAGGTCATAAAGTGAGGGTATAAATGATATATATTTACTAGAACATCTATGTGAAATTAAATGGATGTGTATAATGTTATGATAATATAAACCATTGTGATACAATAGGCTAGATACAAAAAAGGTGAGTGAATTAAAAATAAGAGGGGGAGATCCTTTATCTAGAGAGAGTGTGTCCAAAAGTTTAGGAGGGGCTACTTGAGATATTGTAAGAACCTTGGGATTGATATATAGAGGGAAGGGTAGAGTAACTACCTTTTGAATTATTTTATTGTGAATATAAATGGGATCTTTGGTGGGCTTATATAGGATAATATAAGGGATTTATTTATTATTTCTCGAATAACGTTTTGGATTCTATCAAAAAATATAATAAATACCAAAGAATAAACCATAGTTTTTGGACATTTTTTCATCAAAATTGGATTTTTATTTTATTTTAAGAGAACATGAATCGATTATATTTTAATAATACCCTTAGTGATGTGGATTTTAGTTATTTTTACAAATAATTGTTTCGGAAACCATAAAATATAATATTGATTTGGGAGTTTTACTATAAGGCCCCAGCCTTAAACCTTACTTAATCTTGAGTTATTACAAGATTACACATTGAGGATCTTTTCAGGTTTAGAGTTTTAGAGAATTAGATCATGAAACTTGCATTACATTCCACATTTAAACAAAGTGGTTACATAAAAGACAGTATTCATTCTTCCCATCAACGGAAACATATTTAAAATATAACACGGATTCTTTCTTAACACATCCTTGACACTATCATCACATCATGTACCTTTCCCTTGACCTGTGAAAAACATTTCAAAAACTTGGGATGAGCATAAAAATATCAGTAAGGGTTATAAAAAATATGGAAAGGAAACATGAGTTTATATATATATATGAGAATGAAATCATACTTTACCCATAAAACATAGGCACTTTAACATACCACATCAAACCATGAATAAATCATAGAAAACATAGGACATAAAGGTAACTTGAGGCATTCATAACATTCTTACGTAGGGAGTAACCCTCTTGGTTACGTTTGGAATACCCATCACAGTATATTCCCTAAATCTCTTCGGAGAAACCTTAACGTTTCACTCCTTCGCGTTACCCAATGCATTGGAGAGCTATATCGGGCTCACCCGCCCTTAGTTTATCACGGAACCACCCGTTCTTCATAACAATGCCCAACAACCATAACATAATCATATCACATAAACATGAATAAAGGAAACATAACATTTCTAGATTTCAATCACAATATAACATTTTAGGATATTGAAATAATGAATCCATTCAAAAATAAACCATTTCCAAAACCATTTAAAACATTTAATAAAGAGATTTTTGAATCAAAGTGTCCCATACCACCTTGAAGATTTTAACATTTTAAACCATTAATATCCATATAAATAAATCCTTAAAACCATTTTGAAAACATGGATATTAATAGGAACAAATAATTAAAACATTTAAAACAATATTTTGGTTAAAGGGGTTTTACCAAAATTAGAGACACTTGAATACAATAATCGAGGAATAACATTTAGTCAGAAATTTATAACATCATGAGAATAAAAGGATTCATGATATAATACTCCAAAGGATAGTATATACACCATATAAGAGTGAATTGGTGCATAACAACAATGAACCCTCAATAGAAATGTCAAATGTGATGAAATTCCTTATCAAGAAGGTATCCTTAAATTAAGGACAAATAAATCTCAAAAATATGTGTGACAAATATATATACACCCAATATAAGTGGATATTAAGTGTAAAACAATAAAAGGTCAATCACAAATATTCAATGGATGACATATTCAATGACTACAAGTTGAACCCAAAGAAATCGAAATTGGGTTAAAAAGTTCCCTTGACAGCCTAACGGCATCACATCAAAATGAGTTGATGAGAGATAAAAAGTGTATCTCAACACTTGGACATAAAATTTAAATCAATAAGGATATATGAGAACATATCCCAACATAACAATATGTAAATTATAAAACCCAACAAAAGAAGTCTTTTAAAAAAAGGAGGGTGAAAGGTTCCCTTACCGACTTGGGTATCTTTCAAAACATACACCCCATGAAAGAAGGACAATAGATCATTGATGTAAATACTCATAAATGAAAGTATATTACACAAAGAGTAGAATAATGGGCAGTACATACACCACTCAATGTAATTTGTGGAAAATGTAGCATAAATCTCACGGGAATAAAAGTGAGATGAAAAATCCCTCACGAAAACTCAGCAGCCTAACATCGCCACATAAAACTTCCGAATATGGATTGATGAGATCAAATAGGGTATCTCATCACATTACAATAAATTGTACAGAAAGATTAATATAAAATAACATCCCCCAACATCACAAAGAGGAGCTTAAAAGAAGTGACAAAAAGGAGAGTACTAAAAAAGAAAGAGAGATGTTAGATCTCTTACGAAAGTTCGGCAGCCTAACGGCGCCACTCAAAACTTCCAAAATGGATTGATGAGAGAGAATAGGGTCTCTCTTCACATGAACATAGAAATTACAGTAATTTTAATATAAAATATCATCCCAATAACAAGAAAGATGATCTTTAAAAGGAATGATATAAAAGTGTGTACTTAAAAAGAAAGAGAGGAGTAGGATCCCTTACCTCGGGTCCGACTTGACTCGATCGTTCTTTAATCTCCTGAATAATAAACATGAGTTAATTTATAATTCCTTAAGAAACTTTTTCAAGTTCATTATTACTTTTATACCACTTATTACCATGTCATAACCATTATGTAATCATTTAAGTTAATAATATTTGTTTTGCCAATATTTGGTTCTTAAGTCGAAAGTGGACTTCTTACAATTACATGTTGTTCATGTGGCCAAATGTTTATTATATCCAGAATTGTATTAATTATGTAGATATCATATATTTCATATATATCCAGTACATTCATGCATTTATAACATTACATAATCATTTAGAGGTAAGAAATGAAATGCACCGTTCATGGAGACAGTAAGTCGTACGTACGCATGAACGCTACTTTCATTTCTATTTCGTATTTTATAGAATGGAATAATAATGATATAAAGGTATATTATAATTCCAGTATAATATCATATATAATATCATATTTCCATCCTTTATACATCCCACATATGGTATTTAACGAATCAAATCACTTTGAGGGGGCGGTAGTCCGCACTTCCTTAAATGAAGATATCGCGTATACCCATATTGGAAGCCATAAAGGTAAGACAAAAATGAAAAATACAGAAGCATAAATAAAACATAAAAATATTATATATCATATATAAAAATAGTGACATCATAATGGCCACCTTTGAAGGTGTTAAATGAGTATTGAACAATCATCGTTTCGGGAGGCAGAATTTCACCATCCACGGAAACCGTATGTTCTTTAACCATTTGATGTAGTTTTGTGAGAGTTTAGATCGAATAAATCTTATAACAACATCCTAGTATATTGAAGATACTGGTGTTGTTACAAAATAAATAAATAAAAAGAGTTTAGGGGGTTGGAGAAGCAAAATAAAACAAATGAACATGAGAGAATGAATTACCTTTAAAAGTGTAACTCCTTTGGATTTGAGCCTAAAGGCTTCCTTTGAAAGGATTCTGCCCAAAGGGAAACCTCTAGGGTGAGGAGAGGGATGTGGAGAGAGTAAATGGGCAGGGGTTGGCCGAGCAAAAGGCTTTAGGTGTGTGTTAAATGAGGTAGAGGTGGGGGCCTTTTATAAGAGGAGAGGAGGGGTACTTTTGGAAAGTAAAGAAATATTACTTTATTTGAAATTTTGTTTCGGTTTCAAAAGGTCCCACATTGATATAATTCGTGGATAAGGTGATAAGGCTTAGAAATCCACTCATCCAATAAGTTTTGGACATGTGTAGTTCATAGATTATAAATTATCTTTCCATTTTATTTAAATCGTCAAATACTGATGTCATCACTGCATCATTATTATGTCATAAATAATTTAATTTATTTAATGTCTAAAAATTATAAAAAAAATAATATGATGTAGGAAATATTTTTATATTTCCAATGAATATTTATAATCAAAAATCTTATCTTTATAACCCCATGTAAAAATTGTTTTTGTAAAACATATTATGTTTGTGTCATTTTTACTTTTACATTAAATAAAAAGTTATTTATGTCATTTCCCAACCAAAGTGTCTCCATGGGGTCCCCAAGTTGACCCATGGATTTTTTTCGTCGGCCATGACTCACCCAATAGGTGTAGGACAAGTGTCATGGTGTTTTCACATTCTTATAATATTATTTTTACCTTAAACTACACTAATTACCACTAATCGCGATTAAAAACTTAATAAGTTACTATTCACCAAAAAATTATTTTAATCCCATTAAACCACATTTTACTTCTTAATTACAACCTTTTATGTCGGATTTTTGAAAATCAAAACACAAAGATGGCAAAATTTCATTTAAACGGAAAATCATCTTTTATAAGTACCACTTAGTGGTTTCACTATTCATCAAAAATTGAAGTTTTTCAGAAAAATCCCAAAAATTCACCCTAAGCTATATTTGATATTCTGAATTCAAAAATGAAGTCCGTTTTACAAAATTAAAAACATATTAGTAACATTAATTAATTTAATAATTAATTCCCACTGTCAGAGCAAATAGCGTGTTTTTATAAAACAATAAGTATCAAAAGATTGACACTAGTTTAAGTCTGATTTCAAAGTGAAATTAATTCCAACGACCACTATTGGATTTAATGGTAAAAATATTTTCTAATTTCACTTTAAAACCAATTCAAAATATAATCTGATCATATTAATAAATTAGATTAAAAAGAGGTTTTGCATTAAAATACAACATTTTACACAATTCATTAAAAAATGAACTTTATCGGAAAAGTACCAAAAAATTACACAAAGTAAAATTTGATGTCCCAATTCTTAATAAGAGTTTTATTTGGTCCAAAAGAATGTTTAAGAGTGAACAACACTATATTTAATGACGGTTCTCCATCAAAAGGTGATAAGTGAACCTTTAGTGAAAACTAGGGCATATACGCCTAAAATTGAATTCTTTCTGTATTTTAAGCCTTTATCTTTTATTGTATAAATGTAAAAACATTTAAGAACATATATATTCATATTTTAGTTATTTCTATCCATTCCCGCCATTACAACGGCTACATGTTAACTATCATTTAAAATAATATTATTTTATTATTAGAGTGCAACGTAAGATTCCCAAGAAACTCGTTGTTGCGTGTTGGGTACGCCATCGAGCATAGCGTCCCCTTTAAAGTCATCTTAATATTTTATTCACAAATATAGATAAATATGAAAATGTCATATTCCTTATTTACCTGGGGTGTTACATCCTTCCCCCCTTTTGGGAATTGCGTCCTCGCAATTTTAAAATTGCGCTTGGAAACATCCTTGAACGTCCCACATCGGAACAAGAGTCGGTAAAACAATCACTTTAAAATAAAGAAAGATAAGCCCAGAGGTCACCCGAGTTAACCCATAATAGGATTCCAAGTATGAAAACATGGACATGGAGGAGAAAACATCGGTTCATGTTCTCATGGAGAGTGATAGAAAACATGTTTAGGAGAAAGTTAACCATGAGAAAATCACAAACTTGTGATGGGTTAAACGGTATTCGATTCCCCAGTAGGAAAAGTTAATAGACAACATTTTTGTTTTAAGTTACTTTTTATTGAGTAATTTATTCATAAGGAAGCATAATCACTTATCATGTTGACTTTCAACTTTTACTAGATTCCTTAGTCAAACTCATATTTTTTTCCAAAAGACGAGTATTTTGGGAGACTTTTTCGCATTAAGAGTACTATAATCAACTTCTAGAGAATCACCTAATCCCCAAAAGATAACTATATACATCCCATGTATTTAGGCTTTAACCAAAACCACAACCAAAAAGGTTAGTACAAGATCAGATAATCCAGAAAAGGATAACCCCTTATAAAAAGAAAATCTATTTTTAATCTCCAAAATTTGTCCAACAAAACCCAAAGTTCAACGAGGACCATCCGATAAACAATTTGTCCATTAAAATTACTCAATGTAAACCAATATAAGATTGAAAACCAAATATTTGAAGGATTTAGTCGCATAGTCTTCCAAGATAAATCATAACATTTATCTCCAAACAATATCAGTTGCTCCTAAAGTCTCGTTTTGAAAAGTAATTAACCTAATCACATATCCTCCATGATAGGTTAATCATTTTCATAAATAACCCAAAATAAACTTACTCTTAATTCATAAAATCATATAACTAGAATGAATCAGTCAAACTAACCAGGGACTTCACGTAGTCCAGTGGTAGGCGATAAATACCAGTCGCACTTTGGTTGTGGGTTCGATTCCCGCAGCTTTGTCCGACGCGACGGGTTGTCACACGGTCTGCGTGTTGTCCTTTTTTCAAAACTATATAATTCTTAAAACATTCCCCAAAATGAGATAAAATCTTCAAGAATAATCATAACATATTTTAACCTCAAGTTTATCTCATTCCTTTCATTTTTCATCATATCATAGAGTAACCCATAATTACCTAAAAATTAAGTATCATATAAACCCTAATGGTTACCTTAATAATTATTACCTGAATTTCCACATCGAGTTGGCCATCTAGTACATGATGCATTAGATAACTCACCAAGGATGAAGTGGTTGATCATGACTCCTTGATATTTGGTTTAGAACAACCATGAGTTTCCTCATTGAATCCTCCATTTTATCTAGTATCTTAATCAGAGAACCACCACAGTTTCCTTCAAACCTGTTGTCTCTTTGGTGCCTGCTAGATCCATCCATTCACTAAAAATAGAAATGTAAGTGTGATTATATCAACAAAACCATGATGTACTAATGAGGAAGGTAAACACTAAGATACACTTACTCATTCACTTTATCTAAAACTAGGACTCTTTCTGAAATCCTAACCATTATGGTAATTGTCACTTATGCTTAAAGAATACCCTAACCTCTAAAGTTATCTAAACCGACCTTTGATACCAACTATAAGGCCCCAGCCTTAAACCTTACTTAATCTTGAGTTATTACAAGATTACACATTGAGGATCTTTTCAGGTTTAGAGTTTTAGAGAATTAGATCATGAAACGTGCATTACATTCCACATTTAAACAAAGTGGTTACATAAAAGACAGTATTCATTCTTCCCATCAACGGAAACATATTTAAAATATAACACGGATTATTTCTTGACACATCCTTGACACTATCATCACATCATGTACCTTTCCCTTGACCTGTGAAAAACATTTCAAAAACATGGGATGAGCATAAAAAGCTCAGTAAGGGTTATAAAAAATATGGAAAGGAAACATGAGTTTATATATATATATATATATGAGAATGAAATCATACTTTACCCATAAAACATAGGCACTTTAACATACCACATCAATCCATGAATAAATCATAGAAAACATAGGACATAAAGGTAACTTGAGGCATTCATAACATTCTTACGTAGGGAGTAACCCTCTTGGTTACGTTTGGAATACCCATCACAGTATATTCCCTAAATCTCTTCGGAGAAACCTTAATGTTTCACTCCTTCGCGTTACCCAATGCATTGGAGAGCTATATCGGGCTCACCCGCCCTTAGTTTATCACGGAACCACCCGTTCTTCATAACAATGCCCAAGAACCATAACATAATCGTATCACATAAACATGAATAAAGGAAACATAACATTTCCAGATTTCAATCACAATATAACATTTTAGGATATTGAAATAATGAATCCATTCAAAAAGAAACCATTTCCAAAACCATTTAAAACATTTAATAAAGAGATTTTTGAATCAAAGTGTCCCATACCACCTTGAAGCTTTTAACATTTTAAACAATTAATATCAATATAAATAAATCCTTAAAACCATTTTGAAAACATGGATATTAATAAGAACAAATAATTAAAATATTTAAAACGATATTTTGGTTAAAGGGGGTTTACCAAAATTAGAGACACTTGAATACAATAATCGAGGAATAACATTTAGTCAGAACTTTATAATATCATGAGAATAAAAGGATTCATGATATAATACTCCAAAGGATAGTATATACACCATATAAGAGTGAATTGGTGCATAACAACAATGAACCCTCAATAGAAATGTCAAATGTGATGAAATCCCTTATAAAGAAGGTATCCTTAAATTAAGGACAAATAAATCTCAAAAATATGTGTGAAAAATATATATACACCCAATATAAGTGGATATTAAATTTAAATCAATAAAAGGTCAATCAAACATATTCAATGGATGACATATTCAATGACTACAAGTTGAACCCAAAGAAATCGAAATTGGGTTAAAAAGTTCCCTTGACAGCTAACGGCATCACATCAAAATGAGTTGATGAGAGATAAAAAGTGTATCTCAACACTTGGACATAAAATTTACATCAATAAGGATATATGAGAACATATCCCAACATAACAATATGTAAATTAGAAGACCCAACAAAAGAAGTCTTTTAAAAAAAGGAGGGTGAAAGGTTCCCTTACCGACTTGGGTATCTTTCAAAACATACACCCCATGAAAGAAGGACAATAGATCATTGATGTAAATACTCATAAATGAAAGTATATTACACAAATATTAGAATAATGGGCAGTAAATACACCACTCAATGGAATTTGTGGCAAATGTAGCATAAATCTAACGGGAATAAAAGTGAGATGAAAAATCCCTCACGAAAACTCGGCAGCCTAATGGCGCCACATAAAACTTCCGAATATGGATTGATGAGATCAAATAGGGTATCTCATCACATTACAATAAATTTTACAGAAAGAGTAATATAAAAGAACATCCCCCAACATCACAAAGAGGAGCTTAAAAGAAGTGACAAAAAGGAGAGTACTTAAAAAGAAAGAGAGATGTTAGATCTCTTACGAAAGTTCGGCAGCCTAACGGCGCCACTCAAAACTTCCAAAATGGATTGATGAGAGAGAATAGGGTCTCTCATCACATGAACATAGAAATTACAGTAATTGTAATATAAAATATCATCCCAATAACAAGAAAGATGAGCTTTAAAAGGAATGACATAAAAGTGTGTACTTAAAAAGAAAGAGAGGAGTACGATCCCTTACCTCGGGTCCGACTTGACTCGATCGTTCTTTAATCTCCTGAATAATAAACTTGAGTAAATTTATAATTCCTTAAGAACCTTTTTCAAGTTCATTATTACTTTTATACCACTTATTACCATGTCATAAACATTATGTAATCATTTAAGTTAATAATATTTGTTTTGCCGATATTTGGTTCTTAAGTCGAAAGTGGACTTCTTACAATGACAAGTTGTTTGTGTGGCCAAATGTTTATTATATCCAGAATTGTATTAATTATGTAGATATCATATATGTCATATATATCCAGTACATGCATGCATTTATAACATTACATAATCATTTAGAGGTAAGAAATGAAATGCACCGTTCACGGAGACGGTAAGCCGTACGTACGCATGAACGCTACTTTCATTTCTATTTCGTATTTTATAGAAGGGAATAATAATGATATAAAGGTATATTATAATTCCAGTATAATATCATATATAATATCATATTTCCATCCTTTATACATCCCACATATGGTATTTAACGAATCAAATCACTTTGAGGGGGCGGTAGTCCGCACTTCCTTAAATGAAGATATCGCGTATACCCATAATGGAAGCCATAAAGGTAAGACAAAAATGAAAAATACAGAAGCATAAATAAAAAATAAACATATTATATATCATATATAAAAATAGTGACATCATAATGGCCACCTTTGAAGGTGTTAAATGAGTATTGAACAATCATCGTTTCGGGAGGCAGAATTTCACCATCCACGGAAACCGTATGTTCTTTAACCATTTGATGTAGTTTTGTGAGAGTGTAGATCGAATAAATCTTATAACAACATCCTAGTATATTGAATATACTGGTGTTGTTACAAAAGAAATAAATAAAAAGAGTTTAGGGGGTTGGAGAAGCAAAATAAAATAAATGAACATGAGAGAATGAATTACCTTTAAAAGTGTAACTCCTTTTGATTTGAGCCTAAAGGCTTCCTTTGAAAGGCTTCTGCCCAAAGGGAAATCTCTAGGGTGAGGAGAGGGATGTGGAGAGAGTAAATGGGCAGGGGTTGGCCAAGCCAAAGGCTTGAGGAGTGTGTTAAATGAGGTAGAGGTGGGGGCCTTTTATAACAGGAGAGGAGGGGTACTTTTGCAAAGTAAAGAAATATTGCTTTATTTGAAAATGTTTTTCGGTTTCAAAAGGTCCCACATTGATATAATTCGTGGATAAGGTGATAAGGCTTAGAAATCCACTCATCCAATAAGTTTTGGACATGTGTAGTTCATAGATTATACATTATCTTTCCATTTTATTTAAATCGTCAAATAATGATGTCATCGCTGCATCATTATTATGACATAAATAATTTAATTTATTTAATGTCTAAAAATTAAAAAAAATACTATGATGTAGGATATCTTTTTATCTTTCCAATGAATATTTATAATCAAAAATATGATCTTTATAACCCCATGTAAAAATTTTTTTTGTAAAACATATTATGTTTGTGTCATTTTTACTTTTACATTAAATAAAAAGTTATTTATGTCATTTCCCAACCAAAGTGTCTCCATGGGGTCCCCAAGTTTACACATGGCTTGTCTTGGTCTGACATGACTCACCCAATAGGTTTAAAACAAGTGTCATGGTGTTTTCACATTATTATAATATTATTTTTACCTTAAACTACACTAATTACCACTAATTGCGATTAAAAAATTAATAAGTTACTATTCACCAAAAAATTATTTTAATCCCATTGAACAACATTTTACTTCTTAATTACAACCATGTATGTCAGATTTTTGAAAATCAAAACACAAATATGGCAAAATTTCATTTAAACGGAAAATCAGCTTTTATAAGTACCACTTAGTGGTTTCACTATTCATCAAAAATTGATGTTTTTCAGAAAAATCCCAAAAATTCACCCTAAGCTATATTTGATATTCCGAATTCAAAAATGAAGTCCGTTTTAAAAAATTAAAAACATATTAGTCACATTAATTAATTTAATAATTAATTCCTGCTGTCAGAGCAAATAGCGTGTTTTTATAAAACAATAAGTATCAAAAGATTGACACTAGTTTAAGTCTGATTTCAAAGTGAAATTAATTCCAACGACCACTATTGGATTTAATGGTAAAAATATTTTCTAATTTCACTTTAAAACCAATTCAAAATATAATCTAATCATATAAATAAATTAGATTAAAAAGAGGTTTTGCATTAAAATACAACATTTTACACTATTCATTAAAAAATGAACTTTATCGGAAAAGTACCAAAAAATTACACAAAGTAAAATTTGATGTCCCGATTAATAATAAGAGTTTTATTTGGTCCAAAATAATGTTTAAGAGTGAACAAAACTATATTTAATGACGGTTCTCCATCAAAAGGTGATAAGTGAACCTTTAGTGAAAACTAGGGCATATACACCTAAAATTGAATTCTTTCCGTATTTTAAGCCTTTATATTTTATTGTATAAATGTAAAAATATTTAAGAACATATATATTCATATTTTAGTTATTTCTATCCATTCCCGCCATTACAACGGCTACATGTTAACTACCATTTAAAATAATATTATTTTATTATTAGAGTGCAACGTAAAATTCCCAAGAAACTCGTTGTTGCGTGTTGGGTACGCCATCGAGCATAGCGTCCCCTTTAAAGTCATATTAATATTTTATTCACAAATATGGATAAATATGAAAATGTCATATTCCTTATTTACCTGGGGTGTTACATTTACAAAGGTATTATAATGTTAATAAAATAAAATAAGAAAATCATTATTTTAAATGATAAACCTAGATTTCATCATGGGGACATTTTATGGAACATATTTCATTCCTTGTGTGTTATTATGATGACATTCTAAACATCATCTAGATATACCATATTTAATTTTTACCTGAAAATTTGAATCTATCCAAAAATTATGAACAATTTACCCTTTGATAATTTAGAAATGATGATTATAAAAAAATTTATTTTATCAAAATAAATTTAAAATATTTGTATTTACACTTTTAAATTAAAATATATGTTTATTCAAAAACACTAGTTTTTTTAATTATAATTTTTTGACCCTTATAAAAATTATATTTTGATTTCTCAATATTATATTATAAAAAATATTTCATATAAACTATTTAATAAAAAAATTTAAAATATTATTCATTTCAAAAATTCATGAACTCGTCAAATCTATGGTATTAATTGAAATTTCATACTATCCCAAAAATATATTTTTGTTTTTATCATATCAAAATCTAATTTGTATAAAAATAATTTCTTAATTATTTATAATGTAATAAAGAATAAGTAATTAATATAATAATTATTTCTTTGAAAAGAAATTATACATTTTTATACTATTAGGGTAGAGTTACGTAGACTATTTTTAAACCAGAAAACTCTCTATGGGTAAGGTGTGTTATGGTGAAATTCAATTAGGGTAGATCAGTGAACATGGTTCGGGTTATGATATCGATGAACCTCAAATTCACTCGTAAATAGTTTTAATCATGATTTTTTTATTGAATCTTATATTTTTATGGGTCAAGGAAAGATCCTAAAGATTCTATCTCCATTAAAGTCTCTCATAAATGTGATTCATAATTTATTATCTTAATGGTTGAGGCTATCACTTCTTTCAAATATATCATTGAAATTTATCATACCCCATAATATATATTAATCATAAGATCATTATTAAATAGATATATTATCACAATTTATGTTTTATATTGTTATTATTAAATCTTATTGGATATAACCAAATAATTACATGTGTTTTATATAATCACACTGTATAATATGGATTTTATTCATTTGGAAATGAAGATTTTCTTTTATAAATTTTCTTATCTTATTCATCCGTAAGAATTTCAATCCAAAAATTATTCATTTCAAACACTAAATTAGATTTGGGTTTTAATTTTTCATCACCTCCTTTAGTTTCCACATCAATTCCTCAAACATGTGGTTCCTCCATAGTAATTTTCCTAGGTGCATTTTCTTATTTCATGTAATTTCTTCTCTACAATCCATGATCTTCACCTGTTTCTCCACATATGGTAGAAAATTTCAAATGGTACCACCTTTGAATTTATAATATGTTAGTGATAAAGTATGTTCATTATTAATAGGGATATTTGGAATACATTTTGTACCTCAGATAGGTTTTTTGGTAGTGCTAGTTGAAAATCAACAACATTTATGCAACTAAGAACCTCAAAGGGGAAACGTACATGGGAAATATATTATCATTCTTCCTAAAACCTGTCACTTTATTCCATGTAGATATATGGAGTAATACCTTATCTATAACCTCAAAATACATTTCTTTGTGATGATTGTTAGCATAGATCTTTTTTCAACACTGATCATCCTTCATGTGTTGATGAATAGTCCTTACATTTTCCACCATTTCCTCAAACATTTCATTAACCAATAGTTTGTGTTCACCAAAATCACCCTTGAATATAGGTGTTCTTCATCTCTTCCCATATATGGATTCATAGGGAGCAATCTAGTTATTGAGTAGAAGCTATTTTTTATTAAAACATTATTGGAGGAAGATCAACTCCACGTTTTGAGCATGTTGAAGACTCTTCCTAAACATGGAGGTAAATATTGTATTTTAATGAGTTAAAATACATAGTGGTGTTCCATGCAGCCTAACCACATCTATGATTTATATCCATACATGCTGATAAATTTATAATTCCTCTCAAATTACAATGAAGTTATCAGTCATTAAAAGACAAACCACCACATCCCATATAGAATTATTTTTTATTTATGTGTTTTGGAGACTAGTGAAAGAGTCCATGGTTATGTTTTTCTATTTTCCATGTATAAATGGTTATTGTTATCCTCTTAGAGTGTTTCCTTTCAGTCTTCAATTTTCAACACAGAAGATATCTTGATGTATATTTCACAAAATCCATTAAAATATTTATCCACTAAAAGTTCACTCTGAGATCTTGATACATATTCATTATCCATGTATGGATAAATAAATTCAATCAATGGGAATCATATAATAGAACCTTCTTTAACATTTTATTTTATGGTACACATAGTCATGGTCCAAATATTATAACTCCTTAAGTATTTATTTTTGACTCTGAGGAATTCCCTTTTCTTATAACTTACACCTTATTCTAAATTACTTTGTAAAATCACTGACCATAATTTATATTCCCTAGAAGATATGGTTGATATATTTTTTGTGATATGATTGATCATTTTCACTAATTTATGAATCCCATGTGTATCCTATTAAATTATATTAATATTGGATATTTCTAAATTCTTGATATTGATAAGGTTGTATGGTCATTTTTACTAAAATCATATTCCACTATATTTTATGTCTAAGGATGGTGGTGTATTTATAAGTCAAAGTCTTTCATTATAACTAACCATATTAAGTGTCGCATATTCAACTCTCTATGTGGATTTATACTTAAGGATATTTTGATCCATATATATTAAACACTTTTCTCAACTGAGAAAATGTCACTAGATTTTCAATGTGAAGATCATTATAGCCAACTCAAAATCATGTGTTGGATAATTCTATTTATGATTATTTATCTTCCATAAAGCATAGGCTATAAATTTTTCATTTAGTATTAGTAAACATTAGTATCCCATTTTAGATTCATTGTTGTAGATCATAAATCCTTCCCCACTAGTGGGTAATGTGAGAATAAGTTAATGGTTTATACTCCAGGTCATATATTTAAAATATTCCTCACATTAATCATTCTAGAAAAACATGACTCCTTTATGAGTTTTCTTTTTTAGGGTGATTAAAAATCGTAATAATTTTTATAAAAATTGAAGATAGTAGCCAACTAATCCAATGAAACATCACATTTTCATCAAATAAATTGGTCTTAGGAATCATTCAGTTGTCTCTATTTTAGATGGATTTATAGATATCCATAGGTAGGTTATGAAACACCCTAGTAAATTTACTTTCTCCAACTAAAACTCACAATTTTTTACTCCTCATATGTCATTTCTTTCCAAAAGGTACTTGATATAGTGTTAAAATGCTACTCATATTCCTCATTAATTTTTTAGTAGATAATGACAATAATAATAGAGAATAAAAAAATTTGTAGGGTAATCCCTAATAACTCTATTAATGAAATCCATGAAGATATAATTAGAATTTTTGAGTCCAAATGGAATAACTATGAACTCATAGTTCCAATACCTTATAGGAAAATTAATCTTGTAGATATAATATTTCATTATCATTACATGATAATTACTCAACTAATGATCTATCTTTGAGAAACAGTAGGATCCACATTGGTGGTTAGATGAGTAATTAATCCACTGCATATGATACTTTTCCTTTAACATTATCATGTTTATCTTGAGATTAGAGATGAAAAGTCACATTGACCCATCCATCTTAATGATTAAGAGTACTGATATACCCCAATGTTTTGTACTTGGGCATATAAACCCTTAATATAGATTCTCTTGTTGTTGTTTCTTTAGCTCCATGAGTTTAAGAAAAACCATTCTATATAGAGTCATAAATATTGTAAAATATCTAGGTATATTATCGATTGAAATTACAATATCTTATATAGGAGGAAGGCCAGCCAATTATTTTGGAACATGTCATCATATTCACTTTAATGTGTATATCTTTAAGGAATGTCTTTTCTAAAGAATCACTATTTTATCTAGACACTCTTTATTGTAGAAAAATAAAATCAATACAATATATTTTGTTACAAATAAATATTATTCATTATCCTTATATATGTATAGAAAATGGTGGTGTTTTATGATATAGAGGGTGATTTTCTTCTCTTTTATGTTTATGTTGGATCTATATAAGAAAAACTAGTACATACTAAAACTTTCATCAAATTCCGCTAAGTGGAGTATCATAGGGATTTTAAAGAACTACACACTACAAATTTTGATAAAGGATTTGTTATATACTTGGGATGAAATAATTTCACCAATTTCTATTTTCACCAACTTCTTTAATTCCATTTTTTGTGGTGGATTTTCTATAGTTATAAAAATACTGCATGATACGAAATATTTCATATAAATTAAATGGAAAAGTATGTTCTCTAATTCGAGCACCAATTCTTGATCAGGTCTAGTTGAATATGGTATTTATAGGGTCGAAAATCTATGTACATATGTTCCAGAGAAACATCCACATGTAATAATTGAAAAGAGACATGTTTTCTTGATAACCACTTACTATATACTTTACCAAAACAATGGGATATTTTTCTATGTTTCATATTATCCCAAATTCTTCATATAGAGTTATTACATATTAATAAAAAAATAAATATACATTCCTTTGATACAAACTATAAAAACACATTTCGTTATTAAAAATTATTTATTGATTTATTCAAGAAATGTTTCACTTAATAAAACCTTTAATATTGAGAGGCCTTGTTTCTATGGGTGTTTAGGTACATAAAATATCTTCATAAAACTGTGATGTAATGAAATTATTAAAATCTACCTTAACACGGTCTTAAATATTAATCGCTCTTCTAAATTGACATGGGATAAACTAGGGGAATTCATAAGAATAAGGTGAGATAAAATGCAAAATCAATGAATTAAAAATATCATAAAATAATGAATTAATTACGTGTTATTCAAGAGAATTTTCAATGGGATATAAAATATGAGATAATTATAGTCTTTTACAATGAGGCGTGATACAACATTTTAACATAAAGCAAACAATGGAATGTGGAAACACATTAAACTTGAAATAATCATCATAATTCAATGATAACCACCAAGAAATCATAATATAATGAGCTTATTATAACCTTATATGAATCGTACATGGAATCTCCTAAGACTAAAATATTACCCAATCCATTATGGAACTATATTTGTGCCCCCATCATAATCAAATCATGTACATGCATAATCATTCCACGTAGATTATATAGAATAAGAATTAATTTAATCTATATTAACCAAAAAAATTATGAGTGTGGATTAGAGACTTGTATGTCTAAAATTAAATAATTATATTAATGTATAGGTGCATAACCTTCAGTGTAAATTGGTATCTGATTTCACTTCATATCCATTTCGCATGAAAAATCATAGTTAAATTTTGACAGCATAACTGATGTACATAATGATGAATAAAGGGGATTAATGATATAAAAGGTGTATCTTTTAATTTTTACATAAAACTTATATAATTATTTATGTTTAAAAATACATCACAAAATTATGAAATGGAAATAAAAAAGGATTATAATATATAAGGTACTTAAATAAGGAGGAGAATGATTAGATACCTTGTTTTTTTTCCATGGCAAAAACATAGTAAAAGCTAAAAATGAAAGGTATTAAATGATATCTATTTATTATAACATATATTTTAAAATATACTTATTTTATAAAATAATTACAAAATAACCAATTGATATTTAAAAGACTAATTAGAGAGAAAGTGAATGAATGGAAAAGAAGGGAGGGAGATCCCTTACCATGAGGGAGTGTGTCCAAAAGTTTGGAAATGAATTATTGAGATATTATGGGAACCATGGTATGGATTTACATGGGTAAGGTAATATTAAATATGTTCTCAAAAGTTTTTGAGTAAAGATAAATTGCTTCTTGGGTGGGTTTATATATGAAAATAGAGGGGAATTTTTTTATTATTTTCTAACCATAGGTTTTGGACTCAATAAAATAATGTACTTAGAACCAAAAAAATCCAATGTTTTTCCCATATTTTACTCCAACTTGGAGTATATATCATTATTTTATAATTTCATGAACCTATAATATTAAAATAATTCACTTCGTGTAGTGCAAGGGAGTCCTTTTTAAAAATATGATTTTAAAAGAATAAAATATAATATTGATTATGGAAGGATTCATAAAGTGTTTATACAATTAAAAAATTAACATAGAGTTATATTATTTTATTTTTTAACGTTTTATTTGGTTATTTATACTTTTTATGGAACATTTTTCAAAAATTTGGGTCATTATTATGTCATAATAATCATTGAAGAATTAAACCACGTTTACTTTTTACATGAAAATATGATTCTCTCATAAAATAATGAAACATTAAAACTTGGATAATTTTGGAATGTTGGTTCCCAAAATAATATATATTTCAAAAAATAAATAAATTTCCAAATATTAAAATTTACATATTTGAATTAAAAACATCATTTCATGAAATATAATGGGGTTTTTAGAATAAAAGTTTTCTAACCTTTATAAGAGATACATTTCCACTTAGAAAAATGATATTATCATTTATATTTAATCTATAAATTTTACTAAAAATATTTTATTAATATTAAAATTATTTAAAAAATTAATCAATTCATCAAAATAAATGTCTAAATTGAAAATTCATAATATCCATAAAGACATTTTTTTGTTTTCTCATATCAATATCTAATTTTTATCAAATTAAATTCATAATTATATATATTCCAAAAACAATAAGGTATAAATATAATAATTATATTTTATAATTAATATATACATATTAATACTGGTTGGTGTGAGATACATAGCCCTTTATTTCACACGAAAACACTTTAAGGGTATAGTGTGCGATGGTGAGATTTTTATAGGGTGGTTTAGTGAACATGGTTTGAAATGTGAACTCAATGAGTGTGAAAATATCCCACAAATGGTTTCACTAATGATTTATTTATTAAATTATTTATTTGGATTAGTTAATGGAAAATAAAAAAAATTATAAATCCCTTATAAGATCTGATAAATGGGTTTTATAGTGTAAAATCTTACCAGAGAAGGTCATGGATTCTTTCATCTATATCGATGAGATTTATAATAAACCTTAATATATACAAGTAATATGATCATTTTTAAATTACTATATTATAAAAATGTAAAATTCGTAATTGTATTTTAAAATATAAAAGGTTATAGCCAATGAATTTTATGTGTATTCTATAACCATATTACATTATAGGGTATTTATTCATTCAAAAATGTAATTTAATTTATTTAAGTTCTGGTCCTTACACAGATCAATTTTTCATAATAATGGAAGTTCTTTTAAAATGGAGATACAACTTCAAAAGTGAAATGAAATGAAATTCAGGTATTTCCAAAAAATTGAAATTGTCCCAAATATATATATGTGTTCTGATATAGGGTCAATCATTTAGTATAAAAATTATTGTTATGTTGGTAGTTCAATTTGGTAATTTTACCGAACAAAATATGCATGATTCATTTTAATTAATTAAATTATTATTAATTCATTTTATCAAAAAATATGATATAATAACACCATATTTATCCATAATAATATTTTTATTACCATCCTTTATGGTAATGGAGAATGTATGTTCTTTATGGAAGTTGTTATTCATTCATATTCTGAAAAACATTTACATTTTTAGGTTTATAAGATAAGTTAGGTGGATTGATGATTGTTATTCCATAACAATAATAACATTATATTAGAGTTATGACATAGTACTAATTATTTCATATTGGATGGAATTGTTTTGAAGGACGAGGATGAAAATTTAAAAGGCTCAATTGAGGGTATTACCTTCTCTTTTGAATGTCTCCTCTTAAGCTACCACATTAGTAACTATGGATTAGTATTTTTCGGATCTCATGTCCTATAAATACTTGGGGTCGATATATTAGGAGATACGTTAGTCATTTATGGGTACACTCCAAGGCATAGAATGTGTGAGGAGTAGCGGTGGTATTTATAAGGGTAGGAGAGTGGTGTTTTATATTCATTAGTTTACTATATTATATAATGACTACAAATATTTATGACTCCTGTTACTATATATATATATATATATTAAATCATGATTATGTTTTTTATCTAATTTTCCCTTATATCATTTATTTCTCATTTTTCATGTATTATTCTTATTTTGTAAATTATTATATTTTTTTATATATCATAATACACCAAAATTTTCACAATCTTATAAAAATACAAAAATCTCACCCTATGAATTTTTCTACTTGATGATTCTAAAAATGAAATTTATTATTTGATAATATTATTTTATATATGCGAAATTTAATTTTAAAAAATCTCATTTATTTGAAAAAAAATTAATATTATTAATTTCCTAACCCTTTGAAATTTTTTTTTAGTCTCATAAAATAATATTATTTTTACAATAAAACATAATATTAATTTATAAACCCATTTTTAAAAAAAGAAATTTCATTTAAATCAAATAATTTTTATAAAAATTTAAATAAATCATCGATCTTTTACAAAAATATAAGAATATATTATATCATTATTATAACATTAATTTACATGTATAATGATATTGATATGTCATATATTCATTTTATAAAATAAAAATTATTATTTTACACTCTTATATGTTGTGGTACAATTTTAATGGTCATGTTAATATTCATAATGGTTACATTACTAATCCAATGGTTATATTACATGTCCAATAGCAATATTTATAATGGTTTTATGGGTTTCTAAATTTTTATAAATACCTCATAATTAATATATTATTCAAGGAATTTTATTTTCACTCAATTTTATATATATTTTCATTTTCATAATTAATATTTTATTATTAATTTTTTTGATTCATTTCTATAGTGTTATTCATGAGTTTGATTATTCTGGGGGATCAGGAATTTATAAATTTTCATATTATTGTTATCTTATTTTCTTTTTTTATATCATTGAAATATTTTCCATTCTTAAAGATATATTTATTCACTAAACATAATTGCTATTTTAATGTAAAACAATTTCACATGTTTTCATTTTGTATTTCATGTTATTTATATAACACTACATTTCTATGTATTACACATCATATAATCATAATATATTTTACATTGATTTAATTTCGGGTCATTACATTACTCCCCTTTAATTAATTTCAACCATTAAATTTCATTTCACCCACTAAACATAAGAGGGTACTTCTGTTTCATTATTTACTCTAATTCCCATTATTCCTACTCATACTTATGGACTCTCTGTAATACATTAACTATGTGAGTTTTCTTATTGAATAAAAAATTATATTGACATTCCAATATTTTCATTTGATTATCCTCATAATAGATACAATTTGCCAATTTTACCACCTCTAGATTGAGTATATTTAAGGAATCCAGTACATACATTCTCAAGTAGAAAATATGGAATATGCCATCTACTCGAGGCAGGGTTGGTGGGAGTGCTATTTAATAATCCACAACTCTGATATGGTAGAGAATATCAATGGAATCAATATATGTGAGACATATATTTCCCATCATCCCAAGTTTCATGATACTCTGTCAGGAAGATATGTATTAGAACAATTATCTCTATCCTAAAACTATAATTCTCAATAATGATTAGAAATATATATATTCTTCCAACAATGAGAATATCTAATGTGTTTTCAAACAGTCTTCACCATTTCTATAATTCTTTAACCATTTTAGGTACCAATGACTTACCTTCACCACCTCCAAACCAACACGTAGTTGTTTTAATTATATTCCCATAAAAGGATTCAGAAATAGCAAGTAGGGTGCTTTAGAAAAAGACATTATTCTTTGAGAACTCTGCAAAATTGATAATTTTATATCATATTCTATTGAAGTTCATCAAGAATGATCCCAACATATCACTAATTGTTTGGATAGTCTACTCATATTGGACATTTTTTAGGGGAGATAAGCTATATTGAGGTTCAGATCACATTTTTACCATATCAGATACATTTTTAGAACATACATTTAATACTTAGATATCATTCATATATAATCAATTGTGGTGTTATATGCCTCCTCACCACTTCACTTATGTATTTCCTTGAAAGATTGTTGAGTGAGATCTCCACTCTAAATAAAATGAGAACTCTATATAATATGATCCACAAAAACAAATATAGAATTATTTCCTCATTATGTGTTCATAAGAGGAATGAAAAAGTACTCAATGATGTTTTACCATTTTTCTATAGATATTGGTAATTTTTCCATTATCCCCCTTCTACTTTTTTTCCTTTCAAACTTCACTTTCTAAAATAATAGGAACATTGTTGTATATTCTATGATTTCCTTCTTCATGTTGTCCAAACAATACTTATCTTGGACATCACAATACATATTTAAGCGCATTAGGTGGATGTAGAAGGTTGAGCTCTATATTTCATTCAATAGTCACTGTAATAGTCAGTTCTATAGACCCATCATGACCAATACTTTTGTCTACCATATCATGTAAATTGTAGGATATGCATGATGTACACTTACTATTTTAGGGTATACATGTCTACTTCAACTAAAAAATATTAACATTCATATATTTATTTTCAATTAAAAAGGTTATAGAAGATCCCAATATTTAATGATAACCTCATGATATTGTGACATTAATCAGAAGCATATATCATATGGTCTAGATAAATCAAAAAAACTAGACACATTTGATGTCTGACTATCAGGTAGTGGGGATCATAAGCATTAAGAATTATTCTCATGAAGATCACACTTGGTGATCTCTTTTAGTGAGATCATTAGGAAGACCCTCTAATAGAAACACAATCTGTTTTGGGTGTAATTGGATGTTCCTATTAGTGGAAATGTGTATTGGTCTCTTGTCTTGAGATCATTATCATTGTATGACATTTGATCGTAAACTTTGATTCAAGTAAAAACCCATGATAATGAAATTGTGGATTAGTATATTAGGTTGGCTGAATCATTAGTAGTATGATATTGGTTTAATGTTCCAAATAGAATTTGTGGTTCTAATGTTCGGGAATTAATATATCTCAGGTCTAGTTGATTTGGATGGTAGTAAGTTGATAAATATATAGACATGGTAGTCTAAAGTAAATGGTTCAATTTAGATCAACAAATAATAAATCAAGAAAGGATGATGAAACATGTTTGTGTTTTTTATTAGGATATATCAAATGAAAAATTTATTATATAACATAGTGGGTGATCGTATGTTTGTTGTTGTTGATATAACTACTCATCCATCCTTTATAGGCCATGATGTGTTACTAGATTCCACTTTTGGTCTACGAATGGTACTCAATGTTATTAAGATAAGGTCCTTGATGATCACACATAATATAAGATTCAATAATATTCCCTATTATGGTTAATATGTATATAGGAAATGGTGAGCGCCACCAAAAGGGTGAGACATTTTTTCAAGGATATACAATCACCCAATGAATAAAGAAATTCAAATTATATAAGTTAATAAAAACTAGAATTGAATTCATGTAATAAATATATTTAAATGTTTAAATGTAAATACATGTAAAATATTATTTTAAACTATTATTTGTTTAAAATAGTCATGGTTCATTTAATATTTTTGAGAATAACGAATTAGTTTAATGGATAATGTATTATCACGTAATATATTGATTATATTAAAATAATGTTAGAATAAAAATAATAAATGATATCTATGACTTGAAACAGTAGTAATAATATATAATTTGTATAATGTGTTAAATATTCAAGGTATGGGGTTCCTTTTCGGGTATTTTCTTAATATACATTATGTAGGAGGTGAGGCACTCAGCAACAGATGATTCATGGCTATCTCTTGAGAGTATCTCTCTCCTATCCTAATTTCAAGAGAGAAGTTCTCTAGATCCTGGTGATTGGATAATGATCTCCCTATTGCTTCAATGGTATGATGATGTGGTGTTCGTCAGGGATTTGAATGTATCATAAGATATCCTCAAAAGTACTCAGAATTCAATGATCGGTGCTCCCACATTATCTTGAATTGTGTATAGACAATCTAGAGAATTCGACTTTAGAATATTCATGTTGTGATCAACAGTGAAAATAATATTTCAATAATGGCTTCGTACTGAACTATATATTTATGGTTTAATGTTTTTTTCTTAAATTTATTCACATGTGGTCCTGTTGTTTAGATAGGGGTAGTTCATCACCGACAATGATGTTGTTACATCAATCACTAGTCCTAAATTTATTATCATCGGCCCAATTCATTCTGTTTCACACTTGGTATCATAAATTGGTATCATGGATACATGTGATTAATTTAATCAAAGGAATAATTAAATTTTAATTAAATATCGAGGTGGGTGTTTTTGCGGTCCCAATGCCATAGATGATATTTTAATTTGGGCCTAGATGGATAGTTTTTAGTCATCTGATATTTTGAATTTAGATTAAAATAAAATTATATTGTTATTAATATTAAATAATATATATATGTGTGTGTGTGTGTGTGTTTGTGTCTATATATTTGTTGAAATACCTAAAAAGGTCTACATTTGTTTTCATGTCGAACCAGCACATGGATCAGAGAATAGGTCACTGAAAGGATAATTTCCTACTACTGGACAACACTCTCGTAGGGAATAAATTCCCCCAAATTGTGGAAATATGAAATAAAATTTTAATTAATTTTTTAATTTATTTTTCATAAAACGTAAAATCAATTATCTTAAATATAGGTGTTTGAAAAATTGAAAGCCGCATCCCGATTGGAAAAAAGAAAACACGCAAATTGTGGAAATGTACGAGTGGTGGACACATCTAAATACAAAGATTTTTTAAAAAAAAATGTGGGTTATAATTTTTTGCTTCCAGAGGACACCACCAGGGGTGAGAACTTTAGTCAGACCACCCTTAAGCTTCCCACACCCCAGCCTCATTCTCCCCAGCTAGCAATAGTGTCCCACCCATGTCGCACCTCATCCTTTGGTTTTCGCTCCTCACGGCCCCACCCATTACCATAATGAGACGCGATGAACAACAGCCCTGCCGTGTATCCACATTGTTCAAACCCCTTCTCTTGTCTTAAATTCCACACGTGTCTATAGTGGATCCTCTCTTCCACTTTCATCCCTCATCTTAGCGAGTCACACATCACCCACAGCTGGACTTTCTGACCACCACGAGATAGTTGTGCCACTCCTCCAAATTTGGGCATCCTAGTTGTCCCACTGGAGCTCCCTTAGGTTATATTGGAACCTCACGAATCATATCTCTAACTTAAAATCCCTCATGCAGGTGAATCTTGACCTCCTAGACTAGACCATAGTCACCAGCTAGACCCCGTAGCTACAATCACCCTCTTTCATCGACGTTCACCCACAACAATATCATGTCATGGTGATCCTCCTCCTGATGCCTCAGTTGTCCATCCCCATGGGCTGCCCTCACCTAATAATCCAAATCCACTAGTTTCTAGCTCTTCACTGGCTAGTCTAGATTCATCGAGCTGGTCTTCCTACCCATACTACCTGTGCCATGGATCCAGTAATTCTTGTCTCATGTATGTTTATTTATTTAAATAATTATTCCAATTAATCATTTGTAATAATTAGTTAATAAATGGAAATATGTGAGTCATATTCATCATTATATATATAAGGGCATGTGTTTTTAATTTTGTAGTTTTATTTTTTATGCATGACACTCTCTTGCATGTGTGTGAGTATTATAGTGTAATGACAACATAAAGATACATTCATTCCTCTCAGTTAAGGGATGGACCATATAAGAGTTTAATGCATTGGATGGGTTAGCACTGAAACTTGAGTAGAAAACAATATGACTTAAGGAATTACCACTAGAGTCTATGTTGATCCATTATTCACTCAATGGACCAAACAAAAGTATTGTCTCATGATCACGTCATCATTTATTTATACATGGTTTATTATTTTTTGTATGTGTAGTTTACTCAAGATCATATTAAGTAATAAACAAGCATGCAAAGATAAAATGAAAATGTAAAGTGATGGATATTTTCTCTTTATTCCATTGAAAATTATTGGTGTGATAACATAGTATGTACTTTAGAGATAAAAAATCATTTTATTTCATCATTTAAAAATATAAAATCCTTAATGAAATATTAAGTCGTAATCACCTTCCATTATTCAATTTTTTTAAAAAAACCAAGTGATCAGGGTGCTCAAACAGCCATAGTTGAGGGTGCATCTTACGACTATGGAGTTCTTACAAGAATGATGGGTTGACTTAAATGAATTTGTTAGTAAATATTAGACATAACTAGCATATTGTCACTTTATTGATATAGTATTGATGGAATAATGGTTATGATTTCGAGATGTTGGGACTTCAATCAACTTCTCATTGAATTTATAGTTATTTTAGTTATCCAGTCAAATTTATACATTAAGCCCTTTTAGTAATGGTGTATCCATAGTATGTAGACTATTAGGGGATGTCCAAGGATTATTTCCAGTAAAATACCTAAGAGATAGAGTATTTCTATTCTATTATATAGGGTTCCATGAATTTGATAAAATAGTTGGAGACATTTAATGATTTTATTAATAAATAAATAATTTCTCAATATGTAATCAATATATATATTAACAATATTATATATTTAAATTTTGTATAAAATGGAATGTACTATAAAAAATACATTCTGATAAATATTGGATAAAATAAATTTCCAAACTAGAATGAATTTCAAACTGTATTAAATGAGCTTGTGAACAATACTACGATAAATAAAATTCAAGCTACTAGTGTACCTATACCTAGTGAACTACTTCATAAATCAATGATGTAAAATTTCATACAGAAGACTCATATATAAAGAATATTATGGATTCCTAAATATCTTATTGTCAATTTCTAATTTCATTTGTGGTCAATACATCGTTACATCGATGTTATTAGATGTAGTCACATCTATGAGATGTTTTCATGGAGAATGTAAAGCCAGATGTGAATGTTATCATTGCATTAGCTATGTATAATTTAGAAGGTAGATCAATATCTTCAAACCCACCCATTATCATATCATTTCCCCCATTTATTCTAGTTTCATAAAATATTTAAATATAATCAAAATGCAGTTAACATTCCATTACATTTTAGGTAAGGTTTTTCATGCAATTATAACTATAATGAAAGATTAATCTTTAGTTATTATGGTGAAAATAATGAAACATAAGGAAAAGGGGCCAATGGAAAGTGTCACACAAAAATCACCTTCACAACATACTTTATAGAAAGAGGAATTAATACATTGTTATTTTCACTACATATTGTGAAATAATTTTTTGGAAGTTTAAATGCAATGGAATAGTTCATATAAGTCAGAATTATATTCTTATTCTTCAGTGTATATTCATAAATTAATGATTAAAAAATAATTCATTGGTATTACATACAATATACCAATCACATTTGTGTATCGAAATATAATGACCACATATGTAATTGAATCATTACAAGAGGTAAATTGTATTCTCCATGCGTCAAAGAAAGGGTGGTTCCTAAGTCAGTAGTGAGAATTACATTTCCTCTCTATTTCAAAATTAATGATTCTAGTTGAACTATTACTGATTATTTCTAAAACCTTTATATTACATTTCTATTGGAAAAAGTATACATTATTTAATGTTTAGTGGAGAATATTGTATGTGGTCTAAAATACTCAACTAATTGTTCAGTGATACATGAATGATAGCCAATTAATGATGAATATAAAATGTAGGACTTTTTATCCATATGTGGAAAGCTAAATCTTTATCATGAAAAACTAGAATTGAAATCCCTTATATACCTCATATTCTGTTTAGACTCAGTCCAGCTAAACATCTTAGGTATTATAGACGTATATACTTATTTTTGGACAAAGAAACATTTATAAATAAAGGTACACCACAAATATTTTTGAAATAATTCAACAAAAAATCATGAGCTATTCCAAGGGTAAGATAGTTTTAAATATAAATCATTATATTCCATTATGTGTTTATGGAATTGTATTGTGAAGTATGAAATTTTCATGGTCAGAAGATATATATTTTTTGGGCCGGCATGTTGATGAATATCTTTACCAAGCATTCGTTAATCAATATAATGTTTTGTGGAGTAATTTGTAAATTCACATTACCTTATCCATATCACTGTAATGATTTTTATATGTTATATTGATTATATTACTTACATGTTAACATTTATCAATAAAATATAGCATGGAAAATTACCAAATAAATTTTTTATACATCATAGTCAATAAGTAAGTAGTATCAATGTTTCAACTTGGATAAAATTATATTACATTTCTTGATGTGCATCAAAAATAACAACTTGATCTCATAAACATATGCCAATTATCATGAAAAATGGGTATCATAACAATATTTTTATGATAGAAATTTATTTTCATAATAATGTGTGTTAAGATGTGAATAGTTTCATAGATTATAATCATACTAGTATCATGTACAAAACACAATATGCATCTAAAGTAATTATCCTAAATGTTTTATAAGATATTACAAAAATCCATATGATAAAAAAGTTGTAGTCATGTGATAGACTACATATCTATAAAAGCTATCTCATCTCTACTTTTGATATTTGGAGAAATTTCGACATGGGTTTAGTCAATACCGATGATGAAAAAACATTTGGTATAGAAAATTTTCCATAAGAGATTATAGAAGAGAAATATTCCAGAGACACATACTGCATAGGATGGTCGAAACCATAGTATTGTTTTTTATTCAATGTATTTGGTGATCCATTATTCATTATGAATAATAATTCATACATGTAGGAGTTTTTTGGAAATCTTCTAAGATTAAAATGGTTAATTAAAATTAAATAATGGATTCCATGTATCAAAGTGAAAAGGGGTTATTATTGAATATTATTGTTAGTATTCAAGTGATATGATACATGTATTGTAAAAGTATGGTACAAATAAGGCCTGATTCGTTATATGAATCCATTATGCCTAAATTCATTATAATATATATTTTTATAGCTAATATCATTGATAATTTAATTGTTAATATAATTTAATGACCAAAAATAGTGTATGGT
This sequence comes from Viscum album, assembly GCA_963277665.1. Classification (NCBI taxonomy): domain Eukaryota; kingdom Viridiplantae; phylum Streptophyta; class Magnoliopsida; order Santalales; family Viscaceae; genus Viscum; species Viscum album. The sequence continues at coordinate 722,949,875 of OY728122.1, read as the reverse complement.
TTCTATTCGAAGCAACCATAAAGGGATTGTGACATCATAGAATTCCTACATGTTTGTATGTTACTGAATTCATGTTTCAGATTAATGTAAGTAACAAAATCATAGAACATTCATTTAGAATGAATTAATTCCATGGATCTACGATAGGTTACTGGGAGATCTATTGTTTTATATGTGAAATATGATTCAAAATATATGGAAAGTATCTATTTGACTGACAATAAATTAAGGCCATGGTTAATGAATTTCGTTAGTGATTAACAAAATGTAGAAACTAAAGTTATAGGCAATGTGGTCTATGGAGGTAGATTTAATTGTTTCTTAGACGTATTCAATCATACATATTCTCCCTTGGTTTTGAAAAATATAGGTAAAAATCTATTAAAATTTAATTTATACTAATGTCACAAGGAATAAATCTCCCCATGATGACATGTACGGGACATGGGATAAGATTAACAAGGTGAGTTGAATTCCATATTCTTCAGCAATGGATCATTCACAGATTCCATGATATGTGAAGGAATTGATATTTACAATAAATACTTTTACATAAATAAATGTAAATTATATCTAGGAGAACTATAATGGGAGAATCCAGAACTATCCATTTGTACTAGAGAAATTATAAAGGATATATACCTGGTAACTGTCGAAAAAATGATACTAGTTTTCAGGGGGCACAAACAAGTATTTTCATAATCCATGTGATCTAATATAGTAGTTAGGATAAAATAATATAAAATACAAGCTTATACAAGCATGTGGAAGTCATAACGAAAAATAACGAGTATGTTGAAACTTTTGAGATTATTAGGAAGAAAATAAATGCAACAATTTGTTCCAATTATCAGAATCTCACTATGTAATTTATATTGTCATAATGTAAGTGATGATATTATCACATGCCAAGATGACATGTTTTTATAGTGTAAATATAGGATATTCTTGGGGATATAATCTCAAGAGTAGTTTTACTCAAGAAGGTGAGGCCCAACATAGCACAAGTTTCCACACACCGTAGATGTGGAAGACCCACAACAAAGTAGAAACATGATATAGAAAATGAGATAAATAGAAGGGTTGGTTAAGAATTTGCCTCTAGTGCAAGTGGGAGTGTTGTAATAGTGGGTACCCTATACCCAACTTGAATAGTAATTTTGTTTACCATATCTTGTATTCAGTTAGATATTCATAATGTACACTAAACATTTCTTGTAGAAATTTCCGTGTCCACAAGTAAATAAAAATGTACATAGAATATCAAAAGGTTATATAAGATCCCAAGGTATAATGAGAACCTATAGATACTATGAAATTAATCTTAAAAATATTTCATATGATCTAGATACATCAAGATTACATAACATAGTTGATGTGTGACTATCAGGTGCCGGGGGGCTCATAATAATTGATACTTATTCTCATGATGTCTACACTTGGTGATCTCTAGTAGTTAGATCATAAGGACATACCATACAATAATAACACCACTTGTCTTGGGTGTCAATGGATGTTCCTATCTACATTCATGTATATTGGTCTCCTAACTTGATATCATTATCAATGTGTTCTATTTAATCACAGACATTAATGTAAGGAAAAAACAATAAAAATGAAATCATGGAGAGGTATCTTGTGTTGGTTTTATCATTGGTGGTATGACAATGATCCAATGGTTGAGATAGAATTTTTCGGTTCTAGGTTGAGGAAGTAATACATCTTAGGCTTGATTGATCATAATGGCAGTACATTAATAAATCCATGTTCATGGTAGCCTTTAAATCATTCCAGTTATATCAACAAATAATAAATCAACAAAGGAAGATGGCACGAATGTATATCCTACTTTATGAGACATCTAAAGTCAATGATATTATATTACATATTTTGTGTTCGTATATAGTATTTAATTGGTATGACTAATCCTTATCTCATTATGTGACATGATGAGTTGCCAGATTCCAATCTTGGTATGTTAATGGTATTCACTACTATCAAGATAAGGGCCTAATGGGTCACACACAATAGATTATTCAAGAATCTGCCATATTTTTCATAATAGGTATATAAGACATGGTAGACCACACCACTAGTGCCTGAGACGTTTTTAATGATATATGATCACCAAAGGAATAAATAAATTCATATTATTCATGTTATTAATAATTTTTATTGAATTTATTTATTAAATTTATTTACATGTTATTATGTGAATACATAGAAAATATTTAAGATTCATTTAATATTAGTAGGAATGAATAATCGAGTTATTAGATAATGTATTATAAATTAATATGTTTATTATATTATAATAAAGTGATAATAACAATAAATGATATTTATAACTCTTCATTGTAGTCATAATATATAATTTATATAATGTTTTAAATAATTGGGGGTTGTAGAGCCTTTCTAGGTAATTTCTTAATACACTATGTATAAGAGGATAGGTTCCCACCAATGGATTATTCAGGGAAAGATCTTGATAGTTTCTCTCTACTCTCCCACTTTCTAGATAGATATTATTTGGATCCAAGTGATCCGACCAATACCTCCCTCGTATATCCAAGGTAACTCAATTCAGCGATCATCGGGGCAACAAATACAACATCATATATCCATTATAGCACCTATAATTTGATGATCGGCGCTCCCGTAACTTGTGGAATCATGTGTGGATGATCTAGATTAATTCAAAAACTTATTCTTCAAGTAGAAATAAACAGAAAAAAGAATATGTTGACATGGAATGCGATCAAACTTGGCATTTATGGTTTAATGATATTTTGATTAGGTTTCTTCCTATGTGCTCCTCGGGCTTAAATTGAGGAATTTAATCACTAAAGATGATGTTGATACATTGATCATTATTGAAAAACATTAAATATCATCCCATTGGCTACACTGCACACCCTCGTACATTCAACAACTATTTCCTTATCTAAATACTTGAACATACACATAGTGGTGACCCAAATCTTATAACTTATTATACATCAATTTCCAACATTGATGATATCACATTTATTATAGAATTCACCTTATTTTTTATTTCTATATAATCACTTTGATAATCCATTATATTCTGTAGAAGGGATGGTTAAGAAATAATTTGAGAAAAGAATGATGATTTTTCTTCCATTATGATTCCCATGTAAATAATTTATAAGTCTATGATGATTGAATCCCTCTTAATCACAATCATATATATGGTTCAAGGATATTTTCTACATAGAACATATTCCACATTATTTTCCATCCCATGATGGTAATGGAATGGAAAAATTTATTTCTTTTGAAACTCTAACCGTCTTATCTAATTTATATTAATCTACATCCATGTGAATATATATTTGATACATTCAGGATCCTTATATATTTCACCCTCACATAAATATAATTCCACCAAAAAATTAATATCAATATCACTGTATCCAACACCTGGTCATGATTTGGATAGTTATGTTCATGAAATTTCAACTTCCTTGAGGTTTAGGATATTACATTTTCATTTTTCATCAGTACACAACCCATACTATTTTTTAAGAATTTCAATAAAGCATGAATATTTCCCCACTTATGGGTAGTGTAAGGATTGATGTAGTGATAATACTTCTTTTTAACTCCTAGTAGATTACTTGTCATTCATTAGTATAGAATAACATTACCCTTCTCAATTTTATAGTGGTTTTCTTATTTGAAAATACCAAGAAGTTCTCACAAATAATTGGTAAAACCTAGATAGTCAATGGAAACATAAAATATCAATTTTAGATACTTTTATAGTCTACACTTCAATTGAAAATATGTTAGATTTGTCCAAATATATCCATTTTCTAGTGATAACATTCACCCGGAATGATAATTACTCTATCAATAACTGGCATTTATTGTATTTTTCATAAATTCCCACTTCTTGAAAAGTCTTTACCAAAGTACACCAATATCCTCATTATCATCCTTGAATTTTTTTTTTTACTGAATATCATTAAAAAGGACTACCAAAAAATTTCATTTTAAAATATGAATACTCTATTCTCTAAGATCATGAATATTTCTAGAACATTATGATGTCTAAAGGGCGTAACTATGAACCCATAATTTTTGTAAATTTTAAAGGTTTTATTGGAAATATCATTCTATTTAACTTTTAATTTATGATATCATAGATAAAAGTCCTCCTTAGAGAAGTATTAGACCAAAAACATTTTATTGAAAAATTCATCAATCCATGTTAGGGGATAGATTTTATTTGTCATGATATTATTGATTTCACGTTAATCAATACAAAGGAAGATCTACCATTCCATATTCATGAAAAAGAGGACTATAACACCATATAGTGAAGAACTTATCAAGTAAGTAATTCGTTAGTTATACCAACTAAATTGTGGATATTTTGTAAGAAGTCTTACATATTGGTATAGATCCATGTATATGTTAAATTATTGACATACACTTATATTTAGACGGATGACATAAAAACACTTCATTAAATAAGTGGGTATTATCCCTAGCAATGGGAATATATTCAGGTGGGATTATTGCCTTTGTATTAATAATTTGATATGGTCACGCTTTCTCATAAGAATCAGATCACCCTTTTCTAGATGATTTCTTTCTAAGAAGAATAGGATATGTGTGCCTTCAAACCATCTTCTACACGTTACATCATATTAAAGGCACAAAAATCAGCATTCTCAGATTCTCCGACCCATGATACATGGGATGAATATCATTGCTGCACAACGTTATCCCCAAAATACAACTTTCTCTTTTAGAGTTTGAGGAATCATTCCATTCGGACTCAGGAAGAGGTATGAAGGAAAGAGATTAACATATTCTCCAAATTTATCAAATTCCATCACTTCTGTATTGATATGAAAATAGAACTATTCCTCTATAGTAATGGGGAACTTGCAATGTGGTAGGTAGTGGGAAATTTTATACGTGTCTCTCTCTATGTCTATAATATTTTACATTGGTGGTTTCATGGGGTGGGCAGAAATATTGTCGAGTGGAAGGAAAGAGTAGCAATTTTTTCTGTACTATGTTGTTGTATTTGGGAGGGAGGGAATAGTTCTCAAAAAGATGGAATTTCATGTTCCAAGATGGATTTTATTGAACGAAAAATGTTGTTAATATATGATCTGGGTAATATTATTAAAAATTGGGTAGATTCTCCTTCTATGTTGTACTGGATGAATTTTTCTAACCATAAACCAGCTAATGATGGAGCCAATTCTGATGGTCTTTGGGTAGGTTCAAACACCCCAATGTTGGGACAGAGATAAATAATGATGGCTCATGTTTTATTGGTGTTATGATGGTAGAGGCCTTCTTCAGGACTTCAAAGGTTATTTTGTTGCATCTTTAAGTGCTAATTTTGGGAGAGGGGACTCACTCTAGGTAGAGGCTTAGTCTCTCCTCTATGGAATTATTCTCTACATATGCACGACCAATTTCCATTCAAAGATAGAGATAGAATATAAAATTGTTTGTAGTTATCTTAGTAACCTCTCCCCAACTCCCTGGTCCATTTTATAACATATCTGTTAATGAATATCCCTTATTGATAGCAGGACTATCATGCTCCATACTTGGATAGAAGGCAACAGAGTGGCAGATATACTCATATTGAGTTACATTCATGATGTTGTTTTTTCCATTTTATTGTATGGACTCTCTTCCCTTTGATTTTGTGAACATTTTTCAAGGTGACACCCTTGGCCTCCATTTTCTAGACCCCCTAAATCCATTATTTGGTGTCAATCTATTTGGGCTCTCCCCACACATAATTGTATTGTTTTATTTTCTTCATTAAATAAATATATTGTTTTATGTAATTCATGACATTGAGAGTGATTTCCCTCTGTAAATATTGTATGATTGATTTATTTTAGGACACTCTAAACATTCCAAGTATAGAATAAAATTAAACTAATGGAAGAAAAATATAATTTTCAAGAATAATGTTCACCGAAACTTGATCATGAGATAAAATAATCATATAATTTTTCAATGCTGATATCAAATATTTTTGGGTGGTTACTCAACAAACATAAAATACATATTAGATATATTTAAGTGGAATGAATTGAAATATAAGAATAATTACAAAACTATGGACTAGTGGATATGTATGGATTATTATCAAGATTCATATGGTGGAGGCCCTAGAAATTTCCCTTGGTTTGAATACTATGGGTTCTTATCATCCTTATAAAACATTATATTACGTAAGTGACTTAGATAATTTCTAATTCTCCCACATCAATTTTGCTGAACTATTAGTTGTAGCTTAAATTGAACATTTTTCCCTCAAAAACATTAACCATATTTTTCATTTTTACATATTAATTAGAAACTATATTCCATCCTTTTACAAAGATAAATCATCTTATATATATTTTAATACATTTTCCTCGGTGCATCTTCTATCATTTTTGACACATAAGAAATTAGATATTCTTTTATTTACCATCTTTTATATAGAAACATAAAAAATGTGTCATCCTTCTCTTATTGGATGTATTTGGAAGTTTATGCATGTTCTGGTTTTTAATCATAATTCATGATATCTAATTTGTAATAGTAACAATATTTTTAAATATACATAATCCATGTTTATTTCATTATTATTTTTTCCATATTAACAGTCTATTCAATTCCTTCATAATGGATCATAAGGAGTTTATAAATTTGCAGATGAATATCCCAGGAGAGTGTAAACCCTGGCGTGTAGTAAGGCCTTTATTTAATCACATGGTATGAGTTAAATTAATACATAAAAATACATTTCAATTTTATTTCCCCTCGGTACATCTATTCCATTCCCACATCCACCTATAATATCCAGACAAGGACTTCTTTTCATGGAAACCACCAACTGTATACTTCATAAAATTTTAGGATATTTACCTATACATAGACATATCATTAGGGGTATCACTAAAGAATTATATTCCTAATATCTGTAAAACCTAAAAAATTATTTGTTACAAACAATTGTAACCAAATATGTATAATCATATTATTAAAAAAATTTGAACATAAAAATACCCTAAACACAACCAATGTTTGAGTGACATATTGTATTTAGAAGACATGATTCATAAACCATTAATATGGAACTAAAATAAAATATATTTATTTTAATTTACATAACAAGATCATAAATCCCTATGATGTTCTAAAAATCATAGGATGACCTAGGGAAAAAATAAGAAAAAATTGGGAGCTAAAAAAGGCCAGTAAAGGAATAAACATGCTGAAGAATTATATTATATAATTCCAAAGGGATAACATGATATCAAAAAAGTAAGGGACTGTGAATAAACATATGTATGAAAGTAATAATGAAAATTTAATCATAACATCAAGGAAACATAATAAATTAGAAACAACATAAAAGATGACATAATCATAAATCAAGGATAACCTCCAAGAAAACATCACACGATGGACCTTATTCCATCACGGATTATGTTTACACTATAATCTGATACATATCTTCTCACAAGAAAAAAATAATTATGTATTTAATTAAATTTCTATCTAGGTGAACCCATAATAACATGTAAATGAATATGTGTGCCCCAAATTGATTTAAAATGTAATTAATAAACATTAGAATTACACCTAGAACAAAAAGGGTTCATAATGAAGAATTATATCACATTAAAAATATATTTCATAATGATTCCAAAGAGAATGGGGAATTATATATTTTTTAGGATAATATCGGAATAAAAAATCATTGGTCTCAAATACGGTGATCATTTAAAAAAAGTTCCCTGATAAATTAAAGAGAACTGAGTATATAAATTATCTCCCTAAATGGTGTTTTGAGGAATCAGTTATATACTTTTGATTAATGAATAATTATGGAATTTTCATTGAAATTAACTGTAAAAAAATAATGTTTATCCCAAAAATATTCCAACACTTAATTAATTCATGAATTATAATAAATAATTTAAAATACTATTTCATAAAAATATTAAGGGACTATAAAGTTTCCAATAATTTTGATTTTATTTATAAAGTGAATGAGTAATACACTCAAGCCATGTATAACCCCATAAAATTAAGTAGTAATAATCTAGGTATTTATGTCATAAAAAATATACTTAATTTATTAGTCTTCAATAATATCCATTAGAGATGCAGGGGGATCATGATAATGAATGCTTATAACCTAAATAAAATATGGTGGTTCAAAGAGGTACCTTAACTTATGTTGAGAATCATTAAGAACATGTACTGAACATCTAAAATAAATAAAATTAGATGCATTTATCACATAATTCATAATCATTTCCATCTATATTTGATTTAAAATAATTATATTATGTTTATTTATATCAATTTTAATTATATATCAAAATTATTTTCATTGTTCTTACGGTTCTTGTTTAATGGTTCCAAGGCCGAATAATTTTTTGATAACTATTGAAGTTAAATTTAAATTTAAATACAACTAAAAAGTTTTAATAAAATTATTTTCATTTCATTATAGAACTTAAAATATTCCTAAATATTGATATTTGTTTTGACATATGGATGATTCATTTATTATAAATGTTATTGTTACTCGGTTAGTTTATTTAGCTAATCTAACTGACCAACACAAATATGATTCATCCAATTTAGTTAAATGAATAAAAATACATTATATAATACTAAATAATATATAATATCATCATATTTTATAATAAAAATAATTTCTATTACCATAATTAAAGGTTGCAGATAAAAATAGTGTATTTTATTTATAAAGATGGTGAATCGTCCATATTGTGAACAATAATTTCATTTTTATAATAAGAAGATAAGATAAGTGGATGGATGAAAATTTTACATTAATATAATACAAATAAAATATATTCTTAATTATTGAGTCATTATTTCATATTCAATGGAATTTTTTGGAAGGATGAGGTGAAGGAACAAATAAATAGTTTGGTGGAGGGTACTACCTTCCCCTTTGGATGTATCCTCTTAGGATTTGCCTTATGGAACATTGGATTAGTTGTTCTATGAGACTAGTAAATTTATGGACATCAGAGAAGATATGATAAGATATTTTGGTAGATTTTTTGTAATATCCAAGATATAGATGGTTTGAGTAGAATATGTGGTGAGGGTGGTATTTATAAGGGGAGGAGGGATATTGTTTTTGAATATTATATTATTTAGATTATATTTGATCAAGGCTTCCATTAGTGATGAATATTGTGGCTATATACAGTAAATGGTGTATTCAAGTTCAATCCAATGTTCAGAATCATCATCCACTTCTCATTTATGCATGTATTTTTCTTATTTTTCAAATTATCATATTTTTAATATACCACTCTTCTCCGAAATTAAACAATATTAGAAAAATAGAAAATAAGATTATTAATTTTCTAATTTTTATACTCTAAAAATGACATGAATTTTATTAAAATAAATTTCTAAATACTATACATTTAATTTTTAAATAAAAAACATTTTTTATATGAAAATTACCAATTTTAAAATAATGAATGATTTTATGACCCATTGAATGATTATTATAGAGACTCCTAAAATTATATTATCATTATAACAAATCATACTATTAATTCATAAACACAAATTATTAAGTCAAATATTCTCTTAAATAAATATATTTTTTATAAAAATAGATCATTTATGTTTTACCAAAATTTAAACACTTATTTTACCATTTATAAAACATTCACTTACCTGTATCTAGACATACACCTTTCAATTTTTCAATTTATAAAAAATAACAATATTATTTTACACCCCCAGAGGTGATGATACTATTATATATATTAGGTTATTATTCATATTTTCTATATTAATATTCTACTGATCAAATTACGTTTCTAGTGATCATATTACTACTCCAACAGTTAAATTGATAATGGTAATATAGGAACACTACTTTCTATAAATAAATAATATTTCAAAAAAATATTTATTAAATTATATATTATCTCAAGTTTATATATATATTCATTTTCTAAATGATTATTACATTAATAACATTCTATTTTAATTATACGATGTTGTTCTTGAGGGAGATTGTTCTGGGGGATCGAGCATATCAAAATAATCATTTTATAATTATCTTATTTTAGGTTTTTCATTCCATTTTAATATTTTCATTTCCAATAGCTACACATATTCTCTAAATGCACTATAAAATCCAATGTAATAATTTTTTTTTTCTGTTTTTCATTTTTTTATGTGAGTTATTTATATAGTACAACATTACTAAATATTATACATTTATATAATAAGAATGAAAAATCCATTGATAAAACATTGGTACATTATGGAATGATAGAGGGTGACATTTATACATAAACAAGTGATGTTGAATTTGAGTAAAAAATAGTCCCCACTTGTTTTAATGTTTTTCAGTGAAATAATTAGTTTCCATGAATTTTAAAATTATGATGCTCTTATTGTTTAATAAACTGTGCGCCAACAATGAAATGGACAGTAATTCTATGATATTTACCCAAAATGGAGAATATTCTCACTAAATTATAATAATTTAAAACAAAAATGGTATCCACTAATTAAATCCCCTATGTGTAAGGTTCTATCAGACGGTTACTACATGATATGCACTTCAAATGAACTAATCATCTAGTCTAGTCCTTAAATAAGAGTAACCCAAAAAACTAAGGGTTATTTGAAATCATACTGATAAACATATGTTGCATATATAATGAAATTTTTACATAGGAAATTAACAAAACTTATAAAAATTAAAACTCAAACTCCTCTAAGCCTATTAAAATCAATCAATAAATATAATAATAATAATAATTGAGTTTGGGCAGTGTAAATTCCATGACCTTTATAACATTACATCCCCAAAATCACATGGTAAAAAATATTGATCAAAGAGAATATAGTATTTAACTCTCTCATGGGAGACCCAATTTTGAATACTATGTGATTCCTAATTACCTTTAAAAGGTATTTAAATCTAATGAAATCTAGATTCAATTTAGGTTATGGTTGGTTCAAGTGATTAATCACATCACTTTGAAATCTCACATTACATCCTTCTCAAGAAAAAGAAAAGGCCCTCCATTATATTCCAGACCAAAAAAAGATCAACAATGGAATCCACCCTTTAATATTTAGAACAACTAAAATAATATAATCCTCCAAAAATAATTAATTACTTTTAATTGATGGGTAAAAGGAAAAATACAAAATATAAGAAAAAAATACTAATAAAAGTTTCACTAACGTCGATCCCACCAATGTGATAAGGAAATTTCAATATATAAAATTTCAAGACATTATCCCTTGTTATTAATTAATATTATAATATAGTAATATCCACAACATGTGGAAAAAACATATAAATATAAAAAATTTTATAAATAAATTAACTCCAATAAAAGAAAACTATAATAAATTAAGAGGAGAATAGAATATACAATTGAAAACACATCAAGCACTCAAAAAATCAGCATGAGGTTCAGAAGGATGAACATGAGGATCATATGAAGGGGTCGATCTTAATGCACCTATTTTTAGGAAACTCAAATATATATATTTTTATTATTACCCAAATATGAAGAAAATTCTAGGTCACAAGTGCTTCCTGACAGAACAAATTCTATTGATCGGGCATTCCACTCTTGTGGAACAATATGAACATACTCCCGGAATAATTAAAAGTGATGATATTTAATATCTGTCAGATACCACCACCCATATGATCAAACACTATCAATATCCTCTTTTAACCATATTATATACCTTTACTAGCCATAAGATTTAAGATGAATCAATCTATTCATATAATCCAGACAGAACTACCTCAATCTAGATTATAGGTTTCACAATTGCTTATATAATTGGATATGAAAAATGAGATCAATTTCCAATTAATATTTAAATAATTACCTATACTAAAACATTGAGTCATTAATTAATATTATAATTGTATCTCGGTTAGGTATAATACCTTTTCAATTAAATGATGACCACACCCTAATACTGATTATTCATTTTTCTCAAGGAATTATAATTATATTTCCTAATGTACTGTCACAGTTTTGGGGATATGTTGATGAATAGAATATTTCTTAAAACCTTCCAATGAAAATGTGTCCATAGATTAGTCAAAAATATGAACTTACACCATATAAAACAAGTAAATTTTAGAATAAATATAAGAAACATATGCCTAATATATTTTTATGGTTCAATAAGACTGATTATTTTATCAATATCGTAAAAAAAAATTTCTACATCAAGGGAATATGAATAATAGTATAAGGGAGGAGTGATTATGTTCAAATTTTTTTGAACATTATCTATATTATTTGTAAGAATATGTAGAACACTTTTCTCTACTGTTGTAGTAGGTAAAACAACTGACTTAGATAATATTTGATCTACTATAGGGTTTACATTTGGGGAACCACCCACAGTCCCCTTTTTATGCGCTATAATGACTTTCTAGGGTCATAATCTAAATTAATAAAAATAAAAAACATGATTAAATTTTTATAAATATTAAAACATAAAAAAAAATTAAATATATATAGATGAAAAAATATTAAAATTACAAGAAAATCCCCTTTCACCATAATAAAACTGAATATTTCCTTACCAAAATTATAAATGTATGAAAACCATCGAATTAATATTTTAAAAGCATATTATTTACCAGTTAATAAAATGGTTTCATGAAACTTAATTTCTAAATAATTTAGTATAATTAATCAAAACACATATTAATATTTTAAAACATATATAATATAGTACAAGAAAAAATTTTACACAACACCACATTAAAATTATGAAATATATTAGACCACATCTCATGGATATTATGAAGCTCAACACATAAAAAATTAGTAACAAAATCACACAATGAAAAATAACTAAATTAAACCAAACTAAATATAATAAAAATTTCACATGTAATACTCCAATTTATCAAAACCCTACTAGGTAAAACAATAAAAATAATCTAACTTTTTATGAATTTAAAATTTAAAATTTTAAAAAAAATTAGCTACACAAGGGTTTTCATTATGGTCATGAAAAACATAAATTAACCATGTGAATACCACTTAAAGTTACCCATAATGTTTTTTAAATTCAATTCATGTTTTCTTAGACCATTAATATTTACCTTTTTACCCTAGTATTATTCCCATTTTCCACTCTTAAACACTTTGTCTATAAAAACAGCTAAATAATTGTTAGTGTAAAATAAAAATACTCAAAAAAAAATTAAAAATTGAGAACATAGCTATGTATACCCATCCTTATGTAAGATAAAAATGAACAAGTAAATTTACTCTTCAAAATTACTATTAGGCATGGAATGACTATGAAATGATCATGAAACGCATAAAAATTCCAAAACAAATAAAAATTAAAACTATGTATCCTATATGACAATGAAATATTTTAAATAAATAAAACAATAAAAAAATTTAAGGGCATGGTGTGACATTATATAAACTCAGAATACCAACCCATGTAAATTTTATTGGTGTTTTAGATCAAAGTTATAGAACTAGAAATTATATTTTAAATATAGTTGATTTTTTTACTTTTACCTCAAAACATCGACATAAACCCATAAAATAATCCATGAGTAATGATATTTAGGACTTTTACATAAAAAAGACCTATTAAAATTTAATATATATAATTCTTAAGAACTACATGACAGTACTATTTATTATATTTTTAATTGAACTATTTGGATTATATAAATAAGCTATATGGTCTTGGATTGATCTCACGTTATATTGCTACATTAGGGGCGTAATGTGAAAGTCATTAAGAAGATGTAAATTATGTATAAACTAGGGAACATATTTCTAAATTTGAATCCATTAAAATTATATTATCTTAAGAAACACATAAATATTAAATCTTTCGTGATTGATATTAACCATTCTTTTTAAAATGGTTTTCGTTTAATGGATTTTTATGTCAAATAACCCTCTTTTTTTTGAAAATTTTATTTTTCAAATATTTCTTTCAAAAATATAAAATATTTATGTTTTATTATATATGAATATATAGTTTAATATTATAGAATTATTTGTTTTTTAATGAAATTATTTTACTATAGGATAGAAATATCCTACTCGTTTTAAGAAAACATCATCTATATTTTTTTTCTTTTTAAAAAATATACTTATCGAGTGAATTTTGGTTCAAGAACCAATTATTTATTTATTAACTTTTATAATCTATTATGATATAATAAATAAATGACCATGATGATGAATTTATTTTCAATCATGGGTTTCAAATCATTCCTAAAGTCATAGGGATTGTTCTGAATCAATTAATGTATATACATGATCTACAAAAAAAGTATTAGATAAGAAAACAATATAGAATTTGAAACACCTATAGATTTTTATTTTTATATTCAAATGGATAAATTTGGGAAAATAATAAAAAATAGGTTATATAGAAGAGTAATTGGAATCTAGTTGAACCTACGAAACTAATATACTACACTTAGGGTTTTTTTGTATTTCTATGTACTAAATTTCATGAAAATCATAAGGAATTTCAATTGAAAACATCCAAATGGTTTTTTTTTGTTATTTAAATATTATTATTTTTCATTCATTATTAATTCGTAAGACCTCATGATTGAATTTAAATTAAAATTATAATACTAGAATTTATGGTTTTAGAATAAATAGAAACTGTGCCCTAGGAACCTATAATTTCTTGGGACAATCTATAGCTTTTTAGTCTAGTAAAAAATGACACTATATTTCCAAATTTATTTATCGAGATGAATATTTAATATTTTGTAGTTTTTTGATAAAAATTATTTAATGAAAATTTATTTAATGGATTTTAGAAATAATTATAATCATCTTCCAATCTAATTTCATAGTACGAGTGCTATTAACATTTCAAAGAATACTACAATCTATTTGAGGACAAAGCACATATTCGTAGGGAATCTTTTTCTGAGAGGTTACAATTATAATAGTGATATTTCTATTAAATTCATTGATAATAAACATAATTTTTGAAATATTTTTCACTGTTCTATAATATATAATTTATTTAGTTATTTTATGGAAGATCTGTAGTACATATACATAAGTTTTCCAAAATCATATTTTTTGAATTTATTTTTCCAAATCTAGAATGCTTAACCTTTATTATTTAATTGAATAAAATATTTGGATGTGATTACATATTCATATAAAGATTAACTGTTATTTTCTATCATTAATATACATGACATTGCTAATTTTTTATATTTAATTCGTTAAATATATTTTATTATTTTCTTGAATATCATTGATATAATTAGTTCAAAAAATACATATTTTAAGGGGTAGTTATCAAATTTTTTTAACATGTCTCTTTGAATACTTTTTTAATTATAAAATAATAAAATTTACTATCTAGATGTATTATTTTACATTTAATTATTTTTTATACTAATGAAAAATTATTTGCTAAAATTTTATTGTTTTCACTTTGCATAATTGGTTTATAAATTGTAGAAACAATTCATCCAAATTTTATTTAAGTTAATTCCGAATTCTAATTTATTTCACTATCATATTCCTATAGTTATATTTCAATTTTAATGATTAAATGTTTAAAAAAAATTATATTAATTTTTATTTGATTTCAAAAGAAGTGGGAGAATGTTTTGAATACAAAATTGTAATGTCCTATAACCATTATTGATCTATGATTATTTCTCATTATACATCATTATTGGTTATTTTATTTTTTATTAGTCTGTAAAATTTTTTGTTCGAAATCTTTTTGTTCTATAATTATCAAAAATTAGAAGATTATTAGTCTATGTTGTTTTGATCAATTTATTATACAATATACATTTGTTTTTTTATACTCAAAAAATCCATTGTTTTTTACTATTAAATCGGCTATAATTGAATTTCATGTTATATATTTATAAATTAAATTATTTTACCAATATATTTATAAACAATATATAGTTCATTTTAAATGGTTTATTATAGTTGAATGTTATGTATATAGAGATATTTCATACATATTCAATATAAATTTGTGTAAAATCAAACATTTAAAAACTTATAGAAGTATAATTTTTTTGTATATAGTCAAAGTTGAAAATTATACTTATGTATTGGATATTTTTAAATGTAAAAAACATTAAAAAATTTATATATCAATGAAATATTACATATTTTCGCTATGTTAATTAAAATACATTCGTTTCAATATATTTTTATTTACGAAAACCTAGGAAATAGTCTTAGATCTTATTTATTAGAGGAAATATATTTCACAAAGGAAAATAATTATATATAAATATATTAATCTTATATACTCGTTTCAAGATAAATTATTTTATGATATGAGTATTTTATAATGTGAAAACCCTTCCAAAATTATTATTTATTCTTACAAGATCTATATTGATTAAATATTATTTATACATAGAATGGTTTTATTCTTATGAAATCTGTAGAGTTTATATATTATTAAATAATAGTACATTTATAAAAATTTTAATTTCATATATGGAGATATATTTATTCCCACATAACTAGTTCATTTCAATGTTTATTCCTATAAAATATAAAATGTGTAATTACTCTTACAAAAACATTTGAGAAAAGGAGTTAATCATATGTGTTGATAAGGAATGTGATTTTCATACATAGTGTATATATTTTATAGAAATATATTATTCATAAGTAAAAATATTATTTATTCTTATATAATTATAAACTAGATAATGTTTTGTGTATTTTTATCAATTTAAAAATTATAGGAGGTGTTTTCTAGGCATTTAAAATGGGTTGTCTTGTATTTATGATCTATTAAAGTAATTTTGACTTACATGATTTAGAATCTAATTTTAAGGATGATGAAAGATCTCTAAAAACTATGATGGTCCCTCTTGAGAAAAAAATATTTTAAATTCATAAGTGCTTCATTTTAAAATGTATGATTTTAGGAAGAGTATTACTATGTATTTAATGGAAATTATTTATTAGAGAAAGAAGAGTAATAGATAGTGTGATTATTAATTATATGGATAAATTTTAGGAAACCATTGACGTAATTCATTCTCAATTAATTGTCAAAAAATAATTGCTGAAACATTTAGAAAAATTAAAATAAAAAAATTATGTTTATCAAGGATGATTATAAAATAAAAAACTGATTTCAACTATGATGTAATTCTACTATGAAAATTTATAATTTAATGAAATTATACAATACCAGAGGAGGTGTAATAACTATGAAAGAACTATATTATTAATAATTTTAATGCTAAAAAATTAAAAATATCAAAGGATGTATAAGTACATAATTTTAATGATATTGTGTTATTATGAAAAAGTTTACTAACGAAGAAGAATCATTTTTAGTGATAAACATTTGAGATATATGTATTTTTAGGATAATACTGAATAACTTGTTTATTATTAGTGACATATGTGTCTTAATATATATAATAAAAAATGAAAATATATCTATAATACTAATTATATAATTCACGTACTACGATTGCTTGAGAGGTTTAGGACACTACCAAAGAGAAAGAGTCATGTAAAATTTTCTTTTAAAATTTTACAACACTAACTGTTATCTACTTTTACATTGGTTTGAGATCTCTAAGAAAAGTTATGAAATTAAAATCATCATGCAATCCATCAGGGTTATTTTAGAATAATATGAAATTTTACTTATATACACAAAAAACTATAAGATTTTCATGTTACTGCATAATTTTTCATTTATTTATGCTTTATAAGTGCTAAAAATAAATTAAATATTAAATATTTTTGATGATAAAAGTGATATTTTTAGGGGATTCTACAATCCCTCTAATTGGGGGAGGGAATTAAGGGTGAGAAAATTTTACCAATTGAGTTAAACATAAATTCATACTAACTTTTTATTAGAAAAAACAATATAATTTATTAGGATGTATTGATCTTAAGTATGATCTATCACTACATTAACATATATATATATATATAATTTAATATATATATATATATATAACACAAGGATTTGAAAAAAGTTTTTCATAATATGAAAAATGATTCCATTCCATGTCAACATCAATTGAGTCTAAAATTTTATACTAATAATACTATTATCAATTACAATTCATGTAGGATGTTTTTATAATTATCCTCATTGTTAATCCCACACAGAATGTCTCCCAACATCACAAATTTTCCCTACCTATGATTATAATGACTCATTTCAGTATTCAAGATTCTCAATAAACATTAAAAATGTCTCCAACTGAAACGTCTTCTTCCACATGGATATTTTCATATCAATATTATATTGATTACAATAAAATAATTTCATATCTCTCATTTTATTCTTCAGAACCTAATATACCAGAATTCTCACATTTCATTGGAACACCATATTCCATTATTCTCTATATTCTTATATACCTAATGTTCCAAACTTTTTGGAATTATTTGGAATATGATTCTCCAAACTTCGCAACATTCATTGGAACCTCATGTTCTAGACTTCTCAACCTTCTTTAGAGCCAACTGTTAGGTGATTATTAAAAACATTAACACAACTAAATTATCCTTGAATTCTCTAGTTTTAAACTTCCACTCTCAATTTATTCTTCATCTTCTAGGATTGTATCTTAAATTATTCTTCTTGGGTCAATATTTTTCTTCAAATATGATCATCACTTTTTAAGAGCACTCATACTGATAATTTTACTGATTATAAAATTTTGAAAGTCTATAAGTCAAGTCCAATATTTCTAAAATAACATGTCAACCCACTTTTAAAATTTCAACAAAACATAGTTTGAATCACAAAATCAATCTATATAATTATTAGAACATTAATCTTATAGATATTGAAAATAAAAAATGTTGTGACTTTTTAATATTTACTTGAGGTTATTCAGAACCTTCTGGTGAATTTAATTCCCATTAACATAATTTATTTTCTATGAACATAAAAGTTTTTTTAAAATGAACTCACAAAAACATATAATAGTAAACTTAAAAATCCTTTTCGGAAGAAATTACACATCTTATTCTAGTGAACTTATAATGGATCTTCAAAATCATCCTCCAATAAACCTACAATGATAATTCGTAATATACTTCAGGTAAATATATAAACCTTCTTCTGAATATTTTTCATCAAAAAATAGGAATATTCTTCCTAATATTAATCAAATGAACATATAATTTTTCTACAAAATCTTCTTCTGATGAACATATATATATATATTATTCTATACCATTTTTAGTGAATGTAAAAATATAATTCTGAATATTCTTTCACTAAACATATGATAATTATTCTAATTCCTATTCTAGTTATTATACTACGGTTCTTTAAAATATTATTCCTTATGATTATGGAACACAAATTCATTTTTTTTATTATCCTAATTGCAATGAATATACACCATATATTTTAATTTCTAAGTATTTAATACCCATATTAATTCCCTTTGCCTCATCTTACTAAAACAACTTATAGAAAACATAAAACATCATAATTCATTACATGAATACTAAAAATTTGGAAAAAAATCAATTATCAAATCATTCCTTTGATTTCAAAAATAAACGCATATTGGATCATTGTTGGTCTTCCACTAAATTAATTTTACAACAAAAAAAGTGTAAATCAACATGTGACATATCTTTGATACCTTATGTCACCTCACCAATCAATACTCTATATCTATAGTTCATATCAAGATATCTTCCATCATATTATTTTCATTAAAATATCTACTAATATTTCATATATAGATGCATCTTAGTTTACTCCTCACTTCATTCATACTATAAATTCTTGATTGAATTACCCTCATAAGGATGAATGATCCTGAAAATCCTCTTTGATATTTTAGTAACTCTTAGTTTATTTATTATGAATATATCAAATTATAAATAAGTTCCAACTTCTAGATATCCATCTTATAGAATTATCGGTGTTTCATTAATGAGTGATTTTCTATGGTTTTACTTTTATAATTACTTCCTCCATAAGATCATCCTACATATTCTAATGGATTATCTTCTTGAAAACTCTTGTTATACTAATCTAACTTCTAGAGTAACCATATATTTCGTAATTACACTTTTTCATCTAGTATTAGTGACTTTAACATCATCTTTATATAAGGTTAATTCCACCATATATTCCTCAGAAATCAATATTAAGAAATTAATCTTATATCAAATTTCAATAATTTAATGTGGTATATCTTATTGATCTTATTGGATTCTTCAATATTTAATAACCCCAATGTTTGAATAGTTTTACATCCTTTGGGTTCATACTGTTTAACATTAGGTTACCCTATCATCCAACTAGTCTACTTAATAAATCTTCAACATTTTCTATGGGTATTCAACCTCCCAAACTATAGGATTCTTAAAAACCATTATATGTTCTGTTTAACTTTTATATCTATATATCATGTAAATTTACATCCTAAACTGAATTTGTTTTACAAGGATTCTTTAACCACCAACACTAGTCACAAATATATTTAATTTTAACTCAATCAATCTTGTGATGTATATAAATTAATCTATATAATATTATTTCCATAAATTTATCCCACATCAGTTAGTATTATTTACATTAGTATCATCCACAATTTATCTATGTTATAAAATATAATGGTTTTCCAATTATAAATTATGTAATTATTAAACTAATACATATTAATTATGTACTTTTTAATATTTTTCATTAGATAATCCCATAAGAAACATAATTTTTCTTAAACTTAAACATTGAATTTTCATTAATCAATCAAAAAATAGTATACTTCAACATCATCATTTTTTGGATACATAAATTTCCCACATTGTATTTTTTTTAATGCCAATTTATTTTGAAATTAAATTATATTTTTCTCCCATAAATTGATAATAGATTCAATTTATTATATAGGAGAAACCATTTTCATTAATTTTCTCTCTGCATTATTTATTTGAATCAAAATCCCTCTATTGGCATATTGGTTAGGGAAGACCATTCTTCACACATTTTATTTCTTCTCCCTTTCTCTACCATTTAAATGAATTTAAACCTTGAATATATTATGATAAGGATGACATTAATTTTTATAATTAAATAATCGATAAAGCAACCAACTCAAATTATATATGATCAATGAGATATGTAAAAACCAAGAGTAATTAACTCATGAAGTCATGCTTTCCATTAAATAATTATATAATTCCAAATTTTAGGAATTTGTTTTAGGGGTTGGTTCATCAAATTTTCATTCAACATACAGTCTTGCATTTATCTCAATTAAAAAAATCCTAAATCATAAAATAGATAGATTATACACCCTTGTAAAACAATTTTTCCTTCCAAAACTCAATCTTCTCATTTTTCATTAAAAAATTAGTTTTTGTAGTGATCCATTATTGATATACATGGAAATTACATTACCTTTGAGAAATAACTAATACATTAAAAAATTATATTCCCAAAGGCCATATTTGTTTAGTGGCTAGGGAAACTCAGAACATAATATTCTAATCAGGGGGAATGATCTTCAACATGTCTTATATAGATCATCCTCTTTTGTTATCTTACCTAAAACATTTCTTTATATCTTGGGTAAAAGAAAACATAGAAAGGGTGAGATCAATTGCTCAGAAATGGTAAATATGGAAAACATAAAACAAACCATAAACATTTGAATGTAAACACATGAACAAAAAATTTAATCATCAAAATCTTGAGCAATGAAATAAATCTCAGCAGTATGTAAGGTATGGATCATAAAGGAAAACTTAATCGTGAAACAATAAAATTTGAATAAAACATGTAATTCTGGAAATATAATAAGAACATATCATGATTTCTATATTATCCAATGTATTTCTTCCTAAACTATCATAGTGGACGGAGTCCATTACTGAACCAGGTTTACTTGCCGTTCAAGCCCTGTATTACTGAACCAGATTTAGTTTCCATTCAACCCATGCCTACCTCATGAGATATAAATCAGTATGAAATGCATTAGAGGGATATATAAGTCCCACCCATCTCATAATGAAATCATTATTATGTGTGCCACAAAATAAATATAAATTATTCATCATAACCCAATGAATAAAATGGGTTTTATAAACGTCATCTCATCATAACACAATCCATATAAAACAATGGATATCATTTCATCATAAAAAAATTAAACAATGTAAATAATAAGGACATTATACTTGAAACATAACCATATTAAATAATGTCATCTTTGATGGAAAATATTTTTGATAAAACACTTGAAATGAATTCTTGAAGAAAATATCCTTCTTCAAAATAATTATCTTTTCTCAATATGTCGTGGAATTTTAAAAGAAAAAAATTATTTTTTAAATTAATCATGAAATCTTGTATAGGAATATTCATTGAAATAATACGTTATGTAACTATAAAAATCCATTCATTCCATATAAGTTAAAAAGCATTCTCCTCTTACTTTTACCAGAAAATTCAAAAAGTTCCTCGTATGGTAAACAAAAGAAGGATTCCTTCTCTATAATGTATTTAAAGTAAAAAAATTGGTACAATGAATTTAAACTTAAATAGAACAATAATTAAATTTATATGAAATAATCTTTTATAAAATATTGATGTGGATGATAAATATAACCCTAGAAAACACTTATCTATAAACAATCTCAAATAACAACGTGATTGGAATAATTATCATTTACCTTAGGAACATTATGCATTGTGCATATCAGAACCTTCTATATAATCATTTAAAAAATTTCATTGACTTATTTTATAATCATATTCATTTTTATTATATTATATATGGTCATATTCTTATCTTTTTATTAGTAACCTTTCATTGTTACTCATTATTCGAGTGTTAACTACTTTTTTTCTTATGGACGTTTTGACAAATAAATTATTATTACACTTTTTAGGTAATTGTTATTTAATTTATATAATTTTATTAGTAATATATATATAATATTTATTTATTAAATTAATTTATATAATCATTCTTTGCTGAAGATCATGGAAAACGAATCGCATCACATCGTGGAGATGGTAGATGTTCGTACACATGAGCGACGACATCATTCCCATGATTTTGGAAATTTATTAACGTGTATGGTGTATAATATTTCAGAATAAATACCAAATTAAAATAATCATTTATCTTTATTTCTTCCATCATTATACCCATTAATGTATATTAGTGACGAAAAATATATTACACCACGTCGTGGAGACTATAGATCGTATGTACGCACGCATGGTGATTTCATTTTTCATAGGATGGATAGAAGATGGAATATGGTTGTTTTATATAATAATAAAATATCATTATACAAGTGATACTGGATTTGCTACATAATAATGAAACAAATAATATAGAAGAAGTAGAAGAAGAAGGTATTTTGAAAGAATCGGTCAGGGATATTACCTCTTCTTCGACGTGCCTCTTCTAAACCTCCTCTATAGGCACTAAAGTTTGTATTTGAAGAATTCTAGGACCTCTAGTACTTTTCTAGAGAAGTGGATAAAGGAAATGGACAGGGTTTGGCTGAGTTTGAAGGCTCAAAATTGATTGAAAATGAGATCTAGGAGGTTCCCTTTTATAAGAGAGGAGAGGGGCACTTTTTGGAAACTTCAAAAGTATTAATTTATAATAAATTCAAACCCCACATAAAAACCTCCAAAAAAATGACTCAACGTCAAATATTAGATGAGATAGGCCTTTAATATCATCAACCAATAAAATTTATACATGTTTTAAATTTATTTCAAACCATATCATTTGGATTTATCCTTATTTAATCTATGTAATTTTATTTGCGGTAATAATATTATAAATATTAAATGGTTTAATATACATAATTTTATGTTTTGAATTATCTGTAATTGGATACCTTATGACATTTCAGACAATATAATTTACAATTTCTAATTTTTAATTGTTTTTTTGATTTTTAAATAATTTAATAATAAGTTGTTTTTATAAAATATCAAGTGTAAATTTGGACATTATTCATTTATTTAGATTTAAAAAAAATCCAAACATAAGATAGACTCAAAAAAAGTAAAAGATTCCTAACATGTATTATTAATCGAGAAAATTTGTGTATCACTTTAATTAGTTCATATATTATTTATTTTAATATTTGTAATACAATTTATTTGATATTTCTCTTAATAAAATAATTACTACAAAATTTTTGTATATTTATATGATATATATATTTTTTGCATAAAAATTAAAAATAAAATACTATAATGAAGATAAATCAAATAGCTTTCTTAATAATATTTTCAGTCGAATTTATGTTCTAAAAAACCAAACATTTATAATGTTATTTTTATTAAATTATGAAGGTGACAATTGTGATGTCATTTAAAATAAAATAATATAAGTGTCACAATCACATTTATAAAGATCCAAATGCTCAACAAGTCAACCTTTGGATGTATAGGGTTTCTAAATAATCTATAAATAAGTTTTGGTCAATTTTTTGGGCCTTTTGTTTGGTATTATAATTTCAGAAAAATAATATTATTGATTTTTTACAAAATAAATAATTTCGGCATCATTAATTTATAAGATATTAAGTTAATTTTATATTCCATAAAAATTAAATATATAATAAAAATATAAAGGAAACATTTTATATTTAAAATTCATATTTATAATATCATTTATTTTTTATATAACATAATATTAAAAATAACATAATTATTAATGTTTGAGTGAGGCATATTTCAATTTTCTATAAATAAAATAAAATAAATGTCTAAATCTCATAAACAGGGGTTCCAAATTATATAATTTCGAACCATGTTTGTTTTAGGGTGAAATATAATCATCCATGTATATTAAGAAAAGTGTTAGGGTAATTTTATAATAATATGTTTACCCTTAATTTTCTTATTTACCATTAATTTTGGTAAATAAAATTTATCGTAGTTACTATTCATAATGCCCAAAAATAAAAGTAGCCTATTAACATTATATGGACCTACTTATTCCAAATATTGAATCAATTTTTCTTAATTTAAGATATAAACATTGCATTAATTAGTTTAAAATAAATCCCATTGGTCAAAAAAACACGTTTTAAAAGATATAAATTTGCAAAAGTTTGAATTTTTTTACCTATGAATATAATGTAAAATTTTCGATAATGACATAAATTATATTAAATGGTAAAAATATATTCTATTTATACTTTAAAAACATTAAATATTATAACTTATCCATATAAATCATCTCGATGAAAAAAAAAATTTAATTAATAATTTTGCATATTTTTTCTATTCATCAACATATGAATGTTATAAAAATAATATAAAAAATTTATGAAAAGTAAATTTTTATATCCTGGTTCCAAAAAAGAATTATAATTTTTCATATTTAACTTATAAAAATGTCAAAAACAATATTTAAAATGTGTGTGCCATCAAATGGCGGAAAAAATGCATTTTTTTAAAAATACTTCTTTTATCGGAAAAAATGAATTTGTTCTCATACCATGATCAAGAAAAATGTTTAAGATGAATGATAATTTTATTAAATTTAAAATGTGTTCAATACTATTCATAATGAATTGTTCATAAAAATATTATAATAATATGTTGTTGTTTAGTGAAACTCGGTATTGTGTACCACACAAGCTATCAAGGATGGTCGCTCTTGTGTGTAGCACATGCCAAGTCAGTGTTCCATGTAGTGAAATATTCCTTTGTTGTTGAGTATAATAAAATCCAAACATGTTTATTTTATACATTGAAAAAATCTATCCTCATTGTGTGTAAAATAAATTCTATAAAACGAATGTGAAATCGTGTGTAACATAATCCAAGAATAGTGTTGCATATACTGAAATCTAATATGGTGTTGTGTATAACAAAAGCTAATATTGTAGTTCCATAAAACACAATATAATGAAGCAATTAAATATTATCCATCTCATAAATTCTCAGGGAGTTACATTCTACGACCCCCCCCCCAGTAAAATGAATCTCACCCTCAAAATTCGTCGTGGATATAAATGGTTTACTACATGAAAGTTTCTTTCGTAGAAACCCACATCATAAAAAAGAATAGTAAAACATAATTTAAAAAATAATGTTATAAATATAATGTCTACCCAAATTAACACATCACATAGGAGAATATAGGTTAAAACATGGATATGGAAGAGAAATTTATCCATCATGTTCTGAAGAAGACTAATAGAGAACGTGGCAATGAAAATGTAAACAATAAAAATCGATATAATTCTTGATGATCAAAGTTACCATCGGATTCATCAGATATGAGTGTATTAGGAGAAAATTTTTTGTATTCAATATCATTACCCTAAAGTTGATGCATTTTTTCATAAGGAGAAATACTTACTTGATTTTAGTGTAATATCATTTTTGGTCATTCCATGACTAATTTACATTTCATATATTATGTAAAGAAATGATGTTGAATTTTTCATTCATGAAGTGTTAGTAGATCACGCGATAGAATGATAGGTCATTCCATCATTCTCTATCACAAAAAGGTTAGAACAAGTTATTAAATATACATAAGTCCATCTATGGTGAGATTAATTGTATATGGTTCCAAAAAATGGACTTATACATCATCTATCATACCACATAATAAAATAAAACTAATTTAGACTTACCAGGGACTTCTTGTAGGCCATTGGTAGGCAATAAAACCATGTCACACTTCGATTGTGGGTTTGATTCCCACATCCTTGTCCGATGCGACATGTTGTTGCCTGTCCTACGGGTTTTCTGTTTTCTAAAACTATACTATTATAACATTCCAAAACAAATTCTAGCCTTAAAAATTTGTATATAATGTCTAAATTAATCCATTACTACGTTTAGGACTATACAAAATACTTCGGTCCAATATCATAGTAAAAGAAATTTGTTACTAGAAATGTCACATAATAAGCATGTAAATACTTTCATTTATCCCCCATATATTATAAGATATATCATGTGGGTCACATTACAAACATGTGAATACCTTAATCATGTATTCTCTTGAAAGATGAATTAACATAGAACCTTATTGATAATATGAATGCTCTCAAAATTTATCCCTTTCAACATACCAAAATCCCTAAATTTCAATATACTCAAACCATGATACCCCTTTGTCATTTTATCTGTCATGAGCTCATTAATACTATCAAACATATTATTTTATATTTATCAATTCATTATGAACATATCATCTACTTACCAAAAATATTTCAATCACTTTTCATGGTTACCATTACAATATATTTATTGAAAACCCCAACGGATCAATACATAGATATTCCAATATTCCATCAAAGTACCCCAATAACTTTATTCATGAATTCATATACATAGTCCCTTAAATCCATCCACATCATTGATTATCATGGAGGTCAAGGTATTGAGTTGGGTAATCACTGTGTTCTCCAAAGATAATACATTGAACTCCGTAACGGTTTATCACTCTATGACCCTTATCCCAACACAAATAACACATTCCCCTTCATTTGAGGTATTTTTCATGGTTCATCATCACTTATTATTGATATGTTGGAAGATTAATCTTCTTTCCCCTGTGTTCCTCACCATGAGAACATGCCTGAATGTTTATCTTCCTCCTATTTGATGCCTTTGGAACACCACTAAAGTTTACCTTTTTAATCAAATACTACGATGACTGATTTGGAATAACCATGATACCATTAAATTTAGTCATTAAACACTTTCATCGCTTATAGAAGCCAATTTTTTCATCATATTCATCGTTCACCCAATTCCTTCTGGTTCCCTGCATTGAATAAAACACATAAAGAATAGTGTGAGAGGCTAAAATCATACTATGAAAATAACATAATCAAGGGGGAGTACTTTCAATATCTACCATCTTAGGTATAATACAAGGTTATTCATGATCGTTATTGTAATTATAGGACTTTAACTTATACTTATACTTAACCTTATAGACATCCCTAGACATACCATAGAAATATCTCTTGGGATCCCACTAATGTTTTTGCATTCTAGTTTCTAAAGGATAAATAAACCTTTGATCTGATAACTGCTGTAAAGACCAAATCTTAACATACATTGACGTTACATTACCTTTCCAAAATACTTAATACATAACAAAAATAGACACCCAAATACCGTATTAGTTTAGTTTCTTTGGAAACTTGGAACATAATTCTCTAACCATGGTGAATGATCTTCAAAATATCACATAAAGATCTTCCTCTTTTTTTCCTTAACTAAAACCTTTATTTAAATCATAGGGAAAATAAAACATAGAAAGTGTGAGATCACATTATCAACATGTGTAAACATGGAGAATGTAAAATAAACCATAAACATTTGAATGTAAAAAACATGAACATAAAATTTAAACATCAAAATCTTGAGCAATGACATAAATCTTGGCAGTATGTAAGGAATGGATGATAAAAAAACATTATCCACGAATGAATATAATTGGAATAAAACATCTAATTGTGGAAAACTAAAAAGCACATATTATTATTTCCATATTAGCCAAGTCATTTCTGCCAAGACCATCATTGTGGATGGAGTCCATTACTGAATCAGGTTTACATGCCGCTCCAGCCCTGTATTACTGAACCGAATTTACATTCCATTCTAGCCATGTCTTTCTCATGAGATATAAATATTTAACCAATACATTGGAGGGAGATATAGGTCCCACCCATATCATAATGAAATCATTCATATGTGTTCCAAAAAATAAACATAAATCATTCATCATAACTCAACGAATAAAATGGGTTTCACAAACATCATCACATCATTACATAATGAATATAAAAAATGAATATAATATCATCATAAACTAAATAGAACCATGTAAATAATATGGAAATTCTACTTCAAACATAACCATATTAAATAATGTCATTTTAGATGGAAAATATTTTTGATAAACCACTTGAAATGAATTCCAGAGTAAAATATCCATTCTTCTTAAAAATATATTTTTTTACCAAAATATCATGAAATTTTAAAAGAAATGAATTTTGTTGAAAATAATAATTACATATTGTAGAAAAAGATTCATGGGAATAACGCTTTATTAAACCATAAAAATCTGTTCATTCTATATAATTTAAAAAAACATTCTCCTCGTACTTTTACCAAAAATGTCAAAAAGTACCATGTAAGGTAAACAAACGAAAGATTCCTTCCATACAATGTAGTAAAAGTAAAAAAAGGGTAAAAATAACTTAAAAATACATAGAATAATAGTAAAAATTTTATGAAAATATTTAATAAAAAATATAGACATGGATGATAAATATAATCCCAGGGAACCCTTGCATATAAACAATCACATATCAGAACGAGATTGGAATAATTATCCATTACCCTAGGTCTGATATGATTTGTATGTATCTGAACCTCATATATAATTATTTAAATAATTTCATTAACTTATTCTAGAATCATATTCATTTTTATGATATCACATGTGGTCATATTATTATCTATCTATTAGTAACATTTCATTGTAACTCATTATTCGGGTGTTAACTGCATTATGTACTTATGCTTGTTTTATCGAATAAAATCTTATTCCACATTTTAAGATATAGTTATATCATATACATAATGTTATTAGTATAACATATAAAATATTTATTCACTCAATTCATTTATATAATCATTTTCAACGAAGATCATGTAGAATGAATTGCATCACATCATGGAGATGGTAGGTCGTACGTACGCACGAGCGACGATATCATTCCCATGATTATGGAATTGTATTAATGTTAATGGGGTATAATATTTCATAATCAATATAAAATTATAATAATCATATATAGTAATTTTTTCCATCGCTATACCCATCCAAGTATGTTGGTGATGAAAAACAGATTACACAACGACGTGGAGACGGTAGGCCATACGTACTCAAGCGTGGTAATTTAATTTTTCATAGGATGGATAGAAGATGAGATATGGTTGTTTCATATTCACAATAACATATCAATTTACAATTGATACTGTAGTTTTTACTTAACAATTAAACAACTCATATAGAGTAAGTAGAAGAAGAAACATGTTTGAAAGAATCGATAAAGGATATTAACTCTTCTTCGACGTGCCTCTTCTAAACCTCCTCTTAAGGCACTAAATATGGTCATTGAAAAAGACAAGTACATATATTATGTTTAAAGGGAAGTATATAAGTTATATGGGCAGGTTTGGTCCAAGTTTGAGGTCTCAAAAAGGAATGAAGAGGATAGGGAGGAGTTTCCCTTTTATAAGAGATGATAGGGGCACTTTTGGAAACCTCAATAATATTAATTTAAAATATACTCAAACCACACATAAAAACCTCCAAAATGACTAAACATAGAATAATATATTAGATAGGGTTTTAATATCATCAAAAAATAAAATTTATACATTTTTGGAATTTATATTAAATTGTAAAAATTTGATTTATACTGATTTAATCAATTTAAGGTTATTTTTGTTAATAATATTCTAAATTTTTAGTGGTTATAAATACATACTTATGAGTTGTTAATTATCTATAATTGGATAAATTATTACATTTTCTACCATATATTTTCTATTTTTAATTTGTGAAAAAATTTGTGATTTTTAAATAATTTAATAATATGTTATTTTTATAAAATATCGATAGTGTTTGTTTTGAAATTATTCATTTATTTTAATTAAAATTAAATAAAATAATAATATAGATTTGAAAAAAAATATTTAATAGATTCCTAAAATTTCATATTATTCATAAAAATTTGTGGATGAAATTAAATAGTTCATATAATATTTATTTTAATATTTTTAAAACAATTCATTTGATACTTCTCTTAATAAAATAATTACGACAACATTTATATATAATTCTATAAAATACATATTTTTTTCTTAAAAATTAAAAATAAAATACTATAATGAAGATAAATTTAATATATTTCATAATAATACTTTTGGTCTAATTTATCTTCTAAAAACCCAACTTGTAAAAAGTTATATTTTTTAAATTATGAAGGTGAAAAATGTGACATCATTTAAAATAAATTAGTATAAGTGTCATAATATCTTTTATAAGGATCCAAATGATCAAAAAATAGACCCTTGGATGATTATTGTTTAGATATACTTTACCAACATGTTTTGGTCATGTTTTTGGGCCTTCAGATGGGTATTAATATGATAATAAAAACTATATTATTGATTTTTTACTAAATAAATAATTTCTACATCATTAATGTTTAAGATATTAAGGTAAATATATATTTCTTAAAAATTAAAAATAAATTACCATGACATTTAAATACAATTTATCTTTAAAATGAGTATTTATAATTAAATTTATATTATGTATATCATTATATTAAAAATAATTTAATTATTAAAGTTTGAGTGAGACATATTTCACTTTTCATTAAATAAAATAAGATAAATGTCTTAATCTCATCCAACTGGGTTCCAATATATACCATTTCAGTCATATTAAGTTTTAGGGTTAAATTTAATCATCCATTTATATTAAGACCAAAGTTAGGGTAGTTTTTTCCTTATTATGTTTACCCTTAATAACCTTATTTACCTTTAACTGTGGTAAATAAAATTTACCAAAATAACTATTCATAATGCCCAAAAAAAGTATCCTATTAAAAAAATTTGGAACTAAATATTCCAAATATGTTATCCATTTTTCCAATTTAAAGACAAAAAATTTTCATTAAATAATTTTAAAATAATACTATCGTTGAAAAAATGGGTTTTAAAAGCTAAAATATTGCCAATGATTAAAATGTTTTCACCTATGAATTCAATTTAAAATTAATTCTAATGAAACACATTATATTAAATGGTAAAAAATTATATTATATTTATAATTTAAAACCATTAGATATTATAATTTAACAATATTAATTATCTCGATAAAAAAAGATGTTTTTAATAAAAAAAATAGCGTATTTTTTCTATTCAACAAAATATGAATGTTATCAGAAAAATATCAAAAATTTATTATATGTAAATTTTTATATCATGATTACAAATAATTAGTCTAATTTTTTAAATTTAACATTTAAACATGTCAACAACTAGATTTAAAATGGGAGCTCCATCAAAAGGAAAAAAATGATTTTTTTTCAAAATTACTACTTTATAGGAAAAATTGATTTTGTTCTCATGCCAATTTCTAGAAAAAGTGCATGATAAATGATAATGTTATAAAATTAAAAATTTTGTTAATACTATTTATAACAGATAATTCATAAAATTATTATAATAATATATCATTGATTAGTGAAACTCGATATTGCGTACCACACAAGCTATCAAGGAAGGCCACTCTTGCGTGTAACGTAAGCCAAGTCAGAAATGCATGTAGTGAAAGCTTCATTTGTTGTTGAGTATGACAGAATCCAAACATGGTACTTTTATAAATCGAGAAAAATCTACCCTCAATGTTTCATAAAATAAATTCTATAAAATGAAGTTGAAATCATGTGTAACACAAGCCAAGAATAGTGTCGCATATATTGCAAGCTATTACAGTGTGGCGTATAACACAATCTAATCTAGGTGTTTCATACAACACAAGAAATTGAAGAATTTAAAGATAATTCATCTCATAAATTCTCAGGGTGTTATAGTTTTCATATAAGATATATTTGTATTAAAAATATACCTCAAGAATTAAAAAACATAATTCTGTAGATTTTAGTTATTTGAAACTTCTTCTTCATCATCCAAAGAATTATCCTCTGTGTACATAAATTTTAACTTCATTTTAACTTCATTATAAAGATTAATAAACGCTAGTTGACAATAATTTTTCTTTTTTATTCAATCTACATTATGTTTGAAAAATTACCATTTTTCTTTACAAGGGAACACACCTTGAATTAAATCACTATTAAATCACTTTTTTATTATAAATCATTACCGTTTATTAGAAAAAAAAATGGATCTTCCTTTCTACATTAGATAACGAAATCAAGAAAATATAATTTTCTCTTCCTAGAAACTCCATAAAAACAAACTATATTATTCTTTATGCATTCCCCCTTTACATATCAAGAACTGATCTTAATTAAAGTCATGTTTTTTCTCTTTAATGTTACTTCTAACATTTTTTGGTGGCCTCTTCTAAAATTGAGTTTGTATAGAACATGAACATTTCTTATTTTCATCATCTTCAATATTGTATCCATCCTGTAAAGGATGTGGCCATATAATCTTGTAAACTATTAAAAAAGGTCAAATTCAATCTCATATTTTTTGAATTTTATATTAAATATATCTTCTAAAACTTATCTCTAGTTTTTGGTCAAATTATTTTACCTAGGAAACCATGTAATTCATTTGTAATATTTTTCTTAGCCAATATACACTTTCTAAACAGGATCATATCTTTTGGTAAATAACTCTTCATAAGTAACTTCTATTGTACCTAAACCATATCTTTGGAAATATATTACCCATAATAAAATCATCTAGTGTATTTTTTAAATTAACTCACTTTATCATTTAACCATAATTATTTTTACTTGAATATTTCTAGTGATTTTATAATATTCCATGAAGTGGAATTTTGATTTAATAAAAGTAGCATGATTTGTTTGGTGGGAAAACATATTTTACATTTTTCTTGTTATCATACTCTATTTCTACTCCATTTTCTATACTAATCAAAGTAGAAAAATAATATAACATATTTTCATTTTTCATAATCTATTGCAGTCTCCTTCTATTAGATGCAACCAACTTGTTCTTACAGTTTTCACCAATCAATCATCATCACCATGTCCACTTCCTCCACAACATCCACATAATTTTTCAACATACTAAAATTTGTTTTGTATAGATATATCATCCTTATTCTATATAATTTGGTTATACTCTTCTGAATTTCTTCTAATTTTCTTTGTAATCACCTATAGTGTAGGCCTTCTCTACCATTCATACATTGGAATATTATTACAGCAATCGATAACCCTATTTCAAAAAATTACATGTCACCAGAAGTAGTTTATAAGTCTTTATATCATATATATAAATTTATTATGTGTAGTGGATGGAATATTAAAAAAATATTCCTTTCCAAAACATTCTATGTAAAACCTACCCCCATTATTCCATTCATCCACCTTTAAGGACTTGGTGGGTGTCTTTCTTTCCTTCACCCTTCTTTTTTGGTACATGAATTATAACCTATATTATTCAATGGGTGGAGTTTGTTTGAATTATTTTTCTAGAATTTGGATTTAACATTTTCTTCTACATATCACAATATGATACACCTTATAAACATAAATTTTTCATTCCACTGGATTGATTCTTTGTAGAAGTAATAATCAATTAAGTAGTTTAGAAAGTATATATTTAGTTCTTCTAGATTTGATGTCCATCTGATTGTTCTTAAAATTTATAATTAATTATAATTCTTTGAAATCATATAATAAAAAATTTAATTTAATATATTAATCACAAAATCTATTATGATATTATTCATTGGGTAGACAAAAATTTCTTTATAATTTATTGAGGAATGTTTGTTCGTTTCCATGAGTTTTGATAGATTTCTTACTTAATGAACTTCCTATATAATATATCTCCCATTTAATTGGAATTAAATTATCACTATATGATTTCATCTTATTTTATAAGGAAATATATAATTATATATTCAAATAATTCAATAACAAAATTCCATATATAGTTCTAGATATCTGAGTAAAAAATTTACAACTCCTTCTATGGACTCATGGATTGGATATTCCTTTTTTGTTAATTTTGAGAAGATTCCTTACATAAATTATGAGATTAAATATTCTAATAATTATTTATACTATGGAATGAAACATTTAAATTTATAATACCAAGAATATATATTATTTACTACATCTCTAGAATACTTTTTTGGACTTTTGAAAATTTCCTCAATGTATGTTACAAATAAATTTTATTTAAAAATTATATAAATATTCACATCATCTAAAATGGTGAAAATAATGGATAAAAGAAATAATATATCTAAAGAGACGATACCTATTATTTGAAACTAGTTGGGAGACCCATGCGATATGGAATTCACTTAAGTAGGTGGTGAATCATGGGTGTCAGACTTTTACCGATTAATTTGAACCAAAATTCTTAAATCCATTAAGTTAATAAACCCTATATCATTATTTATGATTTATTGAAATTTTGTATAATCTCTCACTAAATTTTACCTATTCCATTTAGAAAATGTAAATTAAATAGAACATAAGTATTTTAAAAATGTTTTTTCTTAAATTTAGAACCTACACTTTTTCATGTAAACTCTAATAGATTGATGGATTTTCCACTAATGTTATTATGATCAATTATATGTTGTGTATATATTTTTTATCCATAGCAAATTTTTTATATCCCACATAATAAATCTCCCATATTTAAAAAAAATCATGAATTCGATTCTACTTACTCCTATCAGCCTTTATGATTTTCCACAAACATAAATATGTATTTGACTGCAACTACTTCATTTACTCCTTTACATGACAATCAACATTTTTTAGTTTTGGTAAATGTAATTATAGAGATCTCACAATATGCCTTAGAACCATCTATTATGGTCTTCTCACTTTTCATTGGAATATGATTCTCTGGTATTGTCAACTTTCACAAGAACCCATATTCCAGACTACCAAACATTCTTCAAAAACGTGATATTCAAGGCTACTCAACATTCTTTAGAACCTGTTGTTGTTATAATCTATACATTCCTCATAACGAAATGTTCTAGTCTTCTTAAAAACAATATTTAAACTAATTCTTCTTTAAATGATATGGAAGTCAATGCCCTCTCTCTCTCTTATAAAATCTTCTATAAAAACTATCATATTCATCTTATCATTTTAATATTTTTATCTAAATGAGCTCAACCATTTTTAGATGCATAAAATTCCTATTTATTTAAAGGATATGAAGTATCCAAACATCAAGGATCTATTTTTAACAACTTCAAAAAATCTTTTTTTGTCTCATAGTCAGTTAAAACCTCCTCAAAATAAGGAATCTTTTCATTTTTGAGGATTCCTAAGAATGTGACATGAATCATGAAATAAATCATGATGGATATTGGAACACTAATCATACAAATCAACCTTGTCTAATTTTTTTGGAAATTATAATTTTTATATAAAGTCACACTGAACATTTTAGTGATTCTACATATGGTTAACATATAATTATTTTTCTGTTCAACATATAAATGTTCTTCCAATAAACTCCAAAAAATAATCAATTGAATTTACAATAATTCATTCCATGAACATAAAAATAGTATTACAATGAAAATAAAATACTTCTTTTGAATCGTTTTCAATTTTATATATAAATATTCATTGAAATTGTTTTCCAGTGAACTTATAAAGCATCTTTCAAATATTCTCCCAGTGAACATATTAAAATAATTTTAATCATATTATTTTTAATAAAAAAAGATTCATATAAATATTAATTTATAAACATAAAATAAAACATAAAAATATTACTTCAGTGAACAAAAAAAATTTTTATTTGAGTCTTCCTCTGCTGAACTAATGAGGCTTCTTATAAATCTTCTTATGGTGAACTTACAAAGCTTATTTTGAATATTCATCCTTTCAATTTCACCCTAGGCACCTCAATTTTTTTCTTATAATAATCTTTGTTTTAATTTATATACTCCTTCCAATATTGTTCATTCAGATGGTTTAATATAGATGTGGGGGTTATTTCATGCACATTACCATGTCAATTTTTATTTTTAAATGTATTTTTATTTTCTAAATAATTTATTTTCGTTAATAATTATAAAATTTTGTATTTTTTGTACATAAATAATAAAATAGTGATTTTTTGATCATATATGTATTTTATTGTTAAAATATGTTTTTTAATTAATTTTTATGTTAATGTATTTATTTTCCTACTTTCATATTTTATTATTATGTTTTTGTTTCAATAATAAATTTTCCTTTATAATTCATTTAATTATTTTTTTAGTAATTATTATATTTTCCCTTTCTTCTGTTAACTTTTAGTGTTTTTCATTAATTTAATTAATTAATTATTTTTATTTGAAAATAAATAAACACTATCTTAGTTTTTTTTAAATAATTAAAATAATTTCTTTTCATATAAATATTTTTAAAACTCAGTTATATTTAATTTTAATGTAATACCGTATTTTTTTCTATAAATTATATTGTTTAATAAATTATTTAGTTAACTTAATAAAATTGATTTTTATAATTTTCAATGTTTTAAATTAATTTATGTCTTTTAAAATTGTAATTTTTATTAAATTATTTTTTGAATAATTGATAACTCATATTATTTGTTTTTTATAAAATAACATAAAATTTTAATTTTAATTTATTAATTTCATTACTAATTTGGTTAACTAGATAATTTTTTATTAAATTCATTTAATGATTTAATTGGTAACTTTTTTACTATTTACTGTTTTTTAGGCACCTCTCCCATCAGTCTACTGTTACCCAGTAACCTATTTTTGACATTGCAAATGGTGACTCACTATTCACCCAACCCCCCAACACTATTTTCACTCATCGCCAGCATCTGGAAATAGTGACTCCCAGAGTCACCATTCCACTATACCCTTTGCTAAAAAAACACTCCCACTACCAGAAAACACAATAGTGATTCTCCTACCTCTTTCTTCTATCTCTACTAATCCACCCACCATATCCCCCATTTTTACAAAATTTAACCCATAGGCCGCTTCTCTTAATGGTGACTCTCAAAGTCAATGTTCCATCCAACACCCACCGGTGACTCACAGAGTCACCACCAGACTCATCCCCTACCTCTTCCAACCCTCCAACCTCTACCTCTGCCCATAGTCACTCACTACCACATCTATACTCACTATTGCACTAAAAACATTCCTTAATTTTCATACACTCTATTCTCCACACTCACTTTCATGCCACCTGTTATCCATACTCACCGCCACTCCATTCAACTGGCATAAAATCACAATAGCTGTAGAAAAAAGAAATTTCCAATAGATGGAGGATAATAAAATAAATGGAAGCAGAAACTAAAAAAACCAATAGTATAAAATCAATGAAAATAATAAGAAAATGAAATTCAATGTAAGAAAGGCAATTTATCACCAGAAGACTCCATACTCGATGACCACAAAATAGATGGAGATAAAAAATAAAATTCCCCCATTTCAAAATCAAAACAAGTTCCAATTTATTAACCAAATAAAATTAAGACGTTGATACTTTTAATATCCTAAGAACACAACTTTACACCATGGATAAACATCAAAGCCTCTACAACCTATGATTCACTCACCACCATGGACCAAACCTCAAATGTCATCATCTGATTAAAGATAAAATTTTCATCTGGTTTGAGTTCAAGTGGCACCGAGTACCTCGCACCCATCATCGACTAAAAAAAACTAGTTTCACACCGTAAACAAAGTCAACTTATCCCGAGCACCACCGTGATCCACCATCCTATCAGCCATCTTCTAATCGGATGTCGAGCACCCAACCCCAAGCCTCCTCTCCCACCTCTTCTTGCACACAACCCTGCCCCTTTCCCCCTTATTTTCCTTTTTATTTATATTATATATATATATATATTATAAAATACATAATAATGATAAAAAAATTTGTTTTATAAAAATATTATTAATAGTTTTTTAATATTATTAGGTATATTTAATATATATAAAATATTTGGTTTGTGTTCATATTTTAAATAATTAAATTAAATTATATAAATATAATAGTATATATAAATATCCATTTAAATATTTATCTTATAATATTAATAATTATAATTTTTGGTATATATAATTAAATATATATACTTATTAATAATTGTTTTTTATTGTAAATATATTTATATTTCTATAAGTAATATATATATATATAATAGTTACATATTAAATCATTATCTATTGCTATTTTTGTATTATGTTGTTTGACATAGGGGTAGATGATCATGGGCAAATATTAGGGTTATATTGGTCATTGAAATAGATTGGTTTAACTCAAATAGTTTTCACTCAAGGATTGGTGATGTGCACAAGTAGGCACACCTTGTGGATATACTTCCAGTTAGGTCATCATTTATTTTTAGAATAGTTTTGGAGAATAAGAGGATCTTAGACTCCTCTCTAATTCTCTAGAAAAATCACCCCTCAAACACAAGAAACATCTAAGGTGATAAATATGAGAATCTTTTCTCCTCCTTTATCTTACGCTTTCTTGTTTTTGTTTTTTATCTCAATAAATATCATCATTACTTATGTTTTATGGAATCAATTGTCTGATTTTTTTGTCCTTCTGTTTTTCATTTTACATCTTGTTCTATGATATCGTATCTCCATTATTGGAGATATAATTTTTGATTTTTGATTTAGGAGGTGAATCTTGATGCATAATGGAAATCCAAACTTCATGCCTATTATCACCTCTTCTTTATTTTGTTAGGATCCTAAAGGTGATTCAGAGTGTCTGATAGCACATTCCTACACCAGATTTATTCACCACTCTTTTCCAATTGATACATTATCCACTTCCTCACTTAACATGAACTATCAAGTACTTAATAGAGGTATTTTTATTTTTTACTCTTTCACGATCATTTAATTCCAAAATATATTTTTGGTTGAGGTGATTTGATTTAGTGATTTCTTCACGTTGAGAGAGTTCTTGTGTTTTAAAAGTGATTTTGTGGATTAACTATCAATGTTTTGGGAGAGAGTGGTTTTTCTTTCGGAGTCTTCATCCATGCAATGATTGAGTTTGAGTATTTTTATTTAATTTTTCAGTATATCTATGATATAGTGTATAGGATGGATCAACCTATATCTACCTTTTTTCTCTCGGACATTCTTTGTTGTCTTTATATATTGTAATTTTCATCATGTTCTTTATTTTCCACAGTTAGTATTTTGTATTTTTCACTATTTAATCACCCCCTATGTGATTTTCATCGCTTTTTTTTATTTTTCATTGTCTAATTTCAAAATATAAAAAACAAAAAAATATTTTCGTAAAAACCATGTTTCTGTTGAGACAGCTTCCCTGAGAGTGTCCTTGAGTTCATTCATTATTAAAAATCTTGGTCATTTTAAAACTAAAAATGACCATCCATAAATAAGAATGTGATAAAATTTTGGTTTAGTTTTTGGGATAGGCTGTTTCCCTGAGTTTTTTTTCAAAATTTTCTATTTTTTAAAAAAATAAAAAAGACACAAAAAGACTATAAAAAATGACACAATTGTTTCTTGTACTGATAAATTTCTATATATTTTTAATGTGAAAGAACTATAAAAAGATGTATCATTGTATAAATTTTGGTTACAATGCCAGCTAGATAAAGAGTAATAAAATACTACAATATTTGTAACTCATTAAACGAAACAAAATTATGTTTAAGGACCCAACCAAAACTATATGGGCCAAGATAGTAAGGTACCTTATAAAAAACATGTTTTGTTAACAAAGAGATCATGGACTACCCTGGACGCACCTACATGGATCATGTGGACTAAAATAGAAATTCATTACTCAAACAAGCCACTAATGTTTCCCATTTATAAATAAACATATATTAAAGGAAAATTATAAATAGAAGGAGAGATATGAAGCTATATATTCTGATATTTGAGTCATAAATACCCACTAATGTGCTAAAATAATTAAAAAAATTATGCTGAATCCTTCATCAAGAGCTTATTGGATATGGAACATGCATACATTGGGGAAGCTACACACAATATGGGAGGTTATTTTATTTCTAGCACTTTATTTGATGATTTTTTGGGTTTTGAACTGTCTAATGATTTTTTAGTGATTCAACGGGTAGATCCAAAACAATATATCCTCTCCTATTCCTTAGATAAAACCTCCCCATATGTTATTTGTTTTGAAGAGAGGATAGAGGAGGTTGACTACTTCACTTATGATATACACATACACCCAGAAGCACTAACTACTCTAGGAGAATAACATTATAAACACATTAAGGGAGTTGAAGGTTTTATGGATAAAGTTTCCAATAGTTTTCATACCTCTCTTTTTGAAGTTAATTCTAATGTTGATTTTACTTTTGTATATGTTCACGATTGAGGTGCATCTTGTATCTTACTGGACATACATTATGGATCCCTGAAATAATATGAGTTTTGACATTATTAATTCCTTATTATTAAAGAGGATTTTATGATCTTTGGAATAGGATAACAAGTGTAAGATTAAACATTTCATGTTTTGAATGAAGAATTTATTAACTTGATTAATCCAGAGGTCTAGGAAGATACAAAATTTTATTACATGTTCCCCATACACACTCAAACACTAGATACCGTAGTGGGAAAATACCCCTACACATTGATTCCATTTTCATTAAGCCACAATAATTACATCACTTATAAGGAGAGAAATTTGAATGAAGTCGACCAAGGGTTACTTCACAAGCTACAAGTCACAAATTTTTTAAATTAATAGACTATGGTAGATCCTTGGAAAAATTCACATCCCCAATCTGACTAGGGTCAATCCAATGATTATCATGTTTCAGATAGTCAAACTATTTCACCCATTGGGGGGTTATCCAATGATTATCCATTTCATTTACTACTATATTTTCTTTATGAATACTATTTTAAT
Source organism: Viscum album (assembly GCA_963277665.1). Taxonomy (NCBI): domain Eukaryota; kingdom Viridiplantae; phylum Streptophyta; class Magnoliopsida; order Santalales; family Viscaceae; genus Viscum; species Viscum album. The sequence goes on along the minus strand of OY728122.1, from coordinate 722,908,107 downwards.
TTTTGTTTTCTTAAATAATCATGTAGTAACATCACGTGGCATTCATTAATGACCAATGGTACAAGCACATTGGATTCACTAGTTAATACTCCCTAACTCACATTGTTGTTTGATTTTTTATTAAATGTTATTTCTCAAATTTTAATGTAAATTTGTTTACATTCGTAGGTACTTGAATGGATCATCAAGGGTTTCAAAACATATAAAATATAAGAAGGAACCATGAGGCTGAGCTAAAAAATGACAAGCTTCCACCTTAGGGATGTACTCTGTTAAATTTTCCAAACATTAAATTATTCTATACATGTTTCATGATGCTATTACTTAAGTATGGATGAGCCCCCTAAATTATAGTTGAAAGTAACAATTTTTTTCTTTGAAATTATCTTCTAAAATATAGTGAGATTAATATAATTATGCGCTAATTTGGGAAACATTATTTTACCCATTATTTTCATTTTCATTTAATTTCTACGGAACACCATTGGATGTCATTCTTCTATTTATACTGAATTGTAAAATCTTATTTCTACATTTTAAATTCAATGGAATTAACATTTTAAAAAAATTAATTTGATTGTTTAGTTGTCTATGGTGGGGTTTTATTTTATATTTTTTTCATTTATTTTGTGTTTGGAATGGTAATGTTTTTATAACCCATACTACCCCTTTACAATTATTTTCTTGCTAAATATCCCTTATGTTTTTAACTAATAAGTCTCCCACATTGAATCTCAATATTGACGACACTATTGAGTTTATATATGTGTGATATGGGTGTTTCAATCACTTCAAATCCCCCTATTTTGTTTTAAAAAAATTATTTAAAAAAAAATCAATTTCTTTAAAAAAGTTCAAATTAGTTCACAATATAAGGGTTCTTTCGCATCATTATTCACATATCTTTGGTCTTTCTTGGTGGAAAATAACTAACTATTTATTCACGGTCTCACTAGTTTTGAAATTATATGGGATGTATGATTTTTTATTTTTTTTTATTTTTATTTTGAGGGATATTTTTTTCAGGAATTAATGATGGGAGTGACGCAAGACAGCTAACTGTGGAGATATTATCTTAACATTAGCTAGTTAGAAATTTTAACTAGAACATAGGGTTCTAATTTTTCTTAAAAAATAATATTCTCTTTAGGGAGCCAACTCAAATGATAATCATAAAATTCCTTCAAACTAATGAAAAATGGGTAAATTAGATTCTAGATTGACCATATAATACTCCAAGCATTGGGTGTGTGTGTTATCCCTATTTAAATATTAAATAAGTTATTTTCATAGTTATATTCACACACATGATTGGGTATAATCAAAAATAAATAAATAAACAAATTTCCTAGTAGTAAAAAAATATTTCATCAAGGTGAGATTAATTTTAAACATAAATGGAGAATGGACAATTAACTAATATGAAGACCAATAGAGTTGTATTAATAAAGTGATTTCAAAAAATTAATAATTTTTTAAAACAATGAGATTGTGAAACTATAATGGGTCATTTGTTAATGTTTTAATTACACTTGGTCTAACCTATCATCACTCTTTGAATTAGAACTTGAACTAAAATTAAATAAAGACAGTAAGTGATATCATATATGAGGTTTGAAATCCTACACATGGAATGAATTTCCCTTTTCTTGATTTTTGTGGGTGATTGAGGTTCAAATGAACATATTTCATGTATTCATTATAAATCCTAACTAGATTATAGTCCTCTATTTTTAAAATTATGGACATGATCTCTGTGAACTGAATTTAAAAAATCATTTCCTTCTATTTATTAAGTAAGATAAATGCATTTATTTAAGAAAAAAAATATTTACCTATGAGGGAGTTTTATGTGGTTTTTATTTCTGGAACATTTCCACTTCTTTTTTTAGTGTCTTTTTATTTCTAAATTAATGTATTATAATTAATAATTATCAAAATTTTTCTTTTCTGCATATAATTAATAAAATAATGATTTTTTTGTTCAAAAATTTATTTTAGTGTTAAAATTATTCTTTTTGAATACTTTTTAAATTAATTTATTCATTCTTTATTTACATTCATTTTCTATTCATTTTTTATTAAAATAATATTTTTCCATTCATTATTATTTAAATTATTTTATTTTTTCATTTATTAGTATTTTACCTTTCTTATTTTTTACATTTACACATTTCCTTTAATTTGATAATTCATTATTTTTATTTACAAATAAATAAATTTCACTTCAATTTGTTATTCTGTAAATAATTTAATTAATTTTTACTTTTTAATTATTTTCATTAAAATATTTTTAATACTCAGTTATATATAATATTAATCCTTTAATTTTATTTTTATATTAATTATGTTATTCAATTATTTATTTACTTAACTGAATCAAATATAATTTCTATATATTTTTTGTTATAAATTGAATTATTTGTTTTCAAATTATAATTTGTATTGAATAATTGGTTTAACAATTTTGAAATCACATAATTCCATTTTTGTCACAATTTGACATGTAATTTTTTTTATTAATTTTATTTAATATTTAGGTAACTGATTGATTTTTTGTAATATTAAATTATTTATTTAATTTTTAATAATTTTTTATTATTTGTTTGTTTTTAGGTGCTGCTACTGCCATGAAACTATCACCCAATAACCCACAGTTTCCATTACCAATGGTGACTCACTATTCACCCAACCCAACACTACTATTTTCACTCACCGCCAGCATCTCCCAATGGTGACTCCTTGAGTCACCTTTCCAATCCACACTTTTACAAACAAAAAGACACAAAACATTGGCAAAGTCAAGGATTACTCACATACCTCCTCCAGTCATCTACACTCATCTACCCACTGTCACCTACCTTTTCCAAAATAATCAACCCACTATCTGAACTCACCATCACTCACATTCACCACAATTGAATAAATACAACAGGAGAAGCAAGAAATGCACAAAGAAAATGGGATAACAAAATCAATGGAAACAACAACCAAAAAAATCAATAGCTAAAAATTAATAAAAAATTGATGAGAAACAAAAATTCAATTGAATCATCAAAATTGATCACCATAAGAATCTAGACCAGAATACCACATACTATAAAGCGATGACAAATAAAATTACCCCATTTTAAAACCAAAACATGTTCTAATTTATTTATACCATTGAAATTAGGACTTTGATAGTTTCAAAATCCTAAGAGAATTCTTTACCACCATGGATAAGCCTTGAAGCCTCTTCAACACACGAGTCACTCACCACCATGGACCGAACATCCCTTGAAGTCGGCTGATAGAAGAAGAAACTATTGTCCGATCTAAATCTGACCCGCAGTGCGTAGGTCAAACCCTTTGTCTTCTGAAAAGCCACCAGTGTCACATCATGGACCACCTCCACCTATCCTGAGTAAAATCGCAATCCACTATCTCGTCGATGACCATCCAATCTGAAGCAGAGTACCCAACCCCTATCCTCCTCTCCCTCATCTAGTCACATCCAACCCCTCCACCCTTTTTCTATTCTTTTATTTGTTATTTATTTTATTTATTTATATATATATATATATAATTTAAGATAAGAAAATTAATAATTATTATAATTTTAGTAATAATAATAAAATAAATTTTAATATTTTATTATTATTATAATATATATTTCATATATACAAAACTTATATTTATGTTCATAATTTGCATAATTAAATTAAAATTTATAAATATTAGAAAATATAAATACACATTTATATATTTATCTTATAATATTAATAATTATAATATTAGGTATATGTAATTATAAATATATTAATAATAATTTTTGAATATATATTATTATATTTCTATAAGAAATATATAAATTTATTATAATAGTTACATATTAAATATTTTTCATCCAATTTATATGTTTTCTAATTTTTGTACTGGGGAAGATGATCATGGGAAAATTTTAGGGGTACGGGGGTCATTGAAAAAGATTGGTTGAACTTGTAGAGTTTTCACTCAATGATTGGGTACATGCACATGAAGGCATTCCACTAGAATCTGCTTCTAGTAAGGTCATCATTTATTTTAAATTTAGTTTCAAAAAATAAATGGAGCTTGGTCTCTTCTCTTATTCTCTTGAAAACTCACCTCCTAGACCTAGGAAACATATTTAATGCTAGATAATGGAACCGTTTATCCTCCTCTATCGTCAATTTTTTTAGTTTTGATTTTCATCTATATAAATATCATTATTTCTTATGTTTTTTGAAATCAATTGTGTGACTATTTTGTCTGTTTGTCCACCATTATTCATATTGTGTTTTGATCTCATATCTCTACTAAGGGGAATCTAATTTGCGATTCCAGATTTAGGAGTTGAATATTGACGCTTCCAATAGATCCACACATCATGTCGATCGTCAGCACTTATTCATTCAAAGTATATAATGAAGGTGATTTGGAGTGTGTGATAACACATTTATAAACCGTATTTGTTCACTTCGCTTTTCCCATAGATCTGTTTCCCCTACCTCTATTAACTTTTTCTAACAATTATTGAGGAGAGGCTGTGTGGTTTTTGATCTTTTGAAGATCATTTCATTCTGGAATGAATTATTGGCTGGGGTGATTTGATTTGGAAATTTATTCACTTTTAAAGAGTGCACGTGTGTGGGAAGTGATTCTGTGCACCAATGGTCAAATTTTCTATGTGATAAAGGTGTGCGGTCTGAACCATTGGTTATGCACTGAGTAAGGTTGCGAGTTTTTAATTTATTGATTTAGTAGATCTATGATTGGAAGATGAGGGTAAACCAACCTGGATCTAGAGTTGTTCGTACTAAACATATTTTGTTTCCTTTTTCCTTTTCATTTCCTTCATGAAGTTTTTTTCCTCAGTTGTTATTTTATCTTTTTCACCATTTCATCTCTCCCCTCTATGATTTTCATCTCGGTATTGCTCTGTTTTTCTTCATCTATTTTCTAAAAAATAAGAAACAAAAAAATATTTTAAGAAATCTCACATGGGATCTCACCACTCCTTCCTTAATAGTGACCCCTGGGTTACCCACTATTCTATACAATGGGTCTTATAAATATAACTTTTACCATCCTTGAGATAAGGGCACCATCAAATACTTATCACACCACCTGATGTCTCAGTTTACAACTAATACATTCGAAAAACATATAATTACATGATTACTTATATGAATGCTCATCTTATGGAGAGTAATACTTTGTTATAAATTTTGTTGTATTTGTAAATTTAACTAATCTTGGATCACTATTGGTCATTCACATATGTGATGTTTATCTAATAAAAAAACTATAGGATGATTTGACTTATCATTGAGTCTTTAAGATGGTTTAGCAATCTCAACACTCTTATTGTATTCCCCTACTAGAGGTCTTCTATTTTATTATTTTCAACATATATTCTAGTGATATATCTTTCATATTTTTATCTCATCCTATATTACACTTCATTCATTTATTAAATTCTTGGAATAATTCGCTTCATAAGGATGAATGATTCTTACAATAAGTGGGGTTGTTTTTATGAACATAGTGGGTATTTACTAAGGATTTTTTGATTATTTAATATGTTATGAAATCTTGAGAAATATATTCTAGATTCCCTTTTATTTATTCATTAATTAACTTCTTATGATTTTCATTTAAGGATTAATTACATCAATAGATATTCTTATATATTTTTATGGTCTATCTTCTAGTGAATTCTTCTTCTCATAATTTTAATTCTAGAGTGACCAAATTTCTCTTCCTTTCACTTTTTTACATGATTATTGAGCCTTTAATAATGTATTTTCATAAGGTGAAGTTATCCTTCTATTCATTGGGAATCTATATTTAGGAATCAATCATACATATAAATTTAATTATTTAATGTTTCTCAGCCTTCTAATCATTCTAGATCCCACAATATCTGGTAGGCTCATTTTCTATGTATTTATACATCATTTAGAAGTATTGTGTGTAACATTTATTTAGTCCCTAATTAAGTTTCTTTCCTTACCATACTTCTAAATTACCTTTTGGTATTTGACCTCCCTAACTATTATCTTTCTAACAACCTTCATATGTTATTTTTATCATAAAAATCTCACAATCTAGGAAATTTAATTCCTTAATAACAATTTTTTTATTTTCTTCTTCATCTTTAAATGCTAGTCATAAATATATTTAATCTCAACTAAATCTTGTATATGTTGTATATGGATACTTCTATATAATATTATTTTCCTGAATTATACCAACATCTATTAGAAGGATTTAAATTTTGTCCCTTCCTCCATCTACCAATGTTCCAACACCATATGATTATATACTTCTAGACTATGATCATTCAAATCATTTTCTTCTAGAGTATGTTATTATAAATCTTATAATTTGGAAGAATACATAGGAAACATCATTTTACTTTACCTTACTTGTTTAAATTTCCATAATCCATTGAAAACAAAAACAATAATTCAACATCATCATATTATGGGTACATTGATTTTTTTAAAGCGTTAACAAAAATTTGAGAAATTTAATAATATAATATACACCCACCCCACACACAAACCATTCATTTTTTTTCACAAAATGAATTTAGAAAAAATAAAATACACCATGATCCCACTTTTGTTTACTGAAATTAGATCATATGTAATAACCATCCAAATCACATACATTACTAATATAAGGGGTGTATACAAGTTCAAAATCTTCATAACATAATTAACAAATATAAAAAAATCCATATCAATCAATAAAAATCATTTACCACAAAATTTCACATTTATATCTCCATATATTCACGCAATGGGGGTTTCAATAATAGTTTAAACAAGATACATTTTCCAACCCCTCTATAAAAGAAACCCATCATTGATATACATCATAAGAACCAAGCTACTTTATCCTTACATAATATAGAATATCCATATGTTATTTTGAATTTCCATATAATATTTACACACAGCCATGTGTATCTAATGAAGAATGGCCCCTAACATGATAATATAACACGGTCATGTTCCTATAAGGGAGGGGAAAATTTAAATTAATTGTACTTCCACATCATCACTCAAAATAAATTCATAATTATTTTCATAGTAAGAGTGATAACACTTATAATAATGTTTTTAAATCAATTCCTATTTTCAATTAATGTAAAAATTTATTTTTCCCATTATACTCATCTCAAAATTCAGCAAGTGTTCTTATTAAATATTCCATAAATAATAACAATCAATAACCATCACTTTTCATACATCATTAAATAATCATCAATAATGTAAAAAATAAATTATAAATAGTTTCAATAATAATTCATCAATTTTAAGAGGAAAAATATTTATCATCACTTCAAATATGTTCAAAAAATAACCATCGTGATTCTATCCTCTATGATTATACCATAATCATTAACAATTTATTTTGGATTTTGTAAAATTTCATTTTTAATCTATATTTATAAAATAGTATCCCTTATTTACACATTTTGTTAATAACCTATCAAAAATTATATCATATAAATTCAAAAAAACATCAAGAATAATTATAACATTAATTTCAATTTACCATAGATTCATTCTTATAGATTATTATGAAATGTCTACCTATTAATGAAAATTATAATAATAGTATATTAACAATGATATTTTTACGATATGATAATCTCAAGTCACATTTCTCATGAACTCTGCCCACCCCCTCCAATGGTTCCCCTCTTCGGATGGAAATAATGGGAATGAGTGGCCATATAATCTTTCTTCCAATAGGAAATGATTTTTTAATTGTCACATAGGGTAAAAAACACACACATAGAGGTATCAGCCTCAATATTGACGTTAACTACACGTGATAAGATGAGAACCACCAATCAAAACTACATCATATAAAATTAAATAAAGACCCTATAGAATTAAAATCACATAATTCAGCATATGAAAAATATTTAAGTCCAAAAAAATAATTTTCCAAAAGGAACATAGGAAGAAGCACCATAATATCAATCTTCTCCAATATAGAATGTATAACTCTATCAAAAAATACCATATGGTCCCCTGAATATTGTTATATATATAGGGGTGATCATAAAATTTATTCTTTGTATGCTCCTCCACAGGACCAATCATGAAAATGTGAGAAGTGAATACTAATGCTCTAGTAAACAGTTAGTAGATCCCATAAGTGAATACTAGGTCAACTTCCCATTCTCTGACAAACAAACATGTAAAGAAATATAGATATACTACCAACAGAACACCTCCCTTTCCATTTATCCATCATCAATGTTATTTTCCTTATTTAGGTTAATTGATACTAATTGTTCAAAGAACCACAATCATGATAATACAATAATTTTGACAAATAAAAAACAAAGTCTTTAATCTAGTACCTTGTAATGAATATTTTAAGGAATAGAACAACATAAAAATTGAAACAAGGATCGACCACCACTAAATTAAAAGGGACACATTCTGAAACCTATCCATAACAATCCATCATCAAGGAATGCTCAAAAATCTATCACAAAACAAACAAACCATAAAAGATGAACCTCTAAAATAAATGTAAATAAAGAAGTAGAGGATTAAAGGGGAAATAAATACATCGAATCAAGAGTCATTATTTCCAATTATAAAATTTATATATAGATTCTCTAATGGGATATTTGGAGGATAGGTCTAAGAGTTGACAAGGGTTCATAGGGAAAGAAGAAAAATTAGAAAACAAAGTAAGATCTAGCCCTTTTTTAATGAGTAATTTTATGAACCTACAAATGTTATGTTGTACATCCCACAATAACATGGGTTTACATTAGTTAAAGGAGATCAATATTCCTTGAATTTAAATTTCCTTGACAACTTAAATCTCAATCTCATTCAAAACCATCTTAAACACTACTTACCATGACCACACCTTAAAAAATAGTGTGAAGCATGGATTTTTAGAAACAAAAAAGGAAACCAATACCCCTTACAGTTGAATAGTTAGAAATCACATGTTAGTTTGACCTACTACACCAATGCCTACGACTTTGAAATATCTAGATCATTTTTTCCTGACTCTTTCATATTGGAAGTCCTCTACTTAACTACACACACTAAACCCATCTCCCTAACCAATTCAATATTTTTTTGTTTAATAAGTGGTCAAGTTGGGCACCACACAGTTTACTCTAAAATTTCACAACTCTCAATTTACAATAAAGAGAATAACCCTAGACACCATAAGAACTACACCCTTCACAATGACACAGATCTCGCCCTCATTTCCAATAGGAAACCAATAAAAAAATGCCATAAAAATTTGTTTTTTCATACATTATGTTGAATTAAACAATAAAATAGTTTGATCCCATGTCCTTAACAAAAATAAACTCATGAATCATGCTATAAAGCTCCCAAAAAACATCACTATGGCCAAAACCACACCCAACTCATGGTGTAGGGAAACCCATAATGGATGAAACTCATCTTTGTCCACTTTGAATGAACCTAAGATCCCTATTATCACCTAAAACACATAATACATTAAATGTAATAGGATATGAAGGTCTAATCAACTAAAAACTACTTCAATTCAATAACAGACCCAATTATTCAATCTTATTATAATTTCCCCTCAAACATTTTCCTTATCCCATAATCCATTTATCTCACACTCTAATACACTAAACTAGATGAATTCCATGAGTTCTCCATTATGATAATTGAGGGGATAAATATAGTCTTTCAATAATTTTCTTTGATGGAATGTGAATTCCCTATAATTTTTTTTAAAACTACCCCTTTTATTCCCTAGAAATAACCTCTCGTTCATTCACATTCATTTGTTTTTATTTTTCTAACATTCCATTAAAAATAATATTTTTCATCAATTATTTTATCAATTATATATCAATTATACCAGATAAAATACCTAAAATTCAATATTATTCATTTAAAAAAAATAAATATATGGATTATATTTATAAATAGTGAAATAATTAAATTATAGAACTATAAAACATATACAGGAAAAATCAATATCCATAGAACATCACCATATTCTCACACAATGGTAAACATCATGTTTAAATTATCCTGATACAATAATAATTTCATATCGATAAATACCTAAAATACCAATTTAACCTTCTTAACTAAAAATCCATTAAATAATCCCAAACTCCAAAAATTAAATTGTGTGGGTCTTTGTGTCATAATACCTCAAAATTATTAATAATTAAAAAAATTAAAAAATATTCATAAAAATTAGAGACAACCATTAACAAAAATTATTCAACATCCATGTTTATAATCAAATTTTACATCATCACACCAAAAACAAATCTAAATAATTCAGAATATCACACATTTTTATGTTTTTCCCTTACCATGTTCTCTCCACTACATTACCATGCCTCAAAAGAAATATTACTAATGGAATAACTCATCCATGCATATCATTCTATTTATGGTTTTAATCATCCACATTATATCAATAAATTTTTCAGCATCCTTGATATTTTCGTTTCACCAATCAATTACATATGAGGGATCACTATATAAATTTTGATGATGATATATATTGAAAACATAAAGAACATTATCTAACCATAGATATAATAGAAATTAGTAGTCTACACATCAAATATAGTCAAAAAACTCAAAAGGTCTTATAAATTTGGGTGGAAATTATGTTCATTTCCAAAACAATCACCCAAGTTAAGGAGAAAATCACAAGACTACCTGATCTCTAATAGTGAACTATAATAATATCCACCAACAATATATATAGTGTACATTTATGCTTTTAGAATTACTCATGTGATCCTAATGAGATTGAAAACACAAACATCATATATTATACCATATTTATCCTAACTGTTTTTGCCTTACCAACCTTGTTCCTAAATAGAGGTGAATAAAATTATTATCCATATAAAGACTCAAATGATTTAAAATAAAAATAGGAATGATAACTATTAATATAATAAAACATCTATAATTTTCAGTGATTCAACCATGATTATACAAAATAAAAAATACATTCTCTTTATATATATTCCAACATCTAGAATTTCAACTTACTTTGGCCATAAATTTATGGAAGAATTTATTTATATGCAACAATTAGGTTCTAAAATCACTTTTAAGTCCCTATTATACAATGATTTAAAATAATGATAACATCAGATATTTTCATACATAGATTAACAATAAATTTCATTACCTATTATATGAAAATCCTCACATAAATATTCCTTGGAATCGAATGATTAATTTAAAATAAATGATATAACTTATACAATTAGTTTATGATAAAATGTATAAATTAAAACCATTTAATGGTATTTGGAAAACCTATAACATGATCCATAAGATTTATCTTACACTTCTAGTAAGAAAATTTTATGAACTTTAATAGCCCCACTAGAACATGATGTACAAATTTCTTTAATATAAAGAAATATATTAAGAAAAATATACATTTTTAACCATTAATATCGTAAAATATTTAAAATAGATATTCGAATAATGATACATATTTTTTATTTTTGGATGCACTACCAAATATGAGCTATGTAACTCATAAAAAATTATCCCTTGAAAAAGTGTCTAAAAAAATATCCTCCCATGAAAAAATTTATATTCCGCATCCTTATCCAAACCATCAAAAAATAATCATTTTCAATCTGATCTCTTCACTCCTCTCCCTCAAAATCTCCTATATAGGAATCCTATACATAATATGTTAATTAGGTGTCTTTTTAATCTAATAATTACTTACCCTCTCATAAATCTCCACTTAATTGAGATTGTGATTATAAAATAGCTCTATATCATTACATTTCTTGCTAGATTTTTTAGAATTCACACCAACAGTACTCTATCCTAATTTATATTCCACCACATTATGCTTTATAAGAGTATTTTTTAATTAAAAATAACTATATTAGAGAAATTCATCTTAACTTCTCAACCATAAATGAAAAAAATTCTGAGAAAACATATATATCAAACTCATATATTATTAACAAACCAAAAAATAATTTTTTAAGTAATTCCATATTGGTTTAATTAAAAACACTAAAAACACAATCTCCAAGTCATGGGTATCATAATAACGTTCATAGAAATGTTTTTATAAATATACATAAGTAGGACATATCAATATTGCATAAAGATACATATAAATCCTAGATAGGATTTCTTACAGCATGCCACATAAGAAACACAATCCTCATATAATCTAATTCTAAAATCACCCAAAAAATTCTCTATCAAATATTAAAAAGAAGATTTGAATTACTTCATTGAATTAAAAGCATTCACCTTCTTAATCAAAGATGAAATTATAGTATCAATCCATGGAAATTCATGTATGAAGATTTTATAATAACATTATAATCATAATAAACTCCCTAGATAAGAAACATTCTTAGTGTTATTACACCCAACAAATTCATAATCCATTGATGGGTCTAGTGTATCATCTTGACTTGAAATAACATAACCAATAAAGTTCACCCCACATTTCTAAAAGTAATACTTATAAATTTTTATATATAATTGATTCTCCCTATAAGAATTTATCACTATCCTAATGTGTTATACATGATCCTCCTATGACTTCAAGAAATCTAAAATAAAAATAATGAATCTAAATATAAAACCATTAACATAGGGTTTGAGAAACTTATTCATATTGAAAATTAACATACCTTGTGCTTTCAAAACACTAAAATTAATTACAATAATATAAATATTACAATAATATAACTTAAATAATATCATTGGGATATCATTATCCTTAAATATTATATGATGATATCCAAATCACAACATAAATAGAAAACCAAATTGTCTATTTCCCATAATAAAACAAATCATTTATCCTAATAAGAGGATATTGATTCATTACAATCACTTAATTCCACTATTAGTAATCTATACATAATATCAACCTCCCTTTAAACTTCATTGAAAAATAACTAGACCATCCAATAATGAATATACAATTCCAAATAAAATATCATTGAAACAATTTATAAATCTGAGTGCCTAGCCCCTAAAAATAAACAATTTCCATACAATATGCGTTTATAGAATCATGAGATACACAAGGATATAGTTCAATCCCATTACCAAACTCTCTACTTAGTGAAAAATTTTAATCGTTCAATTAAATCACATTAAAATAATTTTTTATAACTCTAGGAAAATCCACTATCCAGATAATGACTTCATAAAGTGTTATTTTCACATACTAATATTTAAAACTCCATGTATCAATCCATTATTTTCCAAAATGAAAATATTGTTTCTAGATTAACACCAAATTATCACCTATAAAAAAATAAAAAATAAATATCTACTGGTAATAATAGATATAATATTTTATGATGTATAGTCATTCCAGCCTATGTATAACATCATATGGTTTCATTTTTAACAACATTCTATTTTATGAGAAATGATATTTTTCTACAAATAACTCAAAACTATAAACCTCATCAAACCTCTTCTGAACACCTAATTGATTAAATAGATACATTTGACTATCAAACATATATTTTATATGTTTTAACCCATAAATTGAATATGGGTAGAAAAATTAATGTGAGTAACTGAAACACCCCAGGTAAATAAAGAATATGACATCTATATATTTATCCATATTTGTGAATAAAATATTAATATGACTTTAAAGGGGATGCTATGCTTGATGGCGTACCCAACACGCAACAACGTGTTTCTTAGGAATCTTACGTTGCACTCTAATAATAAAATAATATTATTTTAAATAGTAGTTAATGACTAGCCGTTGTAATTGCGGGAATGAACATAACTAACTAAAAAATGATTATATATGTTTGTCAAATATTTTTACTTCTTACAATAAATGTTAGAGGATTAAAAATGCAAATGAATCCAATTTTAAGCGTAAACATTCTAATATTATTTAAAAGGTCGATTAACTGCCTTTTGATGGCGAACCCCTTTTAAATCCACTTTTTGACAATTTTATAAGCTATATTTTTCAAAAAAAACATATTATTTATTAATGGGACATTGAAATTTACCTTGGGTTATTTTTTGGTATTTTTCCAAAAAAGTTCAATTTTTAATGAATAGTGAAAATTGTTGTATTTTAATTCAAAACCTCTTTTTAATCTAATTTATTTATATGATTAGATTATATTTTGAATTGGTTTTAAAGTGAAATTAGAATATATTTTTACCATTTAATACAATATTGTTCATTGGAATTAATTTCACTTTGAAATTGGACTTAAACTAGTGTCAATCTTTTGAAACTTATTGTTTCATAAAACACGCTATTTGCTCTGACAGCGGGAATTAATTATTAAATTAATTAATGCAACTAATATGTTTTGAATTTAGTAAAATAGACATCATTTTTTAATTCTGAATATCAAATATAGCTTAGGGTGATGTTTTGGTATTTTTCTAAAAAACTTCAATTTTTGATGAATAGTGAAACCACTAAGTGGTACTTATAAAAACTGATTTTCCGTTTAAATGAAATTTTACCATATTTGAGTTTTGAATTTCAAAAATCCGACATACATGGTTGTCATTTAGAAGTAAAATGTGGTTCAATGGGAATAAAATGATTTTTTGGTGAATAGTAACTTTTTAAGTTTTCAATCGCGATTAGAGGTAATTAGTGTAGTTTAAGGTAAAAATAATGTTTTAATAATATGAGATGAGCCTGAAACATTTCCTAACCCCATTGGATGTTTCATGGCCGACCAGGACAATCCATGGGTCAACTTGGGGACCCCATGGAGCCACTTTGTTTGGGAAATGACATAAATAACTTTTTATTTAATGTTAAAGTAAAAATGACACAAACATGAGATATTTTACTAAACAAATTTTTAAATGTGGTTATACAAGTCATATTTTTGACTATAAATACTCCATTGAAAGATAAAAAGATTTCCTACATCATATTATTTTTTTTTATAATTTTTAGACATAAAAAAAATTAAATTATTTATGACATCATGATGATACAGCGATGACCTCATTATTTAACGATTTAAATAAAATGGAAGGATAATGTAAAATATAAGGCCTACACATGTCAAAAACCAATTGTATGGGTGGATTTAGAAACCTTATCACCTTATCCTAGAATTATATCAATTTGGGAACCTTTAAATCCAAAACTAATTTTCAAATAAAGTAACATTTCTTTACATTCCAAAAGTGCCCCTCCTCTCCTCTTATAAAAGGCCCCCACATCTACCTCCTTACCCACACTTCCAAAGCCTTTGGCTCAGACAACCCCTGACCATTGTGTCTCTACACATCCCTATCTAACTCTTTGAAGCCTCAATTTTGGCATAATCCTTCCCAAGGAAGCCATTTAGCTCAAACCAAAGGGAGTTACCCGATTTTAAGGTAATGTTTTCACTTGTGTCCTTTTGTTTTATTTTGCTTCTAAAACCCCATAAACTATTTTTATTCATTTATTTTGTAACAAATACAATATATTCAATATACTAGCATGTTTTTATAAGAAGTATTCGAGCTACACTTACACAAACCTACATATAATGGTTAAAGAACATACTGTTTCCGTGGATGGCGAATTTCTGCCTCCCGAAACGATGATTGTTCAACATTCATTTAACACCTTCAAAGGTGGCCATTAAGATGTAACTATGTTTATATATGATATATAATATGTTTATGTTTTCCTTAAGCTTCTTTATTTTTCATTTATGGCATACCTTTATGGTTTCCATTATGGGTAAAGGTGATATCCTCATTTTAGGAAGTGCGGACTACCACCCCCTCAAAGTGATTTGATTCGTTAATGCCATATGTGGGACATATAAAGGATGGAATTAATGGTATTAAATATGTTATCCTACTTGAATTATATTATATCTTTATATCTTTATTATTTCATTCAATTGAATACAAAAAAAAAGAAATTAAAGTAGCGTTCATGCGTACGTACGGCTTACCGTCTCCATGAACGGTACATTTCATTTATTATCTCCAAATGTTATGTACTATTATAAGTACATATATATAATGGATATATATTTAATATATTACATCTAAATTATGGGTATCATTCTGGAATTATAATATATATATCTCTCATTTTGTTTTAATTCCATTAATATGGAAAAAAATGAAAGTAACGTTCATGCGTACGTACGGCCTACTGTCTCCATGAGCGGTGCTTTTAATTTTTTATCTCAAAATGATATGGAATAGTATAAAATGAATATATACTGGATATATATGATATTTAAAACATCAATACTATTATGGATATGATGTACCTATAACTAAATTTTCCAACAAGTTCAATTTTTGACTCATGTACCAAACATCGACAAAAACGTCTGATATGAACTCATATTATTAACCAATTATTATAACATTAAAATATGTGATATGAACTAAATAATAATATTTATAGGAGGTCCATAAGCAATTACAAATTGACTAATATTTATTATTCAGGAATATAAAGAAACAAACAAGACATGTTGGACTTGAGGTAAAGGATCCTACTCCACTCTTTTTTTTAAGTACACTCTTTTATGTCATTCCTTTTAAAGCTCATATTTCTTGTTATTGGGGTGTTCTTTTATATTAATCTTACTGTAATTTTTATGTTCATGTAATTAGAGACCCTATTCTCTCCTATTAATCCATTTTGGAAGTTTTGAGTGGCGCCGTTAGGCTACCAAATTTTCGTAAGAGATCTAACCTCTCTCTTTCTTTTTAAGTACTCTCCTTTATGTCACTTCTTTTCACCTCCTCTTTGTTATGTTCAGGGATGATCTTTTATGTTCCTCTTTCTATAAAAATTATGTTAGTATGATTAGATACCCTATTTGATCTCATCAATCCATTTTTGTATGTTTTATGTGGCGTCGTTAGGCTTCCGAGTTTTCATAAGGGATTTTTCATCTCACTCTTATTCCCGTGATATTTATGCTATATTTGCCACAATTTCCTTTGATTTGTGTATGTACTGCCCATTACTTTAATCATTGTGTATAATAATTTCATTAATGAGTATTTACATCAATGTTTTATTGTCCTTCTTTCACGGGGTGCATGTCTCGAAAGATACCCATGTCGGTAAGGGAACCTTTCACCCTCCTCTTTTTAAAAGACTTATTTTGTTGGGTCTTTTAATTTACATACTGTTATGTTGGGATATGATATTGGGATATGTTATCATATATCCTTATTGATGTAAATTTTATGTCCAAGTGATGAGATACCTTTTTTTATCTCTCATCAACTCATTTTCTGAATTTTGTAGTGACACCGTTAGGTTGTCGTATTTTTTTTGCAAAGGAACTTCTTAACCCAAATTTGATTCTTTGGGATAATCTTGTACTCCTTGAATATGTCATTATATGAATATGTTTGAATAACCTATGATTGTTTTACACTTAATATCTGTCACGAACCAGGCCGGGTCGCCATCCGACCCGGCGCCGACCCGGTCCGCGGCAAGGCCCGAAGGGCGTTCCCAATCCCCACGGGCTGGCACAAGTGCCCGGGTATCAAGTTTAACAGGTGGGAACGGTTTTACCCGAAATACAAGACAGAAAAACCAACTAACCAGATAGATAAACTGAAATTATAAATAGACAACAAAACGTGCCTTTAAACTATGAACAAGTTTAAAGTCTACAACTTGAAGAAATAACTAAAAAGAAAAGACGACAGCGGAAACTAAAACTCATACCCAACCTCCCGGCAAGAAGTGAGACCACCTCAACACCATTCTGCATGAGAAGACCAGCTGCAACCTGAACCACCATCACTGAGCACGAAGTCGCAACCTGGAAGACAGAAGAAACAGAAACTACATACACCCAAGGGTGTATGCAGGGTGTGAGCTAAAAGCCCAGTAGGACGCCACCGAGAAAAGGTTCCATGCCACAACATCAAAAGACAATTTAAAGTGCTTATTCAAAATTTTAATTTAAAAATTCTTTTAAAGAAAACATTTACAAGCTAAACGCCAAAAGAAAAAAAAACATTAAAAAGAACTCATTTAACAAACACGATTTTTAAAGGGGAAGAGAAATGTTCAATATGGGAACACACACACATACTCACACACACACACACATACTCACACACACACACACACATGCTCACACACACACACACATACTCAAGTGGTCTTCCATATGCCGATGGAAGGCACCACGCCAAAGATGGTAGAGCACTACGGGTAAATCCCCTAAGGTTCATCTAGCTCAAGTGGGACCCTAGAAACCTCGTGTCTCGGTGAAACGTGGCTTAGAAGGCCACGACCCTCAGAAAACGTGGCTTAGGAGGCCACGACCCTCAGAACACGTGGCTTAGACGGCCACGACCCTCAGATATCATGTTTAGTTAGTGTTTCAATCGTCAATCCAGCTAGGTGAAACAGGGACGATACCCATCCGGTTCACTAGCGCACTAGTTCTAGTCCGCCCACCTAGATACCCAGGGTTTTCCCTTGTGCTCAAACAAGTTTCATGTTCACATAATGTATATCACTTTCACATATCTCAAACCAAACAAAGCATTGCACATACACATCACCGTTTGCATACCCAAACACCATAAACAAAACACACATGCACGCCAAAACCATTTAATAACATAGTTCAGATCACTTGCATGACTTAACAACTATCTAAACAATTTGAAGAACATTTCAAAATAGCACAATAAGAGTTTTCAAATGAGACATGTCCAATTTCACAAATAATAATACCTTTAAAAACTTATCACACACAAAATTCTTTCAAACACAACTCCCGCGCTCCACATATAATTTAATAAGTGCAATTAACAATTTTCAAAACACTTAAAATTAGAAAGCAAAGGATTGAACTAGAACGACGAACCTGATTTCATATATTAACATCACTTTAAAACCAAAAGTGCAGCTCATACAATATAAAACATGTTTTCCATTGTTCAACCAATTTTTAGTTTAATTCCAAAAGTACGCAACACGGCAAACACACCCAAAGTGACTCATTTTCATTGAAATTCTACATTTTATTACATGGATACCTCAACAAACTTGAAAACACTTTTCGCACCTACCAAACCACCCAGAAAACCTTACCAACCATATTACGCATCTTAAACGACACTTAATTAAACCATTGCTCAATTAGTAAAACGTCACATATGCATACCATAATACCTCACTTTAAAACACACAAATTTTAGATGCCAAAACCATTTGAAAATCAATTGCACATCCCAACCCTTCTAAAACATCTTTCGCACCCCTAAAACATACTCAAGGTTCATAATAAAAATTAACACGTCAAAATAGTTTACATTCTTTTGAAAAACTCAATTTAATAAAATTCGTACCTCGAGCGTTCTTGAAAACACCATTTTCCCACCTTAAGCAACTAACTAAAACACGTCTGAAAATTTCAGCAACACATCGCACATGATAAACGTTGGCATTTACTTAAAAACAACTTAAATTCATCAATATGCACATCAAAGCACATCCAAAATGAAATTCGCATCATGCAATTTATAAATTAGAACACATTATAATTTAATTAAGGAGCAATTCAAATCATCTAAAGATGGTATGGCATGGAACCACCTACCTCGTCATCGCAGACTTCACGACCGTGGTGCGCAATGACCGCCGCACATCAACCGCAACTCAAACAAAACCAAAATTGATCCTAAACAAACAATTGAACTAAAACATCAATAATTAAACCAGAAATTTATTGAATTCTTCAACCGCACCCAATGCGCACCATAAAAGAACCAAAGGTGAACCATAAATCATGAAATTGAACCAAACTCAATTCGCAAACATAACCGCACTAAACCATCATTGAACAACAAGCAATCAAATAAAATTGCACTTACATCGGGGGTGCGGGAGGTCGGCCGAAGGTCGACGGAGGCTGTCGGAGTTGCGCGAGGAGGTGTAGGGAGGCTGTCCGACACCGTGAAGGGATGCCGGGCGGTTGTCCGAAATCTCGGAGGGGGTTTCAGCCGGAATTTTTTCTGGACAAAAAAGTGGGGAACAGTTTCATGTTCGCCGAAGGGTGGTGCTGGCCGGGTGGAGTCGGGCAGGCGGAAGGGGGAGAAGCCGGTGGCTTCATCGGAGGGGTGTGCCGTGCCGGAGTAGGTTGGACGTGGCTGGGAATGAGGGTAGGGGCGTGGCGTGCGGCGTGCGGCGGGGAGCTGGCCGAGAGAGGGCCGAGGCGGCGAGCAGGCCGGCGGCGGGGCGAGCGGGAGAGGGCCGTGGGGGAGCCGGCGGCTAGGGTTAGAGGGAATGGGGTGAGCCGCGACGAGGAGGGCGGTAGCAGGGGGTTCCGACGAGATTGTGAGGAGGGGAAAAACAGAGGGAGGAAAAGAAAGGAAGGAGAAAAAAAAGAAAAAGAAGAAGAAAAATAAATAAATAAATAAATAGAATAAAATAAAAAGAAATTAAAATAAAATAAGATAAAAGCAATTAAAATAAAAAGCAATTAAAATAAAATAAAATAAAATAAAATAAAACGAAATAAAACCTAAATTTAGCATTAATAATAATAATAATAACACCTCAAATTATAATATATTTATTTTTATCATTAAAACAAACTATTAATCCATATTAGTTTTATTATTATTGTTATTATTATTATTATTATTATTATTATTATTAAGAGTAATATTAATAACGACACACGACAAATTATATTTTTAACACCATTAATATTATTATTTTATTATACTGATCCATTTCATTTAATTAATCAACCATCAAGCAGGGCGTGCGGTGAAACGGGCGGGCCGCGCGGCAACCCAGGTGAGGCCACACAGCTTTGGTCGCGTTGCGCTGGACGCAAACTAGACCAAAACACAAAGAACTCGAAATCTAAAGTCGGGTTTCGACCCGAACTAACTAGCGCAAAGAAAATTAATAAAATAAATAAATTTTGAAATAGTGGGTGCGACAATTCTCCCCACCATAAAGCTTTCCGCCCCCGGAAAGCCGCGACTAAGGCTGAGACCCAAAGTAGGAAACGACACCCACTAAGGATCAAATAGGATCCCCACAAACATCAACAAAAGAGAGAGAGAAACATCGTGCTCAGAGAAAGTGACTCAAAGACAACATCAAGAAATGCATAAAAAGACTTTCCGATATGTGTCGCCCACCCCAAAGAGCTAGAACACCTCCAGCTGATTGTTTTAGAAAACGATTCTTGAACCCACAAGAGCCAACTTCACACGCCAAAACACCTCAAGCACTCTGAAACCGAAACCACACCACTTGGCTAATATAAACAAAAGAGGTCAAACCACGTCCTCGGAACACTCCTATCACTATCAACAAACTATCTTTGAAAACAGAAGCTATAGATCAACATGGGGAAGCTCGAGGGGCTCCCCACCATTAAGAAGTCACTGATGCTCGAAATGAGAGTGGACAACCGACAGGGGGAGGTTCGAGCGGACTCCCCGCCATTAAAGAAAAGTCCAGCACTGATTCATCCTAGAGACATTCGTGCGAGACCCAATGTGGGTCTCCCCACCATTAAGAACCTGCCAACGCCAAAGACGAAACTAGAAAACCAGCATGGGGAGGTCCATGAGGACTCCCCACCATTAGAACTAACAAAATGCATAGAACTTTGAAAAACTTCTCAATGGTGACCAAACACCCCACCATAAGGGGCGGGGAGGGAGGGGCCTAACCACCCGGGCGTCAGAACCATGACCTAAGACCTGACCAACACATCCACATCCCGGGATGAGCATTATAAAAATTTTGGGATCGATGTTTCCCCAACAGACTCTCAAGGACCAATAAAAGTGATTGCTTCCAGTGGGACGCAACCCCCAAGACTTTAAGGCAACGAGATGAACACGCCTCCACATGGTCACGAAAACCTTAGGCAACCCGACGGTTCGTTCGGAGCAGAACAACCATGGAAGACAAATTTAAGCTGATTTCACTTTCAACACCAATGACAGAAATAAAGTCGGGGTCTCATACCCCCTCGGGGTTCCTGACCACGCGCCAGCTTCACTCCGAGGCCTATGGCTGGAGCCCTGATGTTTGAAGCATCTTCTGCCTCGTAGTCAGGCATGGAAAACTCCCGAACGGAGCTTCTCCTTTTTGGTGTCACACGAAATCCTATTGCACCTGAGGATACACCATCAGACACAACACACCATGACATCCAACTGATCATACACAAAACATTAACCAACATAAGAGCTGCAATGGTGCATGCGCATCACCCTTTGTCACACTGGATGAGAACACGACACCGCAAATCGTCACCGAACATGACCATTACTGTTGAGAGGAACATTATACGGAGAAGGACTTCAAACTAGGTCTTAAACAACACATGATTCCTGCAATTGACCGTAGCATCCTCATGTGACTGGGTCTGCCACACTAGTGGCCTAACGTAAACCTCTTTCTTAAACAAGACAAACCAAAGATCAGAGGTCATTTAGAATGATAGGCTACACCGACGACTTAGGGTTGCTTCCAAACCACTATTGATTATCAAAGAGGTCTCACGCTGCAAGACGTCACCGAACATGACCCTTGCGGCTAATGTAAACACTACCAACCATTCAAAACATCGATAAGCACTGACAGCCCTCAATCGCCTTCACCCTTCCCCACTGGAATTTCTTTCGCCGTTTCTAGGGGAAACCTTCAAGCGTAACGACGTCAAATTTCATACTCGATGACTCAGGGAACTCGAAGAAACCAAAACTCTGTTCAACTCCCCTCGCATCTGTCATCCCAGTGCGAGAGGATCCACTTAGTTGTAAAAAGTAAAGGTTGGTTTAATTCCAGAATTCAAAAAGAGAATCCTTCGATCAACTGGAGTGTCGGCCAACGGGGAATTCCCCGTAGTCGTACTTCAATCACATGCCAATGCTTTATGGGGGCATACACTAGTCAAGAAAGAAAACTATGGACCCAACCAAACTGGTCCAACAGTCAAGACATACCACAAGCAAACACCAAACGTGCAGGGGAAACCACTGCAAGTGCTCCCCGATGTACTCTTCAAAGGAATTTACTAACCACACGCTTACATACCAACTTACAAATAAGAACTCAAACTCGGGACACAAACCATTTAGAAAGAATACTCAGCTCAAAACGCCACACATCCAACATCTCAAAAACACAAGGACGTGCCACACAAACACCATTTACTAAAACACCATTTTTTTCCTTTAACAAAACATTTTGAAAATAAGAAAACCGAGCGGGTTGCAGAAACACCAATGGCGTCCCATGAGCCTCGCACATGCATGTTCTCATGCCGCACTGGCACGCACCTTATGCCCATCCAGGCACTCATCCGCTCGTGCCATTAACCATTTCCCTTTTCACATACACCCATGCATGTGGTTGCCCATGAGAGCGCCAAGGATCAAAACCAAACCTTTCCATTTTTTTTTCAAAACCAAAACATCCAACCCACACTTTTCAAACCTCGCACATCATTTCATTTTCAAAGCGCTTCATTTGAAAACATTTTCCAAGACCAAAACATTTTTATTTAAAAACCAAATTTCCACGAATCCAGAACAAAAAGACAATAACCAAAGCAGGAAGAAACTAGGTACAGTGGTTGATTGGAAAGTATGGTTGGCAGCCATACGCCAATCACACCACTGGCCACAGAGAGTATTTTAGGACAGTGTCCCCGGCTCCACAAGGCTTGCCAGACCCTGCGAGCTCACTAAGACCACTGACCTTACTCCCTTTTCATTTCCCCTTAGACACGATCATCCGCAAGAACTAAAAACTCAGACAAACCTCAACATACTTTGGTAACTCGAGTCCCGCCACGAGGTGTGCTGGCCAAGCACCTTACTCGTAGCCAGGACGTCGAGTCCCGACAAATTTAACTCAAGTCTACCGTGACTCTATCCCAAAAGAAAACGACCAAAGAGAGCAAACCTTGCCCTTTGATACCATGTTGTCACGAACCAGGCCGGGTCGCCATCCGACCCGGTGCCGACCCGGTCCGCGGCAAGGCCCGAAGGGCGTTCCCAATCCCCACGGGCTGGCACAAGTGCCCGGGTATCAAGTTTAACAGGTGGGAACGGTTTTACCCGAAATACAAGACAGAAAAACCAACTAACCAGATAGATAAACTGAAATTATAAATAGACAACAAAACGTGCCTTTAAACTATGAACAAGTTTAAAGTCTACAACTTGAAGAAATAACTAAAAAGAAAAGACGACAGCGGAAACTAAAACTCATACCCAACCTCCCGGCAGAAGTGAGACCACCTCAACACCATTCTGCATGAGAAGACAAGCTGCAACCTGAACCACCATCACTGAGCACGAAGTCGCAACCTGGAAGACAGAAGAAACAGAAACTACATACACCCAAGGGTGTATGCAGGGTGTGAGCTAAAAGCCCAGTAGGATGCCACCGAGAAAAGGTTCCATGCCACAACATCAAAAAACAATTTAAAGTGCTTATTCAAAATTTTAATTTAAAAATTCTTTTAAAGAAAACATTTACAAGCTAAACGCCAAAAGAAAAAAAACATTAAAAAGAACTCATTTAATAAACACGATTTTTAAAGGGGAAGAGAAATGTTCAATATGGGAACACACACACATACTCACACACACACACACATACTCACACACACACACACACATGCTCACACACACACACACATACTCAAGTGGTCTTCCATATGCCGACGGAAGGCACCACGCCAAAGATGGTAGAGCACTACGGGTAAATCCCCTAAGGTTCATCTAGCTCAAGTGGGACCCTAGAAACCTCGTGTCTCGGTGAAACGTGGCTTAGAAGGCCACGACCCTCAGAAAACGTGGCTTAGGAGGCCACAACCCTCAGAACACGTGGCTTAGAAGGCCACGACCCTCAGATATCATGTTTAGTTAGTGTTGCAATCGTCAATCCAGCTAGGTGAAACAAGGACGATACCCATCCGGTTCACTAGCGCACTAGTTCTAGTCCGCCCACCTAGATACCCAGGGTTTTCCCTTGTGCTCAAACAAGTTTCATGTTCACATAATGTATATCACTTTCACATATCTCAAACCAAACAAAGCATTGCACATACACATCACCGTTTGCATACCCAAACACCATAAAAAAACACACATGCGTGCCAAAACCATTTAATAACATAGTTCAGATCACTTGCATGACTTAACAACTATCTAAACAATTTGAAGAACATTTCAAAATAGCACAATAAGAGTTTTCAAATGAGACATGTCCAATTTCACAAATAATAATACCTTTAAAAACTTATCACACACAAAATTCTTTCAAACACAACTCCCGCGCTCCACATATAATTTAATAAGTGCAATTAACAATTTTCAAAACACTTAAAATTAGAAAGCAAAGGTTTGCACTAGAACGACGAACCTGATTTCATATATTAACATCACTTTAAAACCAAAAGTGCAGCTCATACAATATAAAACATGTATTCCATTGTTCAACCAATTTTTTGTTTAATTCCAAAAGTACGCAACACGGAAAACACACCCAAAGTGACTCATTTTCATTGAAATTCTACATTTTATTACATGGATACCTCAACAAACTTGAAAACACTTTTCCCACCTACCAAACCACCCAGAAAACCTTACCAACCATATTACGCATCTTAAACGACACTTAATTAAACCATTGCTCAATTAGTAAAACGTCACATATGCATACCATAATACCTCACTTTAAAACACACAAATTTTAGATGCCAAAACCATTTGAAAATCAATTGCACATCCCAACCCTTCTAAAACATCTTTCGCACACCTAAAACATACTCAAGGTTCATAATAAAAATTAACACGTCAAAATAGTTTACATTCTTTTGAAAAACTCAATTTAATAAAATTCGTACCTCGAGCGTTCTTGAAAACACCATTTTCCCACCTTAAGCAACTAACTAAAACACGTCTGAAAATTTCAGCAACACATCGCACATGATAAACTTTGGCATTTACTTAAAAACAACTTAAATTCATCAATATGCACATCAAAGAACATCCAAAATGAAATTCGCATCATGCAATTTATAAATTAGAACACATTATAATTTAATTAAGGAGCAATTCAAATCATCTAAAGATGGTATGGCATGGAACCACCTACCTCGTCATCGCAGACTTCACGACCGTGGTGCGCAACGACCGCCGCACATCAACCGCAACTCAAACAAAACCAAAATTAATCCTAAACAAACAATTGAACTAAAACATCAATAATTAAACCAGAAATTTATTGAATTCTTCAACCGCACCCAATGCGCACCATAAAAGAACCAAAGGTGAACCATAAATCATTAAATTGATCCAAACTCGATTCGCAAACATAACCGCACTAAACCATCATTGAACAACAAGCAATCAAATAAAATTGCACTTACATCGGGGGTGCGGGAGGTCGGCCGAAGGTCGACGGAGGCTGCCGGAGTTGCGCGAGGAGGTGTAGGGAGGCTGTCTGACACCGTGAAGGGATGCCGGGCGGTTGTCCGAAAGCTCAGAGGGGGTTTCGGCCGGAATTTTTTCTGGACAAAGAAGTGGGGAACGGTTTCATGTTCGCCGGAGGGTGGTGCTGGCCGGGTGGAGTCGGGCAGGCGGAAGGGGGAGGAGCCGGTGGCTTCATCGGAGGGGTGTGCCGCGCCGGAGTAGGTTGGACGTGGCTGGGAATGAGGGTAGGGGCGCGGTGTGCGGCGTGCGGCGGGGAGCTGGCCGAGAGAGGGCCGAGGCGGCGAGCAGGCCGGTGGCGGGGCGAGCAGGTGAGGGCCGTGGGGGAGCCGGCGGCTAGGGTTAGAGGGAAGGGGGTGAGCCGCGACGAGGAGGGGGGTAGCAGGGGGTTCCGACGAGATTGTGAGGAGGGAAAAAAACAGAGGGAGGAAAAGAAAGGAAGGAGAAAAAAAAAGAAAAAGAAGAAGAAAAATAAATAAATAAATAAATAGAATAAAATAAAAAGAAATTAAAATAAAATAAGATAAAATAAATTAAAATAAAAAGCAATTAAAATAAAATAAAATAAAATAAAATAAAACGAAATAAAACCTAAATTTAGCATTAATAATAATAATAATAACACCTCAAATTATAATATATTTATTTTTATCATTAAAACAAACTATTAATCCATATTAGTTTTATTATTGTTGTTGTTGTTATTATTATTATTATTATTATTAAGAGTAATATTAATAACGACACACGACAAATTATATTTTTAACACCATTAATATTATTATTTTATTATACTGATCCATTTCATTTAATTAATCAACCATCAAGCAGGGCGTGCGGTGAAACGGGCGGGCCGCGCGGCGACCCAGGTGAGGCCACGCAGCTTCGGTCGCGTTGCGCTGGACGCAAACTAGACCAAAACACAAAGAAATCGAAATCTAAAGTCGGGTTTCGACCCGAACTAACTAGCGCAAAGAAAATTAATAAAATAAATAAATTTTGAAATAGTGGGTGCGACAATATCCACTTATATTGGGTGTATTCGTTTGTCACACATAATTATGTAATTGATTTATCCTTAAACCAAGGATCCCGTCTTCGTAAGGGACTTCATCTCAATCTCCATTAAATGAGGCATGTTTTTTTAAACAGAACCTTCTTTTATACGGTGTATAAACCCCTTTGACTTTTACGTATATTCAAAAGGAATCTTTTATCTATGAAGTGTTTTACTAAATGAAAAAAAGGAATGTTTCTTTTTACGTACGCGGTGACAACGACCTTTTCCCCCACAACGAGTATTATTTGATCTTTGGCTTCCTCAACAAGCCGTAATGTTTTTAAAATAAAATAAATACCATAATTTTTTTTTTGTATTTTGGTATTGAAAATGGTTTTGATAAAGGATTATATTATGTCAATATATTTAAATGATATATTGTGATAGAAATGTGGAAAGTTTATCATTCCTTTATGTTGGTTTTATGTGTTATAATTTTATAATGGTACTTGGACATTTTACGGGTGGTTACGTGATAAACCATATGATGGGTGGTGCCATGAATACCAGGATGGGTGGTTACGTTATAACCTCCAATGCATTGGGTATGGAAGTCGGCCGTATGGATATTCCATTAAGTATGTGTGGAAGTCGGCCGTATGGATATTCCATTAAGTATGTGTGGAAGTCGGTCGTATGGTTATTCCACTTAAGTATGTTTATGTCCCAAGTTACCTTTATATGTTATGTGATCTTTATATGGGTTTTATGGTAATATTTTGTTTACAGAAGGGTATGTAATGAACTTTTAGTCAATGAAGAGTTTTTACTTCTTCGAAAAGGTGAAAAGTATTACATTGATAAAGTATACATGGTTTACTTGTTGTTTTGAACAACTAACAGTTTTCATTCTTTGTGTATCCCTTACTGAGATTTTTATGCTCATCCCAAGTTTTTGAAATGTTTTTCACTGGACTTAACGTGGAATAGGGTCAAGGATGGGATCAAGGGAAAGTCATGCTACCTAATACATGGAACTTGACATGTTTCTTTTTAAGAGTTTTTATTTTATGGAAACATAGTAGAAGTTTCTACTTTGTAATCTTTTGAGATGTAATGGTTATGTCCTAATTCTCTAAAACTCTAAACCTGAAAAGATCCTCAATATGAATTATTCATTTAATTCAATATTAAGTAAGGTTTAAGGCTGGGGACTTGTAGTTGGTATCAAAGGTCGGTTTAGATAACTTTAGAGGTTAGGGTATTCTTTAAGCATAAGTGACATTACCATAATGGTTAGGATTTCAGAAAGAGTCCTAGTTTTAGATAAATTGAATGAGTAAGTATATATTAGTGTTTATCTTCCCCATTAGTACATGATTGTTTTGTTGATATACTCACACTGACCTTTTTGGTTTTAGTAAATGGCTGGATCTAGCAGGCACCAAAGTAACAGTGGATGTGAAAGAAACTGTGACAGTTTTTTGAGCAAGAAACTGAATGATATGGGAGATGCAATGAGAACTATTGTGATTATCCTCAACCAACTATCTGGAGTCATTATTGACCACCTAAACCTTGGTGATTTCTCTAAGGCATCATATATGCGGGAAACAAATCCCTACAGAACTATAGGTAATAATCACAAAGGTAAGTCTGTTCAAAAACCTATGTGTCAAAAATGTGGAAAGAAACACCTACGAAAATGTTTCAAAGGGACAGAAATATGCTATTGATGTGGAAATGAAAGTCATAAAGCAAGAAACGTCCATGGAAAAAGGAAGCATCCAGTTGACTCGAGGAAAGGGAAATAAGTTCTTTCTGAGGGATTAATTGAATGTTTTAAATGTGGTGTGCATGGTCATAATGCAAACACATGTCCAATGAAGAAGTTTCGTGAATGGGATCACCAAGATCGTACAAATTTTTATTTACCAATACCTAATGACGTTCCAATTGAGGATGAAGAAATTGAAAATGACCAATCAAAGGTATGGATTTTTTCATAACTATTGTTTTCCTATTTTGGAATCTTAGGATATGATTCATGATTTTGTTTGTAGGAAAGAAGTATTTAAGAATATGTTGGAAAGGAATGGTTAATGGATCATGAAGAATGTTGAATGAGTAATATGTCAACATATAAGGGCTTCAAGAGTTATGGGGAAATTCATAAGAGTATTAAGTCTCTTTTGATGATGGGGTTACATTAGATGACTTTTTATAGTATGTGTAACACTGATGTTTGAAATATGAAAATTTTATTCAAAGAATAGTAATATGTTCTTTTGTGGACATAGTTATAAAGAACCATTTGGGTTTATATGATCCTTACTTTTGGGGTAATTATGGGTTACTGTATGTTATGATGGAAGTGAAAGGCATGAGATTAAATTAAGGTTAAATTATGTTATGGTTATTTTTTATGATTTTATATCTTTTTGGGAATAATTTGAGAATTATATAGTTTTGGAAAAAGGACAACACACATACCGTTTGACAACCCGTCACGTCGGACAAAGCTGCGGGAATTGAAACCACAACTAAAGTGTAACAGGTATTTATCGCCTACCACTGGACTACGTGAAGTCCCTGGTTAGTTTGACTGATTCTTTTTAGTTAGATGATTTTATGAATTAAGAGTAAGTTGATTTTGGGTTATCTATGGATATTTATTAACCTATCATGGAGGATATGTGATTTGGTTAATTACTTTTCAATACGAGACATTAAGAGCAACTAATGTTGTTTGGAGATAAATGTTACGATTTATCTTGGAAGACTATGTGACTAAATCCTTCAAATATTTGGGTTTCAATATTAGTTTGGTTTAATTTGAATAATTTTATGGATAAATTAATTATCGAATGGTCCTTGTTGAACTTTGGGTTTTGTTGGACAAATTTTGGAGATTAAGAATAGATTTTCTTTTTATAAAGGGTTATCCTTTTCTGGATTATCTGATCTTGTACTAACCTTTTTGGTTTTGGTTTTGGTTAAAGTCTAAAGACATGGGAAGTATATAGTTCCCTTTTGTGTATTAGGTGATTCTCTAGAAGTTGATTATATTACTCTTAATGCGAACAAGTCTTCCTAAATACCCGTCTTTTGGAGAAAATATGAGTTTGTGTAAGGAATCTAATAAAAGTTACCATGATAAGTGATTATGTTTCCTTATGAATAAATTCCTCAATAAAAAGTAACTTAAGACAAAAATGATGTCTATTAACTTTTCCTACTGGGGAATCGAATACCGTTTAACCCATCACAAGTTTGTTATTTTCTTATGGTTAACTTTCTCCTAAACATGTTTTCTATCACTCTCCATCAGAACATGACCCTTTGTTTTTTCCCTCTATGTCCATATTTTCATACTTGGAATCCTAGTATGGGTTAACTCAGGTGACCTTTGTACTTATCTTTCTTTGTTTTAATTTGATTGTTTTACCTACTCTTGTTCCGGTGTGAGACGTTCAAGGATGTTTCCAAGCCCAATTTTAAAATTGAGAGGACGCAATTCCCAAAAGGGGGGAAGTATGTAACACCCCAGGTAAATAAAGAATATGAAATATTTATATTTATCCCTATTTGTGAATAAAATATTAATATGACTTTAAAGTGGATGCAATGCTCGATGGCGTACCCAACACGCAACAATGAGATTCTTGGGAATCTTACGTTGCACTCTAATAATAAAATAATATTATTTTAAATAGTAGTTAATGCCTAGCCATTGTAATGGCGGGAATGAATAGAACTAACTAAAAAATGATTATATATGTTTGTCAAATATTTTTACTTTTTACAATAAATGTTAGAGGATTAAAAATGCAAATGAATCCAATTTTAAGCGTAAACATTCTAATATTATTTAAAAGGTCGATTAACCACCTTTTGATGGAGAACCCCTTTTAAATACACTTTTTGAAAATTTTAAAAGCTATATTTTTCAAAATAAACATATTATTTATGATTGGGACATTGAAATTTACCTTGGGTTATATTTTGGTATTTATCCAAAAAAGTTCAATTTTTAATGAATAGTGAAAAATGTTGTATTTTAATTCAAAACCACTTTTTAATATAATTTGTTTATATGATTAGGTTATCTTTTGAATTGGTTTTAAATTGAAATTAGAATATATTTTTACCATTTAATACAATAGTGGTCGTTGGAATTAATTTCACTTTGAAATTGGACTGAAACTAATTTCAATCTTTTGATACTTATTGTTTCATAAAAACACGCTATTTGCTCTGACAGTGGGAATTAATTATTAAATTAATTAATGCAACTAATATTTTTTGAATTTTGTAAAATAGACAACATTTTTGAATTCATAATATCAAATATAGCTTAGGGTGACGTTTTGGTATTTTTCTGGAAAACTTCAATTTTTGATGAATAGTGAAACCACTAAGTGGTACTTATAAAAACTGATTTTCCGTTTAAATAAAATTTTGCCATCTTTGTGTTTTGAATTTCAAAAATCCGACATACATGGTTGTCATTAAGAAGTAAAATGTGGTTCAATGGGATTAAAATAATTTTTTGGTGAATAGTAACTTATTAAGTTTTTAATCGCGATTAGAGGTAGTTAGTGTAGTTTAAGGTAAAAATAATGTTTTAATAATATTATATGAGCCTGAAACATGTCCTAACCTCATTTTATGTGTCATGGCAGACCAATACAATCCATGGGTCAACTTGGGGACCCCATGGATCCACTTTGTTTGGGAAATGACATAAATAACTTTTTATTTAATGTTAAAGTAAAAATGACACAAACATGAGATGTTTTACTAAAACAATTTTTACATGGGGTGATACAAGTTATATGTTTGACTATAAATAATAAATGTAAATATAAAAAGATATCCTACATCATAGTAGTTTTTTATAATTTTTAGACATTAAATAAATTAAATTATTTATGACATCATGATGATGCAGCGATGACCTCATTATTTAACGATTTAAATAAAATGAAAAGATAATGTAACATCTAAGACCTAAACATGTCCAAAACCAATTGGATGGGTGGATTTAGAAACCTTATCACCTTATACTAGAATATTATCAATGTGTGAACCTTTAAATCCTAAAATCATTTTCAAATAAACTTACATTTCTTTACATTCCAAAAGTGCCCCTCCTCTCCTCTTATAAAAGGCCCCCACCTCTACCTCCTTACCCACACTTCCAAAGCCTTTGGCTTGGAAAACCCCTTCCCATTTTGTCTCTAAAAATCCCTCTCTAACTCCTTGAAGCCTCACTTTCTGCAGAAGCCTTAACAAGGAAGCCTTTGAGCTCAAACCAAAGGGAGTTACCCGATTTTAAGGTAATGTCTTCACTTGTGTCCTTTTGTTTTATATTTCTTCTCCAACCCCCTAAACTCTTTTTATTCATTTATTTTGTAACATATACAGTATCTTCAATATAATAGTATGTTTTTATAACAATTATTAGAGCTAAAATTACACACACATACATCTAATGGTTAAAGGACATACTGTTTCCGTGGATGGAGAATTTCTGCCTCCCGAAACGATGATTGTTCAAAATTCTTTTAACACCTTCCAAGGTGGCCATTAAGATGTCACTATGTTTATATATGATATATAATATGTTTATGTTTTCATTATGCTTATGTATTTTTCATTTATGGAATACCTTTATGGTTTCCATTATGGTTAAATGTGATATCTTCATTTTAGGAAGTGCGGACTACCGCCCCCTTAAAGTGATTTGATTCGTTAATTCCATTTGTGGGATGTATAAAGAATGGAATTAATGGTATTAAATGTTTTATCCTACTGGATTTATAGTATATCTTTATATATTTATTATTTAATTCAATTGAATACAAAAAAAATAAATGAAAGTAGCGTTCATGCGTACGTACGGCTTACCGTCTCCATGAACAGTACATTTCATTTCTTATCTCCAAATGTTATGTACTATTATAAGTACATATATATAATGTATATATATGTAATATATTAAATCTAAATGATGGGTATCATTCTGGAATTATAATATATATATCTCTCATTTGGTTTTAATTCCATTAATATGGCAAAAAAAATGAAAGTAACGTTCATACGTACGTATGGCCTACCGTCTCCATGAACGGTGCTTTTAATTTTTTATCTCAAAATGCAATGGAATAGTATAAAATGAATATATACTGGATATATATGATATTTAAAACATCAATACTATTCTGGATATCATGTACCTATAACTACATTTTCCAACAAGTTCAATATTTGACTCATGTACCAAACATCGACAAAAACGTCTGATATGAACTCATATTATTAACCAATTATTATAACATAAAAATATGTGATATGAACTGAATAATAATTTTTATAGGATTTCCTTAAGAAATTATAAATTGACCAGAGTTTATTATTCAGAAATATAAAGAAACGAACAAGACATGTTGGACTTGAGGTAAGGGATCCTACTCCACTCTTTTTTTTAAGTACACTCTTTTTTGTCATTCCTTTTAAAGCTCATCTTTCTTGTTATTGGGATGTTCTTTTATATTAATCTTACTGTGATTTTTATGTTCATGTGATGAGAAACCCTATTCTCTCTCATCAATCTACTTTGGAAGTTTTGAGTGGCGCTGTTAGGGTGCCGAATTTTCGTAAGAGATCTAACCTCTCTCTTTCTTTTTATATACTCTCCTTTATGTCACTTCATTTCAGCTCCTCTTTGTTATGTTCGGGGATGATCTTTTATAATCCTCTTTCTAAAAACTTTATGTTAATATGATGAGATACCCTATTTTATCTCATCAATCCATTTTTGTAAGTTTTATGTGGCGCTGTTAGGCTGTGGAGTTTTCGTAAGGTATTTTTCATCTCACTCTTATTCCCGTTAGATTTATGCTACATTTGACACAGTTTCCTTTGACTAGTGTATGTACTTCCCATCACTTTAATCATTTTGTATAATAATTTAAATTATGAGTATTTACATAAATGTTTTATTGTCCTTCTTTCACGGGGTGCATGTCTCGAAAGATACCCATGTCGGTAAGGGAACCTTTCACCCTTATCTTTTTAAAAGACTTCTTTTGTTGGGTCTTTTAATTTACATACAATTATGTTGGGATATAATGTTGGGATATGTTCTCATATATCCTTATTGATTTAAATTTTATGTCCAAGTGATTAGATGCCTTTTTTATCTCTCATCAACTCATTTTCTGAATTTTGTAGTGACGCTGTTAGGCTGTCATATTTTTTTGCAAGGGAACTTCTTAACCCAAATTTGATTCTTTGGGATAATATTGTACTCATTGAATATATCATTCTATGAATATGTGTGAATAACCTCTGATTTTTTTACACTTAATATCCACTTATATTGGGTGTATTCGTTTTTCACACATAATTATGTAATTGATTTATCCTTAAACCAAGGATACCGTCTTTGTAAGGGACTTCGTCTCAATCTCCATTCATTGAGGCATATTTTGTTTTATACACAACCTTCTTTTATATGGTGTATAAACCCCTTTGACTTTAACGTTTATTCAAAAGGAATCTTTTATCTATGAATCGTTTTACTAAACGACAAAAATGAATGTTTCTTTTTACGTACGCGGTGACAATGACCTTTTCCGCCGCCGTGAGTATTATTTGATCTTTGGATTCCTCAACAAGCCGTAATGTTTTTAAAATAAAATAAATACCATATAATTTTTTTTGTATTTTGGTATTGAAAATGGTTTTGATAAAATATTTTATTATGTAAATATATTTAAATGATATATTGTGATTGAAATGTGGAAATGTTATCATTCCATTATGTTGGTTTTATGTGTTATAATTTTATAATGGTACTTGGACATTTTACGGGTGGTTACGTGATAAACCATATGACGGGTGGTGCCGTGAATACCAGGACGGGTGGTTACGTTATAACCTCCAAGGCATTGGGTATAGAAGTCGTCCGTATGGCTATTCCATTAAGTATGTGTGGAAGTCATCCATATGGCTATTCCATTAATTATGTGTGGAAGTCGAACGTATGGTTATTCCACTTAAGTATGTTTATGTCCCAAGTTACCTTTATATGTTATGTGATCTTTATATGGGTTTTATGGTAATATTTTGGTTACAGAAGGGTAAGTAATAAAATTTTATTCAGTTAAGAGTTTTTACTACATCGAAAATGTGAAAAGTATTACTTTGATAAAGTATACATGGTTTACTTGTTGTTTTGAAAAACTAACAGTTTTTATTCTTTGTGTATCCCTTACTGAGCTTTTTATGCTCATCCCAAGTTTTTGAAATATTTTTCACAGGACTTAACGTGGAATAGGGTAAAGGATGGGATCAATGGAAAGTCATGCTACCTAAAACATGGAACTTGACATGTTTCTTTTTAAGAGTTTTTATTTTATGGAAACTTAGTAGAAGTTTCTACTTTGTAATCTTTTGAGATGTAATAGTTATGTCCTAATTCTCTAAAACTCTAAACCTGAAAAGATCCTCAATGTGAATTATTCATTTAATTTAATATTAATTATGGTTTAAGTTTGGGGCCTTATAGTAACTATTGTAAATAAAAATAGAATTAATATTTGAGTAAATAAAAATCATTCCTCAAACAATTTCGAATCTTTTAACTTATCGAAACTCCGTGGACTAGAGTTTTTGTCTATTAATACAACCTATATATTATTCATATTTTAGGACCATAAAAAATATATATGTTGTTATATAATAATCTCCTCCATGATTTCCACATCCAATACCATCAAATTTTGTTTTTCCATATATTCGTATATCTAATTTCCTATATGGAAACTATACGGTGTATGCTAATAAAATTGATGATCAGGTCCAATAATCATCGCATACATCTCACACCTACACTATATACTCAAAACTTATGATCATATATCTAAGAGATATACCACACAACCACTAAATTAACATTAAATCCATAGGATCCAAAATATCATTAGCAACAACCAATCAATGTGAAATGTTATTTCACTGTCACCTAACTCCCATAGCCTTCCATAATCCATAATTTTTTTGAAAATTTACTTCTCCCACATCAAGCTACTCTCAATGAAACACCATATTGGGTAACCAAAAATGGATATAATTCTTATTAAAAAAATTATCTACAATATAATCATTTTTATATACATATTGATACTCATAGAAATGTTCCCTTAAGAACATTGGATTTTTACTTAATTAACCTTATACCAAACTCTAAAATATAATAAGTACTCTATCGTACTAAAAATATATCCTATATCCTCTAAAAACAAAGATTATTCATCTAGAACATTTTTTTTAAAAAAATACAACAAATAATTCTATTTGATCAATGAACCATTAATTTATCATGTCCATAATAACCATTATTGACGCACCAAAACTTACAAAAAAATCATTTACAAAGGAATGTATATATCTTCTCTTATCTAGACCATAATAAAATATATCTCAACTTATTATAACCACATATTAGTATAATGGATGGATATAAATCTCTCCTATATTGAAAAATTATACTAATGAAACATAATAAAGTGTATTTTTTGAGTTTTTTCAGTCTCCTAGTCAATTTTCTAATGAAAATCCTTATGTTATTATCACACCTCCTACTAGTAAACGTCCTGATGGAATCATAAATTTTCCTAACTAAAAATAGACATACCAGTTTCATCTAAATGGTATTTCAATGCGTAATTTTTCAGGTTTTAGAAATTGAATTTACTTATGGATATCAATGAAATTATTTAATTTTATTTTACGTAAAATATGAATTATAACATTTTAATGGGATAATTTTATTTCTAAATGTATTTAAATACATCTAAATGAGATAATAATGATAAATATTTATAAAATGATTATTGGGTGAGACTAAATTGAAGATAAAATTAACTAAGGAAGATTAAAAAAAGAAATATATAGTTATTTTAGACTAAATTAGGGAAAAATACTAATGATATGAATATTTCCTGTTTCAGGATACATCCAATAACCAACATAACACTGGTGAAGTCCTTTAGAATCTCTTTAAGTAAATGTATTGAATAGAATATGTCAACAGAAATGTGATAGGTCCGATTGAATACAATATAAAGAATTCAGAAAAAATAAAGTGATCAAACATAATTCTATGAACATCATTGAGTGGCTATGTCTTTACATCATCAAATTTTATTCCAAATTATGGATTCAATG
Source organism: Viscum album (assembly GCA_963277665.1). NCBI lineage: Eukaryota > Viridiplantae > Streptophyta > Magnoliopsida > Santalales > Viscaceae > Viscum > Viscum album. The sequence goes on along the minus strand of OY728122.1, from coordinate 722,870,340 downwards.
CCATCTTCAACAATGTTTAATGGAAACAATTGTGGAATAATCACTTCCATTGATGTCTCAAAGAATCCAACACAATATGTATGGATGATATAAAATAGTGTGGTGGTTCCATAAAAGATATCTACTAAAGTTATAATTATCCTAATTACCATTCTATTTTTCTTAATTCAATATTTTTTATGATTTATAATACATTTAAATCCAATGAAACATAGAATAGAAATTGTAACACCCTGAGATTAAAATAGAAACATCATATTTAATAGAGTATATCACATGAAACACCAATATTAAAAAATAATTTAATAACCCTGTATCATTATGATATATATATATATATATTCAATGCCTTTAACAACTTTCAATGAACGCAACACTATGTTTGAATGAAATGTGATACTCTATTAAAATTTAATTATTTAAACATGACCATTATAACCAAGCCATTAAGTTGGAGGGTATGAATATTACAATCTAACTTATAAAAATAATCTATTTTAAACATGTATAATATATATTAAATGGATATATATTTTATAAATTAAAATAATCACCATTTTAATGAATGTTTCCAAAAACTGTATTTTTTAAAAGGCGGTCTAGTCTCACTTTGTACACATAGTTTAAAACTAATTTTTAACTATTTAATACATTTTATTTTAATAAATATACATAATTTTGAAATATAAATTTTTAAATTAAATTTGGGTGAAATTATGAATATTTTTCGAGAAGAAAAAATGTTAGTGAATAGATAAAATACTGGTTTTTTAATAAAAATGGGTTTTTTATTCCAAGAAAAAACAATATAAATTTTATTTTATACTTTTTTAAAATATAATTATATAAATTATATATATATTAATATTAATATTTTTTAGTTTATTTTAATGAATTTGTTATTGAATTATTATATAAAAACTTTTTAAACATTTGATAATTTTCACTTGGGAAAACTACCTTTTCATCGTGTCTTTGGGATTAATTTTAAATTCAAATTTCCAAATTCTGTTAAAGTAATTTTTTTCAAAAAAGTATTAAATATTTGGAATCAAAATAGTTTATATAATATAATATTGTAAACTTCATTTTTGACCAAAATGAATAGTAAAAACAAAATGAAGTTAGTTACTGTGTACAACATGAAAATGGGTATACTGTGGTGCTAAACTAAAAGGATAAATGGATAATGACATATAAATATTTACAAAACACATTTTATGGACATATGTAACCCTTATCACATCTAAATTTATATTATGTACCGTTTTTGAGCCTTTTGGAATGTGAAAAACCTTGGTACACATTTTTCTTTTAATCAATTACAACTGTGCCGCTCACCTCACAAATAAAAGACCAACCACTCTTATATATTATTCACATATCCAAAACACATTGTTTTAGAAAATAAATGACCATATTTATTCCCTAAATCCATACCCAATTACTGGAGACATTTTTTTAATCATATATCCAATATAGAAATTCTTCCAGTTAAACCTGATGAGGTTTTTTGAAGAAGAGTTAATGTTTTTACTATGCATGTTTTTATACTTATTCTTATAACACATAAATATATTTCAAAATTATTATAAAATAATATAAAAATTATAGAAAATATAATGATATTTTTTTGTTAATTTAATAACCTATATTTATATCAACATTTATCAAATGGGATACGAAATCATCATTTGTGTGTAGAGATGACTTTTTCCATGCGAACTGAAACAATTTATTTTCCATCACCACCTTTTAGGGATTGATATAATGATTGATTTAAATATTTATATGATATTTTGGAAATTATAAAAATTCTTTAATTATTCTATCATATATATTTTCTTATATTTCATTCTATGGTGGATATGATAATGTCGCTCATCTATACTGTAGACTACCGTATCAAAAAGTGATTCCATTCATTTCAAACTTGCTCTTTACATGTAAGATAGTAAAGATAAAATTATTAAATATATGTGATATATAAGTAATGAAGCATCTTATAAAATTATATTATCAAATAAAAAATTACCATCTAATCCGTTGGAAAATAATAACATCGCTCGTCCGTACGTGTGGACTACCACCTCCATACATCGAAGTGAAAAAAATTCATTTTATTTTTGAATAGATAGTAATAAAATAGTATTCTATTAATATGAATGATATATATGTCAAAATAATATCCCTGTAAATTGGAATTAATATTTATTTTCATTTCGTTCCATCTGTCAAGAAAATTGGAAATAGTGTTTATGCATACGTACGACCAACCTTCTCCATGAACGGTGTAATCCATTTTCTATCTATAAAATGTAGTGTCAAACATAAATATATATAAAAAATATATATTATATTTATATCAAGGTTAACATTATTTATATTATTTAACCATGATCGAATTAAATGGGCCAAGAATTTTAAACTAGAATATACATCAAAAACGGTGAAAATATCACTCGAAATAATGACTCTAACAAAGAATTATTAATAAATAAATGATAAAATACTATAATTAAATCCTATAATGTATGAGATATATGATTATGGTTATTTAATATATTTATAATAAAAACATATTTATTTTATAGTAGGTTCATATGCATATAACGAAAGTTGAACAAGTGGTAAGGGTTTCTTGTCACACTTTTACATCCATCAGACATATACCATATTAACCACATTTTAAAATCATGTGGTGTATATAATTTCCATTTGATATGTTATATCATTAATATATTTATATTCATGGTATTAAAATTTAAATTGTAATATTATTTTTATGGTTCTTATGATTCAGAAGTTACCAAAGTGGTAAATATTTATTTCACAATCTCATCATTATTCAATATTTTTTTCATTTCAGTCTCCCTTGAGACAATTATTTTATATTTATATGTCAAACTCAATATTTTTTCTTCTCCTATGGATATTCATAAAATTTTCCTATTAATAGTACCATTTTTCAATCATTTTAATATAAAATAATGGGAAAATGAATTTAATAAAATATTTATTTATCTCTCACTTCGGTCAAAAATCCTTTTTCATTAAAATCCATGTTTTCAAAAAAATGTTTTAAATGGCTATTCTCAATGAAATGTTTTTTCAAAATACTTTTGGTGAAAAACTTTTTTAAAAAAAATATTTTCAAATTGAAAAGTTCATTTTCCACAAAAATTATTTTAATAACATATTTATGCTAATTATATTAATAAATGACATAAACCCATTTTTATGATCTACCATGGATAGGTTTTATTGAAATCATTTTTATCTTTTTTATACTTGTTTAATGAGAAATTGAACTGAGGATGTATAATTTTATTTTCATTCAGCATATTACTCTAGATAGTTTGAAATTATGTTTCTTTGAATGGGGTAAGTTTTATCATTTTATATGATATTTTTTAATAAGAATATTTTTTTTGATTATGTTTCATGAATTTCATATGAATAATACATAAGACATAGTAATTTATGGTTGGGGCCTAATTATAGATATCTCCTTGATGCATTGATAGGTCTGGTGAGACAAATCAAAATGCCATATTAGATGGGTTTTTACCCAGATATTTAAACAGTCTTGAGGAAGGAATTGATAGTTTTAGATGTCCAGAATTATGAATTCTACCATTATGATATCTATTATTGATTTCCATTTGATTATATGATTTTCTATGTTATCAATCTATAATATTAAACATTATTTTATAATTAATATGGAATTATTTGATCATCATAGATTTATTCAATATTATTCTCATCTTATTGATTTAAAGGCATATGTTTCAGTTATTTACCTTGCCATATTTTTTATACTACTTTATACATGATAAATTTTAGTGTGCACATACCCTCAATGAGTATATGAGATTATCCCTTATGTTTTATCTTTCCCTGTGATACTTGGAAGTGTTATGTGAATTAGATATAGGTATACACTTAAATTTCATCAAATGTATATGAAATTCATCTTTTTATAAATTTTATCAAAATTAATAAACTTTTACGTCCCTTGGGATGCAATAAAATGTATCCATTGCCAATTTAATAAAGTAGACACTCGCTCCAAGGTATGGGTGTCAGGGTCGTTATAGTTTGAATTGAAGGTAGATTAGTAGAGACTTTAGGAACTAAATTTAGTAAAACATAGATTATAAAACATTACCCTATTATATAAATTGAGGAAAAATATAGGATAAAATCCTAAAAAAAATTAAAGATAGATATTATGTAGTTTTTCCTAGTTATAAATCAATTTTTGGATAATACAAGTGGATGTTGTACTGACATAGATGTTCTTAGTGGTTTCAACTCCAAAAATTATGTTCTGATATTGACTCAAGCATTTCTTAGTACATGAAAATGGGCAATAAGTAACCATTAGTTTGACAATCTTATGGTATGTGCTTATCATAACTCACATTTTCATTATAAGAAATTATGAGAAGTTTAGAACTATTCTCATGTTATAAAAAATTTACCAATGAAACCATGTTAATGCTTATTAGATAATCAATGTACAAAAATTTCAATTTATGTTAACTGTTTCACTTTTATTGGGATTATACATTATGTTTCATAATTTAATGATCTAATATACTGTGCTCCAATATTTAGAAATGGTTCATAGTAGAATGAATTGGAAAAGTATCAATTCTTGTACCCCATGTATAGATTTCCCTCCTAGGAATGATGATGAGGTATCTACTAGAGATATAGTTGGAACTAACAAAATTATAACTATATTGGGGTAGCTAAATTAGGTTATGTGTAATAACCCTTCCTGTATATAGAAGATTTCTTAAGCAATTGGTAATTTACAAATAGAATATATATCTCACTTTATTAAGCAATAGAAGGGGGAAATGTTTCTTGGAAATTTCTCTTCTCTAAAAAGATTTGGATTAATGGTGTTCATTGATTCAAAAAACTAAGGATGATGGAGGAATATAAAAAACATAATAAAATTATATTAAGATAAATTTATTAGAAATGTATTTTCATTAGGATAAATGAGGGATATAGAGAGACCATTCCATAGTATAATATTAAATTTAAGATAAAAATTTTACTATGTATGAATCCAAATTTACAAGGTTATAAATCCATGATAAAAACAAAATATTTAATCCGATGAGTAAGATTTACCATTTCGTTGAAGGTTTCAATCTAATCCTTTGAATTGAATTATCCTCCCAAATATTCCCATCATATAAGGACATAATATCATGTATATCCCGAATTGGAGACAATTCTAAAACTCTTATTTATTTGAAGTAAAGAATGAGAATAAGATGAACACAAAATAAAACATAGATAGTGGGGTGAAGGGAAACACGGATTTTCCCACTTGTTATAATTTTAGAAAGAAACACATTGCTACATTATTAAAGGGAATTGTATTTATCTATGACTGTAGAGAGAAGTTACACCATGCTCATAATTGAAAGGTAAAGAAATAAGTTTGTAATTCTCAATTCACCAGCTTCATGGTGATTGGGTACTAAAAAATTTATTATTCATCATGGAAATATACCCTAGAAAAAAGATAATTAGTCTTGTTTATGTTTATTCTATTTATACAGATGAAATGGATTGATAAAAGTTATTGCATTTGGATTCAATAAATGTGTTGTAGAAATATTTTTTCAATGATATTATAATTATAAGTATCATAAAATGTATTAGGATTATATTGTTTTAAAGTTTCATAAATGATTTGATAGAATATATTGAATGGTTTCATTAACCAAGAAAATTGATTAAGTGGCAATTTGAACCTCTTAGAAAAAAGATTATTAAGGGATTATAAATATTAACTTGTTCCTCATGTTGAGATAATATTGATTTTATTTAGGGATAGTGTTTGTGACCGTGAAATTGGATTGAGGTTAGATGACGTATGTCATCTTTACTAAATTTTATTTTAAGTATGGATTTGTCTTATATATTAGATAACCAGAGAATTTATTTTTGGAAAATTGAATTTTTTTCATTATGGTTTTATAGTGATTAAGGTATTTACATATTTGGAATTTCACATTAAGAGGCGCCTTATATATTTTGAGTAATATAATTTTATTTTAGTGTCCTTCATTTTAAATTTGTTTAGACATGATTGGGATAAGATATAATGTTAACAATTTTGTGTAATTGATTAACTTGAACCTTGTGTGCTATTATATATCTTTTTCTAGAAATTATGGATTTAGTAAATAAAGGATAAATAACTTAGTGAACTTTTACGGATATTATAACCTATTAAAATTTTATTTTAGTTCTTCATGAATAAAATTTTTATTTGTTGATATACATTTCATGGAATAAAAGATGAAATTTAAATTGATCAAAGAACAACAAAAAGGTGAAATTGTTCTGATAAAATTAAAAAGATATAATTTTATTATATTTCATTATATTCATAGGCAGTTAATGAATTCCTAAACTCTTGGAAAATGATATTGAAATAAAAATTTATATTAATATCATAATTTGATGTGACCTTATGGTATTTTCACCATTTAAACATATATTGTTTTTTAGTCATTATCATTATCTAGATCACCCATTTATAGTGATCAATTATCTCAATCACTCTCTATAATTATTTATGCATTTAATCCATGTCCATATATTCACTCCCCAGTTATGTTATCCTTCTTGGAAAACAAGATATGTTCTTATTCTATATAAAATTCTTATTACACCTTTATATCATACCATGAGGATTTTTTATTAACACATATCATGATCTGTAATTTAAATAAATATTTTTTAAAATTTCAAACACATGATCAATGATATAAACATTAAGTTAAGATGAGGTAATTTATTTAAGGGGTTGAATGTAACACACTAAGATTTTAAAATAGGTAAAAGAAATTTTAAAGTGTATATGATATGAAACACTAAGAAATTAATGGTAACGACCCAAAAAGTCATTAAGGAAAATTCCTCTTGGTCTATTTTAAAGTCTTCTTATTGTTATGTAAAACGTATGCACTTATTTGGTTTTATGTTTGGGATTTTAAAATACTGTTAAGAATTGTCACAGTTGCTAACATAGCCATTGAAATGTGATCACATGATTAGTATAGATATAGGGCTTTAAGAAATCCAATTTACTCAGACAAAGGAAGCAATAACATCATCTAGTTGACTTGTCCCATACGAAGCTCATTTGTCAGAGCTCAGAAAGGAGGTGGTGTCATTGGGATTCATTCTTGACCAAGCCCAATATGATATTGAATATGTTGAGCTTGAGCAGAACCGCCTACGGTTGAAGTGGATGTTGATAGAGATTACCACACGAGCGATGTTATCCGACCCCCCCCCCCCCCCCAAGAGTCTGTCACCATCGCACACCTTACCCTAAAGTCTTACATGGGAGTTTTAAGGTGTTATATAACAAGACCCTAGAAATATGATTATGTACATTGTTTTTTTATATAATTAAGAATATACTATCACTTTTATTATTGTTTCCTTGTAAAGAGTTTCTAAAAGCGCAAATAGTATTTTTAGTTAATATTCAACTAAGAAATCTATTTTGATTAATTAATGGATTTTTTAATTAAATAATATTTTAATAAACTATTATTATTATTATTAAATTAATTTTTATTAAATATAAATTATTGTATAATTTTATGAATGCAATTGTAACTTTTATTAAGGTTTGAATGTTGTTTTTATCAAAACACATGAGTTTTCGATAAATATTTGTTTTTTTTAAATTAAAAAGTTAAATATATCAAATAAATTTTCATAAAATGAATATTATTTTTGGAATCAGTCTGTCTAAATTATCCAAAGGTTATTTTTTTCATATATTTCTATGATAATCGAATTTTTGGGTAAAAATTAAATATCGTTTAAATATATTATGTGTTTTATGACATCCTAGTGACCCAATAGTGATGTCATAAAATTCTATAAATGATATTTTTGGGAAATATATGTTTTATCCTTAAAATAAAGTGATTTTTGATTTATTTTATTTATTTTACACTACTTTAGTTGACCCTTCAAGACTTATAAAATATTTTATCTTTTTAAATTGATTTCCTTTCGAGTGTGACTCACCTCCACATAAGTAACCCTATTATTTTAAGAAGTTCGGTCATTGGACTTATAAAATATTGTTTCCCGCTCTCCTTTGGAAAAATCCATGGGCAAAAATTGTGGTCTGGATTGCTGTTTTGATTAGTTTAATGTGTGGTGTCCCAAACCTAAATAATAAGGAATTCCCACACATTTCCTATATATACACACCCAATCTCCCACATCCTTTTTACTCAAGGCCATTGTAATTCATCCAAAATTCTCTCTCCTCTCTGTAGAATCATCCTAAGGTGCCCCAAGATCCCAAGAAGCCTCTCTCAAGCCTCTCCCAAGACTTCGGGATCACACTTCAATGTAAGGGATTTCCACTTTTCATTTTTGTCTCAATTTCATTAAGTTGATTTTCCATTTTACATTCAATTACAATTTTTGAGGTATGATTTTTCACCTCCCACATACTTCCTTCTTAATGTTTGAATGACGGGATACCCTATTCTCTCTCATTAATTCCTTAAATGTACAACTGTTAAAATGACAAAATTCGGTAAGGAATTTATCTCTCCTCATTTACATTCAGGCAATTCTTTTGTATTATGAATCTAAATTCCATTAAATATGTTGGTAATTGTATCTATATGACCCCTTACTGTACATTTCATGTACATATGATGATACAAACCTTTTTTCTCTCATCAACCATTTTTTTTTGAATTCTTACGTCACACCATTACGCTGTCGAAATTGCACCAATTTTCCAAGCCAGTGTCATTGTGTAGTCAATACCATGCCCATTTATTTATCAAGGGTATTAAAATTTATGAACATTTACTTATTTATTATAAATCTTCATTTTTTTATTTCATATCCCTTTATCCTGGAATAAATAATGATGATTGATTCCATGTTGTATAATCCATGTGGCACACATTTTCAAGAAATGAAATGTTTAAGAAGGGTGTTCCCTAATAGCGCTCCAATGCATTGGGTAATGTATAATATCATGATCGGTCTTGGGCAATGACAATTGAATTATGATAATCAATGTGCAATGTGGGTTTACTCATTCTCCTTGTGCAATGAGCCTTGGATCATGCTAATATCATGTTAAATTTTATTGTCACATCTCTATGTTATGATTATCATGATTTATCATGCCTTCTTGTTCATGTTTATCTTGTGATCCATTGATATTCCTATTGTCTAACATGAATTGTATTCTTAATCTTATTCCATGTGTATTCCCTTACTGGGATTTATATGTCACCACTTTCTTATGTATGTCCTTAGGTTATCCCTTGTGATGCTATGTACGAGGGAATGTAGTGGTCATCTAAAAGAAGTTTTCAATAAGATGTTGTGTTTTATGTTTTAAGTTGTTATGTAATGTTACTAAGCCCCGAAGACACTTGACCACTCGATATTCTATGTTGTATAAAGTTATGGTTTTATGTAATAAATGATGTTTATGTATGTAATAAAAATTAGTGTTTTCATAGTTGGTATTGGAGGATAGGTTTAGTTATTTTTGGATTAGGATTAGAAAACCCTAGTGAAGCCTTAGAGACTAAAATAAGTATAATAAAAAACATTCCTATGTGTTGGTGAGTATTGGGTAAATGGTTTATCAATCAAATACATCCATGTCTAGATAAAAGCAGGTAGAGGAAGCTCTGGCCCAGATGTACCTAGGAGAAAAAACATCAACAAGGAGTTTCAGGCTTGACCTGGGGTATCCTGGTACACGAAAATGGGTCTTGCTACAGCCTTACTTATGAAACTCCTAGGGGGATATGCTTTGTAAATTAACAAGATTAGTATGAACCATTATTAAGGGAATTTAAAAAAAATTCCTCTAATAATACATGTTACAATGTAGATCATGGATAACATAGATTAAATCTTATAGATTCATGAGTTAAGGAAATAAAAGTAATTTATAAGTCATCCATTTTTTTCATTGGATTACACTATATGTGTTACCCCTAACTTTCCTTTTATTCTATCTAGTGTTCAATAATAGGAGGACTCGGTCTAACAATTGATGTGAAGATCAAAGTGATGACTGTTCTAATGAGATCCCCAGTCTTATTAGAGTACGAATCACGAACTTTTTCATGATACTCTCATAGTTAAATAATTTTTTGAATAGAAATATGGGTAAGTGGAACATTCAACCCCCCCCCCAAATAACAAGTCGCTATCAAGAGCATAATGATACAAAGGCCTCTTACTATTAATTGATCACTTGATACCCCAATCTCTGAACAATGGATTAACTCCATTGAAAATATCCTCTCCATCCTTCAATTTTATGAACAAGAGAACATTATCCTTGCTTCTTATCATATAGAGGGTGAATCTGATCAATGTTGAACATTGATCAAAAATACGAAGCCTGAGGAGGAAATCGAGGCGTTGGAATAGAAGGATTTCTAGAAGATGTTTTTTGATAAATATTTTACATGCATCCTTAGGTTTAATATGTAAAGTTCATCCTTGACCTTAAGTAAAAACACGGCGAATCCATTAGAGTGTATGAGGAAAAAATCATTACACTTTCATGATACACCTCCAGCATTGTCGTTATCCCTGAATGCATAGTTGACTGCTTCTTTGGTGGGTTGAAACCTTGCCTGTGGAAAGCTCGGGTGATTCGTAACATTGATAGCTTGGAGGAAATTGTTTGATATTCCCTCAAGGTTGAAATAATGATTGGAGAATCTCAGGGGTATTATGGGGATAAGAAGTGTAAGGTGGACTCCAATTCTATCATTCCATTGGATAAATCCAACAGGGCTAAGAATATCCAGCACCCCACTTGCCAATGGTGTAGAAAGAATCACCACGGAAATTTCTTGAAGGGGGTGAGGAAATGATTTAGGTATGGAAGATAAGGGAACCTAGGTATTAACTTCTGATAAGAAAAACCCACAGTTGCAATAGAGGAGAGAAACAATATTATTGAACCTCAACATGTTGTTCATTGCTTCAACAACAAAGAACCAAGGCACATTGCCAATTAGTGCCATAAGCCGAGGGTTTTTAGAGGCAACCAAAAACCTCCAAGGCTGGTAGGGTAAGATTTTTCCATCACTACTACCGAAGTGAACCACAACAATGAAGTGGTGACAAGTATGCTAGTTATTCATTCAAAAATAGAAAATGTACTTTTATATTCTAGTTCTACAAATTCTTTTATATCCAGAAATCTTAGTAGAACAAACCTCACACAACCACAAATCATGGATGTAAAGATGTCAGTGTGTTCGGAAAATGGGTTAATAGTTTCATCCCATTAATATAACTCCTCCCATATCATAAATTGTGGATTGAACATCTTGAGGAACCATTTCATGATCCCTCTGGTGTAATTTGATACAATTCTCGGCAAGGATTGTCATTAATTATATACATCCAACATAAATTATCATGAGATAGAAATCACTCTCCATGTGGAGAATCGACCCCCAATTATGTAGAAGTGCAAGGAGGATGATGAAACGTATTTAGATCCATCATCTCATGTGTGGATACTACTTCCCTATGATCTCGCGTATCTAGCTCAGATTATTGAGTCTATGGAGAAAACCGTCCTTTAAAACGTACCTATTGTGAGGGAATTCTCTGATGTGTTTCTTGAGGAGTTTCCTGGCCATCCTCCTAGAAGATATGTTGAATACTAAATTGATCTTATACCAGGGGCATTACTAATATCCATGACTCTGTATAGAATTTCTGTTGTGGAGCTTGAAAAGATGAAGAAACAACTACCCGAGAATCTGGATAAAGGGTTTATACACCCAAGTGCTTCAGCATGTGGTGCACCTATCCCCTTCTTCAAGAAGAAGGATGTGTAAATGTGCATATTCATTGATTATCGCGATCTCAATAAAATCATGATAATGAAAAAGTATCCTCTTCCACAATTTTATGACTTGTTCGATCAGCTGCATGGAGCACAATACTTCTCCAAGGTGGGCTTATGGTTGGGATAATATCAAGTAAGGGTGAAGAAGGAAGATATCCCCAAGACTATTTTTTGAACATGATATGGGAATTATGAATTTATAGTAATGCCTTTCGGACTCACTAATTCTCTAGAAATATTCATGGATTTGATTAATATAGTGTTTAGATATTACCGTGAAAAAATTGTGGTAGTCTATATAGATTAAATTTTAATATACTCCAAAACAAAGGAGGATCATGAGAAGCATCTAATAACTGTACTAGAGACCTTGCTGATGGAGAAAGTCTATGAAAAGTACGACAACTATGAGTTGTGGTTGAAGGAGGTCTCATTCTTGGGCCATATCATAACAAGCAATGTGATATCTATGGATCCCTTGAAGATAGTTGAAATAGAGGGATGGTCGAGGCCAACACTGGTAAATGATATCTGTAGATTCTTGGGGTTAGATGGATATTATCGACGATTTGTGAGAAATTTCTCATGATCGTACAACCCTCTTACCATCCTAACTCGAAAGGGAGTAAACTTTTCTGGGAGTGATGAATGTGACGAAAGATTAATGATTTTTAAAATAAGGCTTATCACGGTGCTTATTCTTACATTACACATGAGTGGATAAATATTTGGGGTATTCAGTGATGCTTCAAAGAAGGGAATGGGTTGTGTATTGATACAAAATGATAAAGTGATAGCCTACAACTCAAGGCAGCTAAAAATCCATGAGCAAAACTATCCCACTCATGATCTGGAGTTGGAGACTGTGTTCTTTTCATTTAAAATCTAATGGAATTATTTATATGGGGAGAAGTGAAAGATATATACTGAACATAAGATCCTAAAATATATATTCACACAAGAAGATATTAATATGCACCAATGAATATGGTTAGGAATCATCAAGGAATATGACTTCTCAAACCATTACCTCTATGGGAAAGTGAACAAGGTGGAAGATTCTCTAAGTTGAAAGGATCCAGTGATTCTATCATTGATGAGAATTGAGAAGGATCCAGTCTTGATAGATTTGTAGAGGATAGACATGGGAATAGTTAAGGGAGGAACATCATTAATACTTTACCAAATTATTTCCCAACTAGCCCTCTTGGAGAAAATAATAGATGCTCAAAAAAAATATGTATAAATTATAAAAATTGTGTAACCTATCAGAAATGGTAAATCCTCAGAGTAATTGGTCGACAGGGATTGAATTTAGTGATTTGGGTCAAAATTATCTATACCATCCGATCCAGAGATGAATATGGAGCTTCTGAATAATGCAAAAAGCTCAACCTTCTCTATTAACCCAAGGTTCACTAAGATGTATCAAGATCTATGAGAAAATATTTAGTGGGACAATATGAAAAGGGAAATTGATGAATATACATCAAAGTGCATGGTATGTTAGCAAGTGATGGTTGAGAGAAAAAAGTATAACGGGATGATTCAACCACTACCCATGCCAACATGGAAGTGGGACAACATTACCATAGGCTTTTTCACGGGACATCCATGGACATGTAGAGGAAAAAATTCTATATGGTTCATTGTGGATCGTCCTACAATGACAGCACACTATATTGTGATTTGATGGGACTTCTCGTTTGATCAACAAGAACAGATTTAAATCAAATAAGTGGTAAGGTTTCATGGAGAACAACTATCTATTATATATAATCGTTATACAAGATTCTCCTCAAATCTCTAGAAAAGTCTCCCGTATGCTCTAAGCACTGAACTGAACATTAGTACATCCTATCATCCTCCAACTAATGGTAAATCTGAGCGAACTTTTAAGAAATTGGATGTTATGTTAAAATCATGTTTTATAGTCTTCAAAGGAGGATAGGACCAACATCTTCAACATGATGAATTCTCCTACAATTACAGTTTCCACTCAAGCATATAAATGGAACCATATTAAACTCTTTATGGGAAAAGGTGCAGAACACCAGTGTGTTGGGATGAAGTCAGTGAGTGTAAGGTACTAGGATCTGAAATGGTCAATGAAATGGTGGAGACGGTGAAAACTATTAAGTAGTATATCAAGGCATCCCAATGTCGAAAGAAGAGTTATGAAAAAAAAACCATCGATGAGACCATGAATTCAAAGTTGGAGACATGTTATTTCTAAGCATATATTCATTGAATAAGGTCATGATGATTGGAAATAAAGGGAAGTTAATTCCTAGGTACATTGGCCGCTTCGAGATTATTGATCGCTTTGGGGTTGTGGCCTATCGACTAGGACTTCCACTTATTATGGCCAATGTACAAGATGTCTTTCATGTATCCTTCTTAAGGATGTACATACTAGAACCTTCACATGTACTCTCTTCCAAGGTAGTATAGTTTAGGGATGATCTTTATTACAAGGAGAAAACAGTGAAGATCTTAGATCGTAGAGAAAAAGTTCTACAAAATAAGACAATGCCCCACATCAAGGTGTTGTGGAAAAACCACATGTTTGATGAAGATATGTGGGAATCTGAGGAAGTGATTAAGAAAAGTTACCCACATTTTTTTAGTTTGGTAATATTTAATTTTGAGGGTGAAATTTCTTAATGGGGATGATTGTAATGACCTAAAAATTCATTCATGAAAATTCCTCTTAGCCTATTTAAATTTCTTATTATGTTTATGTAAAATGTATGCACTTATTTGGCTTTATGTTTTCGATTTTAGAATATTGTTAATAATTGTGCATGTTGCTAAAATATTCATTGAGAAGTGATCACATGATTAGAATAAATATAGATCTTTAACAAATCCAGTTTACTCAAACAAAGGAAGCGATGGCCTCATCCAGTAGACTATCCCCATACGAAAGAAATTTGTTGGATCTCAGAAATTAGGTCGCACCATTGGGATTCAATCTAGACCAAGAGCAAGTCGATCTTGAATATGTTAAGCTTGAGCAGAACTGCCTATGTGAGAAGTAGAAGTTGATAGAGATAACCACTTGAGCGATGTTATCTGAGCCACCCCAAGAGTCTGTCACTATAGCACACCTTACCCTAAGGCCTTATGTGGGTGTTTTAATGGGTTATTTAACCATACCCTAGCATTATGATTATGTATATTATTTTTGTATATAATAAAGAATTTACTTTTATTTTATTACTATTTCCTTGTAATGTGTTTTTAAAGCACAAATAGTATTTTTTTAGTTAATATTCAACTAAAAATCTATTTTCATGAAAAAATGAAATTTTCAATTAAATAATATTTCAATAAAAATATTATTATTTTTAAATTAGTTTTTATTAAATATTAAAAATCTTATAATTTTATGATTTCAATTTTGATGTTTTTTAAGATTTGAAAGTTGCTTTTTTCAAAACCCATGAATTTTCCATAAATATGGGTTTTTATTTGAAAATTAAATATTCACATATTTAGAAAATTATTTAGATAAAATGAATATTTTTTATGGAATCTGGATGTCGAAATTATCCAATGGTGAATTATTCATAATTTTTGGATACAGTCAAATTTTTGGGTAAAAATTAAATACCGTTTAAATATATGATGTGTTTTATGACATCATAATGACCCAATAATGAGGTACTAAAATACTATAAATGATATGTTAGTCTAATATATGTTTTATCCTTAAAATAATGTGATTTTATATTTATCGTTTCAATTTAAAATGCTTTATTGGACATTCAAGACTTATAAAACATTTTAGCTTTTTAAATTGATTTTCTTTAGAGTGTGACTCACCTCCGTATAAGAAACCCTATTATTTAAAGAAATTGGGCCCTTGTACATGTAAAATATTATTTTACAATCCACTTGGGAAAACCCATTGGGAAAAAATCCTGGGATAGTTTTTGTATTTGATTAGTTTAAAGTGTGGTGTCCCAAACCTAAATAATAATGAATTCCCTATCCTTTCCTATATTAACCCACCCAATATCCTAGTTCATATTCACTCAAAGCCTTTAAAGTTCTCCAATGTTTTCTTTCCTCTCTCTTGAATCCTCTCAAGGTTCACCAAGCTCTGTAAAAGCCTCTATCTATACACTCCCAATACTTTGGGATCACTCTTCCATGTGACGGATTTCTCCATTTCTTTTTTTGTCTCAATTTCATTATATTATTATATCCTTTTACATTCAATTACAAATGTTGGGTTATGATTTTCCACATCACCCATACATCTATATTTATATGTGAATGATGGTATACCCATTTCGCTCTCATTAATTCCTTCCATGTACACCCATTACTATGCAAAAATTCATTAATAAATTTATCTCTCCTCGTTCAAATTCAAGAAATTATTTTGTATTATAAATCTAAATTCAATTAAATATGTTCGTAAATTAATATATATTATCCCATTACTGTCCATTTAATGTAAATATGATGAAAAACCACTTTATCTCTCATCAACTGGTTTTATGAATTCTTATGCCACGCTGTTACACTGCCGAAATTGCACCGATTTTCCCATCCAATGTCATTGTGTAGGGAATAACATGCCCATTTCTCGATCAAGGGTATTCACCATTATGAAAATTTACATATTGATTATAATTCCTCCTTTATATAATCCACATCCCATTATCAGGGAATAAATAATGTTGATTAATTCTAGGTTGTATGATCCATGTGGCACACTTATGCATTAAGTTAAAAGTTTATGAAGGGTGAACCCTAATAGCCCTCCAATGCATTGGGTATTGTATAGTATCATGATAAATCATGTAGAATGAGTTTTGAATCATGATAATTCATGTGAAAATATGTTTTAATCATCATCCATGTGAAATGATTTTTGGCTAATGCTAATGTCATGTTAAATGTTGATTCCACATCTCTATTTATGATTATCATGCTTTATCATGCCTTATTTTCACATTTTTCATGTGCTCCATTGATATTCCTATTTTATAATTTGTATTGTATTCCTCATGTCATTCCATGTTTATTCCCTTACTTGGCATTATAGCTCACCCCTTTCTTATGTTTGTCCTTAGTTTATCCCATGCAATGCTAAGTACGAGAGGATGAAGTGGTCATGTAAAGGAAGTTTTCAATAATATATTTTGTTTTTTGTTTTAGGTTGTTAATTAATGTTCCAAAAGCCTCAAATAACCTAGACCTATTTATCTTCTATGTTGTATCATGTGAAAGGTTTTATGTAATAATTGACGTTTTAGTATGTAATAAAAAGCAGGTTTGTCATAATAATAGAATGTGATACCTAGATACAATATTATATTTTCTTCAAATTAAAATTCAATATTATCATTAAATTAATACAACACTTGGATTGAAAAAAACACTATACTCTATTAAAATATTATTATTTTAACATAACCATTAAAACCTAAATGTTACATTGGAAGGTATGAATAATAAAATCTACATTATGAATATTATATGGTCTACACATGTATATAATGTATTTAATTGTTATTTATATATTATAATTAAAATAAGAACAAAATAATAATAAAAATTTATTAAAAAGACTATTTTCTAATATCCGGTTTGGTCAGACATTGTGAAAAAAAAATTAATTTTAATTTATAATAGTTTAAAAAATATATTTGAAAAAATAAATTTCATTTTTTAAATATAAATGTTAAAATTATATTTCTTGGTAAATTTTGAGTATTTTATAAAATGATAAAGTTTTAAATGAAAATTGAAAAATAATAGTCTTTTATATAAAACAGAATTTTCATTCAAATAATTTAAAAAATATATTTTATTTTAATGTGGGATTAAAAGTAGAATTACTTAAATATTATATATATTAATACAATATAAGAAATTTTAATACATTTCATATTGACTTTTTCTATTAAAACATTTTCAAATTTTCAAATTTTTCACTATGGAAGTCTACATTTTCGTCACGTCTATAGAAGTAAATTTAAATTATATTTTTCCACTTCATTGAATAAAAATATCAAAAATAGATTAAATATATGGAATAAAAATAAATAATATTATCAAATAATGATAAATTTATTTTCTACCATAATGATATTAAAAAGAGTAAAATTTAATTAATATGGTTAAGTTGAAAATGGGTTTAATGGGGGTTAAACGAAAATGATAAGGCATAAAATGGACTAGAAACCTAAAAATACCCATTTTTGGCCATATTTAAACCTTATAACCTTTGAGGATCAATAATATACCATTTAATATCCTTATTGTATGTAAAAAATGTGGGTTCTTCTTTTTATATTTTAAAATTACAAGTGTGCAACCGACCTCACTTATAAAATGTCACCCCTCTCCTCTCATAATCACCCTTCCAAAATCCATTTTTTCAAAAAAAACATTCCCAAATTTTCTCTCACATCCTAGAGTCCTTTATTTCATATATTTAATCTAGGAAGTACTTAGTTTAAACCAAAATAGGTTTTCTGAATAAGGGGTAATGTTTTTGACTATGTGTTTTTTACATCTCCTTCTAAAACCATTAAATATTTTTGAATTATCAAAAAATATAGAAAAAATATATAATATAAACATATATGTTATTATATTATTTTTATAACCTATATCCATCTCCATTTATATTAAATGGGATATGAAATTATTATACTTGTGTATGGCGGACTACCGCCTCACGAACAGAAGAAGTTTTTTTTCAATCAAAACACATCAATGATGGATATATAAATAACCTATTTATATTATATTTATGAAATTATTATACATTTTTAATTTTTATATCACATATAAATTCTTACTTTGCATTCTATGGGAAATATGATAATGTTTCTCAAGTGTATGTCTGACCACCACCTCGCGAAGCAATGTGATTCATTTCTTACTTACAATTTATGTAGTAGGTATTAAGGATAAATTTAATGAATATATTAACTAAGAATACTTCTATAAATATAATATCACATGTAAATTTTTTCCTTCTACTCCATTGGAAAACAATAACATTGCATGTGCGTACTTGTGGGAAACCACCGCTATGTATCGATAAGAATTGTTTTTCATTTTATTTTAACATGGATGGTAATAAAGATTGGTTTCATTAATATAAATTATAAATTTGATACTATAATTAATCTATAAATTTTAATTAGTTTTTATTTTCCTTTCATTCCATCCTTCGAGGAAAATGGAAACAATGTTCTAGCGTTTGTACGACATATCGTCTCTATGAACGTTGTAATCCATTTCCTATCTATAACATTTATAGAATAATATAAATACATTTATAATAACTATATATTATACTTATATAATTTTAAAAATTCTATATATGATGTATCCTTGATAAATGTGAAAGGAAAAAAATTATGATCTAAAATATGCAAGAAAAACTAAGGAAATATCACTCAAAATAGTGATTTTAACAAAAAATGATAATAAAAGGATGATAAATTAATACAAGTAAATAATATATAGTATGACATACAAAATTATGTTTTTATAATACATTTATAATCCAATCATATTAATTATAACGAATTTTGGGATACATGTGAAGGAATTCGAAAAAGTTGTAAGGTTTTCTTGGATCACTTTTTCTTCTGTGAGACATATGATATATTCAGCACTTATTTATTTTATGTGGATCATATACATAACCATTGATATTTTGTGTCATGAATCTATTTATCTTCATATTATTTAACATTTAATTTGATAATTATATCTTTTATTGTACATATAATTCATATGTTACATAAGTTGTTTGGGTTCATTTCAAAATCTCATCATTATTCATGATTATTATTTTTTAGGTCTCCCTAGTGGAATTATTTGATATTTATATCTTAAACTCAATATATCTTCTACTTATCTTGTTATTCCTAAATAGTTTCAACTAATAGTACCATTTCTCACTCTATGGTACATAAAATAATTGGGAAAATGATTTTAATTCTATCATCGATCGAAATTCCTTTTTCATTAAAATCCTGGTTTTCTAAAAATGTTTTAGAAATGTTCTCAAATTTTTATAATAATTTCCAAATTATTTATTAAGTATATTTATATACATTTTTAGATTTTAAAAAATATTTTGAAACAAATCATCATGTTACTATCAAAAGTAGTTACTTATTTCATTTACATAAAATGTTAAAGTAATCTTTAATTTAATATGTATGACATAATTGAAATTTATACCATCATAAACACTAAATGTTTTAATGATTATTTCTAAAATATGAAAATATTTGTTAAAAATATAGGTATTTCTAAAATATTTTTTTAACTTTTTAGTTAAAAAAATGTTAAACGTAAAAAGATAGGTTTCCTCAAAAATATTTCTCATGACATTTTTATGGCATTTGTGTTTATCAATGAAATAAAACATTTATTATAAATATGATTCATTATGGATATGATATATTATAATCATCCATATAATAAATTTATATTTTTTAGGATCATTTTAATAGGGATGTGAAATTTTAATACCATTTAACATATTACTGTGGATGTTTTATAGTTAATTTTATTTTTATTAGGGTATGTATTAACATTTCATATATTAGTTTTTAATATAATTGTTTTTGATCATTGTGTTTCGACCCTTTTATATGAGTAATTAATTGTACATAGTGTGTGATTGGTGAGTTGAATGACCATGGAATACCCTGAGATGGGAGGGGTGAATTATGGGGTCTACATTTTCATTTGAAACTAAAGGTTTTTGTTCCCACATTGGTAGGAACATAATAAAACTTTCTGATGATAAAGTGAAAAAAATAAAAAATCACGTCCATAGAAAAGACAAAATAATTTTACATGGTTCACCATGAGGGGATACATCCATGGAGAATATTCGGACAAGCTGTTGGTCATACCAAATTCCACTAATATTCACTAGTTGTGGAGTAAATTTTTTTAACATAGTCACTTTTTTCCAGGAACACTTACTTTACATGGTTTTAGGGATAGCACACTACATCCCTCAGATCACTTATGTGGACTTCCCATTTCTCACTGCATTGGGAAGAATCATAACTCATTTTATCAAATTGATGTTTGATTCAATGGATTGGAATTAAATCATGCACCCCCAACTATTGATGGATGCTTTGTTGATGCTCAATTTTTATACAGAGATGAAGTTTAATTTTCCATGTATTGATAGTTTGTGAACTGCTCCTCCATGAACTGAACTTCTTCCTCTGCATAATGCACTACACCACGTACTATATGTTGACCGCATACCATCTCAATATTCTGCCTTCACAAACAACCTATGCGTTCAACCTTCGAGTTTTGTCTTGATAAACTTCCTTCTATGAACATCCACTTCTCCACATATTTCCATGACTCTGTGCACCGTATCCACTCCGCACACTATCTCTGCATTATCTTCATATACAGAAAGAAATTTTCTAACTGAGTTCTTCCTCTACATACTGGATCTCTTACGTGGACATGTCTTCATGTAAACTGGCTTTCACTGAATTCCTTTTAGATTTCTAATTAAAATGTTAGTGGGGTTTTCTTCCTGCAATCAAATTCTAGAATTCACCAATTTCATCCAAGATTTTTAATCTCAGAGCTACACCCTAATCAAGTTATTATTGATCCTTATATAGGAAAATATATCTACATAATATGATAAAATTTGATTTACCAAATCTTCATTGCAGTAAATCCATCACCGCATATTGCACATCTCCTACAAACCATTTTCCTTATGCAGTCTGCATACCATCATTCTCCCAACGTGGCGGCACAAATCAGCACCTCATTTTTGAAAACATAACTCTTCATGGTTTCTCCAATCACTTCCTCAATTACACAAATGACATTCCATACCACATACTATCATAACATCGGCATAAAACAAGTCTTCCTATGAACTCTAATTATTCACCTCGAACCTCCTTCGCTTTGGGAAACTTTCCTCCTACACAGTCTGCATATAGTTCCAACATTGTGGTTCGCAGTTCACCATTATGCATTCCAAAATTTTTGATCCACAAAAAATTCTATGAATATGGTTTTCAGTCTTTGATTCATTTTTTGGAACTCTTCATTTTCCAAACAAACTCTCGATTTTGAGGCCAAAACATTTGGCCAACACTGGGAAACTGCACCACCATAAACACATGCTTCAGCATGTATTGTTAAATCACTTGACTTGTAAACATCTTCATCCACCCATAGTGGCTGAAAAAACACAAACCTTGATACTTTTCTAGAAAATACTAGACTTGGTTCTAACATGAGTCTTGATTATAGATAGCCCCATTATGCATTGAAAGGTCTCATGATAAAAATCTGTTTTCCAAATTAGATGGGTTTCTACCCATATATTTATACTATCTCGAGGTAGGTATTGAATGTTTTAGATGTTCATAATTATGAATTTCCTCATTATTAGAACAATTTTTAATGTCTTGGTGATTATTTTATTTTTGATAATATCAATAGATAAGTTTCATGCTTTTGTGATTCTTTATATAAATTTATTTGATCATCATATATTATTTAAATTTTATAATGAGTGGTGTTCAAGAATTTGGAGTCATAAATCATTGAATATTCCAGGTGGATCACATGAAAATATTGTGGGGAAAAACTATTCCCCAAATATTATTAACTAACTAAATCAAGAAATGTATTCACAACCTTGACATATATAAACTAACACAAGATAGAGATAAGATAATACATATGAGACAGTGGAGTATAAATTCACCAAAGAAAGTTTATGTTACACCCCAGGTGGATGGATCTTGTCACTCATTGTTAACATCGAATGAACATATTTTATTTTAAGGGCTACATCATTGAGATACATTCAATAAAATATAAGAGATGAATCCAAAAAATTATCAAGGAATCATCTTTATATGAGGAGGACCAAGAGAAAGATATCTAGAATATCATAGGAATATTCCTAGTTTATGGTTATATATGTTTCTTCATCCTTCTTTCATTGGGATTTTTAAGATTATTAAGGTTCTTTATGAACCTAATTGGGTTGTATGCTGTGCAGGTTTGGATTTACTTTATTGCTCTAATGAATAAAATTATATATATATTTTTTATTCAAAATTCATTACTAAATTAACTTTTTATTTGATGAAATTAGGGGAGACGATGAAAGAGAAAACGTGTAAATATAGTCCTATGGACATGTAGTAAATAAATAGTTCTCCAAATTATGAAAGTGACTGTAAAGGCCAAGGAAAACACTATTTGTGGACATAATGACCTTGTTTCTCTTGGTGTAGTGAGCATAAGAATCCTCACGTGAACCAATTATTACACAAAAAATATGACTTATTACTCTAGAAAGTTCACAAAATGTTATAGTGAGTGTGTTAGGAATGAACTGATGAATTTAGGTATAAGTAACATAAAACAAAAAAGCCAATCACAAAAGCCCAATATTTTCCCATTTAACTCATAAAACCATTTTCATTTTTCTAGTGTTTTCTATCTCACCATATAAGATTTATTGTTTATATCATTTTAGCCCAACTTTTTATAATAGTTAACTAAACCACAACACTTCTGATAAAATTTTCACACTTCTAAACAAAAATAGAAAATGGTGTCAATAATCCCTATAAATATAACCATGGTAACAACAATTTAAGGTGTTTTTAACCATTTTATCTTATATAGAGAATATAAATATTCCATTGATATATTATCACTATTCATTCTAGTAATCCTTACAGGTAACACTTCTATTAATCTACCTTTTATATTTTTAAAAAACATAGAAGAAAAAAAATCAGGTACACTATACACGTCGTTTTTCATTGGTTCAAAAATTTAAAAACATTTCAAATTATAGGTTTTTTTTAATTAAATTATGTGTAATTTTAGGTATATATATAAGGATCATGATTTTGGTACTCTTTTCTCTATTAATATAAATTTAAAGAAACATCCATGAAAGTAAGGTAAAGAAAACCAAATGCATGGATGAATAAAATATAATGTTTAGAAATCATAATATCTTAGAGAATCTTATTAATAATTAAATCCTTCAAGATTAATAAGGATAAAAAAATGCATATGTTAATGCTTTTCTATATGGTGGTTGGAAATACATTATGCATTATAATTTCAAATAATGATAGGAATTCAGAGACAAGAATAAATCACTTTCAAAACATTCCAATATTCAATTAATTATCTACATAGGGTATGTTTGGTATTCGTAAAGGTGTTCATAAACACTATCTAATAATTTTCAATGACCTATTCTAGGGATGATATGATAAATTTGAGATGTTTCCCCCAGTATCATAAGTGATATGCTTGGATATGGAAATATCAACAAGAGGGGGATTTTTTAAGAACATGGGTGGACATTAAAATGGTTTTATGAATATAATTTATCCTATATAGATAACCATGGACATGAGAAAAATATTTTCTTCAATTATCGAGAAAGGATCAGATAATTTTCATGAATCAAGGGAATGATTTCCGAGATACTACCAAAAGTTCCCACATCCCCAAATATCACATTCATTACTTATGTAGTTTTTTTATGAGTATATTTAGGGAATTGGAAAAAAATTATTGGATATTATAGAGAGATACCACTATGGTGGAAATATTGTAGGAAATGACAATATTAATTATAATATGTTTATTGCTACTTCTCAGAAAAATTAAATCACAGTAAGAAGTGTCAATGTTAATAAGGTGATAGAATTGGATCATGTAAATGCATAAATTATTTATTTACAAAGGAAAATGAATGAACTTATATCTATTAAGGAATGTGGAAAGGAAAAAAAATTAAATTTCTATGTAATATATAGAAACTATGATTCAAACTGCATGAATATTGTCATTCTAGATCAAGTGGCACCACCCACTCAAACGGAATATTTTATTTATGAGGGACACTATAGAAGACAACATAGAAGGAATGATCCTTTTTCAAAAACTTATAATACTATATAGAATAATAATCCATATTTTCTATAAATTAGTATGGTAATTACAATAAGGGAGGATTTGGTTAATTTTAATGAAACTAAATAACTACTTATCATGCTATTAAAAACCATGCAACTTATTGAATCGAAATTTTATGTAAGAATATTTGATTCTGGTATAGATTAAATCTTAGAAGAGTTAATAAAATTAAAAATACATCAATAAAGAGGAATGAATTTTTTTAGTATGAATTTTATTTTTTACATAATTTTTTCATTTATTAAAAGAAACCAGGATAGAATCGACATCATAGAAACGAAAAAAATGATGTTTGAAGAAAAATATTATTAAAAGAGAAAGGAAAACATCAATGAACAACTTGGAAAAATATAATATAAATATGAATGGTATAAAAAACCAGAAAAGGAAGTAATATTAAATGGAAAGATTAAGATCAACAAGGAAAAATCAAGGAACATTTGGATCTATGTGTTAAAGATAACTACCTTGAGGAGATAAAAATATAGAAAGAACCAAAAAGAGAAGTTTAATATAGAATTAACTAGAAAAAATAATAAAATGTGGGAATGAGTATAGGGGAAAATGATTCTTAAAAATGAATAAAATTATATTAAATAATATGATCCAACTAATCTATTCCCTAAAAGAGATAGTGAGTTTAATTTGTGTAAAGAATATTAATTCATGAGGATGATTCAAAATTTAAAAAATGTTTGAGTTTATTTTACAAATATATTATAACATTAAAATATTTAATCCTACACTATATTATTGAAGAATGTAAATTTAATTTAGAAGAGTGTTGATGAATTTATAATTGTGAGGGTAAAAAATATTAATATTCTATGATTCAAAAGAATATTCCTCAAAAATATATGATATAGGGAGAAACAATATTCCATTGGAATTTGAATAGAAATAAATATTTAAATTTTCTAAGGAATTTGGTTATAGTATTAATTTGATTCCAGTGGTATTTTATAATGATACTAGAAATATATAGATTAATCGAATAATAGTGTAATTTTAGCTAGGTGAATGGTCTTTAACAAACCCATAAAGAGTTTTTTATTAGTTATTAGTGTGAGTTAGAAAACATATAAATAAAAATGATTTCATAATTTTGATAAATGGAAAATAATAAAAACTAAAAATGTTTTCCTATGAAGTGTATTCTTATCCCATGGGGTCACAGATTAATGCATCGTAATGTAAGGTCACTTTATGTGTTTGTCAATAAAAAAGAGGTATTAAATTTTTTTTATATAATAATCCACCCTGTAATTTATAATACTTTTTGAGGGGTATTATTTATTAGAAAGTTATATTTTAGGAACAAAGTAAAATTAAGAATAACCATACTACTTTGAAGAAATTAAGAGAAGACAAGGTAGATAGAGCCAAAAATATTGATTAATATTGCTTAAAAAGTGGAAATAAAATTCAACAGGACAATTATGAAGGATTATAGTAGAACATATATAATGATAGTCTTATTTAGAAACTATTTATGAAGAGGCTACATTGATTTTTGTTAAATGAATTTCCTTCCAAGGCTAAATGTGATTATTTTGATTGCATGAAATAGTTTCATTCATTTTCTCAACTAAATTGGGATCTCAATAATACAAGAACCTTAGAAGTTGTAAACCTATTATTTATTTGAAAACATTTGATATTAAAAGGATAAGTCCAATAAAAATTATGTATAAAATCCTCTTGAAGTATAAGTTTAGACCAATTTTTTAGTGATAAAAAAGACACAATTTCATATGTTGAAATGTAGAAGGATTTAAGTATAAAATTATTTTACATTGGGAAAATATATACCATTTTTTACAGTGTATGGGTAAGTCATATACATGTGGTTACAACGAATAGTGTTTTTACTGTATTCATTAATGACAATAATAACAAAATTTCTTAATGGGATGTGATAGGTTCTAGAGTTTATAATGTCTACAAAACAATTTAATATGGATACAAGAAAATATTAATTATATATATATATTATCAAATATTGGTTAGAAAGGATTTTAGGGTACTCTCATTTTTGGTTTCTGCATAGACATTTAAGATATAGCCAATGGAATATAAATCATGTTGACCAAAATAAAACCATATTAACATGTCCCTATAAACATTTTCATACGGAATAATTCCATTTCGTAGTGCGGTGCACTTTAAAAATTTTAGACTTGTGGGATGGAAATTTTCTAATACATATTATATAAAATCAACAATGTATTCACGGATAATTATTCAATCAATTGAATGGAATTTGGTGGTTTCTTGTAAAACATATAGAAATATCTATCTTGATGCGAGGAGACAAATTAGGTAATAAATTATGATAAATTCCTTTTAATTATAAGATAATGTGTTTTTATGGTTCATGAAATCATAATAGATAGAATAGAAGTGAAGAAGGCTAAAATTGAAGTGATTTTATCACAATCTCTATAAGAATTAATGAATGAGGTCAGAATATAACATGGGAATGGTAGTTTTGGAAAAATACCTATCAACTATTTCTAAAAAACATCAATTATTTTATTATACAATTTATAAAAAATGAATGTTTAAATATTCTGATTTTTTTGGAAGATTTCAATAAATTAAATAAAAACATATTCATAGAAAAAATCTTCACAAAAACATATTGGAGGTAACCATTCGATATCATGGGTAATTCTAATGATATTATTTGGTTACATAATAATTGTAAGTAGGGGTAAAAGGAAGTGTATTCCATCTACTATGAAATAATATTATTCAATAGAGCATAGTTTAATTTTAAAAAAAGTGGGTTGCGGCTAATAGATCATAGCTTAATTATTATATTACAAAAATTACATGTTAGAAGTATTTTATATTGTTGAGGAATTTAGTTAATATATCAATAGAAATAAGGTAAATTTTTTTGAAAACCATTAATATTTTATGTTTTACTATCAAATACAAAATCAAAGTAAATTTTAATTAGATTATTGATTCATTTAAAAGAGGTAGATATTGACATTAAAGATTAAAAGGGGAGTTTATATTCAAATTGTTGATCACCTTTTCAAAAATAAATAATTAAAAGAAGATATAGTCGTTACTTTCAAGGGGAGTTCCCTAGCCAAAAATTTTATTCAGAAACAACTATGGGACTAATTTAGTATTCTAAAATTTATGATTACATATTTTTTTGGTAGAAGTCGCATAGGGGGATATGGAATGAAAAGATGATATTTGGGGGAAATTGGAAGTACTGTTTTTAGGATGATCTATATCATAATGAGAATGGATAAGATAAATTTATAGAATGTTTTATTTCAGATGGTGATTTTTATTCACATATATACAACTGACACACACTTATATGTTCTTGCCACATTATAATATTTAAAAAAACATTTGATATCCCTCGAAATTGTAACACCCGGAGATTTTATGAGAAATATTTTTTTTTAATTCTTATGTTATACGCAAATGAATCATTCACTGCACACAACACTAGCTTGACTTGCGTTACACGCATTCGCGACCTTCCTCGATAGGGTGTGTAGTATGCAATACTAAGTTTCCCTAAACAATGATATATTATTATAATAATATAAAATAACCTTTATTAATATTATTAACTGAATTTTTTATTTTATAACATTATAATTCATCTTACACATTTTCTAGAATGAGTAATGAAAACTAATTCAGTTTTTTGGATAATAGAAGTATTTTTAAAAAAATGCAGTTTTACCGCCTTTTGATGGCGCACCCATTTTAAATATATATTTTGACATGTTTATTAGTTAAATATGAAAAAATATAATTATTCTTTGGAATTAGGATATAAAAATTTTCTTTGGATAAAATTTTCATATTATTATGGTAACTTTCATATATTTAATAAATATAAAAAACACGATATATTTTAATTAAAAACAACTTTTTTCATCGCAATAATTTATATGGTTAAATTATAATATTTATTTGTTTTAAAGTATAAATAGAATATATTTTTACCATTTAATATAATTTATGAAATTATAATTAATTTTACATTGAATTCATAGGTTAAAACATTTCAATCTTTGGCAATGTTTTTACTTTTAAAACCTGTTTTCTTAACAACGGGATTAATTTTAAAATTAATAACTACAACTTCTTTGTTTTGAATTTTGAATAATGGATTCCATATTTGGAATCATTGGGTCCAAATTATGTTAATAGGTTACTTTTTTTGATATTATGAATAGTAACTACGGTAATTTGTATTTACTACGGTTAAAGATAAATAGGGTAATTCAAGGTTAAAAAAATATTATAATAATTCATACTTACCTTGACACTTGTACTAACCTTATTGGACGAGTAGTGGTCGACCATGGGCATCCTTGGGTCTATTTTGGGACCCCATTGAGCCACTTGGTGGTGATAATGACAATTTAGATTAATTAATATAATGTAAAGACAAAATTGACATTAAAAAAAATAATTTAGTAATTAATTTTTATAAGGGGTTATATAAATTATATTTTCAACTATAAATATTCATTGGAAATATACAAATATTTCCTACATTATGATAGTTTTTTTATAATTTTTAGACACCGAATAAATTAAATTACTTATGACACAATAATGATGTTGTATTTACCTCATTAATAAATGATTTAAATAAATATGATTATAATGATTAAAATATTCTCCAAAACATGTCCAATTCGGATTTGATGATTTTATTTCGACCATGAGTCATATTATCTTCATATTTAATGATTTTTGGTCCTTTTGAAACCGAAGATATGTTTATAATAAAATAATATTTTCACACTTTCTAAAGGTGCCCCTCTCCACCCTTATGAAAGGGCACCTCCTCCATCTCCTCCTCACACCACATTGAGCCTTCAATCTCGGAAAAACACTACCAATTTATCTTTTTCACTTCCCTAGAAACATCCCAGAGTTCCTGTTCTACTTCAAATACCAATCTTAGTTCCCTAAGAGGAGATTTCAAAGAGGTGTGTCGAAGAAGAGGTAATATCCATTACCAATTATTTCTTATTATACTTCTTCTTATTTAGTTGTTTCATTATAAAGTAATAACATAAGTATCACTCATATACTGATATTTTATTATAAATATGAAACAACCCTATTTCACCTCATATCCATCCTACAGAAAATGAAATCACCGTGCGTGCGTACGTACGGAATACCGTCTCCACGCCATGCTGTAATCTGTTTTCCACCACCACCTTACTTGGATGGGTATAATGGTGTAAATAATAACTATATATGATTATAGAAAATTGATATTGCTTCTGAAATAGTATACATACACTTCAATACAATTCCACGATCATGGGAATGATATCATCGCTCATGCGTACGTACGGCCAACTCCATGATGTGATGCGACTTGTTCTACATGATCTTCATTGCATAATGATTATATAAATGAATTGAATGAATAAATATGATATATATCACACTAATAAAATTCTGTAAATGAGTTATATATAACCTAAAAAAGAATAATAAGAATTTATTCGACAAAACAGACATAAGAACATAAAGCAATAAACACCGGAATAACAAGTAGAAATGAAATATTACTAATAACAAGCTAAGAATATGGCCATATATGACATCATAACAATGAGTATGATTCTGTAATAAGTCAATGACCTTATTTAAATCATTATACAGGAGGGTTGGACACGTACAAAGCATATCGGACATAAGTTAAGGGAAAATATCACAATCTCATTTTTATCTGAGATTGTTTATACATTTGTATTTACTGGGGTGTATTTTATCATCCACATCCATGTTTCATCAATATTTAATATTATTTCTATCCTCCTACAATTTTTTAAATCCAATTTTACCCTTCGGTGAGTTTTTAGTAAAAGATATGAAAGGAATATTTTGTCATTTTTTGTACGAGGTACTTCTTGACTTTTTAAGCCAAAGTACGAGAAGAATGTTTTCTTAACTTATTGCGCAAGAATGGATTTTTTGAACATTATTTCCAAGAATATTCCTTTAAAATTTTTCATGTTTATTTTTAATCAACTTCTTTTAGTTTAATATTTTATGACATTTTAAGAAAGGAAAAATGTTTGTTAAGTAGAAATGATATTTTCCTCAAGAATGGAGTTTAAGTGTTTTATCAAAATTATTTTCCATCTAAGATAATATAGGGTTATGTCTCTATCCCTATTATTACATTTATTTGATTATATTGTGATGTAATTATTTTTATGAATTCCTTTATCTTATATGAATTATTTTATGATGTCACGATGTTTAAGAATCCCATTTTTATTACATGGGTTATGCTATGATGTATGATATATGATTTTGTGGCACACATAAGAATGGTTTCATTATTAGATGGGTGGGGCCTATATGTCCCTCCAATGCATTGGGTAAAGATTTATATCTCATGAGATAGACATGGATAGAACGACAAGTTAAACAGGTTCAGTGATACAGGACTGGAACAAGGAGTGAACTCGGTTCAGTAATGGACTTTGCCCCCTATAATGGTCTTGGAAATAAGCCTTGACTAATATGAAATGATTTTCTATGATTATGTGTGTATGGAAGAAATTTTCATGTTTTAAGTTATGATTATTTGTGATTACTTTTCATTACTATGATTTATCCCATGACATGGTATTATGACCTCTTTTACAGGTTATGATTTTCAAAATGTTCTGTTATTTTGAATATGATATGACTAATATTTCTTTTTTTACCTTTACTGAGAATTTGAGCTCAGCTTTTTGTATGTTTTCATTCCCATGGGTCAGGAAGAAGGATATTAAGTAGGATACACCAAAAAGGGACTCTAGATATGATGAAATAAATGGGATTCAATGTAGTTGATTTTATGAACCAGTTGTTTATGTTTCCCAGGTTCTAAAGGCACGATACCTATATGGTCCTTTCATGGTTTTTTTATATGTTGTAATAAGTATGATTCAACTCTGAATTAATAAAAATGTATGTAAAGTACGGGTAGTTATAAAAATAGTTTCTACTAGCCTACCAAATCAATTTATTCTTGATAATTTTTTGGAAATTTTATTAAATAACATAAGATAAGAAATATTGGAAGAAGTAAACATACACATTAATCAGGTATAATAGAAATTGATATTTTTTATATCTATGGTGTCAACATTTTGGTAACATTACGAAATTACTATGGGAATTAATGCATTTTTTGAGGTAGTTGATTATGTATCAAAATCAGTTAAAAATATTTCATTTCCAGAAAAACAAATTGGATTTTCTAGGGTTAATTTTGTGAGAAAATAATTTTCTAAAGATTTAGAGTTCATAAGGCCGTGATAATTGATGTTGGGTAAATTTGTAGAATAATTAATTAAGAATTATCAAATATATGTATGTATATAATCAAAAAATGGGAACGATGCTTCATCCTTCAACAAATGTCAAACATGTGATTACTAAAAAGGATTTGAAACATATTTTAGAAAACACAATTATTTTCTATATAAATTTTTAATCCAAATAGATAAATAATTATCTTTTGTAATACTTAAATTCCTATAAAACTCCCATTTCAATGTCTCTATACAAACTTATGTTTTGAAAAATAAGTTATTAACCTAAATAAATAGGACACATATATATTTGGGCAGTAGGGGATGTTAAAATAAAATATTAAAGTGTTGTAAAGAGTTGGATGTTCGATTTTAATGTGTTAGAATAATTGATAATAAAATACTACGATAATTATAGAATAGTGTAGGGAAAGTCTTATTTATTTCATTACAATATTATTTAAATGGAAAACATTAAATAATGATAGTTGGTCTATCACTTAATTATAAAATAGGGATATTTTAGGGAAATATTAATTCTTGGTGGTCTATACCAATAAAGGTGATCAGGATCAATCAAAATAGAGCTATTAAAATTAGTCGAGAAGATGGATATATATTCAATTTTAATATATAGATGCAAAGCCATTACATTGAAGGAGGAATGGTATATAAATCCACAACATTATATATGGGATAATTAAGAGCTAAAGAGTATGATTGGTGACTATAAACCAAGGTATCTTGAGTGGAATCCCATGTTAATTACCACTTATATATATATTTTTTAATATGGAAAATTCCACACAATTTGTTTAGTACTTACATTTTGTATGATGGATATGAAAAAAATTGATTGATGAAAAAGGAAATGATGAACTACAAAAAATATCAATCAATGAATGGTAATATTATCCTTAATCTAACACCTTCATTGGTAATTTTATTTTATCATAATTTAAATCTATTTTACAAATATTTATTTATTTCTCTATGAAAACCTAGTGTGTGTGAGTTTGGTGTATTCACTAATTCAAAAGTACATTGGAATTTTTTTCCAACACTTTTCTAAGAGATAAATAACCAAGAAACTATATATTTTCTTGTAATTGAAATTTTATAGTGAATTTTAAGAGGAAATTATCTATTAATTGAAACTAGGGTGGATTCCTCGATATAAAGGAATAACACCTCAAGGAGCCAAATTAAAATATAGGTATATATATTCCTTTGAATTTGGAGTAAAATGAGATATTGGTATTCAATATGAATTTTATGAGATGATTAGAGTAGTACACCAAGTTCATGGTATGTAACCTTTTTTATGCCTTTATATGTGTATAAATTTGGTGGGTAATTCTTTGGAGAGTTTGGAATATTTTGGGAAATGTTTTGGGACTTTTATAAAGGCGAATGGTTTGAGAATTGTTAGTGAAAACTGTGCATAATCTTTATGAAATCATGCTAGAAGAGGTAGTGGATACGGGGTTAGTACAATATTTAAGATCATGTTCTGCCAAACCATGTGGCCAACCTAAGAAAATGTGAAACATGGGATACTATCTAGTTGAATGATTAGCACATAGTTTATATAATTATGTGGGCTAACCATGTAAATCACCTCTTCGAGGTAGAAGCATCTACATGATTAGGGCATGGTTTTCCAAACCATGAAGTCTATCCATTCATTATTCAAAAAATGTTTTTCTAAATGGGTTCATTCGGGATTTGACCTAAAACACTTATTTATCCACAATCTTGAACCCAACATGGTATTTCCTCAACTCAGGGGTTAGAGAGGATCTCCCACTCATTTTATAACTGAATCAAAGGGTTTTCAAGGTACTTTAAAGACAATTATTCCCCAGTAATCCTTTTCTATTGATTGTTTCATGTTTTTCATTAGATCTAGTTCTCTCTCACTATCAGATTTCTATATCTACTTCAATTTAATTTAGATATAGGGTTCTCATTCCTAAAATGTTGTGGTTTGGGATTTCTGATGATAGGTAAAGGGATATAAGGTTATTTTGGGAAATTTTCACCCATATTTGATGTGTATTTGTCTGGTGGGTCGATTTCACCAAACTCTGAGGTAGGTGGATTCACTCTTAACTCCGTTTTATAGAAATGAAAGGATTAATTGCAAATTGATTGAATTTTCATGGAATATATTAATAATATTATGTGTGAATTTTGACAAAAACGATTTTGTGATGAATTTTGGATTTTGAGGAAATTAGGTTATTGTAGTGAAATGTTCTTCAAAGATCAATTTTAAAATGTTGATTTCAATGTTAGATTCAAGGTTTGGTTTTGTGGAAATGGGTTTTAGAAAAAAATTTCAAATAAAACTCTCTTTATAGAAATGTGGTTTGTCTTGGAAAATGGTTTAAGGTTGTTTTCCAAAAAATAGGTGATTTATGAAAGTGATTAGGCATGTTGTTGGAATTTTTGAGGTTCTTAAGGGGTTGTTTGGTTTCGAATTTATTGGGTATTATGGTTTAAAAAAATATAGTTGACATTAGTTATAATTTTTTTATTGAATAATTCTGGTGGTTTTGGTAAATACTACGTTCTTTTTTGTTAGATTTATGAGTTTAAAAATGCATTTAAATTTATGGATAGTGGTTGTGAAGAAAAAATATAAAAAGGGGATGGATATTGGGAGTGAAGGACCTCCATCAAGAATAATTGGGTGTGAAGTTCTAGTATAAAGGAATAAGGACGAATGAGCTTGATGGTGAAATCCCACCATATGGGTAAACAGAGTTGGGTGTATGGAATTCGATGAATATGACTGTAATGTGTGTAAAACCATTAATGTTGAATTGGGATGTGCTATTTTGTGTTGGGAAAATGTTTAATGACATGATTGGTTGTTTACTTGGTATTTTTATGATTTGGGTAAAATGTATCGGTAAGGGTTTATTTTTCTTACTAGAAATTATTTCATTATTTAATGTTTTATATAAATTGTTTTACATAAATTTTCTAATGGTTATATCCTAGTGGTTTGTATATCGAATTCATTTGGGGAAAACATAATTTGTATTATTACTAAACCCCTAGGATTTAACTTTGGTGATTTTGTAGATGTTGTACTCTGGGACACAAGAAAGGTAAAATATCTCATTTCTTTAAAGGTTCATCGTGATGCTTGAGTGGTATTATGGTTTGTGGAGCATGGAGTGTG
This sequence comes from Viscum album, assembly GCA_963277665.1. Taxonomy (NCBI): domain Eukaryota; kingdom Viridiplantae; phylum Streptophyta; class Magnoliopsida; order Santalales; family Viscaceae; genus Viscum; species Viscum album. The sequence goes on along the minus strand of OY728122.1, from coordinate 722,834,846 downwards.
GTGTGGACCGATCGAGTTGTGTCATGACATTTTTAGGGTTTTTTTTTGAATTTTTCTTGGTGCTCTGATTATGGTATTGTAAGTGTTCTAGTCTTGTAGTTATTTGGACTATGTTGGATTGTAAAAAATTGTGACACGCATCATATAGAATTTTTGGTATTTGAATAATTGATTTTTTGTTCGATTTGAAGGAAAAATCATCCACTAATTGTTCATGAAGCCCTCAACATTTATTTCCATCCTTTAAAACCTTGGGGGTGTCTCCTAAGTCCAAATTATAAATTTTACATCCAATCAAGCCAATGAGGTGGGTAGGATGTTACATGTGGTACCAATTTTTTTTCCCTGAATTTCAAGTGAAAGTTGTTTTGTTTGGTTCTTTGGAATTGATATTCGGTCATGGATTTGGTAATCATCCATATTTTAATCCTTGATTTGGGATGGTAGAAAGGAGTAGAATTTTCATAACATGAAATGTATAGTATAAAAGGAAGTATCTAACATTTTTTAAAAAAACTTCATCTTACCTGGGAGTTAGGTACATAAATGTTTTGGAGACACTTATTGGAGTGTGATCTCAATTTTAGGGTTGTATCCAATGCGGTGTTCATGGAATGAATGGTAGAAATAGAATCCCACTACGATTGCATATTTCATTGGGTAAAAAGATTTATGTTGTGATATGAAATTGTTGATTTTTAAAAAATATGGAAATAGTTTTTGAAGGGGTGGTTTTGAAAAGAGAATTTTTGTTGTATTTTGATTACGGGTTGATTTTAAAAACATGGTCTATTTCTCAAAAATGATTGAACAAGGTAGTGTGGTATTTTGGAAAGAATAGTTTTGATAGATATAATTAGTTATAATTATAAATTGAATGAATTTAGTTTCTAGGGAGTGAGACATACAGTACTTGTGTTGTGTTGATACAAATTTCGCCAGGTAAGTGTAGTATAGACCAACAAGAAGAAGATACAGAAAATGTGGTTGCACCTGAGCCCCAGGTGAACTAGTATCTAGTTAAAAGAATAGTTCAATATTTTCAAGATATGGAATGTATGAAGAGAATGGATGAGCCGAAGCATGTGGATCATTCAGTTTAGTTTCAAAAGTAGAATCCACCCATATTTAAGAGTTATTTAGAATGAGAAAGGGAAAAATATTGGTTGAACATGATAAATCTGTTATTCGATATCTTGGGCACACTAGTAGAGTTAAGAGTCATGTTAGTGGTGTACATGTTGGAATATTTGGCATGTTAGTGGTGGTAGTTTGTGCCCCTGGATAAATATGACCAAGGTATGGAATGATAGGATTTGAGGAATTGATTAACAAAAAATTTTACCCTACAAAGATAAAAATTCATTGAACAATTTATTTCATTATCTTGAATAAGGAGAACATATATGAAATATAATATTCATTTATGTTCTTGAATATAGTCTAGTTTTCACTTCATGTTGTGGAGAGTACGTCCTTGAAGGTGAATATCATTGAATCCATACAAATGAAATAAATTTATTCCAAATTGAGATGATATGTATAAATTATTATACATAGATTCTAAATAGATAAACAATGTATGAGCGGTAAATATTGTTGGTAAAAGGTAGGGGAATCATGTTGATGCCCACAATAAATGGTTGTAACTCTAACATGGGGATCTAGCAGAAGAGGGATAGTTATTTCCAAGGAAGGAGTATGGTTTAGAATCTAAAGGTAGGATCGATGAATCTTCAAATGAAGACTAAAATATGCGAGGATGTTTTGGTGTGGTTATATAAGACACATGAAATGATATTTTATGAAACAGCCTCAATAATTTCATAACTACAATCATATGAGGCATCTTTACTGTTATTATCATGATTCTCCAAGGTCTGGTGTTCATGACACTCCTCAGGGGTTTTAGGAATCCTATTCGTCGATAGTAAATGGGACGAATCTTACCCCTCGTTAGCATATTAGCATTTTTCATGGTGATTATAGTAATACCATGACTCCTCGGTAGGGTAATTTTTAGTAAGTGAATAATTACATTAGTGTTTCAAGAAAGAAGTTGTTTAGTGCTCAGAAGGTTATGGTGGATGATCTATCAGGACCATCCAGGGTACAAGGTATGATTATTTTTATTTCTACCTTTTGGAATGTTTTTTATATGGGTGTCTCTCATTATTTAATTTCTTATATTGTTGTTTATTTGTTGGGTTTAAATGTGGAAATGATTCATTTAGTTTTAAAACTTCAAACTCTTCTAGGAAAAATAGAGTATCGAGACATGCTCTATAGATAATATTGTATAGGTATTGATGGGATTGAGTTGATGTGGGAATTTTCAGTTCTTGAGATATAGTATTATGATATAATCTTGGGTATGGATTCGTTGATGATGTTTAAGTCCCACATCGACTATTATGCATGAATAGATAGATTCACATTGGGTGATGATGGCAAACATCTCTTTATAGGAGAGAACCATGTGAAGGGGGTGAAACAATCTTGTTGTCATCGGACATTCAAGTGATCTCATATATATTGGCATCTTTTAATTTGTAATTTATGGAAGAGGTTGGTAGAAGCTGTTTTTAGGCTGTTTTTGATCAGTTTATGGAGGTTTTCCCCCTATAATTATCAGGCTTTCCACCTACAAGTGAAGTAGAGTTTAAAATTGATCCCATTTTCTAGACCTGTCAAATCTCAATTCTATATTACTGTATGGAACTAGAAGATTTTATGGAATTTAAACTATAGTTAGAGGAGTTAGAAAACAACGGGTTCATCCAGCCTAGTACATCTCTATGGGCATCACTGATTTTCATTTCTAAAAAGGAAGATGTAAAAATGCGGTAGTGTGTTGATAATCATATGCTTAACCAAGTTATAATAAATACTCAATATCCACGATCACACATTGATGATCTGTTTGATTTTTTGTGTGGGGCATAGTGTTTCTACAAAATTGACATGATGTCGGGATATCATCAGTTGAAGGTGTGGAAGGAGGACATCTTAAAAAAATGCTTCTAGAAGTAGATATGGCCATTATGAATCTGTTTTTATTCCGTTCATTATAAATAATTCTCTAGTGGTCTATATTGAATTAATGAATCAGATATTCTAATGATATATGGATTCTTTTGTGTTGGATTTTTTTATGATATATTAGTGTATTACAATGCAAGGGTTGGGCGTGAGAAATACATAGAGACAGTTATGTTGATATTGAGATATCATCAGTGGTATGAAAAACTATAAAACATGGATTTTTTATTAAATATGTTTGTTTCCTTGATATGTTTTTTTAGAGAAATGTGTTTTTTTGGATACAAAAAAGATAGATGTTGTTATCTTGTGGCAGTTTTCAAAGAATTTCTTTGAGATACGAAGATTATTTAGTATAGCTATGTATTACCGATGCTTATTTGTGACTTATCCTGACTATATTCACTGATGAAAGATTTTAAATGTAAGAATGTTTCATTATAATGGAATGAGAAACATAAAAAGTATTTTTAAGAGATTAAGGGTCACCTTACATCTACACCAATATTGGTTTTTACAAAACCTTATAAAGGGTACGACTTGTATTGGGATGAATTTGGATCAGGTTTGGCGTGTGTTCTCATGAAATGGGTCATGTTGTTGTGTATGGAATATGGCAGTTGATTTTTCAGGAAACTAACTACCCAATGCATGATTTGGAGTTATAGACTATAGTGCATACTTTGAAAACCTGGAATCATTATCTACTCAGTGAGAAATTCATAGTGTTCACCAAACTTAACAGTCTGAAGAGTATTTTATCACAAAGTTATTTTAATTTGAGGTACATGAGATGGATGGATTATCTAAAAATGTATGAATTTGACTTGTTGTATACACCAGGTAAAGTAAATTCTATGGTGGATGCATTGATTAGAAATTCATATGTTCATGTTGTGAAATAGGCATCATATCACTTTTATTTGATGTCAGTTATAGTCGACTTGAGGTCAGAATGTGAATAACGGGGTGATGCAGCAATTTTCATTTTAGTTTGGTTGGTTCTAGATATGGTTGGGATGGTTATAGAGGCACATATGTCTGATTCCGAGTGTTTCAGTGAGTTCAAATCTAAATGGTGGGGATAACATTGAGGGATGTAAATAATATGAGAATTCGGTGTTTTGATTTCAGAATTAAATGGTTGTACGAGTGGCCTATCAGTAGAAAATTATATGTTCTTATCATCATTCAAGATAGGTGTCTCATCCTAGAGTACATAAAAATTATAAGGGGTTGAAAGCATATTTTTAGATGGCTGGTTTGAAAAGGAATGTGGGTGAATTTTTTTAGATGCTTAACTTGTCATAAATTCAAGACTTATCATTAATGACCGACATGTATGTTGTAGTCCTTACCTATACCTATGTGGAAATATTAGATGATAGTTATGGATTTTTTATAGTTCTCCCAAGAATGTCCTGGAATCATGATTTCATATGGTTGATTCTGGGTCGGCTCAAAATATATACCAATTTCATACTTATTTATAAATCTCATATAGTATAGGATATATCAAAAATATACATCTATTAGGTGGTAAAGTGGAATTCTGTAGCAGGTTCAATTGTAAAATATAGAGATACGATTTTCACATATCACTTCTATAAATCCTTTCCTCAATCCCTTGGCTCTCTGTTGGTGATGAGTATGGAATATCATCCTCATATGGAAGGGAAATCCATGAGGAAAATTCAAACATAGGAAGACATGTTCAGGGATTGTTTCATGGATCTTGGTGGGTCATGGGTAGAGAACATTCCATCAGTGGAAGTTTTTGTATAATAATACTTATTAAGACTTGATACATGTGTCTATGTTTGAGTCATTGTATAAGAATCTATGACATTATCCACTATGTTGGGTGGAATCATGTGAGATATTGATGATTGGTTTGAGCCTTCTCCAACAAACTATAGAGAATATTATATTGATGATGAAGAGAATGGAGATGGTTTATAGACATTTGAAATCGTATATAGATCTTCATTGATGGTCATTTCCATTAAAATTGGGTAATCATGATCAATTTATAATGTCTCCTAGGCTTGGGCATCATCAATTTGGAAATTAGGGTATGTTATATCTGAGGTATATTAGACCTTTTGATACACATGATCATGTTGGAGGGGTGGATTATTATATAGCATTACCACAATGGTTCAGTGTGTTACACAATGTGTTTCATGTTTCTCAATTGAATATGTATTATTATGATCCTAACCATGTGATTTGATGGGATCATGTAAAGAGAGATAAATATGTTTTCTTGTTTCACAAGCTAGTGTAGATTATAGTTTGGAAAGATAATTTCATGCATGGTAAAATCATCTATTTATTTTATGTTTTGTGGAAACAAGGTAAAATTAAAAAGGAGAATAAGTGGTCGGAGAAATTGATCGTTGAGCAATGGACCATGCTCTTTTGACCAAGTAGTAGTTTTCCACATTCTGAGGATGGCAATTCTAATGGTGGGGAAAATGTAGCACCCCCGGTTTGAGGTATGTACCCTCTTTATGCACTTTTATGTGTATAATGTGGTTAGGTAATGATTGGGAGAGTCTGTAAAGGTTTTGGAATAGTTTTTTGACTTTTCTAAAGGTTCATGGTTTGAGCAAGATTTGTGAAAACCAAGGAGATTCTCCAAGAAACCATGAAATTAAGGAAATGTATAAGGGCATGGAACACAGTTAAGGTGCATTGTCTGTCTAACCATTCAACCAACCCAGCAAATCAAGAAACATGGTACAATGGCTAGTTTCATGGTTGTCAGACGGTTTTTCTAACCGTACGGACCAATCGTGTAAAGCACCTCCTTGAGGCAGAGTAAGGAGCATAGTTAGCACATATTTTACCCAACCATGTAGTCTAACAGTTTATGTTTTAAAGAAAAAGGGTTTTTTTAAATTGGATCACTAAGTATTTTCCCTAAAACACTCATTTGTCCTCCCACTCGGACCCAACTCAGGATTTATTCAATTCACTGGTTAGGTAGTCTCTCCCACTCATTTTAGAAGTAAATAAAAGGTAATTCAAGGTACATTGAAGGTGATTATTCCCCAGTAAGTCCCCTCCCTTGATTATTTCTTTGTTTTCCATAGATCTAGTTTTTTCTCTCTCTTGGTATTATTGATCTAATTATTACTTATATAGATCTAGTGTTTTTTATAACTAAAATGTTGAGGTTTGGGAGTTTTATTGTTAGGATAATGGATCTAAGGTGATTTTGTGGTAGTTTCATATGAATTTTTTTATGTGGTTGTGTGCTGTTTCGATTTCGCCAAACCCTTAAGTAGGTGGCTTCAATCTCAGCACAATTGTTTTAGAACTAGAAGTCTTAATTTCAAATTGATTTATATATCCTGAAATTGATAATGAATGTGATTTTTGATATGTGATGGAAGGCCATTTTGTGAATAATTGCGGATTTTGGGTTAAATGGGTTATTGTGGTGAAATGTTCTATGAATTTGGATATTAAAATGATAATTTTAAAATTATTTTCTTGGTTTGGTTTATGGAAATGGACTGTGGAAAATTTTTTCTGTTAAAAAATTTATTTCATGGAAATTTGGTTTGGTATGGAAAATGGCTTAAGGGTACTTTCAATAAATTGGTGATTGATTGATATTATTTTCAATATTATTGGAATTTTTTATGTTCTTAAGGGTTTTTTATTTGTAAATTTTTGGTTAGTATGTCTTGACATATGTTTTTTTACATGAGTTCCAAATTTTTGAATGGATCTTTCTTGTGGTTTTGGTAAATTCTATTAGCTAGTTTATTGGCTTATGTTTTTAAACATGTGTTGAAATGGATGGATAGTGGGTGTAAAGAACTACTATAAAAGGGGGTGGATAATGAGCATAATGGACCACCATCAAGGATAAGTGGTTTTAAAGTACCATTTTAAAGGAATAGAGATTAATGGGCTTGGGTGTGATGTTCCACCATATGGGTAAAATGAGTTTGGTGTATGGAATTCAATGAATATGATTAGAATGTGTATACAACCTACTAAGGTGAATTTGGATATTCTATTATGTGTTGGGAAAATATTTAATGATATATTTGGTTACTTTCCTTCATTTTGTGATGATTTGGGTAAAATGCCTCGGTAGGGGTTTTTTGTCTTATTGTATATTATTACATTGTCTGAGGTTTTATATTAATTTTTTGCATAAAATTGCTAATGGTTTTATCCTAGTGGTGTGAGTATGGAATTCATTCAGGTAAAACCTAATGATTATTATCACTCACCCCAACATTTAGCACTTTGGGGCTTTTACAAAGGGTGCACTCCGCGAAACAAGTAAAGATAAATCAACTCATTTATTCAGTGGTTCATCATGATGTTTGGGATGTATTATGTTGCATGGAGCATGGGGATTGTTGTAGAGCCATAGAGTTGTGTTTGGGATTCATTGGGTTTTTTGTTTGTCCTTATTCTTTGTACTCTGATTACGGTATTATAATGGTTTGGTCTTGTTGGTATTTGGAACATGTTGGATTGTAATACATTGTGACTTGCATAATGTTGTTTTTTTTTGTATAAATTAATTTTTTTGGTTTTTTTATTTTAATGTAAAATCATCCATTAATTTTTCATGAAGCCCTCGACATTTATTAGGAGCCTATGAAACCCTGGGGATATCCTCTATGGTTGAGAACAATTTCACCTCCACTCAAGACAATGAGGAGGGGCGGGGTGTTACAATTAGGTACTTAGTGTGTGAGGTAAAAAAGAAGTCCCTAAATTCTAGGATTATATTTCAAGATTTGGAAACTCTTATCCTTATTACATACCCGTATTTTTTTAATTAGATCTTAGTGATTCCTATTATTGTTTATATTTTAGTTTGGAAATTTTCGTTGAATCAAAAACAGAAAATCACATTCTATGGATCAAAAAAATTGTAACTTTTTAATTTTCAATAGAATGGACAATATGGAGAATTTTGAACATAAAATATCATGGTTGAAAATGAATTATAGTATATTCATTTAAATTTTATCAAGGAAGTGAAAATAATAAGGGAAATAAGAGAATCATGAAAGAGTTGGATCATTGGAATTGTTTTTTAATTTAGAATATATACAATTAAAATCACCATAGTTGATATTTTTTTAATCCTGTTTCAATTAAGAGATGATGAGGGTCTTTTTGAAACATGTGGAGTTAAATAAGATGAGAAAATGTTATCACCCATATGTGGGGTAATGTGAATTACACAATTTAAATTTTTTTAGTTTATTTTTATTTATCTCAATTTTTAATTGAATCATTTATTTTTGGAAATGTTTAGAATCTTGGAAAAGACCCCAGTAAGATAAATATGAAGAAAATAAGTACAGTGTGACATTAAATGTAATGTTAATTGTGATCAATAATACAAAATTTATGAACATAATAGATATAAAAAATTAAACAATATTGATACATGGCATTAAAAAATTAAAAATTCACGGCTTAGTATCCATCTAGGTTCAATAATAGGACTATAGAAAACCCTTTTCATGAATTATGGATAATTAAATGTAAATAAGAGGATCTTAAGAATCGGCTAGAGTTATACTAATCTAAAATAATTTTTTTATACTAAGAATGTTCTTCAATATAATCTAGTGAACATCATAATGATCTTTTATATGCTCGAAAATAAATGATGTGTTGACTTACTATGACTAAACAATATTCAACAGTTTGAGGAAAACATTTGTTGAATTTTCACTTCCAGCACTATGTCAAGAAGTCTAATATATAATACATCCATAATCAAACATAACAAACATTAATATCATAGGATACAAAGAAAAGAAAATGTAATCATTATTGGGATGAAATATATTTTTTTAATCTAAAAATTCATGGGGATGTAATTATGTTTCAAATATGACATAATATTTTCATTAAAACATGATATTATTCCAGAACTAATTGTAATGACATTTATTCTCATAATTATGATTAAGGTCCCATATAATGTGAGAACATAGTTCTTGTTTCATCACAATCATAATATAGACTAGAGGATACCAACTTAAGAATATGTTGTGGAGAAAACATATTTTCATAACCCAATAGTAGATCTATTAAATCCAATGTACTTTTATAGATCTAATTACATAATTTCAAGAGGTCAATAAAAGATGGAATAAAATTACACCAGAAGTGTTCTTCTTTTCCTGGATCATAGAAAACTACTCAAAATTATTAAAATAGAATAAATTAAGGTTGAACAATCATTCATGGCCTTCAATATTTGGAGGTGCAACTGTCAGTAAAAAGTTTTTTTGGTTTTATTTTTTATGAATAGATATATATATATATATATATAATGTTGAAACAGCTGAGTAAATTTAGAAAGAAAACATACCTAGTTAGAAGTTAATGGAAATATGGAAAAAGAATAGTGGTTGTAATGTTGATATTGAAAGTCACCAATTAGATTCAGACCATAGACATGAGTCATTAAATACGATTATTATATTGGGGTCTTTGATAGAAATTTATAATCTAATGAAAATCTTTTTGAGTATGGAATAATTTTTTTGATCGTAATGAAAAGTTGTATTGAATTCTGTATTCAGTACATAAAATCTATAGATTCATTTCCATTTTTTAATTAAAAAAATAAAACATTTTCTATAAAAATTATGATTCAGACATTATAAAAGAAGGGGGAAAATGAGTTTGGCCAATTGTATTGAGGTTTGGTTGTAATGAAAGAAGTGATGGGAGGATGGGATTTTAAAATAATTCCCATTAAAAGTAAGATGTTGTTATTCCCATCGTAAATGTTCTTAAAGTCATGAGTAAGTCACAATATAAATGAGGTTTTTGGTAGAGAGGAGTATATGATGTGAAGTATTTTCACTTTTTATCATCAGAGTGAGTAACACCATATATAGAAGGATGTAGATCATTGGTTTGAGAACCACCATTTTGACAATATCAGATGTATGGATGACTGATCTTACTGAAGGAGTTAAGTCACTACTGACAATAGTCTATCGGACATGGTATTCCACCAATCTATCACAATGTATTCTCACACCGATTCATTTTATATTATTTTAATTCTTTTGTATCATATAAAAAATTTTAATCATAGTAGGAATGATTTAGAATGTTTTAATTATTGGAAACAACAATCCATTAGAAGTATTTAGGGAATGGTTGTCCAGATTATGATCCACAATATAGATAACCATTTTTACTAGGTTTAATTTAGTATTGATTGGTTCAATTGAAAAAAGAACAAAACTATTGACAGATCCTCAAGAGGTGGTTCGAACTCATTAGACTGGCATTGGAAATGATTCATCAGATTAAAGAAGAGACTATTCCCTTGAACATGGTCTAGCACTGATCAAGTCATCGGTCACTGAACATCATTGTTAATGGGATCATCGATATGATGGATTCAATAAATTGGTAAATATCATGAAGACATATTTAATATGTGGTCAAAGATGTTCCTATTAGAAATGGTCTGAAGAAGGAGTTTTTGAATGTTACAGAATGTTCATAATGTTTTAACAAGCTTTTTAAATTGATACTGACCATCTATATTAGGATAAATTTAATGTTTACAAGAGGTCAACATATTAGGTCTTCTTTAGCCTTTCATATGGTTTCATCATAATGAGTAATCAAAATAAAGAATCAGATTGAAGAAATATTTTTAAATTTTATGAAGTATAATGTTTTGATAATATTTTGGAATATTTTAGTAGCTCCCAAATGTATTGAGAAGATTTGAATAATTCACACATGATGAAAAAAATGAATGTTAAATATTGGATTTATGAATTTCTCTGAAAGAGTAGTTAAATTAGTTTTCCCACCTTTTCCATTCTAGGGTTCCTACAAAAGTAGGGCACAATACATTCATAGTTTATAATTTTTGGGTCTTGAAATATTCATGTGTACTGAAGCTCTGAAAATTGTGGAAAAGTATTTATATTTTGATAAAAATGTTTTTTTTTAGATTTATACTAAGAAAGTTCCATCTGAAAAATATCAGTCAGAGTGGGTATTAATATGGTAATTGGAAAAACTTCCAATGGATAAAATTTCATTAGAGAAAGGTCCATCAGACATAGTCCCATTGGAAATAGGAATTTTGATCCTTCTATTGAGTTCATACTCATAATAATAAATAATTAAAGAAGGATGATCAGAATAAGTCCAATTGAAAGGATACCATTAGACAGGGGTTACCAAAAAAACCCAGATCATACTGACTTCTAGGGGGGAATTTTTCTGGATAAATTTTCATGAGAATTTTTCAAATATAGAATTTTTTATGTTCATGATGATTGTAAACAGGTAAAATTTGATTCAATTTACTTATTGTTTAAGTGAAGATATTTATGAAGTATATCATAAAATAAGAATTAAATTTGAGATTGAAACTATGGGTAATTACTAATTACCGAAATGGATAATTTATTTCTGTGGTAAATAACTTGTTTTTGGAATGTGGATACTGAAAAGGATAGTTGGGGGTCATAACCTACTATCACTATAAAGGTTCTATTGAGATTTTAGAATTGTTTGATTCTTATTCCTTTTTATTTCCAAAAGATCATAGTGGAATAATACATTTTATTAGGACTCTTCAACATGGTAATAAGTAGGTATTTGTACCAAACAATGTAAATATCTTATGATTCATTCTATGTATATTTTTTCATATGAAATGTGATTTTTAGAATTTATATTTGAGTGGATCCTAAAATCAAGATGTTTAATAGGTTAATAATTTTTACAAAATAATTTATGTAACATTATTATAAAAGAGAAGGAACCACTGATTCAACTCCCACCCTAAATGGTCTTGATTCTATTTTGAAACAAAAATTGCCACCAGAGGTGTGGTTCCCCATGAAAGATCCATCAATGCGAATAAAGATATTCAATTCCATGAACTATAAGGGGATTTCAGTTTTCAATGGTAAGAACTATAATATATATAAAGATATAATGATTCCATATCTTATGTCTCATGCGTATAATGTTTTGGAAGGAACTATAGATTTCCTTATTCATAGTATTTAGAATGATCCTCTTACTAGTTCTGATATGAAAAATATTTAGAAGGATGGAAGAGATGAAAATGATATACTCTCATTACTAACTAAAATTGTGTTTCTTAAACTAATGGGAGAGAGAACACCCAGAGGTATCTTGGATAAGTTGAAGAAAATTTATGATGGAAATAAAAAGGTGGAGAAGAAAAAGTTACAACATTAGAGGCCATTGTATGAAGATATGAAAATGGGGGAGTATGAATCTGTTGGTGACTTCTTTAAAAGGTGGAATGATGGTTTTATCACGATAATATTTCTTTGTGAGAATTTAGAAGAATCAAATATTGTTGAAAACATCTTGATAATTATTCATGATAATTTTTGTTCCAAAGATAAATCAATGGAATATTGATATCTTGAAACTCTATCATTGGATGATATATACATTACTCTTATTGCTTATTAAATTTAAATAGAAAAAGTTATGAAAAATAAATAAAATATTGATAAAAAAATATACATAAAAACTATGTTAAAAGGGAAAAGTATAAATAAAATAATGAATAATTAAGATATTCCGAAGGCGGGGAAGAAGATAAAATATTTAAATAAAATTGTTTCCCTCCATTATAAGAAATTTAATAAGGGAAAATGGAAAAGTAAAATTCTCAAATGATGGAATTGTGAAGGGAAAGGAAATTTTATCCAAAATTATACAAGGAATATAGTTGAAGAGCATGATTCTAAATATATAGATTAGAATCATCAGAAAAAAATGGACGAAACATAAGGATAGGTTTTCTTATAATAAGAAAAATAATGTTTATTTGAGTAGAATAAAGAAAAATGATTCCTCGTCTGGTGATGAATCATATCTTAAACTCAACTTTAATGGTCAAATTAAAAATGGAATTAGTTATTCGGATAGTGATAATGATGGTAAAGAGATTATAGGAATGGAGTGGAATCCTAAAAAAATGTGAAATAGAAATTTCAAAAAATATTCAACTGATGAATGAAAGAATAAAGTTGTACAAATATGTTAAAAAAACCTTTTGAGAATGTTGATTGGATGAAGAAATTGCAGAAAAATATCAATTTAAATAGTGCTTAGAATTATAATATTGGTGACATTTAATGAAAACTAATAATTTATAAAGAAAAATAAGCTTCAAATGAGACCCTCAACATGAAAGAATCTACAATTGTTGAAGGAAATAATAAAAACAAGTTGAATATAGCAGAATCCTAAAAGATAATAGATGTTCTAATAGTTAGTCTAACTTATAAAGAATAAGATTTTTTTTAAACATAATCAATTATTTTTACATCAAAAAGTGAGATAAGAAATATGAAACAAAACATAACTAAGATAGTTTATGTTAAAAGTGAAACTTATAAAGAAGGTGAAAATAAAGGTTTACAAAAGTAGTTCTCTAAGAAAAAAATTTCTCAAAGAAAGATTGATATTCTATATGAAAGTATCCTCTTGAGAATACTAGTCCAAAAGTTGTAAAGAAATAACAACAATAATGTTCTAGAAAAGTTCACTATTATTCCAAACATCATGATTTAGATGTCATTATTGGTGTTGTGGAGTTTGCAGGCACTGAGCATATTCATACTGGTATAATATGTCTCTACTAGGAAACAAATATTAATCAAGGGGTAGCTATAATGAGAAAAGGAGATAAAATATTCGTAAAAATTATGTGGAATGGAAAAGGGAAACTTGGAATATAATGAATTTTTAGTAATCTAAGAAAGTAGAGAAAAACACTATTGAGTCCCAAAATGACTTGCTCCTAATTATTTGGCCAAAACAAGTTGACATGGAAAGAAAGTTATAAGAAGAACAAAAATAATATGATGTAAAGGAATAGAAAAATATTTATGAATATATGAGAAAAGTTGATAAAAATATATCAATATATTTTGGTTTTAAAATTTTGAAAATATGAAAGTTATGGGAGAAAGAAGGGAATGTCACGAAATGTTTTTTGACTATCCTGTTAGAAAAAATGGAAGGAATGAACCTGTTGTTACAAACATACTATAATTTTTTTAATAAATTTGAAGATAAATTAATATTCATCTCATACGAGTTTACAAAAAAAATAAACAAGTGATAAAATATAAGATGGATGAATAAAAGAAACAAAATACACCCAATGAAAAATCCAAGAAGAAGAAGAAAATACAATACAGAGAGAGGACTCTTAGTCTAATTGTTTCTTTTGATATACTATTTGGTTTTCCTTAATCACAACCTATTTTTATTTGTACTAATTGGATGGTAATTTAATGAGTTGAAATAAGAAAGGATATATATGATTCGCTTACTATTCTGATAAAATTAAGTAATAAGGTTACAAAATGAGTTTCTAAAAATTGTTTTTATACACTTGAACTTTCCGATATTTTTTTTGATATGGGTGTGTGTTACTTTTTTCATAACAAAATCTCTCAAAATTTTCCCATGAATGATAATGTTGAAATAAATATGAAAATTTATTACATGAATGTTGTGTTATGGACAACATTGATAACCTTGATTATATACTCTTGTTTTCTACATTGGGTTCTCCCACATAGACTAAGTGTTGTTCAGTTAAAGGATCTTTATTATGAAATTAATGTGAAACTAATAATATCTAAAAGAATACATTCAATATTCTAAGATGAAAATTTCTATCCTTTGGAAATAATACTGTATGTGAATAAGGTGGAAACATATCTTGATGTCCCCGTTTAATTTATTGTCAATAAGGGGTAGATTATTCAAATAAGGAAGAGGTGAGATAAGAAATAGGGTAATCAATAATGGAATGGTGAGATGAAAATGAGAAAATAAAACATGTGGTTTGGTTTTGATGTGGGTATTGAAAATAAACATAAAATTGGAGATTTTTAAGCCCAACATGTGTTTTAATTGATTTTTTTAAATATGTCAGTATTTTGGGAACATAGAAGAAAGTGATTAATGTAAGAAAAAAATTAACTGCTGATAAGGTGATGAAAATTTATATAAAAGAAGGGAGTATGAAATGTTTACATTCTCAACCACCTATCAAATTTTTTCCATCGGTGTGAGTTAATGAATATCATTATCTGATTAGGGTTTTTAATAAAAAATCATAAGCCTCTAAAAATCAAACTGAGTCAAGAATGAATGTTTTGATCATAATGAGAGGTTATATTAGAGCTTGTATTCGATACTTAAAATATGATGATGATTTTTCATTTTATAATTCAAAAAATTAATAATTTTTCTGGAAAACATGTGATACAACCCTTATAAAAGAAAGGGGATAAGGATTTCTATTAATCATATTGGTGTTTAGTTGGAAAGAATTAAGTTATGGAAGGATAGAAAGTTATAATACTTCTCAATGAATATCAGACGATGTTGTGTTGATCTTAAAAGTTCATAAAGTTTTGAGGAAGTTTTGATACTAGATGGAGTTTGTAGATGAGATGAGAATATGTTTTGAAGTATTCAAGCTACTCCTCATCAGTTTTAGGAACACCAAACATATAATGATTTAGATCTTCGATATGAGATCCATTAGTGTGAAAATACCAGAAGTTTATAAGATAGATTTTGATGAAATAATGAAGTCACAACTGACACCAGTCTATCGAGCATGATATGCCTCCAATCTATCGGAATACATTCTAGCACTAAGTCATTTTGTATTTTTTTTATTCTTTGTGTATCAGATATAGAGTTTTTATCGGATGCATAATGTTTAAGAAAGGTTGAATTATTTATTCCAATAATCCATTAGATGAATCTATAGACTAATCAACTAGATGGTGATAAAAAATATAGTCATCCATTTTCATCGTGATGAATTATATTTTGATTATGTAAAGAGTAAAAGATAAAATGTTTGGATTGTTTAGGAAGAGGTTGTTTTGAAATGTCACACTTGCACTAACAATGATCAATCAGATAAAGTTAGTGACTGATCAATCAGATAGGGTCAGGCATTGATAAATTTATCGAATGCTGAACTACATCATTTATGGGATCCCTAGTATGAGGGATTGAGGAAAAGAAGAGATATCATGAAGACAATTTTTATTTGTGGTCAAATATGTTAATGCTATAAAAGTACTGATAAATGAAGCTTTTGAATGCTACAAAATTTTTTCAATGTTTAAAAATCATTTTCAGTTGAAACGAAGCATCTTTATGTGAATACATTCATTATTTACAAGAGGTAATCATATTGGGTGACCGTTCTCCCTGCATATGTATTCATCATAATAAATCATCCTAAAAAAGAATCTAATTGAATAAATGTTTATCAATTTGAAGTTTTTGATGTTTTGAGAAGATTTTTGAATATTTGAGGAGCCCCCATAATTATGAAGAATATTTATAGAATTTAAAAAAGAATAAATAAATTAACGTGAAATCAGGGATTTTCGAATTTTTTGAGAGGTAAGTGGAATGGTTTTTTGTGCCTTTTTTCATTCTAGGGATCCTATAAAAGGATAGAGTAGTAAATTCATATATTTCATGTATTTTTAGTCTAACTATTCATGTGTACTAGAGCTTTAACAATTGTTGAATAGGTTTTGACATTCCGATCAAACTATTTGTTTAGGATGATGATGAGGAAGTTCCAACAGAATGGGATTTATCGGAGTGAGGATCAATCTTGTCCCTAGAGAAATTTTTTGTGGATAACATTTCATTAGATTAGGGTTCATTAGACTAAGTTCCATCATACGTAGGAATTATGAGCTACCAATTGAGTTCATAATCAATTAAACAAGGAATTGAAAAAGACAATTGGACTAAGGCCAATCGGATTGAGACTATTTGATAGAGGTTACCAGACTGAGCCAGATCAGATTGAATCTGGCTGAGGAATATTTCCAAATAATCTTTCTTGAAAATTTTTCAAGGCCAAAAATTTACAAAGATAATTTTAATTGGAATTTAATATTGTACACAGGTAATGTTTGATTCATCTTACTTTTGGGAGAAGTGAAGAACATTCTGAAGTTGATAAGAAAAGAAGGAGAGTGAAGTGGGTAACATTGGATACTTAATAATTACTAAATGTGTTATTTTTTTTGGGGTGTATAACTAGATATGGGATAATGGATACTAAATATGATAGTTCTGGTGTATAACCTACTATATTAGAAAAGTTACTTCTATAATTGTATAATTTTTTATTAATTGTGGCTCTGAATTCTATAATGATGACAGATAATTAATACATGTTTTTTGAACTATCCAATATATAATGGATTAGGTACTTATACCAAACCATATAAATATTTAGTGATTACTTCTATATATATTAGTTTTATATGAATTTTTGGGTTGAGATGTTAAATTTGAGTGGATCGTAACTGTAATACGTTTTAGAGGTTAAGAAATAATACTATAGAAGATAGGTAACATTCTTATAAAATAAATGTAAACACTAACTCATCCTCAGTGGTATCGGTCCTATTTGGGAACAAAAAAAATATATTTTAAGAATATTATTAGGAAAAAAATATTCCAAAAAAATTTCATAACTAAATAACGAAATTTAATAATATCACAGATACATGGAAGCTAGTACAAGTGATGGATATGGTAACCCATGTGGGTATGGAAAGTGGAACTTCAGAAAGAAAAATTCATGTTGTGTGACACATGTATATATCTTATCACTGATTATCTATTTCGAATGATCACAGTTCATATGATGATATACAAAGATAATTTCCTTACATAAAATAAGGAGATCTAGATCGATAATTTTAAAGGTGAAATATTTTTAGAGGAGGATCGGGAGTAGGAGATAAAGGTGATAACATGAAGATTCAAGATGTATAATTATATAATATTTTCTTTATTATAACATAATTATTTAAAATATTTATGAGTGATTAATAAGCTAATGGGGAGGGTGTTGTGTAATCATGGGTTTTGTTAAATCGTTAATATGTCAAATTGTTCCTATCATTGACTTTTTTTATAATGAATTTCTTGTTTGATGAAACAATAGATAAACATAGCTTAGAGGTTGAAGGAGTGAAAGTGTAAATTTAATCCCAATAACTAAGTGTAATGACTTAGTTATTTGATGCATTAATGTTTTAATATAGGCTAATTAAAACAAATAACACACATAAAGAGATTGATATTCATTGTGTAGTTAGCATATGAAATTTCACTGAGACCTGTGATTTCTATAGGATGGAGAATATTGAATCAATAGAGAAAAATGAAATTAAGATTTAGTGTGATAGGAATGAACTAATTAATTCATTCTGAAGATACATAATAAAAATAATTCGGCCCCAACATCTCACTATTTCCTCTGTTGTTTCTTAAAAAATACATTTCTATAATTTTCTCATCTTATTTTCTTGTATTTATTATTTTTATCAATTAATCCCTAATTATTACAACACTCACAAAAAAAATAAAATAATTTTCATTATATATTTACACTAGTAATCTTAAATAGTGAATTTAATTGTTCATTCGTGTCTATATGTCTTGGGGATATTACAGTTAATGTGTTTCACTACCTCGTGCACCTTCAAAGATATTATGTAGCTTCACAACACATTTAATCACTTATAATATTCATATGATGAAAGTATAATTTTTCCACTATTTCATTCACATATAAAAGGATAATCCCCACAAGTGCAGTACATACCCAATAATCATGATCTTAAACTGCATAATATATGAATTTACACCTATTTGGTTACCCTACCATGAATGTTCTATTTTTATGTGTTGATTCATAGGATATAGAGTTCTCAATTTTTGGGTTGTAGCCAATGCGGTGTTCATAGAATGCATGGTAGAAATAAGAACCCACTACGATTTCATATTTCATTGGGTAAAATGATTTATGTTGTGATATGAATGTGTTGATTTCTAAAAAATATGTAAATAGTTATTAAAGGGGTGCTTTTGAAAAGAGAATGCTTGTTGTATTTTGATTATGGGTTGATATTCAAATTATGGTGTATTCCCCGAAAATGATTGAACAAGGGTAGTGTGGTATTTTGGAAAGAATAGTTTTGATAGCTGTAATTAGTTTAATTATAAATTTAATGAATTTAGTTTCTTGGGAGTGAGACATAGAGTACTTGTGTTGTTTTGATACTAATTTCATTAGGTATGTGTCGTATAGACCAACAAGAAGAAGATACTGAAAATGTGGTTGAACGTGAGCCCCAGGTGAACTAGTAGCTAGTTAATAGAATAGTTCAAAATTTTCATGAAACGGAATGTATGAAGAGAATGGATGAGCCGAAGCATGTGGATCATTCAGTTCAGTTTCAAAAGGAGAATCCACCCATATTTAGGAGTTATTTAGAATGATAAAGGGAAAAAGATTGGTTGAACCTGATAAATTTGTTATTCTATTTCTTGGGAACACTAGTAGAGGTAAAATTCAAGTTAGCGGTGTACATGTTGGAAGATTTGGCATGTTAGTGGTGGGAGTTTGTATCTCTGGCTAAATATGACCAAGGTATGGCATGATAAGATTTTGAGGAATTGATTAACAAAAAATTCTACCTTACAATGTTCAAAATTCATTGAACAATTGATTTCATTATCTAGAATAAGGAGACCATATATGAAATAGAATATTCGTTTATGTTCGTAAACATAGTCAGTTTTTCACTTGAGGTTGTGGCGAGTACTTCCTTGAAGGTGCATATAATTGAATCCATACTAAGGAAATAAATTTATTTCAAATTGAGATGATATGTATAAATTATTATAAATAGATTCTAAATAGATAAACAATGTATGAATAGTATATATTCTTGGTAAAAGGTAGGGGAATCATGTTGGTGCCCATAAGAAATGGTTGTAACTCTAACATGTGGATCAAGAAGAAGAGGGATAGTTATTTCCAAGGTGGGAGTATGGTTCAAAATCTGATGGTCAGATCAATGAATCTTTTAATGAAGCCTAGAATATGCCATGATGTTTTAGTGTGGTGATACGAGACACATTAAATGATATTTTATGACACAGCCTCAGTCATTTCATAACTACAATCATATGAGGTATCTTTAGTTTTATTATTACGGTGTTCCAAGGTCTGCTGTTCATGACACTCCTTAGGGGTTTCAGGAATCCTATGCCTTGATTGGAATGGGGAATAATCGTGCCCCTCATTATAAGATTAGAGTTTTTCATTGTGATGCTTGTAATACCATGACTCCTAGGTAGGGGATGTTTTAGTAAGGGAATAAATACCATAGTATTGCAAGCAAGAAGTTTTTTAGAGCTCAGAAGGTTATGGTGCATGATCTATCAGGACCATCCATGGTACAAGGTTTGATTCTTTTTAATTCTACATTTTTAATGTTTTTACATGGGTTTGTCTCATTATTTAATTTCTTCTCTTATTGTTTATTTGTTGGGTTTAAATGTGGAAATGATTCACTTGGTTTTAAAACATCAAACTCCTATAGGAAGAAAAAAGTGTCGAGACATTCTCTATAGATAATATTGTATAGGTATTGATGGGGCTGAGTTCATGTGGGAATTTTCAATTCTTGAGATATATTATTATGATATAATATTGGATATGGATTGGTTGACGATTTTTAAGTCCCACATCATCTATTATGCATGAATAGATAGATTCACAATGGGTTTTGATGTCAAACATCTCTTTATAGGATAGAACAATGTGAAGGGGGTGAAACAAGCTTGTTTTCACTGGAAATTTAGATGATCTCATGTATGTTTTCATCTTTTAATTTGGAATTTATGGAAGAGGATGGTAGAAGCAGTTTTAGGGACTTTTTGATCAGTTTACGGATGTTTTTCCCATATAATTATCAGGGTTTCCACCCATTAGTAATGTAGATTTTAATATTGATCTCATTTTGCAGACCAGTCAAATATCAATTCTGTATTACCATATGGAACTAGCAAGATTGATGGAATTGAAACTATAGTTAGACGATTTAAAAAACAATGTGTTCATCTATCCTAGTACATCTCTATGGGCATCACTTATTTCCGTTTCTAAAAAGGGTGATGTAATAATGTGGTAGTGTGTTGATAATCATAATCTTAACCAAGTTATGATAAATATTCAATATCCACTTCCACACATTGATGATCTGTTCAATTTGTTGAGTGGGGCATCGTGTTTCTCCAAAATTGACATGCTATTGGGATATCATCTGTTGCGGGTGTGGAAGGAGGACATCTCAAAAAAATGCATCTAGAAGTAGATATGGACATTATGAATCTGTATTTATTCCATTTAGTATAAATAATTATCTAGTGGTCTATGTTGAATTGATGAATTGGATATTCAAATGATATATGTAATATTTTTTTGGGGTTTGTTGATGATATATTAGTGTTTTACAATACAAGGGTTGGGCATGAGAAATATATAGCAAAAGTTTTGTCGATCTTGATATATCATCAGTTGTATGAAAAACTATAAAAAATGGGATTTTTTTATAAAATAATTTTGTTTCCCTAGACATGTTTTTTTAGAGAAATGTGTTTTGGTGGATACAGAAAATATGGATGTTGTTATCTTGTGGAAGTTTTCAAATGATGTCGTTGAGATACGAAATTCATTAGTCTAGCTATGTATTACCGATGATTTTTTGTGACATATCATGAATATTCACTGACAAAATATTTTAAATGTAAGAATGTTCCATTCCAATGGAATGAGTAACATCAAAATTATTTTTAAGAGGTTAAGGGTTTCCTTACATTCACACCAATATTGGTGTTTATAAAACATTACAAAGGGTATGGTGTAAATTGTGATGAATTTGGATCAGGTTTGGCGTGTATTCTCATGCAAGGGGTCATGTTGTTGTGTATGGAATATGGCAGTTGATTTATCTTGAAACTAACTACCCAATTCATTACATGGAGTTATAATCTATACTGCATTCTTTGAAAACCTCGAATCATTATCTACTTAGTGAGAAAAATATAGTGTTCACCAACCTTAACATTCTGAAGAATATTTTATCAGAAAGTGATTTTAATTTGAGGTAGATGAGATGGATGGATTATCTAAAAATTTATGATTTTGAATTGTTGTATACAGTAGGTAAAGGAAATTCTATGGTGGATACATTGATTAGATATTCGTACGTTCATGTGGTGAAATGGGTATCAGATTAGTTTTATTTGATGTCAGTTATAGCTGACTTGTGGTTGGAATGTGAATAACGGGTTGATGCAACAATTTTCATTTTAGTTTTGTTGGTTCTAGATTTAGTTGGGCTGGTTAGAGAGGCACATCTGTCTGATTTAGAGTGATTCAATGAGTTCAAATATAAATGGTGGGGATACCATTGAGGGATGGAAATAAGATGGTAATTCAGTGTTTTGATTTAAATATTAAATGATTGTATGGGTGGCCTATTTGTAGAAAATTATATGTTCTTATCATCTTTAAAGATAGATGTATCATCCTAGAATACATAAAAATTATAAGGGGTTGAAAGAATATTTTTAGATGGCTGGTACGAAAAGGAATGTGGATGAGTTTTTTTTGAGATTCTTAACTTGTCAGCAAGTAAAGGCTTAGTATCAATGACCAACATGTATGTTGCAGACTTTACCTATCCCTATGTGTAAATATGAGATGATAGTTTTTGATTTTTTATAGGACTCCCAATAATGGCCCAAAAACATGATTTCATATGGTTGATTCTGGGTCGGCTCACAATATCTTCCAATTTCATCCTTATTCATAAATCTCATATGGAGGAGGATATATCCAAATTATATATCTATTAGGTGGTAATGTGGAATGGTGTACCAGGTTCGATTGTATAAGATAGAGATATAAGGTTCACATATCATTTCTATAAATCCTTTAATCAATACCTTGGATCTCTATTGATGATGAGTACGGAATATTATCCTCATATGGAAGGGAAATACAAAAGGAAAATTCAAACATAGTAAGACATGTTGTGGGCTTGTGTCATGGATCATGGTGGCTCATGGGTAGAGAACATGCCATCAGTGGAAGTTTTTTTTATAATAATAGTTATTAGGACTTGAAACATATGTCTATGTTTGAATCATTGTATAGGAATCTATGAAATTCTACACTATGTTGGGTGGAATCATGTGAGATATTGATGGTTGGTTCGAGACTTGTCCAAAAAACTATAGATAATGTTATATTGATGAGGAAGATAATGGAGATGCTTTATAGAAATTTGAAATCATATGTAGATCATCATTGATGATCTTTTCTGTTAAAATTTGGTAATCATGAGCTATTTATAATCTCTCATAGGCTTGGGCACCATCAATTTGGAAATTAGGGTAAGTTATATCTGAGGTATATTGGACCTTTTGATATACTTAAGCTAGTTGGAGGGTTGGATTATTACATAGCTTTACCATAATGGTTCAGTGTGTTACACAATGTGTTTCATGTTTCTCAATTGAATAAGTATCAGTAGGATCCAATCCATGTGATTTGATGAGATCATGTAAAGATATATCAAGAATATTTGTTGATTCACGTGCTAGTGCAGATTATGGATAGGAAAGATAATTTCAAGCACGGAAAAATAATCTATTAATTTTAGGTTTTTTGGAAATATGGTAAAATTAAATTGGATAATAGGGGGTGGGAGAAACATATTGTTGAGCAATGGACCATGCTCTTTCGACCAAGTAGTAGTTTCCCTTATTCTAAGGATGGAAATTCTAATGGTGGGGAGAATGTAGTACCCCTAGTTTGAGGTATTTACCCTTATTATGCACTTTTATGTGTATGTTGTGGTTAGGTAATGATTGGGAAAGTTTGTAAAGGATTTGGAATGGTTTTGGGACTTTTTTAAGGGTGCATGGTTTGAGCAAGATTTTTGAAAACCATAGAGATTCTCTAAGAAACCATGAAAGAAGAGGCAATGCCTAAGGGAATGGCACATAGTTAAGGTGAATTGTCTGCCTAACCATTCAACAAGCCCAGCAAATCATGGAACATGGTACAATGGCTAGTTTCATGGTTGTCACATGGTTTTTCTAACATTTCGTACCAATTGTGTGAAGCACATCCTTGAGGAGGAAGAAGGCACACAGTTAGCACTTAGTTTACCCAACCATGTAGTCTAAGAGTGCTTGTTTTAAAGAAAAATGGCTTTTTTAAAATTGGATCACTCAGTATTTTCCCTAAAACACTCATTTCTCCTCCCACTCAAACCCAACTCAGGATTTCTTCAACTCATGGGTTAGGTAGTCTCTCCCACTCATTTTGGAAGTAAATCAAAGGTAATTCAAGGTACAATGAAGGTTATTATTCCCCAGTATGTCTCATCTCTTGATTTTTTCTTGTTTTTCCTTAGATCTAGTTCTTTTTATCTCATGGTATTTTTGATCTAATTATTTTCTATATAGATCTAGGGTTTTTTATACCTAAAATGATGAGGTTTTAGATTTTTAGTGCTAGGGAAAGGGATCTAAGGTGATTTTGTGGTAGTTTCATATGGAATTTTCATGTGGTTGTGTGGTGGGTCGATTTTACCAAACCCTTAGGAAGGTGGCTTCACTGTCACCTAAATTTTTCTAGAACTTGAAGGCTTAATTTCAAATTGATTTATTTTTCCTGAAATTGATAATAAATGTGATTTTTGATGTATGATTGAAGGCCATTTTGTGAACAATTATGGATTATGGGTGAAATGTGTTATTGTGGAGAAATGTTCTATGATGTTGGATTTCAAAATTTTAATTTTAAAATTATTTTCTTGGTTTGTTTTATCGAAATGTTCTATGGAAAATTGTTTTTGATAAAAAAAATTATTTCATGGAAATGTGGTTTGGTATGGAAAATGGTTTAAAGGTGTTTTCAATAAATTTGTGATTTTTTTATATTATTTTCAATATTATTGAAATTTTTTATGTTCTTAAGGGGTATTTTATTTGTAAATTTTTTGGTAGTATGTCTTGACATATGTTTGTTTACATGAGTTGGAAATTTTTTATTTGATCCTTCTTGTGGTTTGGGTAAATTCTATTAGCTTTTTTATTGGCTCATGTTTTTAAACATGTGTTGAAATTAATGGATATTGGGTGTAAAGAACTACTATAAAAGGGGGTTTATAATGAGAATAATGGATCACCATCAAGGATAATTGGTTGTAAAGTACCATTTTGAAGGAATAAAGATTAATGGACTTGGGTGTGAAGTTCCACTATATGGGTAAAATGAGTTGGGTGTATGGAATTAGATGAATATGATTGGAATGTGTATACATCATACCTAGGTGAATTTGGATATTCTATTATGTTTTGGGAAAATGGTTAATGATATATTTCGTTACATTCCTTCATTTTGTGATGATTTGGTAAAAATTTCTCGGTAAGGGTTTGTTTGTCTTACTGTAAATTATTACATTGTTTGATTTTTTATATAAATTTTTTGCATAAATTTGCTAATGTATTCATCCTAGTGGTGTGAGTAGGGAATTCATTCATGGAAAACCTAATGATTGTTATTACTCACCCCAACCTTTGCCACTTTGGTGCTTTTACAAATGGTGCACTCTGTGACACATGACAAGATAAAGCATCTCATTTCTTTTGTGGTTCATCGTGATGGTTGGTATGTATTGTGGTGCATGGAGCATGGGGATTAGTGTAGAGTTATGGAGTTGTGTTTGGGATTCATTTAGTTTTTTTGTTTGTCCTTCCTCTTGGTACTTTGATTACGTTATTATAATGGTTTGGTCTTGTTGGTATTTAGAACGTGTTGGATTGTAATACATGGTTACTTGCATCATGCAGTTTTTTTGGTATAATTTCATTTTATTGGTTGTTTGATTTTAAGGTAAAATCATAAATTAATTTTTCATGAAGCCATAGGCATTTATTGGGAGCCTATAGAACCCTAGGGATGTCTTCTATGGTTGATTAGCAATTTCACATCCACTCAAGCCAATGAAGAGGGGCGAGGTGTTACAAATAGTTACTCAATGTGTGATGTAAAAAGGAAGTCCCTAAATTCTAGGATTATATTTCAAGATTTGGATACTCTTATCCTTCTTACATTCCCTGATTTTTTTAATTAGATCATAGGGATTCCTATTTTAGGTTATAGTTTAGTTTTGAAATTTAAACAGAATCAATAATAGAAAATCATATTCTATGGATCAAAAAAATTGTAAGTGTCTAATTTTCAAATGAATGGATAGTATGGGGAATATTGAACATAAAATATCATTGTTGAAAATGAATTATATTATTTTAATTTAAATTTTATCTAGGAAGTGAAAAAAATAAAAGAAATATGGGAATCATGAAGGATTTGGATCATTGGAAGTGTTTTTTAATTTAGAATAGATACAATTAAAATCACTATAGTTAATATTTTTTTAATCTAGTTTCAAATTAGAGATGATGAGGCTCTTTTTGAAACATGTTGTTCTAAATAACATGAGGAAATGGTATCACCCATATGTGGGGTAATGTGAATTACACAATTTATCTTTTTTATTTTATTTTTATTATTTAATTTTTTTATTTATATATATTAAATGGTTGTTTGAATAGTTTAATTTGAAATAATAACATATTTTTGGATATCAATAAGTTTTTTTATTTTCGTCAATATTTATTTTTATTTATCACAATTTTCAATTGAATAATTTATTTTTGGAAATGTTTAGAATATTGTAAAAGACCCTAGTAAGATAAACATGAATAAAATATGTATTGTGTGACATTAAATGTAAGGTTAAATGTGATCAATAATACAAAATTTACGAACATAAGAGACATATAAAATTAAACAATATTTATACATGGCTATCAAAAATTAAAAATCCAGGGCTATGTATCCATCTAGGTTCCATAATAGGACTATAGAAACCCCTTTTCATCAATTATGGATAATTAAATGTAAATAAGAAGATCATTAGAATTTTCTAGAGTTATAATAATCTAAAATAAAATTTTAATAGTAAGAATGTTCTTCAATATAATCTAGTGAAAATCACAATAATCTTATATATGCTCGTCAATAAATGATGTGTTGACTTACCATAACTAAAAAAATATTAAAAAGTGTGAGCAAAACATTTGTTGAATTTTCACTTCTAGCACTATGTCATGAAATCTAATATATAATACATCCATAATCAAACATAACATAGTGGGATATCATAGGATATGAACAAAGGAAAATGAAATCATTATTGGGATGGAAGATATTTTTTAATTTAAAAATTCATGGGGATGTAATTATGTTTCAATTACAACATAATATTTCATTAAAATATGATATTATTCCAAAAGTAATTGTAATGACATTTATTCTCATAATTATGATTAAGTTCCCATATAATGTGATAAAAAAGTTCTTATTACATCACCATTATAATATAGACTAGAGGATACCAACTTAAGAATATGTTGTTGAGAAAACTTATTTTCATAACCCAACACTAGCTCTATTAAATCATATATACTTTTTTATATCTAATTTCATAATTTCAACAGGTCAATAAGAGATGGAATAAAAGTACAGCAGAAGTGTTCATCTTTTCCTAGATCATAGAAAACTACTCAAAATTATTTAATTAGAATAAAATAAGGGGGATCAATAATTCAGGGCCTTCAATTTTTAGAGATAAAACTATCAGTAAAATGTTTTTTTAGGCTGTATTTGTTATCAATATATATATATATATAATGTTGAAAAATTTTGTAAATTGAGTAAACAACATACCTGGTGAGAATTTAATGGAAATACAGACAAAAGAATGTTGTTTTTAAAGTTGATATTAAAAACCACCCATCAGATTCAGACCATCGACATGAGTCATTAAATATAATTATTATATTTGGGTCTCTCATTGAAATTCATAAGATAATGAAAATATTTTTGAGTATGGAATTATTTTTTTGATCGTAATGAAAATTTGTATTGGATACTGCATTCAATACTTAAAATATGAAGATTATTTTCCATTTTTTAATTAAAAAAATAAAACCTTTTCTATAAAAATTATTATTCAGGCATTATGAAAGTATGGGGATAATGAGTTTGGCCAATATTATTGAGGATTGGTTGGAAAGAAAGTAGTGATAGAAAGATGGGATGTTAAAATAATTCCCATTGAATGTAATATGGTGTTATTTCCATCATAAATGTTATTAAAGTCATGAGGAAGTCACGATATAATTGGAGATTTTGGTAGAGTGGCTTATATGATGGGAAGTATTTTGAATGTTGTTCATCAGTGTGAGGAACACCATATATAGAAGGATATAGATCATTGGTGTGAGAACCACCAGTTTGACAATATCAGATGTATGGATGACTGATCCTACTGAAGGAATGAAGTCACTACCGACAATAGTCTATCGAACATGGTATTCCACTGATCTATCGTAATGTATTCTAACACCGATTAATTTTATATTATTGTAATTATTTTTTATCATATAAACATTTTTTATCAGAGTAGGAATTCTTTAGAATGTTTTTATTGGAAACAATAATCCATTAGAAGTATTTAGGGAATGATTGGACAGATTGTGATCCATAATATAGATAACCATTTTTACTAGGTTGGATTCAATTTTAATTGGTTCAATTGAAAAAATAAAAAAACTATTGACCGATCCTCAAGAGGTGGTTCGAACTCATTAGACTAGAATTGGAAATTATTCATCAGATTAAGGAAGAGACTAGTCCCATGAACATGGTCTAGCACTAATCAAGTCATTGGTCACTGAACATCATTGTTCATGGGATAATCGATATGAGGGATTCAATAAATTGGTAAATATCATGAATAAATTTTTTATATGTGGTCAAAGAGGTTCTTGTTGGAAATGTACTAAAGAAAGAGTTTTTGAGTGTTGTAGAATGTTCATAATATTTTAAAAAGATTTTTAAATTGATACTAATGTTCTATATTAGGATACCTTCAATGTTTACAAGAGGTCAATATATTAGGTCTTATTTAGCCTTTCATATGTGTTCATCATAATGAGTAATCAAAATAAATAATGGGATCAATGAAATATTTTTAAATTTGAAGAAGTATAATGTTTTGATAATATTTTAAAATATTTAAGTAGCTCCCATATGTATTGAGAAGATTTTAAGAATTAAAACATGAAGACATAAATGATTATTAAATATGGGATTTATGAATTTATCTAAAAGAGAAGATAAATTATTTTTCCCGCCTTTTCCATTCCAAGGTTCCTATAAAAGGTGGGAAAAGTACATTCATAGTTTATAATTTTTGGGTCTTGAAATATTCACGGGTGATGAAGCTCTGAAAATTGTTGAAAAAGTATTTATATTTTGATCAAAATGTTTGTTTTTTAGATTTATTATGAGAAAGTTCCATCTTAAAAATATCAGTTAGAGCGGGGATTAATATGATAATTAGAGAAAGTCCAATGGATAAAATTTTATTAGATAAAGGTTCATAGGACATAGTCCCATTGTAAAGAAGAATTGTGATCTTTAGATTGAGATCATACTCAGAATAATAAATAATTATTGAAGGATGATCAGAATAAGGCCAATCAAAGGGATATCATTAGACAGAGGTTACCAAACAAAACCAGATCAGACTGAATTTTATAGGGGAAGTTTTCTAGATAAATTTTCTTGAGAATGTTTCAAATATAAATTTTTTATGTTCATGATGATTGAAAATAAGTAAAATTTGATTCAACTTACTTATTGTTTAAGTGAAGACCTTTATGAAGTATATCATAAACTAAGAAGGAAATTTGAGATTGTAACTATGGGTAATTAACAATTACTGAAATGGATAATTTACTTTTGTGGTGAATAACTAGTTCTGGGAAAGTGGATACTAAAATGGATAGTTGCGGGTTATAACCAACTATCACTATAAATTTTCTATTGGGATTTTATAATTGTTTGAGGCTTATGCCTTTTTATTTCCAAAAAGAACATAGTGGAATAATACATTTTATTGGGACTATTTAACATGGTAATAAGTAGGTATTTGTACCAAATCATGTAAATATCATGTTATTCATTCTATCTATATTTTTTCATATGAAATGTGATTTTGAGAATTTATATTTTATTTGATCCTAAATTAAAAAAGTTTCATAGGTTAATAATTTTTACAAAATAAGGTATGTAACATAATTATAATAGAGAAGGAACCACTGATTCACCTCCCACCCCTAAATGGTCTCGATCATATTTTGAAACAAAAATTGCCTCTAGAGGTAAGGTTCCCCATGAAAGATCCACCAATGCGAATAGAGATATTTGATTTGATGAACTATAAGAGGATTTCATTTTTCAATAGTAAGAACTATAATATATATAAAGATATAATGCTTCCATATCATACGTCTCATTGGTATAATGTTTTGGAAGAAACATTATATTTTTTTTATTCATAGTATTAAGAATTCTCCTCTTACTACTGTTGATATGAAAAATATTTAGAAGGATGGAAGAGATGAAAATTATTTACTCTCATTACTAAATGAAAGTGTGTTTCTTAAACTAATGGTAGATAGAATATCCAGATGTATCTAGGATAAGTTTAAGAACACTTATGATGGAAATAAAAAGGCAGAGAAGAAAAATTTACAACTTTGGAGGCCAGTCTATGAATATATGAAAATGGGGGATTATAAATCTATTAGTGACTTCCTTAAAAGGGGGAATGATATTGTTATCACCATAATATGTCTTAGTGAGAGGATAGAAGACTCAAATTTTGTTTAAAACATATTGATAATTCTTAATGATAATTTTTGTTCCAAAGTTTCATCAATGGAATATTGATATCTTGAAACTCTATCATTGGATGATCTATACATTACTCTTATTACTTATTATATTTGAAGAGAAAAATTTATGAAAAATAAATAAAATATTGATAAAAAAATATACATAAGAAATTTGTTAAAAGGGAAAGGATAAATATATTAATGAATAATGAAGTGATTCATAAGTAGGGGAAGAAGCTAAGGATTTAAATATTATTTTTTCTCTCTTTTAAGTGAAATATAATACGAGAAAATGGATAAGTAAAATTCTCAAATGATGGAATTGTGAAGGGATAGGACAATTTTTCCAAAATCTTGCAATGAATATAGTCATACAGCATCATTCTAAATATGTTGATTAGAAACCTCAGAAAAAAATTTGACGAAACAAAAGTATATTATTTCTTATAATAAGAGAAAGAAATTTTATTTGAGTAGAATAAAGAAGAATGATTCCTCATTTGGTGATGAATCAGATCGTAAACTCAACATTAATGCTCAAATTAAAAATGGAATTAATTTTTTGGATAGTGATAATGATGGTTAAAAGATTATAGAAATGCAGTGGAATCATAAAAAAAATTTAAAAAGAAACTACAAAAAATATTCAACTGATGAATGAAAGAATAAAGTTATAGAATGATGTTAAAAAATATCTTTTGAGAAAGCTGATTAGATGAAGGAATTTCAGAAAAATCTCAATTTAATTAGTGCTCACAATTAGAATATTGGTGAGATTGAATGAAAAATAAAAATTTATAAAGAAAAATAAGCTTCAAATGAGAACCTCAACATGAAATAATCTACACTTATTAAAGGAAATAATAAAAACAAGTTTAATATAGAAGAATAATAAAATATAATAAATGTTCTAATAGTTAGTCTAACTGAGAAAGAACAATATTTTTTTTCAAACACAATCAATTCTTATAAAATCAAAAAGTGAGATAATAAATATGAAAAAAACATAATAAAGGTAGTTTATCTTAAAAGTGAAACTTATAAAGAAGTTGAAAATAAAGGCTTACAAAATCAGGTCTCTAAGAAAAAAAATTTCTTCTAGAAAGATTTATATTATTTAAAAATTTATCCTCTTGAGCATACTAGTCAAAAAGTTGCGAATAAACAACAATAATAATGATCTATAAAAGTTAACTATTAGTCCAAAAATCATGATTTAGGTGACATTGTTTGGGTTGTGGAGTTTCCAGGCACTAATCATATTCATGCTAGTAAAATTTGTCTCTACTAGGAACCATGTATGAATCAAGGGGTAGCTATAATGAGAAAAGGAGATAAAATATTCATAAAAATTATGTGTAATGGAAAAGGGAAAATCGGAATATAAATAATGTTTAGTATGATAAGAATGTAGAGAAAAAAAATATTGAGTCCCAAAATAATTTTTTCCTAGTTATTTGGTGAGAACAATTTGACATGGATAGAAAGTCATAAGAAGAACAAAAATCATTTGATGTAAAGTAATAGAAAAATATTTATGAATATATGAGAAAATTTGACAAAAATATATCAATATATTGTGGTATTATAATTTTGAAAATATGCAAGATATGGGAGAAAGAAGCGAATTTCACTAAATGTTTTTTGAATATCCTGTTAGAAAAAGTAGAAGGAATGGAAGTGTTGTTTCAAACATACTATAATTTTTTTTACTAAATACAAAGATAAATTAATATTCATATCAAACGAGCCTACAAAAAAATAAGCAAGTGATAAAATATAATCTGGATGAATAGAAGAAACAAAAAACAACCAATGAAAAATATGAGAAGAATAATAATAATACTAGACTGAGTGAGGACTCTTAGTCCAATTGTTTTTTCAGATACTATTTGGTTTTTCCTTAATCACAAACTATTTTTATTTGTACTAATTGGTTGGTAATTTAATGAGTTAAAATAATAAATCATATATGTGATTCGATTATTATTCATATAAAATTAATTAATAAGGTTACAAAATATGAGTTTTTAATATTTTTTTTATACACTTGAACTTTCTGATATGTTTTTTGATATGGGTGCATCTTACTTTTTTCTTAACAAAATCACTCAAAATTTCCCCATGAATGATAATGTTGAAATAAATATGAAAATTTATTACATGAATGTTGTGTTATGGACATCATTGATAACCTTGATTATATACTCCTATTTTCTACACTAGGTTCTCCTATATAGACCAAGAGTTATTCAGTAAAAGGCTTGTTGTTGTGAAATTAATGTGAAACTTATAATCTGTAAAAGAATACATTAAATATTCTATGATGAAAAGTTCTAACCCTAGGAAATAAGACCATATGTGAATAACGTGGAAACATATCTAGATGTCCTTGTTGAATTTATTGTCAATAAGGGGTATATTAGTGGAATAAGGAAGAGGTGAGATAAGAAATAAGGTAATCAATAATGGAATGGGAAGAAGAAAAATGAGAAAATAAAACATGTGGTTTGGTTTGGATGTGGGTATTGACAATAAACAAAAAGGGGGATTTTTTTAATCCCAACTTATGTTTTAATTGTATTTTTTTAAATATTTCAATATTTAGAGAATATAGAAGAAAGTGAGTAAAGTAAGAAAAAAAAATTAACTGCTGATAAGGTGATGAAAATTTAGATAAAAGAAGGGATTATAAAATGTTTACTTTCTAAAACACCCATCAAATTTTGTCCATCAGTGTGAGTTAATGAAAATCATTATTTGATTATTGATTTTAATAAAAAATCATAAGCCTATAAAAATAATACTGTGTCTAGAATGAATGTTTTGATCGTAATGAGAGGTTATATCCGTGCCTACATTTGATACATAAAATATAATGATGATTTTTCGTTTTCTAATTCACAAAATTAATAAGTTTTCTGGAAAACATGTGATAAAATCCTTAAAAAATAAAGAGGATAATGATTTCTATTAATCATATTGGTGTTTGGTTGGAAATAATGAAGTTATGAAAGGATAGGAAGTTACAATACATCTCAATGAATGTCAGATGATGCTATTTTGATCTTAAAAGTTATTTAAGTTATGAGGAAGTCATGATACTAGATGGAGTATGTAGATGAAAGGAGACTATGATGTGAATTATTCAAGTTACTCTTCATCAGTGTTAGGAACACCAAACATATAATGATGTAGATATTCAGTATGAGATCCATTAGTGTGACAATATCAGAAGGCTATAAGATTTATTGTGATGGGAGAATGAAGTCACTACTGACACCAGTCTATCGAGCATGATATGCCTCAAATCAATCGGAATGCATTCTATCACCGATTCATTTTGTATTTTTGTTATTATTTGTGTATCAAATATAGAGTTTTTATTGGAGGCAAAATGTTTAAGAATGGTTGAATTATTTAATCCAATAATCCATTAGATAAATCCAGAGACTGATCAACTAGATGGTGATAAAAAATATAGTCATCCATTTTAATCATGATGAATTATATTTTTGTTATGTCAAGAGTAAAAGAGAAAATGTATGGATTGTTTAAGAAGAAGTTGTTTTGACATGTCACACTTTCACTAACAATGATCAGTCAGAGTAAGGTAGAGACTGATCAATCAAACATGGTCAGGAACCGATAAATTTATCAAATGTTGAACCTCATCATTTACTGGATCTTTAGTCTGAAGGATTGAAGAAAAAGGGAGATATCATGAAGGAAACATTGATCTTTGGTAAAATATTTTCATTTTAGAAAAGTACTGATAAATGATGTTTTTGAATGCTACAAAATGGTCTCAATGTTTAAAAAAGTGTTTTCAGCGGATACGGAGAATCTGTATGGGAATACATTCATTATTTACAAGTGGTCATCATATTGGTCAACTGATCTCCCTACATATGTATTCATCATAATAAATTATTATAATAAATAATCTAATTGAATAATTGTTTATAATTTTGCATTTTTTTGATTCTTTGAGAAGATTTTGGAAGATTCGAGGAGCTCCCATAATTATGAAGAAGATTTCAGGAATTTAAACATGAAGAAATAAATTAATATGAAATATGGGATTTATGAATTTTCTGAGAGGTAAGTGGAATGTTTTTTGGTACCTTTTTCATTCTAGGGAGCCTATAATAGGATATAATAGTAAATTCATACATTTCGTGTATTTTTAGTCGAATTATTCGAGTGTTCTAGAGCTCTAACAATTCTTGAACAAGTTTTGAGATTCTGATAAAATTCTTTTTTTAGAATGATGATGAGGAATTTCCATCAGAATGGGATTTATCGGAGTGAGGATCAATCTGATCCCTGGAGAAATTTTGTGTGGATGACATTTTATTAGATCAGGGTTCATCAGACTAAGTTCCATCATACATAGGAATTATGAGCTACCAATTGACATCATACTCAATTAAAGAAGGAATAGAAAAAGACAATTGGACTAAGGCCAATCGAATAGAGACCATTGGATAGAGGCTACCGGACTGAGCCATATCTGATTGAATCTGGCTGAGGAATATTTCCAAAAAAAAATTCTCAAGAATGTTTCAAGGCCAGAAATTTACATAGATAATTGTTAATGTAATTTAATATTGCACACATGTAATGTTTGATTCAGCTTACATTTGGAAGAAGTGAGGAATGTTCTGAAGAGGATAAAAAAAAGAAGGAGAGTGAAATGTGTAACATTGGATACTTAATAATCACTAAAAGTGTTATTTTTTTCTGGGGTGTATAACTAGCTACAGGATAGTGGATACTAAAAAGGATAGTTTTTGGGTATAACCTACTATAGCATGAAAGTTACTATTATAATTGTAGAATTGTTTATTAATTGTGCCTCTGAATTCTATAATGAAGATAGATAATGAATACATGTTTTTAGAACTATGCAACACATAATGTATTATGTATTTATACCAAACCATTTAAATATTTCTTGATTACTTCATTTTTTATTAGTTTTATATGAAAGGTTGGGTTGAGATGTTATATTATAGTGGATCATAACTTTAATAAGTTTTAGAGGTTACGAAATAATATTAGAGAAGCTAGGTAACTTTATTATAAAATAAATATAAACACTAACTCATCCTTAGTGTTCTCGATCCGATATGGGAACAAAAACAACAAATATCTTGTAAGAAAATTATTTGGAAAAAAATATTCCAAAAAATATTTCATAACTAAATAAAGAAATTTAATAATATCCCAAATACATGGAAGTTGGTACAAGTGATAGATGAGGTATCCCATGTGGGTATGGAAAGTGGAACATCGGAAAGGGAAATTCATGTTGTGTGACACATGTATATATCTTACCACTAATTATTTATTTCGAATGATCATAGTTCATATGGTGATATACAAATCTAATATTATTACATAAAATAAGGAGACCTAGATCGATAATTTGAACGGTGAAATATTTTTGGAGGAGGCTCGGGAGTAAGAGATAAACATGATACGAGGTATATTAAAGTTGTATAATTATATAATATTTTCTTTATTATAAAATAATTATTTAATATATTTATGACTGTTTAAGAACCTACTATGGAAGGGTGTTGTGTACTCATGGGTTTTGTTAATTATTTAATATGTCAAATTGTTCCTATCATTGAATTTTTTCATAATGAATTTCTAGTTTGATGAAACATTAGAAGAACATAGCTTAATGGTTGAAGGTGTGAAAGTGTAAATTTAATCCCAATCACTAAGAGTAATGACTTAGTTCATTGATGAATTAATGTGTCAATAGAGGCTAATTAAAGAAATAGCACACTTAAAGAGATTGATATTAATTGTGTAGTTAGCATAAGAAATTTCATTGCAACCTACGATTTCAATAGGATGGTGAATATTGAGTCAATAGAGAAAAATGAAACTAAGATTTTGTGTGATAGGAATGAACTAATGAATTCATTGAGAAGATACATAATACAAATAATCCAGCCCCAACTTCCCCCTATTTCCTCTGTCGTTTCTTAAAAAATACATTTCTATTGTTTTTTCATCTCATTTTCTTGTATTTATTATTTTTATCCTTTAATACCTAATTATAACTACACCCATAAAAAATACAACAATTTTCATTATATATTTACCCTATTAATCTTAAATATTGAATTTCATTGTTCATCCATGTCAATATGTCTTAGGGATCTTCTAGTTAATGTGTTTAAAGATAGCGTGAACCTTCTAAGATATTATGTATCTTCACTACACTATTTATCACTAATAAGATGCATATGAGGAAAGTATAATAATTCCACTATTTCATTCACATATAAAAGGATAATCCCCATAAGTGGAATACATACCAAATAATTATGATCTTAAACTGCATAATATATGAATTTACACCTATCTGGTTACCCTATAGTTAATTTTCTATTCTTATGTGTTGATTCACGGGTTATAGATTTCTCAATTGGATTTAAGGGGACCATATTTGTCATTATAGATTCTCTATACCGCTTCATATAAATATTTCATGTATTACAGATACCTTACCATCCATACAATCTTCAGCAGTACCTACTCTTAAATCCATCCTAAAAGCACTCACTCTGATATCATTATATCATGACCCATCCCTGTTTGGACTCTAATTGGGAAGAAAAAGTGTTTCAGTGTGACCCTTGATCAAATCCATTAAAATTCCAAGTCTTTTTTCACATAACCTTGATTATATCATCAAAAAAATTAAAAAATATTAACCTATACAAATTAAAACTCTATATCACCAATAATTATGTTATTGAATCCCAACAATGGAAATTAATATTGTATTTAAATAAATTACATGTTATGAAAAAAATACAAATATATTAAACCAACTACAAGCCTAAAATCTCCTATATACATTAATTATCATATTATGGAATCTAAATTAACCAAAAAGACTTATCTGTCTAGAGTTAAGGTCACTAAACATCACCATAAAACACTGTAAATATAATTTAATATAGTATATATATATATTGTGTGAATGATAATGTAAATATACTTTGTAAATTCCTTTTCAATATTCTTATGTGTCTATGTGGATAAATTATACTAATACATTAGTGTATGGAATAAATAAAATAATCCAACTAATCAACAATCATCTTCCTAGAATCAACCTTCCAACCACTTATGTTCTATGGCACATGGTCACCTATAATTCAATAATACATCAAAATATTCATTAGACATCCTTACACAAAATCCATTGTAACATAACTCCCACTAATTCATTTTAATGAACTAGGATGTTCTACACCTAGAGGTATTTAACAAAATATTTTTATGTATTTTTGTAACTATAAGGACCTCACAATATATAACTAAAACCTAAAATATATATACTAATAATGATATCTACTAATACATCTTCACTATAAAATAACTATCCACATATAAAGAAAATAATAAATATCCATGTAGCCAAATAGTTATCCACACAGTGGGAACTCATATACTATCAGAATTATTTGGTTTTTCAATTATACACTAACAAGGTCTCTTAATGGTATTCATGGTATCTTACTTTATGTAAACTCCCTATAAAAACCTATATCGATTATGTTGTTTTCTACCATCAAATAGTATTATCATAATACTAATTGTTTACACAAAGGGAACCTCTTATCCTCAACTTGTATGTTCACCATCTTACATCACAAATCCACTATGGTTAGCTATATCAAATATATTATCGTCACCCACAAGATCATAATCAATTTCATAAAACGTAAACCTCTGCAACATAAATTTTCAAAACCTCTATATCACTATAAATGATATATCTTTCTCCCTTATTAAAAATTGATTCTGACCCCACCATCTATTTATTCTCTCACCTAATTCACAATATAATAATATATCCTATGCAATATAGTCAGTCTTTAATATACATTTAACACCCGCAAAGATCTAACTCAATCATATCAAATTTATTAATTAATCATATCAATAACATTCCATATGTTCTATTTATTCACAAATTATAAAAACTCATCATTCACTTATTTAATATCAAAAGGACACTTTCAATTAATCTAGAACATCCAATACACATTTCAATACTCATACCTCCATATATTCACACTAGAGTTGTTTATATAGTGTTTTATACAATATTTGGGTGTCTTTATCTCTTAAAATGTATACCATTTTTAAAAACCACATATGAATCTGGTTGCATAGGACGAACTTAATAATATATATAGTTATGACATTATGGTATGAACCTATATAATTTACACCATACCATATAATTGAGTTTTAAAAGAGTCAACTAGTTCCATAATGTAAAATGACTTATTTTTATATGTGACAACCATGCGTAACTATCGATAACACTATACATATATCTCACCATCAATTATAATTCATTTTATTAATAAATGGTATAAACCCATGCTAAATTTTCATGTCACATGAAATTGATTGATGATCCCCCTTGATGGCCTACTCATGTATTTTCAATAATTTCAATCATTTTAGGATCAAAATGTCATATGGTTTCTCAATATGTGCTTAATAAATATTAATTATCAATAATTAATGACACTTATACACCTAGAGGATATTATAAAATAAATTACTCATTAATTATTAATTTTTTTACAACATAAATTCATTAATTTCATCCTTCGAGATATTCTTCACAACTTCAAATATTTTCACAAATATTCATAATTATATTTTCTATTATTTCCACCCATAATTATCTAAAATTTAATTATAATATCATAAAATTACATTTCGTATATATATATATAACTCAGTTTTAATTTTCTATTAATTTCAATAATAATCTATCAACTCGTATATCATATCATATCAAATATTCATTATGAATAACTATTACTTCAATTTCAATTTAACAAAAATTATTTCTTTTTAATTATGAATTATAAACCCATCAAGTAAAATAATAATCATGGTATATTCATAAAAATATTTTAAATAGATGGGAATTTCTAGTTACCTTCCTCAATTTCATGATGAATAAAATTAATTAATCTATTGATGATCACCCCCAATCATTCTTCTATATTATGTTTTCCCTTAATACCTTTCCCTCCTAAAGAAACCATAAAATTAAAATAGAAAGAGTAATACATCAATATAATTGAGTAGATAGATTTATTTCTCTAGGGTTTTTTGTGGAATTTGAATCCCAATGTCACATTCCCTTTAATTTATGATTCTATTTATATTACATAGTTTAACATTAAATATGTAATTCCTTCACATTTAATCTTCATTTTAAATTTGTATAACATTCAATACTCATAATTTTCTATATCTACTTCATATATTTATTCCATTTCATTTCATACACAAAAAATATCTCACATGACACATTATTTATTTTTTAAAAAATTCTTAAATAATTACATAATTAAATATTTTTATTTCATTTCCCCTCAAAATATATAGGAAAAAACATCGACCATATAAAATAACTAGTTTTTTACTCTTGGTTAAACATTGTTTTGTGAATTCTTAGAGCATATAAATATTTATTTTAGTGAGAAAAAATTAAAATTTCAACCCCATTTACTAATAAAAAATAAAAGTTCAAAAAAAATTTACAATTGTCAATTTTTAGGTCCTTAAAAATTTCCACAATCCGCTGAATCATATATGTGAGAGATTATATAGAATAATTTATTATAGTATTCTATTATTAAGAATTAAAGGCCCATATTTCAAAATATTTTTTGAATATACCATGAAAAATAATTATTATTTTAAATTTATTTTACACTGAGATAATGAAATTGTCTAAATTTGAGAACACGAATGAATATATTATGATCACCTAGCCATTGTGAGGTGATTTTTTAATTAATTTATTTTACATATTATATTTATATAATATTGTGGGCATTTTATTTGAAATAAATAGTTCATGTTCTTGATTGTTTTATACAAATTCATGGAGATATGAAAAATTTAACAACACTATATTTAAGTGTGTATATATTGATAATAGTAAGAACCTAGGAAACCCTAAATATGGGTTAATTAGGGTGAATAACAAATTAAAAAATATTCCATTTAAGTTTTTATTTTTTGTCATAATGATTGTGTCCCCATGTTTGTAGAAATTCATTCAATATCTCATTTATATATTCCTATAATCACACAAAATAAAAATAATATGAACAATAAGAGTGAAGAATATTGAACGTATGTATATAACTATGTTTTTCACTAATTTCTTATCCAACGTGAAAACATACGGTGATGTCCTTGTATAACATTATTTACAATTCTAATTTTAGGTGGATAAATGTTTTTAGAAAGGTAATATACAGATCCAAGGCCACTCACACATATTGTTCAATCAGACACCTGTTTAATATTTTTCTTAGATATTTAAAAGACTTATTGTATTCTTCAATTATTTATTGACATAATGTAATCTAATGGTTAACTATAGTTCATTAAAGTGGCACAAATCCTCATCTCTATGAAGATTCACTTATAGACTCCCCAATTACTTCTCTACTCTTCTTTAATATAAATAAGATAAACTCTTTATAGAGAGTAGAGTCTTAAATCTTACTCTAAAAATTATGTATGATTGAATCCTATTTTACAGAAGATTAATCTCCGTCTTCGTAGGATCAATAGGGAAATAATTTCTCCAAGATTAAGATAATTCTATAACTATAATTTTTTGATTTAATCTTTCATCACCAACTAGATATTGTAGGTTAGATCATTCCTCTTCTATAAATCACATATACGGAAATATGTTTATTCTATAATCATACTATCATATCAATCACTTATTTTAGGGAATTAATAGATATTTATTCAACATTTATATATTCTTTAATAGTTTATGTTGATTATATTGAACTTAATTACCATATTAATACTTCTCTTCAATTATTATCTAATTATTTAACTAATGTTAAAATATCATAAATTATTCATTTGAATTTTTCCTAATCAATGATCAATCCAAAAATCCTTCAGCTATTTTCAATAAATCCAAAACTTAACATAATTAGATGAAACTTTCCCCTCCTTTTGGATTTTGTTCAAAATAACACCATAAATCCTTCATCAATGTTTTTTTAATACATCTCACTCCCCCTATATCATTTAAATAAAAATTGTCACTAAATAACTTCACCCCCAACTTTTACCATAATAATTTAAGTGTTATCCTCATTACGAATTTTGATTTCAATCTTTGTACACTTTTATTATTTCCCAATATTCCTTTAAAATAACTCCATATATATTTTCAAAATTCCATTAGCTTACCTCTATCATAATTTTATTCCTTTTTCACTATATTTTCAATATTCACCACTAGAGTTTTTATGAGGAATGATGATTATCTTAAAATATAGATAAGTATAGATTGTTCTCACCCTTTATAGTGAAATTTTTTAGCAGATATAAAATTATTATTTGAAATAAAAAAATAACTTGACATTTTAATTCATTAAAAAGAAATATGTACATTTATTGGTCTCTACTAATTTAATTCACACCTTTGATATAATATAATTAGAAATATATTCTAGGGATCATTTATCCTCAATTGATGTTATTATATTGAAATAAACTATTAATTTTTAATTCAACCATCGTCAAACTTGATGATACAAATTTTTTAATAAGAAAATGCCATGATATTTTATTTTAGTCTAGGAACAACTTGTAAAATAGAATAATTCCATATTTTTGATCCTTCAATATTTAAACTAATTTATTTTTTCAGCTACAATTTTCTCATATATTTTCAGTCAATAAACATACCACTTGGAATGTGAGATTTCAAAAAATCCTCAAATTCTAACAAATAATATCTTGTTTTATAAAACAAGTGTTTATGTCAAAAACCTAAAAAACTATACATTTCACTTCCATCCATATATTTTAGTATCTTTAGATTTTATAATTTCTAATATATATTGTTATTTTAATAACATTAATACCAAAATATTAGTCAATTATAAATAAAGAACTTGTGTGTGAATCTACCGCATGTAAAATCCTTTTATTCCCCTTTTTTAAAATAAAAAAATGATGCCACATTATATTAATTATCTTTAATTATCACATGGACTTTATTTTCACATATATATTGAAATAGACTTACATTACACTTCACTAACTCCCCATTAATATTGTCATATCTTCGAATCATATATTGTGATAATTCTGAGTATGGGGAACCACTTTTTGGCAATGTAATTTCTTTCAAACTTCTTCTTGGTATCCTAAAAATAGTTATCCAACAAATTTTATTAATATATAAAAAATAGTTATGAAAACATGAATGTTTTTTATTATCATATATATTTTTCTTTTCCTACATATAGTGGGCATAAATAACTTCTTAAATGTTTTTTGGTCACTTATAGATCTTTAATGGGGACTTTATAATTTTGTAACATTAAAATAGCTCTTTAATACCTCTATAACTTCATATCAGTATCTACATTATTTTTTCTTTTTTATTGTAGCATTAAAATTCCGGATTTATCTTGGAAATACAAATTTATTACTCAACATGACATGAATCGGAAATCATATCCTTTTTGTTGATTCTGATTTGTATTCATTTTTAATACCAACTTGGAACTTCAGTCTTACCCCACTTGTTATATATATCTACATTCAGCACAAACATATTTTCACTACACATTTATCCCAATTGAATTCCTATAACACATTTATCATATCTCCCTCTTAATATATTACCACTTTCAATATATTTTAGAATCATTTACATAATCGATATTGTGGTACCTCAAACATCCTCAGGTTTAGAATTGTAGTTGTTATTGATGATCTATCGGAACATCTCCAAATATATTTATAATTATTTCATGTGGTTATTTCTATAATACCACTTATAAATATTTCATTAAATATGATCTTTTTTGAATTATTTATCTTCCTCTATTTGGTTTTCATCACAACTATGAGACTAATCCCATTTTAATAAGTTTATCATTTTGATAAAGCATTGATGTGTAATTTGCAATGATTCCTCTTCTATAGAAGTTATCTTGCACCAGCATTCATTTCTACCTATTTGTGTGATTTTTTATACCAATAAGGCTTGTTGTGTTTCTATCCTCATCTATTTTTGATAGAGTCACTTCATAATTGAGTGTACCAGAGATTTGTTTTAAAAGATCGTCAATATTCCTCACAACTAAATAACAATACTTCTACCACTTCTCAATATGTTTTATTCATTCCAACAGGGTTGTTATGAGTTAATCATCACTGATAAATGGTAAAACATTCATTATAATTCATTTCTCCCCTTTAAAGAGGTA
Source organism: Viscum album (assembly GCA_963277665.1). Taxonomy (NCBI): domain Eukaryota; kingdom Viridiplantae; phylum Streptophyta; class Magnoliopsida; order Santalales; family Viscaceae; genus Viscum; species Viscum album. The sequence goes on along the minus strand of OY728122.1, from coordinate 722,790,657 downwards.
AATATATTTTATATCATTAAACAATTATTATGTAAATCATCTCCATCCATGTCATAGGAATTGAGGATTTATAATTTACATCCTTTTCTAACTTCTAACAATAATTCCTTATCATATATATAAATAGTCATATCTAATATTAAATCTATCGATGAAATCATATCTCATATCAGCATGTCTTGGTTGATATATAGTCATATTACGTATTCCTCTAACTCTTTCCCTTTGGATTCTAGAAACACATTCATAGAGTGTTCAAATTTTCTACAAAAATATAAAATCAAATCTAAATTCCATTTAGATATTTTTCCTTATGATTTTTCATCAATATTTTGTTTAAATAAATAATCTTGATACAAAATTTAATTAATTATGTTCAACTATTTTTCATTTTCAACATTGCATGAGTCACATATAAATAATTTCATGGCATAAATAATTATCTTCACTTTTTAAATTTAAAAATATGAAAAGATTCACATGCCCCTTGATCTTCTAAAATTTCATCAATAGTTAGGTAAACATCTCCTTCTAAGAGGTACAGAAATATATTCTATATTTTGTTATATCATAAATATTGTTACTGAAAGGGTGAACTATTTATTTAAATTCCTTCATCATGGCCATGTCTTTAACAGTTTATTGGGTGGAATCAATAATTATATTTATTTTGTCCTATATTTTTTCACACATATTTATTAATTCAACATTTAATGAAACATATACACTCCTAAATATTTTATTATTTATATACATATATTTTATTAATGCTAGATCTACCTCATACAAGATTCTTCATTAAACCAGCATCATATGAAAATAATGGATCTAATCTTAATCACTTAAGTAAAATTATTCAAATATGAAACTAGTTTTATTTTTTATTTCCTCCAATAAATAACCATCATATAAAATTATTTTAGGGGCTTATAAAATTTTTATGTTCATGTGTCCTCCAAATTATTAAAAAATATAATTTTATAATATGTTAAAAAATTAACCTTATTTGGAGGGTTAAACATTAAAAAATTATTCCTCTTACATTTCTTTTTATTCCTGAATTTTTTCATATGGAATTATTCACCAAAAAATTTCACAAGTTTCTAAAATTGATTAGATTTAGAATATTGTCTCATGGTAGATGTCACAAACTCCTTTGTATTCACTAAATTTCTATAAAAATCTTATCAAGACTTATATATTTCAAAGTAAGTAGAAAAATGACTGAGTTTATTGTGATGTTCATTTAAAAATGATCCTTCCAATATCTTCTTTTTCCTTTAAAATACATTCTAATGACTAAAATTTCATTAATTAGTATCTCAATGAATGTACTCTAAATCACTTTTCCAAAATATTGTAGGAATATAATAATTTCTATCAATTAATAAATAAAATTATTTCCTCTGAAAATGGTGGTCTTATCATACATTATATGTGAGAAAAAACAATCCCATCCTTTATGTAGATTTAACATTATACTCAAATACATTTTTCTCTAACATAATTTTTAAGAACTTGATACATACTAAGAGAGGGTGAATGAGGGTGTTTGATAGATTTAATACTTTTCCCTTTTAATATGGTCCTTTTATAAATATGATTAATGTTCCCATGTTTGAATGAACACATTCAATCTATAGTTTTTATCTTTCACCAATCACACTGAATAAAAAAAATTTAATTTTGAAATTAAATAAAAAAATATAAAGGGATTAACCTTCAATCAGAACAATGTTATAATCCAATAATTATAAACACATCATTGATCATATGTGCTATAATATAATATACTCACTTTTATTGGATACATTGTTTCCAAAAGGTGTTCTACTTATCTAAGTCGAATGTTTATTATTGTCTAATTGAATAATAAATTAATATAATGTTGGGTTAGTTTATGGAATTTTGTGTATTTTTAGTTGTTTACATAAAAATGGTCTCCACCACCTCAATATAGTTCACTGAAATTCCGTTCATCCCTATCCCTCAGAAGATACACTTGTATGCTCCTCATTTTGTACTATACACTTCATTAATATGAATAAGATAAAATGTTTGTATAGAGTTTCCTATTGAATCTTGAACCATTAAAACCAAATTAGATAATAATCATTATTTGATTATTACATTTTATCATCCATATATAAATACTAAAATAATTTCTTCAATATGCAGATAATTCTAGACTTAGAATTATCTTATTGTCATCATTTATCCCCATCAGAATATTATTGTGTAGTTACATCCCATTATCTCAATAATATATGTTAAAATATCTTCAAAGTGTCTTATTTTTCCCTAAAATTATAATATAATATTTACCCCCATACATTTTGTTTCATATAATTTTTATGAATAGTTTTTATATTTTTCCGACAATTAACCCTTAAATTGAGGGTTGAGATAAATATCTTTATTTAAAATATCTATGAAAATAAATGGTGTACCACATGAATTTATTATAAAAATTATATTTCATTCAATCCAAATAAATACCTAAAAACCTAAATCATTAATCTGTTGTATAATTTCTAATCAAATCTTCAGAATAATCTAGAAACAACCTCTCTAAATCGAAACCTTAATAATAATTGAATGGTCTCCTCATATCTTACTATTTTAAATTATATTTTTCTTCACTAATGCATGAATTGGGTGATTAATCAAATAAAAAATTATGGAAAAATTCGATCCTTACTAATTCCTCGAAATCATAGAATGATTTTTTATAGATTTTACCCATCTAAAAGCCCATTGTGGCATGATATAATGATCCACGATGAAAATATCCTATAATATAAACAAACTCAATCCTTTATTACATCCATGTACTTATCCCTTATGGTTTATATAATATTCTATAACTTGTTCCTTCCTTTTACCTTGATAGATTATGGTGAAAATATCATCTATGATGTGGAGGTATCATTGTAACTAGGCTTGTTGAAATTCATCACAACGTCCTACATGGTTCATCCTTTATATTATGGTGTGGCCCTCATAATCATACTTTATTATTGAGTATATTATTAAATAACATTTATTTTATGTCATAGGCACCTCTAAAACAGTAGTTCCACAAGACTATTTCTTTCAATCATTATGGAATGACCACCTATCTTACAAATTTTATAATAAAAGTATGTATGATTTTGTTTTAAACAAATGAACCATAAAGAAATTTCATTTAACATTCTGTAACTCAATGTAGTTTTAATTTTTTATAATTCCACTCTAGTTAAAGAATTGTACATTTTCTTGTCCATGATTTATTCCTTCTATATCTATACACCTAATTATTAATATATATATGTGTGGAAAATTTTCAAAATTCAATAAATACCTCATGAAACATCATAATTTTTATTTTTGTCTTCATCCTTATATAATTTATTAAAAACCTTTTACATGAACAAAATTGTGACATCAATCAAGTTGTCTCTTTTTATTCCTCCACAATTGTAATGATTCCATGAACGTATTCTATAAATATTCAATGAACATCCTAATAATATTATGTATTCATTTAAATAGGTCTTTAGTTATTTTCATTGCATAATTCCTTCATAAATTGTAAAAAAAATCCGCACAAAACCACTTTGGTTCCAACAACAATATGGGGAGAATATAATTTTCCATTTTAATATTAATTTTTAATTTTATTATACCATGTGAAAAATCAATACTAATGAAACCTAAGTATAATGGTGTTTCATAATATAAAAAAAATAACCATCTTTGTGAGGGTCGTGTGTATGTTCTCAAATAGAATTTTTTTCCACTTGTATTAGAGGTGAGATAAAGATGACTAATGTTAATCATATCAACCATTCAATATCAATTCCATAAAACTAAAATATATATATAATGGGATTAGAAAATTAATTATTTTTCATAGAAGAACGTGATTATTTTTATCTATATAGAATTTTCACAAATCATAAAAGATGATAGGGGAAATATTAATTTAAATTTAAAGTAGTGTATAATTTTATTACATTTAGATAAAGTGTTAATATGAAATAGATTTTTTATCATGTAATTATTATTTTCATAGAAATTAAATATGTGGTATTTTAGGAAAATCATTTGACTAATGACCTTGAAAAATTCAAAAATCTAATATAGAAGGAAATTCAAATAAATATAAATCTATGTTCACTACAATTACTAGCCTACATTTTGGGAAATATTACAAACACTAATAATATACCACCCCGATGTAATATGTCTCTATATTATAATATATCTTAATAATATTATTTCTAGAACTGATCTCATAGGAATCATATCTTAGTAGATCCAATAGAGAATGAAAATAGTGTTATAAATTCTCAAAACATGTGTATTTTATGATAACTGATACAAGAAAAATCAATATTAATGTTGAATAAATTATTAGAAATTAGAAATTGGAATAAAAATATTCATGAAATAAGAGATGATATCCCTAGAAAAAAAATATGTGTTTAACCAGATTGATTTACCACAAGGAAATAATAACTCAAGGAAAATTGTTTTCATATAATCAAAGTTATAAACAAAAACTCATTTCCATGCTACAGATCTATTATTATTATGACTGTATTTAGAAAAATAAATAACATTTACTTCAATGAGTATACCTATCATATAATATAAATGACTTCTATCAAATATTTTCATTGGTTGGAGGTCATCCTCATAATATATGTGTTATAAAATGATGCTGAGACAAAATTCCTAAATTATGGCATCCCAAATTTTTATTACATAACTTTTCTTTACATAGGAAGAAACAAAGGATATGTTAAAGTTTAATTTCTTGGAAGTTGGTACATAGTACGTGAAAATATAAAACATTCTTCTAATCCACTTGAATGAAATCATCGAGGGTTCACCATTGGTTTGTTTTACTACATCTTATAACCTGCAGATATTAATCAATGGAAAGAGGTGGGCATAAAAACTAGTAAGGTGATAAATAAGGCAGAAAAATAGCATGTTATCCTCACACACATCAATAAGAACATGAGGTATAAAAATAAAGAATGAACAAGGGGAATATCGTAATTATAATAAAATTTATCATAAAATTTAAATTTGGATAAAATGTTTAAAATGGTAAATTTATATGAATATCACCAATATTTATTACCAAGGTGTCATAAATGAAAATTTAAAAGGTTATTCACCAAGGTATCAGAAAAACATATAATCTCTAGTGATTAAGTGATTTTCCCAAAGAATTGGAGCATTATCCGGGTGCAACCTTCATATTTACTAATTTCATGTGAGTCATATATACCATAATAAATCGTTTCATTTATAACCCATGGAGAATAAATAATGGGTTCTTTATCAAAATACATCCATAAAAAAGTGCATAAAAACGAGATCATTTCGTCACTCTTCATCTACTAAAGGAAATGTGGGATTCATATTTTTATATCCACAAATATAAAAATATTTTTTTATATTTAAATACCCATTTAAAATAAAATAAGTTTTGTTATTAAAATAAAAAGAAAAAAAAAATTTCTCATGTAAAGTAAAATGATTTGAAAGTAAATGTGCATCATGATTGGTATAAAAACAGGTTTAGAAAATTGTAAAATTTGGGATACTGAAGTAACCAGATTGATAAATGACTATTATTACCTTAATGGGAAAATAGAAAGTGTAAAAATATTATATAGTATTGAAATTATAAGGCATACTACATAAAAAAGGAAACATGAATGGAAAAGAGAAGTGAATATTTCTCTTACTATGAAGAGTTACTCCAAAGTATTGAGGATTGGATCCTTAGGGGATTAAAGAATGCATGGGGTTCATTTAGAGGAGAAATCTCTATAAATATTTGTAGATTGTATTTCATGTGTTGGGGAATGGGAAAATGGGTTATTATTTATAGAAAAAGTGGAGGAATAATTTAATAATTTCGAAATATAGGTCTTGAAAAAATAGGTTGTGGAAAATGAAAAACCATTGGCTTACACATTTGTTTCTCCTGGTTTTAGATATTTGAGTAAAAAATTGTAATATTCTAGTCCACTAGAACCAAACTCTACTTTTACATACTTATTTTGGAATGAGAATTAAATTTTCCACAAATTTATTTTTTAAAAGTAAATTTTCCATTTTATAATTTAGATAAACCCTTATAGGTTTGGGAATTAACTAATATATAAGAAAATACCTTATACTAATGAAATAAAATATTTTTGGTCATGGATTTTGGTTAGTTATTTATTAAATCATTAAAAATATTTATTAAGACATAAAATATACTAAAAACCCAAAACTGTATTGTTTACTATTTATATAGAAAATAAATTATTTTAGAAAATTGTCATAAATTCACCATAACATAATTTTAATGTGATGATTTGAAATATAAAGATTATTTTATCAGAATATTTTTCTAAATCTGATAATTTTAATTTTTTAATATAAATTACTTATTAATTTAAAAAGACAATTTTATAAGACATATAAATTTTTTTATGCTTATAAGAATTTGCTAAGACAAAATTGAGTTATTTTATCATGTATATTTAAATAAAAGTTTTCTGAAATGAAATTTTTCTTAAAAAATATTATTTATAATACCTTGGTTTATTATAAAAACATATCTCTCCTAAAAATCTATTTATTTTTTATTTTTTTCTGAAAATCAGTTGATCAAATTTCATCTCCATAAAATTGTTTTGATCATATTTATCCTTTCTAATGTATTTTTTGTGTAATGATGAATTTTTTGGTTTCTAACTTATTCCTCAAATGTTTTTTGATAATAAAAACATAATTTTCCGTCCTTTATATGCCCAAAGTGTCTGGTGTGTGATAGTGGTAGTTTAACAGGGTGGCTCGGCTAACATCGACTATGTGGTAATATCCACTAACATGAAAATCTCACAGAGGAGATTTAATTCAAGATTCACTTGTTGAATCTCATATTGGTCTTGGTCAAGTGATAACCCCAATGATTCTAACTCCCTTCCATGTTCTAACAAATTATCTTCAAATGGTATGACTCCACTAATCAAGGTCATCATTTCTAATTTTTTCATTAATTATCCCCTATCATTACAAATTATAAACAAAAATTATAAGGGTAAATTTATCAATAATTATATATTTTCCTACCATAAAAGTTACCAATGGTTATATTGACTAATGTTCATATTTTAAAAGTCGTAATATTTAACTAACAGTTATATAATGATCAAATATGAATGGTCACATATCCATTAATCCACTAAAATACCACTTCATTATTTAACTCAAAATTCACTAAAATTACATCTATGGTTATAGTTTCATTTCATAATAGGTTTTTTGGTTTACTAATATTTTTTTATTTCTATATAACTTTCTATGGGTTGGAAATTAAATAATATTGGGGATATCTATTTTTTTCCTTTTTGATTTTCAACTAAATATATTTTTTCTAGTTATAATGTTTTTCATTTTAGTTGGATTAATATATGACTAATGTAATGATATTTATTATTGGGAAAATATTTTTTTTCATTTCCACTCAATTATTTACATATATAATATTATATAATATATGATATACATTTATTTTGGAACCAAATATCATTTAAAAATCCTTGTCCATTAAATTATTCCCCTCTTAAAAAATTTCAAACCCTAAATTTCAACTCATTCTCATAATTGAGAGATGGTTAGGGTACCTTTTTCTTATTGTCTCCTCTGGTTCCCATGTTACTTTTTAATATTTGTGTTTCATCCACAAAACTTTGATTTGGTGAGTTGTTTTTTTGTGTAGATCGTTGTCTTTACAGTACATGATCTTCATCTCCTCGTCAAAAGAGAGTTCATGTTTCAGCTATACCCTCTATGAATTTAGTACATGAAAGAGATTAGGTTTGTAATTTCTCAGGAGAGATACGTGTAATAAATAATTAACATGATCTAGATTTTTTTTTTGAAATATCTATGTGATAGTCCACTTCTTCTATGTAGTCAAGTATCTCAAAGCTGACAGTGTACATAGGGTTAAGCTTCCCTTTCTTTCCAAATTGCATGAATCTCTTCCATGGTGATATATGAAGGAAAAATTTATATTCAACATCAAACTCAAAGTCCCTTAAATAGTTTTCAGTATAGATCTTCAGCTAACTATAAGAAACCATTTTATGTTATTAGATATCATGATGCTTTTCTATCATAACCATTAGAATAGCAGGACCATATTGTTTTTTTTTGACCATCCCCATACCAATATATAGGATTTATAGATTTTTCTTCACATATATAGCTTCATATGGTGACCATTGAATACTCAATTGGAAGTTTTTGCTGAATAAGAACTCAAATAATCGGCGTATTAATCCCATCTACCATTAAATTACATTGAGCTTCTTCTCAAAAGTCCTTGAGTGTATAAATATACCAGTAAAATTGGTTACCAGTTTTGGAATGATAGGTCATACTGATATTCAATTAAGTATTAAGAGAATGCTTAATACTTCTCAAGAATTTAGATGTGAACAACTGATCATTATAAAAAATGATAGAAACCGGTACCCCATGTAACCGGAAAACTTATTTTATATATATCATGGAAATTTAGTTAAGAGGAAAATCATCATGAATATCAATGAAATTAGGATGTCTTGGTGAGTTGAATAACCATAACCCATATTGAATTGTTTCTATGGAATGTTCTTAGGATACCAGTGATAAAGTCCATAGTCATATTTCCCCACTTCCATATTGTTGTGGGTGGTGGTTTCAATATCCATTTATAATTTTTACACACCTCCCTCACTTGTAACATTTTAAGAATATTTTAGTGTTTCCAGAAATCTACCTTTTCTGATTATCCCACCAATAATTATCATGAAGGTCCATATACAATTTTGTGATATATGGATTCAAAGAAAATGTAGATGTATGATCTTTATCCTTCAGTTCATTATTTTTCTCCATAATAGATGGGACACATATCCATTTATAAAATTTCAATACAAATTTTTGATCAATATTAAACTCAGGAAACATTCAATTCTTCACATCTATTATATTCTTTCATATGATATGATCTTATCTTTGATATTTCATGATATTCTCATGTAATTATGGTTTAGAAATCATTTGGGGTAGGATTTATGATGTCCCTTTATTTATGATTTCCTTTTCCAATATTAAAAGGTCCTTGAGAAATGTATCACCATGAATACCCATCCTTTATACCATAAAAGGGTTTTCATACATAATGCATTAGTAAATTTGTTTACTCTTTAGGGGTGATAATTAATTGAACAATCATAGTCTTGAATAAGTTCCAACCATCTCCTTTTTCTCAAGTTCAATTATATTTGGATGAATATATAATTCATACTTTGGTGGTCTATGTATATATCACATTTCTCCCAATAAATATAGTACCTCCATATTTTCATATCAAAAAAACACATCAAGCTCAAATTCAGGTGTATGATAATTATTCTCATAATGATTTAACATTAGAGATTCATAATCAACCTCCTTATAATTTTTAATGAGGATTCACGTAGGACCTTTTAGAGATTCATCACTCTAGAAAACAAAACCTTCTCTAATAGGGTGTTGAGTTAACACATGTTTGGTAACCAATATCTTCTTTATTTCATGGATACATTATTCACACTCATTTTTATAGATGAACATATATAATTTTCATGCTAACATGGTTAGTGGATTAGAAATCAATGAAATTTTTTTCCAACCCTCCTATCATATCCTACTAATCCAAGGACACTATTAATATCAGTTACTTTTATAGTATGATGAAAATACTATACATCCTTTTTTTGGAAATGATTAAATAATTTTATTTCATTGATTATAATGTACACAAATAATGAAACATTTTGTAACTAGAAATCACATTTTATTAATTTTCCAAATAGCTTCTCCTTCCTCGGAGTTTTCAATATAACCCCTAGATAGTCCTCTTGATCCCAAAATATTTTTCATTATATCATAATCTCATTAATAAAAATTAAAATGAATATATCTAGGTTGTATTTAAAGACTATATTTATTAAATATATAAATATAATTGGATAAGTATTCAAGATTAAAGGAATAAAAACATACTCATAATTCCCATATCTTGTTTGGATGGAATTATTTGGAATATATTGTATATTGAACCCCAATTATTCCCATATTAGAGCTAAATCTTAGAGAATAATTGAGCCCCATAAATCTAGTAAAACAAATCATAAATCCTTGAGTGGGTGTGCATGTTCATTATTGTGATCTAGTTAAGTAATCTATAATCAATGCATAAGTGCATTGACCCATCCTTATTCATCACAAAGAGAACATGTACTCCCCAAGGAGATACACTTGGCTAGATAAATATCTTTTCCAGAAGATCTTGATATTATTTCTGTAATTCTTATAACTCTGTATATTTTATTCAAAATGCTGCCTTTGATACCATCTTGTATCCATGATTGATTTCAATGGATAAATCTACATCTATTTATAGGGGAGGTCTCGGTGATTCTTTAGGAAATAGTCCAATTTATTCTTGAATAATAGGAACATTATCTATCTTTATACTTTCATTTCCTTATCATACTTCATCGATCATCTCTATAAATAAGGAAATAGAATCTTCTTCGAGAATAAAATCAGGATAAGATATCTCTCGTTTGAAATAATTGGAGGTTTTCCATTCAGTGCAACTAAAATTTATTTTATTATTCAGTTGATCTTATATTTATACTTTGAGAGACATTGCATATATTTTATAGTGTTGAAATATAACATGGTTATTACTTCTAGATTTTTAATGAGATTGTTCTCACCAAATGTAATACTATAGTTTCTATACACCATTGATTCTAGGATATTCCCTCTAGGATCCTTAAATGATAACTCTACTCATAGAAGATGAGGTATTGATTCTATATTTTTTTCCCATGTGGAGGTAATAAAGGAATGAGTAGAATGATAATAAAAGAAATTAATTTTGTCCTTTGAGAGAATAATGAATGTACCTACCACCACATCATTTTGAGCCTCTACATAAACCATCATGATAGAAAATGAATGAATGATAACCCATTTCCTATGATGAGGTGGATGATGGTTTCCCTCCATTATATTTTTATTATGACATTGATCAGAAAATTTCCCATGTTTCCACACTTGGAGAATTGATTTTATGGTTTGGCTTGCTCCATCGTTCCCTTATTTTTAGTGTTTCGAAGTTAAGGCCTCACCACACTATGATTGTCTATAGCTATATGACCATATTTTCAAAAAAATTAGCACATTATAATCCCAAGAATGTATTTCCATGAATAATCCTTCCCACATTTGTTTCATATTAGATGTTTCATTTTGTTTTCGGCAATTTCATGATCAATCTTCCAAACTGATTTTTGCTCCATTTCACTCTCCATTTCATTTGACATATGTAACCAAAGAATATTTCCTTGATCTATTTAAACCATAATATCACTCTTTACTATCTCTTCATAGTTTTCATAACCTCTATTTTCAGGATTCCAATATAGATGGGGTATCCATCCAAAAAAGAATCTATCAACAATTCCATTAGGATAAATAATAAATCTAGAGGTTCATTGATAAAGTATTATAAAGTTTATTTCATATCTTACCACTGGTTCATTTTCCTTCTACTTTAGATTTTATAATTACTTATCAATTATTTTCCACATCGGATAGGGAAAATATTTATTGAAAAATATTCCCTTTAACTCTTCCCACTATATTTAATTAATCACCCTCCTTGGTTTCATGTTTTTAATTAGTTTCACCAATAAATCAAATTATACTTCAGAGATGTATATTTCTAGGCTGAATTTCTCTTTCACAAAACAACCATGTATATAAATGATATTTTATATATATTTTATCCTATGAATAGAAATCAATGGGTCATTAGATCCACCAAATGATGGGGGACTTTGATCCATAAAGTATCCAAAAAAATATTTTACCTTTGAGGTGAATCCGGTCTCTCGACTTGATTCAAGTTATTATTCAAAAATCTACATTGTTAGTTCATCATCCTCATGGTGTATTTCATTCTAGATTACATTGGAACATCATTAGTACATCATCTGTTTCATTCATCATTTATGCGATTCTTCCCATTTACCTCAATTTTTTCTAAAAAAATAAATGATTAATGAGAAACATATTACATTTAGGAATATTATAATTATAAAGGAAGTTTATGTCTTGGAACATCAAGCTTATATATTTTACTCTTTAATAACTATTAAATTTTATAAATATCATTCATAATGATTCATAAAAAGTTCGTGATTAACAAAACATATACCGAGGGATTGTTAAACCAAGTGTGAAAAAATTCCTATTTCCATGATCTAGTTCCCAATAGATTCTATCTCATTGTAGTGTTTTCAAGTGTTACCCCTATATACATATATGTCATAGACACATCCATTTCATGTATCCAAACATGGATGTATATTAATGGAAACAACATACTTAATACTTACCAAAAAAACATGATGTTTTCCTATATTTAAAATTTTCCCTGAGGTTCGTACTATTGTTTTAATTTCATAATTCATATAAATAACTAAAATTTCATTTGATAAAAACTATGGAGTCCTTCCTTTTTATTAATTTACATTTCATTACATAAGATAAAATATATGATACTTTAAATTTTATTTTATTTTAAAATAGTTTCGTAATACATTAAAACATAAAAAAATCTTCTTTTTCAGCTAAACAACATCATCAAGGGTTCACTATAGGTTAATATTACTATATCTTATATCCTAGGGATATACAAAAAAATTAAACTGATAATAATGAATTCCGTTATTCTAATAAACAAGGGAGACAAAAATCATGTGATAATGAGACATATCAATAAGAATAAGAGGCATAACAATACGGAATGAACAAGGGGAATATAATAATAATATGAACATGAATCATAACATTTAAATGTAGCTACAACATTTAAATGATACATTCATAATATTATTATCATGGTTTATCACCTAGGTGTTTTAAATGAAAATTACCGAGGTTATTCTCCAGGGTCTCGTAGAAACAAGTCATATCTAGAGATTAAATTCTTGAGCCCCTACATTGGATCACAATTAGGGTGAAATATTTATATGTCTTATTTTCCAGTGATACATATAGATCATAATAAATTACATCATTTATAACAAATGGATAATAACAAACCCGTTTCATATCAAAATATTATCATACAAAAGGTCTTAAATACATTATCATTATGACATTTTTAACCCACATAAGTAAATTTTTTAGTCATATATTAAAATATGAAAATAAAAAATCATTTTTACATATAGTTGAATACCCATTGAATATAAAAGAGGATTTGGTATTCAAATAAAAATGAGAAAATATTCTAATGTAAAAGAGAGAAATTTGAGGTGTAAATTAGGCATTATGATGGGTATAAAATAAGGTTTTAGAAAATGGATAAATAAGTGAGAAAAAACGTCCTTCATTTATTAAACTAAACTATTACATTAATGTTATAATATAAAGTGTAAAAATTAATTATTTTAGAAATTATAAGAGATACCAAATAAAAAGGTAACTTGAATGGAATAGATAAAGGGAGATTTCCCTTACATTAAAGAGTTACTCCGAGTTCTCGGGGATTGTAAACATAGAGGGATTAAATAAACCTTAGAGGGACTCTATAGGAGGAAAATCACAATAATTATATCAAGGATGCCTTGGGAGTTGATGGGAATGGTGAAATCGGTTGAGTATTTATAGAAAAAGTTGAGGAATTGTCTAATAATTTCCAAATATAGGTCGTGGAAATCGTGGTTGTGAAAAATGGAAAACCTTTGGCTTACCCATGGGGTTTTCTTGTTTTTTGGAGATTGGAGTAACAAATAATGATTTCTTAATAAACCAAAACCAAACTCCATTTTTAAATACTTTTTTTCATGGAAATGTAAATTTGTTAAAATGTAATATTTTTTAAAGAAAAATTTCTTTTTCAGAATATGTAAATTGATTTATAGATTTGGGGATTTATTAAAATAAATTTAAATAATTAATATTATTTAAATAAATTATTTTTTTCATGTATTTTAGTTAATTAATTGTTACATCATTATAAAATATATATGAATTCATAAAACAGACTAAAAACCCAAAATGGTATTATAACTTTTCACAAAAAAATAGAGTATTTTAGAAAATTCTAATGAATTCACCCCTACTTGATTTCAATGTGATGATTTCAAATATATTTTATATTTTATTCTAATTATTCTATAAATAATTCAATTTTATCTTTTAGCTATAAAAATATTTATTAATTAAATAATAGTATTTTTTAAGATATATACAATGTATTGACACAAAAAAAATTTCCTACGACATTATTAAATTATTTTTATCATTTATATTTAAATCAAAGTGTTTTCAAATACTATTTAATAAAAAAAATTATTTATGATACCATGATTTATTATAAAAATTCATATCTTTTCGAAAACAAATATAATTATGTTTTATTTGTGTCTAGAATTCAATTTAACTAATTTAATCTCAATTAAAAAAATATTTTATTAAAAAAAATACTCTTAAAAGGAATTTATGGAATAACATTTTTATTTATAAAAATAAAATAACACTTTAAGTAACTAAGTCCAGGAAGCATTACATCCTATTAAACCCACATATTTCTTAAGGGTAAGTTGTATGATAGAGGTAGTTTCATTGGGTGGCTTGAAAAACATGGAAAGAGGGTTAATCCCCATTAACTATAACTTCTCCAACATTTTATTTCGTTCAAGATTCACTTTTTGAATATTAGATTGGGATTGGTCATGGGTGAACTCCACTAATTCTAGATCCCTCACAAGATTTGAAAAATGGGCTTCAAATAACATGACTCTACTAGTTAAGGCCATCTTTTCCCCTTTCTATATCAATTATCCTCTATCATTACTACTTATAAACACTAATTATAAGGTAAAAATTATCTCTCATGGGTATAGTTACCATGTGTAAAATTTACCAATGGTTATATTGACTAACAATCATATAATGATCGAGTCGCAACAGTCAAATTTACCTTCATCCCCTATAAATAAAACTTCACTATTTTAATAAAAATTCACTACAATTCCACCTAATCATATATTTTTCATTTCATAAAATTTTATTTTGTTTAATGTTGTTTTATGTTATTTTTATATCATTTATTGTGCAGGTGATGATTTTAAAAGATTGGGGTGATCTATATTTTCCTCTTTTAGATATTCTACTTCATATATTTTTTCTATATATATTGTTTGGAAATTTATTTAGTTTCATGGATGACTAATGTAATGATAATTATTAATGAGATAGGGTTTTGCTGGTTCTGATATATTGTTTGCATTTATAATATTATATAATTTATAACACACATTTATTCAGGAATAAAATAAAATTTAAAAATATTGGGCTATTAAATTAATGGTTATCTTCAGAAGGATATATATGTAGAGAAGTCTAATGAATTTAAGGATAATGATCAAGGAAAATATGTTTTTATACTTATGAAAAGTTTAAAAAATTGAAAATAATAAGAAAAAAATAGTGTAATATGTTTGAATCCTAAATAAGGAAATATGATTATAAGATTACTAGGTCCTCATAAAATAGATATTTTAAGGTAATTTATTTATTATATTAACTTATATTAATTATATAAGGATTATTGAAATATATTTCACAAACATTCAGAATTTAATGAGGGTTTTGATCATATACAATGAAATTGAGGTCTTCAAGAGTCCTTAAAATCCCGTAGAAATAATATTACATATAATATTTGGGATCAAATGATTGGGATCTCTCAAGAATTAAATATTTATAAATGTAACACACCATATTTAAAAACCCAATCTTAGTCGATGTTGATACATGAACCCATTCAGGCCTCACCATACACAATTAGTAACCAACTAATAGTGACGGAATAAGTGGAAACATGTAGAGATTATCCCCTTTGTATCATATTTCCCTTAGAGTAATAAATTGAACATATGAAATATATATATTTCTTAAAAAAATTATTTTTATGTGGAATAATAATATAGAGGAATCATTTACATTATCTAAATATTCTATACGTTAATGCAATACCATGAAAATAAATTTCATTAACACGGTATCCCCACAAGTCATAGATCAATGTTCAAATGGAACAGAAGAAAAAAACTAAAATAGGCATGACTACAAAATATATTTGAGTCTTTAAATGTTTTTATATAATCCCTATCACTATGTATCAACTCCAAAATTATTCACATGTCCCTTAGCCTTATATATATCCCAATTCATGATGTCTTCCCAAGTAAAAAGATTCCTATGAAGGGTGGGAGAATAAACATAGTAGGACACCACCAATAGACACTTAGTAGAAGTGAAGAAAGTGTATAATTTTGGATTCATTGGCAATAAATAAATTTATATATAAACACATAATCTTACATATCGTCATTTCTTATCCAATAAACCACAAAATTCAACCCAAAATACATTATCTTCATTATGTTAAAAAATATCAGAGCCTTGATAGAAAATAAAAACACGTGACATGTACCTTACAATCAGGTCATAGCCCCATCACATACCTTGACACATCCACAAGTACTATAGGGAGGAAACATCATCACTATAATCTATCCCCATGCAAACTAGTTAGGTTACATCATCAATATTACCCATCCCTGAGAGATTTTGGGATGTCATGTGATTACTGGGACCCATCCCTAAGGGTGTTGGAGAGGTCACAAATAATCATAGGTAATAAGAAAAAAATGAACCAAATGACTCATATGCTTGGTAACACATCACCTGAGTTAATATTTTAATTATATAGGTAATTATAACCTCAATCAACACATAAACTCTCCTTAAATCTTCAATTATCTAGGCATACATCCCTTGTGTCTCTAAAAAATCCATGTGGAATTTCCACATTAACTGTGCATCAACACATATTCTCCCTTTTAAAGGCTCTGAACCATCTCTATGGGAATACCAGGTAACAATAATTCATTAATAAAAGTATCATAGGGATATACACACCCCCATATGAGAACTACATCATTAAACCTTATAAAAATGTCATGAAATGGAAAGAGACTTCCTACCTCCAGCATGGAAAATCTAAAACACCACCGACTTCCACCTGAAACAATATCAAAATGTAGACTTCCTAAAACATTCCCTATAATTAGATAATAAGGTTGTGGGAAATTTGAAACAAGTACAATAGAATATAAAAAAAAGGATCTATGACTAGAACGATATTATATTTAATAAAAGATAAACACTAGGATAAAGGAAATTGATATTAGTGAGGAGACGAGGATAGGTTTCCCAAATCCTTAAATGGGGGATACCTACACTAAAAACCATAATTTAGCATCATATTAATGGATGGGAATTATAAAATGGGTTTCTATGGTAAAATTTGAGGGTTATACATAATAAAAACTATTGAGGAGTCCATTTACAAATTGAACACAATGTATACAATGTGTATGACTTCAGAAAAATCCATAGGGGGTTATGTCTCAATATTTCATAGTGTGAAGCATTAATGCATATATTTAATGCCTACCTATAATATTTTTTTAGATGCAGTTCCATCCCATTCCACCTGAACCACTCTCGGAATATCATGTCACCCAGAATAGAAAAAATAGAGTAAAATACCCTGGTTTTTCATGAAATTGTATTTTAACACATCAAAATTCCAAGGGACGTTAACAACTACCATATTTAAAGACTTATTTCCATGATAAGTTTATAAAGGGGTCCCCATTGAGTTACTCTATCCATTGTTCCTAGATATCTTACTGTCATTCAATAGTCACCTCCTAGATCCATCCATGCTCTTGTAAAACCCAAACAATAACCAATTTCTTTCTATCCACCACCTTCTTGATTTGGTCCAAGGTCCACACTTGATGGTCCTAAAAGGAAGAATATTACTCCATCTGGACATCATCATCATAAATCAGAATTTTAGGGTAAATTAATTCCTAAAGAGTTTCCACATTTAAAATCAATCATACATTCCGTAATGACATAATGGAATATCTAACTAGTAAGACACTATTTTGATCTGTTCTATAATATTAAATGGGATAAAAAATAGCAGTGTTAACTTTTCTCTTATCTTTAACCATTGATACGCTATCCAAGGAGGAACTATCATGAATATAGGGTCTCCCATAGTAAAATAAAATCTTCATTAACTCTAATTGGTATAAGAATGTTATCATCTCTAATTAGTATCCCACCATTTATGTATCAACTACATAAACTCAGTTGTTTCATGTGCTATTCTCATCTCGATTACTTATTACTCACCAATCCTAAGCCAACACAATGATGAATGGTAAGGTTAACTATAAATATCCCCAAAAGTATCCATCTAAAACGAATGCTAGAAGAAGTTATTATATTTGAAATCAGTTAAATATATATTTTTATACCATGACCTATCAAAATTATGTACATGGGATCTTAGAAAGTCTTCCAAAATTATCATCATTCCTCCAAAACAATCAATCAATCTGGGGGTGAAATATTACCCTTAACATCAACAGAAATCACAATGCCTTATGAAGGACTTTCTAGAATAATTAAATAAAATACACATCTCCTTTTTGTATAATACTACAATTCCAAAATTGCAATAACTCTATTTTTATCACATATAGTCTTCCTACCACATTCACAAATAGAGTCTCATAAATAGAAAAAAAAATTGTACCACATTTTGTAGCTAATTTTCCACCACCCATCTTGTTTATTAACACCTAAAAGACTTAAGTATCTTAAATAAGTTCATTATCAACTAATAACACTTCTATAATAGAATATTAAGGGGATTAAGTAATCCACATAGTCACTGATGTTCGATATTTATCCTCTAACTTGTATAAAAATGAGTAACAAAACCCAAAACATATTTCTTCATGTATAGCTACAAAAAAAATATTGTCTCATATCATGATACAATTTTTATAAAAACATGATGTACCACAAACTATATGGAATGGGAGTCTCCTATCAACTCTTCTCTCGTGGCTGTGGTAACCATAACCATCAATGGATATAAAATGTAACATTCCCCTCTTTCGACCATCTTAGAATTGAATATATCTGATCAACTGCACTCATATCACCTAAATTATGAATTTTATTTGGGAAAGGACTTTATTCTATCCACCTAGGATGATGTAATTATCATGGTATTTTTTTCATTGTCCTATAAAACTCAGATACACCCAATATTCAACCTACTATCAAGCTCATAAGATTCTACTTTTCCACTAACATCTACGAACCTTGTCATATAAATTTTGTATGGATAAAATATGTTACAATATTCCCATTTCCCATGGTATATTCTATATCAAAATCAAACATCTACAAGTAATCCACCAATAATATAGGTGGAATTTTTAAGACTCATTGATAAATATATATTGTATGATTTTTTGGTCAATATATTTGATAAATAACTCTCCATTGAGATAATAGAGACTAAAATTAAAATCATAAACCATAGTAGTAAACTCTATGCCCAGAGTATGGTAGTTCCACTAATTGGTTCGTAGATCTTAGGAGGCATAAGTGACAACCTAGTCTCCCTAAATCAAAATTGATAATAAACCAACTCTTTATGAATATTTATAGATTATTTATCATATTCTTGAGTTTAGATGAATCAGAATCTGAGAATATTTCAACCTCATTTTTAACTCCTATAAAAGATCCCTATATAAGCTAATCTAGTGAAAATGGACCCCATTGATGGTAAGCATCTTCATAGATGTCTATAAATGGGAAACATCGAGGATAAACAACCTATGAAACCTAGACAACATGAGGAAACTCTTAATTTTTAATAATTTATTCAGTCTAACCCAAGATATAGATACCACCACCGTATTTATGTCAAAAAAATATCTCCTTCTAAAAAACCACATTCCTAATGAAGAATATCTTCGAGATCCATAAATAAAACTTTTTTAATGTGGAATAAATATGATGAACTCAAATTGATCTCAATAGGATAAAAAGATTATTGTTTTGTAACATTGAGTACATATAATACACCAGAATATCATTAATAAATATAGTGTTAATAGAATCACAGTAAGAGTGGAAGCCCTAATTCTTGAGAGCCATGAACATCATTGGTGAGTTCATAAAAATAAAATTCATCAAATTCTGCCCATATAACACATAATTACTCATATATATTACCTTTTTTAAATCATCATCTCCAACTCATTGGTGTTGGTAGACTAAATGTAGATCACTTTTAGAGAGACAATGGTCTCTCAAGAACTGCTCAAATTAATCATTAAATCTCAGTAATAGATACATTTACTCACCATGACATGATTCATTATTAAGAAATACCAAAAAAGTATAATTCATTCATTGTCTTTTTTAACAAATAAATCTATACAACCCCATGGAGATGTTCTCTTGAAAATAAATACCATTAAGAATATATCTGCAAACTACACCTTGAGCTATCTTAACTCGGTCTATTTCATATGATATATGGGAATTGATATAGGATATAAACCCAATAATAGTTCAATATCAATCTCAATACCCATTTTATGAGACATTTCATAGAAATATTTGGAAATTATATTTTGGAAATAGTCCATTATGGGATGAATGATGGTTGGATCCTTCACATATTCTGTTGTAAGAAATATAATTTCCACTTCTGTTCTAATAGCCCCAATTTTTTTATTTCTTCATCTGAAATACCTTACTCATGGTCATTTTCTCTAGTAAGAATGTATTACTCTCTAAAAGGGGAGGAAAAAACTTCCCATATATAATATAAATCAATAAAATCATGAAAACATGCAAACAAATCCTTTCCAAAAATGACATCGAAATGGGTCATATTCAAAATTAGAAAATCCCATAGATAACTACAACCTAAAACCACCATAAGAATTTCTAGGAATTTATGAATACTATCTACCCTCATTGAAATTAGTGTTTCAAGGGATAATAAACTAGGGGAAGTCCTTATTGGAAACTCTAAAATAGATACAATATGGGGAGAAATAAATGAGTGGGACACTCATATGTCAAATCAATAAGTATAGACCATTAACATAAATAAAAACATACATTTAAAAATTGAAGGTACCTATAAAATATTATCTATAACCCAATACAATTTATAAACTCTACTAGCCTCAACTCAATAACCCTACCGATATGATACATTGATCACTATAAGAACTAAAACCTATAGATCAGGTAACTAATATTGTTGAAACTATATAATTCTCCATGGATGGAACTCCCACTGTATACCTACTCTACAGTTGAGGTCCTCATGAAGTATTTCTAAAATAACATGTCTACCCTGAACCACTTCCCATAGTTGACTAGTAAAACATCAAATAAAATCACTATAGGTATCTCATCCATACACAAGAATGTAACTCTTTTTAATGACTGGAATATGTGTCGCGATAGTGATAATGTTTCCCACACTTAAACAATAAGGGAGGAATCCTTCCTGAAGTTGGAAGAGATGAACCCCTACCCTAACCAGACATTCTATCTTCAACCTATTGTATCTCCTATAATCTTCTCTTTTAATAGTTAGAATACTACTCCATAACTATATCAATTAAGACAATACTAAATAATTATAGAAACCCTAATACATTATCCTCTATTGGGACCTTATCAATGA
Organism: Viscum album; assembly: GCA_963277665.1. NCBI lineage: Eukaryota > Viridiplantae > Streptophyta > Magnoliopsida > Santalales > Viscaceae > Viscum > Viscum album. Next base: position 722,768,867 of record OY728122.1, on the reverse strand, counting down.
TGAGATCCTTTAGAATCACATCATAATATGATGTTAGTTTAAAAGAATGGACATGAGATCTCACTTTCGTATGATGATTTGTCTCAAACTTCCAATCATTCTAAACCTCATTGGTATCAAATTATAGGAATAAAGGGAATCATCTATATAAAACACATCCCATTATTAGCCATTAATTTAGTCCCCTACTTGATTTATTTGAACTCCAATGCTTGAACTATTAATAGTAATTTGTGAATGAAACCCTCAAAAAATACATCCTTCAAATCTTCTCACATCGTACCCCCATACCACCGATCCTAAACCATCATGCCACACCACCTCATAAAATGTCCCTATAACATGAACTTCGCTCACATCATATGACAATTAGTAGTGGTTCATAAAAGGTAAAATGTTCCATCAATAAACACAATCCATTATTTACCATCCTAAGGAACACCTATTACAAGGAAATATGGAGGTTTTTATAGCTAGAAATCCTAAGAAAATTACACTATTATCATCCCTCCCTAATGGGAACCTCCACCTTCCACTGATGTAATATATAAAACACATGGATGAAGTGGATCTTCCTTAAGAAAAATATATAATTTTTTATTCCATGATCATATTAACCCTCCTAAATTTCATGAGTTATAATAAGAACATTCCATCATTTCAAATCATTCCTACCTTTATCCTTCAATGGAACCATAATTCATCAATGAGTAGGAATTATCTGAGATATCCTGAAAAATACTCTAAAATTACCTTAATACCTCAAATATTAAAATACTTAATCAATTTATTATCACACTCATACAAATACATTATCCCTAGGAACACACAATATACCTACCCATAACCACTAGAAATATCCCCCTTAGAACCTACACAATTCATATTCCCACATCACGGAGCATGTATGTTAGTAAGAGTCATATATATACATAACAAAATAATAAAGAATTGTCTTATTTAATTATTTAAATATCAACAATGAAATATTTGGTAAAAAATTGATTACATTTTTTATTTAATTGAATTAATTTAAACCTCAATCAACTATTAGAAAAAATCATTCAAAAAGTGAACCTACATATCGATCCATTATGCATGAACATACACACTCTTTCCACTATGACCAATAGGAAATAAAAAAAATATTAACTAAATGATAATCCAAAAGAATTTCATATAACTATAACATCAAAACCAATAAATGAAATCCCACTTCCACAGAAACTTAGAGGTTTCTAGTCATGTAAGCATAACTCTCCTACCCAATTCCCATATATCTTATCTATGTTCTACTAATTCTAAATTGTATGTAAAAAAGGGTGCTCTGATACCATTTTGTATAATCCCGACTAAAATCATTGAATTTATTATCGGTATAGTACATAACCTCATGTTTTCCTCAACCTATGCAAGAGGCCTCTAACTAGAAGTTCTGGGCCTAAGCGGCACCATGAGGAAATTATTCCCTATATATTGGATGTTCATTAGAGTAATGAAAACAGAATAAGAAATTTATAAATATGAAGTATGAATAAATTTAATAATATGAACAATATAACATAAATAATAACCTAATAATATTATTTAATAATATAATAGTATAGAAAGGTTATAGAAATCATAGAAAATGGATCCCCACATGAGGTGGATAAAAGTATAAAAGCAGTAGAAGAATGAAATACAAAAATATTAATACCTAGAAAAGACCATAGAGTTCTTTATTATATCGCCTAAATCACTCCCAACTAGAATAAACTTTTAAATATAGCACATGGCCCTTAACTTGGATAAATCCATCAATATAAAGATTATATACTCATCAATATTCCTATATATGGTGTTAGAATAAATGTATTTGTTCAACACAAATGGTCCTTTAGTATAAGTATAATTAGTGTATAAATGTTTATCCATTGTAATTAAATAAATTCCGAAAAGGAAAAAAATTTATTAGGCCATAGGAGGATAACATGCCCCACATATACTATAGACCTACCGGATTTAGCACCATATTGTAATCAAATTCTTTCAAATCCTCAAAATAAAAGTACCACTGGTGGCCCCTACATTATACACAGGGAATAATCTTTTCGAGTACACTGACCCATCCCTACAAAATCTATAGAGGTCACATAATAACTCCACCACATCCCCATTAACAAAAGGGTGGTCACATCATCACTCTAACCCATATTCACGGGTTTTAGAGAGGTCTCATCACCACTCTAAACAATTACCAATAGTTCTAGGAACATCCCAAATAATAATATGAAAAAAGAAAAAACATTCACTAATGGTCTCATAATAAATGGAACTCATAGCCCTATACCCTATGACATTTATTCTAGAAATTATAATATCATAGAGCCAGAATGACTCTCTAAAACCCCAATTCCCTTGATAGGCATCCCCTATATAAACCATAAATACATGTGGAATCACCACTTTAACTGAGCATCAACCCATATATCCCCATTTAAAGGGTCTACCTCATCTATAATAGTCAACTATGTCACATTTTTATAAGGTATTAGGATTAAATTAAACATTACCAATACTAAAATATGTTTGTTTTTTAAAGAATATTCCTTAAAATTTCAATATTAACTAGCCTAAAATAGTTATATATCTAATTTCGAGCCAATTTTGACTGACAATAATTTTTTACCCCTCAAGAAAATAAGATATTGTATAAGTAAAAAAATTCATTATTATTAATCAGTTGGTTGTCAAATATATGGTATGGTGTACACTAGACCAGATATTACACACATTATTTGTATTTCGTGATGATACTAATCAGATATTTTAATGGAAAACTAGAAAAGACTAAAACTTATATTAAGTTATCTTTATAGTTTATATATTCATTTTAATATTTTTGAAATGATAAATATTTATTGAATGGATATATAGATAAAAATGTAGTTTTTGACATAGAAATTAGAAAAAACCATATTCATATACCTATTATCATTTCCAAGGTGACTAGTCTCATGGATATCACTTTTACAAATGTGTCTTCCCTTGTCTATAATTGAAGAGAAGTATATCAAACAAACCAATACTTTTATTCAATCATTTTTTTAATTTCCATTTCCATTATAGATTCATTCCTATTGAATTAACTTCTATATACTATTTATAGTGGTATATAATGTGACATTTTATACCATTAATGAAGCATCTCCTCTATGTTTTGACATCCAATTTAGTTTTCTTATTCAATGTACTTTTCTACACTTCCTCACACCCCCAGGAATACTCGACTTCATTTTTATTCAACTTATATTTTAAGGCCTTATCTTCTAATCATCATAATAATTTTTCATTGTAGCTTCATATAACCCCACATAATCATAATAACCAATGTTATTAAAATAATTATAGAATTTTTCGTGACATTTAAATCTATTCTAGGTAAATATATAATCCTTTTTTGTAATATTTATTTATATACTGTAGGTTTTCTCATGATTTTAGATCTTTTTCCCCTTAAACATGACCTTTTATGAATATAAATAATTAAAGTATTATTATAACACTCAATGAACCTATTTGAAAATATTTAATAGTATAAACAATATCCAATAAATGGTTTCCTACTTCCTTTTGTTGCATTATTTTATATTTAAATCTGTTTAATTTTTAGAAAAACCACTAATAATACTTGGGTTTCATTGGAGTTCTAAAAATTTTAATATTATTTTAATCCACTATTTATTATTTGGTTGTTTTTTATCTTTTTTTCACCTATATTTTCCATGATTTTGAATTATAATCTATATAATAATCTGAAACAAAATTAGTGACATAAATAATTTCTATGATTTGTTTTTTACTTTCTCTAAGAGGTTTTTTAGGTTTTTAAATAGATGATATGAGTATCATATTTGAATAACTTTGATTAATTTTAGAGATTTAAGATATTATATAAACACTTTTTCCACATCATCTATTTTTAGTTTTTGAAGATTCCACTTTGTTTTTTTTTCATATTTCTCAAATTCACCTCCAAATAGAGTCATATAAGATTTAATCATTTATTTTCATCTTTAAATGATTTCACCCAATATTTTTACTAAATTTTCTCTTTTAAAAAATGATATATTTCCACTAGATATTCCACTAATAGTGTATTTTTAATCACATTTATTTTCATAGATTGAATGTCTAACTTAATTGTTTTGGAATTTATAAATATTTTTAATAATTCTTAAAATACATGGACCACATCAACAAAAAAAATCCTTAGTCACTAATTGCTCACAAACATTCTTTTAAATTTTTTCTTTTGTTAATGAAATACTTTAATTTAAATTTGATATGTATTGTTCCATAATGTCAATATGTTTAGTGACTGTGTAACATCTCTATAACATCTTCAAAAATATTTATTTAGTTCATTGTATAAAAACATTACATGATATTTTCCATCACAAATCCCCATCATAAATGTAAATATATAGGCATCCACAGAAATTGGAATTTTATAAAAATAATGATTAACTTTCAAGTGGATAACTTTAAAACTTTTTAATGTAATCATCCTCATCATAGTCTAGAAAACTATAATTAGATTATTATATATGACTATAATGAATAAATTTATTGATTAAACTACCAATTTAATTTCCATAAAGTAGTTGAAAACACAATTATCCATTGAATTTTTTTTTATATTCTTATCCACATTTTTCTTCATGTTTTCCATGTGTTTCACTACCACCTACATTTATATTTGATAGGGATAAAAACAAAAAGTCCCATTTATAACTATTTTGAACTCCATTTAAATATGTATTTAATATCAGTCGGATATAAACAATTAGAACATAAAAAATTTAACTATCCATAGGGATCCAAGTTTGACCTAATAACAATTGATGTCTACAGTAAAGGGTGTAGTCACTTGAGAATAGAGTTGAATCCTAGTGACATCAATAACCAATTCATTTTTAACTATTATTTTTACGAATATAAAAACACATCCCAATATTTGAACAAATATTATCAATGAAGGTACATATGGATCTTCCTTTCGTAAAATTGTTAAACACATATGATGTGAATGTAAAGAAATTACGTAAATAGAAGTTCAGTCCAAATGTGGTCACCTAATCTATACTATATTTATATTGAGTTTGAGACAAAGGATACTACTATATTATGAAATTGAATACAATTTAATATTTCCCAAAAATACCTTACCATATCCCATTGGATAATTTATAATAGATCTTTATATTATACACTCTTTTCAATTTTCCATTAAACTAGCTCACATTGTGTACAATGATCCCTGTTTGAACTCCCTAAATAAGATCTTCATGACTGTTCAAGATATCATTTCATCCCCAAAATAAGATCTTATTCATCAAGAACATTTCATAAACTAATTATGAATTATAGTATTACATCATGTATGATAACCTTATTCTACAATTCAACATCATAATGATCATTTATGTAGATATCTAGATACTATATGCTGACCTCCCCTTAAATCATCTTCAAGAAAATTGACATAGTAACATAATTTTCATCCATCTTCTTCATTTATTCTATGACATTAGGATATCCTAGGATCCACTTCTTCATTATTTCTCATGAAATAGGTTATTCTCTCCTAAATTTCGTTTGTTTAAATATTTTTGATTGTATCACCCATGAATGTAATATGTATATTGATTTAAGTGTGTGAATAACTTAATAGTGATTTTGAGACTTTTTAGACATGTTTGGGTTATAAGAGAAGGCTTTGAGGTGGATGAAGATGATTTGAGCCTAAATTTTAGCTTCAGATTACTATTTTAGTGTAGAGTATTATGTTTAACCATGTTGGTTTGAATTACCTAATATAGGTGTGTTCGATAAAATGGATTCTATTTGGGGGATGTCAATTTGGAATATATAAAGATATGGAAAATAAATTATTGGGATGACAAAATTTTGTTGTTTTTTTAATTTTTATATCACTATGGTGTGGGGGAAGGCTCTATCATAGAGTCTTATAGAGGTATGTTTTGGTGGATTTATCTATTTGGGTGTCACTATTCCATGGACATGGGGTATTCTCTATCCTTTTTCATTAGCTTTGGAATTCTACAAGGTGGTGGTTACTCTATGGTGTGGTCTCCATTATATTTTTAAAGGATCTCACCTTGAACCACATTGGGTTCCTAAAACCTGTTTTTAACAAGCCCCATTATGGCATGGTCCCTTCCTGCATATCCTAATTTTATCACACATCAGCCCATTTGTTCCATGGTATAGAGATACTCATAGATTTGTTATATTTTCAGGATTTCCTATAAATTTTCAAACCCCATAAAACTAGAAAATTATTCCTCATTTTTTCGTGATTCATTGGTGAATTTGGTGCATCCCTTATATTTATTTTAGCCTCATTAATTATATTTCAACCATATCCTTCAGTGTTCAATCTATTGGATTTGATGAGGTATGATTCATCCATTCAAGCGTGATTAATATTATTCGTCATCTTTATTTTTCCATACATATAATATATGTTTGATAAATCTATGGATCTAATCATGATTTAATTAATTTTACTGGTCTTTTAATAGATTAGCATCAAATATATTGTATTGGTGACATCATATTGACCAGATCAAGATATATGATTGATGGATGATGTTTTTTCAAATACTTAGTGTACGGGTTTCATCTGATTGGTTCATGGGAATAACATGGGTATCAGTAAATGGATAGTCTTGGATTTTGGAATCAATTCATCTCAGGGAGGAATTATTTATCATTTATGTTCATTATATATAATTGATTTTCCTGATTACATCATGAATTATTGTATATCCTATGAGACCTATATTAATTTATGTTATTTTGGGTGTTTTTTTATCATCTGAAACTTTTAATAATATATTTTACATGTTCTTTCTATGTTTTGATTTTGTTGATGTTCAATAGTTTGTGGGAACTATTCTTCTTGTATTAGGATATCAGGCTACTCGGGGGGTATTGTATGACTCCTTAGTGGGGAGATTAGTTATTGGAAATATTGATAGAAGGATATGTGATGGAATGATTCTTACTAATGATATATTTAATGAATTGTTAGGGGTTATTGTATATACATAGAGGTAATGTTCCATGAGAAAAAATTTGGTACACACAGAGATGATAGTACATTTTTGGGGTTAATGATTGTTGAGCTGATGGTACGAGTCAAGTAAAGGTATATATGTTTTGATGGAATGGATCAGATCTTTTAATTTTGTGACATACTAGAATGATTTAATTCATGTGACTACAAATTTTGACAACTATTTCCAGGGAGATATGAAGTAGATATTGCAGGAGATTGTTATATATTGTTCAGTGCATAATGACTCGATACTTGACTGATTGATGAGTGAGAATTTACTTTATTTTCCCCTAAATATACGATATATACATGTGAACTTATTTTTATGTATTAATTCGTGGTTTTATACTCCCACCCTATATGGTATTTTTAATGAACTTGCAAACATCATTATCCTGGATTTGGGAATGGGAAAGGTCCTGATGATTGGGAGTTGAGGAGATAGATCTTGGTTTTGGAGGTGGTATCAGGATAGACTCTTGGGTTCTATCATGAGGTATTCTTTATTTATATATTTTTTTTGATATCATTTGACATATTATATTGGGGTTTCACAATCATTTATATTGTATAACATAGATAAATTTTCTTATAAATTATGGATATTTATTTTTTGGTTTCTTTTCAGGTTATTGTTATTTTATTATTGTGATTCATGTGTTTGAATTTGGAAACTAAGGGTGTAGACTACCCACATAATCTTTTGGACCCTCACTTATTATCGAGAAACACTTGTATATAGGGAGGAATGCATGAGGTCATGTATATATTTTCTTGAAATGTCTGATTTTGTTTGGGGAATTACATCGATGTAAAAAAATCATCATTATTAGAGCTCAGTATCATTTCTAGACACATATCCTCTCTTTTCACCTCAATTTTATTCCTATACTAAATTACAATGATATGGCTTCCATATTAAAAATATGGGTTGACCTCCTTGATTGGTGGTAGTGTATCTCATCATATAAGATGGGGAATGTTTTACATTTTTTATTAATCTCATTTAATCCATGTCAATATATTAAATTAATTTTTCACGTGTCTCAAATGTTTCTTCAATGAAACTTCCAAAAAAATTAGTGATTAACATCCATATCTTTATAACGTCATACAATTAATATTTATGATTTTCCTTATTCTATCGTTATGGGAATCTCTCCTAAGAATCATCTTTAATCATTTACAGCATCTTCAAATTCAGCATACAATGTAGATCAATCTCATTTTAAAAAATAGGCTTCTACTTTTTCTTCATAATCAGAATTATTTAAGGTTTGGTTCTCCTCTTCACACTGTAAATATCACCTTCTTAATATTATATTTATAATTACATTCTCATTTGAATAATGTGTTTTTTATTCATTTAATTGTAATATGTATTTTATATATATCTTGTATTATTAAATGGGTATATCATATTTTATGATTATTATAGTCATCACATATCATCACAAGTTTTCTTAACAGTTCGACCATTTATATAAATATAATTTATTATATACCATTTATATAGGTTTCATAATAGTATATAGGCTCATAATTCCTTATGTATCATTATAAAAAACTTATGAATCTCCAACATATGTATATTTACATTATTGATTTCTTTATAAGATATATCTTGTAAATTATGTAATCTATGATAATAAAATATATTACTACAATATAATATCATATACACATAATTCATTTACTAATCTCACTACCTCAACTCAAAGAACTATATTATGAACCTTCTTGAGTGGATAATACATATAATATGAGATCCCAAGGTATTTTCCATTTATTTAGTTCTAAGGAAAATATTACTTATCCCCTTCATTTTCCACATTAAAACATATTTGGGAGCACATTTACTATCTAATATATCAATTATATTATGCATCACATTAGTTTTATCCATTTATCATTGATTGGGTCTTCTATATAAAAAAATCTACATTTATAGGTATCTCCCAACACATTTCAAATTCTTCAATTCAGAGAATAAAATTATATTACCAATTAATCAATACATTATCATATCTTCTTTATATATCTCTGAAAAAATCCAAAAACTAGTATGGTATCATATAAAATCATTTTATGTTTTTTGCGTATATTAGATGCACCTTTAATTTCATCATTAATATTTATCCACTAAAGTCATCATAAAATTGATTTTTTCCACTTATTATAAGCAAAATTCAAGATTAATATACCATGGATGGATTTGTGAAAACAATTCAGGCTCATTGACTGCTGGATGGATTCATCAATATTTTAGTATGATTTTCTATTATTCGAACAATGGTGCTTAATATTTTCTAATATCCCACTATTTAAACTTCACATTAAAATTTTTATAAGCAGTACTTATATCATCCAACAAAACTTATTCTTTTATATGAGGATGATCTATAAAATTATAAGAATATTGGATGATTTCTTGAATCTATGTATTCATATATTCAAGGAAAATGGAAATCATCATTTCCCATTATCAAGGGAAACTTCTTCTACATCTCGAATGGCTTCTTCCTCCATCACGCAAGATAATAAGACATATTGACAAACTTGTTGATAAAAAATCAACTTTTTCTAATCCATTATGTTCTTTAGTATATATAATATTTGTTCTATAAATTTTGATATTAATATATAAATATATGTTTATATGTATGTATTCATGTATGTATGTATGTATCTACGTAAGTATGTATGTGTGTATGTATTTATGTTTGTATGCATGTATGTATGTATACATGTATGCATGTGTGTGTGGGGGGTTATGTATGTATATATGTATGTGTGTGTCTATGTATTTATGTAAGTATTTATGTGTGCATGTATGGATGTATGTATGGATGGATGGATGGATGTATGGATGTATGTTTGTTTGTTTGTTTGTATGTATGTATGTATGTATTTATGTATGTATGTATGTATGTATGTATGTATGTATGTATGTATGTATGTATGTATGTATGTATGTATGTATGTATGTATGCATGTATGTATGTATGTATGTATGTATGTATGTATGTATGTATGTATGTATGTATGTATGTATGTATGTATATATGTATGTATGTATGTATGTATGTATGTATGTATGTATGTATGTATGTATGTATGTATGTATGTATGTATGTATGTATATATGTATGTATGTATGTATGTATGTATGTATGTATGTATGTATGTATGTATGTATGTATCTATGTATGTATTTATGTATGTATGTATGTCTGTATATTTGTATGTATGTATGTATTAATGTATGTATGTATGTATGTATGTATGTATGTATGTATGTATGTATGTATGTATGTATGTATGTATGTATGTATGTATGTACGTATGTATGTTTCTTTATATGTACCTACAAACGTTTGTACATACGTATGTATGTAAAAAAATTTAACTTTTATATAAATGTATATATAATGATACAAAGATATATAAGTCTATGTAGTTATGTGTGTGTATATAGATATTTATTTATTCATTAATATTATTAATTATCTGTTATTATTGATCATTTATTAAGTTATTATTAATTATTTATGTTATAATTTAATTTTTCTGTTTGTGTTTATATATTTATGTATATATGGTTGTGTGGGTGTGTTTAATTTTCAACACATTATAAAATTCAACACACACACATATTATATTGATTAATTTTTCAATTAAAATTTTAAATTGATTATGGTTTTCTAAATTAACACATATATTGATTGTGTGTTTGATTTTATAATATAACAAATATATATATATATTAAATAAAATTTATTTTTAATTTAATTTTAATTTGTTTGAAGATTGAGATAAAATAAAAAATTAGTAATTTTTTAAACCACATATGAAAAACATAGCTAATTTAGCCATGTTTCTAAGAAACTATGTCTATGTTAAAATGATTCCATGTTTTAAAACATGACAAAAAATGAATTTAAATTTGGCATGTTTCAAACAAAAAATGTATAAATTGATAATTATCCATTCTTCTTTTAAAATGATAAAATTATTCATTTTTTGTGATATTTTGAAATATATATATATTATTTATAATATATATATCTATATATGCATTTTATAATTTAAATATATATTTATGAATGTTTATATTCTTATATATATATATATATATACTTATATATATGTATAGAATATTCTGTGTTAATATAATCAATTTAGTATTTCCATTCATGTTATATATATATATATATATATCTTGAAATGTATACAAGAATTTATATGTCTTAAATATATATTACTTTTTTTATAAAATAATTATATGAATGTATTGATATATATTGTTTATAGTGGAATAGAATATATATGTTTTACTCTGTATATATTTGTTTATTATTTATTTATTTATATTTGTGTGGGTAGTCATAGTGTTAAAGTGTATACATTATGTGAATAATATTTTTATATATTACATATATGTATATATACTTATTTATTGTGCTTATTATATATATATTTTCATTGTATGTTTGTAAATATATATATATAATATATCATATATATATATAATATATTTTCCATTTCGTTAATGTTTGTTCAAAACTATATGTTTATTTATAATATTTTTATACTTATGCTCTATATAGCACCAAAACATTTTGGATATTTCTTATACTCATGTATTTCATTATTGTAATATATGAAATTTAAAAATATAAGGATTAAATTTAGGGGATTGGATATCCAATCTAAACTAAAGAATATGAAGTCCTTAAAACACTAAAATTGGTCACAAAATATTATCAAATGATCTGATTTATTGAATTCACCTAATAATTAAGAGAAAAGTGTTTGATAAAAAAGGGTATATGTTAGGTGATGATATCATATTGTTAATGACAATCTAGTTGTTTTTATTAAATTTATCCATCGCACCACGTCACTTGTGTTCTATTTATATGATAAAAACACCTTTAACATATTAATTATCATTAATCATAAAAATGTTTTAACCAATAAAATCTTTCTTCAAGGAAAATTACTATAGAAATATATTTTATATTTATATTTTCCAAAGTGAAAGATAATATTAAACCAAGTCCCAATTCAATCATGGATGATCCTTTCCTTGAAATTTAACAATAATTTCATTTTTGACATAGTGTAGGTGATATATTTTTTGTTAAATACAATCATAGGTAGATATTTTTAATAATTGATACAAAAGCATATGTATTATACTTTATTTGTATTAATTGTGATGCATACATTTCCTTATCTACCACAAGATGTTAATCACCTAAATGAGAATTATTTTTTATCCCAATGGAATGTAAGATACTTCAAAAAAAAGAAATAGGGGAGTAAAGTATTTTTAGAAAATAGATTTAACAAAAGAAGCTAAATATTGAATATAATGTCAAAAATTCTAGGATGGATGGAAAGACCCTACCGATCCATTGACCATAATAGATCAGAATCCAATACATATATAATTATCAATACAAGATTTAATATGTTAAATTATATTGATATTTGGAATAATTTCATACCTAAAATGAAGGATATTATTTGGGAGGACATTACAGTAACATACTTCTACACATTGTATTATGTTCCCATTCATTCATGTCATCAAACGCAGATCATTTTTTTCTTTTGAAGAGTGCATTTAGTATATAATATTTTAGAATGGATTTCATTATATAAATTTTTTTAAAGGACTCTATATATTTTTAACAATATTTTTCACCATGTATATGAGAGATACTTATAGAAATGTCAATCCATACCCACCAACATTTTATGCTAGCCTCATATCCCATGAAAAATGGAATTCTTTTGTTTCCAAACATTAGGTTGATATTTTTTGTTCTAAATGGCCTAAAGGGCTTATATTTTTTTTTAATTATAGCATTTTTGAACTAGGTTGAGAGGTAACCATTACATGATCCATATATCTAGTACATGACTTGAAGACCCAAAGATTCGACTACACATAGAACTACCAGTACTTAGCATATCCTTTATTAAGGTGTCCAGATCTATATCTCATAAGGATGAGGGAATAGTATTTCCCATTGTAGAGCTTCACAGTTCAAGATATTTATGATTATTGATATACCCTATCTTTATTCCCAAATAGTTAGGTATACATTGGTGGTTATTCTTTTCATTGATCCCCTTACTTGGTTCTACTGCATTGTTCTCAAACCTGAATACTTCTCCCAGAGGTCATGTGGTCTAAAATCCCATTGCGTAAAGGCTGGAGGTGGCCTAGAGTAACTTTTTCATCACATTACCTATAGGTTATAGGTGTTCTAGAGACTATGTGTCCAAATTTTCAATGGTGGTACAAATTCCATATAGACCATAGGAACAATCTAGTGTCCCGAAGGCCCTAATCGGATGAATAGTTCTAGTTTCTATAGCACTTCAACATTAACATCTATAGTATTGCAGTAGTACTACTAAATTAACTCATAAATATCCATCTATAATGATTTTATCCTAGGTTTTGTATAGGATTTTGGGGTGTATTAACCACTCATATAACACCTCAATTACTCATATAGATAGTTTTAATGTAATTTATTTTTGTGATTCTAGTTTATCTAGAATGGAATGACTGATAAAGTCATTTATAAATAAGTTACATTATAAAAATTGGAAGGGAATGCTAAAAATAATTATCATAGAGAAAATTCACAATACTCATACTATAAATCAAGGATGGGTTATGATTCCCTTAAAAAGAAACAAGTATGTTGTTAGAATTTAAAATAAAATTATAGATATGAAAATTGATCAGTATTTTTGTATTTATATGTAGATTAATTAATAAGATACCTATATTGCTTCAATCCCATGTCATGTGGTGTGGAAGGATGTGTATGGTAATAAAACATGACAATTTATAGATGATAACACTAAAAAAGTATGAGAGGGATCCAAATATATGAAATAAGTGAAACTTATTATTAATTTATATATCCAATAATACAAACATACGATAATTGTTTCTTCTTCTTGTTTAGAAAAAATGTATGTCATCTTCAAAAGATAAAATAAAACTACATTTGGATGTCTTTCTCAATTCCTAGCACTATATATTTGTTGAAGGCTTGTATTTTGGTGTTTCAATAATATTCTACATTATGTTCGGAAAAAAATCATACTAACCAAAAATATAGTGATATAAAAAAATCCCAAAATAAATTAGTGTTTTTGAACAAAATTCATAACTCATGAAATTAATGAAATATTAGATTCTGGTTAACAAACCAATATGAAGAAAACAGCTGGATATATAAGCACAAAGTTTCAAGTTTAATTATTCATTCATCATTATAGTCTTCCATAGATACTCATTTCATTAATAATAATTTCTATTATTTATAAAAACAATTATTTATTGTTTTATTTTTTAATAATATTTCTAGGTGATAATATTTATAACTTATATATGTTAAATCACACACAATAAATTGATACTAAAGGTATAGTGTAAAATATTTAAATTTATATCATTAAATATACACCAATACAAGTATTTAATTTGGGATTTGGGATTTAGTTACATCATGAGCCAATAGTTGAGTAGCATGTTACTTTGATAATGATGATTATTGAATGATTAAATAACCTATGTAATCATTCATTTTAGGGTTGACCACTCTTATTAAGGAACCCTAAAAGAAATTTTTGTTTTATTTTCATATTATATTAGGAACAATAAATTTTATGAGAAGAAAAAAAAATTAAAACTATATGTAATTATAAGAGGGAAAATATAATTCTGTGTTAGGGAAGTAAAATATATCAGTTAATGCATCATGAATACTGATTGCGGACCATAATTTTACATCACCAAGGACCCATATATAGTTTTCATCATTAAATACACATTTAAAATCATATATTAAAGAGAATTAATATATTTAATATGATTTTAGAGTATACATACATGAAAAATATTATATTTAATTTATCATTCATCCTAGTGTAAATAAGATTTTATAGTATGATTTGATAGGATCAACTATTGTAAATGTATTTGAAAGGTATATTAAAACAATTGATTTCAATTATTTATAAACTAAATATATTATAATATTAATGGTGTATTTCTTATTTTTTATGTTTATATTTAATATTTAAATTTGATAGAAAATTAGAGAAACATTTTGGACTTCAAAATCCCTATATTTATTAATTATAAGTAAAATCTATGAGTGAGGATAGAAATATAGATAGTGTAAGAAATATTTTATGGATTTTTGAATGAAATTAAAACAAATTTATGTTATTCTAAATACGTAACATGAAATTCTAAATGTATATAAAATAATTACTTTTATAATAATCATTCTATCATAGTATATAGTACTCATTAATGTTTAATTTTTTTCCAAGATTCATGGGATACTAATTTTGAAAAATATAATTAACCCAACAATAAATTATTTTAATCCAATGTTTGGATATTTTATAGATTTTCCACATGTTATGTCTCAATTTAACTTATAAAAATTGTATTTTTCTACATTTTAGAGTCTTTTTATTATATATTATGTAATATGTTTTGACATTTCATTTTTATTTAGTAGTTTTGTTCTAATATATTCATTATTAATGGGATCATGTAAAATGAACTATAATATGAAATTTAATGGACACTATAGATTTGAATCGGTTATGGTATATATACTAATAGTTCAGTATCAGAAAATCATTATAAAAAATCGTATAATTTTCAATATTCTCATAGTTACAAAAACAACCAATTCGAAATGGAAATAGTTATTACTTATATAAATTTATAAAAATGCCATAGCCCATGGTGTAACTAAAATCCCCTTAAGGGTATCCATTATTTGGGACTATAGTAAAATTTATACACTTTCATTTAGTATATTGATTATCTATTACATTATATATATTCAGTATTATATATATTATACTTTAGTATCATTTACAGATGATTAAAAAGATGAATTAAAGGATCAATGGTAATTTTATGCTGTATCGTAATATTTAAAAAATTATCAAAAATCTACTTATCTATACCTTAATTATTTAAATGTATCATCTAAAACTATGTATTGATGTTTTTTAATTAACCAAAGATATGAAATAACTATCATGATCTAAACACCTATATGTGAAATTATGATTTGGAAAAATTCATATGGAAATTATTTTTGATTCATTTTGGATATGTAAGAATAATCATCTCAAAAACATTATGTGTGGTGTTCGCAGAATGATTGAATGTTCATGTTATCAATATAAAAGAAGTATTTTTATTTAAACTATGTATCACATTATAAATTTTAATAAAATGATCATAGATTATCATAAATCTCAAGGGAAAATAATTTTTTTATTTTCTATATATAGAAGTGAACTTCAACTCATTTAAAGGAATTTTTTTAATATAACTAAAAATTGTACGTTTTCAATTTAAAAGTCATAATTTAGTTCAAAAAGAGTCTCAATTTCTCAAAACTAGAAAAAATATAGGATTTTAATGAAACTCTTGGAATGATTTCATTTATTCATTTTTTTATATTAATATATTAAACCATACAATATTGTAATTAATTGTGTGTCTAGTATGACTAAAGTAAAAGTTTTCTATAATAAGTTTCAAATAAGTTCAAAATATACATCACATGATCAAAACTAAAATGATAAATTAATATTATCAAAATAATATTATTATAACATCATGCCTTTTATAGGTACATCCCCTTAAGAGTTTTTTTATTAAATGTATTTTGTTGGGTTTTCCTTTGTCCTTATGCTCTAATGGTTGAGTCTTGTTCAGAGATAGAGGTCCTTTGTTTGGGAAAATTACCTAAAGCTCAGGGATGTATGTTTATTTTAATTAATGGAGTATGGATATAAACTTGTTAAATGGGTTAATGAGGGTTTTTTATGATTTAATGTCTTTGGAGGTCTTCATATACTTATGTAGGAAATTGGTTTGAACGCCGTCTCCTAGAAAATTACACACCATGTAAAGGTATTACATGATGTGAAACATATACAATAAACATGACATGAAAAAATTATAGGATTTCAACTTATTACAAATTGTATAAAAAATACACATTTCTTAATGTTCAGGATAATTAAACATTCATATGATTCAATGAGTTTTTTTTTCATATCCCTCTAAAAAGAATTACCTAAAGTGTAAAGGGCTTATATGCTGGGTAATTTCCTAACCTTCCATTTTAATGGGTTTTATGGAGCTCATTTTCCCATTAACCTATTTTTCAACATTATACTCTCAAACTAATAGCTACTTCCATCCAATTTTGGAGTTCCTCTCTTAATTATAGATGTCTGAATCATTTGTTTTATCCCAGGTGAGTGGTTTTGCCTCAGTTTTCACTTTTCTCCATTAATTCTCCAGTTGTAGTGTAATATTTTGATCGTGGTTATTTTTTATTTTTATCTTGATAATTTATGTTCTAGGATCCTTATTTTGATCATCTTCTCATTCATTCCATGATGGTTTTACCTTTGTAATTATTGTGTTAATCATCAGTTGAAGGTAGGGGTCTACACATTAACCTTATTGTCCGGTCAATTGAAAATATGAGCAATATTGTAATTAAACAAACATAATGTGTGTATAATAAATTAAATGATGAATTGGATTATTCATTGGAATACCCATGGTTTTTATGGTTATTGAAATGGATTATGGCTACCATTTGGGTAAGTGAACCCTTGTTTATAAATGAATCCATAATTGCTGAAAGTGTGTTTAGCATGACATAGAATTTGTGTGATTTATTAATATATATTCACCATGGCTTGGACTATTATTGAAATGAATGGAATATTATATTTCTAGGAACAAATGATTAATGAAATGTTTATTAGAAATTTAAATGGTAAATTTCATAATTAATCATTGATCCTTGTGATGTGATTTTGTGATATCCTTGTTTTTATGTCACCTATTGTGATCCATGATAAAATATTTATAATGTAAGATATTAGTAGTGATTAATGATTAAATGATTATATAACTTGATATACCTAGTGACTCATTGATAAAAGACTTATATACTGGACTTATCCTTGACACAAGATGAAATGCACATATACGAGGCTTTGCCCTGATAGATTCTAAAATTATTATATATAAAGAATATGCCTAATTCATGAAGAAATGATTATATTTTAGGATTGAACCTGATATATTGAAGGAATTTTAAATATAGTATTTTGAAATATATTTTGTGATTTATATCATGGGTATATGGTTGTGGTTATGGTTGAAATTTTTGTGAGACACGCTCAGAGACATTCTTGCATAATGTTGAGGAAGGTTATGTTTACCACAGATATATGGTTATGATTGCCATGGTTGTGAGACATGCTCATAGATATTCCACCATAATTCTTAAGTAGATTGGAATAATATTGATTTAATTGTTTAATTAAATAATAAACTGTTTTTAATTATTTCATGCACATGTTATCAAAATGGTTATGCTTAGACATTGTGGTGTCAATCGACTAAGTTATACTAACACCCTACTGAGGCCAATGATTGGTACTCGAGCAGATCACTTGGATCTGGGTCTAAATAAGGGTAGAAGACAATGTAAATGATTATTGCTTGATAGATGGGATAGATTTTAGGGATGGGACTAACGCAGGGTTCAAAACTGAGTAATTTTAAGTTCTTATAGGAGTATTATATTATCCAATTTATATTACACCTAGAACAATATTTTGTTTCCGTATAACATGTCATTACATTATTCCCTTATTATTTATTGGACTATTCAGTTGGATTTTATTGTTGGGTTTACATTGTATTATATTGTTTCAATTATTTAAGCGCTATAGTATTTATTTTATATGATTATTATTCTATGTTAAATCTTTATAACCGAAGGTATAATCTCCCCATATAAATATCCCAACCTCCCTGCTAGTTAGCAGCCTCTAGGATATTAAGATGCATGCTTGATGTAACAAAACCATCCCAATTTTGGCACATGAGAGAGTTCTAGTTTATAGGATGTTACAAAGTCGTATCAGATCACACTGAGTTGTATTTATGTTTCATTACTTTTTGCAATGTTATAAGGGACACTAGGAGGTGTCCATAAATTTTAATGAGTTTGTGTATGGGAGTAGCTGACCCATGTGCAATGGAAAATCCATGTTCCCTGGGATGTATTGTTATCTCTATTGTTTTCCGATTATAATTGATGTTATTTCACCTTGGTTAATTCCCATATATTCTGAGGTTATTATTTTAGGAAGATATTGGTTCTTTATATTTATACTCATGGACTGTTGTAGAATGAGGTGACAATGCATGCATCATGATAAGGATATAGGTGTATATACTGACATGAATTGATTATGATAGGGAAATAACTATTTCATGTAGCATATGCTTACATGTTTGAACAGTGATATGAGAAACCTATTATATCTAAGAAATGGAATAAATAAACAGATATGTCAAGATAAAACACATGTAATCCATATTTAGAGAGACCATGAGCAGTGGTTCTCTATTTTTGTCACTTATTAAGGATTACCATATTTTTTTAGTCATATTTCTAATGAGTGTGTTCTTATTGTAGATATAATGGATCCTCTCTGTCGTTGAGTTGAGTGTTATGAGGGTAGATATCACTAAACTCCTAACACAGCTAAACAAGATCATCTTATAGCTCCTAAGGATCAAATTGATGTTCAGTATTATGATAGTTTCATGACGGTGATGTGTTCAATAGAAAGGGAGACAATTAACATAGTGCCTTTGATATGTAAATTGATAAGAGACTTACAGCTATAGAATCCTCCAATATTAACTAGGAAGTTATCCACCTAGTTATCCATGTTTTAGATTGAGTCAGTCCTGATGATCCTTAAATTACTTGAGACACCTAAAGATATGAGGGTTAATCTGGAAACTAGTATTCTTAATGGACTAACCATGCATTGGTTGGAAATTTTGGATAAGGTAGGGTGGTATGTGGAGCTTTATTGGAATTAATTTGAGAAAAAGTTACTAATCCAATTCTATCCCAAGACTTTGTGGGATGACAAGGCTCATGAGATCATGCTTAAAAAATGGTATGTTAGGGCAAGACTATGCAGAACATTTCACCATCCTGTAGCAATATGTTCTATATTTAGTAGTTCATGAGATCTCGAGGGAGAGAAATTTTTGGATGGGATTCACTATAAGATTAGTTGGTCGGTGACCATATTTCATCATAGTAGTTTTGATGTTGTTAAGATTTAAACACCCATCATAGACATGAATATGAGAGATTCCCCAAGTAGTGGGTAGGATATTTCATCAGGGAGAACTAGGAACTCATCTTCTAGTGAAAAGAAGTGTCACTATGATAGTTTTCTCCATGGAAATAGTTCTTTGGTCAGTTAGGTGACTTGAAAACCATTTTTGGATCATTCTTTGTTGTTGTCCTATCAGTGTGGAAATATGGGACACAAATGGCCGTAGTGTATATACTCCTCTTGGGATTGTCAATCTTGTAGTATGATTGGAAACATACTAAGGATTTATACGGTCGTATAGTAGTAAAGTAGTGTAAGGTGATCCAGAAAGGTACCATAGTCTGGGAACGACATATCTACTCCCCAGTAGATAGGTATCTTATGTTCTATATGACATTCTGGTTGAGGTAGCTGATGTGGTACCCCAACTTAGTAATGGAAGTAAAGACCATAGGTAATAGCATAGAGAAGTCATGCTAGAGCCTAGGGATAAGGGGATGGTCATCTTAGTGTTTTGTAAACTACTCCATCAATCATGGATGCATTACCATATACTCTTAGAGGTACAATTCATGTATCATATACCATTTATTATGTTTCTTTATAAAATAACATCTCATTCCTTTTTATCATCTCTTTTTGTAAATTTTTTGTTTGTGAATTTTTAAATCATGTATGGTGTTGTGACCATTGATGCACTATTGGGAGTGCATTTAGAGAATATCAAATTTTACAAGAAATGTTCTCTATATATTAGTGATTAACATTTCATTTGGAATCTATTTGTGATTCAAATTACATGTTTCAATTTGATTATTAGAATGGATTGCATTATTATATGTTAGGATCATATTGACTGTTACTAGATGAAAGTTACCTTTATATATCTAGAAGGTGGAATCTATTCTCACTAGGGTAAGTGAGATCTTTATTCTGGTTGTGTTAGTCCTGTTGATTACATTTTGTATTTTATCATAGCTTAGATAGTTGGTATTGATCTAGATGATGATGGGACAAATAAGTAATATTTTCCTCCTGTGGTATAATTTTTTCAATATATCTTTCATGATGAGCTCTACGGCTTACTAAACAAGAGAGATATTGAGTTCATGGTCTAGTTGGTTCCTAGAGTAGAGCATGTTTCAACTACACCTTATAGAATGGCACCAGTACAGATTTTGGAGTTGAAAGATCAATTTCATGATCTAGAAGCAAAATGTTTCATAAGTCCATGCACATATTCTTAGGGATCTATAGTTCTGTTCACCAAGAAAGAAGATGAGACTTTGTCTTTATGTGTGTATTATCAGAGATTGAACAAGATGAAGGTCCAAAAATGTTATTCCATTCAACATATTGATGGTCTTTTTGATCAGTTGATATGTTTTAAGATATTCTTTGAGATCTATTTGATATCAGGATACCATCATTTGAGGGTGAGACCTTTATACAAATCTCAAGCTAGTTTTAAGAGTAGGTATGGCTTGTATGAATTCAATGTGATGTCATCTCAGATGACTAACACACTAATGATACTCATGTCCTTGGTGAATCATATCTTTCATCCTTTTATGGACCAATTTGTGGTGGATTTTCAACAAAATAATATTGTATTCTAAGTCAGTGCATGATCATTCCCAACATCTAGGAATCTTCTTGAGTAAATTGAGAGAGCATTCCATTTATGCCAAGACAACTAAATGTAGTCTCTGGATTGAAAAAGTGCACTTATTGGGGAATGTCATCACAAAGGAAGGAGTTTTTTACCAAGAAAAAGTTAAAACCATGTAATCTTAGTAGAATCCAATAAATGTCTTCAAAATTCAAATCTTTCTTGTTTACTAGGTTATTATCTGTGCTTTATCCAAGAATTATGTTGTTTGGAAGCACTAATTTCAGGTCTAACCTAGAAGGGGGTGAATTTGGTTTGGTCATGTTCTTATGAGATGGATTTTTAGGAGCTGAAAGGTGGTATAACCTAATCACCTATCTTCACTTTTCCAGTTATAGGTATAGCTTATACCATTTAATGTGACACATCCAGAGTTTCACTTAATTATGTTTCTATGCAGAAGGATCGAGTGGTTTCTTTTGGCTCTAGATAGTTGGGACCATATGAGAGGAATTACCCTACTTAGGATTTAGATATAGTAGTAGTGGAATGTGTCTTGATATATTGGAGACATAATCCCATGGTGGAGAGGTTTATCATATACACATACCACAAGATCCTTAGGTACATATTTTCTAAGTGGTACTTGAAACAACAACAAAAGGAGGTGGGTCCAATATCTATAGTCCTTCTAATTCATGTTGGATTATACATCAAGAAAGTGAAACATTTCTTATGATGATTCGAGCTAAAATAAACTAAC
The DNA here is from genome assembly GCA_963277665.1 of Viscum album. Classification (NCBI taxonomy): domain Eukaryota; kingdom Viridiplantae; phylum Streptophyta; class Magnoliopsida; order Santalales; family Viscaceae; genus Viscum; species Viscum album. Next base: position 722,746,100 of record OY728122.1, on the reverse strand, counting down.
AAAATAAGTGTTGGATTCACGTGATGAGTGATGGATGATGGTCGTCGTTGCATACATGCATCTTGATGTTCCGGAGTCCTAGGGATGAGTATCTCTAACATCAAAATCATGTATACCCATGATTTTGAATGATATCAAGACTAAATAGTATTCTAATTCAAAGGGCTTAGTTCTAAGAAATATCTTATATGGTGGGGAGACACCATCAGTATGGTCTCTTAGTTGTGGAAATTCCCTTCGTTTCTATGGTTGAGTACAGGTTCCTATGGGCTTGAGTGAGGAACTGATGAGAGACTAACATGCTTCTAGGTAGGAGTTACATCATGGTCAGAGAAATTTGTATCATGATTTTATTAGATAGTACTTTTAAACACTCATGTTTCTAAAAGTTAATATTATGTTATGTAGCATACATGATACACCACATCGACATTAATTGAACAATTAATGAATATTACTATTTAATAGGGATTTTATCACCGAGCCAATATATTGGAGGGAATGACAGGAAAAATATATATTAGTTTTTCACATCCCTATAAAATATTTACATTTATTCAATAGATTTTATTGGCATAAGATAATAAAAATCATATTTTCGCATAAAAATATGTTTGTTTCTAAAGGTACTTTTGCCTCCATTTGATGGCTCACTTATTTTAAAAATAAATTTCAGCATTTTTTAAATTTTATTTGAGAAAATAAACTTCTTTTCAAAATTGAAATATCAAAATTTATTTTGGTTGAATTTTTGGTATTTTTTAGATAATATGGATGTTTCAATGAATAGTGAAAAATACAAATTTTTATTAAAAAAAAAATTTTCAAGTGTTTACAAGGTAAAATTATAATTTTAATTAGTTTTCAATTTAAATTAATCCAATTATATTATTTATGTGGATTTTGTACTTGAATTTAGAATAAATACATTTTTCATTTTGAAAAGGATTTTTTTTGGAAAAAATTGTTTATCATTATAATTTAATATTGTAAATTTAAATTATTTTCTGAAACATCTGTGTTTTGAATTTTAAAAAATGGATTATATATTTTAAATCACATGGTTACAATTTAATGAATATTACCCTATTGTTTTTTATCAGTATGAAAATTAATTTTGGTAAAAAAAATTACCATGGTAAATGGTAATTGGGTAATTAAGGGTAATAAATAATATAAAATTACATTAACAATTTTCCCAATATTATTGGATGATATATATTATACCCTTAACATATAAGGTTTTAATATGAGTTATTTAACAAAAACTTTTCCATGAAAATGACTTTCATATTATTTAAATTAAATAAAATACACATAATGTCACATTCTTTTTCTTAAATAAATCTTACGTGTGCACATGAGGACAAAGGTGAGTTAAGAATGAATATAAGTTTCTATATTGAAATTAATAAACTTATTTTAATAATACAAATTTATTTATTATTTTTTATGACCATTTGGATGAGAATGTTATATTAATAATATTTTATTTAATGAAAAGACAATGATGTCACATCTATATTTGTAATAATTAAATTATTTTTAATATGTTATTACTCAGATTATATCTTAGAATATCGATATTAATTTTAAATATAAAATATTTATCTATATTATACTATTTAATTTTTAATTTTTTGTGAATAAATAATTAACTTAAATAATTATACCACAATAATGGAGTAATAATTTTATTAATGAAAAAATAAAATTAATGATAATATACTTGTTAAAATAAAAAATAAGTTGAAATAATTAAGGTTATAACTGAATTTTATAGAGGATTCCTACATATTAGGGGTGTATTAAATTATTTTTCAAATATATCATATTATCTTGTTTTTCATAAAGTCAATGTAATTAAAACTGTCAAAATTGTCACTAAGGATATTTTATCAAAATAATATTTTATTAAATATTTAAAAAATCATACAAAATCATTGAAAATAAAAAGTTATTAATTTTTTGTTGTCAAGATGACATTTTATAAGTATAAAATTACTACATTTTAATATTCAATAAATTATTACCGAAATTCAAATTAAAATAATTTATATAAGGACAATCAAAATGACAAGGATTAAAAAGAAATTAAAACATAAAATTATTTTATTAGTTGAGTATATTACAAAATTGTATCATCTACCCTTATAATCCTTTTAAATTTGGTGGTTTTTTTATAGAAAATAAATTAAATATAATTTAATATGTAGAGAATTTCTTAGGGTTCCCCTCACCTCAATTATAAAAGAGCTCACATTAATTCAGTTAATTTCCCCACCTTATGTCTTATATTTGAATAAATATCTATATTTTTATTTTATAAATTTAGTTAGATAAGTTTTTTAGGTTTATTTCATTCAAAAATACTAACTATATATCCCTTAAGAAGAAATTAAGGAATATATTCTGAAGATGAGGTAATCATTTTGGTCGGCTCATTCAGGATTTTCCCTTCTTCCACTTCCACTTAATATGTTTATTCCATAAAAAAGTAATAAATATAGTGTAATACATATTATTATATGTAATTATGATTATGGTATAATAATATTCCTCCTTTTATCTATCCTATGAAAGAAATCATCACGCTGCTTAGGTACAATATACCTTCTCCCCACAGAGTTGTGATTTGTTTTTCATCTCAAATTTACTAGGAGTATTATAATTATAGAACTAATGGATATATATATTAATTATTAAATGATATTAATTATTTGAAATTAAAATACCACTCAATTACATGCCATTCCTTCCATTAAGATAATGATATTGTCGCTCATGCATACAAACGGCATACCGTCCATACAATGAATTGTGATTCATTATCCCTGTTAAACATTAAATAATGGTTATAAGACACTATTAAATGATTAATAATGATATTTATAAAATTTATATCATTGAATAAGTGATTTATATGCATCTAATTAAAAATAACTTGGATATGCATGACAAAACATACATTAGAAAATAGGGTAGTTAACACCCGAAGCAAGGGTAATAACAAAATATTATTCCAAAATGGGTGATAAGATTATATAATAGGATCATATATGATATAATTATTATTAATATAGTTCTCTACTAAATTAATAACATTATCTAAACTATTAAAAAAAATATTTGAACATGCTTTAAGGAATCCAAAACTGTAGTAATTGACTCTTTAACTAAAACATCATTGTAAATTTTTTAAAGTTTTATTTTGACAAATATTTACCTTTCACTAAAACGTTTTCAAAATGATTTTCATTCATTTAAATGATTGTATTAAAATTTTAATTTTTTAATTTATCTCATTTTTTTAAAAGGTATCTTTATCAAGAATAAATTAATAGACTTTCCTTTAAAAATCCCCTTTAATGTCTATTTTTTTTAAAATAAAAATATTAATTTTAACATATAAAACACCAATGGAATCTCCATATTTCATGATGTGTTAAGATTTTGTATATTACATGTTTAAAATTTTGTTTTAAAAAAATATTTATTTCATTTCTGAGTGAGATGATTGTAAAAATGAAAAGTTTTTTCAAAATAAAAAATTTGTTTCCCCAATAATGTTTCTTTTATGCAAGATTTAAATGTTATGATTATTATACGGTTCCTATGAATTATTATGATGGCAGGTGGATCAATGATAAAATGAGTGTGGTTGATTCCATTATAGCTCTCAAATTCATTGGGTAAGGTGACGAAGTTAACTAGTTAGGTTTCTCTTAAGAGATTATGGGAATTCACTATGATGGTTATTCCAAGTGTAACAATAATAGTTACTCCCTTAGAAGCCAGGATAGTTACATTATATATAATTGTGACCCAAAAATTATACCCCAATTTACCTTGATGTTTTATTTAATATTATATGGTTTTTTAGAAAACATATCATTTTCATAGTGTAATAAAAGGAGTATATGTTTTATGTGTGAAAAGTATAAGTTTGTGGAAATAATTTCATGGGTATTTTAGAATTCCTGGAATAAAAATTTTGTTCTTACTTTTTTTGTCCCTTAATGATATTTTTTTATAATCCCATATTTTTAAAAAACTAGTATTAATATTAGTAAGGACAAAGAATATGTCATGAATAAAGTATTTAAGATGTCTCGTGAAAATAAGTCATGTTTTAATTTAAAAGGGTTTCCTTTGGTGAAAAAAACTGATATTGTATAGTAGTGTCTGCATTTTATTTATAGATTTATATTTGTAATATTTTTTCATAATTTTATAAAACTATTAACCTAAAATATATTTGGGAATGAAATAAAATTAATTCTATTCTAAATTCAATATAATAAGTCATGTTTATTGTCGGGTCTATATAGTAGGTATCATAGCAGGGTTTAGAAAAAATTATTGGTTAGGAGGTTATTTGATCTTATGTTAAAGGTAATATTTTTAAAAAAGGATTATTATAATATATAAAACATTGGATGATTTTGGTAATTTGGGAATATTGGATAAAAACCTAAATAAACTATGATATAAGGGGGTTTATGGATTAGAATTTTATAAATGTTTTATGGTATTATATTTATGCTATAATATATTTTCCTTTTAATAATTAATTTCATGATTAAGTGATATTATTGTCAATAGATGATGTAACTTTTTAAATTTGTAAGGAAATAGGTCTTTCGTAACCTTTTTATCCCTCCCAGAGGATTTTATCATCACTATTATTGAAAAACATTATTCAAATGATTTTGATAGACTTTTGAGTATTTAAATAACCTGTAAGAATTTTTTTAAGTAATCCAACACCTAAACATTCCTAAAAGACAATTATGGGTCATGTTATATTTTTCATATGATTTTAGGATCTAAACTCTTTCGACTCTAATAAAAAGTGAAATACTATAAGTGGCATGAACATTTACTTTTGGAAGGTAGGAAAACATGTTGAAATATAATGGGATCATCAAGAAAATCTTAAAATCTAGATTTAATGTATGAATTATTTTCTAATATATAAATTATGAAAAATGATTTTATTTATATTTATAAATAATTAGGTTATAATTCATATATTTTATTTTTAAGAATGTTTTATTAATAGATGATATAGAAATTCATTATTAATGGATTATGAAGAACGTTGAATGATTATGTTTTATTCATATAAAAGCTTCAATAGTTATGATATACTTAAGAAAATGAAATGTTTAAAAGTAATAGAACTCTTTTGATGATGGTATTACATTGAGTGACTTTGATTAAGTTTTAATTTTATGAAATCCTTAATTCTAACATGAACAAAATGTTATTTGAGGAAAAAATTCTATTTTATTTTCGTCTACATAATTTTAATGGTATGGATAACATTAGGGTTTATATGATCTTGAGGTAATTTTGGGTTTTTATAATTTTGGAATATATGTCTTACCATAATTTTTTACTAAGAAAAGTTATCTTAGAAGAATATAAGTCTAATTTTTTGAATTTTTAGAGGAATAAGATAAATAGAATTCAATGATATTTTATTTAAAGAATAACGTTCAATTTGTATTTTGGTGGAAAATCTGGTTTTATTATAGAATTATGGTAATTTGTAGAGATGAATAGAATATCTTAGTGATTTTATGATTTGGGTTTATAATTTGTGGAGTGATACTTAAAAGTTTATTGATGTTATTTATTAATAAATGTTAATGCAATATTGGAAGTATAACTGACCAAATCCTTTTGAATTTTTAGTTTTTGATCTTAGTTTAAAATATTTTGGAATAATTTTCATGATAGTTATTTGTGGAATGATCTTTGTTGAACATTGTGTATTACTGTTTAATTTTGTATAATAATTATTAATAGTAATTTTCTTATCCTATCCAAAACAATTTTTTTTCTTTAAATCCAAAACATTGAAGAAATATTATTTTCCTTTTATGGGTTTAGATATCTGTGCAAGTTGATTCAATTTCTTTAGGAATGAAATATTAAGAGTCATCATTTGGATAGAAATATGAGTTAGTGGTGCAAAATATCATAAAGGATAAAAAATATACTTTTCAAGTAAGTACGCATCCTCGTGTTACTAGTATGAATTTCAATGGAATTCCTCAACTACAGTGAAAATGTTCTTGAAATAAAAATGTAATCTATTTAATTTTCTTTCTGAGAAGTTAATATCACTTAACTCATCATCGATTTATGGTTTTGTGATAGTTAACATTATAATGAAAATGTTCTCTACCACTCACCATAAAAATTTGATTGTTAGTTTTATATTCCATGTCAATGTTCCCCTATATGGAATTCTAGTACATGTTATCTCTTGTGACCATCACCCTCCCATTTATTTCCTTTTAAGTGGATCTTTTATTAATAATTTTTATGATGTGGGTTTTTATTAAAAGTATTTTTTTTATTTGACCCATAGAAAGAAATCCTTAGTTCAAATTGTGGGGATGAAATTTATTAAATGGGGATATTGTTACATCCCATGCCATTAAAATTAAACATTATGTTAGTTAGTGTACAAGATACGCCACATTAATAATAAACATACTACTAGGTATTATTATTATTTAATATGTAATTAATCACCCAACCCATATATTAGAGGGTATAAATGGGATTAGATATGTTATCTTTAAACATGCCGAAAATTTTTTGCGTCCATTCAATATATTAGATAGGAATAACATAAAAACAAATCTAATTTTAGGTAAAATAAAGTTCATTTTTCTAAAGGTAATTTTGCCACTTTTTCATGGAGCACATATTTTGAAACTAAATGATAACGATTTTATAAATTATGTTTAAAAAAATTGATATATTAATTTAAATATGTAATTCGGTTTAAATTTTATTATTATTTGATAAGTTTGATTTTTCATTGAATAGTGAAAAATACAAATTTTTATTCAAAATTATATTTTAATGTATTTTCAAGTTTAAATTATAATTTTAATTATTTTTAAATTTCTATTAGTTCATTTTGATTTAAATTAATAAAATTATAGTTTTTAAATGGATATTATACTTGAATTTAGTATTAAAACATTTTTTATTTAAAAGTGGGGTTTTCATAAGAATTGTTTATCATTGTCTTTTATTGGATTAATTTAAAATTTATTTCTACAAATTTTGTGTTTTTAATTTTGAAAAATAGATTATTAATTTGTAATCAATGGTCCCAAATTTAGTGAATAGGTCCCTTTTATTTTTACCCAATATTAAAAATGAAATTTGGTAACTTCTTATTACCATAGTAAAGGGTAATTAATGTGATTAAGGGTAAAAAACTAATATTAAATAACCCTAAAAATTTTAAAAAATTTATTTCAGGATATATATATATATATATATATTCAATTCTTAACACCTAAGGTTCTAATATTAGTTATTTTACAGACAGTTTTCCCTGAAATTGACTATAATATTATTTATATTAATGGAAATCACAAAATGTCACTTTCTTATTCATAAACTTCTCTTACATGTCCACATTGTAAAAAAAATTGACATAATAGTTAATATAAGTATCCATTTGAACATAATAAACTTATTTTTATTTTCACAACCCACCCCCTAAGGCTCATGTTGTGACATACCCCAAGCCCACCTTTCGAAATCCAGGGGTTGGTGATTGGAACTGACGGCCTCATCATACAAGTGGTAGGAATTTTCCTTAGTACGTGTACAGACATAAATTCCCAACCATCTCCCAAAAACCTAAAGGGGGAAAAATATACTGAAACAAGTTTTGAGTATAAGTACAACTGAAAACATGTGGGCCAAAATGCAAACCCAACCAAATGAACTGAAAATAGGTAAACACAAAGGGACTCAGGTAGCCATACACTAAAATCCCCACATGATTGTAATAGTAGTGTAGCTACTAGAAGTTGAGGTAGTACATCCTGTCTACCTAATCCTACTGGGCCCCTCATACTCCTTGGCCACCAAGTCCTCTGTCGAAACGTCTATCATCTACACGAGACACAACATGTGTGGGCGAAGCCCGTGTAGGTGTGAGTAACATAGTACTCAGTAGGGGACCCCAATCCACTAAGAAGAAATACCAAAAATTAACCACAAAGTAAAGCAACAATGAAAGGATATCTCACACTAGGTATATTCAATAGTAGGAATCATTCATCTGTTATAGTGATTAATATTTCATAATATTGAGGGACTCATCCTTGATAAGTCGCTGAAGACTTCTAGGCCACTGAAGAACACGCGGCTGCTTCTCATCTACTGGGCCACAAGGTCCACATGGATCCAATGGGCCACTAAGGACAATGCGGCTGCTCGTCTTCTAGGCCACTAAGGTCTGCACAACTACTGCTCATCTGCAAGCTTGATCCTAGGAGAACTGCTCCCCCTAGCCATACGTTAAAAATTAAACTTCCTTTTAAGTATCCTTAGAGAATACCAAAAGATAAACCTCATTGAGAGGGTCCCAATGTCATAAGAATCTTGTCAATCGGATGCCAGGAATGCAAGTTATTAGACTTTTAGTAATCAGGGGATGGTTGCATCTTGGCCCTGTCCAACCCAGTCAGACCGACCCGAGCAACCCGAACCGGGGGTCGCACATACCCTGGTTTAATTCGACTGGCCTGACATGACTTGGTTTAGGTCAAGGTAGGTCTGGTCTAGCCCAGACCAGTTTGGTTGGGGGTCTCGCTCGCCATGTCACATAGTGACTAGGTCACGTCTGGC